>CM048915.1:32125937-33480623 GCA_026686955.1 Epinephelus cyanopodus
AATATCAGTGTCAATGTGATGCCTGCAATAAGCAGATATTGGTTAATATGCATCAGTCTAGTTCTAAATAAAATGTTCTTTATTTCCAAGAAAGGAGCTGCTGTTTTCCCCTTACTTTCTAGTGCCACCATCAGGTCAGAATTTGAATAATTTGGTTTGTAATCTCTTCGTCTGTATTATGTAAATGGACTGCACTTGTTTAGCGCCTTTCTAGTCTTGCGCCTACTCAATACACTACATGTTTCATCCCCCATTCACACACACGTGCACACACACACACACACACACACACACACACACACTGGTGGCTGAAACTACAATGCAAGGTGCCACCTGCTGCTCAGCAATCATTCACATGCTCTTACACACCGATCAGGGGTTTTGGGGTTCAGTGTCTTGCCCAAGGATACTTCAACATGCAGACTCGGGGGGCCAGGGATCGAACCATGGATCTTCTGATAGGTGGACAACCTGCTCTACCTCTGAGTCACAGCCTCCCCCATGTGCTATGTGCTAAGTGATGATAGCATGCTAATGGTGAACATGGCAAACCTGCTTAACACCAGCATGTTAGCACACTAATGTTAACATATAGCCCAAAGCAACACTGTGTCTGAGCACAGCCTCTCAGAGCTGCAGGCGTGGGCGTAGACTCTTGCTCTTATTTAACTATCTAACACAATATTTATGTAGTTCAGAGTTAACCTCAGACCCTGCATAACACTGGGGACTATATCTCCAGCTCTTTCACCTCACTGTGCTGACTCATCACTACCAAAGAGCTCACATCATTTACATCCTATTCAAATAAAGGGACAGAGTGACTCATTTTTACTGCGACTCTCTATGAAAGAGCCAGAATGAGTTCCCCATCCTGTCAGGTGTCTGTGAGCCTGTTGAGCAGTGAATCAGCATGTGCTCTCTCTCGGCTCTGTAAACAACACCTCTGCTCCCTCACATTCAACTCGTGAAGACAGATCAATTATACATGGACGACTGTGAATTCCCTGCAACAGTAGACAGCCCACACAGCTGAGCGCGTCATGGTGGTGTTGTATAACAAGCCTGCCTGCTTACATGACGAGGCCCGGGCACGCAGCTCTTTGCATAAGTAATGGTTTTGAGGTTAACTCCGGGCGCCACCGGGTCCGGGACATATGCACGGGTTTCCCCTGCTGTGTGTGGACACAGACTGGGACCTGTGCGCTCTTGTTAACTGGTCACTGGGGTTAGACAAACACTCGAGATGAACTGTGTAAATTACCCCTTTGTTGTCAGCTGTCTGCTCCTCGCTGCTCTTCTTCGTGGATAAGCCTCTGGTCTGCATTGTCCCCGTGGAGCAGAGTGGACTGGAAACCCCCCAGTTACCTGTAAACACACCATTACCCAGGGGCTCTCTGTGGCTGCTGTGGCGCCTGTTCGCGTGTACGAGCGGTTGCGTGATAACATCTACATAACCGTCTTCACTTTGCACGCGCTTGGAGAGACTCACGGCTACAGTAGCCACTCGGTCCAAGTGTTCCCAGTGTAAAGCACACGACGAGTCCCGAGTCTGGGTGGGATGCGTGTCCGGTTGTTGTTGTTGTTGGTGTTGTTTCCCCAGGTGCGCAAGAGTTGCGTCGACGCCTCCGACGGACACACAGAAACACCGGTATCGCTGAAACGTGTTCCCCTTGCGTAATGTCACAGTGACGTCCCTCAGTCTGTTTGCTTTGACTCGCACTAGAAACGAACCCGTTGACTTGAAAGCCTGATCCAGAGCCGCTGCAGAAAGCCTCCCCGTGCGGCACAGAAACATTGTCGACGACCGCCCCGAAACCAGCGTGAGGTCTGCGAACAAATCAAATAAAGCGAGTGAGTCGCTCAGAGCAGCTAATTATGAGTGCACGGAGCTGTAAACATGCTGCCCTGTGCCCTCCTGCCTCCCTCCGGTCCTCTGGTTGACCGATTATCACTCACAGCCAATGAGAGCTGACGCGCAATCGCAGATAGTAAAGCCTGACGCGGAGGGAGGGGGTACTTAAAGGTGTAACCGTGTTAATTCTCACTATTGAGTTATATCATGAAACGTCTCTGGAGGACATGTAACTGAGCCGTGCAGCTCTGTTTCAAGCAGTCTTTTAATTAGTGCAGTCATCTGCAGCTTCAGCCTGTTGATCCACCTGTTAAAACCTGTGCAGCTCACTTCTTACGTTTGTCATTTTCTCTGACATTGTTCTCCATGTTAGTAATGGAACAGGTTGAGTCTTGAATAATGCTCCATGTTCAGGTTGAGCTGATCCAAGCAGGTCGGGTTTTTTTTTTTTTTTTTTTTTTAAATCTATTAACAGTTTTACTCTTATTTCTTTCTTTTAGATTCAACACACTTTTGACAAAGGAAAATCATACAGGAAAAACACAAAAAATAAAATAAACAAGCCATAGAACAGTAATCGGCAGGAAAAAAGAGATGGGCAGTGATGCAAGGGCGACATCCATGTAGCATATGTGACATACAACATATCTCATGCTTCCATTATGTATATAAAATGGGGGATACAGTTTTGAAAGTGTAAGGACAGTGTCCCAGTGGTCCTCCAGCCCCTTATCAGAGTCTTTTTAACAGGCTTTCCTCGCTTGTTCCATGTTTAGTAGGTCCAGATATTCCTTCAGCCAGGAGTCCCTTGTGTAGCAGGCTGCTTCACGCTCCTTCCAGTTTAAAAGTCTCTTAGTGAATAGGCAAGCCAGTGTCCAACTTCAGGCCTGGTAAGAATACTTTAGGACACACAGGGAAATTGACATGGAAAAACTCTCACACAAGAGATATCGCCTCTGACCAAAGTGTTTTAACAGACAAACAGCTCCAGAGTAAGTGAAATAGAGAACCTCTGTTGCCACAGTTATGCCAGCATAAACCTTGATGTTTGTCATCCATCTTGGATAATCTAACAGGAGTGATATATGCTCTGCCCAGAATCTTATATTATATAATCCTAAATCTCACACATTCAGAGGAACTCAAAGCCGACCTCCACATTATGTTTTATTGGGAAGCAGTCAAAGATGTATTACGATCATGATCCTAAACCAGCTGGGCAGAAAAATGTGCATTAGGGGCAGCTCAATTTCCCTGAGGGAACCCTCCCAAGGCATTAATAAAGTACTATCTATCTATCTATCTATCTATGGACATTATGTTATAGATATCAGAGACCATGCCTCTTGCCAGAGTTGCCTACTTTAGAGGCTGATCTCTGGTCACGAGGCAGGAACCGCTCCCTCTTCACATTTCTTATTTGAAATAGAAGATAAGTGAGCATATTAAGAAGGGAGAGGCCAAGAGGCCAAACTGATTTTCAAGGTGTTGAAGTAGTCCTTTATTCATTAACTTATTCTGACCTGGCAGGTTGCATTTAAACATGCTCTTTTTACAATAATAATAACAACAACATTTTTATTTGTACAGCACTCATCTAAACAAGAGGGATCCCTCCTCAGTTGCTCTTCCTGAGGTTTCTACCATTTTTCCCCCCCGTTAAAGGGTTTTTTTTTGTGGAGGGTCCAAAGGACAGAGGGATGTTGTATGCTGTAGAGCCCTCTGAGGCAAATTGTTATTTGTGATATTGGGCTTTAAAAATAAAATTGAATTGAATTGACTGTTATGGCTCAAACTGGATTATGTGATCATACCTCTGCCATCTCTGACAGCCATCTGAAAGCAGTGTTTTTTTTCCTTTTCAACCAAGCACGCTAGCAATTAGCTTGCCTTGCTCCGTTAAATATTTTTAACTTTAACATGGCCCAAGCTAGCTTAAGATAAACATCTGCTCCTTCTAATGATGATTTCTGATTTCTGATGACTTATTAAGAGATACTGACGCATTTGGCAAACATAATTCGATATTAACTGTAGCTCCATGTAAAGTGAATAAATGTGATGTTTCCCAGCTAATCCTCTGCCAAACAGTCCATAAAAATGGGATAATAATACACATATGAGCATGCTGAAGATACAAGACATCAGCAAAATAGAATAACACAACAATACATAACTGTTATGATAAACAATGCAAAATACCCTAGCAGCATTCGTTGGATGTTACTGTATGTTATGGGGAGATAACACTGTTGAACCAGCAGAAAGAAACACTTTTAAAGTTATTTTTAACTGTCAGCATGATGTTTCTAACCATCAGTACCTCATCAAAATCATTTTTCCCTTAACTTTAGGTGAAGCCAAAACATTTTTCTGTCCTCTTTCCTCTTGTGGTTGAAGAAGTATTGAGATCTTTTTGTAAGATAGCACTACAAGTACAAACGTGTACTTCAGAAGTAAGTAATAGCTGTTGCCTCACAGCAAGAAGGTTTCTGGTGGTGGGGGTTTTGAACCCCGGGGTGGGGGAACCCTTCTGTGTGGAGTTTGCATGTTCTCCCCGTGTCAGCGTGGGTTTTCTCCGGGTACTCCAGTTTCCTCCCACACTCCAAAGACATGCAGGTTAATTGGTGACTCTAAATTGGCCGTAGGTGTGAATGTAAGAGTGAATGGTTGTCTGTCTCTATCGATATATCATGATATCATCTGCCCATTTAACACAATCAGTTACAGGAGAACAAACTCCAAATGCGAAAGGTTGTCTGTTTCTGTGTGTCAGCCCTGTGATAGTTTGGTGACCTGTCCAGTGAGTACCCTGCCTGTTGCCCAATATTAGCTGGGATAGGCTCCAGCACCCCCATGACCCCCAACAGGATACGCGATTTTGGAAAATGAATGAATGAATATACTGTGTAACCTAAAAATTGCATCATATTTTATGAGATGATCATTGCGTCGGAAGAATAAGGAAGTATGAAATAGGCAAGCAATGTACTTCAAAGTTGTTTTTAAGAGCAGTACTTAAGTACATGTACAGTATGTAGTTGTTTTACATGTTTGCCTTTGTGTTTCTCACGTAAATATGCATGCCTATGCAAAACCAGACAGAAGTGTTAACAAAACCTCACCTTAAAAAGGAAGTTGTGGGAAGGCACAAGATCAGAGATCTAACCCTCGGTATGAAAAAGTGTCTGCAATTCCTTAAATATTTCAGTGTCATATGTTTGTGTTGTGTTATGTGATAACATGACCTGCCTTCAGATGGAAATGGGGCACTGTTTCCTGTGACATTTACAGTTTTTTACAGTTAAAAATACACCAACACAGAGAAAAGAAAAGGCAGAGAGAAAGGAGTCAGAGTGAGTAGGAGGTGAGATAAAGAAAAGGGTGGGTATGTTTGGCAGGAAGCCACAAAAAAACGGCCCACAGTCAGTACAGTCACGGAGTGTCTGACCTTTCAAAGCTACAAGATCAACATGTAGGCTGGTTTAAAATAGCTATTAATTTTAAACCTCCTCTTCATATTTATGGTTGGATAAAATATCCTGTTTTTAAAGAATGAAACATTAAGTTGGCAGTAGGGGACATCACCGGGTGTAAATGTTAAAAACTGACATTAACATATACCAGTCAGGTGTGGTACTGTTACTCCCACAGCCAGAAGAAAGGGGAAAACATTCACCCTCATTCCTTATCCGAGAAATGGGAAATACAATTGTAATATTCCACAGAAATATTTAATATTTCAGGCCAGAGCTAAAGAGTGTAAAGATTCAGACAGGGCTCACAGACAGTTAATCTTCCATATTTTCCTAGTGTGGCTTCTGGATGGTCTTCTCTGCTCAGTAAGCATGATTTTCTGTTCAGAAGACATTTAAACATCAAGGTTAAAACTGGGCTAAATCATGTTGAAAAGTGGCAGTTCTTTATGAGTCAGTGTTAAGTAGTGCAATCATTGTTTCAACAGTAAATCCAGTGACTGTATTGAAATATGTACTGTGGCTGCAAAAATAGAAATACAGTCACTGTAATGCTGTTGAAATACTGATTACCCATCCTCCTAACCAGATGTGATGGTGGTGAGTGACGTACACTGATGACTGATATAAAACATTTACATCACAAAACATTTAAGTTTCGCCATCTTGAAATGGAAATGTGATTAATGGGTGTGGGCTATTGAAATGAGATGGAGTGCTCATGGTCAGTGGTTTCATGAAATAACCAGTACATCTGTAACATCACATGTTAATATTAGCATACTAATATGTTTTTTTCTATATGCAAATTTGCCATGTGAGCGTACAGTTGGTTTTTTTTAAATAACAAGCTGCCATATTTCAGTCAATATATCTCACATTTGTACATATGCATGATAAAGGAGTGTTTTCTGGTTTTCACAAATGTATATGAAACATTATTAATTCAGAAGTACATACTACTTTTACAGCTGAGATGATAAGGCTTCAGCACAACCATACTATGACATAATAGTTTTGGAAATGTATCTGGACATATGTCGTTGCAGTTGCAGATTTAGGAATAAGAAGACTAGACAGTAGACCTTGGTGGAGGTGTCCCTCTAGATCAATATCATTTTGGTTCTATGTTGAATCGTATTTCCAATATATGATTTTACATCCAATTTACAGCCGATTGTCAAGTAGTATACTGCTTGTGACTGTGTGGTGTGAATAGCTGGCCTGACATCCAGCGGGAGGAGGACTAACAGAGATCTGCACACCCACGGTTATTCATTCATTTGAACTTGATATGTCCTCTGGACACTGAAGTTGACGGGAGGAATTCTTGCAGCTCTGGTGAGGCACTCAACAAACCAGTTAATCCGGTTTGTTGACACCAGCCAGTTTGTGAACCTTAACAGTCTGTTCTTTGGTTAAAGTTCAAGCTGTTTAGTGGTTGAAATGCTGTTAGTGTGAGTCATGACTCAAACTCGTGGACCTCTGTAGTAGCTCTTCCCGTATTGCAGTGTGCAGCGCCTTCATAGGGAAATGATCATAGGTAGGGACAGGCCCTTTGGTGAAAAACGCATGATCTTAAGAAAAAAATCTGCCATGAAAAAATCAAACTAAAATCATTTTCTGTTATGTTTCAGTTAAATTGTGTTGTAATGATTGTAACATGCATTAAAATTAATGATTATCAACACGTTTCAATTAAGAACTGACTGAAGTAGTCATTTAAGTTTATGTTTAACACATTTGAAGTTTACCTGATATAACAGTGGAGCACAGGTCTTTGCGTCAAACATTATTATTTTATGAGTAAAGTGCAGCAGGGATGACGTTCCCTTGTAGGCTGATGCAGAAGTTGGCCTTGCCCTGGTTCCCTTGTCAAGAAACAGGTGGGACTATAAACAAACTACACCACAGTCACATCACATGACTTTAAAGTTGCCACCGCAGCAAGGTTGTAAAGCAGTGTTTGACATGATAACTCTCTGTACTCTCATTTAGCTACTTTTTTTTTTTCCTTTTTTTTTTTCAGATACAAAAGGTTCAAAATTCACGATTGGGGTTTTTACAGTGATAATTTATGTTGTAGAGCAAAATGGAAAAGCCAAGGGGATTTTTCCAGTCAGTTTTGGATTATTGCAGAAACTAAGCTGTTTCACAAACAGAAGTTGATACTTGCATGTTTTGTTCAGCAAGATAATCTTCACAACTGAGCACCACTTTCATGATTTTTGAAATGTAAATGCAATCACCAGAACTAAAAAGCTAACGTTTAAGCTAAAGTTAGCTTATAAATGAACTACACTGTGGTCTCATGACACCTGTGTCACTACTACAGTGAGACTGTAAAGGCGGTGTTTGGCGTGGTGACATTTAATGTCCCTGAGAGCCTGAAGCCCTTTTACACTGCCAGATTTTCCGCGAATTTTGGGCCGATTTGCCGGCCAGCTATGAGCGTTTAGAAACACAGAGGCGGAAAGGCGAGTTGATCCGAGGTGCCCAATTTTCTGCCTCGTAGGGTAGTCACATTGGCGGAACCCTTTGGCGGTGGATGAACAGGAAACAGCTGATAGCAGGAATTAGCGAGCAGCTAGTAGCAAGAGGGAAACACAAACCTGACAGACACTATAAAGATGAGCAACTGGGGAGACAAGGAATAGCGCACCCTCCTTGCCCTCGCAAATGAAGAGGCCATTAACCGTCAGATGACGGGGACGGTGAAGAACGGGCCGACTTACGAGAGAATCGCTGTCTGACTACTTCCCTCCCACATCACTGTTTACGTCACACGCTGAGCTACACATTTCGTTACTTGCTCACGCCCCCCATTTCCCGAAAAAGGCACATTCTGTATAAACAAAAGTAGATAGGCGGCAATTTTCCACCTTCCCCAATTTTGTTTTCATACTGCCAATGTTGAAAAAAGACTGATTGGGCTTTCCTGCAAATTTGCACAATTCCTATCTAAAAGGGCTTGATTTTGCCACTTGTTAGAAATTGCCTTGTTTTATGACAATTAACAGCTTAAAAATTGGTGTATTTTATGTCGTAGAACAAAATGTAAGTCTCTTAAGCTTATGTCGATCACAGACCGTATTTTAAGCATGTTACCATTCAAAAAACCTGTTGACTTGAAAATGGTGAAACTGGGGGAGCTAAAATGCTAACTCATTTCCGGGTTTTTAGGACTCATTCTTACACCACTCTAGTTGCCTACAGCTCTGTGAAGCTGTACTTTCAGAGGTGCTTTGGAGCTAAATACTAAATAAAACATTAGCTTTTGTGTTATCTTTTTAGTTCTGGTGGTTGCATTTAAGCTTCAATAATCCAAAATTGACTGGAAAAATCCCCTTGACTTTTTGTTAAGGGAACCAGGGGCAATCCTAACTTCCAGGTTGGCCTAAAAAACAAACAAAGTCAGAGTATCACCCGAGTTATTCCAATTCATTGTGAGGGGAAACATAAATCCCCTCTCCATCCAATAGTTTTTGAGATATATCAGTTGCGCTGATCCGAGTGACATTGCAGGAGTCCCGCCACCTCTGTAATAATAATTATTACTGTGATAATGATTTTAACTTTATCACTCAGCATTAGTGTCGGTAGCTCTTGCACTGACACGGTGTCTAATGCCCGAGAGTGACTAAGTGACTTCGATCTCCAAGTGTAAATCCCTCGGTCGATAGGCTTTTATCAGCGGTCGGACAGACAGACATCGACTCGCTCCACTTAGACATCTTAAATTCAGATCAAATAGGACACTGAGGCTCAGTTGAGTCTAACGGATCCTGGGAACCGCGCAGACGTTCTGACCCACCGAGCCATCCATCCGTTCTTTTTGTGCAGCTCTTCTATCCGTCTTCTAACAAGCTGGCAGGGTGGTCAATGGTTGTGGCCTCCTCCCAGCGCAGGCCTACTTTCAGGCTCGCTATCCACCCTTTCATTTGCATGCTGTCTTTATTTTGTCAGTGCAAACATTCCATCCTCCCCCTCATCCCTCCATCATGGTGGTCAGTGTCTCAGCCACTACTGGCATCGGTTCATTTTCCCACTTTATCGTCCACAGTCCTGCTGCTCCTCAGGGCCGTCCATCATCATCCCTCCATTTATGTGTCCAGCAGAGTGGTCAGTATGCGTCTGTATGCTCTCTCTGGCACTGATCCACTTCGTCCTTCAGTGAAGAGGACTGAAGGACTGGGACCTGAGCCAGTTGGCCTGGACTCAGTGTAGCTCAGTCACAATAGCAAAAGCCAGGCCACACAGAGGAGGTTAATGCAGCCCGGATCATGTGTTTTCAGCACCATTGTCCTCGTCTCTGTCTATATGCCTTAGAGATACACAGAGGGAGCTTCAGACCAAAGGATCATTTCTCCTAACGTTTGCTCACGAAGACACATCGAGCAGTGTAATCTCATGTAACTGTTTGACGAAGTAGTCAATATTTGTTTTTCAAATCCCCGAGCTTGTATGTAAGCCAGTAGGTGCTCATTTATAGCAGCCTAATGTACTGTAAATACTGATAAACTCTTCCATAAAACACAGACAACTATGTCAGTGCCAAAAGGTCACTCCCTTAAAATCAACAGCAGTGAAAGTGAAGAAAGGGATTAATAAGCAACCATGGCAGACAGTGGCTGCTGTTTCCTTGTGAACTGTCACAGAGGATCATCTGAAAGTACAAGATGTTAAATGGCAAGAAAAAATGTTTAAAAATCCCCAAAAAGTAGCACACAGTGAACTTTTAGAAACATAAAATATACTTTTATCTTTTCCAAACTGTCTTCTTTACTTGTCTCCGTGACCCAACTGTTATGTGTCTGAAAACGGACTGCTGGGTGCAGCCTGTAAGAAATATTGACCCTGCTGACCCCGCAGCCAGTGAATGAGAGTTCAGAGAGAGGGAACGAGGGAAGAAAAAGACAACACAGAAAATCATTGAAGGAAGCAGTTGATGCCGGGCCAAGACCCTGACAGCTGTGTGGTGAAGGACAGTCCAGCCTCTGCCTGTTTCAGAACAGAGACGAGCTGTAGAAGTAGGGCAGAGAAAAGAGGGTGAAATAAACTGTTAGTAACCTTCATATGGCATGCAAATGTGAGCTGCACACAGTATGGTCATCTGACTTCAGCAATAAGGTGTCTGAATACGAGAAGAAAACAATTTTTTAAAGAGATGAGCAAGAGTAAAGGGCCGTCCACACGAAGAACGGTAACTATATATATGGTTTTAAAAATGGACCTTACTCAAGTGGATGAGTCCACACCACGTTTATAGTGATGCAGACAGTGATGAACGATAGTATTGAGATCACTTTCAGAGCAATTTGATAAACGATAGAAACACTGACAGCCAATGAAATCTACCCAAATATACAAGGTGTCACAGCTGGAGTTTACAGTGTGTGCTTGCCACTGTGCCTCTGTTTACAGAACATTATTGTTTATCAATGTGGAAGCTCACGTTGTTATAGTTCTAGTTTTTGGTGTGGACGGCCCTTGCGAGTACTACGAGTACTTTAATAGGTTGCGTTCACAGCCCATACAACTATACTATTTATTATGCCAAAAAAAGGCTAAGGGCGCATTCTCACCAGGATAGTCCGGGGGACTCGGTTCAATTGGGCGGGAAATACTGAAAAATTTCACACCTTCATTTGGTTCAGTTCACTTTTCACTTTTTTGCCCTCTACGTCACTTCCTCTCTTTGGTTTACTGGCTAGTCCATTTGCATTTCCCACTGTAAGCGAACTGCACCAGGGTTCACTTGCAAGTGAACCAAGACCCCCAGTTTTCAAGCGGACCAGGGTTCGCTCGTTTGGTACGCACCAGAGTTCAAATGAGCGTTCACACCTCTCCAAATGAACCAAACTGTCTGTGGCAGTGGCCCAGGGTTCGTTTAAAGTGAACCAAATAGCGCGGGTGTGAATGCGTCCTAAGTATATCCCCAATACATAGTATGTGGAATTCTGCGTGTCTCTCCCCTCACCTTTGTGGCAGTGTCACAACTGTACAACAGTGTAAGGCAATTAGCTGACAGTGACTGAGGGAGGCGGAAATGATTTAAGAGGCACTGAGTTATTTACACGATATTATCATATTAGCATTACTGACATAAAATATTTCATTTTTAAATATCAGTTATTGACAATACTGGTATATCCTGACACCCCTTTGCCAAATGCAGTATGCTAAAAATACCAGGATGTTCTAACGCATCTGGTCGCATTTTGCAGTATGCAAGAATTCTGACTCACAATTGTCTGCTTAGATGAAGATTCTTCATATTGACTAAGTTGCAGACAGATGGCAGCACATTCAAGTGACTAATGACCAGTCAGATAGATAGGAATGATAGGAATAGAAGTTGTTGAAGTGAAGAAAATAATCACTAAAATTACCAACAACAAAGAGACATAACTTGGAAAGTAACTGACAGAGAAATGCATTTGTAATTTTACTGTCGTGAATATGATACTTCATGTCAGGATCCCCAAGTAAATACTACATATATTACAAAGTAAAAGCAGCAGAGCTCTCCAGGGTGACTTCCGTCTCTGGCAACTTCGGTGAACTGCATTTTGTTGTATCTACATGGTAACGTTAAATTACATCTTTAGGAACTGCTGCATTTCAAATCGCACATCTTTTCTTTTTACTTAAAATTTCATGCTACAGACTGCGAGATGTATGTGAGCAAGAGGGTCATACTTGCTGAGAGCAGCTGCAGTACGTACCGAGGGCTGCCCTCTTAAAGTCGAAGACACAGATGTTGGTGCACATTTGGTGCGTAGTTAGGAACAAACAGTTGAATATTCGTAGTGAACAGCTAAATCTCTGATTTGACTGACATAAATCTGAGTCAGGTAAAGCCCGAGCATGTGCTGACAGTAAAAAGAGAAACTGTGTGATGCGTAAAGCAGTGTTTGTTTTCCTCAACAACCGAGTAGGCATCAACTTTTGAGGCTGACAACTATATACTGCCAGAGCTAGCCTACAACTAATTATTATTTTCATTATCACTTAATCTACTGATTATTTTCCTTATCCACAAAATGCTTCCTTCGAATGCCTTGTTTTTATTATTGATCAAGCTAGTCAGTATTTTTCGACCTGTAGGGCACATCTTTATTACAGAATTAGAAGAAATCCATTGTACCTATGACAAGAAAGAGCTTCACTGATTCAGGAGACCATATAAAATTCTCAAAATATACAATTTATTCAAAATATGTTAATGCAACCATCAATATATTCCAGTAATTACAAAATCAGTAGTTTTTTGTCTTCATAATCTTATCGTTATAGACAACAAGGCTTGCAGACAAACACAAGCTTTGATCTATATACCATGAGGACACAGGGTACTTTAACAGCCGACTGTCCCTTTCTGGCTAATACTGACCAGGTCGTGGTTCAAAACTCAAATTCAATGTGACGTGGAATTTCATAAATAAGGAAGCAGACATTTAAATGGAACTGATTGCAGCAACTCAGATACATGTGAACTTGAATGAATTTCAGCTGAATCATAACATGATGATGCCACTGCCTTGGACACTTGAAAAAAAAAAAAAAAAACCCACACACAAAAAGGAGGAACCAAAAACAGGGGATATCGCAGTCTCTTTGACAGTGACTTAATTTGTACTTCCTCAAACTGAGCTGAAAAACAATCTGCTTCCTATGAAAATGCAGAAAATTGCACAGAAAAAAAAAAAAAAGACCACAGACACTGGTCACAGCGACAGCAGGGAGAAAATACTGAGAATGATGATGACACCTGGGTGCACTCCACTTTACCAGATACATTTTAGACTGCTGGCCTACTGAAGGGGTCTACACAGACTCACAGTTTCCCCTCGACAGCCAGATGTCTGCTAACACTGTTCATAATGTGGGTTATTGTATTTCCTATTTGTTCTTTAACAGTAACAACACAGACATGTAAATGCAGTTCATGGGAACAGAGAAGGGGATACTAATACAAACATATTTACAAACGCATCTGTACAAATATTTGACACTGTACAGTTGATGTGGTGGGGATAAAGTGGTAGTGGCATTGTGGATAATCAGTTTAAGGGGTTCGCCTGCAGAAACAAATGGCAAAGACAGCCTTCACCCCCCAGATGTTTTCAAATGTCCCTAAAAGTCGTTTTTAGATCATGGAAGACTCTTTGGCACTCACAGCGACATAAGTGGAGCTGATGGAGTTAAACATTTTGTTTTCTTATTTGCTTTCTTGCTGAGAGTTAGATGAAACTGATAACGCTCTTATATCTGTGAATTACAAAGCTACAGCCAGCAGCCGGTTAGCTTAGCACAAAAACTGAAAACGGGAAACAGCTAGCGTGGCTCTGTGAGAAATAATAAATGAGTAACTTTACAAAATCTTTTCACCAGCCCCTCTAACACTCACTTTCTGACAGCAGACATTTTGGTCTTGTATAAGTTGGCTCACTGCAGACGCTTCTTAAAGGGAAACTTCCCTAGTCTTAAACCTAGACCCTATTTTCCCATGTTTTTGTGTCTATCTAAATAATGGATACAACATTTTTTGAAACTGATACAGTGTTGAGAGAGTGCTATAGCCACAGCGGTAAAATAAGCTGCAGAGTGATCTCTACGGAAGTTGCCCACTGTCAGTTTACTAGAGATGCACGATAATATCGGCACATCAGAATTGGTCAGCATGCTTTTTCTTAGTTTGCACAATGAATGAACATTACGTACATTGTATAGCATTATATTTATGTCCACTTAAAGTGCTTGTCTTTATCACCGAAAGGCTCTGATGGTTGTTATAAGTGTCTGACAATATGATGGACCCTACAGAGAAATGAAAGAGTTTTCTTTGCCTTACACGGATCCAGTCTGTCTGTGTGTAACCAAGTCTTGCTCAGGGAGACATCTTGTTTAGAAATCTAGCGGACTTTTCCACATTGTCTAAATCAGCTAAATACTCAGCCATGACACTGACAATCTTTTAGATGACACTAAGCCACGCTTTCTGTACTCAAACACAACAAACTCTTCCAGGCACTCTTCTCTCCAGCTCTCATTAACTATTCCCACATTGCTTTTCCTCCGACAAGTCACCTGTCACAACATTTTAGAATGACACTTCTCCTTGAGCGTGACTTGGTCGTGTCCATAATGTTGTCAGACACATAATAACAAACTGAGCCTGTCAGTGGCAAAAACAAGCTCTTCTAATGGACTTCAAATGACGTTGCACATTTGGTTGTAAGGATTGCAGCCTGTTTCACTGCTGTGGTTGTCACGGCCTCTCTCAAAATTGGACCAATTTCAAAAGCGGTTGTCTCCATTAGTCACTAAAACATGACAAAAACTCCAGGATCAAAAATAGCAAAGTTTCCTTCAATGGTCACTTTATGGAACAGAGCCATGGTTAATTTTAGTAGTTCCACTTGTGCTTTTCCTGCTATGATGTGTCACAATATCTGCTTTGAAAAAAGCTATATTCACACTGCTTGTTTAATATGTACAAAATATGGAAATTGTGGGTTATGTTCTGGACTGGTAGTTACTGTATCCAGGTACAGCTTTGGGCCGAGCTAGGCTAGCTGTTCTCTTCCTTTTTGCAGTTTTTATGCTAAGCTAGGCTAACCAGCTGCTGGCTCCAGCTACATTAGCATACAAATCTTCTCACCCAACCTTTGGCAAGAAGGCATATTTCCCAAAATGTCAAACTATTCCTTTAATTTATCAGAGAAGCTACTTCTAGCATTTGTTCATATTTTTTAAGTTGAAACCATGATGCATTCAGGGACACCTGACGTGACGGTGTGGGCTTTGCTACATACCAAATCTATAATGTTTTTCTTTAAAAAACTGAGGCAAGCATACAGTTCCACATGTAACTTCAGAAAACTCATACTATACTTACAGTAATTCATTACATAACATTTATCATTTCTGTTAATGAAACAAATACAGTGACTGGGAGAGGATAAAGCCACACAATGGCCACCAGAAAAAAACAACAAAAACAACAAACAAATAACACTGTTATTTGTAGTGACACCAATATTAAATCCATCCCGTCAGAATGGCTCGTTTGTGTGAGTTTAATAACATGTACATATAGCAGACAGTAACCTTACTTCACTTTGATCAGTTGAACATTTGATTTTCCACGTCAGAAGGTGCTCCGCTGGACGACACCAGCTCATCTTGTATTGCATTCACTCTCTCCACACACCATCCAAATAATAAATACACTCAACTTTAGGAACCATAATATACTTCTTTTTTTTTTTCTCTCTTTTTTTTTTTTTTTTACACATTATTTCATAAATAAAGAAATGTACAGTTATTTTCAACCATGTTTGCTTAAATTATCTAAACGAGAGAGCACAAAGTGTGTTATGCATAAAACAGAGCGTGATCTGTCAGTTTGGGTTCGATATGCGAGGACGGTGAGGTGAAGCTTAGCTGACAGAATACAGTGACAGTTTCAAACACTAGTGCAGCACTATACTCGTTCCTGTTACCTCTCGCTGTAGAAGTACACTTCCTGAATATTTTAACACTGTTTTATGGCATTCCTTCCCTTTACGTATGCAGGTAGCATTTTAACATGACAGATAAGAGAGACGTCACAGATCTCTCTGCTACGTTTTTGATATGCTGTAGTACAACATAATGTAATGTGATACATCGGATCGTTCTGTGTTGATGTTCTGACGAGAATGTGACAAAAAGCAGAACAATGTGGTTTGACGACAGTTTGAGTTTGTCCTGAAGAAAATGTTTAAATACATGATATCCATCCGTATGTATGGTAGAAAAGAACTCCATTTTTATCTGTGAGGGCAGAACATGCACCTTGTACCTTGAGAACTTCTCTACTTTCCAGACTCATGATTTTTGACTTGTTCCAGGTGAAAAGCTTAAAAAAATCTGACCCCACTTTGATTCCTAAAGGTGCAGGGGGACAGCAGGACAAGAGGAACAGCTTCTTGCACTCTTTCTTTCCTTTTGTCTTATTGAGAGACTCCATATTTGAAAAGGAATTTTAATCCAAGTGACGCCTGGAGGAAAAAAGGTGGCACTGCTCACACTTGAAACATGCCTGCGTTTGGGGAAGATGTCTCCAGTTGTAGCAGGAGTCACATGGCAGGGTGGTACAAGTTTCCAAACCTTCATCAAGCCAGCTGTCTCCTCCGGGAGAAGTTTAAAGGAAGGGAGGAACAGGATGATAAAGACAGGAACACTCCCTCTTTCCTTCCTTCCTTCCTCTCCTCCTACAGCGCGCTCCTTGCTTCTCTGTGCAAAGACTTCCTGTTCGTCAACAGTGACGTGACCAGGGTGCTACGACACACAGCAGCAGGTTCGCACCTTCGGTTGCTCTTCCTCTATTGGCTGTTTCAGTTTGAGGAGGGGTGGGTCGCCACTGGCTGGCGTGTAGTAAACCGCGTTGCCATTGGAGGAGACCAGTGGCATGCGGGGGTCCTCGGAGTTGTTTTTGGCATCAGTGAAGGAGTCTGTGGAGCCGTTGCCTAGGTGACCGTTGAACAAGGGGTGATTCAACAATTTGGCGGCAGCTCTCTGTTTCTTGAGCTCAGACAGGGTCTGAGCGCGCTCTCTCGGCCAGGCTTCCTCCTGAGTAGGCTGGGTGGTGACGATCCCGCCCTTATCAGATGATGGCGTATTGCCATTTGAGGGCGGTTGCGGTGGCGTGGACGTCGTCGTGGAGATGAGGCCGTTTTGTTTGTTGTTGCCGTCTTTGAGGATGGTGGGCAGCTTGGGCTTCTCTGGCAGCTCCACAGCTACGACTGGCTTGACCTGTGGGACATCAATAAGATTAGTTTAATCCCTCTATAAGGCTTCTCTTTTAGATGATTAAGTGCATGCAGCCCGACTCTGTGTGGGGGAGATCAGATATCTTTGATCTGGTGCCCAAGCTATCCTATCAAGCTCAAATGAAATGAGATGTAAAGCCAATTTATTTGCTCCTATAAATACAGTCTCCCCTCTGAAGTTGTTGAACCATGGCTTTCTGCTTGACAAAAAGGTTGAAATTAATGTTATGGTGTATTTTTCTGCAACCTACATCAATGTACAACCATCTCAGATCATCATTCTTACATTTCTCTTAAAGCCTTATGACCCTCTGAGGATAACGTGCCTCAGTTTGCTGCAGTCAGTGTGTGGACACACAATAGTGCTTATAAGTGATTGCATCATTAGTAGGAGTGTAATGATTCACTCAAAATCAAAAATCTATTGAAGCTTTCAATTCCAATCAAGGCAGAATCACACCACTACCATTTGCATGCATCCCACACAGTTTAGCTCATCATTTCCAAACTGGTCCAGCCATGGGGTCCAGATTTCGCCGTCGTCCTTAGTACAGGGTCCACCTGGTTCAATACATTCAGTGTCATACTTGAGTTTGGCCATGTCCCCATAGCTGTCCATTAGTTACTCACTCTACAGCAGGAAATGGCACTTCCAAATTAAAGCTCTGTGCCGGAAATTGATTGTGTATCAAAATAAAATGTGTTTTTTTTAACAAACTTGACACGTTCATGAGTTACTTGCGGCCCATTCAGAATGGACCCACAACCCACTTTTGGACTGCAACCCACCAGTTGGGAACCACTGGCATAGCTTACGTTCAGCTGCACTGTTGCAGGCACAATGGAAAGCGGTGTCAGACACACAACAGAACTAAATAATACTCCAGCTTCCCTGAAGTCAGCGGTGTGGCAACATTTGCCTTTCCCATGAGTTATGTTTCTAGGCTACGGTAGTAAAGTGAAAGACTTTTGCAGGTGAGAAACTCAAGGTGATGTTGTAAAATACCCTCCTGCCATCTAGTGGCACCAAGTAAGCAGTGAAATAAGTTACTATTATATTTTCAATAAATGACATTAATTTGACCATATGGCTTAGTGTGGTACAGTATATCACACCTGATACCGTGCAGCCTATCTTCAAAAGAAGAGTTTAAATCAAGATGCACTAGTCTAACAATGGCATGGCCTTCAGTGCTAATAAAGTCCTGGCTTGGAGAATTGTGAAAACTTTAGTAATCAGAGGAAGACAGTTGTTTTCCCAGTGTTGGAAAAGCAACTGTTGCACCCAAATACGGTGTGACATTCTTATCTGTTGGGTCGACTGTTGATGGAGGATTGCATTGCAGTTTTTTCCATTGTGGGTTTCTTCCTGTGTGACTGTTTGATCTTAAAGAGAGTTCTGAAGGAAACTTCTACAACCCTGACACATCTACACTAGATCTTGACATTTAGACTCCTGATGTGTGGGAGAGATGGTTACATTACTGCCTACCTGTCTGAGCTAAAAATATCACATAAGTCATCTCAGGTTGTATTTTTCTGGTAAAAAAAAAAAATACACCATCAAACAACAAAATTGACATTTGAGGATGAATTCTCAAACGCTACTTTTAAAACTGCAACAAATGTAGTGTATAATAATGCATTGGTTTACCTAAGTCAATTACCTAGCATCCATCCATTTACCCATTTTCAACCACTTATCTAAAGCCAGGTCGCAGGGGCAGCTGGCTGAGCTAAGCACGCTTTCCAGCTCCTCCTGGGGGATCCCGAGGTGTTCCCAGGCCAGATGAGATATGTAATGCCTCCAGCGTGTTCTGGGTCTGCCCCGGGGCCTCCTACAAGTTAGATGTGCTTGGAACACCTCCAATGGGAGGCGCCCAGGAGGCATCCTGATCAGATGCCTCAGCCCAGTCACCCTTTTGAGGAAACTCATTTCGGCCGCTTGTCACCTCATTCTTTTGGTCATTACCTGGACCTCTTGACCATAGGTGAAGGATGGAACATAGATGGACTAGTAAATCAAAAGCTTTGCATTCTGCACCACACCGCCTAGGAATTAACTAGCAGCAAGAATAAAATAGGAATAACACATACCACATGGTTATTCTCCTGATCAGACTCTTTCTCCTTTTCCTCCTCTTCCCTCCCTCCCCTCCACACGATGGCCTCAGTCTCGTACTCTTTACGGCACAGGTTGTGTCTGTCTGACAGGCTGGCTCGCCGCACAACTTTTCTGTAGAGACACATGAGTTTCCAGTGAGATAGAGCAAGTAAGAGAGATACATGCCAACAAATATAAATACACCATTCTAAAAAAAAATATACAATCTATACATTTATTTTGAGCAATTTAATTTGTTAGCAATTAAATTTTACAGTTGACGATAAAGAGAAGCCGATCTGCTCATCTAAAAACATTTACAACATCTCTACAGCGAAGACAGAATTCAGATAAAAGTCTGCACGCTGAGCTGATGCCTTCCTTTATTGACAACTTCTATAAGACTGAAATACTTATATATTAAACTACATTTAATGGGAGCTGTCAGTATTGTGCACAGATTTAGTTCTGACTTGCCTCGGCTTGTCTTTGAGGGGAAGAAAAGTAAATAAACAATGTTAAATACCATGTGTAGTAACGCTTGTAACACCAGCAGATGTCAGCACTTACCCACGACTGCCTGCACTCGACGTTCGCCTACACAGTGAGGTCTTGTGTTTGAGCTGTGACTTCATGATAATGTCATGTTTGTGTTTTAGGTCCAGCAGGATTGCTCTGAACTCCTCATCCTCACATAGATCTTAAAATGAGAAGGATGAAGGACAGGAAATGTCAGCACTGTTTTAGTTGAGATTTATTACTCTCCTAAAACAAATACAGGGTTGTAAAATGAATTTCTTTAGATATTTATTATTCTTTTGCTTTTATTTTCTCATACTGATTATTAACATATAATAGAATTGTGACATTTTACTATTTACACTCCATCAAGACTGCCAAAAAATGTAAAATCTAACATTTACTAATGTAAATGGCACAAAAAAGGTTTAGATTCGTCTTAACAAGATTTAAATTTAGCATTCAAACAGAACAAAGCCGTGATGTAAAACTTTCATTGACCGAACAAGCTAGAAATACGACCCTGCTGAGAAAAGACATTTGTTTCTTAACCCCCCACCAGGAGTATTGATAAGAGTGTTGAGGGGTAAATATACCGATGGGGGTCTCATCTAGGAAGGTCTTGGCATTGAGACTGGCTCCATGAGACACCAGCAGCTCTGCTACATGCATCTGAAACAACAGCGGCAAATCACATTAATGGCATCAGAAATCATTGTGTGTGTATGTGGGCGCTTATCTATTTCCTGTTTCCTGTTATGTTTACCTTACCTGACCCCAGCACGCTGCAGCATGAAGCGGCTGCCATCCATCTGAATCTCTCAGGTCCATGCGAGCACCCCCCTCCAGCAGCAGCTCTGCAGCCTGCACGTAGCCATTTGCTGCTGCGATGTGGAGCTGCGAGGGCAGAGCAGGAACAATGATTAGGTTTTTCCACTGCACGGGATTTACTTTAGATATGCTCTGTGCATTAAATCCAGTGTGGATTTCACACTAAACCCACAAGTGAGATGGCGAAGAATAATGTACGACTTCCTCAAAAATGCTGACCATATCAGACATCACACTACACCAAAAAAAAAAATCTACATCAGATTTTCACGTGTCACTGGTCATTAGTGTTTTGTCAGGTGAGGTCCATAACCTTATAAAAAGGCTCTGTCATCATTTGAAGCTGATGGGCTGCTGGGTGCAGCTCAAACAGCTCTTCTGTAGTTTGTTTAATAAACTGCATTACCAGTTAGAGATAAAAACTGATCCTGCTGCACTGAGATGACCCACTCTGCAGGTCAGAAACTCACTTTTATGAGGAAGTAATTATACCATCAGTTGAGAAGCATGAATCACTGCATACCTTTTTCATCATCATAGCTGTTCTGTCAGGATATTAAATCCAGCACTCAGTAGGGCTGGGTATCGGTACTCGATGCCTTACCGCAGTAACCCAATAACAAGTAGTACTGAAACTTCCCCAGTCAAGCGATATCCACATTTGATCTTTTTTTTACTCAGACCTAGAATAAATTGACTAATTTGTCTTGTTTTGCTCGCAGCCAATCATTGCAAGCCTTCTTCAATTTAATGCAATGTGTGATTGGCTGACTACCGCAGCAACTAAAACCCATTCAGTCCACCAAAATCTTTTTTTTAAGTATGAGTAGACTACACGCCTGTGACGTCTGGCGGCATTTTATGCAACTGAATGCTTCCGTTCACATGATCTGTATCGAATGAAGTAGGAAAAAAACGTCTCAAATAGGGCGGGACGATGCATCAGTATTGTATTGATATTGTCATATGAGACAGGATATCGTCTTAGATGTTGGGTTGGATATCGTTATATCACAATTGTTGTCTTTTCCTGGTTTTAAAGGCTGCATTACAGTAAGGTGATGTAATTCTCTGAACTTACCATATTGTTCTAGCTGTTCTATTATTTCCATGTGTATTACTGATGATTATTTAGCCAATATCTCAATGTGTGAATATGTGAAAGCATGAACAGTCAACTCTACAATATCGATATTGAGGTATTTGGTTAGAGAATACTGTAATATTTCCTTTCCCCCATATCCCCCAGCCCTGGTATCAAATGATCATCTATCATATCATCTGAGCAGGTAAATGACACTGTGGGGCTGTAGGCACACTATCAATGAATTTGTTTCAAATTTGAAGAAGATTGCTCAAAGTATGACCATTCTACAGTGTTTTTTCCATTAGAAGATCCAGGCGGAGCTCCAAATGACAAGTCGGTCACTTGGCTTCAAAACAGTACTATCAGTGATCAAACGACACTTACTTCTAACATTGTACCTTATTGAAATCAGGCGTGATTATGATAGCTGATGTTTTTGACACAGAAACACCATAAAATATCACCAAATAAAGCCATATGAAACATGAAAGTTATGATCCCACTTTCTAGATGGTATATCTCAGCCAAAAATAGTGGTAGGAGTGAGACTCTTACTTATAAAAGATCTAAGTCCCCACTAACAGCTCTGTATAAGATTGCGAGTAATCCTTTAACTTTTCCCATCAAAAAACGGCATGACATGACTTGTCACCACTCATCGCTATTTTGGAGTTTGTGTTTTTAGTCTGCTCTGGTGCGAAATACATAAAGAATAAAAGAAAAACAATGTTATTTTTTTTATTTTCGAAAAGTCGAGAGCTTTCTGAATCCGGTGATACCGAACGTCACATGGTTTGATGACGTAGTGCGCCTGTGAGATCCCATTTAATAGGAGAGGAAGATGTTGGCGTCCTGGCGGAGTTAGGTTAATTATTGTGTTCATATAAATGTCCAAATGTATGTACATCTCTATTATACCAATCTTGTGTAGTACCATCCCTCAATGCCCCCGGGTAAAACGATATGTAGCTTTTTGAAGGATACCCAGCCCTAGAACTCAGTCAGTCCAAACTCAAGTTATACAGCTAAACACTGTTCAAACCCAGAGCTCTTTATTTTAAATCTGAGTGGAGACACTAACTTTTCCAAAAATATCGTTGGGTGAATTAGTTAGAAAACTGCAAAATGCTCATTACAAATTTCCACAAGCTCAGGTGACATCTTGACCAGAAGTCTAAACCCCAGAATGTTCAATTTACTATCATAGAAAACATTAAATATTAATTGTAATTTCGCTTTTTGGCATTTTTGCTTTAAAGAAAGATGTAATTGAGTATGAAAACTGCTGCTGATTAATCTAATAGCGACTTATACTGATATATTCAAAGAGGAGCTGCAGACGCTGATACAAAATCTGTATAAAGTGTTTGTGATCCTGTTGATGATCCTGGTACGAAAGTAAAGGACAAACTGTACACACTTAACTTTAAAAAATGTGTTGTATGCTAAGACTCCTTTTAGGTATTAATACATGTTGAGTGCAGTCTGATAAAGGGTTAAATTTAAGATTAACAATTGGTGTTGTTTCCATTTTTTCCCTAGCCTGTAAAGCCCTGAGAATCTGTCTGAGAATCACACACACATAATACGAAGCTGATGCCAGCCTTCATTTCATCTGTATCAGGGATGAAGCCTGATTATTTCTCACTCAGGTTTATTTAGTTGCTATGGCGATAACCTTAGACCCCACTCAAACTCTGACTAGCGGGAAGAAATACATCTTGGTCAACTGGTGGCAACGTGAGCTTCCACTGACGAGAGAAGAGAAATGTACAAAACATAAAATCCAACGTTATTGATCTTCATGCGGAAATGACGATGTATTGTAACTGGCAGAGGAGAATGTGCACTGCAGGGGTTCACACACATGCATTTGATATAGTGCTGCGTCTCATAAAGAATATCACTCTGTAACGACTCACTGAAATAAATCAAATGCTACAGCAGCAGGAGTACAAAAGGCCAAGAGAAACCAGGACTTAAAACAAAAAACAAATGCATGGAAATAAAACAAACGGTGACATATAAAAGGTAATTACAGGCATTTTTGTACCAAGGTGTTTTTCTCTGTCTCCTAGAAACCAGGAGGTGTGCTAGAAAAAAATCTATAAAAAATAGTAGCAATTTGAATGCGCTAGGTATCCTTTAAAAGCAGCCTTTTCTGTGAAAGTTCAATATTTATAACCCACTGTGAGTGTATCTACAACAAAACATCCCAGAATATTTGGAAAGCAGGATGTGAAGGGTGAATCCAGGCTTTACAGCACAGCAGTAATGTCAGTAGCTCCCTGATCTCTGAGCACCTGACGCGTTAAAGTGGATCTATATCCTGGAGAGCCTGTCTGAAAATGAGCGCCATTATCCACTTTTTTAACGTTATCACGTCTCCCCTCGTCTCTTTGAAAGCCAGTTTTTCACTCCACCTCCGAGTGAAGCAGTTTGGATCAGTTATAAACACTTGATGTAGTATACACTTGAGATATTTCAGTCTGGACAGAAGTGGTGGACCGACCGGCGTTTGCATCCTCGGAGCCACGCTGCCTGCATGACAAATGTCAGAAATCACAGGTTTCATAATGTCTGCAAAGCGTCCTTGTGTCTGTAATGAGCGATTTAGATTCCTCACACAGTATCACTGACAGCCTGTCTGAGGTGTCCCCTGCCTCTTGCCCAAAGCGTACTGAGATAAGCTCTCTGTGTCTTATCTGCTTTTTGGCGTGAAGACGTGTCGGTTAGGTAAACTGGAAATTTTAAACTGCTGGTAGGTGTGCGTGTGTGCCCTGCGAGGGACTGATGACCTATTCAGGATCTACCATTCTGTCCGATACAGATGTATTCAGGGGCAGACTGCAGCCCCCTGCACTGTGACTGAACAGGATAAGCGTGTTTAGTGGATGGATAAATGATTGTACTTTGAATTCCCCCTGCAGTGATTAAGGGAGGCTCAACAGTGTGATATGGGGCACTTATCTAAGTGTTATATACATAAGCTTCATTGTAGACTTTTATTAGGTATAATTTTGCTATTTAGATGACAAAGCTGACACAGTTTAAAGCAAATTAAATATATGAGTATTGTTGAATGCAGAGCAACTTCTTTTTTTTTTTTTTTTTTTTGATGAGATGCTTTGGTTGCATCTGGTTGCTATGATACGTAACATCCATGGAAGTAAAATTGTTGGCACAAGGTTCCTGCTCTGGGTGAAAGGAAGGCTGAAGCATGTGGGGAGAAAGGACAGACCAGCTGTTCTGTGTGGGTTAAGTAATAATTTCTCCTGTTGTACATGTAGGATGTGACTGTTGGTCGTTGTGGTAATTGTCCTACCGAGGGGCTGCAGCTTTTACGCAACGATATTGTATTTTTCAACTCTCCGAAACCAGAAAAAAACTACAGAGATTGCAAGCAATGCATCACAGTGCAAAATAGATGCTCAATGCCTCAACATATTGAAGTGTTAAACAAAACAGAAACATGGTGGTTGTGGCAGTTGTTTGCCAGCCCCTGCAGTTGGCTTGTTAATAGCACAGTATTGCAGTATTATTGAGACAGCCCTACTTCCCTACAAATAGTCACTATGGATGCATGATAATGTCCATACCTCATCGGCATCAGCAGATTACAGCTTTAAAATAAAATATCTGCTCTTATGGCTAATAAGATGACACTTAAATTATGCGGCTTCAATGATTTGAAATGGGTCACATTTGTCCTGTTGGTGACTGTTGTCAGGATCATCTCTGCAGAGTAATCCAAGCTTTTTAAACTCTGATGAATTTTACAATTTTGTTTAAAATGATACATAAAAATAGATATAGCATATTTTACATGAATCCTAAGTTAAAGTAGTTTTCTTATTTTATAGTGAATGTGTACATTTGGAAAAGCATTGTATTCTATATTTGTAACTGTTGGAGGGTAAAAAAAACAAAACACCAAGGACACTTAACTAGATCATTTTGTGATATTATTTATATATCTGTGGGATATAACGTGTACATAGTGGTATTTTTCCTTATATATTGTTCACAAGTAGCTTTGGAAAGTTATTGGGGTACCCAGGTACATATTTTTTTTTTTTTCTTGATCTATTTTTATTATGTATATGGGCTACAGGTGTGGCATGTCACGAGTGGCTCGGGCAGCACTATAGGTATTTAAGATGGCGACTTTCTGTCATGAATCAGAAGTCTGAGGAAGAGCAGTGTGGCTCTAAACTTCACTCTGTGTTTAAATTCTTCTTAAGAGGAACTACTTGGTGTGTATTCGTGTTTTTACTTTAACAGACGTTTCTTTGGTCCAGCCTCCACTGAGAGGTTGTGATGTGTTTGGCTTTTGTCATGTTTTTGTTGCAGGTGCCAGGGGGCCATCATGATAAGAGTGGGCATAATAATCTGTTGATTCCAGTACATGAGAGACTTTACGTTCTTGCAATGAGGTGTAAAAAAATATGTGCATATATCTGCATCGGCAACTGGCATTGGCATATCAGACATTGGCAAAAATCCAATATGGTGTGTCCTTAATAATCACAGAAACCACTGTAACGTCAACCAACAAATTATTATTAATTGTATTTATTTATCATTTTACATTTATTTTCAAACGGTTTCAATCCTTTAAATTTCTTTTCATGTCCTATGGTAACTGCTTGTTTTAATTTTTTAAAATGAACTAAACTTGTCTAATTAATTCTGCCTGTTAATACAAATAGTAATATTCCTTTACATGTGAAAAACATATTTTGTTTATTAACACAAAATAGGAACAAACTGTAATCTGTTCATGTCATTTTTACACTGTTTTTGATGTAAATTGATCGTTTAGTGAGAACCTTGTTTGTGTTTGTCAGATTTTTTGCAGCGAGTCAAACCAACATGCTGCAGGCTGAACTTCCTCTCCCCTTCATGAAGTGATTTATCATTTGTTAAACTGACAGATCTTCATGAATTGTTGAGCAAATTATGTCTCCTCTCCGAGTCTGATCAAACGGTTTCCAACCACCAGAGATGAGACTCATTGTTTCTGCGCATCAAAACAAGGACAAAATGTGTTTCTGTGGAAAACAAAAGATTAACCTTACATAACTTCCTACCAGTTACAGGTCTCTTCTTTGCCAGAGATTTTAATAAGGCATGCTCTAGTTTGCTTCATCGTGCTCGAGCGAAGATTAACAGGACGCATGAAGCGAAGGGAGAAGCAGCTCGATCGCACAATCTGTGGTTAGACTTTAAGGCTTAACAGGGATATTTTGGGCTACTACCATGTAATGTCCCCTGGCTATTCTCATCCAGTGATCTGTCACGTTGTTTCCCCAGTGTGGAGAAATCCCTGATACATAATAAAGACTTCATTAAGGCATGTGACATTATACGCTCTACTCAGGAAATTATACGCTAACGATTTTTGTGACCTACTTGACTTTTTAATGCATCAGTGCACTGAACTCCTCAACTAAACAAATTCAGTGACCACGGTTGGTACACTTTACACAACAATACCAAAACAAATTACTTATTCACACAGGACATGAGCTCTGAACAGTCTCGGGAGAACTGATAGTGTGAGCAACATAGCTGTAGGTTTGTGTCAACAATAAAACAGCCCCAAGTATAGCATGAATTTATCCTCTCTGAATGTCTCACCCCGGCTCTTTTAGGCTTTTGTCATCACTCATAAAACACAGACATCTTCACGTTCTCTGATTTTTTTTTTGTTGTTGCCATATTTGTTCATTCATGACTCATCATGTTTGAAGTTTTTATGTTTTGTTTCGATGCATTTATCAACACACATAATTTTCTTCTGTAAGTGCTTTTAGCTTATTTATTACGCTCATGTTAAGTGTGTTTCATTTTGGATTGCTCAGACTGTCTCGGTAATAAAGCCCCACTCCAGCCAGTGTTACTTCCTACTTTTCGGTTAACTTTATTCTTCAAACAGAGAATGTGGGTGTGGTTAATAGTCAGGCATGATCCAAAGTAACAGCATGGATATTAGCATGGCTTGCAATAATAGTTTTAAGTTGGATATTTGACAAACAATCACTCTGGCAAGTGATGTTGGCAGTAGGAGGACAGTAAAGTCACCTCCCAGCCCTCCTGTCTACTTCTCAGGGGTGGCGCAGACCCTCAGCTGTACTATGAATAAAACTGCGTGCACATCTGCCAAGTTGCAACATCCAGGGCTGAACAATGCGGCCAACAAGGAAGTGCCAAAAACTGCAGTTCTTTTAATGCCCACAGGAGGCTGGCTCCAGAAGCCAGTCAATCCCCAAAGACCTCCATGTTGAAGTGTCCAAGTTAGGGTTGGAAATTAGCACCAGCCACCAGCCAAACATTGGTAAAATATGCAAGTGGCTGCCAGACTTGTTAAACTCACCTGCCAAGACAATGGTGATCTATCCACCAGCCACAGTGGCAGGTGGACAAAATAAACATGTTTACAGCCTGGTACAAAAATCAGTTTTGGTTTCTATAGCTAATGTCCTCTTCATGACAACAGTATGGGGGGGAATTTTATAAAACTCATCCATTCACATTTTACTTAAGTTAAAGTTATGCATAATTAAGGGTGTGGCCACTTTGAGTGACAGTCTGTCTGCTGAGAGGTAGTCAGATCCACGTTCGCTCCAGCCGCTTGCCTAAATATGGTCACGTCTGACTCCAAAAAACAAGATGGCACCCATTGCCGAGCTTGAGGCTTCAAAACAGGGGTCCACAAACCAATGGGTGAAGATGAAGTAGCTACGTCCATTGTTTTTATAAACAATGGCGTCTGCGTAAAGTGCAGCTGTCACTAGATGTTCAATGTGAGAAGTATGTCCAATCCTATATAAGCAGGAGGATTTTTCTCCACCTCTTTCACCGTTCAGTCATCACTCAGTACTTCTGTGTGACTGTTAGCTCAACTATTTAACTGACAGCTGACTGGGACAACTAGTTTGTTTACTTGTTTCTCTAACACCAACTACAAGTTTATGATATACTCTACAGGAACTGGGAGTTACAGTTTGTCAACAGTATTGCCAGCGTAAGTGAAAGTCAACCCTAGATTCACTCTAGTTTTGGAACGAGCTTTGTCTGTTTGGCATTTATGAAGTCCCAACCACACCTGCACTGTGCCCATGAACGTCCCTAACACAGCAAAACATCAAGAAAGTAAGAAGCTAGGGGCAGAGGGCAGAGTGTCTACAGATAAAAACACTTCTAGTGGTTCATAAGTGATGTTTAAGAGATATTACATCTGTAATGTATCCATTGCTTTTAGGAAAATCCTGCATGGCATACCTTTATGAGATACCCTTATTTGCTGATGTTAACCTACCTATATTATACAAATTGGTGAAAAAGTTGAGGTTTCACGCACTATGCAGGGTCTAAAAACTCAAGACACAATCCGACACAATTCCAGAATGACAGCTCACTGTCTTCTTTTACGTGTGACACACAACTTTACACTGTATGTGTGAAAAGATACATTTTATGGCACATCTGCTCCGTTAACGGTCCGTATCCGTTACGTCTTCAAAGCTAACATTCAAGATTACTTCAATTTTGGCACTCTGACTCACAGAGGCATGACAGTGCTCCTACACAAGCTTGGAGGATGACGTACGACCTTCAGTTTCTACTCAAGTCATATGTCATCTTCCCCTTTAACCAACAACTTCCTTTTTCATGCTTGAGTACAAAATTAAGTTATTTGTCAAAACATATTTGGCAACAGTGTGGCAAATCAGCATCGTCAGGAAATGACTCACATAAATATGAAACATCATGAAATTGCCAAAAACACCAGAGGGAGGCTTTAAATATATTTCCGATCCGATCTTGCATCAGTTTATGTTCAGTGGTGAAATCCTGCTTTTAGGATTCTAAGTCACCTCTCATGTGTTAATGTTTTCCCTAATGCATGCATATGAATTAGTACAAGTTTATTCTAATCTACTGTTACAGAGCTTTAAATTATGACTGCAGGTGTATTTAGAGCTCACAGACGGATCGCTTTAATATCTGCAAAGTGTTTTGAAATCATAGAGCTGATTCGTCTTTAAGAAGATTATAATGGGTCCCTAAATGCCTGATTAGCTTTAAAGGTTTTATAGCCTCATGAGCCGGTGTTGCAGAACGCATAATCATTAAAAGGTGAATCTATGATAAAGATGGGCCTCTGAATATTTATGCACCCTTTCTTTTTACCTCTCAGGGCAGACCTGCAATGTTTGATAATTTTATAAGTGTGTGTTTCTGCAGCACTTTTTCCACACAGAGCACACTGATGAAGGAGTTACTTGGCCGTATTTACAGTTCTGTAGTGTTTAGTCTCGTATTATTTTTATGGCTGCAAGTTAATGATCAATGATGTCTAACAACTAACTTTAGGATCATGTCCTGTCTTAATGCTATATAATTCATATTCTAATACTGGCTGGTGTAATAAACCCTAGTTTCTGTGGCAATGTAACATCAGTGCACTTAAACTGCATGAATCTATGGACACACCCTGAGTGGTGTCAGTACAGGCTGCTGGTGGTGCAGCTCTGAATGCCACAGTCTTTCTCTCTCTCCATCCGTCCGTCCGTCCAATTCTTGAGAACTGATATTACACTAATAACTTGAGGGAATTTCTTAATATCTATAAAGATTTACTTGGATTCAACAACTAACCGATAGGATTTTGGGGGGTCAAAGGTTAGAGTCTGGTCAATTTCCGATTAGAGTTGCAGCAAGATACTGGTTTCAAAGTATACCATGATATAAAAGTTGACTGTTATCATCAGTATGACATCACAAAACATGTTTGTGGCCATAACTCAATTCTTCGGCTAATTCTGAAAAAACTTCCCACAAATGTCTGATAGACACTTTATATCCAAAGGGTCAAAGGTCAACTTCACTGTGACATCATAATGTTCTGCATAAAACAGTTTTCTGGCCATTGCTTAACGTCACATTTCAGGAACAGAAGGAGAGACATTTGGTCAGATACTAAATTAGTGACACTAATCTTGGGTGTCCACCTTGAAACTGTGCTGATTGTAAAGATTTTCTGTGCTGCTGAGTTTGAAGATGTGTGTGAAGCATCGACGTTTTCACAGACATGGATATGAACTGTATGGAAGATTGACTGGCATACAACCACGAGGTGGTAATGCTGGTTTTACCCTGTCCTATGAACTTTTCAAAAACAAACTCAAACGTTTATTGCACAGTGTTAATGCTCTATTTGATGTTTTGACAGTGTCTTTATATCTTGGTCCTAAGAGAGGAGGCATTTTTATTCAGCTATATATTTTTTTTATAGTTGAAATGACGATAAACTTGAACTTTAAAAAACGCTTTAGTCAGCTTGTCTTAAATGAGGTTTATAGAGAAAAGTGGAAACGACCGGAGCACAAAGACTCACCAGTGTGGCTCCCTGAGAGTCCTGTTGGTTGACCTCCTCTCCCTGTCTCAGCAGTTCCTGAACGTCCCCCAGCATCTTCCTCTCTGTCGACGCTCGTGTCTCGTTGATCATCTCCTGGGTGATGCCTGTCAATCAAGTGCAAAAGCAGAACTGCAGTGTTAATCACAAGGACGGGCAGTTCTTCTCCTGACAGCCTTAATATACAACTGCAGCATGCTGACAGGGCCAGTTCATCACTGATCTGAGGCTCATGGAGGGACAGAGAGGCCACTCGGCTGTAACTGAGCAGGGACACAACATAAATATAACGCCACAGAGAGAGCTTCATTTTCTAGATTGACAGCAACATATTTTTTAAATTACAGTGCAGGTTTTCTACAAGCAACAGTTCATGGGTGCCATGGTACAAGTTTGTCAGCAAGTAATGAAAATTTAAGGTTTCGAGGGAAGAAGAAATAAGTTTTGATGCATAAGCAGGAGCCACGGACGGTGCATACTAGTAACTCCAGTACTGTTTAATGTGCCAGAAAATATTATAGTATGTCCAAATTAGGGATCTGCATTTTAAGTAACTTCCATGTTTGAGTGTTTGTATTAAATTATTTTAGACTACTTGATTATCTGCAAAATAAAAACAAAAAATCTGACTTAATTGGAATGTAAATTGGCCAACAACTGAAAATAAGTGCAATTTGAAATTCATTTATTGAACGACCAGGTTACAGTTAGCCAATTAAAAGATAAATTCAAACTTCATATTTGGAAAAGCAGCAAAATTTCTGTCGCAGCCATCTAACATAGCCTATCATAGGTTAGACTGAGTGCTGAGGGGCTGTCTCTGGAGCCCGGTGCAGCTCTCCTCCAGTCAGCTCAACGTCTGTCTGGTTAGCACGAGCTAACACAGCAGCAGTAGCTAACATCCAACACCGAACTCACAGCAACACCAAAACGGTCCGACTCTGTCGTTAAATCCATCAATAACCGTTAAGTGATGTTAGCCATATGATGCTAACAGTTAATAACAGTTAGCCCTGTCACTGTGTGCGTCGTATGTGTGACAAAAGTCACTTGACATGCGAGCGTCACATTGGGAGCTGATAGAACAACTGATTGCTGTGTTACCTCCCCTGGCAAAAGCTACGACCGTGATGTGTGGTGAGTTGCATGTGGGCCCGTCTTTCATCTATCCAGTGATTTGCATCGTGATCCACACCACCCTGTGTCCAAGAATCAGACATGGGTGCGATCCGCTCCTTTAAGACAACTGTGCGACAACAGCTGGTCACTCGCTTCAAACTGGAGTCTGATGGCTTCGCAGAGTCAATCCCAGTAGTTGCCTGTCTGCTAGACCCCCACTTCAGACAACTCCAGTTCCTTCCAGAGCGCACGAGACGATGCCCGCGATCACCTGCATCAGCTGCTGCAGGATGAGAGACCAGACCGCAGACCCAGACCCGAGGCGCCTGCTACAGCTACTGTTACAGGTAATGTAAGGTCAAGGCCAAACCAGACTAGGCTATTAATTCATTTTGTCCCGTGAAAATATTGTTATTTTGTCAACAAGAGCTTCTTTTGTTAGGTTACAGCTTGAGTGGCTATTGAAATCATATTTTAAACAATTTGACTGTATGAAACTGAGCGTTATTAATTTTTGCTGCAGGTGAAAATGATGAAGATGATGTCCAAGCTCCCTGACAATGAAGCTGAGCTGGTGATTAAGAAATCCAGACTGGAAAGTGATTTTGAGCAACTTTTTGGACCCCACTTTGAGAGCGGGCGCAAAGAGGCTCACTCCAGCTGTGGAGCTCTGTGCTTATTGCACAACACCTCACATTCCTACAATGGAGAATCCACTGCAGTGATGGGCCCACAACCAGAACGAGTTCCCTCATTTAGCCAAACTGGCTTGTTGCTACTTGGCTGTTCCAGCCACCAGCACCCCCAGCAAATGGGTGTTTTTTTGTGGCCGTAAATACCATCACCCGGCAGCATGCAAGCCTTCATCCAGCACATGTTGATATTCTCATCTTTCTACACGAAAACCTTGAGCGCAAAGCCAAGACTGTGAAAGAGGAATATGACTAAATTGACTGTGAAATAAGAATATTACAGCACGAAGGATTACTTGATTTAATCTTGATGTTTAGAGGCTACCTGCTGGTGAGTTTTGAATTTTATTTTATTTTTATTGCTCAGTTGTTTTCTGAGTGGTGCTGGAATTCTGAAGGCTTGAATTTTCGGTTATTTTACAAAGAAAATGATTCTCTAACTAATGTTTTGTGAACCAGTCAAGCAAGGCAAATATTGAATGATAATTTCGGCAGCCAGTGTGTTTTGATTCTTCTGTTGTTACTTTTATTTTATAATGAAAATGCGCTCTTTTGTCAACCATATATTAGTGCTGTGCTCGCATGCTGTGCGTCTTGGCTGCCAAGGCATTAGCTTATGTTTTGTTTTGGTTAAAATGTCTTTGAGAAGGCCTGTTGATTCTTGTTTCTTGCAAGTCTTTTTTCTGCAGAACACATTTTGAATGTTGGAAAGAGAAATATATTTTCGTTAATAGGCCTATAGGCTAAATATAAACCTAAGGATGTTGTTGTATTTTTTTGCTGACAGCAATCACTCTGCTGCACTAAACTGTACTGTAGTCAGGCCTGAATCATTCTGCACTTTACTGAACATTGTTGATGTTACAGAGATCTTTAATACAAGTTGCTCATTGTTGGACAGCTGTGTCTGTGTTGTTCCTCCGCCGTGTCAATGTGATGACGTCATCAAATGACTTGTCGACTCGACTTAGACTTTATTGACAGATAAGTCGACCTGAAAAAAATCAAAGTTGTTAATGCCCTGACCAATACTGACGTCAAAATCGAGTATTCATGTTTTGTCAAATGCAGTATGCTGAAAATACCAAGATGTCCTCCTGAATCCAGTTGCATTTTGCAGTATGTAAGCCTGCGTGCTTTTCTGGCTATTCTGACCCACAACCCTCTGCACAGCTGAAGATGCATCACAGCTACTGAGCCGCAGACAGATGACAGAAGCCATAATGACAGATGACAGTGCACTTAAGTTTAAATACTACTTTTTTTGTGTGTGTGTGTGTGTGTGTGTGTGTGTGTGTGTGTGTATTATTGATACATTAATATAATATTGCTGCACAAAGCTACGAGGATAACTGAGTGCAAAAGTCAATATATTTTTTCACATCTCTTAATGTTAAGTGAAATGCAGCTGTGTTCCAAATCGTACACTTTTTCCTTTTACTTCATGTTCTGCGCTATGGACTGTGACAGATGTGTGAACGAAAGGGTCAAAGTTCAAGGTGCAATGTTACAATGAAGTAGTTTGTCCCAGTTAAATGCCTACTTCATGCAACTGTGCATACATTGAATTTAGCATTAATCCACAATGGTCACAATGAACCAACTGGCCAAACTTAGACATGAGTAATTTACACTATTCTAAATAACATTACAAAAATAAATTGGTGATTAAAGGAAATAAGTTTACTTCCAATTAACTATTTCAGTGTTTCAAACTTGATGCATCAGAGCTGCCTGCTGCAATATCTGAGAGAAGTCAACTTCTGTCTGAGAGGCAAACATTAGTTTACTTTCATGCTGTGTTTTGGCAAAGAGTTCTGTGGTGTTTGGCCCAGTTGAAGCTCAGGTGATTCTGTCTGTCACAGCCACTCTAAATTCCTCCTTTAATCCATCACCTCACTGCCAGGTACGACTTAATACTGCGACCGCCACACTTGACTTCTTCCCCAAGAGCTCAGCAGTAATGTCCCGTACTGTCCAGCAAATTTAAAGAAATGTCAGATTAACAATAATGAAGGCAGCCTGTCAGTCAGGACTGTGGCTCTTATATTCTCAAAGTGTGTGACTGAATATGTGGGAAACTTGAGTGAAGGAGGTGCATGACGTCTAAAACTACAACAAATAAGTTTAAGTGTTGGTTTTTAATTTATTTGTCACTTGAAAAGGTTAACTATCACTCACTATCACAGCTAGAATAATTACAGGGCCAAGTAATTCAAGGATGCATCTTTTTTGTGGAGCATGAGGGACAATCTTCTAAAACTTCCCAGTTTCACTTGAAATAAAAAGTAGAAGCAGACAGCATCACATGACTGTGCATACGTTATAGTCAGTATTTCAGCCCGACGACCTTTCCTGTGACACCGAGTCATAAATTTAACCTGGGCGAGTATACACAGAGCTAACGTCAAAGCCGCCATTTTAAAGTCAAACTCCTATTTCAGTGTCATGTTCTTGTTCTGGCCATGGCCGACACTGACATGTGATGGCCAGTGATTCTGAAAAATGCTAAGGAGGTAAAGTCTCTGAATTCACATTCACAGCCGGAGGGCACTGAGAGGCGCAGTAATCAGGACGCTGACAGTCCCCTTTGTCGACTTAAATGAAATGCATCCCTGCAGCTGCTATTCTCTCCTGTGTTTTCTGTTGTTTCTGCCAGCAAGCATCCCTCTCTTTGGTTTCTGTCATGTTTTGATTTAGCTACAGTGATGCCCCACTTTAACAACACCCCAAAGGATTTAAAAAAGTACAATACAGCAAACATCCCTCACTGTCACACTATAATACATGTAGTAGAAAGACTGTCTGTATCTAAGGGCTGCGTAACTATGGCCAAAATGATAATCACAAATATTGTGATCAATATTAAGATCATGATTATTTATCATGATTATTCATTTATATTGCTCCGTCACATTTAAATAAAAAAGCACCCTGTTGTGCTACATTCCTGCTAATGTACAAATCTCTGCATGAAAATAAGACTGGTCCTTGTTCACAGTGAATCTCCAGGAAGCAAAATATAAATTCAATTGTGCCCAAAATGTAGGCTAACTAAAAATAAGTATGCCATCACAGAATACAACCGAATGAAAACAATGTGTAATGGACACATATCTTTGGCCAAATGTGATTGCAATGGTTATTTCAGTCTGTCTTCAGGGGCTGGACGGAGACAGTGTCACTGTTATGGATGTCTAATTGACGCTCAACAGTGGATGCTGGATTCAGTGAGGCAGCATTAGCAACATTACTCTTCTTGGCCTTCATGCATTTATCGTTTTGCAGTTTGTGATGTTAGCTGTGTTGCATTGCTGCACAGACTCTCATGCACTTTGTAGGTATGATTTGGCCCTACTTAACATCACTTAAAACCCCCAAATATTTCCAAGCAACAGATGATCAGTTAAGTGCAACTAGCTCTTCACCGTTTGCTCCAGACATAAGATTTTCATTTTGCCCGCCTGATCTCTGTTGACTCTCCCGGACTAGAGCTGCAACATTCAGGACGGTTTTTCGCAGGGTGCGCATGCAGCAGCATGCCAGCTAGAGCTGGGCAATATCAAGATATTACATTATTGATGATTCCTACACATTTGGTCGCATCAGAGAGGATATTTGGACAGAAATATTTTCATGTTGGATTTTGTCTCGCCGAGAAATATTATGATGTAATTTTCGGGACATATCGCCCAGCCCTAATAACAGCTGCCATGGCTGTTCGTTTAGTAAATGCTTGATTTGATATTAAGCAGAGTTTTCTATGAGCAGAGCATCTTAAACGTCAATACCGCAGTTGATCATGTTCATTTAATTGTGGGAAGCCAAAATCTTGATGGAGATTAATTATCAATAAACTCTGCAGCCCTGCTTTCTATCACCACACCTAAGTAAACAAGAGCTTTTCTTAAAACTTAAGATCTAACTGATCCTGGATCTGTTTTCTGAACTAAACTTCAGCTATAGCTGTTTCCTGCAATCACAACATTTGATTTTTTAAGACTATGATTCACTCACGGATGGCTGTATAGTTGTGGCTAAATGCACAACTGGATACACTACACCTAACGTCACACTCCCCTCTGTATCTGTAATGAAAAGCTGCCAATGCGTGGGTGTTTCAAGATATCTGTTGACTCTGTAAAGATTTTAAGTCTTATATGAGGAATATTTTAGGGCAGTTTGCTTGATTGACAGCTGTCTCAGCCTATCAGAGTGAGTGCTGCTATTTGGCACGCTCTCATCCCATTTTAGATTATAAGACTGTAGGGCCATACAGGGCCAAAATAGCAGAGAAATGCATCCAAATCGATTTAGGGCGGTCACAGAGGTTTATTTTAATCACTGATTAATCTGTTGATCATTTTATTTTTATCTACTTTGGGCCTGACGTAATGTCTGCAAATTGCTTCTTTTGTCCGACCAATCCAAACTAAACCTCACATTTAACCCAGTTAGAGGCAACAAATTTTGGTATTTTTTCTGAACTACTCAAACAATTATTCAATAAATACTTTTGAGAACTAAATCAAATCTTTCAAAAAAGATTGACACATATGGGTGACATCACCAACGCCGCAGCTCTGTATCAACAGTCTATGATCTTAGTCTTCAGGTGTGGATTTAATTGGGGATAACAAATGACATTGGCTGTGTGGCTTTTCACTGGTTCAGTTCCTGGTAGATATTTCCCCGTTATCACTGCAGCTCATCACAGATGAACTGGGCTCAGCAGGGGAGGATCAAGGAAGAGTGAGATCAGTCGATGCAGCATAGCAAGTGCTGTGTGTGTGTGTGTGTGTGTGTGTGTGTGTGTGTGTGTTTGAGTGTGTGTGTGAGAGAGAGAGGAGAGAGAGAGAGAGAGAGAGAGAGAGAGAGAGAGAGAGAGAGAGAGAGAGAGAGAGAGAGAGAGTCGGTGTGCCCATCCCTGCGGCATCTCTGGAGAGAGAAGTCTAATCCAGCAGTACAGTACTGAGAACATTACGGGAGCAATTAGCAGCGCAGCGCTCCCTTTGATTGGCTTAATAATCATTCTTCTCACCTACTGTACCGCTATCTGCATTCTGCGGCTCCAGAGATCCCATTGTAAACTGAGAACCTCATTTTCGGCGGTCTCTGTTTTCCCTCTGCGAGCCCCCAGCCTCTCTCCGTCTTTCCAGTATCGTCTCACAACCAGGATGCAACCCACACAATGTGGACTCATGTGCCCTGTCTGCACCGGTAAAACTATCACAATCATTAACCTGGCATTTCTTTACAATACAGTTCTTTTCATAACAGAGCTCCCATGATGCTCTTCAGCAGCACCTGGCCTCCACAGTTCTCTGCTGTTTACCACAGGGCAGCTCTACTGAAGCCCTTGGGATCTGCTTTTATGATGAAGGGCACCTTAACCAAGAAAAAAAATCCAGTATTTTTCAACCTTCTCTTGTTTGTTCTGCTTCTTCTACATGTACACACTCTGGATCAACAACGCCCCACGGCCACACACATGTAAACACATAACATAAATAAGACACCTGGTAAGTCTGGTTAGCTGCAAGTTGCCCTGAAAGTAGACTCATGGAGTCAAAGTGAAACCAAAACTTCTGGTCCTGTTCAAGAGGAACAAAAACCTCATTCAAAAATACCTGACATTTGTAACAACACTAATCACTAAGCATGCAGGCTTGGAACAGAACCTTTCTCAGCCCTTCTTCTTATTTCTAGCTCAGGGTGGTAGCTTTTTCAAATGCTGTTGTTTATTCAAAAATAACAAACAGCATTACCCATAAGCCTCAAGATGTTTGAGCACTAAATGTCATAGCTCATGAAGAGAAGCAAGTCAAGAAGCTGCTGTTAGTTCAGACATGTCTCTAATCACAGCGGGATTAAAACAGCAGAGATAACAACCAAGATATTAAAAACCTGACAGAGCAGAGAGCTTTTATGGACACTGACAAAACCATGTTATGACAACATGAGTATCTGCATAAGTATCATGACAGTAAATTTTAATGGGAGTTATATGTTTCGGACTTTCTTGTGCTCACAAGGTAACTGTTGTTTAACTTCGTGAAAATCAAAGGTGTGATTTCTAATGCCAAGTTCTGTGGTGGATGCCAGTGTGTCTAAGAATATGAAAGGTAAAATGCCAAGAACGCACTTTTTTCAGATAGACTGATGAAGGAGATGCTGAGTGAGAGTCAAATGTAAAACTGAGGTTTATTAGGAAAGCTTCAGGGGGCTCACGCCATTTGTTCTGACATACATTGTTTTGCCGGAGTAAAGGCCTTTACACACCAAGACTGTATTTTTGTCCGAAATTGTCCCCCATTCAAATATAAATACAACCTCACATTGTGACAATCATGTTTACACACCACGACTTTTGTGCGCTGGAAAAGTTTATGGAACCAGTTTGATTTTCTGCATAATTTTTCCTTTACAGAGTTGTTGACAAGATGCAAGGAAGAAAATGTGGCATGATTTGGGGGACAACAGGAGAGAGGAACAGGACAGAAGTGGCCAGCAAGAAAAAGAAGTGGAAATGTCCTGTCTGAAATCTTTCACGACAAAGGGAAGGTAATGTAAGCCTTTGAAGAAATGCAAAGCAGCAATGATGATACTTAGAGCAAAGTGCAATTAAATAGCCGCACAGTAGTAGGAAGCCATGATGCTAAATGCAAGGGCAGATATGTTGGGCACATGTGCATAGACATGAGCAATGTGTCTTTGTATTTTGTCATGTACAGCAATTTTTTTTTGCCAAAAATGTAACAGTAAAGTGTGCAATGTTTCTGTGCATAGAAATCGTGTGATTTTTATTCAATGACAGATTTAAAAACATGAAAAATACTGACTTGGTGTGTAAAGGCTTTAAGCATTTGTCACATCTCTACAAGAGTTTTTGTTTTAAGTAGAGAAATTTAGCTTTTGAGAAGATGGACACAGCTCTCATGTTAAATATGAAGCTAAAGCCAGCAGCTGATTAGTTTAGCTTAGCATAAAGACTGGATACAGGGTAAACAGCTAGCAGGGCTTTGTCCATAAGTAACAATATTCACCTACCAACACCTGTTACGTAAACTTATAAAAACGTTGTGAGACGTTTGTATGATTTGCACAAAATCAGCTGAGAAAACGTCGACACAACTCCCCCGTGAAACAGACAGTGTTTCCTCTACATTCATTAAAGAGTGGTGGACCACCACAGTTAGATAAAATGGGAAATTATGAAATTATTATCCAGATAACAAAACAAACAAACAAACATAGGCCTAGTGCATCAAAGCAGCCTTTGAATCATGATCTAGTGACTGAATATGGACTGTATTTGGCTGCAGCCACTTACAGCACTAGACCCAAAACTAAGACCAACAGAGATTAAACAAATACCAAAAATGTCCCCCCATGCCACTGCTGCTGTTAAACAAATACAGAGTGGCATCAATCTTATTATCCGACCCCTCACCAGAGAGCCAATAAGCATTTTCCAAAATGCTGAACTTGTCCTTTAGACCAGCCCCATTTCAGCAGCCGTCCTTTGCCTTCACACCCTGGTATTTCAACACTCGGAACCCCTGTGGCCACAAATGTCTCTGCTCTGTCTCCAACTGTGCGTTCACATGTTTGCCTGTATATGTAACTGTTTATTAGAAAACAAAAACAAAACATTGACAAGAGCTTCTGTTGAGGAGGTGATTTAACTGCAGAGTAAATAAAGCTGTCTGTCACCCCGGCTCTCTGTGTCACTCTTTCTTCCTATCACATAAACACTTCTGAAACACAGCGTGAGTTTCCCCCCTCTCGCCTCACTGATGTGCATGTCGGCACTGATCTCCTTGAACTCTCTCTGAGTCGCGTCACACACACACACAAACAAACTGTGCAGACTGTGTTTGTTTACAGTGATACTGCGTGACTATACAGTATCCCAATCTGCATCCCGTCGGGAGTGAGAGAACTGTGAATATCTCCGGGCTCCCCGAGGTGTCAATCCTGAAACCGTGCGGGACACTAAGTGCTTTCTGAGGTCACCCCCCCCGCTGCCATCTCCCTCAACAATCTGTTCCTGCGGTTGACATACTTTCAAGACTGCCAGAAGCTACAAACACTCTTATCCTGCTGTTAAGGTTAAGGAAGTTTTATCGTTATTGTTACAAGTGAGACAAGAGTCGGGGGTTTAAGACAAATGTCAAATAAACAGGGGTCTCATTTATAAAACTCTGTGGAGAATCAAACACTAAAGGATCGCCTATGTATATATGAGGAAATGCATGTACGCCAATAAATATTGCGATTTATAAAATCGTGTGTGCGCCTACCTGTGAGCAATTATCCTTTTACAAATCCCGAATCAACTTGTCAATCAAATGATCAGCCTCATATCCCGCCCCTTCACGCCCACAGTCAACCATCAGTGGTTAATGTAAAGCACCTCATGACATGAGTCAGCTGATCATTGGTTCTTTGCGGTGAATCATGGTAACGACTGAGAGGATGACAAAGAAAATCCAAGATGGTATATAGTCTGATATCTCCCTAACAATATAATATCTTCACATTGCACAGCCCTAGTTGCTGCTGCGGTACAGTGTATCACAAAAGTGAGTACACCCCTCGCATTTCTGCAGATATTTAAGTATATCTTTTCATGGGACAACACTGACAAAATGACACTTTGACACAATGAAAAGTAGTCTGTGTGCAGCTTATATAACGGAGTTAATTTATTTTCCTCTCAAAATAACTCAAAATATAGCCATTAATATCTAAACCCCTGGCAACAAAAGTGAGTACACCCCTTAGTGAAAGTTGTCAATATTAACATACAACATGTCAACTGTCAATATTTTGTGTGGCCACCATTATTATCCAGAACTGCCTTTACTCTCCTGGGCATGGAGTTTACCAGAGCTTCACAGGTTGCCACTGGAATGCTCTTCCACTCCTCCATGACGACGTCGCGGAGCTGGCGGATATTTGAGACTTTGCGCACCTCCACCTTCCGCTTGAGGATCCCCCAAAGATGTTCTATTGGGTTCAAGTCTGGAGACATGCTTGGCCAGTCCATCACCTTTACCCTCAGCCTCTTCAGTAAAGCAGTGGTCGCCTTGGAGGTGTGTTTGGGGTCATTGTCATGCTGGAACACTGCCCTGCGACCCAGTTTCTGGAGGGAGGGATCATGCTCTGCTGCAGTATTTCACAGTACATGTTGGAGTTCATGTTTCCCTCAATGAAATGTAACTCTCCAACACCTGCAGCACTCATGCAGCCCCAGACCATGACATTCCCACCACCATGCTTGACTGTAGGCATGACACACTTATCTTGTACTCCTCACCTGGTCGCCGCCACACATGCTTGAGACCATCGGAACCAAACAAATTAATCTTCGTCTCATCAGACCATAGGACATGGTTCCAGTAATCCATGTGCTTTGTTGACATGTCTTCAGCAAACTGTTTGCGGGCTTTCTTGTGTACCGTCTTCAGAAGAGGCTTCCTCCTGGGGTGACAGCCATGCACACCAATTTGATGTAGAGTGCGGCGTATGGTCTGAGCACTAACAGGCTTACCCCCCACCTCTTCAATCTCTGCAGCAATGCTGACAGCACTCCTGCGACGATCTTTCAAAGAAAGCATTTGGATGTGACGCTCAGCACGTGCGCTCAGCTTCTTTGGACGACCAACCCGAGGCCTGTTCTGAGTGGACCCTGCTTTTAAAACGCTGGATGATCTTAGCCACTGTGCTGCAGCTCAGTTTCAGGGTGTTGGCAATCTTCTTGTAGCCTTGGCCATCTTCATGTAGCGCAACAATACGTCTTTTAAGATCCTCAGAGAGTTCTTTGCCATGTGGTGCCATGTTGGAACTTTCAGTGACCAGTATGAGAGAGTGTGAGAGCTGCACTACAAATTTGAACACACCTGCTCCCTATACACACCTGGACCTAGTAACACTAACGAGTCACATGACATTTTGGAGGGAAAATGACAAGCAGTACTCAATTTGGACATTTAGGGGTGTAGTTTCTTAGGGGTGTACTCACTTTTGTTGCCAGGGGTTTAGATATTAATGGCTATATTTTGAGTTATTTTGAGGGGAAAATAAATTAACTCTGTTATATAAGCTGCACACAGACTACTTTTCATTGTGTCAAAGTGTCATTTTGTCAGTGTTGTCCCATGAAAAGATATACTTAAATATCTGCAGAAATGCGAGGGGTGTACTCACTTTTGTGATACACTGTATATGCAGCGAGGTAAAGGTGGAGGCAAATAAACCTCATCATCTGGGTCATCTTTGAAAACTTACACAAATATACTGTAAGTGCAGGTGGTGAACGTGTGCCGGGTCAGGTAACTGCAGAAGTCGAGTATGTGTGTGGTAGCACTGCGGTGTCTCCAGTGCTCTCTGTGCACCTGATAGCTCAGTCATGTTCTCTGCAGCTACCTGAGAACCAAAATGGTGCTTGGTGATATATGCACAGTATTAGAAGAACAAGTGTGTTCTGCAATTATTTAATGCTCTTAAATGTTATCTTAGATTTCTACAACCGACGGTGACAGTTAGCCTGGTTAATGTGGTTGAAATGACTCAGTACATTCATGCTTAATATTGAGAAAAAGAAAGACAGACTTTTCTGGATCCTGCCACCTGCCACAGCCACAGCTGACCATGAGTGTTAGCAGCATACAGCCCCTGACACACTCCTCCACTCCAGGGTTAGGGAATGTGATGGTGAGACGGCGCTAATGAAATACTGGGCAGTATTTGATAAAGAGATTTGAGTTGACTTTTATCTTTGACAATCAAAAGGTGCTTATGGAAAAGTTCTGACACACAAGCACAATAACACTGCTTCATTTGAATGTTTATGAAGTGGATCTATCAGTAACGTGTGATATGAGGGGAATTTAAATATGTGAGAGACATCATTACACATATAATGACTCATCTCACATTTAATTTCTATAGTCTGGCTTCAATTCACCACCTCACTATCTGCATCTCCAAAATACTTACATTTGCTTGTCAAAAATGTATTATTAATCCCAATTTAGGCTGAGAAAGTTGCATGCGCACATTTCAAGCCCTTTTTTCTGTGCGTATGCAATGGTTATAAGAGAGGCCACAGAACGGTGCACTATTGAACATTAGCTTAACCCCTTGATTGGCAAAACAGAAGCTCATTCATAGTTTAGATCTTGGCAATCTAGCTTTGAATGTCTTCACAGGCCTCTTTGGGCCCAGACATGCTAAACCAACTTTAGAGAACTAGCAGCAGCGAGAGCCCCCTGCTGTGTTGCCTCATGCTGCTTGTATCTCGGCCACAAAGTTGCACATGAACAGAGCGCAAAGACTTCAATCAACAACCAACCAGCACGTATGTTCTGCCCTTGTGTAGGAGGAAAATACTCTCTATACAAGCAGACGGCGGTTGTCTGTACTCATCATTCAAACCAGAAGACCCTAACTCTATTTAGCCAGTTAGCACAATAACAACACAATCCAGTGTTGAAAGAGCAAAGCATATTTACAGTGCACCAGTGAACAATAACACAAATCATCATTAACTGTCTCTACTGAAGAGGTCAGTGGCTAAAGAAAAACAATCTTACCTTATATATATATATATATATATATATATATATATATATATATATATTAAGTTTGTTTTGGTCCCACTCGCTCTTCACTTAGCTTTTTGTTTACTTTCCTCACCTACGTTTCTACGGGGAAGACACACCCAGTCACTCCTCTATGCTGCGAATGTGAGAAGGGTGCTTCAGTTTGTGACAAAAGCTGTCACCATATACGTCACCTGCCACCAGATCAGCCAGTAGCAAAGTTCTGGTTTTAACAAGTAGAGGCAGTCATTATGCATATTTATAACACAATATGTGCAATTCAAATACTTTGCACTAACTGTTAGGACTTAGAGCTGAATCCGTCAACAACACGATGACATACAGATAGACATTGGTTTCAGCAGCCTCCAGCTCTTTAAGAGATTGGAGGACATTAGAAGTGTAACGACTGGATTTAACGCTGTGTTCATGTTATAGAAAATTATTTGCAAGTACTCTGCAATAGCAAACCCGGCTAATTAGCTTACTACTTATAGTAGTTACAAAGCATTACTTTCAAAGCCAAGGGGCTTAGCATTAATCAACAGCATTAGTTTGTGGGGTTACAGGTTACATTAAATTAACGACTAGTAAATCCACCGTGTAGAAGCTTGTCCTGGACGCTGTCAATGTTTGGGCTAACGTTAGCAGCTCTGTCCTGTGCTTATTGGATTTTAAGGAGGTTTACACAACAGCAACCCCGGCGAAGGTCACGTTCTACAAACACATGCGTTAGTCCTCATCCTAAAAAGCCTTTTCTCTTGTAACGTTTAAGTGAAAACATGATGTAAATAAGCATGAACCTATGCTGTACAAGCATGAAATATTGTCTAACTTCCCAATTTGTTATCATACTAATAATCCAAGGACAAACTTTTTTGACCAGTGCTCTACAAACTGTTGCAGACACTGTCTTTTTAACCTGGGACATGCAGCCTCAGTCTTACAGCACAATACGTACATGTATGTATGCACATGTATGCAGCCATCAGGTGCAGGTTTCAGAAGAAGATTCTCATTTTGAAACAACTTAATTTAAGTATAAAAAAAGTCAGCTGTAGACTGCATATTTAACTCATGGAGCTAACATTTATTAGCTAGCTACAGCTGCTAAAGCCTGTCAGAGTCAGGTGGCAGCGCTACAAATGAGAAGCCTGCTTTTGTCTATGTCTTCTCTGAAACCCAGGACCTACTGTATTTGAAGAAGCTTTGTACAGTATTCACAGTGAAACTATAGGCGCTCTTGGACTGGAGGAACTTTTTTCTAGTTCTAGGAATCACCCTTTTTGTTGAGAGCAATCGAAGTTCTTAGAACTCTTGTTGTGAGGGACTTTTTTAAGCTCTTATTTCGGAGAAGGTATTCTCTCAGCACAAGAGTAATCCTGGGAGACAAACAGCGAATGCTATTTTTAAAAACCTATTAACTGTGTTAACAGACAACACAAAACACATACAACAGCTTGTATGGAAAAAATGGAAGAAAACATGGACAAATGGACCAACAGTGAAGTCCAAAGTCGACTGTTATGCCCTATTTTGAAAGTCTGAAAGTTGGGTACCCTCCGTCAGCCAGCTTACAGTACACCACTTCAGCGTTCCTGTTAGCAGTTTGTATGCTAACATGAATGTTCTGAATGTATGAAGTTCTCAGGGGAGCTCCCCAGTGGCCAGTTTCTCTCAAGGAGTCCCCTCAAGTGTTTGGTCCATAAAATGCCTTAGGGTCCGTACACATGCCATGATTTTTGTGCCCTCGAATTCATGTGTTGTCAATGTAGATGCGAGGCAGGCACGCTCAAACGCCAGAGCAACACTGTCCCAGCGTGCACGTGTTCCCGAGTGCCTATTTTTCAGGGCGCGACAGTTGCGCCCTAAGATAAACAGAGTTCAACTTTTGGAGCGCAGCAGCGCGCACCACATATCATGTGATGAGGAACAACCAATCATAGCCGACAGATATCTTTTCCTTCTTCCGTAAATATCATTCTGTGATAAATACAGAAGAGTTGATCATTTTGCACGGGCGATATGCCCACACTCTTAAAAACAGCACCAGGAAAAAGATCAGCTCTGCACTAAGGATTTCGGGTAAATAGGCTATGATACGTTGCTTGTTAAGATTGCTTGGCAACCTCAGACGCAATCTGCTGCGGCATGTGTATTAGCTCTTATGGTCCTGACAGAGCGAACCGAATAGACCAGGGAAGGGAACTGGAGGATGGGCGCTACGCTTCTGCCATCACACCATCCTGCTATCAGTGGTAACTGCCATATGAGTGCAGTGCAGAGCTGCAGCGATGAACTAGTCGGTGGGATACACATACAAGACGCACATTTACATCTACTTCAATGCACAGCTGGATTGTCTACCACAGCAACGACAACCCACACAGGGGTAGAGTGACTTCATTCTCTGCTCAGGACGCCATTACTCCACTTATATAAATAGTTGTTTGCTGCTTTCTTAATGCTCTGAATGTCGTATAGAGCTCTTTTAAAAAATGATAATGAGATGCAAACCTGCCACTGTTATCACTGTGAACTGCATTATGTGCCAAGTGAGGACAGAAAGTTTGACAGATGTAGCAACAGTAACTAAAGGGGATGGAGGTTAGCAGGGACAGATTTACATGTGCATCTTTTAAAAGGTGCATGTGTTCAACCTGGATCCATCTTACAGCAGTATGACTCTCAGCTTCACAAGAACATGATGTACAAGAACCGTAAAGGTTAAAAAGCCTCTAACGGTAAAAGAGTAGCTGGTACAAGTTCAGTCTAACTGGCTTAATATTGAATAAAGTACACACAGCACACTCCGTCCAGTGACATGATTACGGGTCATGGAGAAGCTACATTTTCTCATTTACTCAATCTGTGTGCAGACGCTGTATTAACTTCCCAGACTTTTCCAAGGCAGCACAAAAAAATGTCCTTATAAACTGAGAGCTACAGCTGAAAGATTCTGTCCACGGCCCCTGATGTCTGCTGTGACAAACAGCAAGTTCTAACTCTTCGAACATTTATACTCTACCTCTGTTGGCCATCGCCGTCTCGATAATGTCCAGTGTTGGATCATCTTCACACAGGTCGTACGGCATGTTCCCATCAGAGTTGACTGCCAGTAGATCTGCACCACTGTGGGAGATGAGCAGATAAATGATTAAAACCTCTGGAATATTACTTTTGAAATGTGCAACGACGCCAACGTGAAGATTACATGAGGAAAAGATGTTTAATATATCACATAAGGGCATAATCCGTGATCCAAATGAGCACATAAAAGAAATTAAAAAAAAGGATTAACTATAATGTTGTGCTGTTTTCAAATAATGAGTTTGTTTATATCAGCAGCGCTTCTAATCATCGTAGTAAAACAGGGCTGTATTTCATATTCTGATCAGTGGGAGGCCCAAAAAATGCTGGGAAAAAGTCCGCTCTATAAGTCAAAGTCTTGGGCGAGTCTTGGACAAAATAAATCTCAGTTGGAGCACTAATTGATGATACTAATTAAATTCTTTCAGTCCAGAACAAGTTGGCCTGCATTATTCAGCCGTTTTTAATCATCAGTAATTTCACTGTGGATAATGAGTCCAAGAGATATGATGAGAAGCTTGACAGGTCCCGCATGTCAACAGATGGCAGCAGTGTGTCTGAGTATACTGTGTGTGTATGTGTGTGTTCCTAGATGCTGCATACAGGCTCTGATTGTCCACAGGCAAAGTTTGTGTACATACAATCTTTATCTTTAAATGCCTCTGTGTGTGTGTGTGTGTGTGTGTGTGTGTGTGTGTGTGTGTGTGTGTGTGTGTGTGTGTGTGCTCTCATATAAGAGGATCTAATTAAACCCTAATAAACATGCAACTCTATACAGTATTTATCCCACTTGGTCAGGTCCGTGGAAGAACATGCACATGAAGATGTTTTTGCCTCTGGAGAACCTGGGTCAGTATTATTGAATTATGAATAACATTCACAAAACAAAGACGGCTAACAGTAACTTTGTTAATCACTACACGCCCTCGGGCTGCGAGATAATTCAATATTACCCTCTATTGACTGTGATGATGTGATATCATGTTTTACCAAATTCTGCCGCCTGAATTAATGACTCCAAGCAAATGTAATTAAAACTTTCGTTTGTCTGTCTGATGAAGTTCAATTGATTGTACCGAATACTTTACATGCGATTGTCATACACTTGCCACATCAGGACATATACTGATATCAGAAATGTTAAATAATATCCTGATACTGATCTCCAGCAATATCTGCCTGCCATAAAAAGTCCTGTTTCCTTCCTACAACTGGAAAAAGAGGGAAGACATTACCATTCCTGCACCTCAGCCTCAGCCCATTTTCTTTGTTTGGAAATTATTTTCTTTATTACAATGTAATGTTTTTTCTCTCGCCGCTGCAGTTAGCGTGGGCTCAGCATTGAAATCGATGGAACTGACGGATTACATTTCACTGAAATCGTATTCCTATGATTTCACGGGGAAATATAAATTCAATCAAGTTAAATTGAATTGGCTCTACTCTCTCGGTGCATTGCTATCAATTTCTGCTCCTCCAGGTTGTTTCTGGATCAAGAACAACTCATTTCTCTTACACACAACTCAATTAAAAAGTAATTCACATGTTGCTACAAACCGCCTACAGTGGTCTGCTGGAGACGGCGGGTGCATTTATACCTGCATATCTGACAGCACAACAAAAACACGACTGTTAATTACACACTATGGCTGGTGTGTGTGTGTGTGTGTGAGTGGAGTGTGAGAGAGAGAGAGAGAGGGTTTGCTTTGGGAAATTGGTGCAGCTGGTCAGTACAAACTTTAAACTAACTTCAACTTGATGCAGACTCTGAAGAAAACTCTGCGTCATAGTGTTGATTACGAACTAACTTCAACCTTGTCAGTCTTTTGTTACACATCAGGACCTGATTGTTACTGACTGGGTTGTTTTTTGTACTTCTCCCTGATAATGCCACATGATGCTCTCATTAATTAATGCAAAGAACATGATCAATCAGTCAGCACTTCTAAGCTGAATCAGACAGATATGATCAATGCTGGTTGCTGGATGATGATGGTTCAAACCACCACACGTATATTTCTGCAGGTTTTTCTGTGTTTTAGCATGTAAAGTGAGATGTGTTTGTTTGCTTGTCATTCATGTACTAAGGGGCTGTATTTGAGATAAAATTGTTGTAGTTCTTGACAGAGTAAATGTCTTTGCAACTAATTTTCATGGGTGTTTTATCTCAGGCTAATATTTGGTTGTGTGTTCTTATTAATGTGTTTTATTGTGATTATATTACGTTATACTATAAATCACATCACTGTCACTTTACCTTTTAATGTTGTCTTCAATTGCCCTTGTATAGTTTCTATTTTTACCTCCTCCAAAGAGGTAGTGTATTCGGCTTGGTTTACGTTGTTCATACCTACAGACAATTTAGAGTCACCAATTAACCTGCATGTCTTTGGACTGTGGGAGGAAGCTGGAATACCTGGAGAAAACCCACGCTGACACGGGGAGAATAAAGAAATTGGGCACCCTGGGGTTTGAACTAGTGAGGTGACAATGCTTACTGCTGCGCCACCATGACACCCTGTTTGTTCAGTAGCAGGACTACGGAAAAACTTCAGGCCCCACTTTCATGAAACTTGATGGAAGAGTGCAACATGGGCCAGAGAGGAACCCATTAAATTTTGGAACAATCCGAATCAAGGGCATACCCACATTATTTGTCACTTTGCAATATACGACAGTCATGGTTTGGGTTCAGATGCACACGGCTCTAGCCTCAGACATCACAAGCAAACAGGGAGGTTGCAGCTAGCAGTGCTGAGCTAGCAACAGCAACAGTACTGACAGAGCCTCCACACCTGTGGCAAATAGCGAGCCAGTGAGGACATGAATTATAGAAGTAGTAGTAGAAAAACAATTTGCTGCTAAAATACTATTCTGAATGCTGTGCGCTGCACCTTCAACATTGTGAGGTAGGGTGTTTGGCCTTGGCAAAGGTGCTCTCTAAGTGCCCTTCTAGCTGCTTCTATTCTCACTTTAGTTCTATAAACCTCTCGTTATCATTATTATTAAGTTTCTCTATTTAGCTGGACTTTTTCAGTCCTTGTGCTGCTGCAAAACTGAATTTCCCTGCTTAGGATCACGAAAAAATTTTGTTGCAGCTGTTTCTTGCATCAAAGATCATTTTTTGGAAGACAAAGTAATCTTAACCTTAAGGTTTTTCTGATTTAAGTGGAGGTGCAGAAGTAAAGACACTTCTGCCAAGAGGAGGCACCTCCACCGCAAAATGCTGCAGGAAACCCTGCTGTAGTGTATCTGCATGTCTTACTGTGAAATGAGAATCTTGACCAGTCCTGCGTGGCCACAGGTAGCAGCGGCGTGCAGTGGCGTCCACAGCTCATTGTCCTGAGCGTTGACGCTGGCTCCTCGGTCCAGCAGGATCTTCACCATCTCCTCGTAGTTATCTATACAACACTGTAGTGAAAGAGAGAGGGAGGGGGGGCAGAAGAAACATGTTTAATCTTTAATACTGTAACACTTGCTGGTGTAATAACCCAGACGGAGGTAGATGGAGTGAATAAGTATGACAAGGTGGGAAAGGGAGTAAGAAAGAAATGAATAAAGAGGAGAAAAGTGATGCACATGTGTCTGCAGCTGCTGTTTCCAACTCAGTCATGTAGTAATGTGAGGAGTAACTCTGGAGACCGACTGAGATCCACAGTTCCCTCTTGTTTGGAGGAAAATGAAAAGGAGCTCTTTCTTATTTTGAGTCTGGTGTAGAATATAATTCATACAGTGAATACTCAGCTGTGCTGCATTGACGCCGTGTGCTTCAGCACCTTAATCATCGCGGGGAGAGGATGAAAAAGAACTCATTTGTCACCAGGAGCACAGGCGAACAAGAAGTCCATTACGCAGTCGGTCCGTATCTCCACAAAAGTCCCTTAATCACATATTGCTGAGTGCAAAACTGAGAACACATTTAGCCAATTTGGACACAGTCATTCTGACATCTTGCCCATTGTGTGGGCTGTTCCCTGGATCTGGGACAAAGCTGGAAATGCACCCATAACTCACACCCATCCACAGAGACACAGAGACAAAGACAAAGAAGGACAGAAAGTATTTTCCTTGTTACACTTGGGTGTGATTATAGGGTGGGGAGGAAGGAGAATTTTCCATGTAAACCATCCTCCGATCTCGCTGCTGTCAGCAACAGCAGTTTTCTCCATCAGAGCTAATTGGTGTGAGTGTGGCAGTGCTCCGCCGCTGAGCAAAGGCAAAGACGAGCGAGAAAAACAACAGTGAGGGAGACAGAGTGCAAGGAGCCGACACAAAGTCAAAGAATGGGATTACTTTGTCGCAGCAGGAGGGTCAGATATCAATCAGAAAACTGAAGGATTCAGGGCAAAAGTCTGAGAGGGGACATCACAGCGAGAGCTAGTGTTATTATTTGTGCTGGTGAAGTTGTGGGTTTGAATCTGATCCATGTTGGAACCTCCCATCACACAGCGTGTACAGAATATCAAAGAAGGAACGTCATAAAAAATCCTTCTTTGTTTTCAGAAACAGCTGAATGTTTTTACCAAAGAGCACCTTCACGTCTGTCAGGAGCCACTGGAGTGTTGTCACTTCTTGACTCTGTGCTTTGAAATGAAAATGAGACATCTGTCATGATGAAATGGAAACTCTGCTCTGACAAAGTGACTGCTGGTAATCCCATTATGACTCTACCCACTGAACGACTTAGACTAAGGGGAAACAAATGTTGGTAACAAACAGAAACAAAAGGGAGTAATCAAAAACAAAAGAGCCAAATAAATGTGTCCATCTTGTGAGCCACTTATCCTGCAAAGGGTTTGGTGAAGCAGCACCTTATCATGCATCATGTGTCGGCAAGGTACGCTTTGGACACATGTTTCCAATTTCCAAATTGCAAATGATTAATGCAAATATTATAGCCTCTATGTGTGGAACTTTTATGTGATTAAATAGGCAGACATGCCCTCGATAGCTCAGTTGGGAGAGCGCCAGACAGAAGATCTAAAGGTCAACCGCTTCTATCAGCAGCCAGTGTGGATACTTTACTTGAGTTTTCCCTCTGGGGATCAATAAAAGCTCAAGTTTTTTAAAGTAAGTCAAACACCAGTATGATGTGAGAGCTTAAAGAATGACAGCCAACGCAATAAAAATATTTATCACTCAGTTAAGGGAGAAAATATATGTAACAGTTGTTGTGAAGGATTGAAAAAGCAAGTTTACTAGTTTATTGAACATTTTAAATAATGTGACACGTCTCTACTGTTTATCTAGAAACAGTCGAGGATATGTATAGAATGGAAAATGTCACTTACAAAATCGATATGAACAAAACGTTTTAGAAAAAAAGATGGTTCCTCTTTAAAGTAGGTTAATGACAAATTAAACTCATTAGAAACCATTTTGTTTCCCTGTTCCCAATCCCTCTTACTAAAACGTAGGAAACTAGGCTCTGTAAACTATACAACCACACTCTGAACTGCACCCTTCACCTGTTCTTCTATTCTATTAGTGATGTTTTAATAACCCTATATTTTATAAATATATTAAAACGATTATATCAAGAGAGACGATGATAAAGGGAATCATGGGAAACTGTAATACAAATCCATAAAAGCAGCAGTAAGACTCTGGGTTTGCACCGTCATGGAAAACCTGCAAAGGTTATGGGACTGTGTTGTGTGTAATGAAATTGTTACAGTGACCTTCAGTGGATAATCTTCAACATAATGTAAAATGATGGCAAATTTATTTTTGTTCCTGTTGAAATAAAGTTGCTCTAATTGACCTCGATGTGTGATGCTCTGTTCACCGTCACATATGTTTCTTAGTTTTCTGGCCACGTCACCTCTCCATCATCATGTGTGGCAGCTAGCTGATAGAGTTTGAATCTGATATGTCTGGAAAACGTGGCGAGTGGGGCAAGAGCATTAGTTTGAAGCACATCCAGCTGTCGCAGGTGCGTTGCAAAATATCACCCATTTATCAGTATCACTACTAAATACTAATACATTGTGAAACTGAGCAAGAACAAGGTGCGGGATTTTTTTGTTCAAAGACTCAGGTGGGGAAGGACAAAAAAAATGTATTCTTGGTTCTTGAAAAGTCTAAACACTAGGCTAATACTTCTTCTATCATGAAACATCAAAGAAATTTTGTGCTTTGACACAGTTTCCCAAACTTTAACTGATATAAACTACATTAAATAAATTTCCGCTGAATAGATTAGTCAGTCAATTAATCTGCATCTTTTTTGGTAACTGATCAACAGTTTGACTTGTTTTGTCAAGCATAACACTCAGACGTTATCTGCTACCAGCTTCTTAGATGTGAGGATTTCCTGCTCACCCTCTGTTTCACGTCACTGAAAACTGGCCCCATATTTATCTGGCGACACAGTGACTGCAGCTGAACCTAAGAAGTAACTTCAGTGTACATGAACTAATGATAAACCCACCCACACTGTTTTTCCGTTGTGTTTTGTTTGCACCATTTTGGTTTTCTGAGGTATAAGCGCTATTTGAATATCTAATATTGACTGTTACTGTTTCTAATGTTAATACTTACTTGTTATGTATTTTTTCAATAATTCATTACAGCATCAATACAGAAGTTGTAAACTCAATCTTGTTGTACTTGTACATTGATAAAAAAAAAAAAAAAAAAAAAAAACGATTATGGTAAATTAAATATGTCTGGGTTTTGGTGCGCACCAAAGGCATTTTTTGCTGGAATGATTAATCAAGAAAATAATGAGCAGATTAATAAATAATTAAATTAGTTTTTTGCAATTCTAATATAAACTTATTCAGGTACAACAATAATGATATGATGTCTGTGAAATAAAGTTTAAAAAGAAGTAGAAAATCAACCATATGTCATGGTTTGGTTCATTTTAGTAGTTTCTTAACAACTGATGATACTGAATATAATGAGATAAAAGGATGCTGCAGTGCCTTCCTTCCTCTTAATGTTGACCGCAGAAAACATTTTCCCCTTCTTAATAAAGTATTACATGGCCATTATTTATTTATTTTTAATAAAGGAGCATTAAGTTACCTCTGTCATCTTACAGCATTTAACATCAAGTCTCAGCCACAGATAAAACAGTCATAAAAAGCAAGTCCCAAAAGTTTTAGCTAACAGGTAATTTAATGCAAACCAGGAAATTTGGCACAGATTTAAAAGTAATGTGATAAAAGACTAAATATCACATAGAAAATTAAATTTTCTGTCCTTTTTTTCGCTTGATAATAAAACATTTATAATGCCACCCACATGTCTTACATTGTCCTTGATCTTTGCGCAATTAATGACATTCGATTCTAAAGCAGAGAGGACAGACAGGAAGTTAGATACCAACAATGTCAGCATCTGACTTAGAGGCAGCTAAAGTAGCAGAGAGATACTTTCATTAACAGTCATATGTCAACACCTTGGAAATAAAAACAAAGTGAACTGTACAAATTAAGGGATAACACGAGTCACAAAAATCAAATTAATAAGAAATAACATGCACAGTTTAATGAATAGATTCACTGTAACTTATACAGCCAGATTTTTCAGTCTGGTCCTTGAATAGCTCCTGTCTGGTGGGTTTCACTTTTACATTAATGTGACTCAGACTCAGACCTGTACGATGTTCAAGTGTTACAGGAATGTTACTTGGTGCAACTTAGTGAGCTGATCATCCTGACTGTGTCGAGAAATTCAGAGACAGGACCAACATGTTAAATATGTATCAGGTAATAAGGTGCATGTCTGACTTCACTCACTTTGAAGCCCCTGTTAAATTAGAAATGCTGCGACACACCTGCTGTGTTGAGTGGAAAACTTACTGGCCCCCACCCCCCAAAAACTTTTTCCCTTTCACACAGTTTTTGTCTGTAAATATTCCTCCTCACTGAAACAAGCTCACCATAGAAACCTCGAGGAGTTGAGGAGTGCAGAGCAGACGGTTTTTCTTTTTCATGGATTTACATAGAGGATGAGCTGAAGTGCAATCTCTAGAGGTTTCTAGTATCTGAGAGTAGGAGCGAGAGCAAGTCACAGTAATACACAGAGTGAGGCGCGAGCATGAATATAAAGCAACAGGGTGGAAATGCCAAGAAAGAGAAGGGGAGGGCAGATTAGAGGACGGACCAAATTCACTTTGGAGGATGCAAACGGCGGGAGACTCTTCCTCAGCATCCTACTGACGTCATTTAGATTTAAAATGTTGGTTTTACGTTATTTTAGCACGATGGGCTGAAAGTTGTGTTCACTTTCATAACTGCATGTGTATATTTATATCTACCTTAGATAAAGATAAACTAAACAAAAACGATATCATGGCTCCAACTTAACATTTCAATATGTCACCCTGGGCTATCAGAAGTTAAATAGCCTGAATGTTTCATCATTTTCTGACATTTCATTGGAAAAAAAACATTTGATTTAACTATTATCATGAAAACAAATACTTGCAGCCCCAGCTGACTGCACAGAAAAGTGTTTTTTGTTTGTTTCTTATGTAGGTGCAGATGTTTCCTGTCACCTCTGTTAGTTAAATTTGGGCTAAATATAGGCTCCAATGTGTACTGTGAAGTGTTGTTGGTTATTTTTGTGGTCTACACTGGATGGTGGTGATGTGTGTCTGCGAGTTACTGGAGGAAATTAACTAACCAGTCCATGAACTCTCCTCCTGCTGACTCTTCTAGCTGGCTAGGTTGAGGTTTTCAAGTGTGAATAGCAGTAAACATCGACGAAAGACGGGCACAGCCGAACTAGCATCCTGCTAGCCATGTACAGGCATTGGATAATAAACTGGCTGATCCCCATCACGCATCGGTTTCCAACAGGGATATCAGGACCTCTAATATCCTTTGATCTACTGAACCAAAACTTGGCTTAATCCTGGATGGCGCCGTTTGACCAGGTGACTCTTTTTAATATGCCGCTCTGACGAGGCAGAGGACTCTGCTGAGCAAAGGAGTGGAGGGTGTCACCGCTTGTCACCAGGCTAATTTATACAATGCATGTTTAGTTACAATGTTTAATGTGTGTTTTGAATCAACTAAACTTTACAGCACTTCACAGAAACCCTGCCGCCGACTAGTGTTTTGGAGGTGTAACTGCAGAGTGACACAGACACACAACAGCACAAATATAAATGCTCACAACAGAGTGGGCCACGTGCGTAGGCTACAGTGTAGGGTCTGCCACACTAGTATAAATCCCTCTTACAGTACATAAGGACTGGTGTGACAGTGGGAATGTGAGATGCTGTCCCATTCCTGCTTGCCCTGCGCACAAGTGGAACAAACACTCTGGATCCCCGCTGTGGCCCATTCAGAAGCGGCTGAAGAGCAGAGTCGCTGCCCGCATTTGGGAGGAGCAACCATGCAGCTGTGTTGTTGAGGTAGAGATTTGCAGACGAACTATCGTGCATACCCCCAGTAACGCGAGAGATGAAGCTTGTCAAAGTCTGGAGCACGTTCCAGGACACAACCGGTAATGTTACCGATGACATCAACAAATTCACTGAGACTGTGCTGAATATAATTTGTACAAAAACAGACGCAACTGTACCCAGAACTACAGTTAAATCAATGCACAACCAGAAACTATAGATTACTAGAACCATCAGGGTGCCATCAATATACACCTGGAATAATGGACACTTACAAAGCGGCAGCCTACAGTGCAAGAAGAGACAAAAAGGGACTAAATTACAGTGCACAAGTTGATGAAGCTGATGGTATCACATTTAACTAGACGTGTACCGTGTATGATTCCATGTGACAAATAAATAAATGAGTGATTGACTGATATGTCACTTTATTTTTCAACACAACAGAACATTACACAGCGATTAAATATCAGAATCTGCAAACACTAAATGTTTCTTTTCTGACACTATATATTCATGTAGTGATGAGTATGGAGTGTTTAATGTAATTCAGTCAGTAAGGAATGAGCACAAAGGCTGTTGTTTGGTGACACAGCGAACAGATGGGACTGTGAGATGATTTAATGGTCGACACCGTCACCTTTGGTTCCATGTACGTCCCTGCCAGCCTCAAAACAAAACCTCAATCTGTCTCCTCAGTCACCTGTACTCCATCTCTGTCTCTGCCTGCCTACTGTCTGAAAAAAAAATCTTAATCTAAATACTTAAACAACAGCAACAACAAAAAAAAGACCACGCTGACGTTAGGAGAAAATGAGTTGTGTGCATTCTCTGGAGTTTTGTAGCTCCGACAGCCGAGGCTACTCTGATAAGGCGGCTCTGACAGGAGTGTGGGGGGAGTACATGAATTAATATACAACACAAGAGAGGAAATGAAATTACTTCACAGATGCAGAGGACAGATAGCAGGAAGGCAGATAAGAGGTGAAATAGATGCATAGAAAACACAAAGGCGGACTGACTGGAAACACTAGTGGCTGACAAACACATCCTGTGACTAACGTTTCAGTCAAGGTGAAAAGTATGCACATGAAGGTTAACACATAAGGCCTTTTTATTCAGTCTTACACTGAATATCTGAGACATTTTGCATGTGAGTAAAAATCTAAGTGACCACTAAAATACAATCTACGTTCAACGAGTCTGACATGTGGTTCATTTTAGTGTCAGCATTTGTGAGACAAGTAGAAATGCACCCGGGTTAAATGTGACACCACTAAATCGCTGTGCTTATCTTAAATATAAAAACAGGTCAGGTCCTCAGTGACTGCTGTTTCCCTGGTTGGAAAAACAAGCGACCCAATCAGAACTTTGCAGGCAGGATTAACAGAGTGGAACGGTGTATTTCTGGATCAGAGACACAAAAAACTGTGACAAGGGTGGATGTGATCAGTGCAGCTACAAAGCTTGTTTAAAGTCAACTAAACAAATAATAACTCTTAAGTGTCCTTGCCTAGTTATCACATTTAACCCAAACAGTATTCCCTCGCGAATTCCTCCCAAGTTCCCAAATTAGATTATTCTGTCCTGTCCTGAAATGACACATTCTTGCTTTTATAAAGCAGAAGAACAAGCAGTAAACTTACTCTTGCATGAGTCAACACACTGAGGAGTAGGGCTGCCCCCTAATAGTCGACCAAATATTAGTCAACCAGAGCGGTCATTAGTCGACAAGAGTTCACCGGTCACTAAGTCGCAGAAAGAAAAAAAAAAAGGCGTGAAACTCTATGAGGAGCTGCGCCTTGTCAAAATAAATCAAAACCTATATGACTGGACTATGTAGGAATTTAATTTGAAAGGACAGACACAGGAAGTGGCCACGCTCAGCAGTCAGACAGGAGTCACTGGTACCTGCGGTTATTCCACAGGCTAGTTAATAACATGTCGGGCAGGAAATCCAAAGTGTGGGATCATTTTGAGAAGGTGAAGGACGAACCCAAGGTGATATGTAAACTCATCTTCATTGGTCGACTACAAACATGACGTATCATCTGAAACATGGAAGTAGCTACATGCCCATTAGCCACTTAGCACAATCATTACTGCTTTGCCCACAGCGTCATTAACAGGCGGCTCGCTCAGTGTGTGACGTGCACGTGTAGATAAAATATAGGCCTATATTAATGAAGGTTCATTAGTACGGTTTGTATTTCTCTGTAATGTAGCACAGTGTTAACAATGTTACTGATACTATTCTTTCTCACAACTTCAACTCAAACCATTGTGTTGCACCGCCCAAAATATATCATTTCGTAATCAAATTAATATTGTAAACATGCAGGCGACTACTCGACTAATGGCCCTAAATTGGTCGACTGGGAAAACTCTTAGTTGAGGGCAATAGTTTTGCTGCTTACTTAGTCTGCTATGACCACTATCTTTAGATGACTATTGTTAATAAACGTCAGACACTAACAAACACTGACTACAAGTGAGTCAGTTTAAGCTGATTTGTGTCTCTTCTCTACTTGAGCTACCTACAGTGTGTCAAAGATAAACCTGTCCTGGCCTTCTGAAGTGGTGCGTGTCAAAAGATAGTGGAGAAATCTCTGTGATATGTATATGAGGAGGGAAACGAGCTGCGTGATAGTAAAAGCAGGCAAGCAGCATGACAAAGAAAAAAGATATGAAGGTTACAGTGTGGAGATGTGGTCACAGTCACAGAGCACAGGAGGAGGTTCACTTAGAGGATTCTCTTTTTATCCGAGTCTTCTCTAAAGCAATCAGCACCAGACTTGATGTGAAAGGCTGATACACGTAAAAACACAACTACAAATTCAGGTGGACCTGCTGTTAAAGGCTTTTACTGTCAGTGATGCTCAGATGAGGAAGGCGAGGAAACAGAATGAGCAAGAAAGACTTTCCTCTGAAGTTCCCAAAAAGCAGAAGTGGTACTGGTTTATTTCTCTCAACTATTTCCAGTGTAAATGGTCTCAAAAGAGCAGCTCAGACAACAGATTCTAAGGAAAAGACACACGAGATGAGTCACTAATTTCCTCTTTTTACCATGTGTGTGTGCTTCAGTGTGTGTGCACGTACCAGGGCATTAAATTGGCAAATTCTTCCTCGTGTTACACGGAGATGGTAATTCAGAGAGCAAGTTATGGATTTCATTTTCTGTCAGAGTCTGGTAATTGGCAAGCTTGAAGATATAATTCAGGGGGAAATGAGCAGCCTCATAAAACTGACAAGAACAAGACTCTTAAGAGACATACAAGCTTGTCAAAGACATCGGATACACTGATGGATTAGCTTGCATCTCCAGCCTGCAGCGGTGGCATGACAGATGTCGTCAGGAAAAAAACCCCAAGAGACTGCAACCTACACACCAGCCGACAACTAGGCTAATCTCCTAACCTCCCTCTGAGTAAACCCACATACTTCAGCCCACCTGCTCGCTGACTAAACTAATCTCTTAGCTTTTCACTCTGCAAAAAAGCATACTTGCACCCACAAGATAACCAGTCGCTAAACTAAACTCCTAGCCTCCCCCCTGTGGAGCCCACCAGCCTCCACCTTTCTTGAAAATAATGTGGCTTTCATGGAAACTATTCATACGGGGACGGGAGTGTGGTTCTGACAAAGGCTCAGATTATGCGACTGGAAAACAACAACAGCAAGAGTCTTACTGGGGTCCGTCAGTGGGGCCGAGAGGACTGTGGTCAGGGCTGAGGAGCAGGATGACGAGGAAATAACGCTGAGACTGTGGCCCCTTCTTACACATCTGCACTGCTGCAATACCAAGATTCTTCATTATAAGGCTTTGCTTTTTTCACACAGACAATGCTAACATGAGGGCAAAGTACTCTACTGTCACACATGACAGTAGAGTACTTTGCAACTGCTTTCATTAAAAAATTGGAAAATCTGAGGTGCTTTTACTTAAGTATTTTCCTTTTATGCTATTTAACACTTCAGCTACATCTCAGAGGGAAACACTGTACTTTCTACTCCACTACATTCATTTGTCTGCTTTAGTTAGTTTGAAAACTTAGATTACAAAATTTAATCAACTGATAAATGAGGATATATAATTACAGATTAGACCAAGGGTGTCAAACATACGGTTCGGGGGCCAGAATCGGCCCGCTGGATGACTTTGCACCCCTAATGGTGATGCACTTGTGAAGGCTGAGAGGTGCAAGGTTTTTTCATGCAAAATGCAGCTTCAGAGGCTTTTCCACACCGACCAGAATACAGCTTTTTTCTTTCACTTTAGTTAGGTGTGGTGATGTCAGTGTTCATGTAATGACAGTGAGTGAAAAACTGAGAAATATTGCTGAAATTTCATTTATTCTTCTGAATATCATCACAGACTGTTTGTCATCTGTTTTGTAAATGGATGAGTGTTTTTAAAATGTACTTCTTTGAACAAAAAAGGGAAGAATTTGGAGTTGCTTGTTATTCATAGGATATTATGCAATGGTTTTACTGGTCTGGCCGACCTGCAGTTGAATCGGACCGTAAGTGGCCAATGAACTAAAATGAGTTTGACACAACTGGATTAAACTATTCAGCAGTATATCAAGCATTTAAAACTAGCTTCACTTTTACCAGCTGCAACATTAAGAGATTACTAATGCGCTCTCTGTCCTGTCTGACTGTGGACTGATGTGTAGGTATGATAGGTGGGTCACGTAGCTGCACCAGTCTCTAACTGTTTCTCTCATTAACTATCGTTTACCATCGCTGTTACATGGCATTTGATCTCATCCTCTGCTCAGAGAGTAAGGAGGTCACTTTCTCCCCAGTTTGTGGACATCTTGGTTTGTTCTTCTAATATAAGTTAGCTGCTTAATGCTGCTAGCTGCTTTTTAAAATTTCCCAGTAGTGGGTCACACACATAACACGTCAAACCATCACACGCAGCTCCCTCAGGGTTAGTGCAGTGAGGGCTGTCTGTGACAGAGCTGGCACAGAAACTGAAATACTGAGGGGGTTAAGTGAGCGAGACCAGGACCAGGTGGCTGAGACTGCGGGAGGTTAAAGGATAAAAGTACTTTATATTTTTACCAGAGATCATAGGACTCATGCAAATCGTGAAGAGGGGAGGAGGTCTGTGTGGAGAAACTTCAGCTGCTCAGAATTAGACCTAAAAGGAGAAATGAACTGAAGCCAAGCTGTGACAGGCAGCAGGGACACCAGGGGTACGGTGGATGATTTCTGGGCTCAGGTACAGCTTAAACCACTGTTGCATGTCATTTTCTGACCTTGCCTGTCACTCTTCCTGTCTAATAGAACATCGACACTTAATCACATCTTTGAAAAATAATTGAAAACACAAAAAGTGCCGGAGACTAGAGTGACAGCTCCGGGCTTGTTACTGAATTTGGGGAGCTGAGTGGAAGAGCGTGGTGCTGAAAAGCAGGCAGGTCTGCGTTTAAGGTCCTCAAAGGCTGACGTTATGAAGAGCCGAATGACTGATGAGAAGTCTGAGACCACATAGGAAAGCAGTCTTTTAACTTCACGTCTTAAATCCTGCAGATGATCATTACAGCCCGAGTTTAAAGCCCGCCTCAGTCATCCCTGTACCCGTCTCTGTCATCTCTGCATAAATATTTAAATGGTTGAATCACTGAAGTAAAATATTTTTAAATGTGACTCCAGCAGTCTGTTGATGTTCTGGGTCATCGTGCCCACTCAGCCACACCAGGGTCCTGAAGCAAAACACATGAACTCAGAGCCAGATAACGGCGGTGATTCAACCAAACATGGGACAACATGAGGCGAGTGTGTTTGAAAGCGTCCGCTGGCAAGAATACCATCTGCCTCCACCTTGAAGGGTGTTCAGACCAAAAATAGCACTGTTTAGAAGACAAATGGGGCAATGTTGGTGTGGGATTTTTTAACTACACATACAGGTGAGAAAAACAAATATGGTCAACGAAGCTAATACTCTTCTACCATATATAGTGTAGCTCGTTTTAATCTCTCCAAGCAGCCCGCATTGAGCCTCACAGCAGGGGACAGCCAGGCCGGCCCACGCTGTTGTGGCTGTGCTCAGTACCAAAGCCAACCAGAGCCAACGCATGACGATCTCCCTCAAACCAAAGCTGTTTCTAAACTGATTGCCCACAAGAGGTGATGGTGTTTTGCAGCTTATGACTGGATATCTGTGCTTTGAAGATTAGTGTCACTCCTACATTCCTGTTGCATTCCTGATCATAGATACTAGCCATGATTTACTCTTGTCTAGTCTGACTCACAGGATGTAAACGGTGGCTCTGAGCGTGCCATTGGCCGATTTGGACCGGATTCTTCCTCCCTTACACCATGCCTTCTTTTCTCTGCATATTACCACTTCTAAATCCCCTTTGCTAGGGGAAACAACAATCTCTGAACTAACAACTTCCATACTGAAAATGGCACTTTCAACTAAGATTTTCATCATGTAACTACAAAAGCACTCAGAGTGCAGACCTCCGCCAAGTAAGTGATATTCCCTCCCCCTCTGCATCAGATTTTGCAGCCTGCATCACAATTACGTTATTTGCATCACTATCATTATTAGGTTATATATGCCTTCACCATGGAGACACTGTGGTGTATTTATTTATTTTTTATTTTGTACCAACACAGAATATAATGTTTTTTTTGTATTTTTCACTTTCTTTTTTTCCAACACAGAACATTAATTTCAGCTTTTAAGTTACAACAATATTTAGCAAGTAGAACAAGACATGCTTTCCAGCCACTAGATGGCGCTATTTTCACGGTCTTATAATTGGAACACAAATGTTCCACCAAAACTAGCTCTGCACGATTGCTGCTTCCTGCCTTTAGCACTACCCAAAACAACTGTGATTATTTAAATACATTCAAACAAGCCAGAGCACTTTTCCCCTGTAGCAGGAAGATATTTGGTGATTTTTAGACCTTTCTCTAGCGCTGACTCGCACAATGCTACAGAGGTAGGTCCGGCTACATGACACTTACTTTTCACTGATCGCTTTCAGCTGTATCCGAGCTGTTAGGTTACTGCTAATACAAACCAAACAGTTCCTGCTTTTTCAAAATTAAATTCTGTCAACCATCAAATCAGTCATGGGTCTTTTTCTAAGATTATGTTTTTGGGCTTTTTGCCTTTAATGACGGGACAGTTTGTGAGGGGGTGAGAGAGGAAGAGAGAGGGGACGGCATGCAGCAAAGGGCCACGGGCTGGAGTCCAACCTGTGGCCGCTGCAACAAGGACACTGCCTTTGTACATGGGGCACCCACTCTACCCACTGAGCTACTGGGCAACCTGCCAGGGGGCTTTTGTTGTGAAGGCAGCTTTAGAATATGCAATGTATCTGTAGAGGAGGTACTGGAGCTTTGGTACTACACTTCCATAAAAACTGGTCCACACAACCAGATATTGATGCATTGTGCAATATAGAGTTTTAAATATTACATGTAAAGGAGGTAGAAGAGGAGAAAATGAGTTGTGAGATCACCAGCTACAGCTAACACGCTCCACAGTGATTTTGTGCAAACAAGCACATCTCCAACTCTTTTATCTTGCCCTGCTGTCCTGTGGAAAACCTGCTGATGTCTTCATTCAAGTATCAAACTATCAAAGACAGCATTTCAGTAATATATCCCAAAGTTTGGAGGTTTATAAGATGCCTAAACAGTGCACACTGGTTTAAAATATTACTCTACAAATTTAAAAACTCTGGGAATTAATCATGGCAACAGTCATCTTAAACAGAAGATATCTTTGACAAGGAGGTTGTATTTTTGATGTAGCACCAAGGACGGGTGTGATCATGGCCTCGCACACATTCATCATCATACACTCATCCACACATGCATGCATAATCCTGTCACTGAACAAAAGGTCTCCATTTGTCCTTCACATCATCCCAGTGTGATCGATGCAACTAACTGTAGGAACTGAAGCTGCTGACGGGCTTTCATGACGCATTGACTTATTCTCAGGGGATGACGTAGTAAATATTGAAGTGTATATAGGTATACACTGAGTTGAGTTATGTGTGTGTGTGTGTGTGTGTGTGTGTGTGTGTGTGTGTGTGTGTTTTGAGGCATGTGCAGCTACCTATTGATTAATGCGTCCTATCAGTGAGGTGAGACCAGCCTTAGATAGGTATGACATGTCATTTAGAGAAACATCACCACCACTTCCCTTCATCTATCTCACCCTCTGCCATATGATGTGTGTGTGTGTATGTATGGATTCCCCATGTGTATTTCTGTCTGGATATATATTGTCCCCATTTGCCTGTGTGTGAATGGCAGTATTTGTCAAACTGTAGCGGGAGTAAAAAGGTCTCATCTCGGAGACGGTGTGCAGGCTGACCCGTCCAAATAGCAGATTATCGGGTACACACACATTCAAAGCCCAAAGGTCAATCTGATCTCTTGGCAGCCCACGGCCCCCGGCTTTTAAAACACCAGCCACACCAGCGGTGACTGATGGACTTCAATTTTCTCTTCCCCTTGTTCATTTCGCAGGCTCCCAGCAGGAGCCAGGGTATTAGGCTTTGAGCAGCCGAGGGGGAAAGAGAGACGGTCGTGTTAGCTGAGGCAGAGCGAAGGGAGAGGACATAAACTGTCAGAGGTTTAGTACAACTGTAGAGAGAAATGAGAGGAGAGGGGACAGGAGGGCTGAGAGGCAGATGAGAAACTGAGGTTATAAATGAACATCTCATCCATTTGAAATGCTTTCAGATGCCATCCTTCAGGACGTTGGATTTATCTTACTTTGAAATGCAACTTCAGTGGTAAAGAAAACTTGGTGTCTTGCACTGTAAACATCTCCCCTCACTGTGCATAAAGATGCTGTCAAGACCCTGATGCAGGTTTAGGGACAAAAATAAGATTCTGAGTTTACTCTTTGAGCAGTGATGATATTTCAGCGTGTGGAGGACAAACAAAATGGCTTCATGCTTGTTTATGTTTAAAGGCCTTTTCCTCAGCATCTTTAACCTGCAGCAGGTGAACCAACACGGTCAGCAACTGCAGCAGCTCTGTGGACAGATTACTGTTCCAGTCCAGAAGAACGTGTTCTCAAAGGGATAATTCAGATTTTTGGAGGTGGGGTTATACTAGGCACTTCTCTATAGGAAGTGTATTAAGCCCCTTTTCCACCGAGCAGTACAGTACAGTTCAGTCTGATAAGCTTTTTTCCATTTCCACTGTGAAAAGTTGTGGATGGTACCAATGGAACCGTTCTGTACCGTTCCCCAATTCACTGGATCGACTGCCGGCGACTTTTAAGGTGGAATGTTAACTTGTGATGTTACTCAATGCACGAGCTGACAACGTGAATCCACCAGCACACCTTAAATTTCACTGTGACAACTTGGAAACGGGGTTTTAGATCAGTGGTTCTCAACTTATAGTCGCGGTCCAAAAGTAGGTCATGGGTTCATTCTGAATGGACCGCAAGTGACTCGCAAATGTGTCGAGTTTGTAAAAAAAACACACTTTATTTTGAAGTAGAGTGAATTTCCAGCATGGGGCTTTTATTTTGAAGTGCCATTTCCTGCTGTAAATTGAGTGACTGACGGACAGCCACTGGACAGAGACAGGAAACTAGCTGGACAACATGGCCATGACGCTTAATGTGTCAAACTGTGTGGACCGTGAACCAATGACTAAGGAGAAACCTGGAGCCTGTGGTTAGACCAGTTGGGAACCACTGTATCAGATTATAGACTGTCTTTGTGAAACCCCTGGTTTTGGTTTAATGGTTGCACTTTGTTGTTAAAGACTACCTGGAGCCTGCACAAATGTTTGTATGCTGCAAATTGGCCCTGGCTCTCATACTGTGCTGACAGGAAATGACTATGACTCGGAGGAATGATGGAAAACTTCTCAGATCAAGACTCTGATTTGTGACTAAATGAGACATGTAATGATCCATTATTTACACAGACAGCTAAGCAGTTTTGAGTAGGAAGTTATTTGGAGCATTGATTTTGGATGAGGTGAAAGCTTTGATTATCATGCCAGTAATGGCTCTAATTACCAAGAGAAAATAGGCCTGACCTCCTCTATCAATTTCCTGCATCAAAATGGACTAATTTTCCCAATACTGAACTCATTTCCTCTCTATTAAGAATCATTTTTTCATTGTCAGAAAACCTCAACAGTCTACTCGGCACGAGGCACTTTAATTCATACAGCTGCAAACTAATCACACCAGGAAATGATTTAATTATATTTCAACAAAGGCTCACATGCTAACGGTAATACATTTGGACCTGATTAATCAAAGTTTTTAAAAAGAAGAGAGTCACAAGGTTTCACTGCTGCAGAGGCAAAAAAAAGGAGATGTGGGATATCTGACAACAGAATAAACTCAAGAAGACAACACACAGCGTGAGAGGGCCGAGTACCTTTTCCAAAATATTCTGTTTAGTCTTCAGTGTTTTACATCAAATGTAATAATGACATTAGGCAGCGCGAGAGACTTGAACAAGAAAGGTGTAATTATCCAATCTGCATCAAAATAACATTCATTCCATTATTTCCTTTTGCCCTCTTTACAAAGAAAGCTGAAAAAATGTAATGCTTTCAGATGAGAAAAAAAATTCTGCAGTTTTTCTGAATCGACGAGCAGATTTTTTAAAATAAAAACTTTTCTGTTCAAATGAAAGCTCTTCACTCCGGTAGATAAGTTTTGTTTAGCAGAATAAAATGTTTACACAGAAACTCAGTCTTTAAAATGGTGCTGCATGAAGACCAAGTTTCTTATACACATAGTAAACTTTTCAATTAGTCAGTTACTCAGGAAAATGGAAAAAAAAATATATATGTTCTAAAAGCGGTGTCTTTCATCTTCAGGTATTTGGTGCATAATTAGACATTATACACAAATTTCTACAGGCCATTTTTAGCTGCCTGAGGAGATTAGAAGAGAATTTAAACTGGCTTCAAAAACTGCATTTAAATTAAAGTTAATTTAAGAGGATGCATCATACACAAGGTTCCCCTAAAACGATAAACTGCATTACTTTTACTTCCTTTTGCCCACATGTAGCCAGCGTGTGCTCCAGTCAATAAGTGGCTGTGGTATATCAATATATGTCTAAATTATAAACGCCTGAATCAATAAGTTACAGTACTAGAGGGCATCCGGAGATTTGTTTTACAATCATGTTTCTCCACCAAAGCAAGACACAATTCACTGTCTTAAGGCCTGTTTACACATTTTTTGATTGTTCCAAATTAGGAGAGCGCATATGCAGCTGCCTAGAGAAAAAGTGCCATACCCACACTCTAAAATATAATCCACTGTCTGAAGTTTAATAAATTAGAGTAACAATTTGCATCCATCATTTCAAACAGTTCCAACTCTGGTATTACTGAATCAATCCCATGACTCTAATGTAATCTGACAAACTAGTTTGGTGCAGCCAGTATGACTTGCTTTAACCTCCAAAAAAAATTAAAGTTGGATCAACTTAATATTTATTTAGAAGTTATGGTGATATTTAGTGGTCATTTTTTTAATCTAAGATATTCTTATTTATTTTAATTCCATCCGAGTCAGAAATGTCAAAAATATTTGTTCTTCTTAAAATAAGTTGTCAACTGACAAGAGCACATTCATGAAACAAACATTTCTTAAGTGCTATCCATTAACCCCATGAATTATTTTTTAGAGTGCAGCATCTTTTTTCAAAGTGCTCCAGCTTTTCTGTGCAGCTGCTCTGAGTGCTTCTAGTTGAAAATCTGGTGGCGCTGCTGTCGTCACTGACAGTCTTTTAGCTTCCGTCTGTCCCGAGCTGAATGACATGTCAGTCAGAAACTATCACAACAAACACAGAGATGCCCGTTTGTGGAAGAAGATCAGCTGGACACTGAATGTTGATGGTGAGTTGTGCATTTATCACCATTATGTGTTTGCTAACATTGCTCATTGTAGAGCCTGTTATGTTAGCTACGCAGCTAATGTTGATGTCAAGATATTGGAGCGTTTTTCTTTAAAAGAGCTCCCTAGAACCCTATTGCTGCTTTTCTGCATGAGAGAAACATGAGGATGTGGACACACACCCTCATGGTCCACACACGTATTGACAGCTTCACTGAAAACAGTTTGCTGTAATTTTTGCCAAAACAGAGACAGTTTTTTAAATCTGTGTCTGATTTATCATAGCATAATCATTTCTTTGTTTTAAGAGTAATTTCAATCAGGCATTCTTGCCTTAATTTAACAGTGCAGAGGCATAGACTGGAAAGAGAAGAAAGAGATATGACTCGCAATAAAGGTCTAAAGGCTGGAATCGAACCTGAGACGTTGCAGTAATGCGGCATGTGCTTTAACCACTGTGTTACCAAGGCGCTCTGCATTATCATGTCTTCTGTATTTTTTATGTTTGACATGCAACTACAAATCTATCTACTTAACATCATTTTCAGTTTCAGGATAAGATGCCATCAGTGCCAAAGATACAGAAAGAAAGACAGAAGGTGGAGAGAGTCAGACAGACAGTTGGAGACAGAGGTAGACGGTCGTACCTGATGCAGAGCGGTGAGGCCGTCTTCATTGCAGAGGTCTGGACTCACATTGTTCTTGAGCAGGTAGCGCACTGGTGGAAAAGAGAGATGGAGAAACACATGAGTGAAGGCGGAAAATAACTGGAAAATATTTCTATTTCAGAAACAGGATTTCCTTCAGCTGACTGCAGTTCCCTTTACAAATTGATCCAGATTTAGACGCCTCACTTCACCGCATGCTTCACTTGCACAAATGAAACACTATTCTGTGGCTGAGATTTGAAAAATATTCAGTTTGCCTTCACAAGTCTCGAGTGAAGAGGCACACGTGTTGCATGGTGATACAGCCATTCAGCTGTGATCAATATTTCAGAAAGAATACAATGTTCTGGCTGCTGCAGAACAAAAAAAAAAAAAAAACAACGGATGCAGGATAAAAGCCTGATGAGATTCCTCCTGATTGCTCACACAGCCTGTAGGTGCAGCTTTACTTAACCTTTTGTTACCCAGTGACATCACCAATCAATCTGCAATCCATTAATCTCTCTGCATCATCGTGATGCGGCCTGCAGGAACTTCAATCTCTCAAATATCAGCCCTGCCAGGATGTTACCCAACTGACCTTGGAAATATGGACAAATGAGTAATGGTAGGATGATGTAATGATGCCTGGGATTACACTGTTTGTCTGCCTCATAGTCCCAACAGATAAACCCTGTGCCTGGACCCTAATTCACCAAATATCAGCTATCTCAGAGTACACGCTGGACCGCTGCCTGACCGCTAACACGGCTCAACCTGCTGGCCTGAGCAGGAAGTGGCGGCACAGGGCTCCTTTCCACGTCATTATTATCTCCTGTTTTTGGCAGAGCTGCCATCTGCCTTTATTTCACTGAGACAAAAAAAACAAAAAACAAGTGGATAAATCAGGTTATGACGCTGAAAGAGAGATGAGAGAGATTTGGGATGATAATTATCACATCTGTCCCTCAGACTGCCGGAAAAACAGTCACACACACACACATGAAGTAGAAACAACACATGTATGCACACAAACACACAAGCCAAACATCTACAAACACACACACACACACACACACACAGTAGAGGATGGAGGAACATGCAACAAAACACAGTACAGTCATAGATGTATATATCAAGCATCAGTTTGCTTTCAGGTGAGGAGGGCAGTCACGAAATCTTTTGTGTAGGGGCGCTTCCTGGTTTTAACTGAGTTTGTTTAAGGGGCTCTTTGGACACGTGGACACAAAAATCACAAGAAATCTCCAAACCATTCTGTTTTTAAACAATTAAAATGCTTTCATTGTCATGGCATAGTCATGTAAGACCTAAAAACAAAGTATATCAGATCTAATAGAACATAACAGTGCTTTTAAAGTGGTATTCCACCAATAGGAATCTTCCACATGGACTTAAGAATTCCAGTAGATTGAGTCATTTGGGCCACAATATTCATCAATGCTAAGTTAAAGCCCAAATAAGTTGTTTATAGTGGTTCAGTTAATAATGATGTTACAACAACACAAAACCCCAAAAGAATAAATCACTTTGTTCATCGACAGAAAACGTTTTTGGTCATCAATTGATTGTTTTCAAGCAAAAATGATGATCATTACCTGTTTCCAGTTTATCACCGTTGAAGTTTTTGTTGCTGTTCTCCATTTGATACAATCATAAACTGAATATTTTTGGGTTTTGGACTGTTGACAAGACAAAACAACATCTGACATCTGATGCGACCTTAAGCTTCAGGAGTATTGTGACAGGCCTTTTTAATGGTTTTCTGACATTAGACAAAATTTGGGCGTAAACTAACAACCATTTTCATTGTCGATTAATCTGTAATTATTTTCCTAAATCAATTGATTAGTTGTTTGGTTTATAAAATGTCATAAAACGGTGGAAAAAAATGTCAGTCAGTGTTTCCCAAAGCCCAAGATATTGCCCTCAAATGTCTTGTTTTGTCCACAACCCAAAGATGTCACAAAAGGAGGGGAAAAAAACTATTGTGATGTGTGATGTGAAAATATTCACATTTAAGAAACTGTAGTGAGAGAACTTTGATGTTCCGCATATTGTTGTAAAGTAATAGTTATTTTAGTTTTAAAAAATACTCAAACTGATTAATTGATTACCAAATTGATTGGCAATTAATTTACTAGTTGACACTAATCGATTTTGTTGTAGCTCTGAAGTCAAAGTTTATCAACTGCAAAGAAAGTAAATGCTTCACTATATCCTGCATATGTATGTATATATCAGTCTATAAGAATTGAGATGAAATAGTTTTTTGTGCTTTTGAATAATGATGGTACAACAAAGAAGTTGATCCATCAATAGAAAATAACTATTTTCATCTTCGATTAATCATTTTCACAAAAATGCCAAACTTAACGGAGATCCAGCCGACCATTGGTAAAAATTTTGGCTGGACAAAACAAGGTGTCAGGACGTATTGCAACAGGCTTTTTCACTTTTTCCTGACATTAGATATACGCCAAATGAATGGTCAGTTAATAAAGAATATAATCAGCAACTTAATAGATAGTAAAACATTAGTTGCAGCCCTGCTGTGTAGTGAAAGTCGAACATTGGCAGAGCAGCAGCTTCAGTCCTGCGTCTTAAATCTACACAGGCAGCATTCAGTCAATGTACTGAGCGTAAAAAAGTATCAGCAGCGCTAAGAGTCCGACCCAAAAAGTGCAGGTCGCAGTTATTGGAATAAAACTCAAATGAAATAGGAGCTGGTACATGACCTGCTGAATTGATTCAACTAGAAGCTAATCTGTTCTGTCAGACAAAATAAATGTTCTCCTTCAGAGGTTTGCCAAAATTTTCAATGTAATTCTGTTCAGGTTGACCCTGACTGTGACTATGTAAAAACTGTGGTTATTCTTCTGTTCAGTTTTTTAGAAAATTTAAGGGAAAGTCAGCTCAGACTGCCCTATAACACACTGATAATTTTGTCATATTTGAACTGCCATTAACAAGAAAATGTTGCATGCTAGATGTCTTTTGATCGGATTCAGCTGCGACTGTGGCAACAAAGCCGAGAAAGAAGAACAAATGTACCAAATGGCGTGGCAAAACATTTTTTTGGGGTCAGCTAAAATAAAACTAATGCATGTAATTCTGAAAGTTACATGCATCAAGTGCGTGTGCACAGAAAAAAGTACTTTAAAGCCCTGGTACAGAGAGATTTTACTGAGTAAATCAAACTGAGCCTCTGTATAAAATACAAGCTGTGCTAGTCCACGCACACTCATGCACAGGATTACACTACACACTCTTAATCCTCTACATTGTATTATCCATTTATATAGCCCTTTGTTTTTCTACATGCAGCACATACACACACAAATACACACATACACCATTTTCAAAAACCTTTTGTATGGTGAAGCCAGTGTCAGATGAAAAGCAGGTACTTTGGGAGGCGCTGCACCTGCTGACATCTTCTCACAGAAATCTTTCTTAAGTTAAGAACAGCTCGAGCTCCTGGAGGAGTGCTCGTAATATGAGCTGCATTTTTATGTGGCAGCTAATAAAGGTGATGGAGGGATGTTTGCTACAGAGGCAGATCGTGACGACAAGATGTATACGATTGAAAATTGACCGGCAGACAGGTCTGTATTTATGCACAGCGTCTGTGCTGCAGAAGTTTCCTCTGAGTTGGATGTTGGTGCTGTTTGACGATAATGGCAGCTGGTCATTATGGAAACACATTGTGTGCTGCAGAAAATGAGGCGGAGGGAGTGCTTTTTTCTACAGTAAAGTAGACTGATGGAAGTGCAGCCATCACCAGCCAAACTCCATTATCCCACTTCCTGATTCCTGCAGCTATCAGGCCTCAATTAGGCTTCTGATCACTGTCAACATCTAACTGTGGTATTTGTCTTTGCCAGAAGATTTTCAGTGTTATCACAACCATGTACAGAGACGCTCGGCAGCAGACATATCTCCAAACATCAGCTGCTGTTAAGGAGCAAGGACGCCAAACAAAATGAGCGTCTGCAGCTGTCTGATTCACCTTATGCGCTCCTGTAAAGTGAAATATTACAGTGAGTGATGAGAGAGTGGGACCCAAGGTTATACAGTACAGGTTCAGTCTGACTGCACCAACTCATGTCACACACCATGTCTGCTTTCAACTGTTTGTTTGGAGCTCTGTGTTGTACAACCTTGAGTGTAAACAACACATCTCCGAGGAACCACCGAACCAACAGCACGTTTGGAGCCAACATGAGCTGCATGGTCTGTGATTCTCTTGTAATTACATACTGAGGTGTTTTTCTGTGTTTCAGAATTTTCAGGGGACCTGCTAAATGTCATGTTTAGCTGCCTAAGGAGATTATAATTGGATTTAAATTCACTTGAAAACTGCATTTAAATAACACTACTTAGGATGCAACAAGCACAGGGTTTCCTCAAAGTAACTGATTGCATTACTTTTATTTCCACAGACCCAGAGGAGGCCGAAGGAAAGTCACTTTGTGGCTCTCAATAAGTGCCTCTGGTGTACTCATTTATTTCCATATTATAAGTTCAGTGGAAACCTCTCATGGTGATCACGTACGTCCAGATCAAATTGATTTTTTTTTCTTTTCTATTTCTCATGCAGATTACCATCTATTAATATTTACATATACAGTAATGAAACAGACACCTTCGCTATTTTTTTTATCAACCTTTTCAAAATACAGGACAGCTCTTTCATTACGTGACCAGGCATTTGAATCCACTTTATGAGGGCAGCATCAACCACAGGTGCTTTCCCTGTGCGCATTCCTTTTCTGTCTCCATCACTAACAGCCATGACTGTTTCTTGCAACCTGGTCTCACTCCCAGCTTGTCAAAAACTTGAAACTTGGTCAATGGCCCATCGGCATCAGACACAGAAGAACAGACGCACCCTCAAGCAGCTGTAGAGATGCCTCAGGCGGAGGCATCTGTCGACACTCCAGGCAACTACTGTGGTAAAAAGAGTAAGAAAGTCCGCATAGGACAGGAGTGGAGGTGGATGGGTCAAACAAAATCCAGTCTTTCACCAAGAAAATCGCTATTCATTTAATGTGTGAAATGAAAAGTCAAATTATTTTAATAATGGCGTAGTGTGCTAGTATGTGTAGCATACAATGCTAGTGACATTTCACATATTATATTATGTTAGTAGTAAACAGTTATTTTAAGCCAAACCATGATGGGGTTTTTTTTCTAAATCTAATTACGTGCCTATGTTGCCTAAACCTGAGGAAGAAAACCTAAAAATGTTTTTTTACCTACATTCGAAGTTTATTTTGAAAAGAGACAATATGCTTTTAATGTGCAGAAACTGTATATTTCCTGTGAAAACTGGATTTGAAACGATGCATGCAAGTGGGTGTCCTTAAACACCGAAGGGGTACCTTAAGTGTCATAGTTTGATTTGTAGGACCCCTGATCCAAACAGCATTTAACGAGTTGGGAGTGAGATGTGTTGTTTCTCATTGCTTCAGGAGACCAAACACAGTAGCCTGTGGAACACCACGTTCCTCTGCTGCTTTTTGTTTGCTCTGTTTGCTGCTTGTCATAAGTTTTGAGGAGACTATGTTTTTCATTGAGAGAAAATGACTTTAGTTTTCCCGTCATGATTTCAATGTGCATGCAGCACCAGCCTCATGCTGTGTTTACAGGGAATCAGGCAAATGGTAGACAGCAGACAGAAAACAGCTTTTGGACAGCACAGGATAAACAAACAGTCTGACAGAACTGCAGGACGATAAAAGGAAACATGCATGACGATATGTTGCAATGGCAATATTGTATTGTTTACAATAAATGGAATAAAATATATCAAATAAAATATTTTGTGTGTATCATTTTATATAATTATTCAAGTAATGTCCACTAGTTGTCCACGTTTTCTTCTCGTGTGAGGGAGTTATGTAACATCAGGTTGTAAATTCCGCTGCTGGAGATGACAGAAAGTTAAAATATTTCAACTTTTGACAGCAGTGCTGTCTATCGTTATTGTAACCAGTATTCTCTCCCAGTCTTCCCTTATTTTACCGTCCTGCTTTTATCCACTAAAGACATATATAGATCAAAACATTACACTTAAACAACTGAAAAAAAAGAAAACACCCCCACTTAGGAAACACTTCAAGCTAGGAACCATTACTTAAAAAGTAGATACCAAAACATAATGTCTGTAAAATAATTCCATTTGCATTGAAAGATGCTAAAACTGGCCACGGTGACAGATCATCTATACTGTTTGTTTCATTCGAGTCAAAAAGAAAAAAAGTCTGAAACAGAGTAAACGTGGGATAAATTCGGGGTAAACAAATTCAGGATGTAATGAGACCTCATCACTTCCTGACACCCCCACTGACAATGTCGATATAATTTACACAACCCACTGTTGCACCTACAAAAACAGATTTAACCTTAATTGTTTGCCCTTTTCCTTTTTTTCCTTCCTGATTCTTAATTTACCGCAGCGAATGAATTGCTGCACCAATGAGTCACAGTCTGGCTGTGCCAACTCCAAAGTTGTAAAGGAAAGATTTCAGGAGGTCATGAAAGGATTTTTATTGATTTCTTCCAAGTAGACATTCACTTTTTTCTTGCCCCTGTACGCAGAGATGTCAGAGTTCAGCTACAGTCAAGCAACACGACAGCTGGTGGGGATATCGTGTTTGTAGAAGAATACTTCAATAAGATACCTGCTGTTAGAGGAGCCTGAACAAAATCTTCTGATTATTCACCTGATTAAATAAAGTAAATATTTTACAACCTGTTTTATGATTAATGTTTTAAGTCTCTATGTAGTAACTGAAGATTTATAGCTTTGTTTTTATATTGTTGGTACAACATAATAATATGAAAATAAATAAATGTGGCCACAGGAAGTGTTCAGGAGGCGCTGTCTACCTTTAACTCCACAGGACGATTTATTACAGTCATGATGCCATCAGTCACCTGCCTGTCAAACAGCACCACAGCTGCAGACACAGACGCAGGATCAAGGTCCTGTACTATTAGCACATGCTAATGGCATTCAATGACAAACACATACATGCAGAAGACCACATTTCATAACAAAGTGAGGACACACTGCATGATGCATCCGACCATCAGTGTTAGTCTTGTCGTTAAAAGAAAGTGGTCATCCTTGAACACAATGACTTAGTTTACATGCACAATAATATTTCCCTTTTATTTCGAATGTGATAAAATTTATATACAGATCATGTAAACAGCATATTCCATTTAGATGTTCTGAATTGGACCATTTCTCGAATGTTGCATTTTCTGGTTAAGCCGTGGGATATACAGATATTATTTAGGTTTTGAGAGCAATTATTAAACATGTATAGTGCATTCATAATGTGTGGCTGATTCGCAAGGAGATGCATGCACAAAAAGAAATTCCATCTCTCTGGTCTAAAGGAGAAAAACACCAACTTTTAAACATTATCTAAGACTGATATCAACAGGTTTTTCATATGCACAAATATCTTTGCTGTAGCACGCACATCATGTTAATCAAAGTGTGCACAGCTGCCTATAAACAGGAATATTAGTGGAATATTCATTTTCTACAGCCATCCAAACAGCTCAGCAGGAATATTGACTTTTTCAGTTTTAGGGCAAAACCCAGAATATCATGCGCTTGTAAACATGGTTACTGATTGTATGTTGAAAACATCAACTAATGTCAGTTTTGATTCAAAATCTGTCTTAATATAACTTTTAACGCACAGCAGGCCTGACAAGCTTTGGATTTTTTTATTTGATGGGGCAGTTGAGGCATGGGAGTGAGGGGGGATGACACGCAGCAGGGGGCTGCTGCAGCATGGACAAAACCTTTGTACATGGGACGCCTGTTCTGTCTGCTGAGCTACTGGGCTCCCACTCTGGACTTTTTAACATACTGAGTTAATGGGGCTGTAGTGAGAGATACAAGGCATTTTAAAGAGTTCGGAGAGTGGTGTCTTTTTTAAGTCTTTCCAAATAAGAGCAAATGTGAAATAAATGAATTAAGCAGTGTGTTTATTATCTGCTCTAAGGTCAGATGCAGTTATTGTCTGGCTAACACTGAAGATTTAAAAGAACACGTTTAAAACACAGAGCAACAACACAGCTTTAAGACAAAGAGTCCTGCCCCCAGGGTCCTGCTGGGGAGTAGCTAATGAGCCACAAGTTTCCTGCCCCTGCTCTATTATTACAGTTCAGTCAGGAACATTTTAATCAAAGAAAACTTTATTTCCATTTGCAGTATTATATTTGGGAGTATGGCTCTGTTTTGGGGCCTCTGTGCCTTTCCTCAGGCCTTCACAGAAAGCCTCTTCCCTGTGCCTATGTGGAAAGCCTAAAGTGGAGAGAGCACACCTCTCTGCCCTTCCACATGCAAATGAGGAAAGCCTGAAGCAGAGATGGCAAACATCCCTGCCCTTCCATGCACCTACATGGAAAGCCTAAGGCAGGGAGAGCAGCAGTAAAGACCCCAGGAACAGACCAGAGCAGCATCAATGACAAACAGAGATGACACTGATAAGTCAGACACAGCATGAAAAGGAGGAGCTGGGGTGGAGGCAGGTTGCAAAGCAGTTTGCAGAGGAAGCAGCAACAACAGGCAGGCCAGAGCAGTTTAAATAGGGCGCCCTGGATGAGATGCGCCAATTGGTTGCATAGAAAGGAATCATGTGATCTATCAGCTGCTCCCTTCCATCAATCAGCTGCTCCATCAGTTGACTGGGCTGTTTGAGATCAGCTGATGTAGCTGGGATGTGAGCTGAGCTTGACAGTTAGGACACTGAACTAACACTACGCTCTACTTATACTCCGCATTGTTATGCTACAAAGGTTGAGAGTGTCTGATCCATTTAACATCTTGTTAAAACAAAACTAAGCACAGAATGTACAAATAATCTCAAATCCTGGGGTGGACAACATTACAGTAAATAAAACAAAAATTCAATTTTCCAACAGCGCTGATCAGATAACAGAAATCTAATTTCTGTTGCACTCAGCTCTAACGAACTCCTTATTTCAGCATGACTGAAAATAATCTAGTTTCAGACTAACAATCCAGTGGTGTGAGGGTAAAACCTGAGTGAGTAACAAAGAGTGACAGACAGTGTTCACTCTCCCTGCAGGAACACCCAGTTATTAATCTCCATTAACTACTGACTGTTGGTACATACTGTGCTGCAGCACAGGCAGGTGTGTGTGTGCGTACATCAGGACATTATTGTTGTCACGTGGGAGCCCCATGTGTGTTTGTGTGTATGGATTTAACACATACAGCGACACTTGCACACATTCTGTTTCCACATTGAGTCTGGAGAAGTAATCAGAGGGTGACAGTTGTGTCTAATGGCGTCTGTCGGAGGCAGAAGTCAGATAGCTGTGCCTGCTCTTCAGACTGGAAACTATACATTTAAAGTAAACAAATATATGCTTGAGACCAGAGTGAGATTAGCAGATGCATATAGACACTCAGCGTCACCAGCACAGCTTGATGTTCGATTGGTTTTCAGGCAGAAATGCACCAAAATATGCACTGGTGCTAAATTGCTTCCTCTGTGAGAGAGAGATGGGCGCTGATGCATTAGTCGAGATGAAATTGATTTGATGTGTGATGTATCTGAAGATGACGGCGATGTGAAGGGAAGAGCGAGGCAGAGAGACATTCAAAGAGCTAGAAGAGATAGACAGAGAGATGACTGGTTTAATATCAAGAATGTTTCTTGTTTTTTAATGCATATTTTATGTCGTGTTTTGTTGTTTGATTTTTCACGTCTCAGCATGAAATTTGTTTTTTGTTTTTGATCTTTAGTCTGTCTGAACCAATTTGTGTAAACAACGTCAAATAAAGTGCTTGTGAAATTCAGATTGCTGTTAGGACATGGAGGTGGTGTGTGAATGTGACTGTAGGTACGAGGTGTGCAAGATGATGGCGTCCTTCATCATGTCATACAGCGATGCACACAGTGACACATACAAATTGCATCAATACCGAGGCAAATCAGGATCCATTTCTCTCAGCCAAAAGACGTCAAATGTTCTTTATTGTTCCTTTTTATTTGGAAATGGAAGAAGCGTGAGCGGACATTATCATAAACTACATTTACTGAGAACACCTAACTGCGGACTTTTCGGCACACATGGGTGACGCAGTATTTTTCAATAAATGCTGTCAGTTCCTTTTCACGTTAGTGAGAAAGTAAAATGCATTATTCAGATTTTATTATGGTTTCTTGGTAAGTACTTGGTTCTGATTGGCTGCAGAGTGTCCTTAAAAACCTAACAATGGACACCTACTAAATAGCTCCAGCCAAACTGTCAGTTCACTGCTCTAAATTAATGCACTGCCTACATAATAGTATCAACCTGTCTAAAATAAGTAACCACAGCAACAGGGATGCTGTCAAAGCCTCTGTTCACAATTTATTCCTCACAATGGGTGTAGTTCTTCAGTGTCTCATGCTCTCAACTTTACAGGATGGAGACTGTAACACACAAGTTACAAGAATAACGCCAGCCCTCTGAACTTACTGACACTTTGGATCACATCAGCGACCATTTCGCATCCTCGTCGCTATTCAGCTTGCTTCTTGAGGCTGTGGCTGACAGTGATGGTACACATAGCGTATTGTTTGTTCGTGAAACCCTTGATATTGATTTGGGGACAGTGACATGGCTGGATAGCTAGCTAGGCTTGTTGTTAAACATACTATCAAATTAAGGGACGCACAATAATGACAGCATGTCATTGGTAATGACTGATATCAGCTTTAAAATGAACTATTAGAATCGGAAAAACATGCTCTTCCTTCTGTTGTACAATGAATGAATATTACATACACTGAAAAGTATTGTATTTCATGTCTCCATCTGCTGGTGGGCCATCATGACAAGAGTATGTATGAATAATATGATGTTAATTCCACTACAGAAGAGACTTGATGATCATTAAAATTAGGTAGGGAAAAAAGTGAATATATCGATATTGGTATCAATATCGGCCAAAATGAGTTGTTACATATATCGGCATATCGGAAAAAAATCCAATATCGTGCATCTCTAATTAAATTGTATTTACTGTTTGTCAACCGTACACAACCTAACTGACTTTGGCTCGAGCTAGCATAATGTTAGCTTTCTGGCTAATAGTTGGGCCAAAGGGTTCTATGAGCTGAGTGCACTAGAAATGTCTCCTGTTGCTAAGTCCTGTCTAAGGTTCGTCCTATGTACTGGAGTAGTAAACAACATTTCCATTGCATAAGAACCTTATAGGACGGTATGGCTCTTCCAGGTATTAGTAAATTCTCAGGTGTTACCAGGGAACTCAAGTTATGGCTTGTGAAATATCGGGGGTTGGCACGTAAAGTGACAACAGTATGAGCCAGATAATGCCCTCTGAGTTGTCCATAATCACAACACTGCATGTCCAACGTCCTGGCCTGCCCATTGTTAACACATACAGTGAAAACTTATGATATTGCATGGACTATTAGGACATACTATGAGTCTTTACTACAGCTGATTGTTGAGGTGTGTAGGTGACTATAGGTATTCATAATGCATCATAAGCCCCATCAGTCAGCCTCTAGTTTATAACTAGTCTAGAGCATCCATACGACACTTGGCGCTTATAATTCATTACAAGTCACATCTATAATGTTTTATGACTGTTGATATAGTGCATCAGTAAGCATTATGTGTGTTCATCAGTGTGGTCAAAGAGCATATAATGCATAATAATTCACTACAAATGCCCTTCTAATGCGATGTGGACTTCATAGAAAGTGTTACCGAACAGATTGGATTTGTACCAATGGTGACACTTGGATTTATCCTGCTATATAAAGTCATCTTGTCAAGTTCAATGTATGTTTTTATGTGATGAGGCTCTTCCTTCATTTCAAAATCCATCATAAACACCTCCAAAGAGATGATTTATCACACACATACAGTACAAACTCACATAATGAGCCGGTTTGAACATAATCCCTCCCTGCTCAAAGATCGCTGGCTGAATCATCGTGTTTTTTAAATTAAAATAAAAAAAGGTGAAAGCACACATTAACACCAAGACAACAACAAAATAAATCCCTTTCAGAAGCATTAACAAATTAACATACTGTAATTACCAGATAACTTTCTGGACACATTAACTTACACAGGGGAAAAGCAAAATAATGTCCACACCTAATGAATGGGACTTTAATCTCTGTAATTACAGTTATAATCACTGCTAAAATGTCAATTAGTGGAATTTATCAGCAACAAAAGCAGACTGGTTTTAGAAAAACAACTAACTAAGCTCCAAAATATTAGCCAATGTCACTGTTAATACATAGATTATATGGAGGTTGTATATGTAAGTCAGTGGGTCATGTTTAGCACGTTAGTTACAGCTGAGGTTGCTAATCTGTAGTTGCAAGTATTTTGTCATAAAGTATTGAACAACTGACATTTTTGACTTGATGTTGGTTGATGAGAAATCAGGGGATTACCAAAAACAAAACAACAACTCTTCCTGTGGAAAACATGAACATCTGTGCCAAAGTCAATGACAATCCATTCAGTAGTCGTCCAAATATTTTGAATAAATGTTATCATCTGGTGGACACAAAGTCAGAGTGTGAATCCTGATGATTCTGGTGATCCTCTGAGGACCCACGCTGTGTGTCAAATAGTCTTTTTGCTTTGGAAGTTTCTGAACTGAGTGAAATGATGCAGAAGTATTGAAGAGGCAGCTCCTGATAAGAGCTGGTCAAACACTGTAACTGCTGAGGAAATGTGCTTCACTGCTTCCTTTCTTATCTCCTTTAGGATAGGGTACACTGGACCATCCTTTAGGAGAGGAATGTTGTCCCACAATTCCTTGCAGCAGCACCATTTAAAGTGACCCCGGTCAATATAATCCACTGTTGCATAGCTATGTGTTGCAGTGTAGTAACGGGACTCGAGAACCTATTCACACACCTCCAAGCTTTTCAATTCCTTTTGCAACAGTTGCATATTGCAAAAAAATTATGGAAAACTGTGCATCTGCACTACTGGAAATTTGTATCATGAAGGAGTTGTGATGAAGAGCAAGAAGCGGTCCAAAGTGTGGCTTCATTTCACAGAGTAAGATGACAACAGTGCTGCTTTTAATGTCTATTAAATGATCATTTCAACTGAAGGAGGAAACACTACAGAAATATGCTGAAACATGTTTCTGCACAACACTGGCTTCAATTCCAGGAGAGCTGCAGTTTGACACTTGAGTGCCACTGCTCCCAACTGAGCAGCAAGTCCATTACAGAGGGCAAATAATGACATTTGTGTAGGCAGATTTTTTCTTTGACTGAGAAAACGTAAATGATAACAAATGTTGAACAAATATTCTCTGATTTCATCCATTTTAGATAATGACAGACAAACTGTTTCTGCAGCCAGCTCGAAGGCTGCAGTCAGCTCAACTGTGTTGCTGTACGGCTTTTTATAAGGAATCAAGGAAGAATGGGACTGATAACCAGTACAGCCAAAAAAAAATCTTTTCAATTCCCTCCCTAGCCTTGTGTCAGTGCAGTTGGATTCACTGTGGTTGTCTTCTCCTAAGTCTTTATGACGTATCCTTCAGATCTTTACTTGACCTTACTATGTTTTCAATTAAAGTCAAAGAAGAGTGTTTAGGAAAAGACGTGACATCTCCTGTACATTGGACCGCAGCCCACAAATGTCTACAGTGTTTACCACAGAATTACAATCAATGTGTGGCGGCAGCTGCTGAGATGAGGCCAACTTTTAATTTTTGCTAGTGTGTGCGTTTTCTTCTTGCCTGTGCGTCCTTGTATCAATCGCTGTCGCTTCTCTAAACTTGAAGGTTTTTGCAGGTTCATGAGCGCAGCGCAGGTGGAACTCTTTTTGCACCTCAGCAGCAGTTTGTAGACCTTTAGAGTAGAGTTTTGTGGTGAATAATATGTGACAAAAAGTCAGCTTTATATCCAGCACATTGACGGTTAAATTTCACTTTCACCGTGCCTGCCCTTCTTCTCCTTCTCACCACAGCCAATCATCTGCCTCCATCTAACTTTATCCTCTGCATCCTCTTCTCTCACACCATCTGACTTCATGTCCTCTTTCATTACATCCATAAATCTTCTCTTTGGTCTTCCTCTAGCCCTCTCGCCTGGCATTTCCAACCTCAGCATTCTTCTACCGATATATTCACTGTCCCTCCTCTGAACCATCTCAGCCTGGCCTCTCTGACTTTATCTCCGAAACATCTAACATGAGCCGTCCCTCTGATGTACTCATTCCCGATCCTATCCATCCTCGTCACTCCCAAAGAGAACCTCAACATCTTCATCTCTGCTACCTCCAGCTCTGCCTCCTGTCTTTTCCTCAGTGCCACTGTCTCTGAGCACCTAATGCTCCAAAAAATAGAAAATCGTAACATGGTGGCAGATGTTTTAATGATGGTGGGCCGCCACGAATAAATAAATGTGTGGGAAACCCTGGTCTGCGCAAAATTCTACACCAACCCAAGAGGTGTTGTATTTGAGTCAGAGTGACACACTGACATTGCCATTCCTAGAGCAACACCTTAAGCTTTACTAAAAATTAAAAAACTCAGTAAATCATAACATTTGAGAGGCTGGAATTCCTCAAAAGCATCTCTCTTCGCAGCAGCATTTGTCGGGGTGATTTAACGTTAGAGTCCTTTTTCATAAAGAGATTGTATTATTTTCCGTCCTGCACGTCTCATTAGCAGCGTGTAGATTCAGACTTAATGACCAATGGCACTTGAAAATGTGCAACTTTTTTACTTTTATCTCAGCCGTGGCATATGAGTTCAATGATAAAAAGGAAACGGGATCATAGAGAATACATCATACAAACCCTGACAGGGAAGGGCCGCGGATAAAATGTTGTTACAGTGGTGCAGAAATAGACGCAGAGAAGAAGAGGAGAGAAAGTAAAATGGAGCTGATGGCGACACAAACCAAGAATGTGATTCCTATCAGTCTGTACCACCACCCTACGGGGCCGAGCAAACACAGAAATCTTTAAAAAAGCAATCCATTACATTGAAGGTCACCATGGTGATTATCTACCACCACAAAAAGCCAGTAACGTAGTGCTGCAGAAATCTCATGCATGTCTTCCTGGGCAGGTCCCATAAATTCCCATGGAGGGAGGAGATGGAGCTGGACGAGATGCCTCCCAAAAGATAAAAGATACATCAACAAACAACGGCGCAGGAAGAGAAACCCACCCTTCCTTCCTGTTATCTTACTGTGTGTGGGTGTGTGTCTGACTGTGTGTTGATGGAAACAATTCCCAAAGTGGGTGAACTTTGACTTTACAGCATTTATGTAGGTCACAAGTTTACTGAACTCTGATTATTGATAAAAGGCTTTTCACAAACAATAATGTGGGCTTTGAGGTGGAGGCAGTTTCATGAATATCATAAATACTAACACACTGTGAGGTGTTTATGGATTTCTATATCTGTTTTTTATTTAAACTGCAAATCTTTAATGCAGTGTAAATGTAAGCAAAGCTAAGGTGACACTTTGAGAAGGTATTTTGCAGTTTAGATGTGATATCCAGATGAAACCAGCGCATTTTTGTCACCAGCAAAGATCTTAATTACATTTAGAGATGGGATTAATCAGTGTTTATGAACATTTAATGTACTCTTTGTGGCCAGTATGCCTCAAATTTAGTGCATAATATTGCAATAATATAATTTTATGTATCTAAAAAATACAGTTTCTATTAAATAGGAAGTTAGTACACCATTATCTGTATCTCTTCAACCAACTAAACTATAGCCCCTCTGCTAACACTTGCTCACATCTGGCTTTCACACTCAGGTCAAATGACTCTGCAGTAGTCATGAGTATGATTGATTGATGGCAACACAACATCAAGGTGTACACACTAATTTTTGCTCCGTTGCCACCAAGATGTGATGACGAGCCACCACAAAATACCTTCTGTCCCCGCCCAAGCATCGCTCAAATATCATCCAAATTAGTCTGAAAGGAGTTTGAAAGAGAGACTAAGTAAGAGATATATAAAAAGGAGTAACCACCATAAAATCATAGTACATCATCTGTACTTGGAGTGGGCAGGGTTAAAACTAAAAGTGAGATGTGCTTAAATCCGAAATGGTTGGTGTTACATTCCCCCATAGAGGAATGGGTGATTAACCTATAATGTGTTGCTCTTCAGGCCTCAACTCAAGCTCCTACTCCCCTCTCTTGCGCCACTGGTTGGGGACCTGCAGCCAATCAGACCATCTGGGGTACATAAAGGCTGAGGAGCTTCTCTTCTGGTCCTGTTTGCTGCCATGTGTTGCTTTGTTGGGGTGTTGGAGAGCCACTTTGTACTGTTAGTCCAGAGCTACTGCCTTGTTGTTCTTAAATCTAACTTTGCGAGGCCTTTATTGCCTGTGGAGTTTCATCCATCCTAACTCAACCCTAAAGCTCATTGCCAGGAGGCTCTGTAGGGGAGAACCGCCATTTTTGTTACCCACTATTCTCCTGTTTTGTCATGTTTGATTAAGGAGTTAGCTATAGGATTGTACTTTTTCTTTCTTCTGGTCAGCTACAATAGCTCTTTGGTTTTGTTTGTCATTTTGGCCTGGGCTCTCTCTGATGTTTTTGTATGCTTCCATAACTGGCAATAAAAGGGTTAAACTACGCTACCAGAACCAGAATCTGGGGTTGACTTTTACTAAAAAGAAGACACAACATGCTCACTCACAACTAAGGCTAGGTGCTGAATCCTAAATGTAAGTAATAATAAAGTAAAGATCAGGACAGCACCCGAATTTGGATTTTTAATATTGTCACACTGACGTTTTGAGCAAGACACTTTTCTTCAGCATGTTTTCTGGTAATGTCACAAATGATGTACACAGGTAGTTAATTAAAGATAGCCACAACCAATGCATCCCAGCCGGGGGAGCCACAATTTTTCACTGCAGAGAATCTTAGGGATTAGAGCAGGAAAACATGTAACGACAGAAATATATTGACTTCATAAAGAGCAAGCAAATGAAATCTTCTCATTCATCCCATTGGGAATGACGGTATCAAGAAACTGTATCCACCATGCCTCCTTTTGACGAAGGATTCTGTCACTACTGCCACCCCTCTGCGGCCTCTTCACTGTCGCAACGCCCCATGTAGTAATGAAGTTCACTCAAGCTGTGGTTCTGACTATTGAAGCCACACATGATTTATCATCATGACTACGAAGAAAACACTTTTGCTCACAGATTCTGGTTTTTAACTCTCGTTTTGTTTTCCCAACATAGTACAAATTACACAGACATTTTAACAAGTAAACAACAAGTTTAGTGCTACATGTGATTCTGCCTCTAACCTTGAATAGCAGTGTGTACAGCTAGGACATGGAAAATTCCCACTTGCTTTTTAGGCATATCTGACTTCACCAAGTAATCAGACAAGTTGGAAGACCTCTTGATGAAGTATCTAGGCACAGCTTGAAATGAACTTGGAATTTAAGGGTCACTTTGGCTTTTACTATCACGTTCGCTGGCGAGCGTGTTTACAAACAGCAACCACCAATCCTGTATAGTTTATCTTCACACGTTCATTGCAAAAAGGATGTGCCACAAGTTCAATCAATCAGTTTCCTGTTATTAGACAGTTATTGTCTTGTAATCAGGATCCTGCTGTCCTAACTGGACAGTGAGTTTGCATAATGCTTCCGACAAATAATCCCCACTGCACCTAAAGTACGTCTGATGCATAGTAATCAATCTAAGTGCTGCACACTGGAACATCTGTGATTATGGATCGATATCAGACAAATATCTGTTAATGTGGCTGTGATGGTGTGTTTTATGTGGACTGACAGTAAAGGGACGTATTATTCAAATACGACCCTTCAAATTTCCACAGAAACTCAAGTTTGAACACAGACGCAGAATTTTAAATAATTGTGCTTTAAAAACAGCGTGGGTGTCCCGTCATGCATCACACGACATAAAAAGAGTTCCTATAAATCATATCAGCTCACACCGTGACACTGAGTCGCTTGTTCAAGTACTGCAACCTTCCATCTTTGCAGCTACAGATTAAGATCTCTCAGAGTTCATTTTAGGATTCATTTTCATGAGCCCACTCAGGAAATCCCAGGCAGATGATTGATGAGGGTGCTTCACATCACAGCAGATTGGATGCACAGATTTTGAGACATTTAACAAGGTACACAACACCTGCATGTGTCTCTGTTGTCACTGAAGACGCATCCTTCTGTTAGCGAGTGTACGGTACAGTTAATAGCATGGATGTTCTTATTGTCAGGCTTTAGCTCAGGATGCTGACTCATACCGATGCCCCTGTAGGCTCATATCTCACAGCCAGTGATCACTGTGATCACCGAAAGGGGAACGGCCAGTGAAATGAGGATCAAGTAAAGATTGTGATATGAGACGAGGCTGGCTGTGTGAGTTCAGAGGCAGGAGAGTCCAAGTGGGGAATTGATTTTTCCTTCCCGAGTATCTCTTTGCTGAATTGAAGAGGCAAATATTTGTTGTAGGGTAATAATAGCTGCCACAGAATCCCTTAAATCTCACAGGCGAGCTGATACCTGAGAATGATAGCATGGTTTATGTAATATACCTAAAATGTCACTGTGGTTTATAATCCCTCGGAAACCGTGATATGCTGGCGAGAGGTCAGATTCTAATGCACTGTGGGCAGTGCTGACATTTTACAGTCTGATGTGCAGTAAAACATTTTAAGATGGGTCAAAATAAATACAGAGACAAGAGCGATACACTGAAGGCCGCTCCCAGTCAGTTTGTTGAATTAAAAGTTCAACTGCTTTAATGAGTATTTCTTTAAAGACAATGAAGCCCTTTTTGGACTTTTGGCATCATTGAGTTAATTTAAAATCAGTGTTACAAGACAAAGCACTGTCAATATTCTTGGGGCAACAAACTATCTTCAGCTTTCGACTATGCTTAATTTCTTAAATTCAAGCCATCTGTCCATTTACAACATTCAACATTTGAATGAATTGATTCTTGGCTCTTTTTGTAAATAATATACTTTGAAATCTTGGACTATCAAGTATCAGGTTTCTAGTCTATATTGGTTTAAAAGGCTCGGTACATGTCATACATATATTATTTTCTGGGCATACAAGAATAAAGGGCCCACATTTTTCAGTACATAAAGAAAAACTGACAAATAAATCGAAGAGGAAAGAGAAGAAAACAAGCTAACAAACAAAAACATGTCATGCATATGTCCTCATACATCACTCTACAGGGTCACATAACCACAGAGCAGGTTCATAATTATGTAGGATTATCTTCCATTTTGATGCGAGTCCATAACCAGTCCCATAGAGATACACCTTTCTCCTGATCGCCATTTATTCTACTGAGCATACAGTCATAAGATGATACTTCCACCATTGCATTAAGCCGTTCTTTCAGTTCTGGGGCCTTTGTTGTCTTCCAGTGTCTTGGAGTAATTCGACAGACAGTTATTTCAAGTCACAAGGCTCTAGTCCAAGTGAAGTCATGAGTCATTAATGTTAAAGTCCAAATCAAGTAGCAAGTCTTGTCATGTGACTTGAGTCCACACCTCTGACTTTAAGTCATGTTCAAGGCCTTCCAACCCCTCGGCAAAAAAGTGAGTTTCCCCTAAAGCCAAGGTGTAGTTCACACACTGTTTTAGCCAAGGTAATTCAAGTTGGACTTTATAGTGCTTGGGGACAAGAACTTAAGTGGATATATTGTTATCAATGAAGTAAACTTTTACATTACAAACATATCTGACAGTTTTCCATTACGTAACTTTTCCTCGAGCTCAAAGAAAGAGTGTTTTTCTGGAGGCTTTAATCCAAACATAAATCATGCAGAGAAATATTTTAGGATGCTAACTGTGTTTGGAACTATGTTTGATGAGTTTTTTGAGCGCTCAGCGGGATATTTGTTCAAACATTTTTCAGTAATGAAACTCAAAGTCAGTAGAAACATGATTATACTGCAAGTTCTGAAGTAGGTCTAAACATAGAGACAAGTGAATTCTGCGCTGGTCTATAATTGATAAAGCTTATGTACAGTACTTACATTAAGTTAATGATATTTTTGCTTTATTCCCATTCAAGTGATTTACAGCGTGATTACACTGTTAAAATTGGGCTCTTTCTCAGCATTCATGACACATGGATGATCTAGAAGTCACTTTGTTCTTTGAATATTTCTCATTCGGCTCGCAATGCCGAGGTAATTGATCATAATATTGCTAGTATTCATTTCTGTCATCATTGGGTTTTGCCACGACCCCATTTCATTCGTTCTTCACTTATTCAGTGCAAATGGAAAAAGGCTGATGTAGCACACACATACCCATCAGTGCGCATCAGTTCCCGCAAATTAGATACTTTCATCTTAGAACAGTCAAATGGCCCTAAACATATCAAACAGTGCAGCCGTTTGCAGAAAATAACATAATTATGTTCCAAACGCTCTTCAGGCAAGGTAGCCCTCTCTGCCTTCCTGTCGGCTGTGCAGAAACTAGGCCACTTGGCACGTCCATAAGTAGCAGCTAAATGACATTGGTTTTAGTAGGACGTTAGGAGAGAAGATCACTGATATAATTAGCATTCCGCTGTGTGTTATAATTATCTTCCACATGATGAGCTATTAAGGGACTTTAATTGTATGTTACACTGCCTTAACAGATGTAGTTAGATGGCACAGCGGGGACAGCAACTGGAATACACAACAAACTGTGGATTGGGATGCAGCAGGTGTTCTCTGGGTCACCGTGAGCAAATTAACACTCAAACAGAATAAACATAACATACGCCAGTGATCCCAGGTTTAAATTGGGAAAGATGATTGGAACTCATTCTGAAAGGCAGACAGGGTTAAAGCTCTCTTAATAATGTAATTAACAGTCCAATCCTTCAGGTGGACCAGTGACATCGTGGACACACTAATAAATCCCACGCGTCGTCTTGTGGTTCACAAGCGTTAGCTGGCACTATGAATGAATATGAAGAACTAAAGCTCATATAAGGACAAACACTTCCTCAGATTAACTCCAAGTCCATAAACTCCACCTTAAATACTGCAGCCTTTATGCATTTTATTTCCATATAATGTTGGCAACATTGTCTGGATTCCTTTTAAGCTCTGAGACAAAGCTGTTAATGTATATTTAAACTAATTAGGGCAAAGATCACACTGACATCATTCATACATGGCTATTTTGAGAAACTTATGGGAATAATCTTATCCTCCATCTTCTTGATAAACTGGAAACCACTTACAGTGATCAACTGCTTAAATTAATCAAAAAGCTCATTATAAGAGAGTTTCCATTGTAATAATGGAGTGAGATTTTGTGATTGCTTGTACATACACAAGACTAAAAGTCTACAGCTATATGAGGGTTAACTTCAGCACAGTGGTGATTTGAGCTAAATGCTAATGTGAGCAAGCTAACATGCTTCTATTGACAACGCCAACCAGAAAGGTCATTCTTCAGTTGGCAAGATTTTATTGGTCGCTTAGTAACAGGAAAAAAGGAGCTGCACCTTGTCAAAATATATCGAAACCTATATGACTGGACCATGTGGGAATTTAATTTGAAAGGACAGACACAGGAAGTGGTCACACTCAGAGGAGTCAGGTTAATTTACAGGGCCGCTTCCTGTGGTTATCACACAGGCTAGTTAATAACATGTCGGGCAGGAAATCCAAAGTGTGGGATCATTTTGAGAAGGTGAAGGACGAACCCAAGGTGATATGTAAACTCATCTTCACTGGTCGACTATAAACATGACGTATTATCTGAAACATGGAAGTAGCTACATGCCCATTAGCCCACAGCGTCATTAACAGGCAGCAGATAAAATATAGGCCTATATTAATGAAGGTTCATTAGTACGGTTTGGTATTTCTCTGTAATGTAGCACAATGTTAACAATGTTACTGATACTATTCTTTCTCACACCTTCAACTCAAACCATTGTGTTGCCCCGCCCAAAATATATCATTTAATAATTACATTAATATCGTAAACATGCAGGCGACTAGTCGACTAATGGCCCTAAATGACGACTATTGGTCGACTAGGAACATTCTTAGTCGGGGCAGCCCAAACTGGTATAATGGTTACAATGTTTGATAATTTAGTTTAGCAAGTTAGCATGCCAGTTAGCATTAAACACAAAGTACAGCTGAGGCTAATTGGAACGTTACTAGCTTTGCAGGTATCTGGTGATACACCAAATTATGTAACAAACTAAAATTTGGCCTGATGGTGGCACTAAATGAAAAGCTCAGGGGATCATCAAAGTCATTAGGATATATCATCTAGGAACCATGAATGTCCTTAATAAATTTTGTGCCAGTCCATTTCATAGATATTGCCCTATTTCACAACATGAGTTAAAAATCTGACCTGTTGGTGGTGCTAGATGAAAAGCTATGAGGATCACCAAAGCCATCAGAACTGACCCTCTGATGACCACAAATGTCTGCACTAAATTTCATGGCAATCTATCCAACAGTTGCTGAAATACTTCAATCAGGAACAAAGCGGTTACCAACACTGCCATCTCTACACTGATAGTGTGGCTAAAAATCTATGTAAAACTTAACATTTAAATATAAGATCAACGCTCCCTGAGCATTTATTGCGGCTGAGCTTATATGAGACGCAGAGACCAGGGAGCAATCCACTGATTCCAGGCTTCATTATTAGTCATATCACTGCAGTCACATTAGGTAGAGAAACAGATGGAGAGAGGCAAAACCCCATTTAAAAAACATCCATTTTACCAAACATGCCAATTAATACTCTTCTTTCTCTCTCTAGCAATCTTCCAAACCTGAAACCAAGCTGCTCTGAAACACCACATTAGCTCCTATAATTGAGTTTAAACTGCTTCCTGCAGATTTTATTTTATATCATACATGATTATTGACGTAATCAGTAAATTTTCTGCCCAATTTGTAAACCTAAAGAGACTTAATAAGTAATCTTAAGTAAGTCTGTATATGCTTATGATCTACAGGAGTGAAAAAAGAAACGAGTGCTATAAAAAGTTTGGAGACAGGGATCAGTATTGTTTGTCTCAGTAATACTCTGGATTATGCAGCAGGGCTCCATCCAATTAGCTCCAGTATGCTTACTACAAGGCATTAAGATAGCAGGCTTCCACTGATTACAGTGAAAGAGAGGGAGGAATAAAAGCAACACAGACTGTCGGGGAGTCGCTGTGAGACAAGGACGGGTTGCTTTTAATGACAAATTAAACATAGAGCTGAAATCCAACCTGAAGATCTGAGTCACTTGTGGCTCTACTTTTCCGGAGTACTACTTCATACGTGAAGAAAGTAGAATAAAGCCTTTCGTGGCTCCAGAGAGTGTTGTGAAATCTGATAAATTAGCTGGTGTGTCATTTGAGGCAGCCTCGGTGTGGGCTTACGACTACAAGTTTGAAAATGATAAAAGAAACTGGGGGTGTCGAGTTAGAAAGAAGCAGGACTTTTGTAGCCCACTCATCTCTGTGAGAGGCTACAGGCTTCATTAGCCACAATTAGAATAACACGCCTGAATCTCCACCTGAGCTGTTGGTGGTCAAGTTGCAATGTGGGTAATGTAGGCGCCGGGACTGCACAAGGAAGAAGGATATGTGGAATTTTTAAAAAGCAGGTATATGATTCTGCTGCATCAACTAATGTTCTCGTGAGGGCCATCCATTGTATGAAAATAATGTCTGTAGCCACCATGACATCGCCCATTGGTTTGTGGACTACAGTTTTGAAGCCTTGAGTTTGGTCGTTACCATCTTGGTTTTAGGAGCCAGAGGTGACCATATTTGGATGGGGTGGTGGAGCTGTAGGGGAGTGACAGGTGTATCCGACTGAGAACCTGAGGAAACCACTGTGGTAGCAACTTGTCAATCACACTGTAGCCACGTCCTGAAGCATACCCTGCTTTGTCGTCTACTAGGGTTTAAGTACTGAAAACATTTAAGGTATTGACCTAAAAAACGTTGTACTTAGTGGTATCAAAACATCTACAGTCAATCTATATCTACATTTAATCCTTTTCACACCGGGTCTGATCCTATAAGATCCCATCCCCCCACCAGATCAGCAAATTTTCTGTTGCTGTCATCAGAGCTGCTCTCCTTAGCAGACAGTCGGTTTTATAGCTGCCTGGTAAGCACAAACTCCCATAGTGGCAGTGGTGAACATCCATTACCACAAACTTACGCCAACACACAACGTCTTGCTTATTAAATCCATTAATACTGTTAACATTAAACAACTTACCTAACAGTTAACGCTGTGTGTGCAGTCACGTGGACTCCCAATGTCCCGGCGCAGAGCTCACACTCCTGCAGCAGCAACTACAACCCATACAGTCTGTGATGTGGTGAAGTCAGGTAGTGTATTTGACGTTGTTGGCAGTTCTGCCTGCCCATTCGTCAAAAGGCTGCTATACTACACGCCACTCCATTCACATTATGGGTATCATACGAAGGACTGCATTGGTACTGGTATCATCATTTTTTAAAAATAATTAGCCCCATAGGTGCCGATTTGGGCTCATGAGGAGACTGTGTGCTCTAACCAAGTTTGGGCTGTTTTTGGTAGTTATTTCTATGTTAGCTTGCAGGTGCTGGTGCGGGTTGTGTCCAATGTGTAAATATCAGCACTTCTGCTTTCTGGTGCGCTTTAGTACTATATAAAGTAAGGCCTTTCCTTACACTGGTTTCTTTCTAGAGCAATCTGAAGGCAGCAGGTATCTGTTCCATCTCTCTAACTGGAGTCAAACCGCAATTACGCACAACAGATCCGCAGCTTACATTTTGTACGACCAGCATCAGACTGTTGCAAATTAACCACAGACCCCCGCACTTATGTGTGCATCTTATTCTACACAGTTTCTTTTTTAAAAGGTATTTTTGGGGGGCTTTTGCCTTTATTTGATAGGACAGCTATAGTGTGAAGCGGGGAGAGAGAGGATGACATGCAGCAAAGGGCCGTGGGTTGGAGTCGAACTGACGGCCACTGCAGCAAGGACACAGCCTTTATACATTGGGCACCTGCTTTTTCAGGTCTACGCCTTACACAGTTTCTTTTGTAGATCAACAGGCATGCTCGAGTGGGGATACACTTAAAACAGTTCACACAGCTCCACAAAAAAATGTGAATCCCTTAAAACTTCTTCCTGTACTTCTAACTCTCTCAGGACTGTCTGTTCCTGCCAGTTTTTACCCTGTGGATCCATCCTAAACACCAGTCAGGCGGCGTAACGGCTGCGCATCACCTGTTCTTTTAAACGAGGCTGGCCAAAATGTTGCCTGGAGCTCCACATTTTTCATTTTATAATAAAGGTAGATCGCGTGGCTTTGATGAGCAACATGAAGTGATGGAGACTGTTCGGGTTCAAACTGAAGTTTAAATAATAATTTCTGAGTCAAGTTCTCTGCAGGGCTCCCAAACTGTCAGTGCAACACGACGAGGAGAACCCTGTCATTTAATGAGGTGACAGTAGTGAATGGGGCCTATGACCAGCCTTATCATCTATTTTACTCTAAATGGGACCATAACAAACAAAATGAACATTATGCTGTACTGAAGAAGACTTGAAACAAGCTACTGGGACAAGGAACTCATTTGGAAATTGTTTACTGACATAATAAATCAAGTGAGACCCAGACATAACCACTTGGTTCCACCATATTATAAAAGTGCAATGCTAAATCAGTAGAGAGCTCTTTTAAAGCCAAAGAGTTTCTAGATGTAGTTCCTTTAATGGCCACCAGATGCTGGTTACAGATAAGTGACTGTGCTAAAGTCAGAGCAGAAACTGCCAACTTTCCTCTACAAAAACAAAATCAATCAATTCTCAAGAGCTATTTTTACTTCTTCTAATGTGTCTTGGTGGCAATTTTAAAAATTGCTGTTCCATTTAGGGTATCTGAAGATGGGTATATTTTTGTCCCTGTTGTGCGCCTTGACTGACAGCTCTCAGGCTATAACCAGCTGCCATTCGTTCATCCCAGCTCAGCTCCACTCCACTGCCCCCATTTGGATTTTATGGCTCCAGTAATAACAGATAATGATGGCAGAGAGTAGGGTTGGGGTTATTACTGGTGTTTTAATAAATCTGAATCTAGTATCTAATCTGCTTTCTAGCTATAAATTCATATGAATCCAGTTTTCCAGTTAGTTTTCAAGGCTTATAAGTAGAGTAATGCACATTTTCTCTTCCTCCAAGGTCCCAGTCTCTTTAATAATGTGCATGTTCCTTCATTACCATATTTTTTATTAAATATACATTAAAATAACGGTTCTTAGATGTGAGAGCTGTAATACTGGCACTTTCGGTTACTTTCCTGTCTTTCTCTCCTTAAAATTCACCCTCCAGTCCACAGGTGGAATTTAAACACATACCACTAAAAAGGTCAGATACTGGGCCTCGAGGGTTTAACATTATTAATTTAAGTGTTGTTAATGAAACACGCTGCCCTGGTTTGGTTTGGTGGGGCCTAATCCTCATTGGGTAATCCAGAATCCTATTGCAGGATTTACTGTATGGTGGAGGGCTTTTCATTCACCATGAGGGGGGGAGAGAGGTAAGCAGGCGGAGATGTTATGAGGTAGTTTAGAAAGAGTGGGGGAGCAGCGGGGTGCTGAACAGGCAATCGGGGGATCGGCATCAGTGGATCAAGCCAAAATGCTACTTAAACGCCTTCCGCAGGCCAGCGCGCAGGCAGGTGGGCTTCAGACAGAGACGCTGATATGGGAGTGGACATGTGGGCGAAACTGCTGTTCCTCTGTCTGCAGCTAAAAGTGTGATACACAGTTATTGGTTGGATGGAGGCCGATGAACATGAGAGATTATGCAAAGCTAATAAATGCCTATAATCATAACAGTTATATCCAATTCATTGTAAATGTTTTATTTTTTTACATTTAGTTAAAAAAAGGAACACAAAAGTCCCTTTTCCCAGTTGTCCTTCTTGTTGTCTCAAGATGATGTGTCATCTTTTCCATTAACAACATTTGCCCAACAATTAATAGCTGTTAGTCCTGTAAGGTGGGCGCTACCTTCCCTCCCTCACATTCTCATAACACAGTGGTTCCCAACTGATCTAGCCCTGGGGCCCAGATTTCTCCTTAGTCAGTAGTTCAAGGTCCACACAGTTTTATATATAAAGCATACCTGCGTTTGGCCGAGCTACTTTGCTGTCTCTGCCAAGCATCTGTCCATTAGTCACTCACTCTACAGCAGGAAATGGCACTTCAACATAAAAGCTCTGTGCTGGAAATTCACAGTACTTAAAAAACAAAGTGTTTTTTACAAACTTGACACTTGCGGTCCATTCAGAATGGACCCACGACCCACTTGTGGACTGTGACCCACCTGTTGGGATCCACTGTAATGACAGCAACAAGTCCTCCACAAGAAGTGACAAAGTACAACATTTGTCCTTTCCCTAAATGTCCTCCACTTTTGCCTAATATTGGACAGAACTGTTGTACTCCGTTTCCATCTTCGGTTTGACATTGTGTCCACTCTAACTGATTTCCATGTAGGAGGGAGATTTGATTTTTCCTAAACAATCACTGGAGACCAACATCTCCGCCTGAATCTAACGTCATTTTAAGTCTACACTAATGCGTAGCCATGCAAACATTCTTGTTTTGTTGGGGTTTATAAAGAAAAATAAAAGTACTGAACCACTTCAATATTGAGAAGATATATTGATTTAAAGAACCTTGAGTGTAGCATCTTCTTGGTTGCCATGGTTGTTATTACTCCGCACTGATTCCTGCGCACCACTTGACAATGACGTCAGTTCTGTCTGTGGTGCTAATCAACTAATCGTTCGTCCCAGGTGGCGCTCTTAATCTTTTAATTTAATAACGAAAACACTGTTTCATGTCATACTGCCCAACAAATCAGTTAACTCGGTGGAATGGGCGGATTCAAAGGTCTGGATCCAGGCAAACTCCATTTGCGAGCGTTTTATGATCTGATATCCTCATCAAAAGGACGACATAATTTGTCTGTGCATTTCAAAACCCCAAAATATATCTGTTTTTATGAAGTAACAACTTTTTGATAAAGGTTTGGTAAGGTTTAGGCACTCACATGATTCAGTTACATACAGAGAAACATCAACGTGCTAAAATGTCTGCTCTCTTAAGGTTACTGGAGCTCCATTGTCACGGTTACATTGATTTGTCCTTGTGATTTGTGTTTTTACTATTCATAGTATTAACAGTACTAGTATTTCAACTCACAGCCACCTTAACTGCTATTCGTTTGAGCACTTTAAATGTCAATTATTTTCCAAAACAGTTATTTTCTGATACTTCCAAAAAGTATAGGTGATACATATCTGATATCTATGCAACTTACTACTTATTTTTCATCTTGGCTGTGATAAAAAATCTCTGTATTATTATCGAAAATCTCAATATTAAACTCTTTTTTTGCCTTTTTCTTATAATCTTAATGGAGTGCTTGTCATGTTCAAGATCAGTCTTTGATAAGATACTGGAATCATTCTCATATGACTTCGTCTTTGTGGACTACGATTTGAATCACACCATTCACTTCCACCATGACTGTTTTACCCAGAGGGCAAGTTAACCCGGCAGCCACAACCACATCCAACGGTCTCCCACGTACTATCCCGTGCAGCAGCAATGATGATGCACAATTTGTGCCTTTGCAGCTGAGTAGCTCTGGGCCATGGCTGCCTGGACCTCTCTATGTCTGCCTCAGTTACCATGGAAATAGGAGTTAACTTGAGAGTCGGGTCTCTCCCAGGAGATCTGACTGATGTGGAAGAGGGGAGGAGATCTCAGAGAGCTCGCTGGCGGACTAACGCTTATAGTGCAACACAGTTCACTAAAGACCACGGTTAATAATAACAATAATAGTGTGGCCTTAAGTGAGCAGTTTGAAAAGAGGCTAATGCACCGGAAAGACCTGCACATGAACAGAAGAAAATAGGGGCTGCGCTGAAACTAGGGAACACAATGAAGCACAGATAGTCAGTGAAGTGCAAGTTCAATAAATGACCCTTTGTTGTTGTGTGACAGTTACACGGCCAAGAAACATGTTCAATTATGAAGCTAAATCAGCCAAAATCCTGATAATTCCACGGTCCAATGCTGCTGCTCTCTAATGCAACTGACTACACTGACCCCTGACACACTATCACAGACACCTACACTTAGACCATCCAGTCATTCTGCTTCCACTGTATTTTTCATGATGTTACATGACCAGGATGAGTCAGTCCCCTGTGCCCGGGCTGAGGCACGTGAACTAGCATGGCGGGGAGGAGACGGCAGTGGCAGTGTGTGCCAGACAGTGCAGCAACGCCCAAAGACAGCCAGAGCAAGAGAGGGGGGAAAGAGACTGGCAGAGATGAGAGGAAAAAGAATTCTGTTGACCTGCAGGCTACCTGAAAACTGCCCTCATCACAAAAGGCTGACAGGAAAGAAAAGACAGAAGAATATCAATGGTTACAGCAGAGACAGCGAGGATGACAGCCAGTTAGAAAAACACAGTTTCTAAAATCCACTGGTGTCAGCAGAGTGAGACTAGTCCTCCTGATCACAGGAGCATTCAATAGATACTACCCATGCAGGGATACTTTTTATCTGTAGTTCTCAACCCTGTCATTGTCACGGCCCTGCTCCGGGCATGAAGTGCCAAGTCCCACTTAAGTAATCAACTGCTCGGAAATGTCACATAAAATCAGCGGTGATCTCGCAGGAGGAAGAAGCGAAAAATGCAAAGAGCCAGTGGTGAAGGAGCCTTGATTCAGCCTTATGTGAAGCAGCTTAATTTTGTCACTTGGAAAGATGCAGGGGTGGTAAACGAAAAAAAAAGGTTGCACTCATCTTTAGTCTTCTGATTGAATGAATGAAGCCTCCAGAAAGAGCCATATGGTATTATACGACGTCAGTAGATTAAACGCAGTAAATGCAGATTTTTTGCTTGAATGATTTAATTGAGATTTGAGTCATTTAAAATATCAGTACAAATATGAGCTCACAGGAAATTGTGAAAGCCACTGTATTATGGTATATTTCTTTATTACTGAAATCCACTGCTCAGCCGTTATATGCAAGTATCACATGGGGGGTATAATGCGACTAACAATTACTTTTATTATTGATTAATCTGCAATATATATCTGCAATTAATCATGTATTTAAAGCCTATTTTTAATTCCTACAGCCCAATATCTCGGGCTGCCCCCTAAAAGTCGACCAAACTTATACTATACTCTACCTATTACTGATACTATTCTTTCTCACACTTTGAACTCAAACCGTTGTGGTCATGTGGTCAAATATGGTCATGATGCGAGTGACTAGTCAACTAATAGCCCTAAATGACAATTATTGGTCGACTAGGAAAATTCTTAGTAAGGGGCAGCCCTACCAATATGTAAGAAATTGCATTCAGGACGTTGGGTCCAAAAAATTAAAATTACTTTAATGATAAATCAATAATCAAAAGTGTTGCCAATTAATTTTCTATATATTGACTAAATGATTAATCAACTAATTGCCAGGTCGGCCCCGTGAAAGTTGCAGATTTTAATAATCAATTGGATTTAACTGCTCGAGCAGTCGTTTTTGTAACTGTTAGCATAGCATAGCATAGTTAGCCCACACACATACACTAGAGGACTGACATAACTTGTTTACTATATTACATGAGCATCGCTGTCACTGTGAACATCTCAACAAACCCTGATCAAACTCTCAAACTCTATGGGGAAAAAAAGGAATGAATAGTTGAGTATTCGTCATCGACAGCCAAATCTGATTAGACTGACATTATCTGAGACCTGTTAATTGCTTTAGCTCCAGTTTCATTTTACATGAAACGAAAGCAGAAATACACAAAAACATAGTTTAACTTTAAAAATGTGCATCATGTCACACTGTGATATCTGTAAAAGAACAGACGATAACATTACGGCGGTGTGAGAGCTCAAAACGAACACAAATTAAGATTTAAAAAATACTGCAATGTGAGAAACAAAACCACACAGAAACTCTGCAAGTTGCACCGAGCACAATACAAATTACTAAGTTTGGTCAAAATGGAAACAAACAACCCCCCCACCATTTCGAAGGGGTATAATTGTTGGTGCCACTGTTTCAAAGACAACCACATTGTTTTCCATTTTACTCTGAGCCCAGCAACCACAGCAGTTTCCACAGTTACTTCAGCTGTTCAGCTGTCCATTATTTTCACTACTGATGACAGTAACTGCAAACAACTTACATTAATACTCTTTGGCAACTGTGGAAAGCTACCGATAGCTACTAGGGAAAACAAAAGTGCTATCCTCTTGTATCCTCTCTTATGGTTACTCAATGGTTGACTGGACTTTCTTTGTTTATTAAATTGAGCCTTTATTTTCCCAAGAGATCGTACTCATAGGCCAACAGAATTGCATTGTGGAAGTGAGGGTTATGGGGAACCAAAACGCCAGTGGTGTTGTTATTTTATAGCCATTACACGGTGAAATCAACATTTACATCATAATTATAAGTTAAAGCAAACTTGTCTACTTTCACTTTAATAAAAGTTTCCAGGAGACACTAAAAATCCTGTTGCTTTGTCATTTTGTCAGTTCTGTGCAACCTGCAGCGTTTCTGTATTTAGTTTTGTTATCTGTTCATTTCTGTGGTTGTTTTCTCACCTTACACTATATTTTCTTTTTTCTCTAAATGTTGTCTCAAGCTGCAGTGCGTTCAGCTTTTGGAGCCACTGCAACAGACAGAGCCATAAATCTTATTTTCTCAGGGTCTGTGCGCACACCTGTGCCCTAACACACTTTTCACCCTTGTTTCGGTTTGTGTTACGACACATGATGCATGAGCGAGACCGGCCAGCTTACACTACAGTTGTCAAAGGTCTGAGGTCACATCAGCTTAGCTGAGCATGTGAGTAAACACCCTCCTGTTTGGGATCACTAGTTAGAGCTGAGCAAAAACAACTCTTGGCTAGAGTCCTGTACAAAACATCGCTTTTAAGGCTGTGGAAATAAAAAGTTGATGAGAAATGTGTTTGTTGAGATACATAGTTTAAAAATAGGTTAGTGCTTAGTCACACAACTAATTAAACAGTAATTCTCAGAGGATATGTAAGGCCTTGTAATCAATAACCATTTAACAGGAGACAAGAAAAGGAGACATAGCTCACAGTAGATTCTTCAAACTGGAAATGAGACCCTGAATCATTTGTCTCATCTCTGGTCTTTACATCAGATCAAATGTTTTACAGTACACGAAGGCGTTAGAAAGACGGGGCGGATAACAAGCTTCAGGCGGCTTTTATCGGCTGCAAATCTGGTTCAAAAGTCCATCCTTTTTAAGTCTGCGAGTGAAAAGTGTTTGAAGTTTACCAATTCTCTTTTGTCTTGGCCCGACATCATCGTTGCAATCTAACACAGAGAGCAGTAACACTAATGTTATTAAAGAGTGACCTACATCATCACAGCACAGCTCTGTTTGATTCTAATATTGTAACCTGTGATTAGTTTCAAGTACTCAGCTCATTATTCTGGAAAAATAAACGCGTTAATGACGGCCTCTGATGAGCACAGCAGCTAGGAAGCTAGCTTAACATACTGATTTGTGATATTTCTTATTATATTATTAGAAATAATTGGGCAAACTTCTGTCCAATGAAATTTACATTAAGTGGGAGAATAGAGAAACACATAGCTACAGCTCTATTAGCAGCTATTACTGGTAGGTCTGTGCAGAGAGACATGTTGGTGCGGCCAGGAGAGGAGTCTGGAGTGTTTCGGCTGCGATGTGAGGGTTTCATAGAGGAGCAGATCTCACAAACTTCAGGATATGCAGGGCTACGTTCCAGTATTTCTGGCGGCACCTCACGACAACGCTGTCATGGTATGTAGGCAAGCTGTTCCCATCAGAAAGCGTCTGGCAATCAGGCTGTAATGGCTGCTGACCAAGGCAGTCAACCGCGGCAGGCTGTACAGTAACGGCATCCCTCTGTAGTTTCAACTGACCGCTCCGACACTGATCTGCTCCTGTGCTGTGAAGTATGAAGCGAGTAAACCATGGCTGTGCGGGGAAAACACAGATGAACTCCCATATGACGAATTTTGGAGCATGTATGAAGGTGGCATAGATCTGACTGAACAAAAAATCAGATCTGTGTCTAAATCTCATTTCTTATCAAACTCCATGAGAGGAGCTGGTTAAATCTCCCCGCTGGTATCTGAAATCAAGATTAAAGTAAAGTTTCTTCATGTGTTTCCTTCTATAGATCGAAAACTGGAGTCAGAATGAACTGACATTACCACCAAAGGTCAGAGCTTTTTCAACAACCAGTTGCGTCCGATGTGATATATTTTTGTTTGTGTTGCACTCGAGTTCTCCTCACTTTGCTCCTGTGTCTCTTTAATGCCACTCTGTTGCTGCCATATGCCTGGGAGCAGCTAAGCCTAGCTGAGGCCTCTGAGGAGAAGGCCTTACCACTCTAATAAGACAGCAGAAGAAGACAAAAGCTCCTTCGAGACCTAATTTGCACACAAATAACTAGAAAGAGGGGGGGAAAATAAGATAAAACCACTTGCGAATTCTCCTTCCAAGAGGCGATACTCTCTGCCGGAGTATTTTTCTATCCTGAAATCTCGAGCTATTCCCTCTCTGTATTTATATGGTGATGATATGGAAGAAAGAGGCGGTGAACCAAAAGCGAAAGCCACATGGCTAAAAATGGAGTGTGGATATAAAGCGTGGCTTCTCAAACATGAAGTTACAAGTTATGATTTTAAGAGGGGGGATAAGTGGTAATTAGGGAGCTGGGTGTCGCCATGTGAGTGGGTGAATAAATAGAGTCCAGGGGTGGGAAACACACAGAGCTGTGAAACACAGAGTGGGTTCAGGGAGGGGTGAAATATGACTGGCTTTGTCACTGCTGCACATTCTCACATCGTCACAACAAAATGATGGACGACTACTAGTAAAATCTTGAGAACTAAAATGGAAAATAATGATTGGTGAAAACTCAAGTTACAGGTCCATAATGATCTCCAAACAGTCACTAGCTGTTTTCACACTAAGGGCGAATTCACACCAGGATAGTCCCATGGACTAGGTTCGATTGGAATGCCGAAAAATTTCACACCTTCATTTGGTTCGGTTCAGTTTCACACTGCACTTTTTCAAGCGGACCAAACTGCCTGGATAACGTCACGCAGTTACAACAGCTGCTCGTTTGGGGGCGGTATTGCCGAAACGACCACTGACCAGGAAGAAAAAACCATGAGGAAGAAGAAAACTCGACTCATCGATTGGCCAGGACCGAAAACAGAACCTGCTGAAAACCAGTTTTTTACCGAGTCAGGCTTGTTTTAACTGTAACAAACAATGTTACTTTTAATTCCTTTCCTGTATATATAAATAAATAAATGAAATGAAAATGAAACAATCATTTACCATCCCTGTAATAACATTTGATCTCGTCCTCTGCTTGGAGGGTAAGAAACTCCTGAACCTCATTGTGCCTCATTCACAAACAGTGCATACACACAAACCAGCGTTTTAATAAAAATCTGGGACTCATCAATGTGTTCTTTTCTGAATTTGTTCCTACTCTGCGAACAAAATTAGAACTGCCTCAGACCACATGTACGCACAAATGATAATGGCCTGGCTGTCTCAGAAAATGTAAATACGCCTTTTGACTAAATGCAGAGCATGTTAAAACCATAAGGATCTAAAATGGCTAATGCATTGGTCAAATGTATCAAATAACCGCAAAATTGACATCCTTTCATCCTCATCAGTTATCAGTCTAAAAAGTCAACTATGATAATGGAGTGTTCAAGTTTTTAGTTTATAGAAATTGCACCTATGTTCAGTCCTATATTTCTATTTTTGTTCTAGTTTATCCTGTAGGTCGACAACTCACTAAGACACACAGAAACCCTCTGTGATTACTACCCCTTTGTTTTGTTTTTCCCATCTCTTTTCTTACCCAGTTCAAGCACCTTCGCAGGTACGTGAGTGATGTGTGCTGTCTTGTTGTTCTGTTTGTTGAGAAAGTCTCAAAAAAAGAAGAAGAAGAAACTGCACACATGTTCACTTGTAGCCAACTAGTTAATTGGCAGTCTAATAAGAGGCATTCAGGATATATAAAAGATTCTGATTCACCTCCAAGCAGCTGTTCAGATGGCAAATCTAACCTTGCATTAAGATGATGCAGTCCGCGCCTTCAGGAGAGCGGGCCAGAGACCGACATGTTTGAACATGTTTGTAGAGAGTGACGAACGACATTATCAGCTGTTTTCGACTGTCAATACTTTCACAGACACTCACTGACTGTCCAACACTGGTGTGTCAGGGCCTTAATATTGGTGTAGAGACAACACTTTCTTCAGCATACCCCTCTGGGCAACTGGATTTCCTTATACAGAGGAATGGGGGCGTGGCAGTATGCTGATTGAGGGTAGCGGGCACGTGCTTATCGCTTTAGAATGATTCTGATTCACCACAAAAATTGGCCGGTGCACATCCAACAGTAAGTCTGCAAGCTCACTTATTCTATGCACAGAGCAATAACTTGTGTACACACATATATGTGAATGAGGCCCATTGTCTCCCCAATTTGGAGACATGTTTGGATGCTGTTCCTCTCTTTTGTTAGCTGCTAACTAACACCAGCTGCTTTTTAAATCTTTTACTACCCCTGCTGATGGCTTAAAGTCAGGACAACTTCAGCCTCCCGTTCTGTGACTGTACCTTTAAAACCAAACAGCGAGGCAGACTAACAGCAAGACATTCCCGCCTTGAACAGACTGTGTAAAAGAGGCTACTGTTTGTTTCTGCCCTGAGGCTCTTGAATTTTTCACATTTCATAATACATTTTTAATAACTCCGGTTTGCTGCTTGGCTTCTGATAAATGTAAACTAACAGCTGCAGTAACAAAATGATCAATAGGGTGAAATTATACAAGATAGGTAACGACAAAAAATAATTGTTTCCAATCAAACAGACACCCTGCCCTTCTCAAGGTGTCTGTTTATTATCTTCCTTGTGTGGACACTTGATTGCTTCATCCCTTGGATTGGCTGTTAATTATTTAGGTATACTATAAAATGTGCTTCTTGTAACTTGCTAAATTAAATACCTGATGAAGGACGTTGTACCGAAATAGAGATGTCTACTAAAATGATTCAAAGTTTTGACAGTGTGCAGGAGCTTAGTTTGGATAGTTTTACAGTCTGTACAAGTATGTACCGAAGCCCTGGGAGAGAAGTGGGGAAAAATTCTGGTGATCCATTTTCAAAGTCTGATCTGAACTGTTTTTTCTCCTGTGTTTATGAATTTAAAACAGGTGAACAGGTGGTTTTGCCAGGAAAAGTGCTAAAGCCCTTTTCATATGGGACTAGTATTACAAAGGGAGCTCACATGTAATGTGGATTTACAAAAAGAAGAAGAAGAAGAAGAAGAAGAGGAAGACTTTATTAATCCCTAAGGGGAAATTAATTTTTTTCATTTTGTTGTCATATGCACACAAGCCTGAAATACACACACATGCACAAACAGGAACTATACATGCATTGAATGGAGAGATGTCAGAGTGAGGGGGCGTCCCATGGACAGGCAACTTAGGCGGTTGGGGGTCTGGTACCTCACTTAGGGGCACCTTGCAGTGCCCAGCTACAAGTCCTCACTCCATATTTGGTCCAAACAGGGACTTGAACTGGCAACCGTCTGGTTCCCAACCCAAGTCATTATAGACTGAGCTACTGCTGTCCAATTTTCAACTTAGTGACATTATCCCCAGGATATGATGCTCACTCTCATTTGTAACTCCACAGTACATAACACAGTCACACTACATAGCACCACGAGCAGTGATGTGCAGTGTCAACTTCCTTTTTTATTTTTATTTTCTTTTAAATGTGAGTTAAATAAACAGAATCTATTCTGCCACACATTGTTACGTCATTCATGCCATCATCTTTCGCAGTTTCCCTTTTCTGGTGGATTTGAGCTTACTCTTTCTGCAAAATGAGCCTCACGCACTCAAAATGCTGTCAAAACATATCTGCCAACGCAGCTGCAATACGCCACCCCAAATCATTAGGCCCGTTTCCACTGCAGGAACTTTGGGGTAATTTTACGGGGCCAGGGCTGTTGGTGCCCGTCTCCACCGCAGGAACCACCACCGAAGGACAGAGTGCCGAAACTTTTACAGGGACTAAACAAGTCCCTGCCTCGGAGTAGGTACTCAGAACGGCCCGAGAAACTCCTGGCTGGGGCTTGGGGTTTACTTGGTGCTGATTGGATATACTCAAGGCGGGATGTGACGTTTTGTAAATAACAACATGGTTATCGTAGATTAGCTGGGCTAACTGTTAGCTGTTAGCGGTGTCTGTAATAACTCAATAAACAGTCCGTGAAAAAAATAAAATAAAATTTCCAGCGGATATCTTCTTTAAAACATGATTGAGCTAGTTTTGTGTTGCTATGTGTAGTATTTATTCAGTTTTGGGAAATCACAATGTCTAGAAAGCATCAGCTGACAGGGACAGCTAACAGCAGCAACAGCTAACATCAGGACGTCATCTGTTAAAAGCCTCCCGTTGTCGGATACGACATGAAACTACTCCAGTTAGCTCAATCAAGATGTAACTAAGACATCCGCTGGAAAAAATATTTTTTTCACGGATCATGACCGGAGTTATTACAGACACTGCTAACGGCTAACAGTGTCCCTACGCCCCTACGTCGCCCCGGTCAAAATGGTCACGCAATGATTACGTCACATCAGAGCCCGGTAACTTTACAGGAACCTTCCTCCTACTCCACTCTATCAGTGGAGACACGGCGGTTGAGAGGGCCGAGCGAGAGGACATTCCTGTAGTAGTTCCTGCCCCCCAAATAGTACCAGGAACGTCTTCAGTGGAAATGGGCCTATTCAAACAGGACTGATATTATTACTTGACCTCTGTGTTTGGTGAAATATGGCTGGTAATTTGCTGTCAAGTTTTTATTCGACAAATTACAGACATGGCAGATTCACACAAGATCACTGATGACTTCAGCAATAATTGCAATTTACTAGAGTTCCTCAGGTAATACTACTTCCTGTAAGGAATAGGACTTTAGTTCCTAGTTTCTGTTTTTCTTTCACCTGTGGAACAGAAGAACAAAAAGTATTGCCATGTAATTTCTATTTATTTATTAATTTGTTAGGATCATTTTTCAAAGTGTTTGTTTTTGTAATACTCATTTTGGACACAGGAGGCAGAAGTTCACCACACACTATGTTCTAAATAGGACTAAAAGCATTCTTGTTTCTTCCTCTCTCATAAACACAGGAGAAAACAATTTTGATCAGATAAGAAAACAGATCACCCATATTTGTCTTTTGCACTTGCCACTCCCTCTGTGAGTATAACAACAATACACTTTGAATAGAAAATTAAAGAACTATGAAAACACAGTTTACACTAGGTATTATTCTTTCACTTAGTAAATTGACTGTATAAAATAGGAACATAAATTCCGAGCAGTGTGAAGCCGTTAAAGGCGGCAGTACACTCAATCAGAACTGGCTGTCAGGAGATCGATCGGGAGCACCTCAGGTTTCAGTGTATTCCTTTAAGGACACTTTGAAAAGCAGTTTGGATTACTGATGACCTCGCATTGATCGCCACCAAATGTTTACACTGGCTCGATCCGATGCTGTTGCATCAAGTATTAATACTGAGCAGCTCTGCAAATCTATCTGGATAAGGACACTTGCTAATTGCTTTGAATGTAAATGTTTATTTTGTAATAGTTTGTTCATGTTACAATAGCAGAATGCAACTTTTCAGGAGACTTCAGTTGTTCAAATCGTTTTTTCCACAGACGAGTCTCAATCATCTCTGAGTTGTTTGACGACTTCATCAGATAACACAGCGGTGTTAAGAGGAAGAGGTCAGTGCGCAAACTGTGGGTGTCTATGTACTGACTGTCCTTTCTGACCCTGATGGCTGCTCCTCTGCAGGATGGCTGCTCTCTGGAGAGTAGAAAACCTATCAGTCTCAATAGTCAGAGAGCAGCACAGAGAGGCGCCGAGGTGCTTCACAGTAATTCACAGCCATCAACCCTCATCACAGCGAAGGGGGCAGAGGGTTCAGGACGGTGGCAGCCGGAGGGCAAAGAAACGGGCTCAGACTCAGGATGCATCCCTTTCAATCCAATCCTCTCCTACCTCCTGTTCCCTCCTCTCTTATCCCCTCAGATCAAAGCCTCTTCAGCACGTCTCAGGCTCGCCAACCATCACACATACAGATTTTTTTTGGGAAACACACACTGGAAAGTTTATTTACATTCATGTGATCCCAAATATTCACACAAAGACTTTCACAGTTTTTCTTGTCTCCATCTCACAACGGCAACACATCTGCGCACAAACAAACACAAACTTCAGCTGGAGTACACATTGTGTCCTCTGCGGCTTTACTATATCTGCATCTCCTCACGGCCTGGTGAGTCTGCTGCCACCGCTTCCAGAGAGGACGTTACAATGACAAGGACGTCTCAAGACACAAGTATATAATACATGCACACCTGCATTATTCACAGATCGTAGTTTTTACAACACCATCGACTGTCCAAGAAACTGTGAATCTTACAAAGTCCGAAAGAACAGCCAGTTCTTCATCCATAAAACATGCAACCCAGTGAACACACTCAGACATTTGTCAGTGTGTGCTCACACACATACCCTCCGGTCAAGCCAGTGATGCTCTGACTGCAACCGCAGAGAAGCAGGGGCGGTGAAAGAATCACAGGAAACATCTCACTCCTTCCAGCCAATCAGGGATTAAGCAGGACTCAGTCCAGCCAATCCAACGTCTCATCTTATTATGGCCTCGAGGCCGGTGGAGTCAGCCTCGGGTCAAAGTCAATCTCAGTCTCTCTCTGTTGTTGTTCTTACTTCTCCCTCCTTCCCTTCCTTTCTCATTATTGAAAGGAGGTGATAGATGGCTCCTTTTATTTCTCAACACATCTGTAACTCTATGCTGCTCATTCTGCCATTGATAGACAATGTTCTTTCAGATTATGGGTCTACATTTAAGTTGTGATTTATGAAAACATGTCCTGTTTTTCTCAATGCTCACAATTCCATCATGATCTACATTCAAATGTTCCTTTCCCTCCTTATATAACCTTCTTTGAAATGACTGCGCAAGAGAATAAATGACAGTGTCACATTATATTTCTGCAAAGGAAGCCCAGAGCCTGTGAGCATAGTGTGCATTGAGCAGCATAGCGTGTGGAGTCATGATGCTTGATCGAGCATTTGGGGACCAGAGGGAATGAGAGAGGAGATTATCAGGCTCCTGAGCTAGCCAGCTGCCACTGGAGCTGTGTGGGCAACACTACAACCTGTCTCCTTTGCTTTTTATCTCCCTGCCTCTTTCATGGTCGCACTGATAGCAAATGTTTCTATGCCCGGGCACTGTCAGCGGTGAGGAGAACTGACAAAGCTTCTGCAGTTATTAGTGATGCTCAAACCAAAGCAAAGAAATCTGCTCTCAATGTGTCCAATGCTGCACACGGAGAGACGCAGGCTGGTGTGTATCTATTCAGATGTGTAGAAGTTACACCGGATGTGAACACAGTCAGGCTGAAAACTCAAAACTAAAGATATGTGTGTTATTTACATCACTGGGCTTTGCAATAAAACCTAATCATTGATAACATCTTGAAAGTGGAGTAAGATATTATGGACGGAAATCATATTGTATACATATTGATTTTTGACCAAGCTGCAGAGGTGACGTAGTAGAAAATCTAATCTAATCTAATCTAATCACACACAGAGTTACCGTAGAACTTAAAAAAAAATAAAAAAAATAAAAATTAAAAGCCTAGTCTCAATTAAACACCCAGTCCCTTTTACTAGCCTGGTGTGGCTACACATTTTGACAAATAAAGGCTTGTGTCAGAGGCCTGGTCTGGTTGCCAGTTTTTTGGATATATATATAACCACACTGACAAGGTCATAAACACAAGTAGTGGACAAATTGAAATTTGAACTGTTGATGGAACTAAAGGAAAATCCATAAAGAATCACCAGTTATTACATTTCATCCTGAGGGACATGAGTGTGTGTATCAACGTTCATGGCGATCTATCCAATAGTTATTGAGGTGTTTCAGTCAAAGCTACAAATGCCAACCTCATGGTGGTGCTAGATAAAAGTCAGGGGATTTATTGTCCATGGAACATGAATGTCTGTGCAAAATTCCATGCAACATCTGTCTAGACTGATGCTGCGGGACCTAAAACAATCCCACTTACATGGCTCAATATGTAAAATATTCTGTCTAATAAACTGCAAATCAGGTTTAGTGAAGAATGCATAATAAAAACTACAGCAACACTTTAGTATTATTTCTGGGGGTGTAATGAGACAACAATCTAAATCAATTATCAACTCAAAGATCAACGATCTAATATCAGGGTTGCAAAGTGAAAACTTCGATACATATCCTCATCTTTGAGATATGCCTTTATTTTGATATTCCAAAAGCACGTCTTTGTCACTTTTTGTCCAAGCCCACCTCTTTCCTAGATATTTAAATGGTGCTCACGGCCTAGATCATAGCAGGCAGCCAGGTAAAAGACAACGAGGAGATTAACTGCTATTGTCCCATATCGATCGCAGGCCCCTGAATCGAACTGAATCAAATTCGTATCCTGGCAGACTTTGTGATATCAGAGAAACTCTAGCATTGAATTGTAATATGCACACCTAGTTACTTCTACATTTATTCATCTTACTGTATCACTATGCAAAACCCTGCCCTCGCACCAAAATATATTCTCTAATATTGTTTGGTAAAGGCCACAGGCTGGACAAACTCCACTCAAGGTACTCGCTTAAATCATGAAAATTATTACTATTTTTTAAGCTGCCAAATGTTGCACACTCAAGGACAGGATGGCCTTCAAAAGTTGTGTAAGGATTTTTTGTTTTGCTTAAGAAGCTCAAATACCTTTTATGTTAAAAAAAAAAAAAAAAAAAGGCTGTTGCTTCCAGAATAAACGGAACACAAACTGCCTTTTAAGATTTAATTTGCACCATGATTCGTTAATGTCTTAATGCCTCGACCAGGTGTATATCTTACCTTAATACAGAGATTATATTGTTAAAAATTCCAGGAAGTATTGATGCATACATATTTCCTGGAAGTGACAGTAAATGAGTAGATGTCACGCGCTCCTGGCCACGTCATGTGGTTTTCAAACTGAAGACTTAACACCTACAGCCACAACATCCTGGTTCAAAGACTAATTGGCTCAGCAGACTTTCTGGGAACTCCACACAGCTCAGATGCGCACGACAAACCTTTTAATGCTGTTCAAACCATTTCTGAAATCTCTTACACAACAACACCTCTGCGTCTAATGAGGCAGCAGCAGCAGAATCAGCAACAACAGCAACATAACTGATAAAGGCTATATTTCTAGAGTGGAAGGAGCTTTTCCGTTTTACCCAATTAGGTGATATCCTTTTGTCGCCTGCTGGTTTTTATCTGATCTTTATTCAGGTCATACGTGATAACGTCCAACAAGCCATCGAGAAAACACAAATCTGAAAGATTTCCACTGACTCTCCCTCCAGCTGGAGCTCATAAATGCCAGTTCGTAGCCCATGTGCATGAGCATATGTGTGCACGTGTATGTGTGTGTACGCAGTGCAGGGCTGCATCTGCTCTGTGAGAATCACTGTACATCAGCCTTGTGGCTGTTTCCATATCTGTCACGACAGCTTGCACGAGCAAAGGATGTACAGTAGCTCAGCCACGGGCTGTGTTCGTTACGATAAAAAGAGTTCAATCTAATTTCAAGTTAAAGTGAAGTTAAATTAGATGTTATATCTAAATGATAAGCAGCCTGCTATCATCCCTGCATCACTGACACACTGTTAGCACTGCCACAGCATCGTGGGACTGTTTGTACTGGAGGAAAACAATTATTATCTCCAAATAGGGGGGCACCATCCGTTGAAATTTTAATTAAAAGACTGGCAGAGTTTCATCTCAGTGTGACAACTCCATTATTTCGCAATGATAAAACAGTCTCCCAGCAGAACAAATTCAGCTCGAATGGAGTGAGTACCACTGGCAGTTTAAGTGGGCAGGCCCGGCTAATCGTTTCCCTGACCTTGGCATTTTGATATCCAGCTAAAGTAGAGAGGTGAGGCTGAAATTAGAGTAATTATTCAAATGTGGCGTCACCGAGCTTTGTGCAGGGTTTGACTCTGAGCTTATGAACAAAACTCCAGCACATAATTTACTGTGTGTTGCCTTGTTACGTGCAGAATAAATCTACAGCTCTTAGGTTTTGTATGGCCACTGTGCACATGTGAGCCGCACCGAGCACATTCCCCCATAAATCCACACTGCTATTTTCTAATTTGCACAGCTCATAAATATTCTTTACAGCCCCTACCTTCATCGGGATCATTCCTGGCCGATGCCTCCAGAAGTGCCACGCTGGCGGCAAACGACACGTGCCTCTTGGGCTCTTGCTGGAGGTTGTTGGCATTGCGTCCCTTCTTGTCGGCCTTTCGCTTCTTGTTTTGCATCTCCTTCTCGTACACAGCCCATCTCTTCAGCTGCTGGGTTCGCCGCTTCTGGGCCGCCCGCAGCCTCTCTAGACTGGGCACTTTGTCCAGCTGCTGCAGCTCCTGGATCAGCTCCAGGTGGTTGGCCATGGCGCCGGGGGGAGGAGGGGGGACGGCAGTGGTGGATGGATGGTAGAGGGTTGAAGTTTGGGGGAGAAAGTGTGATTTTAGCGAGGGCTGCACCTTCGGCCGTGGCCTCCTCCCATTATCCTCATCATCATCCTTTTAGCAGCAGTAAACGTCCTGAGAGAGGAGACACAGAGAGAAAGAGAGCCAAGGGTTCATAAATATATCAGCTACAAACTTTTACTACTTGGAACTTTAATAAATACATCAGCAAATAAAACTTGGAAGTAGTTTGATGCAGCGCAACACTTCTAGTAAATCTTTGGGAAGATGCACAGGGGAAACACTGACATTCAGAAGTGAGCATTGATCTGATGCACCACAGCAAAGTGCACACAGATGCATTTTGGTGGCCTAGTTAAAAAGACTCCAGTTCAAAGTACCACACAACCAAGTGCTGAGTAAAGCTAGTTTACACTCGCTGCAGTGTCCCCAGTGCAAGGTTCCCCCTCCGGAAAAGGATGCCATCATGTCTTTCGCGTCGAGCGCACAGGTTTGGAAAAAAGCTAGGTCATGCCCCTCTTAATTTTTGTAACTAAGTGCCCACTGCACCCACTAAATGAGGCCTGTCCGTTTAGTTCAGCGCACCAATGACTCATTTTGAGGCGCTATCCGTTCAGAGTTGGTGAAATTTTAATGTTTTGTGTTGTACATGCCTTGCATTTTTCTTTTGTATTAGCTGTGATAACTGAGAGCAAGCTGGCTGCATTAAAATGTGGAAACATAATGTACATTGAGCTTCCTCAAGTCTCTACTAGCAAGTTGACATTAACCTTAGCCGCTCTGCACTGACACCACTCGGGTTGGTTGCTAGGTAGTCATTCTCCAGTCTTCCCCCAGGTAGCTCTGGTGAGAAAGTGGCTCCATTTTGTAGCCGTAAAACCCCTTTAGCATTGTTAACTATGTTAACACCACGAGCAGTGCTGACACTGCTAATAGTGCTAACGGAGCTCACAGTGATAATAGAGTTCACAATGCTTAAGGGGTTTTGCAGCTCAAAATTATGCCGCTTACTCTGAAGGGAGACCAGAGAGCAGCACAGTACGGTGTCTTGCATGAATATAAACCACATTTAATTCCTTTAATGCTGAATAACTGTTTTTTTCTGTGGTTCACATCAAGGTGAAACAAAAATGAAAGCCATATGTCACTTTGATAATCTCTCCATTTTGTTCCATTCATTTGCATGACACACACTCCATCACAACGATGCCTTTAAGGGTTCAGGAAAAAGGGACAAATGTACCTCAATGAGAAACGAGGCCGATTTCTCCGTTTTTTATCTAAATGACTGAGCATGGGTCGCAGTCTCAATTTTCCATTTGCTTTGTGAGCCGTTATAGACCTCTCTCTACCATCCTCCATCAAGGTTAACCGCTTCCTGAAAGCTACAAGTAGACGCCAGTGTGATGAGAAACTGATGAAGACAAAAGAAAAAAAATGTACTAGGGCAGTGAGCTGAAGAGGGGACTTTTTCATGTCATCATTACCTTGATATAGCCTCGCTGCCTCTTAACATAAACAAAAGTCACTTGTTTTTCTCTCTATAGAGAATTGAAAGATGTGCTGTCACTGAACCAACCAAAAGCAGCTTTAGACTCTTATCAATTTTTAGAGATCTACCAAGAAAGCAGCTCTGTATGTGTAGATATATTTATAAATGACCATCTAGACGTGGGAACCAACTCTTATCAACATAAAGCAGAACCATAAACCTTAATAGCATTAAACAGAATAAATACAGACTAAGTACAAACATACAATAGGTAGGAAACATACAGTGAGGTTATCCAGACCACTTCCTTTAGACAACACTGTAAACAATGTACGGACATTTCTTTACCGAAGGCAGATACCCTTCTATAACACATGCCAAAACAAATGACACTGATGTGATTTCCACAGCTTTAAAAACAAAATCTGCCGGTTTAATGTATCAAATATGTTCTTACTTACTATTTCACAAATGCTGCTAAATATTCCTCATGCCTGCAGCCCTTCACTGATGAAGACACCACCATCGCCTGATAAAATGCTCCACAGTGCGATGTGCTACTACATCTAGTCTGCCTGCCCCCATCAGACTTCTACACCATTTCCTTTGCAGTTACCTAACTGCTAAAAACATGGACAGGAAACAAGCAGTCTAATCACTTCCTACAGCAGCATCACTTTCAGTCCTCGGTTCAACAGCACAGCATGTTGTGTGTGTGTGTAAGTGAGCAGAAGTCGTCTGCTACATTCTCAAGTGAATAACTCAAGAAGGCACATAAATGAGGCTCCGGGCTAAACCCTGCCCGCTGTGGACTCTGGCACCTTTAGATGTAAAGAACTCTCCAGAACAAAGAGACATCCTTGACTTTCCTCTGACTGACAGATGGAAGATCGAGACTATAAATGTAAAATGTTAATAACACAGTAAACTGGTTTACAGCAATGATTCGTAAAGACAGTCAGGATTCAGAGGTTGATCACAAGAGGATTAGCAGCAGGGTCTAAAATTATTCTGGAGGAATTTCAACCTAAAAGCTGTCAGCAATTTTTTCTCCCCGCTAAGTCTTTCGAGGAAGGCAGACAGCAGAGGTACAGAGTGCTCTCTCTCCGAGTATGGTTTCATTTCTTGGTTTGTATATAGTCAGTACAAATAAAAATGAAAAAAAAAAATGGTGTGAAAAGAAAAGGCAATAGTCTTTTTAGAAAACTTTTAATACGACTTGGTATTGGATTATTTCAGTCGATACCTTAAAGCTACTATACAGCATGGTATTGTGATATTTTACATGGCAATATTGTATCGATACACAGATGCCAAATATCAATCTTTTATTATATAGATTATTAATTTTTGCAAATACAAGTTTTTGGTGCTAGAACAATAAAAGCAGGTGCTTTTTTGGTCCACTAGATGGTGCTCAGTTTTTTTTCCTAGTGAGGTCAGCAGACAAAGATGGAGGCACCAGAGAAAGAAATCAGAAATGCGCCGCCAGTGTTTGAATCAAACGTCTGGACTTATTTTGGATACACTTTGCTTGACAAAACCACCATCCAACTCTGAGAGAGCTGAGAAAATAACAAAGTCCATCACCTACTTCATGTGCAAAGATCTGCATCAGTACAGCATCGTTGAAAACGAAGGCTTTTGTTACATGCTAAAAACACGCGAACCCAGGTATGTGATTCCATCCCCACGTTTTTTCACCGACACAGCCATACCCAAGCTCTACAGAGAAGTGAAGCAAAAAGTTGAGGAATCTTTGAGTGCAGCAGGAAGGGTGGCATCAACCTGTGACACCTGGACTTAAAGGTCAGTAGACTCTTATGTGACTATAACGGCACATTATCTCTCAGAGGACTGGCGACTGCTCACAAACTAGAGCAGACCTCCTGCAAAAAAAACACAAGAATGGGAGATTGTTGTTGTAACAGACAACACTTCTAACATGGGTGTTGCCATTTAGTTAGCAGTGATAAATGATGATGTTGAAAAAGTTTTCCTTTGGGGAAATAATTTGCAGTTGGAAAAAAAAGTAATAAATCCCAATATATTTTATCACAATAATATTGTATCATTACCTAAGTATCGTGATAGTATTGTATCGTGGATCCTCTGGTGAGTCCCACCCCTATCTGATACTCAGCCCTGCTACATGTAGCTACATGCTAATGTTAGTGACACATGTAATCTGATGTCATGCAATGACAGGGCAGAGACGCGAAGATACGCGAAGATACAGTAGACCCAGAGATGCTGACCAAAAGAGCAGAGTGGGCTTTTTCAGGAGGGGGGCTTAAAGAGATATGCACTAAAACAGTCGTTTCAAACAGAGGGTGACTGCAGATATATATATATATATGTATTTTTTTTTTTTTTTTTAATTAAATCACGTAAACATGTTGTAGTAGAAACACAAAATACATGTATGAACCTTAAAATGGTGGTATACCTTCAGTGTTGTCCTTTCTTAAGTCTTACAGGCAGCATTCAAAGTAAACACCACTACTATAGCAATAAATGTATTAATCTGTAAAGTGATCATACACAGGATATAAATAATAACAACGCTTCTAAAACGTCCTGCATGTAAATATATTCTGAAAGCATCACCAGTTATCCCCAGAACAGTGTGACATAATCAGCCAAGGTTATAAATATGAAGATATTGTTTGTTCTGTCGTCTGTTCCTAACACAATGTTCCTTCTGATAAAAGAACCTCCATTCAAGTAACGGCATGAAACAGACTCATCTCAATGCACCGTCAGTGCTAAAACAGGAAACGCACCACGCTGGCTAAAAAGGAGACTGCCTGGATGATGACTTTGGGGGGTTTTTTTTTTCATCTCGGGCAAAACAAACTTCAGCCCTAATTGTTTTGCTCATATTATACTTTACTATATACTTTGAAGAACGTCTGGTTAGTTGTAAAGTTTTCATTGCCTCATTTTATATGTGAAATTAAGGTTCACTCAACTGAACCGCAGCCAAAAAGTCAGCCGCCCCTCTCTGGTTTATAGGAGCCGAGTTCAGTGAAGGAGCTGATGAAATAATAAATGCTTCACAGAATCTCTCTCTCTCTCTCTCTCACACACACACACACACACACACACACACACACACACACACACACACACACACACACACACACACACACACACACACACACACACACACACACACACACACACACACACACACACACAGGTGGCCCATGCTGTAGTGCTGTAGAGTTTCAAAATAAAAAACAAACACAGTCATGGACAAAATAAGTTTTTGACTGTCAAAGGGACCTCAAACAAAAACCGGTCTACATGCAAGTGTCCCTGGTACAAAACACAGCATGTAATACACTCAGAGTCATCCTCTATACATTAGTGTGATTACCGTCTCAACCTCGTCTGTTATTTTTGTATACAAGGACATATTTGAGTGTGTTTTCACCCACATGATTACAGATTAATGTTGCACAGCACACTGCGAGTACATAGTATCAATAAATATACTTCTTCTTGAGGAAGCTTAGGTCCTTTGATATCAGCAACAGGGCTGCCCCCATCATAGTCAACCAAAAATAAATAAATAAATACAGAAAAGTTGATCATGTTAGTGCAGGGCTACCCAGAGCTTTACATTATGCCTTATTCCACAGGCTAGTTAATAACATGTCGGGCAGGAAATCCAAAGTGTGGGATCATTTTGAGAAGGTGAAGCACGAACCCAAGGTGATATGTAAACTCATCTTCATTGGTCGACTACAAACATGACGTGTCATCTGAAACATGGAAGTAGCTACATGCCCATTAGCCCACAGCGTCATTAACAGGCGGCTCGCTCAGTGTGTGACGTGCACTTGTAGATAAAATATAGGCCTATATTAATGAAGGTTCATTAGTACGGTTTGGTATTTCTCTGTAATGTAGCACAGTGTTAACAATGTTACTGATACTATTCTTTCTCACACCTTCAACTCAAACCATTGTGTTGCCCTGCCCAAAATATATCATTTAATAATTGAACTGATATTGTAAACATATCTGTCGACTAATGGCCCTAAATGATGACTATTGGTCAACTAGGAAAATTCTTAGTTGAGGGCAGCCCTAATCAGCAAGAAGTTTCTATGTGTTTTTTTCTAATCAGGGAATCTTAGCTTGTGTCTCCTTTAATACGGAGCTGTGCCGGAGGGTAACATCACTGTGGATGATAAGAGCAGGATCAATAAGATGATCAGATAGGCTGGCTCAGTGATTAGCCTTATCCCAGACTCACATGAGGTCACTGCAGTAAAGAGAACAAGGGCCAAGCTAAAAAACGGTTCTGTATCCTGAAGGCCATCCGTTACACTTTGTATTTAACAGACTCAGAAGCTCATTCAGTGGGTGCCTCGGTGTTACTGAGCGACTCTGAAGGTTTTTGTTCCAGCAGCAGTCAGATTTTTTCAGATGAGGTCTCTTGATGCAGCACCTTTCAACTATTAATTACGTCTCAAATGGCTTTTTTGTTGTGCATTTGCATGTTGTGTACTGTGAATGTACTGAATGTAATGTCTATATTGGGGATTAATAAAGCTTTCTAATTTAATCTAAATAATAGTCAAGTCAGAGAATAATTATCCATAACAACATTTATACAAATATCAATCATGTTTCCACTCAGATGATAAAAGTTTTAAACCAACATCACACTAAGAGCCACACACAGTGGAGCTGATCCGGGACAAGGCCAACGAGGGAGCTGGGTCTAACAACAGCTATGACCCGAAACCGCTGACATCTATAAACCACTCTACACAAAATGCTTTATTTTACAACATGAGGAGTTTTACAAGGTAAAAGTTTCCTCTGATGCACCGTGAACGCTGCCAGGCACGGCCTACCTCACTCCCCCGCTCTCTGCGAGATGCGAGCACAGCCGACAAAGTGAATTAACTTCAGACAGGATGTGTGACAAACAAGGAACGTCCAGTGTTTTCTTTAGCTGTCTTTGATGGTCAATGGCATTAGTGCCAGGAATATGAAACCCAGGAGCTACTGCTGATCAAATCAGGGGAATCAGAGCAGAGGTAATGATATTACTCACACACACACACACACACACACACACACACACACACACACACACACACACACACACACACACACACTCAAGTGAAAGTACAGCGAAAGACAGAAAAAGCAACTGGTGACAAAACAGACCCAGAAAGTTCAGCATCAGTTTCAGCATTAATCAGTATCTGAGAGGAAATGTAATTTCAATATTAATGTCAGCATGTAAAGCACTTTGAATGACCTTGTTGCCTCGGCCTTAGCCAGCTGTCACAACACTAGACTCATGTAGAAGTTTACACATAGATAATGAGCAGAAGCTTTCATGTCTCCCTTTTACAGTTCGATTTACTCACTAAAATCTCTCTAACAGCGTCCTTCAGCTGTCCAGCTATCCTAACCCTGATTAAAGAATCTCTGAGTTGATTAACATAAACGTCGATATGCTTATCTGGGTCTCTCTTTTGTACCTTATCAGTCGAAAAATCTGTGGTATTTGTTTTGTTTGAGCACATCCTCTCCACCCAGTTTATTTTCCACAAGTGGGCAATAATCAAGTGGTGTTGAAATTAGGACAAAGAACAGACTCATACTCCTGTTGGTCTAACAATCTTATCATTAATCAAGGACAAGATTAAAAATAAAAAAAAGGTTATCTAAAATTGTGTTAAAGGAATACTTGACCCCTCGGATGATGATTTGTCGAGTAATTCCTCACTCAAGTCTCATTTATCCAATCGTATCCTCAGTACTTCCCAAACACGCATTTTGAGTAAAACCATAATATTTTAAATGATTCTGCATTAACAGTCTCAGGCACGGACGAGTAGTGCATCTGTGCTTCAAGCAAAAGTGTGTTTTAAATAGTAAGGTTCAAGCGTAAATGCATGTGTTTGTGATTGTGTGGGAAGCACTGTGCATATGACTGGATAACAGACTTGAATTAAAATGCACAAGTTGTGTGAAAGTTTGTAAACAGATATTTTGATATAGTTTTGCAGTTGATAAAAGTGACCCCCTTTAAATGGTCAAGAATTCTCTCAGTTTTTCGATTCTTTGTTTACCGTGGAGGCATGTGGGAAAACAACGTTTTCTTGGATGAAGGGGTGGGCAATGTGGCCCTAAAATATTATCACGATATCTCAGGGTATTTATGTGATAACAATATTCTTGACAATATGACAAATTAGTAAAAAGAAAAAAATATATATTCATTTAAGAACACAGAATTGCAACAAACTAAGTGTAAGTATAGTTTTACAGTTTGCCTTCAAATATTCAGTAAAACTTAAACATGATCTCTCATTTCTTCAGTTTTTGAACAGCAACAGTAACTCAGAGTGAGATTCAGATTCTGTATACAATATTAATATTCAATAAAATAAAATCTACCACAAATTACACATTTAAACAGCTCACAAATACAAAAGATGTACCCTGGGATCTGTATTTATAAATCAACAGGTTATTTCCTTCTTTTAGCAAAATCCTAAATTATTTTTTCCCACCTGGACCTTAATGCTCTGCCATTTCTCCTCTAATCATCACGCTGTAACCTGTGACAGGCTGTTCTATTGCACATTCACATATGTAGATTTTTGTCGAGCCTCCAGTGTCACGTAGGTTTACATTACCAAAGGTTTATGACAAAATGACTTGACCACACCGAGAAAGGAGGCGAGAGAGGAGAGGGGGAGACGCTGTGCTGCTGCCAGAGGAGCCGCTGAATGAGTTCCCTCTGAGCGGTAACTCACTAAAAGAATCTGAGAAGTCCGGGGCTGTTCATAAAACATTCAGGACGCCACTGTTTACTCCACACTACTAAAGCTGCTCCTCTTTTTGGAACCACTGCGGAGTCGGTGATAATTTTGCTTTTAGCCATGCTTGTTGTTGCCGTGGGTAACAGTATGACGTCAATATGTCAACAAGCCGAAATATCACGATATGAATTTTTGACATTATTTTAAAAATTATATTGGTATTATTGTGAACGAGATATGGCACACCGCTACTTGAATGTAACACAGGGTGAGGAATAATATACACATGGTCATTTGTGGGGTGAAATACTCCTTTAACACGATTTTGGAAAATTAAGCTTTTATTTATTTATTCATTCATTTATTTACAAAATCACCCTCAATTTTAAATGCATTTCCAACTTCTGAAACCAAACCTATGCCTTTGATAATGATAACACTGTCATGTACCTACAGCAGTATGACTCGTCCCCCTTAGCTCAACAACTACTTGATTACTGCCCACTGGGGGAAAATAAAAATCACCGGGTGGAAAGGATGTTGCCAAACTAGTGTGACTTTTTCCAAGAGTACCGCAGATTTATATAGACTGATAAGCATTTTCCTATCCTCTCTCAAGCACCGAACGCCCCAAAACCACATGAGTGAGAAGGTCGACGAGCTGCTGGGCGACATCACTGTCTGGGTAGGAAACTAGCGCCTGAACAAGCATGCGGAGGTTTCATCACACGCTGCCAGCTTTAGTTTTTCTCATGCATTATTCTGCTGGGGACATTTACAAAGAAGTTTCCATTTGACTGCTCCACTGACATATCGACTGACGGCTCTGTCACAGGCAAATTATGAAATGTAAGAGCCCCTCATGCTGATCTGTAGCCCTTTTTCTATAACATTAACAACAGGTGAACAGGAAAATGACATTAGCAGACACTTAAAGCAGATTTTTCAAACAGCTGAAGATGGAGGAGAATAAATCATTTGCTACCCCAAGGGGAGATTGACTTGCACATTAAGAGCTTCGGCAGTGCATGAAAAACAGACAATGCAAACACTCTGTGTATTCGACATGATGTCCTAGCAGGAGGCAAAGACAAACTGTTTGAAGATATGTGAAACTCGGGGAGCTGTGGGTAACTGTAAGCCCTCTGGTGATATCACAGCCGGTCCCCGGGGCCAAGGCGGCAAATCACAGATTGACCTCAATCAGCTCCCAGGCTGCAGATAAAAATGTTACACTGCACTCACACTTTGTATTTCACATTTTTATGGAAAAGGCACGGCCAAACTTCTACACCGATTATTTGAAAAGGAAGGTCAGACAACGCACATCGAGCAGCTGCTGCTGAACAACATTTACATCCAAAGTAAACCACCAACAGAGTAACAATTACCAACAATTGTTCCGGTTTTGTCTCGTTTTTATTCAGGTTGTTGTTTTCATAAATTGCCAGCTGCCTACGTATCACAAAAGCCCCTGCTTTGTTGTGATTACAAGATCACAAAAAATGCAAACCACACCACTCGCAGTCCTGAATTAAATATAAGTGGTCTGTACTTTGGAAAAGGCTCTTTCTTTGCCTACAAAGCCAACAGACATCTCTCAGAGGCAGACTTTCAGCCTCAAATCATGGCTGACTTTCTTGTAAAAACTGTATCTGCTGCCGACCTGCCGGACCACAACATTAATAAAAAGGTACGTTATGAAAGCAATAAAAGGAGACAGGACTTTAAGAAACACAATATGCTATAAAAACAGCCCACATCGCCCACAGTAAACATCTGAACAATGGACTGTTACAAGGTTGGAGCCATTTACTGTATCACACCAGAGAAGGTGAAGAAAACAGGGTAGTGTGAACATTTCACCTGTCACAGCCGCCTGACGGCTCGGTACAAAGGCTCTTGTCAGTGAGCATTCAGGTCTCAGGTCCATTATCTCCGTCTCATCTCTGACAACTATGACGCATTTGTGTGTGTTCATGAATTTCCATACTTATGAGACCCTAAATGTTCTCTCAAGGGCAGAGACTCAAACTATTTTGTGTCTTCAGTCTTCACCTGTTAAAAGGATCTGTGACATTAAATTAGAGGTACATTTAAAAGGGACAGTTCACTCTACAAGTCCAAAATACATGTTCTTCCTCTTGCCTGTAGTGCTGTTAATTAATCTAGATTGTTTTAGTGTGAGTTGCAGAGCGTTGGAGATATTAACTGTAGAGATGTCTGCCTTCTCTCAAATATAGTGGAAATAGACGGCACTCAGCTTGTGGTGCTCAAAGTGCCAAAAAAATACCTCTGAAAAACTCAACAGCAATGTCTTTTTCCAGAAATCATGACCTGGTAGGAACTATTGTCTTCCAAATCACCGTGCAAAAGGAAGGATACATGTCCATGAGTAGATGCACACTTGCTTGTGACAGTGATATAGTATAGTTCGGTAGAAAGAAAGTAGTTCCTACATGAAAACAGTAATGTCTGTGGATTATCTTGAGTAACCAGGTCATGATTTCTAGAAAGAGACATTGCTGAGTTTTTTTACATGTACTTTTTTGGCACTTTGAGCACCACAAGCTGAGTGCCATCTATTTCTATTATATTGGAGAAGGCAGACATCTCTACAGCTGGTATCTCCAACACTCTGCAACTCACACCAAAACAATTTAGATTAATAAATAGCACTAGAGATAAGAGGAAAAATATGTATTTTTGATTTTCAGGTGAACTGTCCCTTTAAGTTTAATTAACTGGTGTTAAAAATTCAAGAAATGAATGCTTTTCAGGCCTAAAAATTATAGTGTCACAAATGTGTGTGTGTGTGTGTGTGTGTGTGTGTCAAGCAGTGCTGACATCAGCTTTAATTCACTAATATCTCCACAAAGCAGCTGGATTGAGGTCATTCTGGACGTTTCATCGTCATTATGAAGGTGATTTGGCACAGAGGGAAGTAGACGTACAGTATAGATAATGACAGCACATAAAACACCACAGGCAGGATTTCATCTGAACTGAGCTGCCACCATCTTCGTTTCTCATTTTCCACCTGCACCTGAACCTACTGTATCTGTACATGTTGCCAGCAGCAAGAAGAAATAAACATTCAACTTGACTAAAACAATCCAAAATCCACTAACTAGCATTTCATGAGCTTTAATGTTATCACACAGTCTTTATCAGCAGATAGTTTGTTCAGATGCTGAACCTCTAAAAGGTGTAACACTGTTAGCAAGTTTGCCCTTCAGGTATATCTTCATAGTCCTTTTCACACACGGAATACACAACACTGCTGCTGGGGGGGGTTGTATGCCTCGTATGCCTCTGGTGAACAAAGAATCAAAAAACTAAGAAGTTTTTCAATGAACTGAAGAAAAAGGGCTCCACATTCAACAATAGCAAAACTATGCCATACTATACTTAACTAATATACTTAACTAATACTATACTTAACACAACTCATTCAGCATCATCCAAGTCTCATTTATGTAGTCATATTGTTAGTACTTCCCCAATAATAAACTTCATTTGTATAGGACCTTTAACACCAAGAAATGCAGCACAAAGTGCATTATAATAAGGGCAGTACTGTATAAGCATCAAGTGCTTCACATGAAAACAGACAGAGTGAACGTAAAACAGGCCAGCAAGACAGTTCAATATAAAGGACATTGAGAACAGTTAAAAACAAATTTTGATTTGAGATCCTATTCATTGAAATCTCAGGAAGTATTTCGCCTTTACTTTGGTAACTTTTAGTCCTCCGACGTCAGCAAGAATCAGAGCCTACAATTCCTGGCGGACACAGATTAAAATATTGATTAACTAAAATAAGTCACCACAGTCTTTCTCAAATCCACCACCCACTAATCACAGCAACACAATAAATCAAAATCATAAAATAATTAAACAATAAAATCACAGAATCATAAAATTAAGTGAGCTACAACATTCTAACAGAATTCCCTGTGTGACGTGTAAAAAGAAAGTGTTTCAGACCCGGTTTGGGAAAGCTACAGCTAGTTAAAGGCCAGAGTGAACAGATACGTTTTTAGCTTACTATTATTAGACACTATTAAGATATGATACTATTGGCTTTAAGAGTTAATAATATTCATGAATGCAATGTTGGCTATCGGCCTATAGCTGATCAATGCATTTCCATTTAAGTTTCTTTAGTGTGGGTTTTACAACAGCTGTTTGGAAGACATCTGGGAAGATGCCTGTTTAAAATGATGTATTCATGATCCTCAGGACTTGACTTGAAACACAAAACCTTTGCATTTAGACCTGAACTAGAAGTGAATTTTATCTATGCTCTCTTCAAAGCCAATTTTCCTTTGACAAAAACAGTCATTTTACCTCGCAGAACACCGAAGCAGTTCGATTATTTTGGACATCTGACTTCTTTAATAAAACAACTCTTCTATATTCCTGACAAAGCAGCTAAACAATGAGTATCTGTTGTGGTATTAAAACGCATGTTACCATGAGGAACCACAGGCGTCGCTAAATCAACACAACTGAAATCTTTTAAGACAAATAACTGAGCTGCCTTAAATAAACTGCAAAGTATCAGCACTAAGAAAACAGTGGCAGTGGTGTCAGAAATTTCCACTCAACAAGCAAAACCAGCCTGGAGCCAAATGTCTGTTTTATCTGTAATTAAAAGACTCCACATTCTCTAATATTATAAAAACCCCTCCACCATCCAAACACACCGAGAACAGTCGTCTTGAGTTCTGTGAGAACGGTTCATTAAGAGTTGAACAAGTCAACAGAAAGTTAATTCCCCATGCATGAAGCCAGTGCAAGGTAAGCAGCCTCTTATCTATTCATTTCTTCGAATTCAAAAACCACATTTGAATCCATTTGAATTTCCAAGCTGAAGTCGGTCACTTGTGTTTAATGTTTTTGTCTGAGTGCCAAGAGAATCAGTGTCTTAACGCAGACTCCTTCAGAGAGAGAATACATTAAAACTAATGGACTTGAAGCTCATCCTTTTGGTGTTCGACCAGAACACCACAAGGCTTTCACATCTTCCCCCTTATCACCTCTACCTCCTCTCATCACATCATCAATACGTTTCAAAGGAGACGGTTAAACATTAGTCTTCACTTACTTTTATCTCATTTATTTTAAGAGAGGAGCCTATTACGGGAAGAAGAATAAAGATTAAAATTCAGCTGCCATCTGACTGCAGACACTGTCAACCCAAGGCTGAAACAAAAAGTCTAAAGATTTCCAGTTTAAAAATTTGTTCTCGTGCTGAAGGCATGCGCGCCTTTATTCAGCCGCAGACAAAAGATTTTAATAGTACCTCAAATGAAAACCGTATCTTTTAAAGACTTCACATTCCTTCACTTTCATCCCATTATGAGTGTCTAATATCTTTAGAAATGTCCCCATGACCTATTCCAGATATGGTTTTCATAAACACAATGGTAATCTTCCTCAGGTAGCGAACAGATCATCTTGACAACCAATTACATCCTGTTAAACTTCTGACTGTGACAAAGACGAGGACAAAGAGATGCAAAGTCTCACTGTCGAAGAAGGGATGACAAGATTGAAAAAAAGATGAAGACGAAGACAAAGAAGATAAAGGAGAAGCAGAAGGAGAAGAGAAAGAAGAAGAGGGAGAACAAAAGGAAGAAGGAAGCAGAAAGGGAAGAAGAAGGAAGAAGAAGAGGAAGGCAAGGGAGAACAAGATTGAGAAGAAGGAGAAGGAGAAGAAGCAGGAGAAAGAGGAAGAAGACAAGGGAGAACAAGAGGGAGAAGAAGAAGAAAAGGGAAGGGGGGAAAAACAACAGAAGAAGAAAAGGAGGAAGAAGAAAAAGAAGAAGGTAGAAAGAAGAGGAAGCAGAGCAGAAGGAAAAGGAAGAGAAAGAAGAAAAAAGGTAAAAAAAAAAAAAATAAGAAGAAGAAGACAACAGCTGAACACTAGACCACAGAAGCAGTAAATGTGTTTGTGTTCTACTGCTGCAAGTGAATCCTGCCGTACTTTTACAGTCTCCTCCTCACAGTTCATCATCTGCTGTTACATGTGGGGACAAGCTAATGCTGTTATCTGTCTCTGCCTGGCTCCAGCAGATGCAAAGACACAAACACACAACCAGACAGCAGGAGGCGAACACATCTGGGAAAAGAGTCTACAGTAGGACAGAGTAGAGCTGGAATGATTAGTCGAACGACAGGAAATTAATACTGCCCACAATTTTGAGTCATTTTTCAAACTAAAATCACTGGTGGGTTTCTCTTTGTTTGGTGTGATAGCTGGTCGGATAAAAGAAGCAATTTAAAGACATCACTTTGGGCTCTGGGCTGTACAATTCATCATCGATCATGAAAATAATCTTAAATTGCAGAATAAGAAACAGATTTCAGTTTGAAAAGACATTGCTGAAATAGATTAAAGGGGACTTCTTGTGCTTTTCTTTATTTCTGTCACATATATGCTACACTGTTGAGTGTTTATTGCAAACGTGACCAGAGTTTAATAAAGTAAACATATGCCAAAGCAATCTCTGTGAGTAAAAACCTCAAGCAGTATGATATTTGACGGTATATGGCTCTGTTCTGGGGCCTCTCTGCTTTTCCTCTGACCTACGCCGAAAGCCTAAAGGCGGAGAGAGCACATGTCTCTGCCCTTCCACATGCAAACAAGGAAAGCCTGAGGCAGAAAGACAAAGCCTCCCTGCCCTTCCATGCACCCACATGGAGAGCAGCAGTAAAGACCCCTGGGAACAGAACAGAGCAGCATCATTGACAAACAGAAATGATATTGATGAGTCAGACACAGCATGAAAAGGAGGAGCTGGGGTGGAGGCAGGTTGTGAGGCAGCTTGCAGAGGAAGCAGGAACAGTAGGCAGGCCAGAGCAGTTTAAATATTGCGCCCTGAATGAGATTCTCCAATAGTTGCATAGAAAGGAATCATGTGATCTATCAGCCGACTCCCTTCCATCAATCAGCTGCTCCATCAGTTGATTGGCTGTTTGAGATCAGCTGATGTAGCTGGGATGTGAGCTGAGCTTGACTTCGTGTCCTGCCAGAACTAATGTTATGCTCAATTTTTGAGACATGCTCACATCAACTTCTCTCTGATTTCTTTACATGATCATCTGCCCAAGACACACTACTGCAAGTGTTTGCATTACACTGCTACTCGTAGCTACATGCTACTGTCAGGGTAACATGTAATCTTGGCTGCTAGTGCTGCTAGTTTCGCCCTGATTTTGGGTCATAGAGCCCGTGTTTGGTTTGTACATTCTGGGCTACTGTGGGAACAACATGGCGGACTCAAGGAAGAGGACCTGCTTCATATGTAGATATAAACGGCTTAGCCTTAGGTAACGAAATCAAATGACTCTTAGTGTCAGTTGATTATTAAGTCAGTGAACATAGTTACAAACATCATAACCCATTTCAGCCCTGAGTCTTACACAGTGAACCTTTAAAGCATGTTAACACTTTCTAGCAAAAACCCAAAATACAAGTATGAACCAGCAAATGAGCTTAATAAGTTTAATGAATGAGTTTAGTTAATTAATTGTAATTTAAAGAATCAATTTAACATTGTATCAAGCATAAAGATTAAAAAAAAATAATAATCAGTTGCGGCACTAAAAGAAATCACTGAACTGCAGACTGCGGCTGCAACTAATAATTATTTTCATTATACGATAGTCTGCTGATTATTTTATTGTTTGATCAATTAACCATGTTAATCAACCAGAATGACGTACTCATATGTCTTGTTTTGTTCTACTAACAGAGCAAAACTCATAAGTTCGGTTCACAATCACATAAAACTCACTTTTAATAAGTTTTTCCCCACAAAATGTCTGATGTTTTCTGCTGGAAAAGTTACTCAAAAGATTAATTGTTGATCAAATTAGTTGCCAAATTGATTTATTTTCAACTGATTAAGTAACTGACTCACTGCTTAATAGTTTCAGTTTAATCTGCATACACAACAATAACAATACACACAGCAGTACACACAAGAACATCTCACACACACCGGTGCACTTTGCATCACCAATAATGTCTGTAAGAGCGCATGACATTTAGCAGTGAGGAGGCGTGTGCTGTGTCAGGACGCTCCACAGGGAGACACAGTGGCGGCAGTGTCGCACACAATGGGCCAGTGTGTGTGACAGAGTGTGTGTGTGTGTATCTGCATTTTATCTATACGTGTGTATTCATGTGAGCTGTACAAACCCCTCTATGTCATGAGAAAGTGTGTGTACACTGTGTTCACAAGCCTGTCTGCTTGTGACACTGTGGCCTCAGCAGAAGGACAGAAAACTGTGTCCACTCACACTCTGCCAACCCCCATCCCATCCCACCGTGGCCCCAAGAGTCCCTGAGAGTCCGTGTCACAGGCCAGTGCTTATGTCTCCGGGTCCCGCTAATTCATTTAATCACCTACTAATACCAGAGGCGGGCCAAGCTGATTAAAAAAGCCCACCAAGACCATCCAGCCAGACAGTAGCAGGAGTTACAGCTGCTGTACAACTGACGCACGCCATCATTCACCGCTCAGATACAAGCACTTCACTTCCTGGAACCTTGTATCACTTCAAAGTTCTGTCAGGGTCGTAAAGCATGGGAGACAATTTACTATTAATTAGAGTGAAAATGGGAAATTCATTACAGGATTTCTTCAAGACCCTGACGTAAAAGATAGAGTGTTTCTGCGCAAAGCTCCTCTTTCAATCTGTGTTAACTTTTTACACCTCTGGAGGAGCACAATTGGGATTATTTTGTTAAGACGTTTGCAGTGAAAGAGCTCGATCCAATTTCATGTTTAAAATGAGCAACACAGCCTCTTGGAGTGAAATGACTTTTTTCTCATTTCACGATTTAGCTGAACCATAAAAAGGGTTCTGCAAAAATGACAGCCTGCTCTGATTTCATAATTGAGCCTTACCAAAGTGTTAAGGTCATGGGAGACACAAACCAAATCCATAACATCACACTGTGCCGTAATTTTCAGCACACTGTGTCTGTCACTGGTGAGAACGACGGCCTCGGCTGACACATTAGACTCGAGGAGAAATCAATGCGTGGCCCACTCTTTGCATACCAGACAAGGCTCGACAATGTGTGGCATTTATCACATGCTAATAGGTGCTAAAGTATGTAGCAGACGGAAATATCTTAATGTTCAATGTGTTGTTCTCAAGCTGATTAGAACTCTGTCATTTTCTAAGCCAGTGACTTTTACTATTAATCAGATCTGTGTAATTATTTGTTGTGTGCTGCCACTGAAGGTATCAATCTAAAACAACAAACAGTGATTTATAATTACAGGATAATTCTAGTTTATTACAAGTTGGGTGTTACCTTTCTATTCTAGGAAGGTGATTTAATCAATTATTGAGATTTAGAAACAGTGACAGGGCAAGAAACATGAGTGCAATGATCAAACAGGTTGTTAACAAGCAAACGGTTTGGTCAGATTATCTGAAACCACTGATTCCCAATTCCCAGCCAGGAACAAACCCTAACATGACATGCTGCAATTGAGGACTCATTAAAATTCATTAGCAGCACTTGACCAGAGCAGATAAAATAGATGGCTAAAAGCAACTGGAATAAAATTGTTCCATCCAAATGTTGCCAATTCAAACAGTTAATCTGACCAAACCTACTACAAAAGGCAGAATACAGACAATTTAAGAGTCACTTCCTGTTGAGAAAAATATTATACCAATGTCCACTGATATGTAATCAACAGTGTACATATATTATAAATTATATATCAGCCTGTTTAAAATTTATTTTAAAAAAAACAAACATCTCTAATAGGGATGTCAACATTTAACCGTTAATTGGTTATGCACGTGGGTCTGTAGACTACCTGCGCTACTACTCAGTTTAGTAGTAGTACTATCACTATGATGCAGGCTGCCACATTAGGAACAAAGCTAATAAGGTATTAATGCTATACAGGCTGCCTCTACCTACCTACCCACCCATCCATCCATCCATCCACCCATCCATCTACCTATCAATCTACCTACCTACCTGCCAACCAATCTATCTACCTATCATCTATCTATCTTTATCTTGCTCTTAACTGTGTTGTACTGCTCTTATGTTGTTATTTTGTTCTTTTTGTTTTTGTAAAGTTTCCAGCTGGTGTGAATTGCACCAGTGGCTGGTGCTAAGCTAACCAGAAGAGACTGGAGGCTGAGCAGTGGGCACTTCTCTGCTGCTAGTCAGCTGTTTGTCAGTAAAGCCAACAGAACATAATATAAAATGCAAAACATTTACATCACAAAACAATAAATTTCCATCACCTCTAAATGGACAGCGCTTTAATAAGTAGTGCTAAACCTAACTGACTCAATCGAGGGCTGGACTAAAAGAAAAGGCCCCCTGTATTTCACCTCATTCTGTGTTTTTTCTTAAAAAATAAACAGTCAGTGAGGAGCTATTGAAAGCAAAATTAACCAAAACTGGCATCCCTAATCTGGAACATAATTAGTGTCAATGAAGGGGTACTTAAGCTTATCTAACAAGAAAAGGCTGGGAAGCAGTGATTCAAACCACTTTAGGTTGAGATAAAAAAAGAGAGTGAGCACGCAGGAAATGTTGCTAAAGGTGTCTGAAAATACCCCCTCACCCTACACCTTTCCTATATCATCACTGGGAAAGCTGAGAATTTAAGTATTCACACGGACAATCCCACATTCAAACCCACTTCACGCAACATTTGGCAAGGTTTACCAAAGTGAGAAATTAGTCTTTTTCATTCTTTAATACTATTTCTGGCACATTTACACGTGTACAACAGAGTGCAACATCTTGAATGCCTTCCAGAAAAAAGACTGTTTGAAAAATGTGCGCTGTTATCCACATTTTTTTTCCACGGTTACCATTTGGAGCAGAGACACTTGAGTTCTCTGATGTGGTCAGACAATATGTCCAACAAACTAGTTCTTCACAAGCGTATCAAAAATCACTGGCTGGACAGGAATACTGCACAGTAGTTGTTGTGTTCTGTGTTTTCTCTCCTGTGTAAATCTGTTTAAAACTTAAATTAAAACCTCATTGCTCATACTTTTTGCCCTGAACAATTAACTTGGTGTGTACAATGTTATCATCACAGATAAGAAAGACACTCTGGAAACAAAAAGCCCTAAAGTGCAAGAAAAAAAAACTGAATTATCTTTTAATCAGACAGTAAGAGCAGCTCTAAAACTTATTTCACCGCAGATTTACCCAGAGGTCCTCATTATCATACACTAGCAATTAATTCGGGCCCTGAGTCAGTGTTGAGGAAACACTGCACAAAGGGCTAATGACACGGCACACGGCCATTATAGCAGGAAGCAGTTGGTTTTGACTGCTGCACTGAGATTTGACATCTGACCTCTCTGACAACCACAGCCATTAGCCGAAACACGACCCCCTGGCCACGTCAAGCTAAAGTCACTGATGTCAAACTGACAGAACGCAGGTCTGTGTTTGGAAAGTCAGGACACACACACACACACACACACACACACACACACACACACACACACATGCTACATTACACCTAAACACAGTGGTAAGTCTATTTACACCCACCCTGCGTGGAGCTTCCTCTCAGTCATTTTTATTCTGTTCACTGCGGTTCATTTGGTTCATTTCATGTTTTCTGAATTACGTACTCCCATTTGAGTATTTCCACATTCTGTAATGTCTGTAATGTTAAAAAAAAAAACTGACTCATGCTTTGAATGTAGCTTTCTACCCTAATCATGTTTTCTATATGTTTGTCTTCAGGCTTTATATGGCTTCGCTTCAACTAATAACCTGCATGTTCTTCATTTGTGTCTCTCTTATATTCTCGTTTAAAACCAATTCTGTCTCAGATGTGTAAATAAACATCTAAGAATATGGGGATTTCATTAAAATGCCAACTCCATTATTCTGCATCCCACTCAATCAGCATTTTACACAACAGGGTGCATATTCAGTCAGAATAGGATTGTTTGTGTTTTTTCTCAGAGATGCGTTTTCTATTTGATTTTTGCCATTAAGTTCGTCTCTGATGGTATGAACCAATTTGTCAGTGTTTCATGTTGCGGACGTCTGTCTCGGCTCCTTCTGTAACGGCAGCAGCAGTTTCCTTTTTTGTCAACAACAACAAAAAAATAAGAGTAAAAAAAATCCTTCTTATTTAGCTGCAGAGGAGAGCAGAGGAGTGGAAAGAAAAAGCAGAGTAGCAGCTGCTGCTGTATGTAAACAGATAAACAGAAAACAGGCCAGGCTTCAGTGAGCCATGGAGCTCCTCAACACACACACACGCGCACACACACACACACATTTGGTCAAGGACTGAGATCTTAAAAGATGATGCCTTAATGCATGTTTTGCGTCAAAAGATGCAACAGGTGACCTCGTGGTTAAGGCAGCTATACTGAACCAGAAGCTGGAACAACATGAATGGCTGATACTTTGCTCTGGTGCCTTTGAAGACACAAACATTTATTTATGACATATTTCACATCAACTAGCCTGTGCATCATTTTAAAATGTTCTATACTCCTGTGATGAAATATCAACATCAAAATGTCTCTTGTTTAAACCTTATTTTGACAATTGTTTTCCGACAAAAAAGCCAAAGTTCTCAATTGTTAAATGAACAATTAGACATTTTGGAAAACTCTTTTAGCTCAGGCCCAGAGTTAGGTGAATGAACTGATACCACTCATTCATTCATTCATTTATTTTCCATAACCACTTATCTTGTTTGGGGTCGCTGGGGTGCTGGAGCCTATCCCAGGTAACACTGAGCAAGAGGCGGGGTGCACCCTGGACAAGCCGCCAGACTTATCACAGGGCTGACACATAAAGACAGACAACAACTCATGTTCACATTCACACCTACAGCCAATTTAGAGTCACCAATTAACCTGCATGTCTTTGGCTTGTGGGAGGAAGCCGGAGTACCAGGAGACAACCCAGGCTGCAAGGTGAGAACATGCAAACTCCGTATAGAGGGGCTACCCCGCCCTGGGATTGAATCCCCCACCCTAGGTTTGTACCAGGAACCCTCTTGCTGTGAGGCGTCAATGCTAGCCACTGTTCCACTGTGCTGCCCACTGTACAAGTGTCTACATAATACACCTCAAACTGGTCACGTCATGGTCAAGTCCAAAATTGATGGTTTAAAATTATAACACTATGGCTGGGTATCTGTGCTCGATATCTTTAAAGGTGTTGACCAAATTAACTAAGTACCAATTATGACTGAAACATTTCCTATGTTCTTTAATTCTCTCTAAACTTCACTCAGTATTGTGATGTCAGGATTATGATTTATTGTACCGATATTTAAATGTGTTCCCAGTGAAATATTGAATTTATATTGCAACTTTGCTGTTTAAATATTACTGTTGCTGCACTACAACAACATTTAGTTATAAAACATTTAGTCTTAAATCTTGTTCTGAGTTTATTCTTTTTAAAATAATTTCTTGTAAAAACCTACAGTAATGGCTCTCTGAGAACCTCTTTCACATTCTAGCAACTGTCCTCAGAACAGAGCTTACACTCCCACAACAGCATCTATAACCCATACAGACTGTGGTGAGGTTTTTTGGTCCTGTGTAAAACCCCAAAGGTTGCATAAATAAAGGACTTCGTAGCAGCTCTACAGCTCAATCTCTGTGTCAAAAGCCACTCCATATTATGGGTATTGAATAAAGTACTGCAGTTTTTAGTATTCAGTAGTGAAAAGGTTTGATACCCAGCCCTTAACATCTGGATCATTCCAATTAACCGCTTTACAAAGTCAGCAGAGAATCTGTGCTCAGATTTATAAACAGGATGCTGCAAAAAATATAGAAGAATGGATGCAGAAAGTGTTTTCTAACAATTTACTTTCCATGGGGCTGCTCAGATCAGTGTCCCGTGAGATGACTTGTCTTATGTCAGAAAAGCATGTTGTTGTTGCGGCAGTGCACAACAGCATCTCCATCTATGTATTCAGTAATCCAGCTCCTCTCTGTCCCTCTCTTTCTATCTTTGTTTCTTTCTTGGTCTATCACGTTTTCACTCCTCCATCCCTCTCTCCCTCGGCGTCCTCTAAGAGGACGTTTTTATTCTGTCTGGATTAGTTGTCCTAGTTGGCGCTGGGCGTGCTGGTGGGGAGAGAATTTATTTCCTCCGGTGGAGCCTTGATTTAAAGCACTCAGGTCAACTAGATTCTGGGTCATTGTCTCCCCTGTCGTAATGAACCAGGGCAGAGGTAGACAGCAGACTGCATGTCGACAAAAGCAAGGTGTTGGGGAGCTACAGAACTGGCCAGCTGCATTCAGAACTGAGCCAAGAAGCATTTACATTTCTGTGCCCAAATGTAATTTAATATTCCACATTTGAATAAGCTCAACTCAGCTCATAAGCACCCAAACTACATCAGCTTATGCCCGCATAAGCTGTTTACTTGATGCTTGTGAATACGCAGACAGCAATCTTGCAGGAAATCTAATGTTTCTCTGCCAGGACTGATCCTGCGGGGCCTAGTGACCAACATGTAAGTGACCAACATATTAATCACTGCAGCACAACCCTGCTGGCCTTACAGTCATGCTAAGTCCACATTATAATTCCTGTTAACCTAATTCATAGTTGTACTTCGTCCTGCCTGACACAGCCGGGTCAAGACCGCACCAGGGCCAACAGTCCCACCATTGTACTGTTTTAAATCCAGTATTTAGCTAAGTCGGACAAAACCAGAAACCAGAACTCACCTCAAATCACCTGAAAGGAAAGGTGTAAGACATGGTGGTCAATAAAGTCCATTGACAAATCCTGGGACAATGTGCTCTCATCCCTACTTGTCATATTTTGACGCTTGGGCAGGACAGGGGGCAACCTTTTGCACTGTATCGACACAGAAGGGGTTGGAAGTCAGGAAGGGTTGGCAGTTAGGCTTAGACAGCAGAGCTATTAGGTAATAGTTAGGAAAACAGTCGGATGTTGCCAAGAACACCTAGCTTTGAGTGGCACAAACACGGCACTAAGTAGGGGTCAGCTGTACTTGAGTATGGCTGGGAAAAGATCACAGATGTCACTAAAAACACCTGGCACACCTGAGTGGCACAAACGCAGCTAGAAAGGCAGCAGTGCGTTGCTACAAGAAACCTGGTATTGAGTGGCACAAACGCAATGGTACGAATGGGTTGGCAATTAGGTTAAGGCAACAAAGCTATTTGGTTATGGTAAGGAAAAGAGTCAGATGTCACTGAAAACACCTGACTTTCAGTGGCACAAATGTAGCTAGAAGGCAGCAGTGTGTTCCTAGAAGACACCTAGTTTGAGTGGCACAAACATGGTGGTAAAAATAGGTTGGCTAAAAGGTTTAGGCAACAAAAGTACTTGGTTTTGGTTGGTAAAGATTGCAGATGGCATTAAAAAAAACAATTGGGTGTGTGTTGCAACAAATAACCCGGTGGCACAAACGTAGCAGTAAGAACGTGTCTTAGGTTTAGGCAACAAAACTACTTTGTTACCATTACAAAAAGATCATGGATGTTGCCTAAAACCACCTAGCTTTGAGTGGCACAAACAAACTCTACTTGTTGTTTGCTGGTTTCAAACACCAGCCTCCTGCTCTGGTCTTCTCAAAGACCCATTCAACTTCCATCCCACCCACCCTGAGCAAACTTTCATGGTCTTTGAACTATGTCCGTTGCTGTCAGTGTCTAATAATACGCAGATGGGTTTACATTGGAGTTGATGGAAAGCCCAGTGCATCTCACGCAAATTCTAACCAGTGCCAAAGCAGTGTATTTTGACACTCTGGGAGTGAGACCAGGCTGTCTGGGAGGAAGGAAAGATCCTAACCAAGATGGAAGTTCCAGTTTAAGACCTTTATATAAGAGAGCCAAATGTCTCGACTTCTTTAAAAAGACTGCAAGAATAAAGCCACTGTCGTTTTTCAAAATAGTGTCATTTTCACACACATTGTGAGCAGTATATCATCACCGAGTAGCAGCAGTTTGTTACTGTGTTCTCACAGTTTCCTTTTTTGGCAGATTCCAATAATACTTCTTAATAATTTAGAAAATCTGAAACAAACAAAGTCTGTTAACCTGTTTGACGTCATTACATTTTGCTACTTTGCTTGTTTCAGCATGTTTCTATGAAAAAGTCTGTCTTGTCATCATGTCCTGCTTGTTTTGTTGCTTTCAGAGAGCAGCTGAAGCAGAATACAGAACAAATGATGCTAAATATACTTCATCCCAACATCTAAAAAAGCCTGAACGAGCCAAAACATTTTGGCACTCCACTTTTCATTAAGTCCCAAAATGTGTCTGAAAGTTTGACAGCCACTGTCTAAGGACACACGCAGGTGTCACTGATCATTACTTAGGCAGACATCCAATACTGCACCTTAACGACACCTCCACTTCACGGGCCTAATGGTCACACGGCAGCTAAATCACAACGGAAAAAAACAGTGTTGTAGTGGGATAAATTCATTAAAGGAGTTCAGTGAGTGAACTGGAATAAAATGAAAATATGCAAGAATGTTAATAAAACAGAAATTTAAATGAGCAACAACATCTACATCGGCAAACATCCTAAAAAGCAACCAGACTCTGCCTCAAACATTGAGACATGCTGAGATACACTATCAATCTGCTCCAATGTTGTTGGTGTGGTGTGAATAAAAATGAAGCTGTACAATGTTGAAGAAGAAAACAACAACAAGAAACACTCTTTATGCTCTCTGTAGGTTTTTGTGCATTCATATTGGATTCAGAGGATGCTTTTTCCCTCCAATTCTTGCTTCACACTGATTCATATTCGACTCACAATAGCCCATCTGCCTGCAATGGAAATGATGGGAGAAAGGGCAGATGTAAATAAAAACCATGCACCCAAATAGTCACACATGAAAAGCACAACCAAGTACATGTCATCTTAACAAAGAGTGGCAACAGAATGTACACATTTTTTGACAAGCTGTGACAACTGATGCCCAGAACTGCAACAATCAAAGCCCAATGCAGCACTTTTTCCGACAAACCCACCATTTTGCCTGTGGGAAGACAAAGTCCTGTTTCGTGTGTATGTTGCAAGCTTGAGTCTCTTGGAATTACAGCCAAAAACAAAAGGGTTTACATCTGCATGCTTATCTTTGCTTAGTACAGATATAAATAACCATTACATTAAATAGTAATTTTACCACTACAGACACAACTATGTCAACTGACAAATACATACAGAGACATTTTCCATCCCTGCACAAGCCCGCCACAGTGTGAGCAGCAGGTCAGAGGGAGGCTGAAGCCTCAGATTACCCAGCAGACAGTGTGTAAACTGAAGGATTTAGAGCGCTCTTACCGTACACCTCGTAAGCTTCTTGTTTATCTCTGCTAGTGTAGACTGAGGTTTCATGGAGAAGCCTTTAAAAACAGTTCTACTTGTATTTTATCATTGTACCAAACGTACCAAGAGCAGATAGATACTTCAAACAGAGCAAGAGGGCAGAATTAGTTCCATAAACTCGTACGATTAAAGCTTATCACAGAGGAGAAAACAAGAGAATGAGTACAACTCTCTCAAACCCAAGATGCCCAAACAGATAATCATCCCTATTACCATCTCTAGACACAATCCTGTCAAGTGTTGTGACAAGTTGGTGATTTCAGACTGTCCCTGTTGCACTTTAACCTACAAGTGTTATATTTTTAGCTTTATCTTCATATGAAAACAGGAGCTCCATTTTTATCATTCGTTCGTCCGTGTGTTTCTGTCTGTCTGCAGCTAATATCGAGTACTACTGGACCCATCACCTTAATATTTATCATGCACATTTGTGACAGTGTGGTCAAGGACTTCTCATGGTTTCGGTCATTCACATTTTTTTGAAAAACATGTTTTAGTGGCTCTTTTTACCGTCACTGACTGCTGACTCCTGACACCTCTTAACTTGCCGGTAGGCGCCACAAGTGATCAACAGAATCACGTAGCAAAAGGCATTTCTGGCAATCCGCTAGGCTAAAAGAAACAAGCCTTACCTAGTCAATTGCAGGCCACATTTTGGCCTTTGTCAAGGCTCAAAAACTGACATCCATAGGAAAGTTTGGTCTCATTTCGATCAAGAGCATCTGCAGTCTCAAGTGCCATTTCGTGGGCAACTGGACTTGGACTCATCCAAGAGGTTTCGTCAGTTCTGTTCACTTCAGTTCTTCATGAAATGGAGACGCCTCTTGGATGAGAGGGGAAATGTCTTCAAGAAACTCAACCAAGTCATTGCCTACGTATAGCATATAGCACTTAAAATTACCATGACCTGGATGACAGAGAATCTTCACCAACACAGAGCATCTGCAGATGAATTTCATAACCCATATGTTATGATCCACTAAAGTTAGGCACTAAAAGAGATGAAATCCCTGTTTTTGTTATCTTCGTCACTATTTTGATTGTAAGGGAGCTGGGAAGGACAACAGAGTGAGATTCAACTCTTTGTTCTGCCACTATCATTCATCCACGTGGATACACAGTCTGCCCTGCACTCCCTGTTCCTCACCCTTTGACACGCCTGGCAGAGATCTGCACGCTACTGAGTGCACTTTTGTGTTTTATGTATGACACTGTGGCAAGACCTGGTGAGATTACCAGCAATCCTCTTCCACAGCTCTGCTGAAAGGCAAAGCACACTCGAAGTACCGGTTTTCTTGCATGATGGTTTGATGGAGAACAAGAGCCAAGAAGAGCCAACGACAAGACGCTAAAACATTCCCTGAGGAGGTTTTTTGCAATCGTCTTTATCTAAAGAAAACAGGCAATATACACATTTGAGAAGCTGGGACCAGAAAATGGTCGATGCGTTTACTGATTAATCAGTTATCAAAATAGCTGCCCATTTCTACCAATCCACTTATCAATAAGAAGACAAAGACAAAGAAGAAAAAGAAGAAGTACTTTGTTAATCTACGTGGAGATATTAAATTTTTTTCACTGTGATGTCATATACACACACAGGCCCGAAATACACAGACAGGCGTCCTGAGCAACTGGGGGTTCAGTGCCTTGCTCAAGGGCAACTTGGCTGTGCCCAGGAGGCGAACTGGCACTTCTCCAGCTACCAGTCCACGCTCCATATTTGGTCCAGACCGGGACTTGAGCCAGCAACCCTCTGGTTCCCAAGCCAAGTCCCTATGGACGGAGCTACTGCCGCCCCCTATTAATCAACTAACCATTACAGGCCTTAATGCATTTTCCTTTTCATTAAACATTTGTAATTTGTATCTTGAATCGTGTATTGGTTACATCCATGCTTGCTAGCTTTTAGTCTTCTTCTTCATTGCCTTTGCAGGCGCATTATTATCACTTAAATAAAACGAAATCAGCAGCAAGAATGACCATCACCTCAATCTTATGCTCACACAAAACAAGGACCCATTCATAAAACACTGCTGCATAGTGGTATCAGTGATCAAAAACTTCACAGTGTACCTTTAATATCTTGCATTACCATCTCACAAGCCACATACCATCTGTTATATAACATATGCAGCACAGACATCAAGACATGACACAGACTTTTTCCATATACAGTACAACACCTACGTGTGAACTCTTGAACTTCCCAGATAATTTAGCCAGAAAAGTTGCAGGTTCCCTGTGTGTAAGCAGCTTAAGTCTTCTCATCTAGACCCAGTCATCTGTATTCCTGTCTTACAGTCCATTAGGCTAACTTTGAAGGAATATAATTCACCTCTTCTCACCAGCAGGCACTTTGCAGTAAAGATTCATGCTGTGCACTGTGCAAAATATACTTGTATTCTCCTTCGTCTGCTTTGTTGTTATGCGAGTCTGTAGTCTCCATTTGCTTGTCATCTCTGTTATTGTGTGACAGGTCCTTTTATTCCTTGAGATGTTTTTTTTTTTTTTTTTTTTTTTTTAAATGGACGGCTTTTATTTCACCTGCCCACCGTAAGCCTATTGCTTTCTGTTACATCAGCAGAACAGTGTGCAGGCCTGAAGTGGCAGTGAGACAACCAGGTTTACAGCTTTCAAAAAGCGATCCAGGCCCTCCAGTCAGGGTTCACAGCCTCCCCCTGACAAGACACACCACTGATCCCCTTGTGTCAAGTCAATTTTTAGTTTGACAAATGTTGTTTTCTACAGACTTTCTGGTGTAGATGCTCACCTTAGGTGCAGGACAAACTGGCCAGCAGCAGCTTCTCTATACAACAACAGCAGCCCGTGTTTAGGGCCTGCTGTCCTGTCGTGGGCCTGGGTGGAGTTATTCATCCATCTGCTCCACACTGACATGAACGATTCATGTTTATTTTAGACCAATCTGTCTGTTTATTTATAAAAGGGTTTGACCACAGCACGCCCTGGCCTCCAGGTTCTAGCTACCCCCCCTGCTGAAGTCATCCGGTTCACTCTATCTCACGCAAATTTAGGACTACTCTCTGTGTCTTTTCTGAATTGTTCCTCCCACTCTTTTTTTCCTCCCTCTTTAGTCTTCTCTCTCCCGCTCTCCCTGTCTGGAGCTCTGTCCCACTGTTGAGTCATTTCACTGCCTAATGATGGTTTGAGTCCCCGGCTAAGACCCAGCCAGGGTAAACAAGGCTTAGACTCAGCCAGCCTGCAGTAAGTGTCACTTCTAATCCACTACGAGACCAAGATGGGTGCGCAGTGAGCCTGCACTGTCCCAGTAACTGCGGGCACGGCCGGAGCAAGAGCTATACACGCTGATTTCCCATCTAACTACACTACAGGACAAAAGTCTGTCTGTATGTGTTAGTCTCAGATCAGCCAAGGCAAACAAAGCAGATCAGTTGATCGGCACAATCTGTTCTTTCTGTCAGTGTTCACATTAAAAAGTGATAGTTAAACAACAAATCCACTGATAACTTATCAGAACAAAGAGCTCCTTTCATCGGGAGTTTGAATTTCTGATTTAGAACAGTTACAACTTCAACACTGATGGTTGTGTTTGAACTCTGGATAGTTAAACCTAACATAGGAACACTTTTTTCCAGTATCATGCAGGGAGTGAAACACTGTCAGAGATCAGTTCCTGTTAAATTGTGGTATGGTTAGTGCGCAAGCAGAATGCAATCTGTACTCCCTGTGGAAAAAATCATCTGCATATGTCATGATAACATCATTAGTTACAGCACCGCTCGCATGGAAATGCTTCACTGAGTAGAGAATAACATGCAGGCCAAACTTGATGCCACACAGTATTATCTTCCAAGTAGGGTAATGGAAGTTGTCTTTTTTTTAACTTTATTTTGGGCTTCCTTCAGTCATTCTCACATCGCTCCACTAACCCATACACTACAGCCAATTTTCCAAGAATAATTCAAACATATGACAGATTAGAGCAACAGTAAATAAGCATAAAGGCAGACTAGCAGGGTTGAAGGGAAGTAGGACGATCATACTCAAATTCAGATTCAAAAGAAACCGCCTGTGAAGACAGCATCACTTTTATATGACTTCTTTTCCTAACAACATAAAGGTTAAATAAAATTATTGGTCACCAGTCAATATTGGGATGGTTTGCGATTACCGCTTGTAACGCTGCCCTACTGACAAGACGCAGCAGCTGCCAGACATGGTGGCCACCTTCTGGTCTACCGACAGGTAGCCCTGGTGACTAAGCAGCTTCATTTTGAGTCGCAAAACCCCTTCAACATTGTTAACTAGCACCACTCGATGTGCTGACAAAGTTGACGGTGCTAACAGAGCTAACAATAGTGCTAAAGGGGGTTTGCAGCTCAGCTTACTCACCAGGCGCAATGCTTCCACGGCAATGCTGTTAGGTCAGGATGGCGTTACTAGCAGTAATTAGCAAATGAGCGGTGCTGCTAGCTAACATTAGCTCTCACCCAAACCAGCTGGCATGCAGTGCAGAGCAGCCAAGGCTAGCTAACCAGTGGAGACCAGTTGCAGTGAGTGCAATGTTAATGCATGATTACATAGCTAGCCAGCTGTCTGTCTCCAACCTAAATCGAAGAGCAGCAGAAATAGCCTAAACTGTCAACTAAATCTCAAGGCACACCTGCATTTATACCTGTGCACAATAGCCTCTATAACGTGTTTTATCACTCTCATCATGACATAAATGTTTGTTTTTATTTACCAATATCAAATAATGACTGACAACCAACTCTTACTCCTGAAATGTTCAACAAAACAATTCAAGAATTCATTTTAAACTTTTTAAAATTACATCAAAGCACCAATAAAACATCCATTTACACTGGAAATAATGTAAGATAATGTGATATGTCACAAACTTGTAATTATTTCCACACACCAACGGCAACAGATTCCTTTTCCTAGATTCCTTTTAAAATTATTATTATTATTATTCAATTACATTACATTTTTTAGTTTGCCTCTTTATAAGGAGATGAGTATGCAAAACACACTGATGCAGTCAATTAAAAATTCATTCATTACTTTTTGTACAGGCTAAAATTATGTGTGGTTATCACAAAATCCTGTGACACTGCTACAGACCGACATGCATATCCGGTCAAGGCAAGGCAAGTTTATTTGTATAGCACAATTCATACACAAAGTAATTCAAAGTGCAAGAATATTCAAGAATATTCTCGGCGGTTAACCAATCAATGGCTGAATGTTACTATCTCTTCTGACTAAATTTCTTTGAAGGCTGCTGATGTGATTTTTAAGACATCCTGCTGACAAACAAAACAGGCAGAAAAAAATAACTTCCTCAGTGAAGGTAATTAGATAGCTGCACTTAAACCCAGCAGGGACTTTGACCTACAGCAGGAGAAAACTGACCATCATGTCATTGTATCTGAGGAGCTGCTGCAGCAGAAGATCACATAGAGGATCTGCATCAAAGCCGAGATACCTGCTCCTTCTTTAAATTAATGCTGCAACTGGTGCCAATAAGTTTGAACACCAGCATCATGTCTAGACACTAATACAGTTAAAACACGCGGTCCCTTCTGAGTATTCCTAAAAGTAAGCTTTCAGACAAACTTATGCTCGATCATCACTATTTAAAGAGATACAGCTGTTCACACTTCGAAGGAATCATGCACTTAAGAAATCAGAGCTGAAGGAGCATCAGTTCTCACTAGTTTATAAAACCTTAAAACCTTAATGGGAAAAACATTAGTGGTTAACAGAGCGTGGGTGTGTGTGTGTGTGTGTGTGTGAGCAGGAATGTGTGTGTGTATTGAGGGTTTTCGAGCACAGTAAGCCATCGTCAAAAAAGGGCAAAAAATGACACATCTGTGCTCACACAAACACACACACAGGGCAAACAGAGAAGAAGCAACACCATGAACACAAACCACAAGATATTGACACAGACGCACACACACACACACACACAGCTCTCGACTGCAGCCTTGGCACCACCAGGCACAACCAAGCACCAGAGTGTGCAGTCAATTTTAGACCAATGAGTGTAGAGCGCAGACAGAGATGGAAGACAGAGCAAACCAGACATTAAAGGCCCCATCTCAAACAGCAGAGGCAGAATTCATAAAAACAGCCTTCAAAAAGCATGCAAGCACACACACACACACACACACACACACACACACACACACACACACACACACACACACACACAGGGACTATTTCAACAACACTTTCAATGTTGGCTGAATTTGCCTTTGAAGTTCAACAGCTGTGTTCGTCTAATCTAAGAGGCATTTTGCTCATCAGGAGAGCAGAATGAAAGCACGAATCCTTACAGATAGTGATTATTTTTAGAGGCTACTGACTGCGTGAAGAACAGCTGTAAAAGCAATGCATTTCACGAGAGGAGAACTCATTTCATGCTTTCTATACGTTATAAAGATAACTCGGATAAGACACTGGAAAATGCAGCGATTTCATGCACATACAAGTGAAGCGTGCTGAATTCAAACTAGTTCAGGGAGGCTCGGCTGTGTGCTCTCGACAACAATGTGAGGAAAAAACCTTCACAATGCCCCAAACGCCTTCCTGAACACAGAGTGCAGGCCACAAACTCTATGAGCTCACTTCCTGTTCACAACACTCCACTGACTCCAATTGGTAGGTTGGCCTCTAAACGGCACAGTCTGCATGACATGTTGGGCTTCGGCACAGAAACACGCCGAGAGCTTTAAATACAGCAGTCAGAAAAAGGATGTAAGAACACTGAGTCATAAAGAACATACTTAATGCATGAAAGCCCATAAAGACATGCTTTTTATTTTTGCTTTAAGTGCAGCAACACACTGTGCTTCATATGCGTCAGTACACAGAAGCGCAGCTTTATACAACATCAGATTGCTCTCAAATATAAACGTTAAAGAAACTAAGGAAACAGCCTTGTTATACACTTGTTGACATTTCATTTTGAAGATAATGTTATCAGGTTTTCAAGAACTGTACGAGCCAGGTCACACTACAAACAAGCATATCAAGTTTAATGTATACATCCATTCATTTGGCCTGATGTGAGGAGTTGGAATGAGTAATGGAGGGGGTGTGAAGGGTCACATGTAATTAAGGTTGTTTTACATTTACCAGAGTGGGTTTACAGATTTGATTACGGCAACTACACTGATTGATCATTTGGTAAATACAATGTCAGAAAACTGTAAGACAAGGAATCACAATACCCTGGAAACCCAAGGTGACGCATGAAAATGTTGTTTTGTGCGATCGACATTGATATAAAAGACAAAAGCTGAAATGATAAGCTAGAAGTAGGTAACATTTGCCATTTTTGCATGAAAAATAACAATGGATTACTAATCAAAATAGCTGAAGATTATTTTTCTAATGAGCCGATACGATAGATTAGCTAATGGGGACTAGGTGGTGTCTTTTCTGTTTCGTTGAACGGTTGATAACCTATTTTGATTTGGGTACACGCAGGGTACTTCCTAGCTCGGCGAGGGTCTTTTGGAGTTGACTGCACATAAGAGCATAATTGGTCCACATACTTTAATGGCAATGAGTCTGTGCTGGAAGTCCTGGAAGTCCTCTTTTGACAGATGTTTGACAAACTGCTATTTTTATTCAACCCATTTTAACCAGATAAGTCAATACATATTAAACACATTCACAGAGGATTTACATAGCTATTTTTGTCCCTAACTCTTATCATTGTGGTGCTGGTGATTTCCTTTGGTGCTGGCTAGAGCCTCTTTTTTGTGGGGAGGGGGGTCTTCTATGCAGTAACAGCCCTGTAAACATGTCAGGTGTTGCTTTTGGAGTTCGCAATTGGCCAGCAGCGCCAATTTGCACTTTAAAATCCAAAGCTGATCTTTATGGAAAGGCACCAAATGAATCTATAGGACTGTACTCAACTGAGAATTATGTCAGTCAAATCAGGTTTTGCTGTTTGATATTCGACTAGTTTTTCCCTTTTATTCCCATAAAGAGTTTGGAACTGGGTTCAGTGAGACGTTCAGGGTGACAGTGACGTTTGAGTAATAAATTAAACAAGCCAAGTTAGCCCTCTGAGCTCCTGCATGCTAACTGCACTATTGATGACAGGGAATTTGCAAGGACACCTTTTTGCTGACGTTAGATATCAAACAAAAGCCAAAGACTGTATTGTGTTAGGCTGTGAGCAATACTCGCCGCTTTTATGCAGGCGGCAGATGATAACATTATCTCGGAGCCTGATAGAGCAAAGCCTCTTTTCCTCAGAGCAGCTGCCTCCGTCTCACTCAGACTCACCCTGGGTCTGGGTCCACAGCTGCCTGTATCGGAGAGCAGCGTCAAAGCGAGGAGCACTCAGTCTGAAGTTACATCTGGGGACTGAAACGTCCCTAGAGGTATACTGCAACACTGACTGACAAAAAAACGACTGTTCAGCTTGAAGAATCTCAGTCGACTGAGGATTCCCTGCTGATGACTTGAATCTTTGATTTTCAGGGGGCAGCCCTGCAAATTTGTTTCACTTTCACAAGCAAATTCACTGATTTCAGTCTGAAGTTTAATTTTACATCATCTTTGAATTTATATACATTTCAGATAGGTTATGAATGCTGGTGTGACCAAGCTCCTAAGAAACAGGACTGTCTGGAGCCATAAAGTCTGTAATCCTTCAATTTATCTGAAACCTTAAAATCACCAACTGTGGAGATCTGTGGTTTTAAATGGACAGTGACCATCTGCAAATCACAAACCACACAAACAAACAAACCAACACACACACACACACACACACACACAGAGCGCTGATCGATTAGGACGACAGGATGCTAAAGCTCTCCTCAACAAAACAATGATGTTTGTGGTTTTATCCTCTCAGTGTGTGGTCACACAAGGGGTTCAGCTATCCCAGCATGCATCAGCAGCAGGTGATCTGCTATTACGTCCACTGATCACTTAAATATTTACAAAAGCCAGAAAACACAATCTGAAAAAACACTGGTACAATTTGCATGCCCACTGGTTTTAATTTGGTATCCTTTTGTCTCGTAATAGAACCAGATACAGGGACTGTCGTACAGCACTGCTGCACATCTTATAACTCACAGCGCTGTCAGTACAAACAGATGAATACACACGAGAGGAACACGAGAAATAGGAGGATGCTCATGTTTTCTTTAGTATAACCTTGTGTGTGAATATTAACACATAAGTAATAGCCTACCTTTCAATACAAACTACATATTTAAATCAACAGGTGTGTATTTTTGAGGAAACTTCATTAAAAAATGATCAAGAGATAGGGTGCTGTACTTTAAGGGCCCCTAAGTAGCCTTGATAGCTGCCCTGAGATTTGCCTGTCTCAGTATTAAGACCGCAGATTAGCAGACAGTGCCTGGTTGGTAGCTGTAATCAGAGCGCTGATCTCATATAATCGCTTTTCGATAGTAATCAAGCGCACTGGTTTCAGGCACGCTCAGAGAAGACATCTTACGCAGCAGGAGGTCTGGGAACAGATTTCCAATCCAAACATGAGACTTCCTGTGAGGAATGGAGAAAAAAGTAAATTCTATTTCACTGAAGTAAAAAAAAATGTCATTAAACAACTTATGTGTTGGTTGTGCGTCTGTGTTGACTTGCTTTGATGTCAGTCACAGACGGCGCCCAGCTCCACTCCAACTGGTATTTAAGGATAAAGTGAAGCCGAGGTCTTTCAGTGTGCCTCCTGGGCCGCTTCTGTTTCAATATTTTATGAGCAACAGCCAAATCACCGTGTCGGAATAATTAAACATCAGTTAGGGTACAAAACTACAGAGAATATATTATGGAGGCAGCTCATCAGTGGAGAAGAAGTACTGAAGGAGAGCAGTGGGGCTCCTCAGAGATCAGAGACGGCTCACTCAGACACTCAGAGGAATCTAATTTTGCCATTACACTATATACAGCCTAATGATTTATTGTCTGAAATACCAGAGGAGCTGTTGGCTGTAATGTGGAGGAGTGCATTTCTAATGTGGCCGAGCGTGTGATTATGGGTGTGTGTGTGCATTTGGTCCGAACGATCATGGCAAGAAATAACAGCAATTTTCAAAGCAAATTTTTTGTTTTGGTGATTTGTTTTACAATGTATAAAACGTACAAAGGATGATACTGTTCACAACAAGCCATGTTACAGAAACCCAATCACTGTATATAAAGATGGACAACACGTCTCCACTTCCTCCCACTGTAACAAAAAGAAGCCAAAATATCCCAGATAAGGCTGCCGCCATCTGGGGAAAATAAACTACCTGAAATGACAAAAACCATCTTTGGGAAAAACGTACTTGACATGTACTTTGAGTTTTTAGCTTTTAATTGCCCCATCCAATGACATTGACGGGGCGGGGTCCACGACCTATACCATAAGGAGGCACTTGAGACATTTTGGCTTCGAATTTGTGGAGCTGTCATCTCGTCCATCTTTATTATACAGTTTATTGTGTACTGTTTCTTGAGACATTATTTTCTGACTCACTTTAACGCACCACCTGACCTGGCATCTCGGGAACCTTTAATTAGAGGCAGGTGTGCTAAAGTGAGTGTGGAGCGTGGAAGACACCACGGGGTTACAGTTTTTAACGACGACTTATTTGGTTAATCTTAGCTTTTATCGTTTGATGAAGTCATTTAATACCCCACTGATTTGACCTTTGTTTTGTAAAGGTCTGTTTATTTGGGGACTTTTATTTTCATTTGTTAAACGTGACAGTCAAGACAATGAGTTCATAGCGTCATCCTGCAACTCTCCATACATGCTGCAAATCAGTCAACTCTTATACCGAAGCACCTGGGTTCAGGCTTTATTTGTCACATACACAGAATCCGTGTAGTGAAATGTACCGAAGCACCTGGATCATCAAACGAGAGTAAAACTAAACCAAAGACAGTGAGTTTGTCATATCTCCCCTAATGGCATCTGTGGGCATCTATTTTTCACCTTATCTGGAATCTGCAACAGTTTCTAATTTAAGTATCATTAAAACCATGTTTAATTAGCACACTTTGAAAAACTCACGGTCAGTACTGACCAACATCAACCACAGCTATCAACAGTCCCCTGTCCACATTTAAAGTGAGACACTCGAGCAGGCATTTCAAAGATACACTATTTCTAATGGTAATGCAAATTTTTTTAAAGATTATTTTTTGGGCTTTTTCCCTTTAATGGACAGGACAGATTGAAATGGGGTGAGAGAGAGAGAGAGTGGGGGTTGACATGCAGCAAGGGGTTGCAAGCCAGAGTCGAACCTGCGACCGCTGCAGCAAGGCATCGCCTCTGTACATGGGACGCCAGCACTATCCAGGAATTGGCTGATTGTCAGTGTGACTTTAATATTGCTGAGTCTCTCTCCTTCAGATCAAGTCAGTATCCGGTTAGCTCAAGCTAACACAACAACAGCAGCTAACATTCAACAACAAGCTATCAAAAAGTCCCAACAAACTCACACCAAAGCGCCTCGCCTTTATTGTTACACCCGATAATAACCGTTAAGTTAATCTTGTCACTGTGTAGAGCTCACACTCCCACAGCAGTCAAATGATAAACAGAGTAAAGGCCAGTTGGGACTATACAATAACCAAATACTGACGTCTAAATTGAATTCTCAGTTCTCGGCACATTTTAACAATACCATGATAATACTGAGAACCATGATAATGTTGTTGCTGTAATCGTCATGTGAAATTTTCATTCATTTCATTTCCTCTAAAGATCAGGTCAACAATGTGCAAATGAAAAATACCATAAATGATATCTGGCTACAAAAGCACATCAGGCTGATCTCAAGAAACACAAACAGCAGAAGCAGATGAATTAGTGCACAGACTTCTAACCCAAACCCTTCTTGAATATCAGGCTCTTACTCGTGTTCTTCCTCTCTCTAAAAGAGGTCAACTGCCTCCACGCCAGAACCATCTTTGCTGGGTTTTTGTTTTTGAAATTTCACTGGGCTTTCCTACCACACATGGTGACGTAAACCTACACTAGGCTTTGCCTCTGCGCACTGTGCCCTGCAGCTCCATCTCACAATGAGCACAACTCTTACTGCTGATCATGTGTAGAGAGCCAGATGACAAGATGCCAACCCTGAGCAGCAAAATAACCGGTTCAAGTCCGGCCCAGCCTTTCTGCATCTCTTCTTCCCTTGTTTCCTGTCATCCCTCTAGAGTCTGTAATAAAGATAGAAAAATGCCCAAAAATACTTTTAAAAATGTGCAGAGAGCGATGGGGAGTGAGGCAGTTTGCTTTTTCATGCCTTCTTTGCAGTGTCAGAATTTCACTTGTGAGCATCACATGTGAACATACACAGTGCAGTTCAGCCTCGAGCCTCGTGCTACATTACAAGGTTTATATCATCAAACATCACAGTATGGATGCATGTTTATGATGCAGGCCTGCAGGTCATTTTCTGGTACTTAGTGTGTATGCATGAAGGGCGGTTGTATTGTGTGTCTCTCTCTTGCTCTAACAGCCCATTTCTAACATGAGCTGACAGCCGGTGCAGATGCTGAGAGGAGCAGCAGGAGAAGGCGCTCAGGACGTCTCCATACATCAAACATTTAAAAGGCCAACACAGCCAGGCAAGGATACCACCCACCTTAACAAAGTGCACATCTAGCACAGAGTGACACTAACAAAGTGGCGATGTTTCCAGTCTTTTGTGCGAACACGAGGCGGTGACAGCGAGAGACAGAGCCTGTAGACGGCTCAGCTCTGATGTCATCGTGGTACGAAAGGGTCTCATAGATGTTTAATGTGGGCTCGTCTGTGTTGTAGAGCTGATGTGATTGATTGTTACGAGAAAATCAGACAACCATTTTGATAATTAATCACCTTGGTCATGTATACATGAGAAGTTCCTGCTCCTCTCTGTTTTATTTCACTGTAAACTAAACTATCTTTGGGTTTTGGACTGCTGGTTCGCAGTAAACGAGACATTTGAACACATTGTCTTGGCCTGGAAAATGTGACGGACATTTTACAACGTTTTTAGCACTTTACAGTTGATGCACCAGTTTAACATGCTGCTTGGTTTTTTAGCTGTGTGCTGTATTTATTGTAGGGCTATTTTAATGTTATTTAATGTTCCCTCGTGTTCTTTAACATGTTTGAATGACAATAAACCGAACTTTGAACCTTTAATCTTGAACCTTACACACCAAACGATTTATCGAGGAAACATTCAGCAGATCTATCGATCATCAAATGTACTATTAGCTGCAATCCTTTAAGCAAATTGCAGGTTCCAGCTTCTCAAATGTGATGATTTTCTGCTATTATACAATTGTAGATTGAATATTTTAAGGGTTTTAGTAGATTCATTAGTTGACAGATGGTTAAAATAATAGATTTAAGTCATTTATTAATCAAAAGTGTCAAACATATGCTCATTCAAGCCTCTGATGTGTGAAAATTTTGTGCTTTATCTGCTTTTATGTCAGTGTAAAATCAATGTATTTGAGGTTTGGGCAGTTGGTTGGACAAAATAAGCACATGCTCACTATATTTTGATATTTTATAGACCAAATGCATCAAACAGTTGATCAAATAGCAGGGAAAATAAAAGTTAGCACCCCCTAACAAACCTATTACTGCACTACGGCTACCAAAAAATGAAGGTGTGCACATATCCTCCATTCAAAAGTTTGCACACTGCAACCTGGGTTTGCCAAACCTTCACATCCACAGCCTTGAGCTGTCCTCACTCCTGCAGAGGGACTTAGAAAGTCACTTCTATAAAGTGGATCTCTCTGCAGCCTTTAACGGATTCAAAGTGTCCAAAGTATCTGCTGCAGAAATGCGGTTGTAGGCAGAGCCATGTGTGCAACATTACAGCGGTGTAATGGCAACAACATCCCGGAGAGGATGTTGGAGCCGCTCTGCTAATCTCAACCCGTGTAGCTGAATTCAGCAGCAGCGGAAACGGCGGTTTTCTCCGGTTTAACTACACGTTAGTGAGGCGTTTGGTGACCCTTTGAAAGGCGGTAAAGTGAGCTAGCTAAAACTGCTCCAAAGAAGAGCAGGAGTCGGACATGCCTCTCCTCCTCCTCCTCCTCTTGCCTGCCGCTTCCTCCTCTACTGAGAAAAAATCCCCTTCTTCTTCCCCCTCGTATAGTTTCGGCTCAAACCCCCCAAAAAGCTGCCAACTCCGAGTGTGCACTCACCTCAGTCCGGGTCGAGGTGCTCACATGGAGGCGAGAGGAGAGCGCAGAACCGGCGGAGATATCCTGGAGGTTTAAACTTGTCCCGTTAGTGGAGACACAGCAGGGCTGAGGAGAAAAGCTCCGTGTGTGTGACTCTGTGTGAATGTGTGTGTGTGGGTGCGTGTGTGTCTGCAGAGTCCCTCTCTCTCTCCTCTCGCCAATACCAAGTCACTCCTGGAGGGCGGGGCTGAGAGGAGGAGGAGACTGAGGAGCGCTCTGTGTGACAGGGGTGCTCACAGTGGGGCCCCCGCCGCCACCACCGCCTCAATGAATGTAGGTTTTATTTTAATTGGATATAATTTAATTCCAATGAGATTCAATTTTTATTCGTTCAATTTAAAAAAAAAAAAAAAAAAAACAGTTCAACATTATGGGAAATAAGTTCAAGCCCTTTTAAAGGGGTCGTACACATGCTGCGTTTTTTTGTGCGTTTTCAATGTAGATGCACAGCAGACACGCTCAAACTCCACCATCTTGGCGAGCACATGTTCTTGAGGGTTATTTCTGAGATACACCGAGTTCAACTTTTGGAAGGCAGCAGGGTGCACTGCATGCCATGTGACAAGGAACAACCAATCACAGCCGACAGATCTCTTTCCCTTCTTCCATAAATATCAGTCTGTGGTACATAATGGAAAAGTTGATCATGTTAGTGCAGCACTACCCAGAGCTTTACATCTGTCCCACTGACGATAGGTCAACACACTTGTAAACACTGCCTGGAATAAGATCAGCTCTGCACTCGGGATTTCATGTAAACAGATTATGACGCGATGCTTGTCAACGCTGCTTAGCAACTTCAGACACAACCTGCCGCCACACTCTTGAAAGCAAGCTCCAAAAAGGCACAAAAGTAGCGCCCAGCACCCAACCTCACATTTCCAAGCGGTTAAAGATGCGGCATGTGTACGGCCCCTATACGGCAGATTTATACGTTTGCGTCAGCTTCATGCAGAGCTTACGCCACGGCCTAAATGGTTGTGAGCATTTATATTTGTGCGGTAGCGTGTTTGTGTCACTCTGCAGTTACATCTCCGAAACACTAGTCGGCGGCAGGGTTCCTGTGAAGTACTGCAAAAATCAGTTGATTCAAAACACACTTTAAACACACATTAAACATGGCTTAATGGAGACAATTTCAAACACAAGTACACAAATCAGCTTCACTATAACTCGCAGCATTCACAAACAAAGCACTTGTCTTTCCCCACAAATACAACATGCTCATGTCATTAGCACAAGCCTATGGCATTTTACATTGTGTAAATTAGCCTAGCCTAGCTATTCATGAGAAGCCAGGGACATTTAAAAAATCCGGCTCCATTACAGCTCACAAGGCAAACAAATATATAACATGCTAACATTATTAGTCCAACCCTGAGGCATTTTACATTGTGTGAATTAGCCTAGCAACTAGCAGAGGTTTCCTCTACTCATGTGAAGCTAGGATGAATTACACATAAGACTTAAAATGTTATTTTTGTGGAGGCTTTATTGTCTTCACAATTTACTGTTTCTTATCTGTGAAATAAAAGTAAATAAAAGCTTTGTTTCCACTGAGGGAAATGGTTTCAGCTAACAAGATAGGTCTTGCCTTTAATCCACCAAAGGAGGAATTAGCAGCAGCGAAACAGTCTGTATAAACAGAGCCCTCTGGGCAGAGGACCAGATCAGCTGCCATATAACAGGAACAGTAAATGATTGTTATTTGCAAGTTATCATCGTTGTTGTTGTTGTTTAGAAAGTGCTGCCAATGTGTATGTTATATGTCACACTCTAGGCCGATGCTGTCGTGTTACATGTCACACCCATCACGCCTCTGATTCTGATTCTGCAAAGCCGCAATGTAGTGTAAAATCACACTGGGGTAGATTGATGCCACTGTCATTTGGTTCTGTGTAAAAATGCAAAGGAGACATAAACAAGGGACTTTGTAGCGCAATCTCTGTGTTAAAACGAGTAGAATCTTCCACCCCATCACATGGACGTGCCTTTGATTTTGAACAGTGCCTCATCACTGGCGGCCTTCAAATTCCATATTTTATTCACAGGTCTAGCTCACCCGGGTGATTTCTTTTCTGAACATATTACACCACATGGAACAATCTATAGGTAGAATACGGGGCGCTAGAGAAAAGACTGTTCAGGCAGGAGCCTCTGGAGCAGCAGATGTTAAACAGCTGCTGGCTTAAATATGTACATGACATGTATGGCAAAATGTATGTAACTGCCTTAGGCTTTATTGTTGTGGGCTATAAATCTATTAATCAGTCATGGGATGGGAAGAAACTGGTCGCCACATGAGCGAGGGGGAGCCTTGGAGTAGACACAGTCTTACATGTATATGACCAACGATGTCTCCATACAAGTCAGGTGTTTCTATAAGGTGTAAAAGGTGATTGATTTCCATGAAACATTCAGGACACTGAGAGAATGAAATACAGTATATATTTACAGTCAGTGGTTAATCATTTAATGACTCCAACTCTTGTTTTTCAGTTCTCAACTTCAGTTTACCAAATAATCAGAACACTTGTCTCGATAAAACAATATTTCTCCACTGAGTTTCCATTCAATGTAAAATTTAGCAGTATTTTTACTTGTCTTAAAGCTCATGAGGTGTCGAAAATACACTGAAGCTGAAAATAAAATCAGTGCTTTGTCTGTGCTGCCTCTCTGGTGAAGCAGTGGGAAGAGAGTGTCTCTCTGAGTCTCTCAGATTTCTCTCCCACTCTTTGGGATCTCCTTTCTTTTCTTTCCATATCCTCATTCTCTGCCTACTTGTGTCTCCATTCCTTTCTAATTTTCTCTCCGTATCGTCTTTACTCCCATGTCTCCTGTCCTTCTGCGATAATACCTCAAGCAATCACCCAGCCACCACATGAAGGGTCATTATCTTGATTCTAGTGGAGAGATCTGCCTCTTGTTACAAGACAACACAGCTTTTCCTGAAATGCACTGGCAAAAAGTGATATAATTTTACCTTTTTTTCATGTGCAATTTTATTTTTGTTAGGAAAAGCATTCTTTTAGGCAGCGAATGAAACATCTGAGATGAAATGACCCAACGTTTTCGGCTGTTTTTCAAAGAACGTCTCATGCTCACATAAGATGCAATGATGGCGTACATTTCAGGCTGTGCTAAAAACAGCTGGTTTGCAATAAAGTATTATGCATAGAATGGGAATTAAAAGCATACAGATGGGTCACAGATGTCAGGCAAACTACACAATAAATTTTAGTAGAAGCTACAAATGCAAAAGATTCACAGAGGACACTGTGCTCAACCCAGTCTCCTAAAAATTACATATGTTTTGAAAGATGCACAAACCAGTTCATGACACTTTCCAGCAGAAGGAAACCGCCCAGAGACTCTGAATATCTTCAGCTGTCTGAGGTGGTAAAAGGAGCTGCCTCAGTTTCCTTTTTCTCTTTTCAATTATTAATCTTAAATGATTAAATTGCTGCTATTGTCCAGTAAAGAAAAATGCTGTCCGCCCTGAAGGCCCCTTGGGGATTCCTCAGGGACAGAGGAATTTGATTTCCCAGCTATGTTGATCATCAAAGTGTTTGCTTCAAGGCACTGTGGGTCCAAGATGTCAACATGAAGACTTTGCCAAGTTTTTGATACACGACAGGTGAGGAAGTCCATCTGCAACACTGGTGGGGAAGATAACGATCATAACATTTGATTTGTGCCTCAAGATGTAGGCCTGTAGTATTTGCTGAATTATTAAGATTCCCAAACTTGGCAAAGAGGCAAGTATGCACATATTGACAAAGACACATGGATAAAATGTGGGGAATCAAAGTTTTAACATGGACACACACTGTGATCTGAGAATCTGGGTCAACAGTGATGGTTGATGGAGTAAAGTATTTTTTCATTCGCTCCCCTTTCTCCTCTTAACCCTAATCTTCCTGGTCCCATGGCAGCTGGAAATGGCAGGCAGGCTTAAGACTTCACCCTTTACATATTTTATGGATTTGCACTTGCCCCAATTCTTCCAAGGAGCAGAAAGGGCTGGTTGTTTTGTTGGGAGTGGCACCACTAAACAAAGCCTGTAAAATAACAGTTAAGAACGAGGATTAAGTCTTTGCAGTGTCCCTCAGATTGGCAGTGAAGTTTCTTCTGGAGCCATTTAAAAGAATAGTTCAGCATTGTTTGAGGGGAATTCTTGCCAAGAAACAAATGAGAAGATTGATGCTACTTTGATGTTTGATTGCTACAGTATATGAAGCCATACAGCCTGCAGCCAGTTAGTTTAGCTTAGCAAGAAGAATAGAAACAGGGACACAGCTTGCTTGGAAGTCACAGGAAATAGTCTGCCCCATAACTCAGTGAAAGATAAAGCATTTTAGTCACTTTAGAGGTGGTGGTGGGTGGATTTTGTTGCTTTAAGATAGCAGGCTAGTTGTTTTCACAGATTTAAGTAGACATTGTATTAACAGCCTGTTGCTGCTATTTGTCAACGTAGCTGCCATATTGGACGGGGCAAGACTGGCCTGTAAATACAAATATACAGGGGGGCTGGATAGGGGAGTCTTTCTGGATAAAAAGCATACTACAGTATATCGTTTACATTTCTCAACTGATTTTAGTGAGTAAATCTGATATTCAAGAGTTTATGATGTACATGTAGTAGGAAAAAAAGTTTTGTCTCCAGTTAGGCTGATGTTATAATTGTTTATCGTTTTTATAATCGTTTATTGTTTTTATAATCGGTATAATCGCTTGACACTTTTCAGAGGAGTGTGTGTTAGGCCTACTTGAATTAGTTATGTTTGTTTTGGACAATAATTCATAAGGTATTATAAAAGCCCACATTTGTCAATATTGTATTTTTTTTATTTCCTATAATGCTATCTGCTTATCATCAACTCTGATCATAACTGAACAGTGACGTTAACCACTCATTTTAGAAAGGCCACCACAAGAAAATGTGTTCTTTGTATTTGTTATATAATATGTGTTTTTAAATTAGCACTGTCAGCACTGGCACAGTCCTGGCAAATTAAGGCACGCTAGTCTCAGTGCGCTAGCTACACTGGCAGCTGGAAACAAACAAGTCTGATAATTTAAACAAAGAACATGTTTTCTTGTGATGGCCTCTCTAAAATGATGTTAGAACGCTAGCAATGCTAGAAGTTTTTTTTTATTGTGTTACCATTACGGCGTTAATGATAAGTTAGCAAGGTAGTAGCTGAAAATTTGCCTTCCACTTTAACAGTGATAAAATGCTATACTGATACGCTATTGTACATATTGTATAGTGCCATGTCTGTCATGTGTGAGGTTTTACAATTCCTTTTGACATTTTCCACCATGTAGGCTAAGTAATTAAGTTCATGTAAGCCTAATGTTGATGCACACTGCTCTCTTGAGCATCTAGCAGAAATTATAGCCCATCTATTAAGCTTTTAAGTAACTGGAGATAATACTTTTTATTTTACTCCATAAACCTTTAAATATAAAAATGACTCAATGAAATTGGTTGAAAAATGTAAATGTTGTAGTGCTTTTAATCCAGAAAAACTGACCGCAGCTCCCTCGTTTACTTGTATCTGTTAGCCCTCTCCAATACAGTGGTGACATTGACGTATGATCCAGCAGCCTATGAGGCATCTACATGTCATATATGGTTGTTTCCCTCTGTTTTGCTTTCTAAACACCAAACTAAACTAAGCTAACCATCCTCTGGCTCCATTTTTATATTCAGTAGACAGATATGAGAGTATCCATCTTTTCATTGAAGTCTTGACAAGAAAACAACTATTCCTTTCACATTGTCCAGGACAGGACTGAAGATGCTGACTGTAATGAGCTTTAAGATGATTAATCTGAACATTAAGCACTAAATTTGAAAGTGAGAAGTCAGAACCTTTCTGTCATCAGTTCATCATGTTTTTTTATTTTTAAGGAATAAGCAGCTAGACAAATAGGCACTGTTGGTGACTAATGGGAACGAGAACACAGTCAGAAAATAACCGATGCTGCTGCAGCTCTCTTCCTGAAGAACCATTTCAGGAAAGACAATCTTTCTTTGTGTGATGCTATTAAAAACTGTATTATAAATCTGCTCCAGCAATACACAGCGTGTCTTTCTGGTCTGCATTGATCCACCCCTCTCCCTTATCTTCCTCTTCTCTCTGTGGTGAAGTCTGGATCAGCGCCAAGGAGCTGCCGTGAGCAATGAGTCCAAGTTGTCAAGCACCCCCCATTAAGATATTAGCACATCAGCGCAGATGGAGTATGTATCTTATTATCAACCACTTTCAACTTTTTTTTGCAATCAATTGTATATCAGTCAGACTGTTATTTATCTCAATGTAATTTAAGTATTAATGCATTGCCCTTTTTTTAAAAGTGTGCTGCAGCTTTTATTATTGACCGCCGGCATCCTGTGGTTAACGGCACTGAGTGAACAGACAGGGCTGTCAATACCATAATGGGCTCTACGCTGAGGATACTTGAGTATTGGAGTGGATGTCATGCTTCACCAGCTTCTATGTTTTTCTGTTTACAGTGCATATAACCTCAGAAAATAGATGTATGGATGCTCGTTTTTTTTTTAGATATAAGGCAGTGGGATGTAAGTAAGTGCATCAACTCAAGTACACTATACAATACTATATTTCTACTCCACTTCATTTCAGAGAGTATTGTTTTTACTACATTCATCTGACAGATATAGTTACTTTTTAGATTCAGTATTTACATACAAAACATGATCAGTTTACAGAATATGATACATTGTTATTGATTAAACAATCTAATCTACTTTAAAGTAGTTAAAGGGAGACGTGGGTATTTTCTAAACTGAACCCTATTTTCCCGAGTTTTTTCTGTCGAGCAACTAATGGACACAACAGTTTTTGAAAATGAGCAAAAGGCTGCAATGTGATCCTTCAGGGCAATTGTCCACCGTTAATTTACATCCACTAAAAGAGCATTGACAGGCTCAGATTGTTATTATAAGTGTCTGATAACATTACAGAAAGGATCCCTACAGAGAAATAAACCTGTTTGTTATTGTGTCGAACCAAATCTTGCTCAAGGAGAGGTCCTGTTTTGATATATCACAAGAGGTGACCTGTTGACAAAAGACAACGGTGGACATGGCTCAAGCAAAAGGTAAAAAATAAAGGTGTTTTATTTCTCTGTAAGGCCCTTTCCATAATATTTCAGACACTTATAATAATAATCTGAGCCTGTCAGTGGAAAAAAACAAGCGCTTTTTGTGAACGCACACCGTGAAGGTGTGGCATTTCCCCAAAGGATCACATTGCTTCTGGCTGCAGCACTCTCACACAGTACTGGACCAGTTTCTAAAGTTGTTTAGTCGTAGTCGCATTAGCCAGTCAGTACAACTATCAATTTATTGTGTTAGTCTGACTAAAACCAAACTTTTAAAATACATGTAAACATGTTAGTCCTCCTAAAATCATACTAAATCGAATTTGTCAAAGTTGGACTAACACACCTAGATAATGTGATTGGGAGTTGAATTACTCCTGCATGTATACAGTTGGACCCAAACTGGCCGAGGCGTTCGGCGCATGCTCCACAATATCTGCCCCAGGCTTTGATGTATGCGTAACAGAAGAAATCTACATAAAGAGCCATGCATTCCTTGGGTGGACAAAATGTACAGCACTGTAAAGTACCAGTTTGCCTCTAGCAACCTGTAGCTAACTTGTTTGTTGATTGTTTGGTCTGTGCCATGATAGGTCAACTGGAAGAAGGTCCAATACTAACAAGCTGAAAGCGGGCATATTGCGACCTGTCATAGAGAAATTGGACATACTTCAGTCAATAAATTGATTCCCCTCTCGTGCTTGTGTTCTGGGACAAGGACAGTAGGCTAGTCCAATTAAATGGCCGAGTCGAGCCATAACCGTAGCTCAGCTTAACTCTGCATGTAAACGTACTGACCAGGACAGAAATATAGGAAAAGAGTCAAGGTTGAAATTTACCAGAGTTTTCCTTTAATAACAGTAGCTCCATCAGTAGCATTACTCCATGATATAATACATTATAACATAAAGACAAGGACATTCTGCTGATGGGGCGCCCAGTGGCTCAGTGGAGATGGCGGGCGTCCCATGCACAAAGGCATTGTTCTTGCTGCAAATTCTGGCAGATGAAATACACACAAGGAGCAACAGCAACATTCAGGGAACCTATCGAGCACTGAGCATGCCGAACCTTTTGCTCTGAAAATAGGTCGGAGGTGCGCAAAGCTTCACCACAACAGAGCCAGGGCAGACGTTTTTACAAACGAGCAACGTCAGGATTTCTTCACTTGGAAACACTGAAACAATGTAATCGTTCGCTCTTATTGGGACAAGTTAGGAAAAGGTGTAATGAGAACTTTAACTTTTGATGCCTTGAGTACACTTTGCTGATGATTCTTGTTTCCTTTTTTGGAAATCTTGACCACATGGGGGCAACCTCTTGTCACTAGGCAGCACATGCACCCCATGTTGAGTTCTTGGCAATGCCACGGGTTCCATTCTGATCCTGATCATTAAAGGTAATAAAAAGCCCTAAAAATAATCTCAGAACTTTTATTTGTAACTATAACTGTACTTGAGTATTAAATAAATGAAGTGAATCCGTCTCCCACCAGTGGTACGCAGTGAGCTGTGAAAACAGATCAAAGTCGAAATGTGACATTTGGGCTGATCATCCCTCAGAATAATGAAACAGTTTGGGCTTTTGTATCCTTACAGACAGATGCCTACACAGTTGTCACGACTCTCTTTCTGTGTGTCTGTAAACATTCCCTTCGTGTCAAACTCTGTGCATACACCACTTTGCAGACTGAAGGTCAAAACATCCAAATAAAGTAATGACAAGCCAAACACATTTTTGAGCAAGAGGGATTTTAATGTATGCATATGTTCACCCTCAGAGCAATGCACTTGGAGAGTGCATGAGCACATATGCCGCATAGAGATGCAAATGTAACAGTTGCAAATGACACATGTTGTCTCTTAGTTCATTCAAGTAGCAAATAAGAACACTTTACAGGCATGGAAAATTGAAATAGTGTCTGCTGAATTGCCTCCAGCGTCTCCAGAGGGGGGTGTATCTCCTGGGGACAGCAGCATTTTTCAATAGCAGCCAGACTCGAGAGATTTGAATGAACTGTGAAAGCAACAACCTGAGTGCAGAGGGAGATAAATGGAAGAGGAAATAATTGTCTGCAACTGATCTCTCGTTTCTGGTTACTTAACGTATATCTGCAATGCCCACTGATAGAAAATATGTTTTTATCACTGGTCTAAATGCCTTCGCAGAATGCAGAGAATTTCTTTATGTAAGAAAATTAATCTCCACATTCACTTTACCCAGACTCCCTTGGCCCTAGCACTAAAGTGGAAATATTTCACCTCACACGTTTTTCTGCTAACACTCCGAAAAGAAAAATTACATCAGCCATTGACCTACAAACCTGAACACCCACTAATGGCTTTTTTTTTTTTTTTTTGCAGTCTCAAAAATTCAAATGTGGCAGATTTCTTTTTTTTTTTTTGCAAAACTTCTGCTGCGCAAGCAATTCTTCTGAGAGCTGAAAGGATCGTGTATGGCCCACGGAAAGAGAACCCACAAATAAATGTGTTTCCTAGGAGCACTCGCTTTATTTGCATATTGCTGATGTCTCAGTTGAAGGGAGGAATCATGAATTTAGTAGCTGGAACAAAGCCATATAGGCACGTAACGGTGTTGCTTTTGGACAGTTACATTATATTTCTAAAAAAGACTTTATGCAATTTGATATGTTGAAAACTGTGACAACAGCCCATTCTTATTCAGAAGGTGTCAAATACTGCCCCTCTGTGTGTAATATTGACACCAAAGGCACCTTTTAATGTCTTCATGAGACGCACTGAGCTTTCAGATCACTCCAATGTAAACCCATCCTTGGCGATACTTGACCCTGAGAGCAACTGACATGGTATAAAGAGCGAGACAGTCCATGTAAGGGAGCAGGGAGTGGTGGTGAAGGGTCAGACGACGCCTGACTTTGATCCAGGAGACTGCAGTTTGTGTCCTGGGTGAAAACATAAGTCATGGTTGTTTTTACGTAACATTACGTAATTTATGTACAGTCGTTGCACACTGCCTTCACTCACATTACGTATTTGTCACATCACATCACATCACGTCACATTACGTTACAAACATACTTATTCTAACCAAAAACATGATCTTTTTGTCACCTAACCAAGTATTTTTGTTGCCTGAACCCGTCCGCAGCAGTTTCACAACATTAACTACATGTTACGATGTGTTTAAGCTATGTCTCACACAGAGCGTAAACTTAATCTGAAAAGTAACTTGTAACTGCTGCCTGTTATATAAATGTAGTTAGGTGAGAAGTATAGTATTTACCTCTCAGATGTAGTGGAGTAGAGGTATAAAGCAGCTTAAAACTAAAAAAGAAAATCAAAGGGATAGTTCATCCGCAAGATGCTGAGTGGTGGAGATATTGGCCGTAGAGATGTCTGCCTTCTCTCTAATATAATGGAACTAGATGGCACTCGGCTTGCGGTGCTCAAAGTGCCAAGAAATACATTTGAAAAACTCAACAGCAGTGTTTCTCTCCAGAAATCATGACCTGGTTACTCAAGATAATTCACAAATTGTGAGCAGTTTCATGTGGGAACTATTTTCTCTCTATCAAACTACACCCACCAACTGTACCACCGCACAGAAGGAAGTGTGGTGTTGCTCAACTAGCACCACTGAGCTGGCTAAACATTACAGCTCAGTTGAGGAGGAAGCCCTTGTGTCCCTTAAGGTATAAGTAAATTGTCCTTTTGTGCAGCACTTGAGTAAATGTACTTTCCATCACTGGCTGCAGGGTGCTCAATCTGCGTCAGTCAGATTCTGCCACTCAAACCCAGTATAAAGCTCCTCTCCATCCTGTCATAGCAGCCATTTATTACCACTCACACGTCATGCTGAGAGGAACAATAATGCAGCTCTGAAGTAAGACCTGAAGGCCTGAGCGTTCTTTGGAGGATTTGACAGTAAACCAGATTATACTGTGACTCCTCTTTGGCAACATAGTGTCATTCTCTTTCATCTGAACTGGCAACAATAAAAAATAATTCCCCCTCTTGCCTCTTTCTCTTCTTGGCATTGTACCGCTGTCGCATTGCATATTGTGCCGGAGACTGTGGATGCCCTGAAATGAATCCTCAATCTATGTATAGATCATGACCAAGAACGCTTTACACTTCTGTCAGTTGCTGTACAAAAGTTGCTGTTTCTATTTTAGTGTGCACAAAAATGACACAGCAGGTTTCCAAATCTTAAAACACCCACCAACAATAACAGCAGAGGGGTAATTCACTCTCTGCTGGAGGCACGCTGCGGTCTGACTCTGCAGTAAAGCTTCTCTGGGAGCTCCATCGAGGTTTAAGACAGAGTGCAGACACTGACAGTGCAGTTTTAGTGTAGCTTTGAAAACTTTCTTTTAACTCTGATAGACCGCTGACATGTGAGTGAAGCGTACTTGACCGCAGTTCACCGGACCATACACCATTGCTAAAAAGTCAGGATAAGTGAGAAGAAAGAGTAAAATCCCTGTGTAATCCCCACCCATATACCAACCAACTCTTTAAATTCCCTCGAGCGAGACAGTCATTCCCAGATACTCTACAAAACCTCCATCTGGTGCAACACTCGTCATTCCCTTCATAGCTTTTCCTGCGAGTCATAGCTGCGTCTCGAACATATGTTTGCAGCCAAAGTGACTTTAAGATCAAAAATTAACCAGTTTGCAAATGAGTCTGGACTTTTTTAATCACTGCCCGAGACTCCGGAGGGTAAACGGCAATCAGCAAACATTATTTTAAAGGGACAGTTCACCCCAAAATCAAACATACAGATCTCTGCCTTCTCTTTAATATAACAGAACTAGATGGCACTCAGCTTGTGGTGCTCAAGGTGACAAAAAATACATTTGAAAAACTCAACAGCAATGTCTCTTTGCAGAAATCATTACTCAAGATAATCCACAGACCTTGTTGTGCGCAGTTTCATGTCTGAACTATTTTCTCTCGACCGAACTACACCCGCCAACCGTACCACTGTGCAGAAGGAAGTGCACAGCTGTAACAGTGGTACTGTAATTTTTCAACATAGCCTCATTCCCATCTCGTCACATATGGATGCTTGGTTTGCAGCCATCAGCGTCAGATAACAGGGCACAGAGGCACCCTTTAGCTGCGGTATGAGACGCAGTGACAGTTTTTGACACTATGAGCAACCACCATAGTAAAACGAGTGAGAAAGTCCACACAGGACAGGTTGGAGGGGAGGTGGATGTGTAACAACTGGTGAACCAGGTGAGAGTGGACTCAAACACAACTCAGGAGACAGTTCAAATAAGATAACACAGTCTTCACCGGTCAAAAGGAAGGTTTGGTCCATAGAGGGACTATCAATGTAGACAAATAATCCAATATGGATGAGGCAGAGGCAGACTACATCCAAAAAAACAAGAAAAGGACACAGAGAACCAAAAGGCTAGCACTCTAGACACAAGAGGAGCTGAGACGAACAAGACACACACTAAATACTGTGGCGAGGGGAAGGATAACGAGGCACAGGTGAGGCCAATCAGGGCGAGACAGACAATCAGACACAGGTGGAGTCATCAGAAGGGAGGGAAAATGAGTTTCAAAGTAAAATAGGAAATAACATGAATGAATGAAGTAAAAAACAACTTAAGAAACATGAGCTGTGACAGCATCTACTAGCTTAGTGGTGCTATGTGACCTAGCAGTAGATGCTCACTTCCTTCTGCGTGGCGATACAGACGGGGGATGTAGCTCGGTAGAAAGAAAATAGTTCCCACGTCAAACTGCTCACATCGAAATTTGTGGGTCATCTTGAGTGACCTGGTCATGATTTCTGGAAAGAGACATTGCTGTTTTCAAATGTATTTCTATGTCACTCTGAGCTCCACAAGCTGAGTGCCATCTACTTCCATTATATAAGAGACACAGCTGATATCTCCAACACTCTGCAGACAGATAGCACCACAGATGAGAGGAAAAATATGTATTTTTGAGTCTGGGGTGAACTGTCTCTTTACACCTCTCCAGGATACATCAAGAGAGACCTCTGTTTGAGATAAATGCACTGGAAATCACCACATCTATTTAGACATGATAGAGTAATAGATTACAGAGTTAATGCAGAAATACACTGTTGCATAAACCTTGAAGGAAATGCTCCCCTCTGTGAAAACTGCTATAACAAAAGGATGATGAAGACCATCATTTCCTCTCAGGAAATGATGCAGCTTTGCAAACAGAAAGATAAGAGCTCTCTCTAGTGGCTGCTTTAGGAAATTACACATAAATATTTCAAACAATGGTAATAACCCTGCAGACAGCTGAACAGTAAAATTCTAACTTACGGCGACAATATCATGAGTGTGCCACGACCTACCTTACCACCACTCCCTGTTTGCCTTTATGTTCTGTTGGACATTTATTTTATTGCTCTAAGGACTGCAAAATATTTATGTGCTGACTAGTGTGTAGTTCCCACATTATGACACAGAGGGGCGCTGGTGCGGTGTTACACTACAATCCCTCTGCACTTGAGCAGCAAAGTGGCACTGAGGGTATTAATGCCGCCCTCTCACACAGTTTCTACTTACCTCAGCAGCTGAGCAACAGCTATTATGTGCTGCTGAATAAGAGAGAAGGTGGAACTGCAGCAGTGCTTATGACTGCATACACACGCTGGATAGAAACTGAATGTGGATCAGAGAAGAAGAACGTGTACGCAGACAGAGAGAAGCTGACAGGATTATATAAAAAGACTGTGACTTATTTGTACTGTATACATGCTATTGTTTTCTTTTAGTTTCTTTTAGTTTTAAAGCACATTTTGCCATAGATGCCAAATTTTAAACTGTATGATGTTCACCTCAGGCATGGGCGCACTCTGAGACAATGGGCTCCTGGTCACAGATATGCAAAAGGCCCCACCAACTGTGCTACATAGGAGCAAGACACAGAGACTTTGTGGTGGTTTTGCGTGTCTTTGTGGTCATTTTGTGTCTCCTTTGGTTGTTGTGTGTCTTTTTGTAATTCTTTTGTGTCTATTTGCTGTCATTTTGTGTCTTTTTTTGTCTCTTTGTGTCTCCCTCTGGTTGTTCTGTGTCTCTAGCAGTCATTTTGTGTATCTTTGTGGTCTTCTGTGTCTTTCTGTGGTCATTCCGAGTCTCTTCCTGGTCTGTAAGTGCTGATTTGAGTGACATTTTGCAGGTGAAAGACAGAGTGGCCCCTGACACTTGGGTCCTGCTCTTGGGTATGTGCCTGGTACGTCCATTCAGTAATGCATCCATGCTGTCAGGCATTTGTTATTTGTCCTGCAATGGTCACCCTGAGCAATTATTAATGATCTGTTTGGATTTCCTTTCAAATTAAACTGACTTAAACACACAGAAACACTGGTATGGTTCTTCTTTTTGGCTGCATGGTGTTTCTGTGTCATTATACTCCGTACTCACTGTACCATCCATCCATCCATCCATCCATCCATCCATTTTCAACCACCTATCTGAAGCCGGGTCGCAGGGCAGCAGGCAGAGCAAAACATTTGAGACGCTTTGCGTGATCAAGAAGACAGTGAAACAGCACATTCAGAGACAGAGTACCATGCCCGGTATCTGGACACTGGGGCCCCCCTCTGGAGCCAGACCTGGAAGGGACGGCTCAACAGCAAGTGTCTGGTGAACAGCTTGGACTATGTGGCCTGGCTGGGCTCAGCCTGAATGAATAGCATGGAACTGCCACCCTTTGGGCCCATCACCTGGAGGGACTGGCATCGGGGCCAGGTGCATTGTACCGGACTGGTGATACAATTATCAAAAACAATGTGGTTATCCAGGGGAGAGAAAAGAGCAGGCACAGGTTGAGTATCATAGTTTATATACACTGGAACACAAGGTGTCATTTACATTTAATCATTTTCATAATATGAAAGCAGAATATTTGTCAGGAAGTGGGTTCATTCTGGGTTTGGAGAAATAGGTTATTACTCTAATCCCAGTTTTTAATTACACAATAATGCAATTGCGCATTCTCTCTCTTCCTGTCCTCTACTCTCATCATCTAATTCTCCAAACAAACGTCATCACAACTCGTGCTGCTGAGCTCACATCCCACCATGAATACTTTGTTGCCCAGTCCAAATCAGGGTTAATCCCAGAGCAGGATATTATCACGAATGAGAGAAGTGGTTAAAAATAGCAAGAGATTTTAGCCCCGCTTGAATAATGTCCATTGTCTGTGATTTTATGTAATCACCTGACTCATGTTAAAACTCTTCTTTGTAAACTAGCAGCAGGAAACAATTTTGAGTAAATAAAAGCAGCTGTGGAAGGCTGTGACAGAACACATCTGAATGTATTCAATGGCAAACATGCACGTCAGTATTAATCTAAACTGTCTATACAAAGAGGCAGTGATGAACAATTGTTACAAACATATTTAATGACACAAGATCAACCAGAAATGTTCATAAAACACACAATATGCCTTTTTGTTACTTAATTTTGTTTAATATTAATGTGTGACGCAGAGCAAGACCATTAAAATTACAATATATTCTTGTGATAAATGCAGCAAATTGTTTTTATTCCCAGCATAATCCATTAGACCACACAAGCAGGGCCAGTTTCACGTGCTGTTGTGTCGTGAGACAGAGTGCGCAAGACAGCAGATGTCTGGCTCCTTTCCCAGGTCTACTACTGTAAAGCAGCTGAGGGCCTTAAAGATCTTAGCGAGCTTAATGCACACATGTCAGTGTGTAAGCCAATGAAAAAAAACAGCAACCTGAGTGTCAACATTTTTTTTCTGATCAGTGCAAATACGCTTCCCTGTGGTCTCAACGAGGAGAAAGAGTTCATGTGTGAAATGGCTCAGTGAAGCTCAGCGTTAAAGGAGGCAAACCTGATCACTACCACAGATAAGGTTCCTCTCTGCAGGTAGAGTTACAATCAATCATTGTCAAACGTGCTCGGAGGTCACGCATTCATGCGCACAGACACTCCCATGTGCAAGTGGAAATATGCATCCAGGCGCCAGCAACATTAAACACACACATATACAAGCTCAGAGGGTGCATTTTATTTTCAATGGGAGATAAATAAGCTTAATTTTTTTTTTGTAATTCAATGGATAATGTTACCAATTACAAAAATTGCCTCCTAATTTGTATTCAGTAACTGACTACATTTCCAGGTAATCTGTCGCAACCCTGCATAAACAAAGAGTGCAACTTGCCAGTGGGAATGTCATTCCTTTTGTGGATATTAAATCATAAATCAGAGTGTCTGACAAACTGAAATTTTGAACTGATGAAGATAACATAAAACTTAATTTATCGTGGTAAATTGCCCTGCAGTTGCAATACAAAAGAGATGAATGCTTATATAAAGAGTGTACTTTTAAAAAGCCTAAGATAACAATAATTTGCAATTTGCAATGTAAATCCTGAAAATATGCAATATATACATTACCAAAATCAGAATAACCATATGGATCATAGAAATATATTTGAATGGGCCTCCATTTTGAGGATCAGAGTTACTACAGTTCATCCCACGGCAGACACGAATGTCTGAGCCTATTTTCATGGCAATCGATCCAATAATTGTTGACATATTTCAACCCAAATGACTCATGTGAACCTTGTGGTGGCACCAGAGGAAAAGTCAGCTGATCATCTGACACGTTCTCATCCCAAGTTGACACATATTGGCACTTTGTGAGTGGCTTTTCACGTCTACATATTATGCACTACATATCCTTCTGTGTCAGCTGTTGAAGTGCCAGGATGCTGCTATCAATGCCGGGACGTCAACAAAAGCATGTGGCTAGGTTAAGGGAAAAAACCCCATCATGATTTAGCTCTATATTCATAAAGGAAGTGAGCACCGGGCTCTTAGGTGAAAGTCCAGGGTTTGTTGGACCCATGCACCGCCCCTCCTGCCCACCAGCCCTTTAGGGACTTTCCAGCTCTTATTGTCCATTGTTGCTGGCAGTGTTTCTAACTGATGTGGTTCAGCAGTGTATCATACCACCACAACAGATGCTGTACAGCTGGCTGGTGGTTTATTGTAACACCGTAAAAGGTTATGTCCCGCCATGCTACAGCACATACAGACTGTTACAACACGGCTCTTAGGCTGCAACAGGGATGGGAGGCGAGACGAGTTTACCAAGAGTTAAAAGCTTATTTATTCACAAAATAATGATAAATAACTGAATAAATGTGAAAGTCAGTAATCAGTCATGTCTGCATGTATGGGTGTGTGGAAATGTCTGTAAAGAAAGCAAAAGAACAGCAGCTGCGCCTTGAGGGAAGAGGCACTCTGATGGAGGGTGGTCAGCTTTTATTTTGCTGACGTTTTACATGTCACACCCATCACGCCTCCTTTGATTCCACAAAGCCGTGATGCAGTGTATGATCACACACTGGAGCTGAATTATGTTGCTGTTGTTTGGTTCTATGTAAAAATGCAAAGGAGGCATAAAGGAAGGATTTCATAAAAGCTCCATAGCATGATGTCCTATGAAAAAACAGCTATTAGGATACTTCGTCTGGGGACTATGAATGTGTCTACAAAATTTCCTGGCAATCCATCCAATAGCTGTTGAGATATTTAACTCAAAATGAAAAGTCAATAGGATTCATTCTAGTTCCTTCTTTGTTGCCCCTCTCAGAGATGTATGGTTTTCATTGGACTGTAACATTATGTGAAGCCATATAAAGTGATGGAAAAATAAAAACCCATTCCTGCAACATTTCTCAGGTGACACCACACATGAATTGTCTCCAGGTTGCTCTTTTAACAGTCAGGTTGTGCTGTATTATTGCCTCCATGAATGCCTTTCAGCAGGGGATGCAATCATCTGCAGGCATATTCTCTGTCTCCATGGAAACGCAGAGCAGCCGAAGGGGGAGTGGGCCAATGGGAGGAGGGGGAGCAAGCTGATGTCCAGGAGGCATAGAGCCTAGCTGAGCCTCATGTGGGTCCCTGAGATGAAACAATGGCAGGAAGAGAGTGGGCGGCTTTACAGGCCCTCTGTGCTCTCGATCGCTGTATCTCTCTGTCTTCTGTTTTTTTTCTGTCTCTCTCTCTCTCTCTCTGTGTGTGTGTGTTTCCTCCTCACATTCTCTCTCTCTGTCTCCTGCCTACACACACAAACACTCACACACGCATTCACACAACCCTGGAATGAACCGGGCTGTCTGCAAGAAAGCTGAGAGGACAATGAAAACAAAAACAGGATGCCAGAGAGAATTAATCTGTCCAGGAGGGATGATCTTTCCACCTAGAAGCTGCAACTAGACACACTGCAGGGGTGGAGCGAATGAGTCAGGCTGCGTTTACAGAATGTTAGGAATGGGATATCTGCAAATAAATAACTCTCGCTGCAGCGCTGTATCGACAGCGAGAGATTTATTTCCATGAGCAATATGAGAGGCGTGAGACAGGAGTGAACATAATGTGTGTCATGCATACACATCGATTACAGGCACATCTCTTAAACACAAAGGAGATCCTATTTTGATTAAGTGTGTTTATTTATTTAATTAGCTTAGACCATTTAAAGCCAAACCCAGAGCCAATATGAACACTGCACACGCCAACCATAGTAAAACATGACTAAGAGACATGCTAGCAGCTCTATGAGACTGTGCTTAAGCACCGAGCTGAATGCTAACACCTTCAAAAGGAGTCGTGTGTAACGTGTTTACATGAACAGTCCACCTCTTGTGGTATTCATGACCTTGCAAGTGGAAATTTTTAGAAATGTCAGAGTTCACAATTGTGGTTGCTAATGTTTTCAGAAATGTCGGAGCCCATGGATGTTAATTTTTCAGTCATTTGTTTTCTGTAACCGTTTATCCTGTTTGGGGTCGCAGGTGGGCTGGAGCCGATCCCTCTTGCTGTAAAGTGAAAATGCTCACTTCTGCTCCACAGTGCCACCTATCATACATAGTTTTCTCTTCCTAATTTATTACATGTCTGAGTTAACATTTATAACAGCCTAGACCTTTTCCTCTGTCAGAGGTAGAGCTCGGAAGGTCAACGGTTCCATCCCCGGCTCCTCCAGTCCACATGTCGAAGTATCCTTGAGCAAGATATTGAACCCCAAATTGCTCCTGATGGCTGTTCCATCGGTGTGTGACTGCATGTGAATGGTTACTGAGCAGCAGGTGGCACCTTGTAACGGTTATGTTCACGTTATTGTTGCCTAGCCATGGTGTTCTCACAACATAACCACTGGAACGACTCTTCATGTTGTTACCACAAGCTCACGAGTTCCATTTGAAGGTAGTAACAGCAAATGTTAAGAGTGTTAGCATGTTAACATTATAATTGGCACTAAACACAGAGTACAGCTGAGGCAGATGGAAATGTAACTAGTCTTGGAGGTATCTGCTCATAAACCAAAGTGTTACGCAAACTAAAAATGAGGGGAACATGAATGTCTGTAACAATTTCATGGAAATCCAATCAAACATAAAATAAATTTGTGTCAATCCATCTTGTACATGCTGAGTGTTTCACAGAATAGGTAAAAGGTTTGACCTGCTGGTGGCGCTACAGGGAAATTCAGGGGATCACCAAAGCCATTAGGATTTATTGTCTGGGGACCATTAATGTGCACATTTAATTTCAATCTCTCCAGCTGGTGTAAAGATATTTTCATCTGGACCAAAGTGGTGGACCAACTGACCAACTGACATTACCATGCCTGCAGCTGTGCTGTTGGCCATGGCTAAAAATATCCAGACATGTTTCATTTCTACAGCTGTGACTGTGTTCAGGGAAGCAGTAATCTGACAGTGAGTCAGCTGAGGCTTTGAATAGGCATGTGTCATTTTATATATAATGACTGATACATTGTTGATTGTGAAGGTTTTTTATGGACCTTGGAAAAAAACACATAATTCTCAGCGCTGGGTGCCATCACTGGAAACCCTTCAGCGTCTGGCTGCATCTTTTTATTCTTCCAGTAAGATGACCTTGTGCAAAGAATTTGGTCACATTGTTTTGTTACTGACTCACGCAGTTTCCAGCGCTATTCATATTCCACATTTGTGACATTTGCTCCTGTGTCCCTGACTGATACCAAAAGGGTCAGTGGACACCTGAGAACAGGTCCCAGTGGTCTGAACAGTAATCCAGCCTGTCCTTCAAATCACCACAGGTGTTCATATTTACTCTCACTGTCCATGACAACCACAAGTAGCCAGAGTCAGCGTCTGGTTGCATACATCTACACAGTCTTCCTATTGTAATGTCAGATAATATGTCAGTGCAAACCTGTACTCCTTCTTTGTGGTTTACCCCATGCTGCAGACACAGAGTCAGGCTGCTCTCTAACATGCCTTTGTATACTCAATCATCACATACAGAACCAAGACATCCATTATTATAATGCATTTAAAAGTACCTAAAGATAAACTACATAAAATAGTGTAGAATTACTTGGAATGACAATTAGGTATTGATTAGATTAAGATTGGAAAAAATGATGAATGAATAAAGGGAATACATTAATAATGAAATTATAAAAATAAAAAGTAAAAAAAAAAACCAACAAATTTTTGCAATCTATTAAAATTCATTTAATTATATGACCTAATTAATAAGCTTTAGGGACACAATATAATTTCTGTATGGATGTAGAATTTACCATATAAAACTGCTAAATTAACATAAAGTTGTATTTCCTAGTTCTTATCCTCATAGTATTGGAAAACAGCTGTGTCCTTAACCAAAGTTTTGTTCTGATGAGTGTACAGTAAATGTTTTAGACCCTAAAAAAACTTGTTCATCGCTAAAAATGTGAGTGTTAAAATTATTTAGTTAAGAAAATTGTATCTATCCTCCAGTATTGTGTACAATGGACATGTACATTTATTTATTTGTATTATGATTATTATTAGTAGTAATATTAGTAGTCATAGTAGTAGTATTTTATTCTATTGTATCCTATAATTTAATTTAATTTAATTCAATTCAAATTTATTCTATTTTATTTTATTTTATTTTATCTTTTACAATAAGTGTCCTGGAGGTTTTCCTGTCTGTCCATATTTGGATGATGCTAGAGGCAACCTTTTAAAAATATATCTTTATTTGAGGTCAAGTGCAAATATGGAACATGTGCGCAGAGCACTTTTTTTTTTTTTTTTTCATGGAAATATCTTTAAAAAAAGAAACAAATTAAGCAGGACTAATACAAAAATTAAGCACTCACATAATCATCACTACAAAAGAAAAACAGACAAATACATGATTAGGAGGCCTATATTTAAAAACTCCAGTACCCATTACACCTGACAGATGACAGACTTTTAAAAGGGAGATTATGAGGTGCAAATGGGAGTTTAATCTAGGATGCTCTTAATCCAAATTTATTTTTTATTTATGAAGTTTCAGGAATGACAACAGATCACATAACTATATTTTAACTGGGACATTTTCTCCTGTCAGAGACAACAGCTGGTCATATGGCACTGCTGCTGTTGTTGTTGGCGTGGTGACGTCAGCCGCAAGGTGCGCAGGATAACGTGGACGGTGAGCAGAGGAGGAGGAAGAGGAGGAAGAGGAGGAGAGCAGCAGCTTCTCTCCCGTCCCGCCATCTGTCTGCTGTCACCGCACACAGTGAGACGCATCACTGCTGTACTACTACACGGAGAAATCCTCTTGTTAAGTTGAGTGGAGCCTTCTCAGCGGGATGTGGACGGTGTTTCCCCAGGTAAGTCAGTGCATGTCTTTGTTGTCAGTTAGCGAGCTAATATTTTACAGTTTGTTTAAAAAAAAAGCCAATTTACTGATGAAAACACGTATAATAAGATGTGTGTTAGAAACAGAGGGGAATTAGTTGCCCTAAAGTTAGTTATATGTGGTTTTATGTGTTTTACGGTTTGGCTTTGTGTCTCCGGTCGGGAAGCTTCAGTGGTTGCTAGGGTACCCGGACCTGTTGCTATGGGCGTTTATGGTCTTCCGCATGTGTTCAGCCGCACGTGAACATAAATTTAGGTGTTGATAGATAGATAGATAGATAGATAGATAGATAGATAGATAGATGGAGGGACAGGCTCCATATGCGATATTTAAAATTGAAATATTCACAATTAAAATACATAAAAAAATATTAGGCTTATTTCCATTGTGATCCTGTATTGCAGTACAAAATGGCGGACTGAATATGAAACTGTCAAGCAAGAATGACATTTAACTTTCCTGTATTTTTGCTGCAGTTTTTGCTGTAGTATTTTTTATAATGGTGAACAGTCCTCACAATATGCCACATGTTTGTTTGTTTGTTTGTTTGAGGCCTATACTGATATTTAAGAGGTAAAAAAAATCTGATATGACAACAAATATTCATTATTTTACACAATATTAACAAATATTTTAGATACAGATCCATTAAATTTGATTATTGTGGCCAAGAAATGTGCCGAGCAGCATGTAATGTATAGTTGAAATGCACTCTGATGGACAAACTATGTAGTTGAGACAAATGTGGATGATGTTCTTGTTTTTCATATTGTAGGGCACTGTACAACACTTTGTAACTCCAGTTTAGAAAAGCACTATAGAAATAAAGATTATTATTATCATCATCATTATTATTATTGTTGGCACGACTCCCCACAGCACTATAGGGCTGCACAGCTAATTTAAATATTTTTGAAATTTCAATATGGCAAAGTGCAATGTCCAAATTGCAGGAGCAGCAATTTTATTTTTTGATAAAGGTAAATGTGTCAAAACATACAATTATGAATACAGCATTGTAGTATTGCAGAGATGCCCAGGCCTACAAATCATTTTCCAGATGTAAGGGAACTCGTTTGTTTGATACAGACCCCAGCACAAATCACATTATCACCATTTTTCAAAATGTTTATTAGAGAAAACAAAAACGCAAAAATTGCCAATCACATTAAAATCATGACTCATATTGCAATTGCAATGTCTGCCAATATAATCAAATATGGGGCAGCCATTCTGCGATAAAATATCTTTTTGTTTTTACTTGAATTATTGGTCCAGAAAGCCTTTAAAAGTATGTCAGTAAATGAATAAGATTAAATAAGAGGATTTGTTACAGCTGCCTTTCCAGTGTGTGTCATTGGCATTAGATATCACTGCCACAGTAAACTTAATTTAACTTTTTTGAAGAGAGATCATTAAAAGAAGACACAAAAAGTACTGAATTACAGTACACAAGTTAAAGGAGGTGATTGGATCATATTTCACTGGATTTTTTCCTTGTATGATTTCTATGCAACAAATAAATGATTGATCGGTACTTGTTTATAGCAGTATTGATCAGATATGTTTGAATATAACTGTTTATTGATGTCAATTTCAGCAAAATAATATGTTTATTTTGCTGCAGGCCAGCATACATGCTGCTCAGGCTTAAAGAAATTAATGTAGTGTTGTGGAGTTTACTGATTTTTTTAAACTCACAGTCAGCAGTGTACATCGATGAGAACACATAGCAGTATGATTGTTTCAGGTATACATTAGAAAACTATGTCACCCTGTTACAACCTACTATTATAATACCATAGGAGAAAAGGCGGAGAGTGTGTGCTTCCAAGTAAGTAAGAGTCTGTGCAAAGTACTACTCCTCTTGTAATCCACTTTTGCTCCATATGGCGAGAGAAGAGAAGGTATTCCAGCTGTCACTGCTCGTATCTTAAGCCGTGCACAGCTCAGGTAGGCAGCTGCGGTGAGTCACGTACCCATGAGGACACTTTGTTTTGGTTGACGCAATACAAAATCTGTTTGCGAGGGAGGATTTGGACTCACAAGAACATATAAAGATAAATATTTGCTGCCATTAGCAAGAGTGGTTCTGTGCAGGAGATACAGTCGAGGAAGTTAGTTTAACCTGATCATGAGGAAAGGCATGTTGCGGATCATGTTTCAGTCATTTACTGTGGTTTTTATGATCATGTAAGTTAAAGTCAGAGGTCCATTTATAGCTCCACTGTGGAGGCTCACTGCCTGTTTTATTGTCAGTTAGTCATAAGATTATAAGGTACTGATAATGTTCAGTAAGGTGTGACAGTGATGTACTGCCTGAGTGTTGGGTGGAAGGGAAAGAGCAAAGACTTCATAGTCATGACATCCTCTTTTTAGAGAATATGAGCCGTCACTGCCAGACCAAAGGTGGTTATTATCTTTATAAACTCGCCAGGACTGCATATTTTCCATACCAACATAAATGAGCCTGAATCTGAATGTAAGCTAACACCAACTACAGTTGATATGTTGCTGTCCTATTTTTTCTTACACAAGTAAATTTGGACTTTCCACAGGCCTTAACGAGCTCATTTGGTAATAATTTATAGATTCAGCCTACTGAAAACAGTTTGAACCTCTGCTATAAGAGCCTTTTTTAAACGGAAAGAAAATATCAGTGATGCACAGTAATGGGATGGCCACCGTGAAGTTATTTTCCCCTTTGCACTCATTTAAACCTTGCACATTTTGAATGATGTTACAATTTGTTTTTATGAGCAGCTAATTGAAGCTTTCTCCAACTCAACTTCCCATCTGTGCTTTCAGAACAAGTTCAGCTGCACTGCCCCGATGAATTAACGTGGCAAACTTTGCAGCCATAAATAAAGATGAACGGAAACACCCACATTGCTGTGGGCGCGAGGCAGGAATTCGATCGCCACGGCTCAGTCCTGCTTATGTGTATGTATAAGATAAAAATCACCGGTGCATGACCCGTTCTTCATCCCATTTTTTTATTTTTTTTTCCTCATGACTAAACCGTTTTGCACAGATTTGCCCTTTGCTGTATTTTTGTTGGTTTGTGTGGGATAGTGTTGATGTCATTAGATTGAAAACTTACATCAGCTGCATCAGATCAACTCCGCCTCTTTTGTATTTGCACATCTGTGCACGTGTGAGTATTTACAGCATGCAGACATGCAAACACCTCTTTAATAATGTGTTGTGAGTTGTTGGTGTGAGTGACAGGCTGCATCATTCTGGCTCTGTGTCACAATTTGCTTGGTTGTCAATCAATCTGCTTCAGCCACATTCTCTTCATTTCTCCTTGATTCGTTTTCACATTTTAACCATTTAGCACAGGCTTTCTGTACTAATGTAATGAAACATGGCGTTGGGGTGTTTGTCCGTGTTCCTCCACTCCTCTCACACCCTGTTTCCTCTCCTGCGTTATCCTTCTCTGTCAGCATTTGCCCTCCTTTCTCTTTTTGTAATTTTTCTCTCTCCTGTATTCTGCTCCACTTTCCTGTCCTCCCCTCCCCTTCATTCTCTGTGCTCTACTTGCCAAGAGGTGGATGAACAGGCCAAGAGGCTGAGCTGGCTGTCACATGCCATCTGCAGGGTCACACTGTGACATACCATCACATTCTCCACTCTCCTTTTCCTCAAGGCGTATCTGCGAGCTAAGGTCGCGGTGTCAGCGAAGGCGAGAAAGGCCTTGACTTAGCAGGAACAGCAGTCAGAGATATGATTCAAGAGAAAGGGAAGAAACATTTTAAGGAAGGATGTGGCAAGAGGGAAGTAACAGGAGAGCAGATATGGTGGTTTTTACTGGACCTAAATCAAGGTGAGAGTGAAGAGAGTGAGACACATCATTGAGGTTACCACAGAGCATTTGTCCATTGTTTAAGAATACAAAGACATCTCAGAGAGGAGGGGGAAATAAGATATTCTGAGTAGAGATAGAGCTGGTGAGGATGGTGAAATCCCAAGAGGGATCCCTGTGGTCTCCCTAATCTGCGTTGATCTGGTAAGAGACAAACGGAGTGTGAGAGGTGACTTGGCAGACTGCCAAAGAGCTGAGACACCAGCAGCTTAGAGCACAGACTATACTGATCCCACCAGATATCTTTACACTGTACAGCAGAGAGGAGCCGCGTTTGATTTAAGCCACACTGAATCAAAGTGTCAATTGATTCTGTATTTAATTAACAATTTATACACTGTATGTCTGTATGGTATTTGATTCGTGTTTTGACATGAGAGCAATTTTATAGAGGTTTTGTGCACAAAACCTGTCACCACAATGTCATTATGAATGCAATTTTAGTAATATCCAAAAGTAATTTCTAGGAGACAGAGTTGGGTTATTTGTGGACGCAGTTTCTAAGGTTGAATCCTCTCAGTAAATGGACTGCACCTATATATCACTTTTCTACTCTTTCAACCACTCAAAGCACTTTAACACTACATGTCACATTCACCCATTCACACACAGGTGGCTGAAGCTACCATACACTGTGTCACTTGTACTCAGCAGCCACACACTCGCACTCACACCGATGGAACAGCCATTTCAGTTCAGTTTCGGGTTTAGTATCTTGCCCAAGGATACTTCGACATGTGGACTGGAGGAGCTAGGGACCAAACTGCCGATCTTATGAAAAGTGGACGGCCCGCTCTATCTCTGCTGTGTTACAAGGTCCAATCCTCAGTGTTGAGCTCCCAAGACTCTCTACTAATGACACAAATATAGTAAATCTCATTGAAATTTCACTTTCTGGTTGATTATGACGTCATAATAAATCCAACGTCTGTCACAGCTCTGTTCAGCAAGTTTGTGCACCAAACCACCTGTGTGGAAATCCAGCTGAAGACAGTCAAAGCCACCAAACTTTAAGGGGGAACCAGGACCCAGTGATGCCAAAAAGGACAAGACAGTGCAGGACTAATTTCTTTGTGAAGCCCATTTCATGCAGTTTAATATGTTTTACTTAAAGTACATTTTAGAGTTGTTCCATTTCCAATACCAATATCGGAAATGCCTCCAATGCAGGCTAAAATGCTGGCTCTTGTATTGGTGAGTACGCAAGTCTATGCCCTGATCTGAAATGGTTAAAAGTGCCATTTGTAGTAGGTTAAAACTGTAATAAAACATTTTGGCCTGGAGTTAAAAGTAGTCAGTCTCAGAACTTTGTCAGTTTGTTCCAATCTACGCACAGTATAATAACTAAACTTTAAGTTTTACTATGGTTTCCGAAAGGGTTCGTATTATGAAAGTAAGTCAGATTTAATTTTTTGTCTTAAACTGTGCCAAACCATGTGTTATGTCCAAAAACAGTAACAGAGGACGGAGGCTGCACTGTGGTTTTCTGGCTTGTGTTCCTCCCTCTCACAAGCCTGATCCAAAGTTCAAAAGCCATTGTTATTTCACTCCTGCCTCTAAAATTGTATGTGGACACCTTTGGACCAAGTACCTCTTTTCCAAGCTGAGACCGCCCTGCTATCCATTGATATTCAGCCCTGCTGTAAATAAGTGACAGTAAATTGGCCTCCGGTTACTGATGATGACCACAAGGACAAAAGACCAGAGGTCGAGCAGATTTCTGTGTTTGAGTAAATCAGTAAATGAATAAGTGAGCATGTTGCCACCAACACAAAGGATGTTTTCCATTTTTCTTTGTCCCACTGGTGGAAATGAGCCGCAGCATAACTTTATCCAAACACTCAGCCGGCTGGCCCGCCACTCAGTCAGGCATGCAGCTGTTGTGTCCTCTGCCCAGTCTTTAGACAGTCTCTTCACACTGTCTGTGTCCCGGCCCCGGTCAGCTATTCAACCACTCAGCTCCTCTCCTTCGCCGGCTCCCCACCTCCCCAACGCAGACCTCCTTTCCTGCCCCAGGATGCGATGTAGTGACGTGTCTACCGGCGCAGTGAGACCGTCCTTGTTCTAATGTGTTTGTGCGCTGAAGAGATTACAAGGAAACAGCTTGCCAGGGGCAGGCAGCTGCTGTTTCCTACAGCTCGCAGCAGTTTTTGGGGGACAACAGCAGGATGCCGTGGGGGAGAAGTGGCTCGGCGGCCCTGCTGCTGCTCTCGGGCAGAGCCATCGCATGGGCCAAGGCCAGGTAGGATCAGGCCTCTGCTGCCACTTTGGACTCAGGGGCTGCTGGGACTTGAAGCTCATGTATGGATTAAGATACTCCGCTGCTTTAGGCTAAACTGGGTTTGGGTGCTGAGCAATGGTGTTGAAACAGTTTTCTTCTGTGACTCCACACTTTGGTTTTACTTGTCTTTGCTTTACAGTGCAACATTCTGATTATCATTATTAGCATCCATGTTTTTTTGTTTGAGCTTTGTAGACTGCAGATCTCTCTCTGTGTTTGGGATTTTCTGTATCACAGGACATGCTGTGACAGGGGTTTGACAAGAAACACTTTCTCAAGGCTGTGTGAGCAAACTGTTGCATTCTCTGCAAGATAAGAGGCTTGCAATGGAATTCAGCCACGAGGATTAAACACTGTGTTGCTTTCAACACGAGCTGCTTTTTCAACTGGATTACCGTATTCCTTGACCAGAGTTTGTTGGATGGGTTTACTCTGCGTTGTTTCCCACAGTGCTGAGTATAAGCGTTAAGACAGCAGTTTGACATTTTGTCCATTCTTCTCTGGTTTCCTGTTGATTCTCTGTGGCAGGTTGTGGCTCATTCAACAAGAAACAATGTCAACACCTTGACATTTTCAGTAGTCCCTGTTTTCAATTGTCCCATATTCAGAAGTTACACGGAGCATGTGCTCTGTTTTGTGGCTAATTTGCTGACATGGTGAGGAGTATTATTAGCAGGGTTAAAAATAAAACAATGCTGCTTTTGCTTGTGGCTCTGAAGGCAAAACAAGAAAGCTTTTTTTAATCCCTTTTTTAAGCTGTCCTCTGAGGGTACTCCAAAGTGCAGTTGCTGGCATACTTAGTTTGAGGTCATTTTAGTTATGAGTCTGGCTCCAGACGACTTGTATGGCAAAGTTTGAACCCTTTATAAAAGACTTGGGCAGATTATGAGACAGTGGGCCCCTGGGCACAGACATGCAAGAGACCCCGCTACCTCTCTGAAATAGGGGCAAGACACACAGATTTAATAGTTGATTAGCCCCTTTCTGTTGTTGCTTCTCTTTGTAGTTATTACGCATCTCTATGTGATTTTGTTTCCCTTTGTGTTTTGTGTTTTTTTTTCTTTTCATCTGTGGTTGTTTTTGCCTATTTTCCTTATGGTAGAAAGTCTATTTGTGTCTCTTCGCAGCTGTTTTGCATCTCTTTCTAATCTTTCTATGTCTCATTGTGGTCATTTTGAGTGTCTTCCTGGTTGGCAAATGTTAATTTGAGTGACGTTTTGCAGGTGAAGGCACCCCTGACAGTTTAGGCCAATCCATCCATGATTCCAGATACTTTTTTAAATAGAAATCTGAGTCTTATGACAGACTGTAAGGATTGACGTAAGTGATTAGGCTCCTCTTTGTAAGCTGCACTGCAGGTTTCTATCCTTTTTATTTTCCAGGAAATGCATTCCCAAAAGCTCCTCAAGCTTTAATGAAATCAAACTAAAACTAAGTCATGCATGAGCAGACTTTTGAAAAACATCTTTGTCAAGGTGGAAATGTGAGGTTAACAACTAAAGTTAGTGTCAAGGCCACTGGAAAGTCTCTCTCAGTTTTCTTCTAATCTCACCTGACATCTGTTTCTCTCTGTTTACATCCTCAGCTGACATATAGGCTGTCATCAGCATGACAAGAGGGAATGAAAAAGTGATGACGAGTCAGTGATTGGGGTGGGGAGGGGAGAGCGGGGTGAGGGGTTGCAGTGCTGCTCTCACACAGGCAATGCTGACAGACCTGTTGCGCTTGAGGAGCCTGAGACACTTTCTCTCACTCTGCCTCGTGCTCTTACAGTTATTTATGTGAACTGTTTAGTCGAGAGCTCAGGTATGAGGTCGAGCTAGGATGTTAGCTGTGAATGTTGCAATAAGTAGCTGTCCTCTGCATATAAGGCAATGATTTGATTTAATGTTACCACGTCACGAGCTGTCACACCATAAGAATGTGCTGTTTGATATGAGATCAACTGTTTGCAATGCAGGAGTCTGTGAAGAAGAGTCTTCATCCATTGATCCATTTGATTAACTTATTTTTTAGAGTAACAGCATAGCAAAGAGGTGATAATATGTCTCATCTGTCATCAAAGAATCATTGATTAATTAGCTCAAGTTGAATTGTGATTCTGATGTGTGTGTAAAAGCTTTCACCTGTGTGGCCAGAGGCTTAACCCTAACTCTTGTCTACGTCCATTAGACTTTTACCTGGACTAGAACAAGTGCCATTGGTGTGCTACAGCCTGAAGTGTTTTTAAAGTTTTAAAAAATGTCAAACATTCCGTTTGAACCAGATTTGGTGGCCATCAGGCATGCCGGCAGGGCGTGTCACCCCACAGTGACGTGGGAGGGGACAGGTATGAATGATGTATTGATGTTTGGGGAGTTGTCACTCCCTCTCGCATTCCTGCTCCACTCAGCTCACAAACACGCCGCACAGCCCTGAGCCTCAGTGAAGTCTTACAACAACGCTTCCTGTCACCACTCAGAGTAACTGGAGCAGCGGACAGATTTACACACCACACTCACATGGTGTCTAACCAACAGGACTGGATAAAGCTAGGTTTTGTGCCGGACTGTAATTCCTGGATTCTTTTAGCACTGTGGATATGGGAGGCAGAGAGGAGGTATTGGTGGGCAGGCTCGGGTCCAACATGCAGTTTCCACGCACCAGGTTGAACCGTTTCAGGCTTCGTCCTGCTCAAAGCCCAGCGAGGAGCAAGCGCGTGAAGCCATCCTCCCAAAAGAAAAAAGCCAGGTATGTGTGATGAGATGGAGTCGAAGCTGGAGCTGGATCAGAAGGATTGGATTCATAAATGTTTTGCTGAAAGTTTGAGTGTTGTCGGTGCTTGAAGTAATATACACTGTCGGATAATAACCTGACAGTGAAGAGCGACATCATAACATGTCAGTCAAAACCCCTGCAGTTGTGGTATGCACAGTTTATACTGTGGCATTTAAAGATAGTGGCTATTTTAAAACATATGATCACTCTACTGTAGTTTGCAGACACATCATCTGTTGGATAAGCGAAAAACAAGTTTCTTTTGAAAGTTTCTTTTCTCAGATATTTTCACATCATGTGAGTGCTTCTTGTTGGGTTCCCTGGAGGTGAGGTGGATCCAGAGTGTCCTGCTGTGTGTCAGCTGTGTGCAGACCTCTGATCTCTCAGGCTTGATGTGTTTTATCCATCAGAGGAGCAGGTTGTGAGCACATGTTGTGGCTTTGGACAGCTGTGTGTGAGTGATGTAGTCAGCAAGATGTATGACATCAACCTTTATTATGTCTGTACCGCACATTAGGAGCTCAACAATACTGGTTCCCATATGTAAACTCAAGTTATTGGCTAATGTTGAGCACTGATCAGATAGTAAATACTAATACCTTCTTAAAAATCTGTGTGCATCTAGTAGATGTCATATGTCTCTGTCTGTAGTTCCACATCACTTCTTATTTATATGCAGAGACATTCATATATTCATATGCTATATAGGTTTGTCCAAATTTAAATTAAATATAGTTTATACATATTATGTTATTACAGACTATTATCATTATTCAAAGTGGATCTGTCTAGAGCTTAAACAATTAGAAGCTTTAGAGCAAATTAGTCAACAGCAACTGGGATTACTGCTTAATTGTCTGAGTCATTTTCAACCATGCATGCCAAACATTTGCTGGCTTCAGCTCCTCACTTGTGAGGAGTTGCTGCTCTTCTCTGTTTTACATCACTGTTAATAGAATATCTTCGAGTTTTATCTGCTGGTTGGACCAAGCCAACAACTTGAAAGAGTGTTTGGCTCATGGACACTATTTTCTGGCATTTTATTGGCTTGCACTTGATTGATTAATGTGAATTGTATTGTGCAGCCAAGACCTAATAGCTTCAGTGATACCATTATCATGCCTGATACTAATCCAATATGTACTTTTTTATGATGCATTTAATGTCCATTTTAATCAAATAGTTGAGTCTCGGAAAAAGTACAGAGAACTGCTGAAATGTTTCCAGTAAAACGAAAGATCAGACTAAACTGCTCATGTCACATCACATCACACTCTACTAAGATGTATGTTGCAATGTAATCATACAGGTTCAGCAACCCACTTGCCAGAGTAAATGCTGGCATTGTACCTTTAATGCAAGCCAGGGTTGCATTTTTACGTTATTATGTAGCCGATGTGCTGAAACTCTACATTTTAATAACACTGTGGTTAGGTTTAGGCACAAAAAACACTTGGTTATCTTTAGGAAAACATTGTGTTTTAGCTTAAGATACCCAGTTTTGGTGGAAGAAACCCGACTGGAAACAGGAGCAATGTCTTGGTAAAAAACAACCACTACTGGTGCATCCAGTAGCTCAGTGGGTAGAGTGGGCGCCCCATGTACAAAGGAAGAGTCTTTGCTGCAGTGGCCACGGGTTTGATTTCAGCTTGTGGCCCTTTGCTGCATGTTGGCCCCTTTCATGCTTCAAACTGTCCTGTCACTACAAAGGCAAAAAGCTCTGAAAAAGTAACCTTAAAATAACACTTTTTTTATGGCACTGTCCCCAATAGAACACAGCAATGAAGTGTAAGAAAACACCTATGTTTGTTGTCTAAAAAGTTCCTGGAAACGCAGCAGTGACTGGCTTAAATACAAGCAGTTTTGTTCTTTGTTGATCTCAAACTTGTGGTCAGCAAAGTGGCAGGCGTATGACCTAGGCGACATGTCATCCACCATCCCCTCCACCTCCCGAAAACAAAGCCAGCTAATACACTACGTCACTTTAGAAACGCTGATATGATACAAATGAAAGGTACAAATTTAACTTATCCGTGGTTTGCAGAAATGTATTTACAGTGTTTACAGTTTTTCTGCAGACTTTGATGAAAAAGTATTCATAGTGTAGATTTTATGGGACAGTGGCACACATGGTCTAAGGGCAGTGATTTCTTGCTTTCACTGTTCCCCATACCATTTTTTCTCCAGTCACATTTACTAGCATTGTTTCTGGCTTTATATTGTCTCTGTGCCTGTCTAGTATATGACCCTACAGAGAAATGACAATTACTACTGTATTTTCTATTTTTCTTTTTTCTGTTTCTGTTTCTTTTAAAAAGAGTGACTGAATTAAGTATCTATTGAAACTCACACCCCCACCCCCCTTTACAAACACACACTCTGAGAAAAGCCATGAAACTGGTTTAACATATCAGAGCATTTATCTGGAGCAAATCTGCTCTGACTCCAGCTGACACACAGTTGGTGTGTGCATTTATCAGGAACTTCTCGATAAGCTCATCATATCACAGCTGAAAGTATGATGGGTATTTTTGGCTCTTGACACATGTAGAAACTATCATTTCATTGTCTCTCATCACTCGTGCTGGCACAATAAGCCATCTGGCATTCCTCAGATATAGACTAGTGTGGTTTGGCATGTCACTTGAGATTTGCTGACTAAAGGAATGTGACTGAACTGCACACCGATGGGGTGACTCAGCTGACCACTTCCTGTGTCTGTGATCACCAGCTCACATTTTAGTGCCCGGGGGTTTGAGTGCGTCTGCAGCTGAGTTGGTCCGATTGTTGTTGGAGAACAGTACCCTCTGTTGTTGAGTCCTACACAGGAAACGCCAGCTGCATTTTTGCTGCTTGTTTTTGGAACAGAATCTGAAATGATTTATGATTTAATTTTCTTAAATGGTTCATTGTATTTAATTTAATTGAATTCTATTGTTACTGGGTTGCAGTTATGAATCTGTTGCAGTATATGAAGGGGTGTGACCCTCAGGAAAGCAGATCTCACATAGTTACACTGACATCTAGTGGACCTACAGGGTACTATGCCTCTGGGCCACATTTTGCAAGAACAATAGAGACCCCCCTTTGTGTCCGCTCTCGCCATCGCTCTCCTCACTCCGGCCCTCCCTCCATCCCGCTCCTTTTGTCTCTCCATCTCTCTGGGCTCTCCCGGCTGATTCACCCTCCCTTCATCGCTCCAGTCTTCATTCCTCTTGTGTTTGTATGCGTCTTTGTGTTTCTGCTCGTTTGTTTGCATGCATGCGTGCGATTTCTTTACGTGTGTGTATGTCTGTGCCAGAAATCCCAGCCCCACCGAGATGAGCGTGGAGCCCTGGGCCAGCCCGCAGGACCAGGCAGCCGCTGAGCACGCACACAGCACCCACACGCCATCCTCCCAGGATCAGGAGCAGCACCCCGACAAACTCTGCCTGGACTCATTCTGGAGTGAGGTGGAGACCATCCGACAGGGGAGTGGCTACACAGATCTCGACTGCACCAGGAGAGACTCCAGACAGTCAGAAGGTAAATACTATAAATCCTGTGCTGATAGATTGACGATGGATCGAAGGAGAGCAGATAGAAGTCACCATGAGTGTGTGTGGTAGAATTACAAACCATCGGTGCTTAACGCAGCTGCCGCTGAGGTCCGCCATGAAATGATTCATTCGCCATGGCAACATATCAGGTTTCTCTCATGCAGCAAAGTAGCGCTCATCACCATGACAACACTATCAAACACTGTGGCAGGGAGTGTTTTATATGCACAAACCACAGAGCCATTCATGATGGGAATGCTCTTTTATTACGTTCATTCAAAGGATCTGATTGTGCTTATTATACCTTTTGTATGCTAAACAGAAACACTGATTTAAATTAATTTTTCACTAATGAGTAAACCCTGTGATGTCTGGATTCTGGTGTGTAAGCGTGTGTGTGTGTGTGTGTGTGTGTGCCTCATTAGTGTTTTGAGAGGGTAAACAATTTTATAGTCCTTCTTATTAAATTCAAACAACGTACTAACAACAGCATTTAGTGTGTGAACTCTTTAAGAGTTCAGACTTAACCTGGTTACAGCACGTGTTGACAAAGTGGAGATTACACAGACAGAGATTAACTGTGACTAAACTTTTACACTAATTTAATGCCAGGTGTGACTGTTGTGTAGCTACCTGAATTAACTAACAAAGTTAACACTAATGTATGACCCATTAGCTAAAGAGATAAGATGGAACATGGTGGGTGACACATCCAACCTGACACTGGTTCAAAATACTGCCAAACAATGACCAAGGTTTTCAATAACAGTTCACAAATATTACACAGCCTGCTTCAAATGACAAAAATGAATGCCACATTTTGCTTAAGTACGTTATAACATCAGTTAGGTTTAAATTCCACTAATTCTTAACTGCATGAATACTGCTTATGCGCTCTGAAACACACATTTATCTATCCATGCAGACATAAATAAAACAAAATCATACCTGCTTTTGCTGAAAGACTACAACAGAGAAACAATACTGTGGCATTCGCTTCTGCTCAAGAGGTACAAAACCTACCAGAATGTGCTGCACCGCACCAGACTAATAAACACATTAATGCAAGTTGCTTGTTCAAAAAGCAAAATGGCTGCTGGCCGGTAACAATCTCTAGTTATAGTTAAACAGTGAGCTAAAATATGTTGTAGCTGGCATACGAAAATGTGGAAGTACAATCTTTAGCTCGGGCAACAGCCCTAAAGCCAGTGAAGATTTTGGCTGAGAGATGAGCAGAGAGATCTGGGAACCTTTAAGTTTCTTATATTGTTTACCCCCCTAAAACTGTTAATCTGGGACTCATATTACAGTTTGTGATGCTCTACACATCCCTTAAATCTTTACAAGCTGTGACATTTGTTAAGTTTTAATTGAGTAAATCACTGGTTTGAAACCAGCTGTCTGTTTCTACAGACTGAGGAGGGACCCCATCCGCTCATCTAGTCAACATGTTCTGCATTTTAAACTGTATTATATCTCCATGGTGTTGCTGTTGTTCAATGTATTAACATGTTGCCTGTCGTGTGTTTGTCTCTCAGAAGGTGAACAGGAGGAGCAGTGGCTGGCCGATGCTGGTTTGTCGACCCTCATCAGCGATGATAGCGAGGATGTAGACAACGCGGTGCTGCTGTCCACTCTGACCCGGACCCAGGCCGAGGCCGTGCAGCGCCGACTGGATTCCTACACGCTGTCCCTTCGCAAGAGGAACAAACCGGCGCCACGTGACGTTCGCGACATCTTCAACTCCCCCATCACTCAGGTCAGGACTTTGAAATTATTAACTATTTAAATCCCTGAATCCTTAAAGGAATGTTCTGTAATTTACCAGGACCTCTGACATCCTGCTGGAGGAGGAAACACAGGGACAAGCTTGATTTTCATACCTTAAAATGATCTAGAGATAATAAAATCATCCAGTAAGCATTAGATCTTGTATATGTAGCATACATGTACATCTTTACCTTTAGACTCAGCTTTACTTGATGTGTACAGATGAATCAGTCGGCTGCATTTCCATTCTCAGGATGACTGTTTACAGTGAGCAGAGGCTGTCTGAGTCAAAGCCGCATGCAGTGAAACATAAAATACAATGTCCCTGGTGACTGTCAGGAGTCAGCATGTTGTGCTGTCTTGTTGCACGCGGAGGGGCTGACCTGTGACAGCGAAGGCAAATCACATGAAAAGGCCATGCTTTGTCCTCGTTGTCTCTGTGAGCAGCCCTGAGAGGGAGAGAATAGAGACACTGTTCCTCTGATCCTTATCAGTCCTCTATCAAAGGGAACACTCTTTGTATCCGTCTCCATCTGCTCAGTGGACACTATAAAAACCCTCCCTCTATTCCCTGTGGGGGAGAAAATATTAAAGGACTGATGTATTTAACTAAAGTCGTTACAGAAAGTGTTGTATATGTGTTTGTGACGTGTCCATAAATTATCTCTTTCATCAGACCCTGCTGCCTGAGTCCCACCACAGTGAAGACCCTGCCCAAAACAGCATGGCGTCAGTTCCAAAGACACCACTATCAGGTAAGAGCTACACACTGTAGTACTGTTACAGACAGCCAAAATGAACTGTAACTAAAGGGAATAACACAGAAGGGAAAGTAACTGCTCATGCACTTTGACCATTCTAGCAAACTCCTCATGGGTTTAACCGCCTTACATGTCTTTAAAAAGACACGCCCGAAGAAGAAGTCAGGTGAGCTGCAGCTTTGTGAGGTCGTGATGGGGGATTGTGTGTCAGGATCAGGCCAGAGCCCTGTTATCTGTCTCTAATTGGTTCACATTAATCCCCGGGGTAACTCCACGCTGCTTCATGCAGGGAAAAGTCCCTGTCCTCACAGTTCTGAGTACACCTGCCAAATCTCAGTGTTTATGACAGGTTTTTTTTACAGAGAAGCAATGAACAGGGATGTTGTGTTTTGGAAGATAAAAGTTAAAGAGAGCGTGAGGTTACATTTCCTTGTGCTTGCTCACTTTTTTTTCTTCCTCTTCTTCCCTCACATGCGATCAGATTTTATTTTTCACTTCTCTACAGTTGACTTCCTCTAGTGATCTAACAGATTGGCATTTGTGTGTGTGTTTGTGTTTGTTTCCTGCTCAGCCATGACGCCGGAGCATCAGCGAGGCGCTCCCAAAGAGGAATTCTTCATCACCGACGTGGCTTACTGCGAACAGGCCGTCATCTTCCTCAAACAGGCCAAACTGCCACAGAACAACAGCCAGCGCAGAAAAGAGGACGGCACCCTGCCTGTAAGCACCAAAACACTCGTGACTGCAGGTCCTGCTGCCTTCAGGAAAACAGGGGAAACTTTCAACGAGTTATTTTAAATGAGGAACTTTGTAAACGTCCCAGTGAGTTCATGAAATGGGAAGACAATTTGCAAATAGGGTATTATAGGGAAATACTGACATGTGTTTCAGTGCATGTGTTTCCTACATTCATTCGTCTTTGTGGGTGTGAAAGTAGATTTGAAATGAATTTACAAAAAACAGGACATAATGACAATCACATAGCTTTTGGGAAGGCGAGGTACATACATGATGAATAATTACTCCTATTAACAATTTGGCTTTTGTACCAGGATGGAATTTCACCTCAGTAATTTAGGGCGTTTGAGCTCTTGACATTTTCACTAAGCCTTTCATAGAAATCACAGCACAGTTCAGTCCCAAATATTTTGGGTCATTTTCATGTAAACCTGTTAAAACACACAAAATGTTATTGTAAGCCAATTCTAATCGGCCTTGCTGTTGGTTAGATAACAGGGTTACGCACAATAAAGGAACGAGGGAATTAGCTCCAAACAAAAGAAGAGTTGTTGTGTCACAGAGTCCAGCAGATTTATTTTGCTGTTTCAGGCTAAATAGGTTTCCTCAGCAGCAGTGGGGAAGAATTAGTGGTTATAAATGAGTTAATTATACATGCATGGATACCACTGCCACATTTACTTAAAGAGTGTTAATCAAGGGAATGATAAAAAGTGCTGCAATTTTCTTTTCCTCTTCTCTTCGCCTTGTTTTTTACCTTATTTTCTCTTCCTTTACTGTCTCTTCTTTATTTTTAACCCTCCACTTTCCATCTCTCACCTTCTCAGCGGGTCATCTGCCCCAAGTGCCGTTTAGGAGTGACTCGTATTCAGGATCTCTCCCACTCCGACATGAAGAAGGTGCGTCAGTTGGCTCTCATCGACATGACGGCGCTGTGCGACCTTTTAGAGCTGGAGGTCAAAAGGCACAAAATGAGCAAAAGGAAAGTCCCAGGTATGGCAGCACTCACACACAAAGGGGAAGTGAACTTTACAAAAACACATACAAGGAAATAGGCATAATTTAGGTGACTTGTATTTATTTTTTCAGACAATAACATTTTAACTATGTGCAGTGTTTATTTTTTGTCTGTTCTCAAACTTTGTCTCAGCCGATCAAATTAAAAAGAAAACAGTGACTCAAACTAGCACCTGACTGACTGTTCGCTTTCTAATGTCTGCAGAGACTTCCTCATGTCTCCATGCAGCCTGGAATTTAAATCTAAATATGCTCCTGCCTCTTTTCTAAATACTTTACATAGTACTTGTCACTCTGAACTAAACTATTGCGACAAAGTCTTTAGTGATACATCAATCAGTCATTTTTTGGTTTGCCAGTTTGACACAGTGTAATTACTGCACTATGTTGGCATGCTCATATACACAGAAATATCCCAGCTATGGACGTAGGCTACACACACACACACACACACACACACACACACACACACACACACAGAGGAAAATGTCTCCCTTATGCAACTTGTTCGTTATACAATCTATGGCAGAGAATAATAGCATGACATGTTACGTTTTGACAGAGAGTCCCCTCTACGGTGTGCCGCTGGCTACGCTGCTGGAGAGCGATCAGAAAATCAAGCCCAACACCTCGACTCCTCTCTTCCTGCAGGCGGTAAGAACAAAACCCCACCACAAACATCTGGCTGTTGTCTTTAGTGGGAAATGTAACAATCAGCATTCAGTCCTGGGACAAATTACTCTACAGTGGTCATGGGTACTTATTGGCAGTGATGGGAACATGACGCCCATGTGGACACAGTCGTTTCTGCCATTTTTCCGGTGCGACCGTCAGTAACTTCTAAGATGTGAGAGATTTAAACTAGAAGTAACCGCCATAACATTTTCACTGGCCTCCATACTGCTTTCTATCGTTTACTGACCCTGTTTTCCACCACATGAAACATGACATATTAGGAAAAGAAAGGCTCACCCATCAGCTGGCCATGGAAAGGAGCCTGTAGCCCCGTTTCCACCAAGCAGTATGGTACAGTTCAGTTTGGTACATTCTTATTCTGTTTCCACTGTAAAAAGTTGTGGATGGTACCAATGGAACCGTTCTGTACCGTCCCCGTTTTTGGTCCCCCCTCTGTTGGGGTACCGAGCACACAGATCTGGCACTAAAAGGTGGAGCTGTGAACACTGCAGTCTGATTGGTCAGTAGAGGACGGTCACTCTGCTCAGGGCTGAGATGTGGCTGGTTTTGAGGTTCATGTATCCACTGTTCATACTGTGGAGAGTTTTATTAGTAAACTGTAACTACAAAATGAAAGGATGTTTTGCTGCCTCTTGAAGCAGTCAGAGAAAAAATAACTTAATTCACTCACTTTGTCAACGGTGATGAAGAAATACAGTGAGTGCTCGACACAGCAGTGAGTGACAACAACCCTGCCCACATTCAACAGTACTATTTGCGGTGGAAACGTTAGTGGACCTAGGGTCTAGGTACCATGTCTGAAGGGTTACTTTTGGTTCCAAAGGTACCATACCGAAAGTGTTTGGTTTAAACAGGGCTTTCCTGCTTTAAAAAACCCACATGTACATGCTAATTTTGATGGAAAAAGGGGTTCATGTGGGTTTGATGTGATAATTAGGCTAATAATCTGAACAGCGTCTGAAGTCATTAGAGTTTTTGAATGTGGCTTTAATTCATCAGATCTGCTGCTCTCCCAACTGTTTGCATCTCTTTGACCATATTTTGCTCAACATGTTGGGCACATTTTTGCCTTTGTTGAACTACAAACTGCGTCTTCAGAGAGAAGCACATGAAACAACCTCAGTGTCCTCTGAATGTGAAATGCTTTGACCACACCCTGTATGTAGCAGCAGTTACTGAGAATAACCAGCAGAGGTGAGCAAGAGATTCTTATCTGCTGGTGCTCGAGTCTCTGCTAACGTCTCTCTGTCCTTTCTCTTTCTCTCTCTCTCTCTGCAGTTGTTGTCGTTTTTGGAGAAGAAAGGAGTCGATTCGGAGGGGATCCTGCGGGTTCCAGGATCTCAGTCCAGAATCAAGGTACAGTATTTGGATCCACACATCATGTCTGTCACACAAAGCTGGCACCAAAATCCTTCATTATACAACATGCCCTTTTTGTAATTTAATGTTTAAAGCAAAGAAATGAAAAATGTTTAATGACCTAAAGGGCAATGAAAATATTGACACTGTGAAATGTCAGGAGTGTCTGAACAGCAGTGAAGAAAATCAAACACTGAGTTTAACTAAAGTTGACATTTAGGAAAGTCCAGTGAGACAAAATCAATAATGTTTGTTTCTACCAGATTCACCTTCTGATACTATTTTAATTCAGCATGTGCACAGTTAATGTTAAATCAATTAAACTGAAGCAGACAGAAGAGGGCGCCATTTAGCAAAATCAGGACAGATTGCAGGGAGAGATGATCATGCTCCAGATCATGGATCTGACAATAGAGATCATTTAGAGTGAATTAACTACACATAAAAATTTGGCTTCAATCTTTTCATCTTTACTTTATGATGATTTTAGCTGAACAAAATATACTCCATTATATGAATGTATTTCTTTTACATAAAAAACAAGTTTTAATAAATTAAAATACAGATATCATAGAAATGTTTATCATGTCAGACACATACATGAAGTTATGTCATCAGTTGTGACATATCTGTCTCTTCTCATCTGTCCCAAGCTCATGAAGGATGTACCACCCTCAGCATATTCAGTCATTTAAGCAGAGCACAACATACTTTCTGATTTTATATTCACAAATAGATCCAGGATTCAGAACGAATCCAAAGATCAAAATCCTCCCTGAATCATTTTAGTATGTTTCTTAGAGATAAGATAGGCCGCCTGTTAGCAACAAGCTGGAAAATAAGAATCAGCAGCACAAGACAGTAGTGTTTATATACTCTTATATATAAACGCCTAAGGCACAAATAGAGACTGATAACAGTGACAGGTAATTAGTTGTGACTTCATGTGTTTGTAACATCCACAGTCTGAAGAGTTAATTTGATACTAATGAGTTTTAAATAACTGCTGCTCAGTGAGTGACAAACAACTCTCCGTCTCTTTGTACATCAACATTGCTGTCACTTAAAAATTCAGCATTTCCAAACACTGGAAACTTTATATGTGATATATACAAAAAACATTATTCAACAGTCCCGACTGTTGCGACACATTTCACACACATTGTTGAATTATTTAACTGATATTTTAGTGTCTGGGATGTAAGTGTTACAACTAGGTGTTTAGTGCTACACTGGTATATACAATTACAATGAAATATCCATATAATGTTAATAATACACATGAAAATATAGTGTAAATGGCTCTTAAATTATTTTAGCTTTGTCTCCCTCCCCCAGTGCTGTCTAGTTGCCTTCACAAAATCCATTAAATGTAATTGCTCTTTTTGTATGCATTTTTTTTTTTTTTATTTACTTTATTTAACACACATTTAACCAGGTAAGTCCCATTGAGATCAACAGTCTCCTTTACAAGTGAGACCTGGCCGACACAGCAGCACACAAAAAGTTACAGCCACAATAAAAAACATTAAAGATACACAATAACATGTAGAAATATTAGAACACCATGACAAGACCCAACCAATTCATTCATCCTTGTGCTTAGGAGAGCTTTAATGTCAGACACAGAAACCCGTTCACATAGTTTCAGCTCTTTCTGAAGGTTATTCCAAGAGAGAGGAGCAGAGCACATAAAAGCTTTCCTTCCCAGCTCGGTCAGTGCGTTAGGAACAGACAACAAAACTAAGTCTTTAGATCTCCGACTGTAGCTACAGTCAGATCTCTGTTCAATCAAAGTACAAATGTACAAAGGGAGTTTACCCAGTGTGACTTTATAAATGATCAAATACCAGTGACTGAGCCTACGAACGGGAGACACTGACAGTTCATCTGTGTTCATGTTGTTCTGAAAGCGTCTCATTGTTTTCCACCTGCAGCAGCTGCAGCAGAACTTGGAGACCAACTTCTACTCAGGGCAAGTCTGCTGGGACGACGTGAGTCCCAACGACGCCGCCGCGCTGCTCAAGAAGTTCATCAGGGAACTTCCCGCTCCTCTTCTCACCGCAGAGTACCTCAACACCTTCAGCGCCGTCAGAGGTCAGTGTGCAGCATTTTAAGTCGTTAAATAGAAGTATAAACATTCTGACATCACGTTCACACACACACTGTATCTGAGTCATTTGGGTGAGGCTGCTCTCCAGAGATACAAGACAACTGTCTGCTGTTTGATTTCTTTGAGTTTCAGGACTCATCACGAAGTACACTGCCCCTCTGTTGCAGTTACATCATAACCAGAGCAGTAGATCATGCAGTATATCAGCAGCGGGGTGTGTTTGTGAAGTGACTGACTGTGAATGTGTTCTCTTATCTGACAAGTTGCATTTTTACAGTATTAATCAGGCACACACAATAATCCCTCTGCAAGACTTCAACAATATGCTGCCCACTTTTGCAGACAGCTCAGCAGGGATCACATCATAATTACCTGAGTCTCTTCACCGTGATGCTTCCTTCTTTCTGCTCCGGCTGAGAAAACCAACATTAAGATGAACAAGTTGATAGCCTCTCAAGAGGCGTCTGTGCACTGTGACAAAGCAGCTGTAAAAGATCTGCTATTTTCACATTAGTCTCACCTTAATAAAAGAACGCAGTGATATTAATGTGATCTGATTGATGACTCACTGATGTGCAGTTTGTGAGGAGGATCAGTGCAAAGTGATAAATGACGTGTGACCACAGAGACATAAGCTAACAAACCTAATGACTGTCTGTCACAATGTCATTAATCTTTAGGTATCCCATTACTCTCAGCCAAATGCAGAGGAAATGAAGAGGGTGTGAGGGTGTGTGTGTGTGTGTGTGTGTGTTTGTTAAACCTGTCTTACCTTTGCTCCCTCCTCCTTCAGACATCACGGAGCTGAGGCAGAAACTTCACATGTTGAACCTGCTCATCCTGCTGCTGCCTGAGCCCAACAGGAACACACTGAAGGTACACACACTCTCACACACTCCACAGCACCTCAACTATTCAACAATGCACTTCATGAAGTAGAGACAAAAATAGTTGTCACGCTCTGAGATCAACAGATCTCAGCACCGACTGAACACACTGATGCTCTTTTACTTGATTCTCTGTGTTTGTGGGAATTCAAATAATCAAATTTATGGCTTGATTTGTAAAACGTCACATAAACATGACACCAGATTCTTCTGTTATATTAAAAGAAACATGCTCTGCAAAAATCTGCTTTCACAACACGTTTTGTTTCAACAATAATCCTTCCAAGTCCTTACATACATGTGTTCTTAGTACTGTGCTTACAGCAGGCACAGCTTTGACGTACTTGTACTTTACTTGAGTATTTCCATTTCACGTGGCTCTTGATGCTTCTACGCCGCATCATGTCAGAGGGAAATATTGCCCTTTGACTCCCCGACATTCATTTCCCAGCAGTAGTTCCCTTACAAATTGAAATGAACACACAGTATATTAAGCTAAGATTAATGGCAAGACTGGAGTTTTACACTGCATTAGTTTCAGCTGAGTGTTCCTAATTAACTGGCACTAACACCTAATGTAAACTTTTACTTAATTAACAATCTAATTAGCATTTTTACTGTGTAGTATTGCTGCTTTTACTTAAGTAAGAGATCTGGATACTCCACCCTGCACACACTTGATCTCCAGGCACAATATAGTTTTAAAATTACCTTCCAAAATAAAAGAGTCAAGTTTTGAAAAACATTTGATCTGCAGGTGATAAAAGCATCACTGGGATTTTACAGAATCCATAAATTTCCTGCAATATATGTGTGGTCATCGCTGTGTGTGCAGCTTTTTTGTAGCTTCCTCTTGGATGCATGCTGCTCACAATTTGGCAGCTGGTCGCTACCTTTCTATAAAGTCCTGACCTCACCTGCACACTGTGCCGAGGATCGTCCCGACCACAGCAATATAAGAAGTAAACAGTCAGGGAGCAGAGTTTCTACATAAAAATACATCACCACACACTTCTAGTGGATCATAAGAGATGATTGAGCGGGATTACTTCTATATGAGTCTATACATTGTTTTGTAGGAACATCCATCATAGTATCTTTAAAGTTGTCAGAAACTCATCTCAATTTACACTTTTATGTAACTCAACACACCGAAGCACCATTTCATAACACATTACTATATTGTTCTGCTCCTAATCCACATTATAAACTCTCTGCTCTGTTATATAACGGCTTGCATTAACCATGACTCACTTTCAGCGACACCAGTGTGCAGTCAGCTCCACTTATAGCATCCAGGAGCATAAAACCCACCTGAACTAATTACTCTGACTCCAGTGGAGGCAGCTGAAACTTACTGTGCATTAACATACTTCTCAGTCGAGGTGTTGCAGATGATTCAGTCACTGTGATAATTCACTTTACTCCATTTTGTGCCTCAGTGTAAGTGGCCTCTCAACATTCAAACATTGTTCAGCTGAAAATGAGCGAGTGTCTGTCAACTCTGCAAAAACTGGAATGTTCTGCCGCCATGTTGCATGTAAATTGACAGAAAAAAATCTTTTCCAGTACGGCTGAATGCCTTTAAAATTCACATATCTGTCTCCATCTGTGTGATTGCCAGGCACTCCTGGAGTTCCTCAGTAAGGTGGTTTCCCGGGAGAAGAAGAACAGGATGAACCTGTGGGCTGTAGCAACCATCATGGCTCCCAACCTCTTCCTGCATAAGGCCGTCCCCAGCAGACTGACTGAGGGGGCAGAGAAAGGACACGCGGAGAAAGCAGCTGATGTCATGAGGCTCCTCATCCGCTACCAGGACCTGCTCTGGACGGTAAGACCGCCTACACATTCACCCACATGTTCAACCTTTTACTGCAGAAACATTTGATGTAACACTGGGGGAGTAGTAAAGATGCAAATGATCATTTTGTTGGTGATGTATGCCTTTAATAAAGACTAATAAAATAACACTCATAACAGAAACTTCTATTTCTTATCCCTGTTGTCACATAGTAAATTGGAAACCTAATATCAGACAAAGCTGTCATTAAATGTAGCTGAACTCTTGACTTTCAAAGAAGCATTTTATTACAAATTTTGTAATAAATGGTTAATTGTTGGTTGTTTTTTCTCCAAAACCAAGTAAGTCGATCTTATGATAAGAACTGTGTGCATATTTCTTGGCATGAAAATCACAGATTTTGCGTTATGTTCCTTTTCCTCCTCAGATCCCAAACTTCCTCATGAGCCAGGTGCGTAAGCTGAATGAGAATAGCAACCGGCGTTACCAGTTCTACGATCGCCGCATCAAGAACCTGCTGAGGAAGATCCACACAGACAGCCGCGACAAACCTGATAAAAACACCTCAGAGGTGAAGAGCTGGTTAACAACCCTTTATTTATGTTAATACTCACGAAGCCTTGCGTCGATTTATTTGTTCCTGTTGATCTCATCGTCCACTAAAAGCTCCTCACAAACTAATATAAAACTGTATTAATGTTTTAGCTGCATGCAACAAGGTGTTTAGTGGGGAAACGTCATTGTTTGAATCCAAAGTTATTACGGTGATAAATGTTCTTTAACTCTCTTTTGTTTTTTGCCCTGCAGTTGTGTCGTACAGTGAAGATCCAGGTTGGGGATCTGGTGAGCGGCACCATGGAGTACCAGCTCAACATCAACTCCCGAGCCTCAGACCTGCTCGCACAGTTTCAGCGCCAGTCCCTCCGCAGCCCCGACAATGGAAAGGGCAAAATGCGAAGGTACGAGTTTAAATGATGACTGTAAAGGCGGATAACTCTTCACTTTAATTTCTGTTACATAACGTTAACAGTTAACTTTAAGCTATTTTTCTAGCAGTAGTGATGGTGTCACCTGATGAATAATAAAGTGCTCCATCCATCTTAATGAAACAAAGGATGCTACATAAGTGTCGTATGTCTCTCAACAGAAACGGCACCGTGGCGTATCCGGACTGCGCCCTGTACGAAGTGGGAGGGAACATTGGTAAGTTGGAAGTGGCTGCGGCGTTCTCTGTGGTCGGAGCGGCGCTGACATTTGCATGTCTTTCTGCTCATTGAGCTGATGAGGGTAGCGAGGTCTTATATAATGAACTGTGCGAGCGCCAAAGAGACACGAGCAGTGCATCTGCAGTTATCAGAGCAGACAAATGCTTATTACACACATGTCTGTGCGCTCACAGGAGAGCTGACACAGTGAAGAGTGGGGAGACAAACTTGTTCAGTCAGTTCGGCCTTGTGATGTGAAACTTGTGAATTTACACGTAACTGAGAGTAGTGATTTATGATCACTGTTTTGAAAGAAAACGAAGTAAGAAATAAAATGTACGATTAACTGAAAAAAACCCAACAAAATAAAATGATCAGAAACTATTTTGATAATTCATTTATTGTTAGTCATTTTCAAGACAAAAAAAATCCCCAAAATCCAAAGTTATAGCTTTTCAGTCTCTCTGTTTTATAGAACTTTAAACTAAGTATCTTTGAAAACAAACACTTATCAATTTAGACTCTGAGAAACGGGGCATTTTTCACAATTTTCATACATTAAATAGGTCAAACAATCAACAGTTAAAGATAATAATTCACAGACGTATTGATATGTTAAATCAACCCTACATTTATTTATATATTTAAAATTACAACAATGAGAGCGTCTCATATTTTCATTTGTGTGATCTCTGCAGGTGAGCACTGTCTGGACCCCGACACACACCTTCTGGATTTGTACAACAGTAACTCAGGAGGGGAGTGGGTCATCAAGCTGAAACCCAACGCCAGCAGAGGGCTGTGAAAGATGGACGAACAGATCGGGGAACAGGTTGCCCAAGAAGGACAAAGGCAGAGCCTGAAAAAAAAAGATCAAATCAGTGCAGCCCTCTCTTCTTCTCGTCCTTTTCATCCTCGGATCAACAAGGGAGAAGGAGACAGATGGACAGATGGAGGACGCAGGAACAGATAGATGGAGAATCTGCCAGGAGCAGAGCTTAAAAACTGTCTATGATCAGATGAACACACTTTGCCCTCCTTCTCTTTTTCCCCTCTACCTTTCCTCTCTCTGTCTTTCTCCTCTTTTTCCTCCTCCCTTCACTCCATCACTCCTCTCCTGCGTTACTGGCGGGGCTGCGATGCCGCGAGCAGAAAGCGGCTGACGTGACTCATTACTTCCGACAGAGAAAAGAGGGAGAGAGAGCGGCAGGGCAGTTTGGTTCGCCATCTTTTCTTTCAAGCAATCATCTCCAACCATGAGCGAGCAGATGGGGATGCAGAGCACCTCTGGCTACAGAGAGCTGAGGTCCCGCCCCCTCCTCAGGCCAGACAGACAGTGTGTTTTCATATTGCGGGTTTCATTCATCAGCGACTACATTTACATGCACAGTAATATTCCGCTTTTATTCAGAATATGATGATATTCTGAAGCTGATACAGGTCATGTAAACGGCATATTTTTGGAGTTAGACCTTCTTCTGATTGTAGCATTTTCTTAATGAGCATCTCAGTTGGGCTTTTTACCGCAGTTTATACTCGGCCTCTTGCCTGTTTATGGTCAGCTCTGTGCGTTATACACAAACTGACACACCAACAGTTTGCAAGGCAGGGGTTAGAGATGCATGCCCAAAAGAAAATCCCTCATTTCTAGTCGTAAGGAGAAACACACCTGCTTTTAAACATTATAAAAGACTTTTTAGATTGGTGCAAATATTGCACACCTGACCTTTTCGAGAAGGTTGTTGAAGGAATGAAAGAGGAAGGCTGTGTTCACACGGCCACCGGTGGAAAACTTTGAAAACATTTTGTAGCAAAGGAAGAAAATGAGACAAGTGGTTCCACTTTTATTCATCGTGATAAATGACACGTTAGGGCACATTAATCAAAGTATGCACAGCTGCATTCACTGTCATTTTCCACGTAAACAGCTCAGTAGGAGTATCGTCTCTTTCAGAATAAGGGCAAAAGCAGGATTATTGTGTGCATGTAAAAGTAGTCAGTGTTTTGTAAGAAGCTGACGCATGATACAGGAGCGACCATATTCTAGGCTGTAATCTGGTGTCTAAACCTGTACTGGACAGTAAATTTTAAAAGTTGTTTTATAGGAGGGGCAACGATGTTTATTTTGAGACTGAAAATTGTCCCCATGAAGTCTGTTTAGTAGCTGTTGTGGAGATTTCGAGATCTCCACAACAGCTTTGTGGGGAAATTAGGTGTCTCTAATCCCCCTACCAGAAATCAGGTTTCCGTTAACATGACATTAAATAAATCAAGTTGCCGGAGAAAGCCAAAACAGATCACTTAAATGTGTTAAACAAAATGGCTGCCGCCGGTACCCATTTGTCTAAGAATATGGACAGAAAACTCCGGTATCATGTCATGCAATCACTGATGATTAAAATCAAGAAAAAACATTGGAAACTGAAAGCCAATGGATCAGAGGCCGGCCTAGAAACGGAGCGACTTCAGCTCTCTGTAAACACAGTTACAGTCTGATCAATCAGTTAATCAACCGACTCTCACTCATCCACTCATCTGCTTTTGTCTCTCTGCTGACCGTTTCCCATCTCAGACATTTTGATCACAAACTAAACAAAGAAGGAGAGCTCTTTCTTTTCTGTATCGCCTCCGTCCTTTGTCTGTGCCATTCAAAGAGGGAAAGAGACCCGGATGAACTGATATCTTCTTATCTGTGAAACCCTGCAATCTCCTGGGCCTTATAAAAAAATCCATGGACTTCCAAGGACCCCTGACCTGTACAGAAGCTCAAAGAGACTTTCCTTTTCTCTTTTGATACCAAGGGATTTGGTGTCACAACCTCAAGGACAGTTATTGCACCTCTAAAGGGAGTTGTTACGGACACACAGTGAAGCTGGTCTTCAGGTCTCATTTTTAAACGCATGAATTGAGCCGAAAGTGCTGCAGTGACTCTTGGGGGTTTACTGGGATAATTGTTATTTATATGAATGTAACGCCATTGTTGCTTCTGTATTTGATGAGTATTGTGTAGGCTAGAGAGACTGTAGGATCACGTGGAGTTGCCGCGCTCAGTGTAACAGTATGTTGTGTGAAGTCACCCATGCTCAGTGTGGGAATTTGCAGTGTTCTTGTACATAATTCTCGATGCCGAGTTTCTGACGGATCTGTTGACGTCCTGAACAGTGCAGTGAGATAGATGTCATGTGTAAATATTCACTCACACACTCTGCTGTGAAGAGGCACCGGTGTCGCTGCAGTCGGACTGTTTTGATTGTGTTGCCACTCAAGGTATTCTGAACACACGCACGCAGCAAATGAATGTGGTTAACATTTTGTGCCGATCGTCAGATGTGAATCATTTACTCCTCGCTGCCGGAGCCATGTTGGTGCTCCGCGGCCATTTTGTGGGAAGTGTCTCGCCACTCTCCGCTCAATAGATGGAGTAATGACAGTCGGCCCCGGCACCGACATCTATCACCACCCTCTGCTCCATCTCTGTCACCTCCCAGTAATGGACCATAATGGCAGTGCGGTGCATGCATCAGAAACACGCAGAGGAATCACATTTCTTTGATAAAGGAGAAGGTAATAAATAGCTGTTATAAATTCTGCTGCCCCGGACCTGACGAGCAGTGTGTGTGTGTGTGTGTGTGTGTGTGTGTGCATGCATGTGTGTGATGAGCTTCATTACACAAGTCCAATTGGCCTGTCCCAGGGTCCCAGGCACAGTTCAGTGCCTCGGCACAAAGCGAGCTGATGAAACCGCCTTCTGCTGACAATCAGGAGAACTAGGTCACCTCTGAAGCAGCATCCCAGAGGGCAAGCAGTGTGGGGCCAAACACCCCGAGGAGCCCGGCACACGGACGCGTATTGTGTAAACACACAACATGATGTGGAGTCACCAAAAATGGGGGGACACAAGTTCACACACATTACACCAGTTTTCTGTTTGTACATATGTGAATGTGTTTGTGTGTGAGAGGAAAAGACGCAGCTTCCTTTGGGGGTACAGTGTTGCCTGTGTAATCACCCAGGGAGACGAAACGATGGACAGTTACAGGAACGTGTGTTTGTCGTGATCAAAGCGTGGTTGTGGACCTTTTTATTGTCTTCATCAGTGTTCGGTGAAGATTGTAGACGTCGGCGAGCAGACGTCAGAATGTATATTTATGCCCTTTACACATTGTTTTTAATACTTTCTGTGAAAATAGTCTTTGCTGTAGAGACAAAAACTTTTGAAAAACGTTTTTTGTCAATAAATGTGAATCTAATGTGCTGAACATGATTTATTTTTTTCAATATGGGGTAATGGCTGCGGTGGAGAGATGGTATCAACGATCGTTCATCATCCTCGTGGATCTGCGACGGCGTCACAGAAAGCAGCAAACATACACACACGCATGTGGAAAACAGAGAAAATGTGCAGTGAAGTATTGGTTTTATTCTGCTGCTGTAATCAATGGAGAGATTAACCTTGTAATGTGCGCGGGTGAAGAGGCCGGCGCTGATTAATCATCACCACCGTTCCTGGAAAAACCATTCGCAACTAACTGCCTCATCAACTTTGATTATTCAAGGTCTCGGCGTGTCCAAAGGGCCGCCTGAAAGACAAAAGGGAGAAAACTGATGTGTGATGGAGCATTTATTGTTTCTACTCTCACTAAATTAGAGTTAGAGTGTGTTTAAATTCAAAATGAGATATTAATGATTTGAAAAACAGATGATTTCAAAGTGGATTCTGGCATGATATATTTAATATATTTGGATGTAAAAACAGGCTATTTTAGGCTGTTATCACCTGCATTTTTGAAATATTGACCTTTAATTTTCTGCATAATTTTCCTAAATGAAAATGTAGAATTTGGAAAGAAAATCCTCTAAAAAGCTCAGATATTTATCCCTCCAAGACTCTCTCACACCTTTTTCATCACAGCTGTTTTCCTGAGTTAATACTGTATGTTTGCTTCTTTTCTTTTCCACTCACTCATCTCTGACAACAACATAAAAATCACTAAGCAAACCAAACCGCAGCCCCCCAGACAGAGCCGCAGCAGCAGCAGCCAGCCTGCCAGACGCAGGCCCCTTTGGCCTGCTGCAGATCTAAATTACTGTAATCAGTGGATGAAAAGCAATCAGCAGCCTTGTATGAGCTGCTGGCAGAACGCCTGACCCCCGGCTCTCTCCACCAATCAGACCGCTGCGTCCCATTCACAACTAATCACGACGTGCACTCAGAGCTCGCCGCCTCCCTCACATTTGATGGAGGAAGCGCTCTTCTCCTGCTTTTGTCTTTTTTGTGTCGGGCTGACCGGAGTCGACCGGATTGATGAGGGATGACGGTGCGAGCTGAGGCTTTTTTTCCGGTGCTTACATGGTGGCAGCCATGGTTTCCCTCCTGGCACCAGCTATAGAGGCTCCGCCACTGATGAGACAAAAGTAAAGTTTCACTTTCAAATTTAGACTCTAATCTCTGCTGCTAATGATGTGTTCAAGTGAGGCAGGAAACGGATGAAAGGAAAAACATGTTCTGGTGTAAATTTAACAGAGTGAGGTAATCAGTGATGGGAAAATAATTTGAGTGTCTGAGCGATGGGAGAGTTTGTGCCTCAAGTAAAAGCTCACTCAAACCAGTTGTGTCACATACTCATGTCAACGTGTGATTTACTGTGAGGGTTGTCTCTGCTCCTCATGAGCTGAAGACGCAACATTTTACAGTTACACCTTCACACAAGATCGGTTTGAAGACTGATTCTGCTGTTTTTGGGATGAAACAATTTTAGGAAGACATATATTTGTAGTTTCAAACATAGTTCAGTGAAGACCACTCGGCATCAATGAGCTGAGCTAGTGATGTAAGACAGTTTCAACGGGCCCCAGCATACGCAAATACCTACTGTATATCATATCATCTCGTCACATGTTCAAAAAGAGACTTGACATTGGACAACTTCAGCACACATTTTACCCAGCAATCATCATATCTGACAAAAAGACACAAGAATGAGTCATTTAATTCAACAGCGTTGTTTATTTAGAGTTTTTATAGTTTATAGAACCAGCATATTATTTTGTTTTAGATACTATTTTACCCAAGAAAATTGAAAAATGTGATAGAGATTGGTTTGCCTTTTTGACGGCATATTTGAACACTTGCAAAGGCCCATTCTCAGCCCAACACATAGGCCCAACCTCCATGGGCCCCGGTGCAACCACACCACCTGCACCACCCACATCCAAGCCCCCAGCGCCCAGTAATGTCCTGAACAAGGCAAAATAAGAGGCAAAGGGCAGAGTCCCTGCAGAAACACACACCGCCACACACTTCTAGTGGATCATAAGTGATCAGTGATAACTGATTTATTTGGTATGAGTGTATTCAACCCAGTCTCACTCTGAAGTTGTCGAAATCTAGCGCTTGGGCAGTGACTTGCGGCATCAGACACCAGTGACAAAAGCTGTCCTTTAACATCGGCATGATACATGGCTGGTTGCCGTCATATTTTAACAGTGGCCAGTGGCATCAGGGGGAAACGTGGCGGGTAAAGAACAGAGGTTAAGGCATTGCAAGTTTGAGTAGAGAGTAGAGTAGAGCTGTAGATTCTAAAGTCAAACCCTGTTCTACTTTCCAAAAACCCAACCACACGTTTTTGTTGCCGAAACCCAACCATGTGCGTTGTTTGTTGGAGGTAAAAATAATGTAAATTCACATTGTTGTACTGAAGTAGTGTGTTTATTTTGAAAGAGACCGTATATAAACGTTACATTTCCTGTGAAAACAGAAGTGTATTTTGATAGAAGACAATGCATGTAACAGGCAGAGCTTAACGCTGCGTCCCAGAACATCAACAACCAACACACTCAGGGTACCTTTAACGTCATATCTGGACGTGGAAAGGCCATGAACAAATGTTGATGTATGACGAGATCGGAGTGAGAATTTATTGTTCTGTACCCTCTTTTTTTTTTTGAAAAATCCTGCATATTAAAGCTACCTTTAAATCCTGCTCCACTCAAAAATATTTTGCTTATAGATACTTTACTTGTTACATCATGTTTGAGCTTCACAGTCCAGAAGTACGTAGGTGCAGAGGAGGAGGAGGTTCCAATATGCAACTCACATAAGTGTGATGTCGACACTTTGATAGGAGACAGCTTGTGTTTAGAGGTCAAGAAGAAGGAGTAGATGTATTTTTATTTTTGGTATTTTTGTGGTAAACTACTTTTATGTGATAAAACCAAACACGTGAAGGATGGATTTCCCTGAAGAAAACAACTGACCAACTTTTCTGAATAACAGACGAGAGGAAGAGAAATGAGGGATGGAGGGAGAACAGAAAGCTTATCTTCCATGAGCGAGGATGCCTCTGTCTTTGTCGCGCGAGTCACCCCCCCCCCTCCCCTCTTATCTCCACCCTCCCTTTCTTACCCTCTGCCTCCCCCTCCCCTCGCTCGTTCCCACCCTCTGCTCGCCGCCAGGGGTGGATCCCACCGTTTATCTCTACCATCCAGCATGGTGTCTCCTAGCAACGCTGCATGGATCATTTAACTGCCCCTGCATCCTCTGTTTTATCCACCCAGTTACATACAGTATGCCAACCGCCTTTATTCACATCTTCTGTGCTTTTATGGCCCCGAAACTACCCTCTGAGCCCGGCTCCCTTTTTTGTGTGTGTGCAGTACTTGTCTCTCTGGCTTGAAGCACTCAAACCATATCAGTGGCACACTTGAGGCAGACAGACAGGCAGGAGAGGCTGTTCTGTCAGGATGTGTCACTCCAGGATCCAGCAGGTGCACAAAACACACACACGCGCGCACACACACACACACACACACACACACAATCAATGGGGGAGACAGGACTTGGCCCTCGGTCTGAAAGGCCCTCGCAGAATCAATTAGCATTTAAATTAATGAAGCGCGTAATGAAGAGAGCACTATCTCTCCTGCAGAAAGCCGACAGACAGGCGGAGAGCTGATTGTGAATCTGCATCAGGAAGACACTCTGAAAGGAGCATCAAAGATATTCAAATAGCCACTTCGCCCCCCCCACAAACCCTCCTTTTCTTTTCTTTTTTTTTTTGAAGGAAAAGTGCCAAATTAAAAACAGAGCTGCTTTAAATAAACCTACAATATGTACGTCGTGTTAATATAATCACATTTCCATATAAAAAGTGGCACTAATAAAGCACATAATTAAAGATAAAATGATTGCGTGGAAAAAGGGCCGTCTTTATCTTTCAATATCCATCAGTGCAAATATGCTTAAAGGAGGCTGCTTCCGGTGCAGATAACCCGAAACTGATTCACTCAGGCAGACGGGAATTTGAGCTCATTTCAGACATTTACACTGGATTTCTCAATTTAGACTATATTTTTAAAAAAAAACAGAAAATTAATATTGTGCTGAGGAGCTGAGGTGGGGACTCTAAAGGCCTAAAAGATGAGCATACAAATATATATGTAAAAAATATATTGCCATTTAACAAGATAAGCACACATAGCACTATTTTAATGTACTTATTTTATTATTATCATTATCCTCATTCCTTTATAAATTAATCTGTTTACTCTGCTTGTCTTTTATCACTTAGGTTTGTAGTGTCTTTTCTGTCTGTTGCTATGGTTTAGTCTATGATTACATTATCCCTAATTTCTTTCATTTAAGCATCCGTTTGACTGTCTTTAGATCTTAATTTGTCTGTACTCCCATTTTGTCTTTGTACTGTATCCCAATGTGCAGGATCCCAGGAGGACTAGAAGCACATTCATGTGTTCCTAATGGGGATGCTTGAATAAACAATAATCAGAGAAGGATACAGTTGGAGTATAAAAATAAATATAAAGCCTAATATCTTTTATTTAATCTCTGATTAGTAAGAGAAATGTTTTCTTTTTTCCTTTACTACAAAACAATTAATAAAATAAATGATTAATTAAAATTAATTTGATTTAATATTGATAAATTACTATTTGATTAATTTCAGGCTAGCTGGCATGAAAAACAAAAGGCAGATGCTATTAGCACCCAGGTGTCTGTGGCCAACAATCCCTTTCACACGCGGGTGGTATATAGCTGGGTCCTAGCACACAGAGACTGCTGATGAACTGAGACAACCCACTTTAGATTAATTTCCTGTATCTGTGTCATGTGGGTTTCTCCACTGCCCCGCCCCTTTAGGAGACTAGGCCAGGGTTCAGCAGCCTTTGCTATCAAAAGAGCCATTTAATTTGTCAGGAGCCGCAGTACATATCTGCATTTTACAATAAAGGTAACACAGCCTATTAGGTCTAAATCAGCATGACTAATAGTGCTAGATGAGCTTTCGTTAGTATGATTTAGCACAAGGTGGCCCCTCTACAGTGGGCTACTTGTCATCAAATAACTAAGTTTTAAAGAGAAATGAACACTTAAATGTACATCAGTGTCGTGAGAACTATATAAAATGACAGAAGTATTTGACATGTTGAATTTTTAGTTTGGCCCATGTTCATTTCGGGGAGCGATTGAGATGTTTTGGCTTTACTTTCGGGTGCTATTTTGTCACCCATCATTTTATACAGTCTGTGGGAGAGACATGTATAGCTGCAGCCACATTCTGATTGAAGCCTACACGACACGCCCCCCTATATCCTGCCCACCACCAGTACAAAACCATAGCTATATGGTGTTGCTACTGTGACGTCACCCATTGGTTTGTGGCCTCCTGTTTTGAAGCCTCAAGTGTAGCACTTTAGCCATCACCATCCTAGGTTTTTGGAGCCAGAAGTGACCATATTTGGATGAGTGGGTTGAGCCGTGGAGGAGCTGACGACACTGGCAACAGACAGCCTGTCACCCTAAGCAGCCCAACGCTAAATGTGCATAACTTTAAGCCTTAATAAAATGTAAATGAGTGAGTTATATAAAAAAATCACCCCTGTACAGTTGTCACAAAGGGGGAAATTAGCGACAGAGACCAAAATTGTTTTTGTACCAAGCTGTAAACATGTTTATTTCTGCTGTAAAGTTGGGCATTTTAACATGGCGGTCTGTGGAGAGTGACTCGTTTTTGAGCCAGCCTCCAGTGGCCATTTGATGAACTGCATTTTTTTGCACTTCTGCATGACTTGGAGGTCGTTTGTACATGATGAACCCACCAACATGATGGTTATTTGAACCCTGCTACAACACAACATTCTCGTGAATAAATTCAAGGCCAAGCATAGAAATAATCCACTTTAAAACCAAATATATATGAACTGAAGAGCAAAATAAATTTTAATTTACTTAATCAATTCATAACTTTGATTGAGTTTAAAAGGAAAAGTTTACATTTTAATAATCCTTCTTACATTTTATTTATTTAACTACCTGCATTATTTATTGATGCATTCAGTTTTATTTCTGACTCATCCGATAACCTTTTACTGTCTTTTGTCAGTTTCATACTGTGACAGAAAAATGATGTTGGTGTGTTTGTGTCAACGGCAGCTTTTGTATTTGTGGCAGCTGATGATGTTTGTGACACATACACACACACACACGCACACACACTGTTGGCAGCGCTGCCTCACTGACAACGACAGACGCTCCATCCCCTGGGTCACCCACACACCCACGCACACGCACACACACACACACACACACACACACACACACACACACACACAAACAGTAACACTTGAGACTGACAGCATGTGTCACTCTGAGCGAATCTGACTGTATGCACAAACTGATGCTTTCATACTCCAGAGAAAAAAGGGGAGTTTCTGTGTGTGTGTGTGTGTGTGTGTGTGTGTGTGTGTGTGTGCGCGCGCACGCGTGCGTGCCTGTGTACACATGCTGACAGCAGCGACTGAGTGGCACACAAACCTTATCACTACAACACAGTGACAATAGAGAGCTTTTTGCCTTGAGCATCAAAAACCCCACTGAGGGAGGGGGAGGGCTGTGCTTCCCTTCCTCTACATGACTCATGGATCAAGACTTCCCCCCATGCGTCACTGCCTTCAAGACCCCCACCACCCCCCATACACCCTTACACACACACACACACACACACACACACACACACACACACACACACACACACATCAAACACATTCATGTCTGCCCCAAATACCTTAATCATTATATAAGATGACATTTGTTTTCTTTGAATTGTTTGTTACCGTGACGTCTTTATCTGTCACCTTTGTCCCTACTGTTGGTGTCCTCAAGAAGGAGAGGAGAGGAGAGGAGAGGAGAGGAGAGGAGAGGAGGCAAGAAGAAATTAGTGAAAGCAAAGAGAACAGAGAAAAGGATGAAAGGAGAGGAAACAAGACAAGAGGAACAGAAGAAAGGGAGAAAGGAGAGGAAGAAGAAAGGAGGAAAAGAAAGGACATGGGAGACGGAGAGGAGACAAGAGGAGAGGAGGAAAGGTGAGGAGAGGAACTGAAACAAAATGAGAGGAGACGATGAAGATGAAAGGAAAGTGAAGGAAGAAGGAGAGGAGGGAAGGAGGGGAGAGCAGAGAAGAGGAAACAAGAAAAGAGGAGATAAAGAAAGGACAAGAGAGGAGAGGATAGGAATCAAGAAGAAAGGCAGGGGAAAAGGGCAAGAGAGGAGTAGAGGGAAAGAAATGGGAAGAGAGGGGGAAAGGAGAGGAGAGCAAAGGAAAGGAAACAGAAGGATGAGGAGACGGGAAGAAAGGAAAGATAGGAGAGGGAAGGACATGAGGACAAGAGAAGAGAGTAGAGGAGAGGAAGCAAGAAGAAATGAGAGGAGAGGAGGAAAGGAAAGAAATGAGAGCAGAGGAGAGGAAACAAGAAGAAAGGAGGGGAAAAAAGGCAAGAGAGGAGGAAAGGAAACAAAGAAAGATGAGGAAAAAGGGAAGTAAGGAAAGAAGGAGAGGAAATGAGATGAGGACAAGAGAAGGGAGTAGAGGAAAGGAGGAAAGGAAAGAAATGAGAGCAGAGGTCAGGAGAGGAAAGCAGAGGAGAAGAAAATAAAGGAGAGGAAACAAGAAGAAAGGAGAGATGGAAAGAAAGGTGAGGAAATGAGGAGCCGCTCTGTCCTTCAGATGTGCCCTCAGATGTCTCTCAGCTCCTTTGCACCAGAGTCCTGTTTGTTCTATCGTCCAATACAGAGCCACAAAGTGAGCACACGCCCACACGACACGCCACGTCATCACCGCATTGTCCCGGCTCCCTCTCTGTTCAGCGTGCGTAGAGTAGAGAAACACCCACGATGCACCACTCCCTCCAGGGGGCTTTTCCTGACCTCAGCACGAAGAGGGAGGAGAGAGGCAGAGAGATGTGGGTGGACAGTAGTAATGATGACAGTGGGACGCCGGAGGTTAGCAAGACAGTCACTAATGTGTGTGTGAGTGTGTGTGTGTGTGTGTGTGTGTGTGTGTGTGTGTGTGTGTGTGTGTGTGTGTGTGTGTGTCTCAGTCAGGGCGCGGGACACCCCTGTGATCTCAGCGTGTCAGAGGATGATGATGATGCTGTGTTGTGACAGAGAGACGAGACAGGGCGCTTCAGTCAGCCTCAGACAGACTGCGACAGGGCCGACAGCAGATGTACACACAGGGTTACACACAGTGCTGAAAGAAAACACAACTCAGCTACTGTAGCTTAGTTTTTAAAGGGCACAACTTTCTTTCTTTCTTTCTTTTTAGGTTTTTTAACTATCCTGTAGCTTCCCAGTGATGTATCTTATGTAGTCAATTCTGAAAATTAAAAATGTATGTTCAAATATGTTTGTTTTACCATCAAAATGCTATTTTCTATTGTCATTCTCTTCATGACAGAGCCGAGCCTTCCTCCAGAATTTGTGTTAAGATCTTCCAAATTAGCCATATTCGTCTAATCCCTAAACATGCATTGTTGAAGCTAAGCAATGCACTACTGTGAACTGCATGAATTCAGATCTGACAGTCACACAAACTAACCAGTCAAGGCAGTGGTTGCTAATCAACTCTCATTTTCTGTGAGGTAAAATTACTGGTTTTGTCAAAGCAGTCTGGTGACTTTAAAGAGCAATATAACAGCTTCAGTTCCCCATGAGACAGGGCTGTCTGACAGCAAAACAGTGAAAATATTACTGACTATATCCCACTCGGAAGTTAAAAAATCCAGTGCTTGAGCGGTGATTTCCGGCATTAGACACCAACAAAAAAAGTGGCATGATATGTGGCCGGCTGCCGTTATAGTTTAACAGCGGCTGGTGGTGTCAGGGAGAAACGCAGCAGGACAAGAATGGAAATAAGGCAGCAAAGGTCCAAGTAGGGTGGGTGGTGGATGGGTCCAACAAACACTGACTTTCACCCTCGATAGTGGTGTTTGCGTCCCATAAGATTATAAAGCCAAACCCAACCACATGCATCATAAACATCTATTTGCGGAGTTGAAGTGACATAGTGCTTTTACTTTGACAGAGAATGTGTGTAAACTGTATGTGTTGTAGGCTGAAGTTGACACAGCATCCCAGAATGTCAACAACCAACAACCAACACATCACATCATCACATGTCGACAGAAGATATTAGCAATGCAAGTTCAACACATTACATTGTATTTTGAACTTAAAAACACCTTAGCAAAATGGCCACAGATCGACATATTGAGACATAAATAGCACAGACGTGTTAATCAACAGGATAATACTGCAGCTTTCACTACTGTTGATGCACCAAGCAGCCATCTTAGATTTTGGGGTTGGTATTGGTGAAGTTCCTCCAACTTTACAAGTTGGAAACAAGGGGTGTTCCAGTTGAAATTTCCAACTGGGACCTCATAAATTCCAGGCTTCGCACCATTAAGCCTCAAAATGCCAAAGCCTGCAAATACTTTTTTTGATTAATGCATCCAGTGAGCAACTTTTACATGAATGAATGAATGAATAGAGGCCATCTTAGAGTATCAGCACATCCGCTGTGCAGACAAGATGGGTTATCACCAGAATTATCACACATCACCGCTGTAGTTTTACACCATAGATTGCATCACAACACAGCAAAGGTGTCCCTATTATTTTGTCCATCCTTTGCACAATGTGTATTGTGAGCACTTGTCAGCAGCAGGTAATGTAATACCACTTCCTGCTGCTAGTGTGCAGTGTTGCCTCGAGCCTCCTTTTCTCAAAGTCAATCATTGTCTCTCTTTTTCTTTGTCTCTTTCTCTCTGTCTGTCTGTAGACTTGAGACCTCATCTCACACACACACACACACACACACACACACACACACACACACACACACACACACACACACACACACACACACACGTCTCTCTCTTTCACTGCTCTGCCTCCCAATTATTGTGACCATAACAACTACCTTTAAATATGGCCTGTGGATAAATTCACTATTACCAGGTCACTGCCTTGCAGCATATCTGTCTCCCTCTTGACACACACACACACACACACACACACACACACACACACACACACACACACACACACACACAGACTCTTTCTAGCTGCTGTCGACTCTAATCACCGGCCGCTGAGGAGGCACAAAGCTTAAAAAAGAGAGGAGAAAAATAACCATGGCAACAAATTTGAGGCAATTTCAGTAATGATATGAATTAGATGCCGGGGCTGAATTACTGTATGTTGGAGGCAGAGAAGAAAAAGCTCTCAGCTCTGCTTTTGAAGTGACAGGAATAAGACGAAGCTGCAGTTTGTGTTTACATTTACAGCAGGAAAGTGAGTTTTATTTTGTTTCCAAGGGCCTCTGATGATCACGCTTTGCTACGATGACACTGTTTCTATTTTAAGCCAGATGCCACATTATGCTGGCCAAAATAGGACACACAGTCACTCACACAGAATGAATGTCTGAGCATAAATGGCAGCTGGCAAAACAGGCTTAGCCAAGCATGAAAATCAACATGAATTCCCACTCGGCTGGAGCTCGATGCCCTGATGCGGCGCTGCCTGCGACCCGTGTCCACGTCCCCAGACACCCCTTCACACAGTGGAGTGGAGAGCCATGCCACGCCATGAGGCGGAAATAATGTCAGAGGGTTTGAGAATGGAGCGGATCTCAGATGATCTACAGAGGAACACGGCAGAGGAGATAATGAGCAGAGAGATAATCTCACATATCATGTCAGCTGTTGGATGTGGGTTTATTTGTTACCTTAAAACCCTTTTTCTTTTTTTTTTAATGTTTACATATTTTTGGGCATATTTTTTTTAACAATATGACAGATGTAGAATACTCTCATGCTTTAGCTGTGTTTTACTTAGTTTGCAAGGATCCTGAAATAAGGAAATGTTTAAAGTTTCTAGAAAATTAGGGGAATTTGTGCATTTATTTAAAGTTGTCAAGGAGAAACTTATCATCGAATTGTATAACACTGAACATGAGCTTTGTGTCTCATAAGTTGTTGCAGTAATTTTTGAGTTGCTGCTATTTGTCACTCAGATTTGGTGCTAAATTTAAACATTTGACGACATTACAATTGATTAAAATGGTCAAAAATCCTTCTAAAATACCACATAATGACACCAGGACTTCGAGGAACAACATAAAAAACCCATGCTGTGATTTGGTATCAAAAACAGCAAATCCCACACACTGCTCTTGCTCAGCTTCACAATTTATCAGTAACATGTCATCCTCCTGAGCATTCATCAAGAGTGTTCAACACCACTATAACACTGGGCTTAAATAGAAACTGCCCCACCCAATTCACAGGTGCGCACAGGTGTGAGGGAATTAATCAGCTGTGGGTGTGTCTCTCAATAATTGCCAACAGCCTGTGCACCATGTGTCACATATCCTGCAACGAAGGAACAAGGTACTAAGAAAAACACAGGGAAAAACCCTAGAAAACTCAGGCTCCTTACACATTATTTACAAGATTACTTACAAAAAATGTTGATCTTATGAATGAACACATTGGCCCTGCAGCTTTCATAAATCATTCAAAATGTTCATCATTGTATTCTCTTATTTTTTGTACCATAAATTGGTCTTTTGAGATCCCCAAATCCATTATAGCATGACATGCCATGGTATCTCATCATTTAATCCTTAATATCCGGTGCACTTCTCTTCTGCTGAGTATTTCCTCAATGTTACCTCCTCTCTCCCGCAGAGTAACTTTTTCAGTGCCCTGGAACCTAAATGATGAGATATCACATTTGAAGTCATTGAAATGTACTGCTACTACTGGGTGATCTCTATCATTTCTCCTTATGGAGCTCTTGTGTATCAAAACTTTTTGACATCCTGAGATTTCTTTAAGAATTTAATTTTGCAGTGATTGGATTAAGAGCACATCTGTTCTGGAAAGTGCTAAGAAACTTATTGTCAATATACGCATCCTCTGAATTCTCCAGGCCTCTAGTTTGTGGCTGTAAAGTTTCATGAGGCTGTGATTATCCTAGAGGTCGATTCGCAGTGTTGTACCAATGTAGTGTGTTTATTTTGAAAGAGACTGTATGTAAATGTTAAATTTCCTGTGAAAACAGAAGTGTATGTTGAAAGAAGACAATGCATGTAACAGGCAGAACTTGACACTGCGTCCCAGAACGTCAACAACCAACACAACCAGGGTACCTTATATGTTGTATGTGGACATGGAAAGTCCATGACCAAATGTTGATATGTGACGAGGTCGGAGTGAGTGTGTGTTGGCCAAATAGTGTGTGCAATCATGTGTCTTTTCAACTTTGAAGCCAAAGCAAATCTTAAAACCTGAATGAATTTTAAAGTACTTTAAATCAGTGTCTGTCCTTCAATCTGAAAATATCAAATGGATACCGACGTCTCTCCTTTGTGATGTTGGCAGGAAAGGACAGGGAGTCAGTACAGGTTACAGCCTGGATCGGTTTTGTCCCCGTTTCTCGTCTGGGCCAAAGCAAAGTGTTTTTGTTCATCCTGCCAGAGTGTCATTTCACACAGAGCCCTGCAAACCGCTGCTCCCCTGTGCCATTTAAATCACGCTGTGAGCTGCGCTGCCTTGGGGTCAGAATTGTTCTTTTCGTAATTGCAAGAGCAAACGGTTGTTTTTAAATAGCACCTCGCTCCTCTCACCAGCCCTTCAACTGGCTCTAAATACACAGACAATTAATTTTGCCTGTAAGGAAAATGTCTGAAAGTAGTTTACATGTTAATGTTAAAATTTTAGAAGTAGAGGAACTCTAAAGCTGATTTTAATACCAGATTAATGTGCTGGAGATGAACAATCAGAGGGGGACACTTTCTGAGCCAGTGTGCAACTTCATCTGTAACATGATCATCTTCTTCTCCGAGAAGAGCCTATAATTTAGAGCTGCTGTTCAGCAAATTCAAAATGGGGCATTCAAAAGCTGGGTCTTTTCACCGTTCAGAAAGCACCAGCTGTAGGAGACAGCATTGACAGAAAGTGGAGGAAAGGGGGAAAAAGGAGAAAGGAGAGAGTGAGGGGGGTGCTATTAATCTCTCCCCTTCATTCACCACTCTACAATGAATTGCAGCTGTGGCTGCAGATAAAAACTGAGCTTTTTTTTTTCTTTCTTCTCGGGTGATTAACTGTAGTCAGGTGCCTGGGTGGAGGTATGATCACAACAGAGCAGAGGGAGACAGGACACAGCCAGAGAGGGGAGGAGGAACAAGAGGAGGACAGGAGAGGATGAAGATAAAGTAAGAGAAGGATGGAGGAAGGAAAGAAGAAAGGATAGAGGAGAGGAAAGATGTGAAAAAGACAATGAGAACTAGAAGAAGAGGCAGAGATGGTAATGACTGCAGATGACCGTGAGGATACCTTACAGAGAAATACAAAAAAGATGGGGGAGGTCATTGAACTAATTAGGGCCACACTAACCTTTATTTTCATTGTCACTAAAGTTACTGATTGTTTCCTCAGTTAACAATTAATCGTTTGGTGATAAATACCAATCTTAATTTCCTGGACTCAACAGTACATGAGCCAAAGATAGTCAATTTATTTTAAAACAAGAAAATGAAAATAAAGGTCCAATGTGTAGGATTTAGGGGGATGTATTGGCAGATATGACATGAGAATAAGAATCGTTGTGTTTTCACTACCTTAGAACGAGACATTTTTATCCACATATGGAGCAGGTTCTCTCCCACAGAGTCAGCCATGTTGTTTCTACAGTGGTCCAGAATGGACAAATCAAACACCGGCTCCAGATACGGCCATTCGTGGATTCACGTTTTCGCATCAGCCGCCGTAGGTCTTTTACACACTTGGAACTCGAGAGAATTTTCAGATGGTTGCAAACCCTAACCTCACTGCTAGATGCCGTTAAATGCTACAAACTAGACCTTTAACAATAGCCAAAAAATAATCTGTTGATTGAGCTCTAAATCGAATGGAGTAAAGGAGCAGATGAATAAAAGGTATTTCATTATCCATCCATCCATTTTCATCCACTTATCTGGGGCTGAGTCGTGGGGGCAGCAGGCCAAGCAAAGCACCCCAGACGTCCCTCTCCCCAGCGATGCTTTCCGGATCTTCCTGGGGGATCCTGAGGCGTTTCCAGGCCAGACGAGATATGTAATCCCTCCAGCGTGTTCTGGGTCTGCCCCGGGGCCTCCTACCAGTAGGTCATGCATGGAACACTTCCAACGGGAGGCGTCCAGGAAGCATCCTCATCCAAACTACCTCAACTGACCCCTTTAAAAGTGAAGGAGTGGCAGCTCTACTGCCTGAGCTCTTCATTTTGGCCGCCTGTATCTGTGATCACATTCTTTCAGTCACTACCCAGAGCTCATGACCATAGGTGGTTTCGGGAACCTCAGAATTGAATTCCTGCTTTTTGCAGATGATGTGGTTATGTTGGCTTTATCACACTGTAACCTCCAGTGTACCACATGATGGCTGCACTGACCTACTGGGCGCCTCACCTGGAATGTTTTTCAATGACAGATTGCACATTTCCCATCGGAGTGTGAGCCACTGAGCCTGGGTGTTTTTTAATAACAACCCATTCCTGCTTTTCCAGCGGCTTTTGTGCAACGAAATCTGGGTGTTTTAAGCCAAAACATGGTTTTTGTCCCTAATCCTAACCACACCTTCACCACAGCATGTTTTAGAAACATGAAGTTTCTGTAGATTCACCACAAAATGTAACCAGTGGTTTGCAGAAACTTACTTTGCGAACATTTTTTGTGGTGACTGGGTTTGGGCGCGATATGAAAAGTGAAAAAGTGAAGAGATTACAATTTCAATTCATCCTGAGAGGAACATGAATAAACAGAATTCCATGTAATTCATTAGTTGTCAAAACATTTCTCTAAAAACGCAAATATCAAACTCATAGTGGTGCTAGATGAAAAGTCAGGGGAACACCAGCGTTATTAGGATTCATCCTCTGGGGACTGTGAATGTCTGGACAGAATTTCATTAAAATCCATCCAGCAGTTGTTGAGACATTTCAGTCTGGACCAAAGTGGTGGACCAGTCAACCACCTCTAGACGATGCCCCCAGCATGGTTAAAAACGAATAGCTAGAAAGTGGAGAAACCGGAAACACACACTGAGTGTACAGCAACACAGCTGGGAGATACCACCACACACAGGGTGGAGGGGGGGCACATTACAGGAGCATACAGAAAGGTGTGAGATTGAAATGCAATAAGGCAGCTGTGAGAGTGAGAAGTGGGTTGTGTGAGGAGAGAGGAGGCGCAGATATGGAGGTGTTTAATATTGTTTGCTGTTTATCTCAACTAAACACAACCACACAATAGAGATGGTATCTCGCCCACCTAACGGAGGAGAATCATTTCAGATCAGGGTGGAAACGTGATAAGCTACATTCAAGATTGAATTAGGGAGAGGTGTGATCTAATAGCTTGACTTCTGTTGCTGCAGATATGACCAGAGGAATATTTACTCCTTTTTATAGGAAGGCCAAAGGCAGGGTAAACTGACTGGATGGAAGAGGAATATCCTGAGCAGCGAAATAAAGTCAACAATACAAATAAAGAGGATTATAAAGAGGGCTGCTGTTTAGCACATATTCACCAAGAGTTATGAATGTACCAGAGTAGCTACAGCTTGTGTATATTTTCCAATGTGAGACTGTCCTTCTGAGAAAAAAGAACATCAGTCGTTTCAGCAAATCCCTCAAAATGACATGTTTATGTTCAAGTGATAAACAAGGAAGTAGTGGTATACTGGAACTAGACTTGACTCTATTTTAGTTTTCCTTCATACCTACCTGATGTCTCAGGGTGTAAAGTATGTGACGATATTTGTGTTTAAAAAAAGTGCAAAAACTGAGCTACTGGTGATAGACATCATTGTAGCATGTATGTCATTGTCTAGCCTACAGTTTTGTGTTTCTAATATGCAATTAGCTGACTAAAGCGGGGCGTCAACTCTAAGCAGACACTACGCTGTGGCCTATACGTGTCGCCTACACCATCGTGAGCATTTATATTTGTGTTTGTGTCACTCTGCAGTTACACCTCCAAACCACTAGTCGGTATCGGGGTTTCTGTGAAGTGCTGTAAATTTTAGTTGATTCAAAACCAAACACGCTTAAAACACACATAAAACATGGCTTAATAGAGACAGTTTCAAACACAAGTACACAAATTGGCTTCACTATAACTTGCAGCATTCACAGACAAACACTGGTCTTTATCTGGACACATTTGCCCCACAAATACAACATGCTAATGTTATAAGCACAAGCCTTTGGCATTTTACATTGTATAAATTAGCCTAGCGACTAGCGGAGGTTTCCTCTGCTCATATGAAGCCAGATAAATCACACACAAGGCTTATAATGTTATTTTGTGGAGGCTTTATTGTCTTCACAATTTATTGTTTCTTATCTGTGAAATTAAAGCAAATAAAAGCTTTGTTTCCGCTGAGGGAAATGGTTTCCCTCAATGCAAAAACATAAAATACAAAAAGTGATTTGATTAATTCAATTTACAGAGATGATTGATTTTCCTATCATACTAGGTTGAACTGAGAGTAGTGGCTACCAGGACGTTAGGAAATGAATTTAAAAAGAGGCAGTGTGTTTGATGAAAATGGGTGGCAGTAATTTAGTTTAAGTATGTAAATTCTGGTTAATGGGCTTAAATGTGCAAACCCACTGGTGTGGTCCTTCAGGTTTTGTTGAATTCGGCCCTCGACACTCCCGTGGTAATTAAACCTCAACCCTGTTTCTACCAAAAACACATTCAAGGGGAAATGTGGGTGCAGTTCTGTACCTGCTCAGCTTTGTTAAACGTGAACACAGTGAGACCAAAACGGGAGGCTGTGGTCAGCCGGCGGGGAGGCTGCTGATGTGTATTTCTGTCAAAGATAGAGGGGACAAAGAAAAATGAGTGTGGAAATGGAGACGTCCTGCTTTGCATATCACAGGTTGCAGTTATTTTGAGCCAACCCTCTTTCTCTACATATCTATCATTTCACCATGGTCACTGCATTGTTCAGCGGGGAGTGTCTGCAGTATAACATGTTTACAACCAAAGGTGACTGTGGAAAATGTTGCTGTAATAATGCGGCATATATAAGGCCTTTGTGTTGCATTGTACAGCCAGTAAATCAAGAAATACACAGTAGAAATAACGCCAAGTATAAATAAAGGCATCCATCACTTCTGTCTAATTAACTAACATCTTATAATAATGAAAACCTGACCTTCAGAATGACTCTTCTGCGGTGTAGAAAATCCCTGAGTATCTTTGTGTTTCCTGTCGGGCCAGCTTGCCCTCTGCAGCCGTGCATGTGTTCCTCAATGTCCTGCTTAAACAGTACAAGAGGGAGATCAGAAAGCAATCAGTGGTGAGTTGTAGACACACAGGCAGAGAGCCTGAGGGCTGGTGTTGAGAGGACTGAGAGAAGTTGAGTATATTGACAGGTTTGTATGAGATGTGTTACTGCAGTTGCCCTCGGGGACGCAGCTCGCTATATAGCACAACTCAGGCAGAAAACAACAGGCGAGATTAACCTCGAGTCTGTCGATGGAAGTGTATGAAAGATGTGTTTGAGAGAAAAACAAAGACACAAGTGGAACTCTAAACTGTTTTTTTGAAAAGTTATTTTCTCAATTATTGTCTTACTATGAGTTTTCTTTTGCAAGGGTTTGAACAACTCTGACGACTGTTGGTTGTTTCTTGAGCAAAGGTCGTGAAAATCTGATCACAATGCATCCACGCAGTCCTGATGAAGGAGAATAGCTGAGTTTTAACTGTGATTGTTGCTTATTTAGTCATGTATATTTAATATTTTAAAGAAATTCTTCAGATTCGAAGCCAAGTTTTCAGAGGCATTAAAAATTTGTGTACAAACATAAAACTTTGGCTCTATCAGAGTGGATGAAAAAAAATTGAAACATCCAGTACATATAAAATGTTTAGTGCAAGATAAAATTGAGGGAGCAGGAAAGTGTTTAAGACACAAGTTAATAGTGAAAACATCAGGGTTGTAGAATAAATTATGTATTATAACGACTGAAAATTAAAGAATAAACACAGTAAATATGTAGTATGAAGGCGGTGCAGTGGTTAGTGTTGTCTCCTCCCACAGTCCAAAGACATGCAGGTTAATTGGTGACTTTAAATTATCCGTAGATGTGAATGTGAGTGTGAATGGTTGTCTGTCTCTATGTGTCAGCCCTGTGATAGTCTGGTGACCTGTCCAGGGTGAACCTTGCCTCTCGCCCAATGTCAGCTGGGATAGGCTCGTATGAAATGCTCTTATAAACCAAAACTTTTTAAACCTCTTCAGCTCATGGTTGTATAGATAGATAGATATACGTTTGGTGATATTCTATATTTTTGTTAATTTCAAACAATGACCATAAAAAACAATAATACATTAGCCTGTCTCTCCATACTTTCTGACTTGTGTTGCTCAGCTCCATTGCTACTCACAAAAGACAGAGATATTTATCCACAGGTCAGGAATATATGCATATTTTCATTTTTAAATAAGGCTCAGTAATTTTCTCAAACAGCTGGGCACTGCAGTTTTTACCACAGGTTCATCAAACCAGAGTAAACAGTGTATTTTCTGGGGGGACTACTTTCAGCGGTGGATTAATACACATTTGTTGCCTTAGTGAGTATTTATTGATATGTTTTTAATAGTTTTTGGACAATAATGATGGACTGTGGCACCGACAATTCATTTTTGTTTTTGTTCTTTTCATGTGATTTGTTAATAAGAAGGAAAAACTATGTGACACTGATTGAGAGCACGAGCACCTCAGCACATTTAATTTGCAGCTCAGTCACCAGAAGAAAACATTGGCATCGTACATTTCTGCAAATGAATACATTACATTCACACATTGTAATATCAGCGTTTCAAAAATGAGGCCTGCCGAGCTGCAGGGCACTGTTTGAGACAGTCAAACAACAAACCCTGCTGTGATTTAGCCAGTCAGTCTTGCTGTGTTTGCAGTGGCTTTCTAGGCCCAAACGTGGATGCTTTTTATGAACACATTGCTGAGACAGTGGCACAAAAAGTGGATGTTTTTCCAGACTCATCATTGCTTTTCCTGCCATGATTGTGCTTCCCAAACCAGGTATTTGACGCCCAAACATGATCTTTTTCTACCCATGACCAAGCGTTTTTTTGTGCCTAAACATAAACACAAAAATCACAGCATTGTTGATGTTAAGTTTCTACTTAAGAACCAGCAAATGTAACCTATCTGTGGTTTGCAGAAATGTACAGTGCCAGCATTTTCTCTGGTGATTTGGTTTTCTTTTGTCATAATATTCCATCACATATTAAGTCACTGGGCTCTGACATGTGTTTCTAAAACCATGTGAAAGAGTTGTCTCTTAAAGAAGTCTTGCAGGTACGAGTGTCTCAGAAACTAAAGACTGGAGCGACACAGCTTCTCGGTCTGTTCCACAGCTGTATTGACCTGCTGTCTAAATATAGAGCCAGCCATTGGCCTGGTGTTGCAGAACGATTATCGCTCTTGAAAGACAAAAACACCTTTTGTAGCCAGGCCTCTGTATTTGTGCGACGTCTCACACATCAGCCCAGAAATCAATAGTAACATCTATTCTCCTGGTGTGTGTTGTGGATTTTTGTGTGTCCCTGTGTGTGTGTGTGTGTGTGTGTGTCCTGTGGCTGAGCTCATGATAAGTGCTGGAGTATTTTTTTTCCCTGCTCTTGATTGTACCGCTGACAATAGCAGTTAATGACAGCCCAGAGTGGCTGCACAGTTCGACTGTGGGGGGATGGGAGGACGCGGAGGGAGAAACCCATTTTCAAAAGCATACATGGTTTTTATTCATAAACCTGTATGCAACATTGCCAGCAGTTGCCTTTATTAAGCTCCGAGCACTCTCCATGAGCGCTGCGAGTTTCAATTAAATCAAAGCTGTTTGAAGGCCTGCCGACATCACAGGGACAGAACAAAAAGCTTTCAGCAGGTTGTGAATGTAGTCAATTGCAAACAAGATGTGCATTTCAATGAATCATTCAGCCTGGATGGGGAGAGGAAATGGATGGGTTATACTAATAAAAACACAGGGATGCGTTAGAATAAACAAAGCATCAAGGCTAATTTGAAAAAGGGATTCCCTGTTCGCAGCTTTTGATCCAGCATCCAGTTCAAAGAAAAAAAACAATTTATGCTCCCAGAGAGAAACACTTGTTAGGTGAAATGTTTTTTTTAGACACGTGAAGGGAAGTGAATGGAGGCACCTCAAGGAGATTACATATGGGCTTTTGACAGATATGAAGAGATATGCTTGAATATGTTTTGGCTGATATGTTGTTGTGATAATTATACTGCTTTATTTTGTCAGTCTGTACGTAAAGATCTCAAAAATATGGTTTGAACTGATTTAAAAACCTTTTTAATAATGTAATTAATTTGTACCCTGATCTCCCATATCCATATACCTCTCCCACGTGATAATAATAAAATAAATATTTCAATCAAACATCAGACACACAGAAAATGATAATAGTAATAAGATAAAGGAAATAAATAAATAAAATAGAATGAATAATACAATAAAATAACATTAAAAATAAATAAGTAAGTAAATAAAATAAAATAAATAGTGAGGATTTAATTTTGCTGAAATAAAAGTCCTGAGCTTCTTTAATCTTTTTAATGCTGGGGACAAATGCACATGTTCTAAATATCACAGAGGACATGTTTCCAGCGTGCCCCCTAAATCTACACCTATGATTTTGACGTAACCAGTGAAATTTAGAGTTGTCTAAAAGATTTTACTTTTCATTTTTCAAACTCAGGCGAGCTCCAGCAAATCCCAGTGACCTTTAATATCCCTGCAGTCCTCCCAGAACACTGAGGTCATCTGATAAGTTGCTGCTTTCCATCTCAGGTAGTCACAATCAGGTAACTATGCTTTTTCTGCGGCTGAACCCAAGGTGTGGAAATGTCTCCCTCCACATGTTCGCTCAGTCCCAACCATCAAACATCAACCATCAATTAAAAGCTGCTTGTTTTCTCTGGCTTTCTGTGTGTTTTTTATTTGTCATTGCCTTCATGTGTCAATTTTCTGTATTTTTTTTTCTTTACACTGTGCAAAGCACTTTGGTCAACCTCTGGCTGTTTTTAGACCATGCTGTATAAATAAACTGACTTGACTTTTATGAGGATCTTTGACTTACACAGTTGCTGTTTAACATTACGGATGAGTAGGCTATAAACGTTAGTAGCAACAAACTGTTTGACTTAGCTCTTATCTTGTTAAAGAAATAGTTCAACATTTGGGAAACACGCTCACTTGCTTTCTTGGCAAGAGCTGGATGTGAGCAGTGATGCCACTCTTTTATGTTTGTCTGCTGAATATGAAGCTACAGCCTTTAGCCGGCTAGCTTAGCTTAGCATAAAGACTGGAAACGGGGAAAAAACTGGCCTGGCTCTGTCCAAAAGGTAACAATATTCATCTATCAGCAAGGTAAAGCTTATAAAAGAAACTATTTTTGTACAGATTTAACAAATAAGATGTAAGAGGTTAATCAATGAGCTACAGTAATTTAAAAGCAATTTTTGCCTCGTATTACTCGTGTGATTAGAGCTGGTGCCTGCCAGCTGTGCTAATGGCTGTGCTAACTAAATGGGGAAGGCGGCTAACATGAACATTAGTGCTAACATGGTTTGAGTACAACTGGAGTCAAATAACAAATACATATCTTCAGAGCTTAGCATGTAGTCCTATGACTTTGCTCGCTTTCCACCCGGACCTCAGAATTTTCTGCCTGAGGATATTAGGCTGGCTAGCACATTGCCCGTTTTTAAATTATTGCTTAAAACATATTTTTATAGGAATGCTTTTGTGTTTTATTTCCTTTTGTTCTATTATTTTGTTCTGTACATACTACTTTTCTTAGCTATTAATATTTTTTAAATATTGTATTGTTACTGATGTCTTATTTCCATGCATTTGTGAAGCGCTTTGTAGCCTATCTTAGATAAGTGCTGTACAAATTAATATTACTATTATTATCACTGTCGCTGGGTGTAGAGCTCCAGGCGACAATAAATTTGTCCTCCATTTCAGATTCTTAGTAACACTAGGAAAATCTCAGTGTTGATATGCTTTCTCGATACAGCGTCATGAAACATTTCAACTCTCCATTTGCATCTTCTGGCTCAAATTTGCGCCTATTCATATATTTGCACTGACGTTCTTTGCAATCACACCGTGTGAAAAGTTTGCTTCACCTTTGACATGAACACTGGGAGACAATTTTTGTCACCTTTGGACAAAACCAGGTTAGCTGCGCCCACTCTTTCCTCCCTATATGTTAAGCTAAGCTAACTAGCTGTTGGCTTTCTTATGCAGACTCGAGAGTGGGATCAAACTTTACATCTAGCCGTCAGCGAGGAAGTTAATACTGGTGAGCACATTTTACAAAATGTTGAAATATTAGTTTGTTCATATTATGATACATAACCATGTGTTTTGCTTGCTTTGTTTGTTTGTTGTTGTTGTTTTTTGCTGCTGTACATAATATAACCAGTGTCTCTTAAGCACACGTGGGCAGGGAACCTTTGGGTGTATGATACACAATAAAAGTATTCATTTATTGAGAGATAATGTTCATAACTGACCTTGAAACAGAGAACGTGAGACTGTTTCATCAGACATGCATAAATTCACTAATACATGAAGGCAAGTCTGAGTCTCTTAATGATGTACAGTATGGACTGAATACACCATGATGCTGCTACACTCCTACAGACTAGTCTCAGCGGGTGAGTTGTCCTGCTGGCAAACTCTCCCTGTCACCATGTGTTATTGTGGCTGTGTTCAAGTGCTGCAGGATGAAACACTGCGAACCTTTGCAGCTCTCTCAGTCAAAGTGCAGCCTGATTCAAAGTGAGGGAATCCCTGCAGAGAGCTGACAACATGTCGCTGCTCTCATGACATAAAACTTTAATGAGAACAAAACTGTTACACGTCCGCTGATCAGCCACTGAGGCCTGCTCCTTCATTGACTCTGCTCTGGGTGACAAGACCACACACACACACACACACACACACACACACACACACACACACACAATCACACTCAGTCACACATTTGCACATATGCAGACACACACCACACACATCAATAGCACTGATGGAAGGAGTTCTTACTGTAGTAGATTACATGTGATAGATATTGATGATTTAAATCCTGATCAATACAGCAGACATGTTCCCTGCTTTGTTACTCACTTGCACTTACAAATAATGTCTCACAAAATAAAACCAGCATAGAATAAAAGCGTTTAAAGTCATTAGTGAGCCATTTAAAACAATAATTAGCTCTTTTATTGCACAATTTATTTGATTCTCCCTGAGGCTACAGTGTCAGATGTGCACACCACATACTCTAAATCATCTGCAGATTTTTGGCATGAATTAAAAATGGATATAAAAAAAACCCCACACGCATGTGCAGGTCCATGTGTGCTGATGGTTTGAGATTTATTTATTTATTTATTTCTTGCAGCGGCAGTGTGTGTGAAAAATCGATGGCATAGCTTTGTGCCAGCCCCGGGCCGTGCAGGTCCCCGCGGACTGCCTCAGTTTATTGTGCTCAAAAAAAGGCAATTACAATGTTAATGTGTCGCAGCAGGAGAGTGAACCCGGGAAGCGAGCACGTCAAAAGGTTGATGGAGAGAGCGGAGTCACTGTGGGTTAACAGCAAAACGGCGTCAGGGGAGCGTTCAGGAGCCACAACACGGAGGAGACAGGAAAACACTCACCTATACATACAGATCATACTGTTATATGGATAATATGACTCATGGCTTTATCATTGATCATCAGGTAGATAGATAGATAGATAGATAGATAGATAGATAACGAGCTACCCTGTAAAAATGTATTAAGTAATGTAACTATTTTTATTACTTTATCAACGTAATGTAACTTATTACATGTGATAACAATCTAAAAGAAGGAATTCCTGCACAGTAAAAAGATGCAAAGCAACAGAATAATAATAGAATAATATAAAATCTATCTATCTATCTATCTATCTATCTATCTATCTATCTATCTATCTATCGTGGGGGGGGGTTACTTTTAAAAAAGGTTACAGATTACGAGTTAATCTAATTTTAAATTTATATTATTATTTAACATTTATTATCTATTTATTTTTATTTTATTCATTTATTTATTTTTTATTTATTCAGTTTATTGAATTTATTTTGTTTTATTTATTATTTTATATTTTGTTCTTTTTTAATACATTTTTCTGTCTGAATTTTTAAGTTAAACTTGACATAAATTTATTGATCAGCTGGTATTTGATTACAATGTTACACAGCTCTACACAGTTCTGTAGGTACTGATATTTATCTGTTGTACGAACATTTTTATTTCACGCTTTATTTGGCAATGTGAGGATATATATATATATCTATACATATATAGATTATAGATATAGATATAGATAGTGTGTGTGTGTGTGTGTGTGTGGGGGGGGGGGGGGGGGATACTCTTGAAATGGAATAGGTTACAGATTACTAGTTACCCTGTTAGAAATGTAATAAGCATTGTAACTATTTTAATTCCTTCGCCAGCATAATGTAACTTATTACACTGGATTACTTTTTAATTACTTTTCTGATATATCTTTCAAATAAGGCAATAAAACTGAGAAATGTCTGAAAACAGGCCAGAAAAAGGGACTCCTGCAGAATGAAAAGATGACAACAGAAAAAATGTTATAATATTCTGCAACTAAATTAGTCACTGAAAATGTAACTTCCTCCCCAACACAGGTCTACACATTTCTATAGGTATTGATATTTACTTATTGTATGTACATTTTTATTTTTACACTTCCATTGGCAATGGATCCTAATGAATAAAAATATAAATACAAATTAGATAGATAGACAGATAGATAGACAGATAAGATAAGATAAGATAAGATAAGATAAGATAAGATAAGATAAGATAGAGTAGAAGAATGTCTCCTGCCATTTGTCACTGCTGTTGTCAGACAGACGCCATCATGCAGGACTAACACAAGCCCCTCTCTGAGGAGGTCTCTGGGGAGCCCATAATAAGCCATTAAACAGGCGCATTAGGAGTAATGAAAAGGCTCTTAGTGCTTTACCACTGTGGGCCACCTGGATGTTTCTCTGTGTGGCAGTGGGCGGCGGCTGTGATTGCCTGATGGCTCCGGGCTGCAGGGAGGGGAAACAGAGGAGATACATATGATGGTGTTTGTGTGTTTGTAACCGTCTGTTTCCAGTTAGGGTTGTCCAAGCACGGTGCTCTTTGTTCCACTGCAAACTGGACAGTAACAGCCGGTAAAACATGTGGCACGTCTACTGTGCTCTCAGTTGGTGTTTATACAACTTTAGTGAGTAGAGATATGTCTTATTTTTTCACAAATGATGTTATATTGGGTGAAAATACAGTGAAATGATACCATTTATTATGAGGACACCTATTTAGAGATGTGTCTGGGGGCACTACAGGCTCACTGCGGGTACCACATTAGTTTATTGTTGGTGTTATGGCATTGAAATTTAAAAAGTCTCACCCTAATGAATGAATTCAACCTTTTAATTTCATGTAATTGAAATGTTTGTATGTGTCTTTTTAAAGGAGATCTTGATCTTAGTCAGACTACCTGATTAAATAAAGGTTATATACATGTTTTTTGTCTTCAAACGTTCCCTGGGTGTAGCCATATTTCAGGCTTAAAATGGGCATCCACCCTAAAGCTGAATTTACTGTTTAACTCTAATTTTATGACACTGCAGCTCAGTTTTAATATGTGGTTTTGAAGCAGTTTCTCCTCAAGATAAAGAGCACAGACACAACCTGAGCTAATATGGCATCATCTGCACCTTTACAGACACAATGAAAGCATAAAGAGGTCAGTGAAATATAATTAATTACAATTAATAATAAGCCCCATTCAGCCACCATCACTGTCTCAGAAATGTGTCATTATAAACTCAAGTCTAAATGTCTCACAAACATAAGTGGCTTTTTTGTTTCCAAGGTCAAAATTTAAACCTTAAAACACAATACAAATGTCATTTTGTGTGGATTGTCCCTTTAAAGCTGCTGACAGGAACCAAACGCTGTCCGTGGTGCTGAAAACTGGACTCCATCCTCACCAGCCGCCTGAAATGTGTTTCTTTTTTTCGGCTTTCCAAACGCTTTGCACCAAACTGCTGGGCTGCAGCAAACACATAATCTAGTCGATAACACAGACCGTGTGCTACCTGTGATTGTGATGCAAATGTTAATGGACTCTGAGGTCCTCTGATTAGCCTGATGTGGGCTAATTTCCCTCCTCTGCAGTCCCCTGAGAGCCCGGAGTGCCTTTTCACTGTCCCCTTATTAATTGCAGAGTGTTGGATGGTATTTTTCTGCCTGGCTGGGCTCACAGACAGACACGTAGACAGGCAGACAGACAGGCAGGCAGGCAATCATAGGTTAAATGACAGGTGATGTTGCACAGAATTGACACTTATGCTTTCAGATATTGTAATCTTTGCTATATAAAAATCTTTTTGCAGCATTCGCACCTCTTTCACTCCCTCAGCTCTTATCCAGGCGCAATCTGGGTCGTGCGTCAAATGAGTCATGTAACACCCCCTCACACACACACACACACACACACACACACACACACACACACACGCCTCGTCATTACCCTGTCTCACTGAAAACATTTAATGGAAGAGGTAATGATAGCCTACAATGAAAGTCACTGTAGACCTACATAATTGCAGCCAGCGACGCCATGGAAACATAAAACCCAGTTTGCTCTTCATGGCGCAGTGGAATAAAACATATAACAGATGTTGCAGCAGCTTAAAAAATATTGAAGCTCTACAGTGTGTATTTTTTTTTATGTTTATTATTTTCCACATGATTTGTTTTACTTTATGGAAATCACTGGAAGCAGGTGGTGGTCTCCGTTTTTGCAGATCTGTGTGTGATATCAGACAATTTACCTCCACTGTTGCGAAAATTTGGCTTTTTATTTTTGTGATTTTCGAGGAAAAGATGGGGGTTGGGTGGGTGTGGGCGGAGGGAGGTAGGGAGGGAGGGGTTACATGAAGGCGGAGAACCTTGTGCCAGCTCACCCATGTGTGTAATGTGAAAAAGGAGAGCCGGGGGTGAAACACTGAGGAGGGAGCGGAGGAGGGGGTGCGTGGGGGGGTGGGTACACTGGAGGAAATGAATTGGAGGACACAGTGAGATCACAATGCCATTTTGGATTTGACTTTCTATAACTAAAAAAAGGAAAGAAAGGCATCACCGGTGGATGTTATCGCACATGAGGGTCAAACACAAAGCAGATAAAATGCTTTGATTGGTCATATCTGTGTCGACAGAGACGAGGAGCCCTCTGGGACGTGGCACCCTGACCCTCTGATGACTCTCAGGATGGGTGATAAACTGAGCAAATCACTTCAGTCCTCCCAGAGATCAGAGACAGAACCCAGATGCTTATGAAGTAACTGTGATCAAACACTTTTTAGAACTAGCAGGGGCGTAGGTTTCATTTTAACATTTGGGGGGGGGGCACATGTGAACTGGGGAATTAAGGGGTATTCTGGAAAAAAAAAAGCATCACTTAATTTCCAACATAATTTTTAGGCATCAATTTGGGCTTTTTTGCATTTATTTATGGTGAAAATGACTTTAATTCTACCAAAATAAATGTCTCCTTCTGGTTTCATGTTTTTATTGGAAAGGGGGACTTACGCTGATACACACAACACATTTTCTTTTTTTCAACTTTGTTTATTGGGTTTTTCAACAGATCATAGTCAAACAAAGGAGTACAGTGTACAGATGTACCACCCAACACATTCTCACTCCGACCCAGTCACATATCAACGTTTGGTCATCGACTTTCCACGTCAACATACGACGTGCAAGGTACGCTGGGTGAGTTGACGTTCTGGGACACGGTGTCAAGTTCTGCCTGTTTCATGCATTGTCTTCTTTCAAAATACACCTCTGTTGTCACAGGAAATTTAACATTTACAAACTGTCTCTTTCAAAATAAACACACTATGTCAGTTGATGGTTTTTTTTTCTTCCCTGGTTGGGATTAATGGCAAAGAAAACATGTGGTTGGGTTTAGGAAAAAAGAACAGAATTTGGCTTACGAAAGTTACAGCCGGCAAATGTTCGACTTGGGCAGGTGATAGGGGTCGTCAATAGGTCCAGCAACTACCGACCTCCACCCAAGAGAACGGTCTTCGCATCCCATAAAATCCTGACAGTGATTCTGTTCTTTTTTCCTAAACCCAACCACATGTTTTCTTTGCCATTAATCCCAACGCAAAGATCGCTCTCTTGGGTGGAGGTCAGTAGTTGTTAAACCCATCCATGACCACTCCTGCCTGCCCAAGTCGAACATTTGCCGGCTGAACTTTCGTCCTTGTCCTGCTGCATTACCTCATGATGCACCCGGGCTGTGTACCATGCCGATGTTGAAGGACACCTTTCTTGTTGATTTCTGACGCCCTTCCCATCTTATGTGGACTTTGTTGCTCTTTATCCTTAATGTGTGCGTCCACCACTGACAAAACATCCTCACTGACACACATTTTGTGCCCAATGCTACATAAAGCCTTGCTGAGTCCTCTGCTATTTTCATGTTTAACACTAAGGGGGGCCTATCTCCTTGTTTGGCCCCCAAAATCTACACCTATGCCTATAGACACCCCTCCCACCTCGCATGGACTTTGTCGCTTATTACCCTTAATTTGTGCGTCCACCACTGACAAAACATCCTCATTGACACACATTTTTTGCCCAACGCTAAATAATGCCTTACCTAATGCATTTAAAATTAAGGGGGACCTGCCCCCCTGGTCCCCCGAAATCTACGCCCATGTCGAGGCCTGGATAGAACATGAAGGTGCAGCTTATTGTGTGTGAGGAAAGCCTCCAAACCTGTTATATCCATCAGTACGAGACATTTTCCCACAGTAGTATGGGGTGAAACTTGCATTTCACACTGTATAACAGAGGCCTCAAATGCGCACTTTAAGAGTCCTCGTGCACGACCATTTGCGCGCGCACGTGTGGGATTCATCCTCTGATTATAATAACCTAAATGTTATTGTAAAGCGAATCTAAAATCCTCCCCGTTAATGAGAAACCAAATATTTGTTGTTATTATAGTAAAATAATAATGATGGTATTATCAGTGCGGCGGGTCGTGGGAAGGTGTGGGGCGGCTGTAACCTGCTGGCTGCTGGTGTCACTGCTGCTCTTTTCATCTTGCAGCACACTCCATCAGACAGCGCGGATCAGAGGAGGGCTGCAGCCCGCTGATAACAGCCTCTGTCATTAACTCTTTCATTCAGGGGGCTGAAGGCAAAGCAGCCATTTTCGTTCCCACAGCTGAAAAAAAAAGCAAAAAAATAAATAAAAGCCAGCGCGCACACAAAGGCGAGACAGGGGTGAGAGATTTATTTGTGTTTTATGATTGAAGATCCTGTCGTTTTAAATCAGGCTGGAGGTTTAACAGAGATGCACAGGCCTGATACTGCTCGGCCTCATCTGAAGCTGGCAGGGAAATCATCCTGATGCAGCTTTGGTTCGACCTGGATTTAATTTAGGGTTATTAGATAAATAAAAATCGAACAGTTTGCGACAAATGGGTTAAAATATTCTACTGTTTTTAATTATAATTTACATTAACAGTGCAGACAGGCTCGTGGTGTTTTACCCTGCTTTAAATCTCTGAAACACACTCATATTAGGCCACTGATTTATACTGTAAACAAAAATAAAAGCATGACTTTTGTCCCTGTTTGTCACGTGATGGTCACCAGTTGGAGATGTCTCTTTACTCCGCTGCATCCCTGCTCTGATCAGGTTACATCCCATTCAGTGAAACAGGTTCAAAGCTTTTAATACGTCACATTACTATTATTATTATTTCCTGGAGCACAGAGCAAACAGTCTGGATGTCCACAGACCGGGTTACAGTATACTTACTGTATGTTAGTTCAGGCTATTTGTGCGCAGAGCGAGGCCGCTGCTTTGTATCATGGTGATGAGCTCTGATAGTGCAGCCTGAGGAAACACTGAACATGGTGGACACAAAGTACTAGTGACAAGGCAATGTCAACAAACTGTTTACAGCACTTTGGGCCTCGGTGGCTAAATCACTTAGGCTACATTAACGGGAACAAAATCACTGCAATTAAATCGTTTTATATTTTGTACAAGACGAATATAATGTGACAGGGAAATTAGAAAGCGTTTAACCACCGTGGTACTTGAATATATGAGACTATTCTTCCATTTTTAAAAGCTTTATTTTTGTATGAAGCAGAAAATTCTACTCACTGTCTATTTAGGGAACAATTAGAAAAAGGCGACTTACAAAAACATCTAAATAAATGTAAAATAAATAAAGAGTTAAAACATTTTCTATATCAAAAATTCTTTAAAACAGCCTTTCTTATATTTTTCAATTAACAAATCTCCAAGCGAAAACACAAATATTCATTTTTTTCTGAACGGAAACGCCGCCATGGCTCAGACTGTCACATCATCACCGACACTGAATGAGTGAATGAATGAAAGAGAGTCCTGAATGGAGACTAAAAATAAATAAATCAGATCAAAGTGTACGCAGAAATAAATATCAGCAACTTTAAAACGTTATATCTAAACGTGCAATCCCGAGTTCTTTATCTTACCATCATTTAGCAAAGACAAAATGCACAAAAATATATATTTTCCCTTCATCATCAAACGCAACACGGTTTTTAAACCCGATCCATGTAATCCAAGAAACAACTTGGGTTACTATTCAGATGCTCCGCGTCCTCTTCTAGGTGAAAAGAATAATAGCTAATAAAAAACAATTGGATTTATTTAGGAAAAAAATAAATAATGGTATTTTATATAAAGTGGTCCAAAGAGTTTGCGTTTGAGTCAAATTCCAGCCTCCTTTTATATGCGTAAAGTTATGCAGGATTTGAGGCCCCCGGAATGTCATTGGATGTCAGGATGAGGTATTATAGATTATGGGTTGGGGAAGGGGTGGTGGGGGTACTGCAAGCACCTCCCCTAGAAATGCAGCAAATCTCTCCCGTTTTCTCCTGGTGGGGCACTGGGAGGGCTGGAGACGTGCTTTGCATTGGCAGGCTGATGAGGACACGTGTCTCCTCCCTGCCTCCCCCTCCGGGCTCCACGGTACCGCATTGGCATCAGTAAAGGCACCTGAAAACCCGACGACCGACTCCTGGAAGCGCTGCCTGCCACCTTATAACCCGCACGACAACGATATTATAGGCCCTACAGAAACCTGTGGCTCGCCTTTCTTCGTGCGTAAAGCTTTTGCGCACACCGCCGAACTGCCTCAGAGACTGAATAAGTGCGCTATACTCGTCGAGCATCAGAGCGCAGTGCCAAGATGCAGAAACGGAGCAGCGACGTCTGAAGGTGACATGAACCTGGGGATAATCAAGAGCAGCAGGCGTACACTGAACAAGAAGTGGAGATAGCAACTGAAAGGGGAAAAAAAGCCGTCGGTGTCTTGAAACAAAAACTTGCGCTTTTCCTCTGATGCAGAGAACCAAGAGCTGTCATCCAAAGTAGCCTCACGTTTTTACTGACTGGAGGAGAGAGCACACACTAATTAAGCTACAGACAGTTGAGATTCAGGAGAGGAGCGAAAAATGGCGACGTTAATCAGAAGCAAGCTTTCTAATAAACTGTCAAATGCAGCCACCGCCGTCTCCAACAAATCCCAGGCGAAGGTGAGCGGCATGTTCGCCAGGATGGGGTTCCAGGCCGCCACCGACGAGGAGGCTCTGGGCTTCGCCGCCTGCGATGACCTGGACTACGACCACCGGCAAGGCATGCAGATGGACATTTTGACAACCGATGAGATGGGAGGAGAGGGGAGCGGAGATGGAGGCGGGCTGGAGGGGGACAGCCACTACCAGAGGGACGGCACCGGTCCGCCGCACTCAGCCTCAAAAGACGGAGAACCGGCGAACGAGCTGTCTGAAGTCAGACCAAAAATCACCGCATGGGAGGCGGGCTGGAACGTCACGAATGCAATCCAGGTAAAAAGACGCACTTCGCGGATTATAAACGGGCGGTTCCGGTGCTTGGTTCTAATTGGCTGAGTCGCCTCCAGAGCTGCTGTGAAATTTGAGATAAAGGCACACCTGCGACCGCGTAAAATGATTTTAATATTCATGTTCAAAAACACCAGGTTCTCTCCCTCTGAAGCAACTTTTCTGCTTTTAATAATGCTGTAAATAAATCACCTGAATTACTTTTAGCTGCAGAATTAAACCAGTTTTTATTGCGATATATTTTTATCGGAGGAATGCAGAAATTTCAGAGCAGCTATGCGCTGGAAAAAAAGGGAGGCAGTTGATGCCCTGTGCCCCCCTTCCTCCTCTTCATCCTCCTCCTCCCCTCAACACACACATTCTTTGTCTGTATAGTGATGTCCACTGTCACCGATGCACGCCCCTGATAACACCTACGCCGCATGGCAATGAATAAATCAATCTATAAAGAAGAAAATATAGACTTTGAGCTTAAAGCTTTTGGATTATTTTGGCGCTTTTACACCATTTATTAATTACAGCTTAAAAGGAGAATGCATGGAAATAGGTTAAGATGCCTGCACACATTTTTTTTCAGAACATATAAATTTAAATAGTCTTGGCAATTAAATTTGCAGACAAAAATAAGTAGAATATAGATATTTTTTAATGTGCGTAAAAGAGGTGCATTTAAAGTGCGAGGATTTTACTCGAGAGTCTGCGTGTTGTAGGGCTATGCGACAAAAATCCCCAGACGCAATCCTTTTCATGCCTTATCACGGCCGTGGTCACGGCGGTCACCGTGACGTCAGAGTGTGTCTCCTCCAGCTCGTGGTGACGTCAGAGGCGGGCGGATGCGCTCAAAGCGAAGTGGAAAACCCACAACATGAAAACCGGGAGTGACATCCATTGAAGAGGCAGAGCCAAGGCCTAATTTCAATATGATTTATTTAATTTAAATTGAATAATACATTCAGAAAAGCATTCATGATTAAATGTTTAACAGTTTAATCTATTGACAATATGATTTTGCCCTGTTTTTTTTTATGTTTCTAGGGGATGTTTGTTCTCGGGTTGCCCTACGCCATCCTGCACGGAGGATACCTCGGACTCTTTCTCATTATTTTCGCCGCCGTTGTGTGCTGTTACACGGGGAAAATCCTCATTGCCTGCCTGTACGAGGAGGACGAAGACGGGCAGCTCGTCCGTGTGAGGGACTCCTATGTGGACATTGCCAACGCCTGCTGCGCGCCCAGATTCCCGTCTTTAGGTGGCCATGTCGTGAATGTAGCCCAAATCATAGAGCTAGTGATGACCTGCATCCTGTACGTGGTGGTCAGCGGCAATCTCATGTATAACAGCTTCCCCAACATGCCAATATCCCAGAAGTCGTGGGCCATCATCGCCACCGCCGCCCTGCTCCCGTGCGCCTTCCTCAAGAACCTGAAAGCCGTCTCCAAGTTCAGCTTGCTGTGCACACTGGCCCACTTTGTCATCAACGTCCTGGTGATAGCGTACTGCCTCTCCAGAGCGAGGGACTGGGCCTGGGACAAGGTCAAGTTTTACATCGATGTCAAGAAGTTCCCCATCTCCATTGGGATTATCGTGTTCAGCTACACCTCGCAGATCTTCCTGCCGTCCCTGGAGGGGAACATGCAGAAACCCAGCGAGTTCCACTGCATGATGAACTGGACTCACATCGCTGCCTGCATCCTCAAGGGCCTGTTCGCCCTGGTGGCCTACTTGACCTGGGCTGACGCCACCAAGGAGGTCATCACAGACAACCTGCCCCCGACCATCAGAGCTGTCGTCAACCTCTTTCTAGTGGCCAAAGCTTTGCTGTCGTATCCGCTGCCGTTTTTCGCTGCTGTCGAGGTATTAGAGAAATCCTTTTTCCAGGACGGAGGACGCGCGTTCTTTCCAGATTGCTACGGAGGCGATGGACGCCTAAAATCCTGGGGACTCACTCTGCGATGTATCCTCGTTGTGTTCACCTTGCTCATGGCCATCTATGTGCCACACTTCGCCCTCCTCATGGGTCTCACTGGCAGCCTGACAGGTGCGGGCCTGTGCTTTCTGCTTCCCAGTCTCTTCCACCTCAGGCTTTTATGGAGAAAGCTGCTATGGCACCAGGTTTTCTTTGACGTCGCCATCTTTGTAATAGGAGGTATATGCAGCATATCTGGGTTTATCCACTCCATGGAGGGGCTCATAGAGGCTTTCAAATACAACATAGAAGATTAGATGCAAGCCATTGCTGGAACTAGATGTTAAATGCAAACCCCCCATTTAGTGAGAAAAAATTAAAAACACACAACCTCCCCGGCAAGCGCAGCCCCCCTCTGCTTGATTCATGCGTAAAAAGCGCGCACACAACACATTTCCGCGCTCATACAGTCTTGTATTGATTCAGAAAAAACGCGCACACACACACAGACACAGACACAGACACATACTTACACACACACACACACACACACACACACACGCAGAAATAGAGCCGATGGCAGTGAGGGAATCCAGTGCACCCACTACACACTATATGGACAATACATGTTGTATAAATATGCGAACATATACATATTTTCCAGTGGAGTGAACGTTTACAATATTGACCTTAAACTAAATTTGCAACAAAGGGCAGTTTGTCTTGTCGTCGCTCTTGTGGTGCTTCCCCACATGAGACTTCACTTCATGTAACGCTAGAGTTTGTGATGGACGGACTTTCGACAGCATAATGTGATTTAAGATACGTTTATTTCAAAAAGAGAAAATTAACATTAAGAAATGCCACTTTCGTCTATAGGTAATTTGCAATATGATGCAGTGAATGTGGTGTTTAAAATCCAGAAACAAAACAAAAAAAAAAAAAGCCTGGTGGACACACAATAACACAATGGCAATAACCAGCAGTAGAAACACACATATAGAAATATGTAAAAGAAAAAGCGGAGTTTCGTTAGACATGTGGAAATTGGACCTTCCTTCCTTCCCCTCCCCCTGAGCAGTTTGAAATACTGGAAATGCAAAATATCAAAGTACACAGCAGCTATACAAACTATGCATTGAATGTATGATATTTCAGACACACAAAACATAACGAAACTGGGAAGTGGAAATGAAACAAATCCTCCAAATTTCGATTCTTCTGCGTTAAAATGTTAAATGCTTTGATATTTGTTTTCTCCAATATTTGAATTTATTTTACTGAGCTTTGAAAATCGGCACCAGACCTGGTGATACTCCCCTGCAGCCCCTGGCCCAAATTACAGCTATAAGATGGGGACCCCAAATTGAAATCCTGCACACTTGATTAACCATAATGCTTTTTTCATTACATTTAAAAAGAAACACGTGGCCTGTTATGAAATTAATTTCCCGTCTAGAAAATTCGGTGTCTGAAAATCTAACTAATAAAAAAAAAAATATAAAGAGATCATTTAAAGAGGAAAATGTGCATACAGACATTTTTCATTCTGTGCAATCCAATGGGTCCTGTGGAAATGTTATAAAACCGTATGTGTAGTGTGTTATTGTGGTTTCAAAAAGATGGAATGTATATCTCAAAGTCGTTATCATATATCGTGAAATTAATATTAAAGAATAAAGACATAAGTGAAATTATATTGTAAAAATGTGTGTGGTTTTATGTAAAACGAAAAACGTTCAGAACATGTATTTTTTTCTCTATAATAAAAGACAGAAAATGATGGAGAAAATAGTCGCAGTCATATTTTTTCCCCCCAAATCGAAATTCAGGTAAATTGAAATCGTGTAAAGGCTGTGAAGGCCTCATGCCATGAAATATATATATATATACAGTGTGTGGGTTTGTGTGAGAGGGGGCGGGGTCGACACACGCCCTCTCTTCCAAATCCTTTTACAAATCCTATTATACATTTTTCTCTATATATCATATATAGATATTGAGCGCATGCATGTTGTGACCGGGCCTTGCCTCTCTGCATGCTCTGATGAAAATCACCCCGACAGATTTCCCGCTGCAGGCAGGCTCCAGGCCTTATGGTCGACCTGTTCATCCACTGTGTTGATTTTTCTGCGCAGTCAACATCTGGACAGAGCGTTTATTCTCTGAGTGAGCTAATCTCCAGCTGTTGAAACATCAAGCTACCCGGTGCATACCAATGCGCTCATGGTGAATCCACCCTAAACCACTGGCAGCTTTAAAGGGGCCAGTTCACATGCAACGAAACTATAGGGAGAAGGAAACAAGTAGTGCTTGTGATTGTTGATTAAATTTGATGTGATTACCGGATTAACAGCTGAGAAGCGCACGCAGATTCACCCTAAACACGCATATCATTGCAGGTGGAGCAACGTCTTTGATAATCTGGTTATAGCGCAGACTTCAGCTTCAGTTTAATGTGCAAAACAAAACCTGATTGAAATAATTCTGCCATTTTTCTGCCACAAGGAAACCTGTTAGTATTTCTATCAGTCAGAAAAAGCTAACAATTCATAGCCGTAACAGATTAAACTAAAGCAGGAAATAGAAAATAGCTTCATATAAATAAAGTCATGAACTAGACGAAGGAATTCTGCTAACAAACAATAATACAAAGTTTCCTTCTATAATCATCTCAGACAGCTTTACTGAACATTGCCATGCCTCGAGAGCCACCTAGTGGACAGAAGAGCTATTGTTCAAACACAGAAACATTACAGCAGGACTGTGTAATCAGACATACGAACCTTGCAGGCAGTGCTGGGAAGGTTACCTCTAAAATGTAATAGATTACAGACAGGGCAGGCAGTGCCACCATAGAACTACACTTGTGCTCAAAGAAGAAGTCACATTAAATTAAAAATGGTGCCATTTGCTTTGGGCAATATAACCTCAAAAATGCAACCCCATCTCCACCATTATTTTCCTTTCTTCTGTTGTAAAATAGTCAGCAGCAGTCTAAAACCAAATTATATACTTATTCTACATGAACTAGAAAAACTATGACTGTACTACATCCTCGTGAGACCCTGTGTCCTTGTATGAGGACATCACATTTTGGGTTTACTGGACCTAATGCTTCATTCTACTTTACTTTAGTAAGACCACAATACACTTATCCATGTGAAAACAAGATGGCAGCTACCTCTGCCAAGTCAGTCTGCAGCCGATCCAGACTTAAAAGTGGACAAGTCCAAAACCTGATCAAATTTTATGACTGGAACTTGTTTATGATCAATGTTTGTAGCTTGATATGGCAACAAATTGGACCAATTTTAGCAACAGTAACAAGCTAAGACACTTTTAATTAGGGGGGACTCATTTGAAGACATTGGGACTTGATTATCGTTGACAATGTTGAGTTTTTCATACTTAATAAGGTCCTACTGATCCCAAATAGCTAGAATTTAAAAATGCATGCCAAACAAAAATTTAGGTCTCAGGAGGATATGTTAAAAAACAACAACAAATCAATTAAATAAATAATACATTGTTTAGTTTTATATTTTTGCAGTGATGATTACTGGGTAACATGCATGTTGATGTTGCCTAGTGTCAAAGTGTATTTGATCATGTGACAAAATGATACCATACAGGAGCCTGTTTTAGGTGCAAAATCTGTCAAGACTGATTCAAGCTGAGCATATCTGCAAGTCAAGTGAGCAGTCATGTCTATTAAACATAAAAGTGGCAGTAAGAACGGACAAGAGAGAAATGAACAGGAGGAAAAAGTAGCACAGCCCCCTAAATTAGATTCTTTTAGAATTTTTATAAACAGCTGCCAGTGGTGTGTGTGTGTGTGTGTGTGTGTGTGTGAGGGCACCTTACAACTTTTAAGAAGTGTGCACTGGGGCCTGTGGTAACCTTACGCCACTGGTAACAGCTTTCTAGTGACTCTGTTAAAAATCCAGTAAGTAACTGTTTCAATTATTTTATCAGAGTGGAGCAACTTATTATATTCAATTACTTTTCCATTAATTGCTTTAACTGGGCAAGAAAGCTGAAATATGTCTGGAAATATGCTCTGCCAGAATAAGACACTCATGAACAGCGAAAAGATGCAAAGCAACAAAGTGAATGTTTTATTCTCCATGTCACCTTTTTACTGAAGTGAATATGGTTGAATTAAACCCCTTTGTAATCATCAACATTTTTTGTAGCAAGTGTAACTTAACTGTAATCAATTGCAATTACATCATAAATTCTAGTTACATGTAATTAGTTACTCCCCAACACTGCAGGCATAATGTATGTTTTACCATTTTTATACATCTTTAATCATGTTAGGAATTTATTCTTTTGTTTGAGTAACTGTTTTAACTGGCATCCAAGGCAGCAGTTTAGTGTAATATTTATTTTATTGCATTATTCAGTCACTGCCTCTAGTTAGTTTCTCAACAGGGAAAAATCCTCTAAATTCTTAATCCTTATTAAAAAAATAAAAGAAAAGCAATCTGGCATTATGTCATATTTATCAGTTTAAAAAGATCCATTTCCACACTAGTTTATGATACAATCTTAACTTTTTATCCTTTTTAATTCACGTGCAAAAAAAAAACAAAAAAAACATGACGTAAGCCAAAATACCAACTTATTTACATTTCGGCATTTTATTGTAGCAGATATGAACTGTGTGGGTGTATTAACAGTGTCAGTGAAATTAATACTAACTAAAATCTGTAACAATCTCCCGAGTCAGCTCTAGTGGTGTGCTGGCGCCCCCTGCTGGCCACTGGAGGAGCTTAATAAAAGGTGGTGGTGGGTATTTATGGAAGCATCTAGCTCCGTGGATATTTGTGCAAAGCCTTGATTACCAAGAACTTAAGACAGAGCTGGAGATGCACAGAGGACAAACATAAAATACTTTTCACTGACAGACATATGCTGCTTAAAATATTCCCACGGAAGATAAGTTATCTTTTATTTCAAGTAATGGCATTCTAGAAAAGCTCGATAAAATTTTCATAATTACACAAAAACAGTGAAATATTTACAGGCAATAGAAATGCCACCAGTGAGACGAGGAAAGGAAAAAGAAGATAATAAAAGACACCAAAAGATAACCAAGTGGCTTTTTTGTAGTCAATATGGTAGTACAGACAGGCTGTGACAAATCAGGTGCACACACACGTTAACTCCTCTGTCCAGTCTGTGTTCGGCACTACCCTGTCCTCACGCTTACAGACCTCAGGTGTTGGGTGGAGGCGAACAAAAAGGCTGCCTCCTCACTCGCTGGGCGCTTCAACGTTCATAGTCGTGGGCTTCTTGGTGGAGTTCTCAACCACCCATGGGTGGGACAGGACTCCATGGATGGGCAGCCTTTGCATAGGGTTGTGCTTCAGCAACCTGGCAACCAAGTCTTTGGCTCCAGCAGTGATGCTGGACTGTGCAGGGTAAGTGTACTCCACCTGGATGACAAAAAAAACAGTACAAAGATTAATATACAGTGAACTGTAGTGCAGGCATTTTAGAACAAGTGGGATGGAAAAGGTGACGTTTTGAAACTATACAGCTCTAAATTATGCACCAGTTGTTAGGGTCTATTATCTCTGCCTTACCCTTGATATCTTGCGGTAGGTCTCCTCATGACTTCTTGTTTCAAAAGGGGGTTTTCCAACCAGGAATTCGTAGCAAAGGACGCCCAGACTCCACAGGTCCACCTTTTCGTCGTGAGTTTTTCCCTCAATCATTCCGGCGGCAAGTAGTCCAGCGTTCCACACAGCGTGGACCTCCTAAACAAGGACAAATACGTGGATACAGTCAGACTGTGAGCTCTCAGTGAAGAAGTAGTCTACACAAAAACCTAAAAAATGAAAAAGGTATAAGATATACATAATTCCTGACCTTCCTGAGCTGACACTGAAGCCAAACAAGTGTAAAGCTAAACATACAAATACCATAGCTTCACTAAAGGGCTCTACAGATTTAATACTTAATTAAAAAAAGGGCTATTTGTACAAACGCGCATGTGCATACCTGGAGGAGGGTGTGTGAACAGACCAGCCAAAATCTGCAATCTTCAGCTCCCCGTTGGCCCCAGTAAAAGGTTTTCTGGTTTGATGTCCCTGTGGATCACCTTCTTGGTGTGGCAATAGTTGAGGGCGTCTGCCAGCTCCATGATGTACTGTACAGCACATGAAGCATGGTGAATACAATATGCATTTCATTTTGTCTGAAATGTTAAATAAGCTCTTACTCCATTGGCCTCCACTTGAAAAATTAAAGCTAAAATTGAGTATGTCTCTGCAACTAAAAAATCTACATGACTAATCTTGGAATCATAATAATGGTAACACTTGGGAGATAAGCATCAGTATAGACACCAGGGGGTCAGAGTAACTGAAAAAATGACAGAATAAATGAGACTTTATCTCCACCTAAAAAAAGACTGTATGCTTTGCTTTTAGAGTGAATATCCCTTTGAAGTCCTGCAGGTGCAGCCCAAAACCTTTAGCAAACCATACTGTAACATTTGAGCATTACCTGCACATAGACTGATGCCAATAAAGTGAAGCAGAGTGAATTTAGAGAGGTTAAGAGGAGGCATGTAAATGCAGAACTTCAAAATTGGCCATTTAATGTACACTTGAGAACCATCAGTGCCTCTCCGGTAATTTCACTATAGCTATTAATTCCATCTAAAAACAGCTGTTTTTAGATTTATGTTGAAAAATCAATCAGACCGCTACATGTTCCCGTTCACAGAAAAACAGAATAAATGGATGGAGCCACTAGACATCAACAAGTTGTATACCTTATATGGACTTCAATCATTTCTTGCACAGAATAAAATTATACATGTGTAAGTTGGTGCCGTCATTTGTACATTTGATACCAAAGTATAGATTAAAAGGTCTGAAATTGGCACTTACTGTGGCACTTCTGGCCTCAGGGAAAAATCCACAGCGCTGCAGCTCACTGTACAGCTCACCCTTGGGTGCAAACTCCAGGATGAGATACACACGAGATGCGTCATGGAAGTAACCGTAGAGGCGGAGGATATTTGGGTGTCTGTGGGACGGCGAGGCAGAGGAGCATTCTGAGAAATTTCGTTGGAGTGCCTGACTGATACTTGTAGACCTTGAGTCTACAGTTACATTGAATACACATTGAACTAACATATTTACACATAATCATCCAAAAAGGCAAATTTCAGTTTGGCCAGTGATCTCTCTTGATCACGAATCAAGTTTTGTATCAACTCCATGTGTCAGTAACTGTCCCAGCTACTGTTCATATTATCAAGTTCCCTTCTGTAAAGCAGTGTCTGCTGCAAACGGAGTTAACCGCTAGACCTGTCTGTTTTTTCTCTTCATATTAAACCAAACTAGTCATCAGCCAGCAAAATTAAGCAGGTTTGTCTTGCCGGTGATTCAGAATCGGGTCGGCAGCAATGGAAGTCTCTTCTGATCAGCCCAACTACAGTCAGGATTCACATCTGGCATTAAACTGCATAATTTGAGCCGCACTTTACCTGAGGTGAGACTGGATCTCCACTTCCCTCCTCAGCTGGTGCTCCACCCCGGCCTTCTCCAGCTGGTTCTTGAAGAGCACCTTCAGGGCCAAGATGAACTTACTCTGTCGCTCCCTGGCCAGGTAGACATTGCCAAATTTACCCTTTCCCAGGGGACGACCAATGTCAAAATTCTCCAGGCTCCACCGCTTGCTGTGAGAGCAGACACATGCATCAGTTTGTAATCTTATCATAGACTATATGACAAAAATAAAAAAAAGAATATAATGAATCACAATTAACAGACATACCTTGATGAAGAGGCTTTTGAAGGATCATTCTTGGCTGGTTTGTCTAACAAAAAAGAAACAAGGATACATTTTAGCATCCAAAACACACACACACACACACACACACACACACACACTTGATTAGTTTGTCCAATTCTGTATGATGCTTACTCTGTGGCTTCTCCTGCTTTGCCGGTTCAGATGGTGGTTTTACTGGCTCTGGGTTCACCTTGGGCACAGCTGTCTTTGTCTTGTCTTTGTCTTTGTCTTGCAGGTTGTGCTGGGAAATACGTTGGGGTTGGGGTTGTGGTGCACGATTTACAGCCTGAGTAGCAGGGTTCACATTCTGATCAGCAGGGTGTGTGGACTTGACAGCGACAGGGACATGAGACGCTGACTTCTGATGGCTCATGGGCCGCTGAATGCGCTGGGGCCCATTTGACACGCCGAGGACCCTCTGGTGAGGAGTTGGTGTAACTACAGCAGTCTGGGATTGATGTGACACAGGAATCCGCTTTGGCCCATAATCCTTTGCCTGCAGGGAAAGAAATCCACACACTGAATAAGATGGCTTTTTTATCCTAAAGTAACAGCTCCATCTTTTCTCTTTATACAATCAGAAATTAACTAACTAGATAAACACTCTCTACTTTGAAAACTAGTTACTTTGATTCAGTTATAGCCTCAATATCGTTGTCATAATAACACTCTTAGTAGTATGTGCATGCTTTCCAGGGTTGGAAATGTGCACAAGCCAAATGCTGGTAAAATATGCAAGTGTCTGCTAGATTTCCTTCACTCACCAGCCCGAAAAACAATGGTAATCTATTGAATGGCTGGTAGATTTTGGAAACCAGTAGTCACACTGGCAAGTGGACATAAATGTAAATTCCCAGCCCTGATGCCTACTCATTATAGGTGCCCAATATTTATATTTCAACCTGTAAAGTGTACAGAGATTGTGTGTTGTTCATTAACATTACCATCGAAGCTGTAAACTTAATCCACATGAGAATAGGGTCAGGGTAATAATGTGCATTACCTTCACTTCAGGCCTTTGGAGTTTCATGTCCATTGTCTGCTTGAGCCTGGCAGACGAGTCCATTTCCTGAGTAAAGGAAATGTGATTGTTGTTTATTACATTTTAAATCAAACAAAGCATAAACAGTTAATATAGCATTACCACAAGAAAAGGTCTTAGACAGTGACACAAAGACTGAGCCGTTGTAGCCAGAGTCAATTTCCTTTGGCTGCACTGTCTCAATGTCAAAATGACCATTAGCATTATTACCAGAAACGTAGTGTAAGCTTTCACTGATGTCCCCTTTAACTTTTATAGCATATTAATTAAATAATACGTGGTAAATGTACAAGCGAAACGCTGCCAGTCGCAAAGGGGGACAAAACGTTAGCACCTCTCCGTCGCGTGGCTAAATGCGTTATATTTACAGACGTTAACCTCAGAGCTAACGTTAGCTTTAGATAAACACAGCAAACCAACACAAGAACGACATAACTTACCTAAATACGTTATTGCACGATGACCGAGAGCAGCCAACAGACGGTTTATCCACAATTCAAGCCCACAGCAGCTCTTACAGCAGGCACCCTCGCTAGCTAACTTTAGCACCTCCGTCCTCCCGTCGACGACAGCTGAGGCTTGTAGCTACATAAATATTCAGCGTAACGTCCCCGCGAGGTGAATTTTCGCCACTGCCGCCGTTTAACTCCTTTTTAAAAAACGTCTCGATGTAGTGTGAAGATAAAGACGCGTCAAATAAAAGTATAAAGTCGTAACAATGTCACTTGCAGTGTGCAGGCTAACACTTCCCCCAAACACGGCTCGTTGGATTTCAAACGTCCCTCTGTTTAAAACCTTTAAATATACCGCGGCCTCTGATTGGCTGAGGGAATGCTCTGTGCTCGCTTCCCATTGGCTGATTTAATGTCAGAGGGAAGCCTCCCGGACAGCAGGGGGCAGCAACAGCAGCGGACAAGACTGAGCTACACACACACTCATCTACACACTCTGCAAATAATGATCAGAAATATATATAAGAAAAAATAAAGACGCAATATTATCCTATCCAATCCTACCTGAAGCCAGAGGCGAGGCAAGGGAAGTTTATCCATATAGCACATTAATGCAACAAGGCAAAATGCTTTAGCCTACATGTAAAACATTGAAGAAGCATCAAGACAAGGTGCAAAGAGACACAATAAAATGGCAAAACAATTCATTAAGAATAGAGAGAACAGAAAATAAAAAGTACAAATATACTAAAAAATATAAAATAATGATGACAGGTTTGGGGGACACACAATCAGTTGTGATTTTTTTTTTTTTTTTAAATTTCACGCGTGCAAATCATGCCCACAGAGCGCTTGAGATTGCCAGCATATTTCATGATTTCATAGACGCTCATCACCATCACCAAGTCATTCAAAAAGCACTACACAGAGAGTCATATGCTTACCTTTACTGTTTATTTCTTTTAAACAGCCAATAGTACATGGAGCCAGCCATCCCCCTCCTTTTCACTGCTTCGCTGTTAGTTAATGCTACTTCTTGTTTCACGGTCTCAGGCATTTTATGTCCACTCACATTCTCATCTCTCGCCTCTCACAGATTCCCAATTCTCCTCATCATCTTCCCTTTTTTCCCTAGTATATGAGACTACTGTATACATTTGTTCAATTTCAATCATTTAAGTTATTTAGAATTGGGGGGGACAATTTGTGATTTTCAGAAGTTGGGGGGGACATGTCCCCCCTGTCCCCCCCGGGATCTGCACCCATGGGCAACGGTATAAAGAGAAGTCTCCAGCCTTTATTTAAAAGAACCTAGAGCTCCAAATATATGGTACATAAAAGCTAAATGCTGCCTCTCTATGTTCTGTCTTGACTCTGGGGCCACAAAGCAAACCTGTCCCAGATGACCTAAGAGGTCTGGATGGTTCAGAGAAATCACATTTAAAAAATTTTGAATCACATCTATCCATCCAATTACTCCTTACATGAAAGATTTAACTGGGATAACAACTCACAAGGATTCCTTGAGAGGGTTAATGAACAAATTTTCTTCCCAAGTGAACCTGTGCAGGAACATTGGCTCACGTTTTAGAACTGTCTTTATTGTAAAGATATATTATTTCCCCCTTTAAATGTAATGTCAATTCAAAGTGGAGTTGCATACTTGGACTTGTATTTACCGATTTTAGAGCAGTAGTACATCATAATCATGTTTCCATCAAAGGTTTGAGCACTATATTAACCATGACAATTTTAAGACTTTATAATAAAAACTGGCTGAAGCAAATGTCATTTTCCTGGCCTCATGCATTGCAAGGTCAACTTCCTGTTTGAATCTAAATCTATGTCCCAGTCACCCTTAATTCACCTCCTTATGAAGGACGTTGGACGTTAAACGTTGGATGGATGAAAGAATGTACATGTAAGAATGTGTTTTGTTTTGTCTTTAGCAGACGACTGCATCAACGTCATTAGTACTTTGATCATTGAAATACGCCTCAAAGGTCTGTATCTGAAGTTTGTACTATGACAAATAAATAATACTGCATATAACAGTGGTGGAAGAAGTATTCAGATACTTTAATCAAGTAGAAGTAGCAATACAACTCTTTGAAAAAGTTGGCTTATAGTTCTTTTCTTCTTTTTTTCTCCAAAAAGTAGAAGTACTCATTCTGCAGAAATAGTTCCAGGAGATTTTTTTTTTTCGACCCATAAAGCAACATCTTCAGCTTCTCAGAAATATTAATATTCAAAATCATCAAATGGTTTTCACTGGACAGGCAGGAACAATAATTTGAAAAGTAACGACGGCTATCAAACAAATATAGTGAACTAGAAAGTACAGTGTTTGCCTCGGTAGACTACAAGTAGGCCTTTAACAATATGAAGTCACCCAAAATGGTAATACTCAAGTAAAGTGCAAGCACTTTGCATTTGTATATTAGCCTACTTGAGTAAATATACTTAGTTACACTTTGCCACTGGCAAATATCAACAAAAGGATGAGAAAAAAAATCCACATTAAGCATGTAAAGAAGAATTTATACCCTTCAAAACTAAAATCCACTTACAGCCGTAACTGTTTAGCAAGACTGCATTCAGTGCTTCAAACTACACATAAAGAAAAAGAAATGGCACAGACCATTTAATAAATTAAATATCTTTATTTTCAACCACTTATGTCACACTTTTTTCCCCAGGCAGTAACAGAACAATAGCAACATAAAATGAACTTTGGCCCTAAACTTTAAACTTTGACAAGATAAGATCTGAGATAACGTTACATTAAATCTTTTGTTACTCTTCTCCTAAAGATGAAAGTTGAAGTCTAGCATTTGGCCACAGTGTGGCAGCATGTTACTCTTACATTTCATACGTTACATCGATGCATCTTATTAAATGACCAATGTTTAAAGAATGCAGTCGTACTGGCCTCCACCTGCTGAAGGTGTTTCAGTGTGTAGACTCTTGTAACACAGAGGCACATTCCAAAAATTTACCTTAATAGTGTTTAGCTAACATTGACTACTGGAATGCATATTTAGTGAGCAACAAACTACTATTTTGGCAGAAACATATGCACTGCAATACAGTTTCTTTTCACGTAGGCCATTTTGTCACTTGAAAATAATTAATTCTGATAAATATCCACTCCTTGTTAAATATTGTATAACTCATATTAAACTAACTCACAAACAGAACATTTATTTATCTGAATATATTTGATTTCCATTTGAACAGCAGGTCTTTTTAAGGACATAATTTGAAGAATTACTGGTGAAAATCTTTTATTAAACAGGTTAAAAATATTATTTTATTGCCACATTCTGCAGCTGGTGACACCGTTTCTTTTCAGAGGCACCCAGACAAAATGTACAAACTACAGTTCCTAACTAAGCATGTGATATCACAGCGTTCAACCCAAGTTGCAACGCACTGCTTCAAACCAAACTGTTTCTCTAAATAAATATTCTTGTTACAGGTAAAAAATATATATATTAAAGAAACTAAATCTCTCACCATCACCACACTGCTGTCAGTTACACAAAGAAAGACTTTCTCAAATTCTAACTGACTCTCAAACAGTGATACCAAAATATTCACAGATAGTCAGCGTGTTTAGCAGCTCTTCTTTGTTAAAATTAATATTTTGTAAGTGCAAAAAAAGTAAATGCAAAGGTCTCAGCCTTCACACTGAGACGACACGCCGAGAAGTCTGTTATAACTGAGGAACAGTAGTCTTGTGTGTATTGATAAAACAGTTTGAGTTTAGCAAACATGTTCAGGTACAACGTGTTACTGACAATGTTCAGTCTACACACATAGGACTGACTCATATCAGTGATACCAGTGGTTCTCAACCGTGGGTCCAGGGACCCCAAGAGGTCCTCGAGAGGATTCCAGGGGATCAGAACAAGAATTAGGAAGTTTATTTCACTTCAGGCAATCATTAATGGTTTTGACATAAAGGTCTTCATCAAGGTGCAAAAACCCTTATGAAGACATTAGGGTTGAAGCCAGTCAGTGTTTTAAAGGTAAACAGCCTTTTAACTTAATTCAAGTGCATCTGTTTCTGCTCCACACAAGTGCCTGAAGTTCATTTTCTCTTCCCATGTGCTGACCCTTTTCTTCAAGAGCACCTGCATTTTTTCTTGAGTTTCCTATGATAAAGACAGTCCTCGAGCACACCAGTATCTCCTACGTTTATTTTCACTACTTAATTCACTATGCAAGAGTGACTGTCTGGTACCTGACTGGGTTGTTATCTGCCCATTAAATGGATGCTATCTGTGGTTATGAGCCTCATAGATATGGATCAGTAGGGGCCTGCTACACCTACTTGGAGGTTGCGAAGATGGTTATGAGCCCATTCAATGACCGTGGAAAATGTTGGGCGTAAATATTGGTTTCACATGGGAGTTGAACCCGTCTCCTGGGTGAAAATCCTGTGCCAGTCCACTTCTGGCAGAGAGTGTCATTTTTCCTGGCTTGAAAATGGCCTCCTGAAACTAATAGTGTGGCAGGCGCCTACTTATCCATATCTCTGACTTAGCACCACTAATAACAGCCATATAATGGTTTGATAACAACCAAATCTCTTCAGATGGAGGTCCCTTAAGCGACATCTTAACTTAATGTATCATTTTAGGGGTCCTTGAAACTCAGAAGGTTGAGAACCACTGACTTATACTATCGCAGCATTTGAGAAAGTCTTCCACATCACTTCAGAAACATAAATATGGCAAACACCTTGATCCCTTCAATTCACATAAATACCTTCATAATAATATTAGTTATCACATAACAACATTCATTTTGTATCCAGGCTTATGTACGTCACCTGGTGCAGTGTCTTGTTGCTGATGAGGTCCCGCAAGAAAACGTTGTTTGAGATGGCTCTCTAACACAAATGAATCTGACGCTGAAACATTTCACTGACGTGTTAGTGTTGATGGCTGCGTTAACCAAACCATTTACTGTCTGACACCCGAAACCACTTCCACATACCCTTGACGTTCATTCCGCTCGACTCCCGCCTCAACACGGCATTGTTTCCTGCCTCGTATCGTAACAGGAGTATTCCTCACAGTCACTTCTACATCTCACCGTAACTGTTTTTCTAACGACTCTGTTGCTGTAAAATCAGAGTTAATGCCAGAGGAGACTTCTGAGGTATTCAGCCAGATGAAAACGCAGCTGGCAAAGGTGCTGGACAGAAAGCAGCGTGTCTGCTTTGGCACTTTTCTTGTGTTGTTTTCTGTTACCTCTGTGCTACGTGTCTCCAAACCCACAGATAACAGTGGTGTTTAAACTTGCCCCCGAGTCTCTCATCGCCACGGCAGTCTTGACAGGCAGCACATCTGCAGAGTCCCTTTATGTTACAGGCTGCTGTTTAAAATATATCTAATATAGATAGTAAAGTGTAGGAGATCCAGAGCACCAAAACAGCATCAGAGCATCATAAAGGGAGGCTGGTTGTGCTGGCGTGCAGTTGTCTCTCAGACGCTGCAGGAAAACCGAGGTGGGTGTCATTTCTCAGTGACCGCAGCAGCCATGGGGGCGCGCATGGTCCCGCGTGCTGTAGCTGCCAGCTCCTCGATCTCTGCGTTCAGTCGCCTGATCACCCACTCCATGGCTTCACGGCCCTGTTCGAAAACAAATAAAGAATTAATCCAAAGGAGGGGATAAAAAGAACAGAGGAAAAGACAATATTTGTTGCCAATAAAAGAAAAGAGAGCAGAGATTACTAACTTTAGGGTCGGGACTTTTGCAATGAGTTCAAACATAAACTAAAGGGATAACAGGATGATTTAAGGGAAAAGGGGTCAGGATGCTTCATATGGTGTGCTTCTGGGATTGTGGAACAGCATTAAAATAAGTCATACAACATCACAAATCCATTCAAATCCAAAGTCTACACTGGTAAAAATATGGGTCCCTCAAGAAAAAGGTTGGGAACCACTTCCATAGAGTGTATAAAAGAAGTGGACACATCCAAGTTTAGCATTTCAGCCGTCACAATCTTGGTGTCATGGTGTCAGAGGTGCAATATTTGGAAGAGGGGTGGATCTGACTGAGAAGCCAATGACACCACCATGGTAGCGACTTGTCAATCACAAGGTAGCCATGCCCGAAAGCATACCCTGCTTTATCGTCTATTTTACTCTAAAAGGGACCATCATTTACAAAGTGAACATCATGCTGTGTTGAAGAAGACATGAAACTAGCAACTGAGACTTTAGTGTGGTAACAAATCAAATAAAAACTAGGGTCATTTTCTCCTAAACTTGTCTACAAACCCATTTAATTTTGCAGCCAGTGGAGTCGCCCCCTACTGGCTATTAGAAAGAATAAAGATTTGGCTTCACCTTTCAGATCTGCAGATAACCCATTGGTCCCATCTAAAAGATAGTTAGGTATCTCTTACCTTTCCAGCGTTAGAAGAGATGGTGCTTGCCATGACTCCCTCCAAGTAACTGCTGAGACTGACTCCTTTCACAGAGATGATTGCCTCCTGGGTCAGTATTGTTCTAGAGTTTAAAGAGGGTAAATAAAATGGTCAAAATCCCCAAATGCTTCAGAAATTCAAGATTCAGTGTAATTTAAAATCCCTGCAATGTAAAAACATAAAACCCTTACTTGTTCTGGTCCTCAGGATGTGGCTTGTATGTCAACTTTTCATCCACAGACACCATGTTAGTGAAGGTGATCTGCAGAGGCAATACCAAAGGAGATGAATTAGTTAATGTTAAGATACAGTGTTACATGTCTCATGCACATAGTGTTCCCACGGTGAGAGTTGTCAGACAAGTCTCAAACAGTATCATGAACTTCAGAGTTGAAATGTGACTTATCGACCTGTGGAACAACCGAGACTTCATTCCAGAGATGTCCCGCTTTTAATGCACTGAGCTCACATGTGTTCAGACAAAAAGTGTTATGGGTGCTTTTGGATGTCACATCTAGCATGGAACATGTTTTGTAAAATGTGCTTCATAAGAATACGTATGGTAAAATCTTCAGTTTAATAAGTTACTGACCTGCACTTACATTCAGATACTGAGCTCTTACTCATGCTCATGGCCATTACACACACACACACTGATAATTAAATCTCAACATTAACATGGTTCAGAGGGGGTTGCTGTGTCATGTATACTCACATTTGAGGACTGAAGCTCGAAAGTCTTCTCTTTGGGATCCACAACAGAGTGTTCCTGAACATAGGTGTATGTTCGTGAGTTACCAATGATCTGAAGACAAAAACAGACACATGTTTTATTACAAACTGAAATTAACTGCCAAAAATAACAGTTGTTACTTACTCACTGTTCTTATTTCTGCAGCATTTTTACTGTTGAAATAGTGCCTTTATTTATTTATTGATTTATTTACTTCTGTTTGCCCCCTGGGTGTTTGGGATACTTCAAAAAGTTGCACAAAGCTTTGTGTGCTGTCTGCAACTAATATACAAATGATCTGTTGACTTTGGCTTCATTTACCTAAAGTTTACCATGTCATGTTTTAAGGAGCTGTATGTGACATTTTTTTAAGGGCTTCCTGAAAATTTTAAAGATGAATCTGTATGACTCTGATGTTCCACACCACTTCTAAACAAGGACCTGCTCTACTAGCTTGAACCTCAATGTAATACAGTGACTTTCTTGTTTATCAGAGACAAAAGATTATTTTGTGTGTGTACGTTTTTTTAAAATAAAGATTACAGAGGTAAACACACGTCACAGGAAGACCTCTCTGTGATACATCCAGTTCACACGCGCACGCTGAGGCTCAGGAGTGATTTGCTTTGAGACAATCTGATTAAGGGTCACGTTAATGTGCTATCAATCACTGGGACAGTCTGTGTCATGGATTGTCCTTGGAATTAAAGGCACTATTCATAGATGTTGTCAGTGACTACAACCCCATCCTCAGACATCTAAGCAAAGGTCAGTGCTAAAGAACAGCAAGTGATAGACCAGTGTTTACACAGGCTAAAGCATGATTGAGTAGCAGGATATTGGCGTTTTCCAACCTTATCATGAGACAGTGAAAAGACAAAAGTTCAAATGGTATGTTGCAAATATCACGAGGGGCCTCCATCACTGCTTTTCATTCTAATGACCTCTAGTTTTGACTGCGCAGACAGGCATGGAAAGTTACATCACATGCTGGCAGGGGTTACATCTCAGCAATGACAGAAATGGCACTACGGTGTCCTGTACAACACGAGTGATGGCACTCGGCCATGAACTCCCCTCTGGGCTCCAGTCAGCAACCAGGCCCGCTGCTCCCGGACAGAAATAGCCTCGAGGGGTAAGGTCACGCTCACACTCTGGAAAGCCTTAACCTGCACTATCGCCAGTACATACCTTACTCTGGCTATTACTGGCTTACTGTGTGTTTATGACTGACTTTTGAGAATCACAATGTTATCAGAGGATTGTACAATTTGTGGGCTATGTTCCAACACTTTTTCATTAAGCGTCACACTGCTTTAATAAAACAAAGTCTGTCATGTCTTTCTCCATTCAGACTCACATGTTTCCATTTTAAGTGCGACCAAAGCAAAGTATTTGACATTGATGTGAGGGAGCAGACTGCGTTTGACACTCACAGATTTCACTATGGATGGGAGACCCCACTCTGTGCTGAGCAGCCTCTGACTGTGGAGGCGTCCCTGTTTGTCGATGCTCCTGTCCAAAACATCCACTCCGATCACACTGGGGTTCATGGGGTTGGGGTACTTCTGCATAGCAGCCTTGGTCACCGTCTCCCAAGGATGGCTGTTGAGGGAAAGTCAAAAACAAAATGACATTGATGCATTGCAACTACACAGACTATCTGGTAGTGAGTTATAATATTTATAAACATAGTATTTAGGGTAAAGAATGAGAAGTTACAAAGGTGAAAAAATAAAGTGTGATGCCCATTAAGACCTTTTGTATTTTCATGATAAAAACTTAATACCCTGCATCACTGATACTTAAGTCACAGCTAGTGGGCCAGAAAGGGTGCTGTGCGGGGTACCCACCATTTTCTAACTCACAATGAAAAAAAAGTGATTCACTAGGATCTTTTTTGTACTTTTAATGTTAATAAGATGCCAGAGTGCATTAAAAAAGCATCACAGTAGAGCTTGTTTATAGAGAAAGTATTGCAGAGGATCCCCCAGACCTCACAAAAAGAGATCTGCGCTATGTCCCAAACGCTCTGAAATCCTAGAAACACCTTGGGTGCACCTGACCTGTGGGGCCGATTAGCCTCTTGGCAAAGACAGCAAACGTGAAAAGGTTAAAAACAGGGAATTCATTTACTGATAAATATTATTAATGCTTATATTTTAACTGGCTTAAACTAACTTGGCAACCTGTAATTTTGCAGAAGTGGCCCCCGGGCAAAGCAACTTAAGCATTCCTGCCCTTCAATCCTAATCTTTAAACAAATTTGCTGATGTGCGGTGGTGGAATGTTACCACATACATCTACTGAAGTAGTCTGTACATAAAGTACAATCCTGACGTACTTGTACTTGCAACTTCTTCTCCACTACATTTCAAAGGGAAAGGATGTACTTTATGCTTCAGTACATTTATTTGTAGTTAGTAGTCACTTTTAAGAAATAATAACTTCACATATACTGTAGGCTACATACATACAACATATACCATCATATTATAAAATATGTTGCATTGTTACAGGTTAAACTGTCCTATGGTATTTATAAAAAGAGTTCAAATTTGAGTAACTACAACCATAAAATTCCACTTCTCGCCTTAATAGGTCAATGATATTAATGAATTGATTATATATTATATATGATAGCATACCATACCACACCAGGACATCAGCAATTATTGCTTATTTTTTTCACTGGATCCTCATTGAATCAAGACACTTTGACTACTACCTATGTAACAATATTAACAAACGAACAGGGCACCAACAATTTGGTTAATAAAGCTGAAACCGATGTGTTGAAATGACGAAATTAATATGTCAAGATCTTCTCTCGAGCTGGTTCCAGTCCTCTGAATGACTGGTTTAATCCCCCCAAAAATTCAAATATTACAGAAAAGTGAATTAGGTTAAAGAAAATGACATTAAGTCTCATTAATATCGGGAAATGTGTTTAAAAGCACAGTGTAATAAAAATGAATCGAGCGTAGTGGTGGACGGTTGCCACGGAGACACGTGAACGTCACCGCGCCGACGTAGCCCAGTGACGAAACAGGCACTGCAAGAGAGAGATGTAGGGGAAAGGTCGCGCGCGGGGGGCTGGCTCTGTCCGGCGGGTTATGCAAGTTGACAGCTTTGTTTCAGCAACCAGACACTGACAGAGGTGTATCCACCATTTACACGTTTTTACATTTAATCTATAAAAAAACAAACGTCATTTTTGTTCGTGTGTGAGGATCATACTGTCTCGTTTAAAGACAAAGCCACCAACTGCCGCTAGACGGGGAGAAATCTGGTCATGTAGTTAACGTTCACTATTAGCATACTAGCTAGCAGCACTGAAGTTGTAGTTAGCACCTTTTTCGGGTTAAAGTTTTTTGTTATAAATCGTGCGTGTGCTGTTCGCCGGATTAAAACGCGACGTTTGCTGCAGACAGATAACCTCTGACAGGCGAACCATCTCTCCAGCACAGCTCACCGGGTTATAAAACAGGTTAGCCTATGTTGCTAACGAGCCTACTTACTTGAATATGTGCTCTGATGTCCAGAACTTCATGGTTTAAGTAGCTGACAGGTGCTGCCGGTGCCGGAGTCGAGGTGTGGATAAGCCGGTGGTAGGAAGACACACTCACACTGACTGGAATCACTGAACCACGTTCAAAGCCGACTGCCAAGTCTCCTCCCACTGTGCCACAGCAGTCACATGAGATGTATTAGCTACGCACTTCCGGTAGTCTGCATGCCGCAAGAATCCACTGCATGGCACAGTGACACTGAAGACAGCTGAATGAATTATATCATATATTTAACCTTGACAAGTAACACACGTCAGAAAATCACATGAACGTAGCTCTTCACCTTAACTTAGACCATGCAGTATATTTCATATCCGCCATGTGAGCTGCAGTACGGGGGTATCTGCCATATAACCTCTGATGTTACACAATTTAGCTCAATGACAGTTGAAAGTCCTCTTCAACCTTGAATGAAAGACAGAGCGTGCTGTTGACGCAACAACTTGTACTCAGTGTTCAAATCTTTATGCTTAATTAAGCAAATATCATAGGCATTGCTGTACAATATGTCTGTGGGGGCTATTTAGGTGCTACATTTGACAGGTTATTTATTATTTTGTGGAGCTGAACAGTCACAGTAGATAAAGTTTTGGCTTTGAAACTAAAATTTGGCATTAACTAAAAAAAATTAAAAAACAAACAAGTTCGACTGAAAAATAAAACACAAGCATTAAATATTATATTTATGATTGTATTTATTTTCAATTCATTTTATATTTATTTTACAAAAAACAGTCTGATCTGATTTGTTTTGTTTTATTGAAATCATGCCATAGTTACAGAGCTTTTTTCCATATTGCAACTGTTAACACAAGTGTAATTTCTATGACATAAGTTCAAAGAAACCCGCCATGATTATTTCCAGACATACTCAACTGCAGTGGTACCCAACAGAATAGGATCTTTAAAATGGCAGGAAAATAAAAAGAAATGTTCCTCAAGAAGTGATTATTTTCTTGGGTGCTTTTAGTTTGTTTTGTTTTTTTATTTTATTTTGATTTTAGTTGTTTTTTTGTTGTTGTTTTTTTGTTGCAAATTAGCCACTTAATTTTTAAAAATCAGGAACTTCAAAAATAATGTAAATGAAACAAGAAAACACTTTTAGGTTGAACTGGTCCCAATGAAAAGTCAAAATCCACTGGGCTACTGAAAGCTGTCTGTTGAGTGAGTGTTGGCTTCCTTATTTCTAGCAAAATTGTCAATCAGGCACCTACGAGTGCTTTTGTCTGAGCCAAGGATGCCAGCTCCTAATCTATGGTTATCAAATGCAAAAGTGAAGGCTGAGTTCTGGTAACAGTGTGTTGCACATTAACCCGACCTGCGCTGTGAAGCTGAGAACGTCTTGACCTCACTGGCACCTTGTAACTTAAAGCAGATTGGCCTCTGTGAAGCAATCCTGTGTTTGTCACCATAACCTATATTCACATGTGGGTTACATACAGAATTATCCCCCTTATCCTTGTATGGGTTATCAGTCTGCTCGACTTCAGTGCAGTAGTTCAGACATCTCCACGTCATGTGTGCTTATCTCAAAGTGCAGACACTCCGGCCAAGTTATGTGTAATCTCTGTGTCCCAGACTCAGGGGACAGTTGGAGGAAACTGTGTGACAGCCCTGAACCCTGTCGCTGTCACTGTGCTGTCAGAGTACTATCTGTCACTGCAGCTGAGCCACTTTCAGTCCAGTTTAACTAAAACTGAATGATGAAATTTTCAGTATGTTATAAATATGATTATATACACGAAAAGAAATCATCACTCTTTGGCGTTACTGTTTTTAATTGCTGTAATAACTTAGATACAAAACACTCAATGCAACATTTAATGTAGATCTAAAAAAAAAAATGGACTAACAGTGTTAACTTTATTTCATTTTCATGGCTGGAGATTATATAGAGCTGGCATAACATAAACTTTTCCATACTGTATAAACATGTAAATTGAGAATTCATTTGCAAAAACAGATATAAGCCATTCTTAAGATGTATAAATCGGAACCAGTTAGATTAATGTTCCCCTCTGAGTGCACAATAAAATATATAATGTATGAAATTAAAAATACATTAAGATATCTTAACAAAAAACCCCCAACTCCAGCTGATATTCCCTGGACTGCACAAAAAAACATGATTTATCAAAATAAATACAAAAATGAAACATTTTTATGATTTTCAATTTTTACTATAAAAGAAATAACAAACATGAAAACAAAAAACAAATATGCAAGCATAAAAATCATTGAAGAATGCATTTAAGACAATAAGTGCTATTGTTAACACCTTTTATCTAATAATAACTATAGGCATAAATTAAACTATAAAATAAGAGTTCCTTTTCAGACCAACAATCCCTCATGTTTTCCACATCCTTTCAACAAGGTATCAATACACACCACACTGTACGACCTTCACGTCTTCTACTCATCTACAGTTTCTTTGCTCGTTTCGGTCACTGTTTCCAGTGTAACTTCCATCCGAGACTGAACCTTGGTTGATCCTCTTGATGAGGGTCCCTCCTCTTCTTCTTCCTCTGCTTCCCAATCTAGATCAGCTGTGGCATCTTGGTACTGCTGGTACTCTGACACCAGGTCATTGAGGTTGCCCTCTGCCTCGGTGAACTCCATTTCATCCATGCCTTCCCCTGTGTACCAGTGGAGGAAAGCCTTCCGTCTGAACATCAGGGAGAACTGCTCGCCCACGCGGCGGAATATCTCTTGAATGGCCGTGTTGTTGCCGATGAAGGTGGAGGCCATTTTGAGGCCTCGGGGTGGGATGTCGCACACAGCAACCTTGACGTTATGGGGGATCCAGTCCACAAAGTAGTTGCTATTTTTCTGCTGCATTGCAAGCATTTGTTCGTCTACCTGTTTGGTGGACATGGGGCCACGGAAGATGCCAGCAACTGTGAGGTAGCGCCCCCGCCTCGGGTCGCATGCTGTCATCATGTTGCGGGCGTCGAACATCTGCTGGGTGAGCTCAGGCACACTGAGGGCTCTATACTGCTGGCTGCCGCGGGCCGTCAGGGGGGCAAAGCCTGGCATGAAGAAGTGGAGGCGAGGGAAAGGCACCATGTTGACAGCCAGCTTCCTCAGGTCTGCGTTGAGCTGTCCAGGGAATCTCAGAGAAGTCGTGACCCCGCTCATGGTCATGCAGACCAAGTGGTTGAGGTCCCCGTAGGTCGGTGTGGTCAGTTTCAGTGTGCGGAAGCAGATGTCATAGAGGGCCTCGTTGTCGATGCAGAAGGTCTCGTCTGTGTTCTCCAGGAGTTGGTGGACGGACAGGGTGGCGTTGTAGGGCTCCACCACCGTGTCAGAGACTTTCGGGGAGGGCATGACACTGAAGGTGTTCATGATGCGGTCAGGGTACTCCTCTCGGATCTTGTTGATGATGAGGGTTCCCATGCCGGAGCCGGTGCCACCCCCCAGTGAGTGAACCAGCTGAAAGCCCTGCAGGCAATCACAGCTCTCACTCTCGTTCCTCACTCTGTCAACCACCTGCTCCACTAGCTCCGCTCCCTCCGTGTAGTGGCCCTTTGCCCAGTTATTCCCGGCTCCTGAGCTTCCTGAAACACCGAAATAAATAAAATCCTGTTATTTGTCAATAGAATTAGTGGAGGGAGATGCACAATATTTGTTGCAGTGATTCTCAACTGCTAAAATGAAACACATTATATCATAGACCCACATTTGATAAGGCCCCTAGGACATCCATCTGAAAAGATTTTGGTTGTTGAATGTGATGATGAAGATCAGAATTCTACAGTTAACGAGAGTTGAGGACTTAACTGTGAAGGAAGTGAAACCTATGATCAGAATCAGCCATCATCAGTGGTAGTAAACTTCATAGATATGGGTTAACAGGTGCCTGTCACACCTACTTTTAAGTTTAGAATGCAATTGTCGGGCCATGAAATTAAACTTTCTGCCAGATAGGGGACTAGCACAGGACTTTTACCCAGGAGACCAGGGTTTGGGTTTCATGTGAAACCAGTATTTACGTCCAAGCATGATCTTTTTCGAAACCTAACCATGTCACCCTGGACAGGTCATCAGACTATCACAGGGCTGACACATAGAGACAGACAACCATTCACACTCCCATTCACACCTACAGGCAATTAAGAGTCACCAATTAACCTGCCTGTCTCTGGATTGTGGGAGGAAGCCGGAGCACCTGGGGGAAACCCACACTGACGCAGGGAGAACATGCAAACTCCCTCCTCCTCTCCCCTTATGATTTATTAATTAAATTACTTTGTATCTGGTGTTTTTATTTAACAAAGGCTCCAAAGAAAATATATGTATCCACTTAATGGCTAGAATAAAAATACATTATTTTGGAAACTTTTTTGAAACTTATTTTTATTTTTGCAAGTCAAGTTCCTCCAGTCATCACCCAAGTGTCTAGTAATGGAAAAATAGGTCTCTACATCCTGACTGGGTACCAGAATAGTGACTCTAATGACTCTTACTCACATGACTCACTTATATTGTAAATTGAATGGTGAAAATATACTATTCCCCATTTTTCTGGAGACCCCCCAGAACCCCTTCAAAGACCCCTGGTTGAGAACCACTGATGTGTTGCAATAATTAAAGCATGAAATATAAAAACCATCAACAATAAAAATGCATACACTTTAAATAACCACATAGATGGAAGACAGTCATAGCACGTATTCCCCAGTATGACGGTTTTGTCATTTGTCTAACCGTGGATGAAGTTGTCTGGCCTAAACAGGGCGCCGATGCGACTTCCTCTCACGCTGTCCATCGTACCGGGCTCCAGGTCAACCAGCAGGGCCCTGGGGACGTATTTACCACCTGGAATCAGAATTAAAATGCATCACTAACATAGCCAGGACTAAAATTTGGCCTCATTTTATGTCAGAGTTTAAGAACAGTAATATTCAAAAAGAACAACCAGTAAGAAATTGGTGCTGATGAAATAAACATAGAAAGAAGCTATTAAATGAACAATTTGCAGTCTATATGCAGTAACCTCTGTATTACCATGTGCCTCATTGAAGTAGACGTTGACCCTCTCCAGTTGGAGGTTGCTGTCTCCTTCATAGAGGCCTGTTGCATTGAGCCCATGTTCTTCACTGATCACCTCCCAAAACTGAGAAGACAAAGACGGAAATTCTCATTGTAACGTCAGCATAACTTACTGAAAGACATGAATTAGCTGTAGCCAAAACTCTACAAGTTTAGCTGTTTAAAGAGATGAAAGAATTACCTAGAATATTAATACACAGACAATATTTTCATCCAAAAAGTATCTTTCTCTGTTGTACACCATTCACCTCTGGGTCTTTAGATGGTTGCTTAATTAAAATATTTTATGCAGTTGGGCAAAAGTTTAATAATCTATGCTTACTCTGACAGCACCCAGATGAGTAAGCAACCCATGACTCTGCAACTCTACAACTCTACATATGCTAAAATGATAAATGTGGTTCACGGAATAAGAACAGCTCGATTCTGTGACTGCATGTCCTTCAGTGTCACAGCATAATGTGTCACTTTGGCTGTATTATCTCGTAGTTCCTCTCTCTTGTTTTGTGCTAGCCATGATAATAAATGTCCCACCCATGCCAGTCTCGCTTTCACGCTTATCTGTTCCCTGAATGTTTGACAGGGTTTACACCCTGTGTCACTCATAACTGTTACTGGCACCATTCAAAGGGACAGTGCAAAATATGCAGCATAATTAAAAAAAAAAAAAAAGGGTGAAATAATATATTCTTAAATATGTATATTTTTGAAATCGAATAGATTTCATTTAAACATTTAAGTTAAACATTTTCATCATTTTATCTCAGCTAATGTGACAAAACACAGGTAATTTATAATCAAACAGTGACTTCAGTCATCCAGCAGATATTCTGCTAATTTATATTTCAACAGATTCTTCTCAATATTACATTTACAGTTTTCATTTCGGCTAGGGGGTAAGACACAACATTATATTAGGTAACATTTTCAACAGGCCTCAACTGGTGTAAAGTCTAACATTCACTCTAAGTTAAACAGTGGAGAAGGATTATATTTTATTACCTTCGAGCCGATCTGGTTGCCACATTGTCCAATTTGCAGATGCACAATTTCACGCATGATGATCAGACTACAGTACACAGAGCAGCTGAGGGTCTCCGATAGGCTTCAGTTCTCCAAACTGTCTTATATACAGCACCAAAAGTGATGTCACCAGTGATGTCAGGGAGTCACCCCTGTCTGTAATGCATGAGGGGGCCCTAATACATTAGGAACACTCTTTTATAAATTACTAAATAAATAAACAAGTGTGAATACATTTTATAAGAGGAAGTTTATCATACTGTACACTCTTTAGATAGTTTAGATAGGCCTTCTTTGTATGTCCTCTAATATGCTGACATATGATTTTGGTGTCTCATAGTTTTGTTTGTGCAGTGTATTGCGCATAAGTAACACAATAAAAAGTATTAGCTGTGTTTAAAAGGAAATGTTAAAATGGAAAAGACATGTATTTATTCCTGTTGAGCAAAGCTGTGCAAACTTGGTGGCAGAACCTTCATAACATGTCTTTTTGTTAATGTGTTATCAATGAATGAATTATTAACTGTTGCAAAAAAAAAAAAAAACACCAAACAGTGCAATGAGAGCACAACATTATCATAATGACTTTATTTGGCTAAAACACATCTGTGAGCTGAACCAGTGACCAAAAACAGGAAGGAAGTGAAGAGAAGATGAATGGAAGTAGTGTGTTTCTCTGGCCAGTGTCAGATAACCCTCATTTGATTAACGACATTAATATAATTATACTGTGCACACCATGTCTGACAGGAAGGAGTAGTTTTAATGACAAAGGTGCTGAAATGTTTGTTTAAAATATTGTGTGACCATTTGCTGCCTTTTCACAACAGACTTTTGATAATGCATCCCAAGTTTCCTTCACCAAATGACCCAGATGTTAAAAAATATAATAGTTTTCCATATTCAGCTACTAAGTCAGTATAGGTGTAATAATAATGTAGTAAAAACGTGCAGTAGTTGGGAGAGTGAGTATGAGAGATGCTACCATCTAGAGGGCTATCACAGGCATGACATCATGGACCTGTTCTTGTTTTATAATTAAGCAAGTGGATTACATTTAATTTTTGGCATTTTCTTTTACTGTATGTATAAATAAACATTTTTACCTATGTGTTTTAGATCCAACATATATAAAGGGACTGATAAAGATTGTCTGATGATCACATTAAAGGGACAGTTCGCCCCAAATTCCAAACAGTACTTTCCCTCTTAACTGTTGTGCCGTTTATTAGTCTAAATTGCTTTGGTGTGAGTTGCTGAGTGTTAGAGATATCAACCTTCTCTCCAGTATAATGGAACTAGATGCAGTGGCATAAGTAAGTTACGTTGCATGTATTGTCTTGACACAAATAGAGACTTGACACTGGACAACATCAACATACATATTACCCAGCAATCATCCCTGCATACCTGACAAAAATATCAAACAAAGTAACAATTAATCATTTAATTGAATGGTTTTTATAGGATATTTATAGATTTTGTACTTATATAGAAAAAGCATATTCATTCAAATAAACACAAGAAGTTTGTGCTCTAGAGAAAGGATCAGTGCTCAGTGAATACCCTCCTAAGCCCTATGATAAGCTATTATGGCAAGGCTTAAATATACAGACCAGTGAGCAGTGATAACTAACACATCTTTGGGGTCATCAGGTGGGAACCTCCTTTCACCAGTGTTTCGTCTAGTTGGTCCCACGACACCTCCAGGAGGCTAGACAGTGATCTCTGGCGTCCCAGAGACACTCCCCTAATGCCAGGTCTCACTGCTCCCCTCCCCACACCTACCCAACAACCTTCTTTACCTTACATTACACATGGCTTTCTCAGCCCAAACAGCACTGCCACCTTCAACAAACCCAGGCTCCGTTCATATGAGCTCCAGGTAGAGACAGTGCCGATACTACCTTACCTAGCACTTTCACCATAACAATAATAATAAATCGGTTTTATATAGCGCTTTTCTAAATACTCATACTCCATTTCACATGCTACATAGCATAACTGCGATATAAGCTAAAATTAAAGGAGATAGATAAACTCACAGGATCAGCAAACACGTATATAATTTTGTTATAGATAGCTACTGACTATTTCAAAAATAAAAGGAAAAAAAGAAAACAATCACGCAGATGGGTTTGCCTTTTTGAGGACGTATGTAGCAAACGGCACACAGTTGTTGTTTTTTTTAAATGTATCAGTGAACACAGTTATATTTCCAAGGTGGTAATCTGAATCACTTGCATCGCTTTCTACGAATCCCTCCATCCTAGAGGCCCCAGTGCAATGCACTACCTGCACTGTCTGTATTTACGCCCCTGATTAGATAGAACTCTGCTTGTGGTGTTTTTCAACACATTTGGAAAAACTCACCATGAATGTCTCTTTCTGAAAATCATGAACCAATTACTAAAGATAATCCACAGACCTTGTTGTGAGCAGTTTCATGTAGGAAGAATGATCTTTTTACCAAACTACACCCTCCAACCGCATCGCCATGCAGAAGGAAATGTGCATCTACTCATGGACGAGAGGCTTGTGCTTGTGACAGTGCAGTGGTGCAAAGTAAGCTAGCAGTAAAAAAATACTTCCGACATGAAACTGCTCACAACGGTCTGTAACTTGAGTAACCGGGTCATGATTTCTGCGAAGAGACATTGTTATTCATTCATTTTTCAAATGTATTTTTTGGTGCTTTGAGCACCACAAACTGAGTTCCATCTAGTTCCATTATATTGGAGAGAAGGCAGACATCTCTATGGCTGATATCTCCAACACTTTGCAACTCACACCAAAACAATCTAGACTGATAGACAGCACTACAGGTAAGAGGAAAAATATGAATTTTTGATTTTGGGGTGAATTGTCCCTTTAATCTGTCAGCATGTAGCTCGCATTGTTATATTTTACATGTGGAAGAATATAAATGAATCTTAGCAGGATGATGGGACACTTGAAGATTAGGATTCATTTAAAGGCAATGTTGTTGGCATTTCTCATTGGGGACATTTTTGACATGTCACAGTTTAAGCCACAGGTTTACCATGAAAGAAAACCAGACACATAAACACTGGACAGATTATTTTTTTCAGAAAAGTTTATTTGGATGGAGATCCACAAACTGAGCGTAAAGATATTTTTTGTTAACTAGCAGATATATGCCTTTTGCTTTCCATGTTCCTTACCTCTCTCTCAGTGTGTACTGCAGTTAATTATTTAATTATTTAATTAATTAATTATTATTATTTAATATCATATGATGTTTAAAGCAGACACTGTACTGCTGTACCTGACTAAGTATTACAATATGAAGCACAGGATGATGATAACGATACAGGACACTGAAAACTCTCATACTGAGAACAGCTGTGCACTTAAATCATCTTGGTTTTAAACAATGTGCAGCTGTTTTCATTTTAAGACATGTATTTTTCATTGTAAATTTCTGTTTTATATTTATGATTCTTGACCTTTGCAGCACCTGTTTTCTCTTTTCTCTTTCTAGGATTATTGTAACTGTTACGCAGGCAAATTCCTTGTACGTGAAAACCTGTGTCTGATTCTCGTCTCTTACTCACACAGACATGATGCCACATTTGTTCAAATGTTTATTTGTTGCTGTGGTTAATACACATGTTTTCCACTATCAGCCCTCTTTTAGAAGAGGGGGGCTTTGGAAGCATGTGCACAAAGGGTCAATGTCCACAGGTGTACCAGTGACACTGTTTGGGTATTTACCAGATAGTGTGGCTTTTAGACAAGAAGACTAACTTCCTGTGTGTAAACAAAGTTTGTTAAATAGAAACACAGTAGAAACAGGATAAGATTACCTTGAAGTCATTCCTCCTCAGCTGTCTGTTGGGGTTCATTAGAGAACCACAGTAGCATTTAGTTGTCATTGATGACCTTTATGTGTTTTGCCCTGAGCTTCTTTCCCTTGCCTTTTGACGTATTTGTGGAGGGTGGTGTGTGTGTGTGTGTGTGTGTGTGTGTGTGTGTGTGTGTGTGTGTGTGCGTGTGCTTCATACAGTATGTGTGTCTGTGGGTGTGTGATTTGTGATGCACAGTGTTTGAATGCATGTGAGAGCTAAAGAGGAAAAGAAAATACAAGGAGCCGTTTAAAAATTCAGGTCACCATTAGGTGTGTTAGCTGACGGGAACATCTCGGTCTAAATATTTCTATAAGTGTATCCATCAATTTAAATAATGTTACGACTGCTCTGGATAAAAGTCTTGCCATGGAGGTTAAGAGGAGTTCATGGAAACTCTCCAGTCTTTTCAACCTAAATATGTAAAGTGTCAATGATAAGTAGGACTCAGACATCAGGGTTTATCACTATCCAACCAGAGATACTGTCAGAAGAGTCTGGATCTCAAATGTGTTTTAGTTATTTTTAACTTGTGTTAGAAAATGTTGAAAGCTGGAGACAATTTGATTTAATTAGGGATTTAAAATTCAGATTAGATCCCCAACACTGGTCACAGAAATAATAAACATACCTAATAATTTTGTTTTTAATTTCTATCTAAGATATTAAAGTAATAAATAAGAACATTTAAAAGCCTGCATTATTTTTGTACATTTTCTTTACCTAGTGTTGCAGTTTAGAAGGCTATCCTTCACTTTCTACCATTATATGCATTTTTATTATTGCTGATAAATGTATATAGTGGCTTTGACTAATTTTATATCTTAATTTAAAGGTTTTCAGAGTTACTGACTGATACCTTTTAGGTGTATAGGTTGATAATCATTTTGCTTCAAAGAGGGCGCCTCTCCCCTTCTGTACCTCTGCTTCATGACGCTCCGGGCAATCATGTGATCCGAGCCTGCTTCATTCCAGATGCGTCAAGTGGCAGCAAGGAGGAAACAGGAAGTACTCGAATTCAGACTTCAAATTAAAAGAGCAAGATTTCTTCCGCCTTGATGACGAAAGGTGTGTGTGGACATTTTTGTTTGTGGGTTTGTCTGTTCCTTTTTTAAAACTTATGTTACATTATCAGGGTTTAATGTGGTTTTAAAAAAGTTTGCAAAAATTGATGGTTTGTATACATTATTGATCAGTAACTTATTTTCAATTTTTGTATGTGTAGTTATACGTATTGTGTTGTACTGTGTTTTTGTTAAATGACACATGCTACATTGTCTTTATTCTGAAATGCTAATTTATTGATGGGGCACAAGTTACCCATACAATAAAGATCATGTTTTGAGGAATCCTCCACTGTAATATTATTGAGGAAGCAGTGTGCAAAGCAACAAAGTACAATTACTCAAGTTCTGTTCCTTAAAAGCAGATTTGAGGTACTTGCTATTTGACAGTTTCCATTTTATGCTACTTTCAACTTGCTCTGTTACATTTATTTGTATTTATACAAATATTAATACTGTCAATATTTGTATTGACAGTGGTAGTTATCTGGTTGCCTTTTAGATTGGATGTTACATGAAAACATTTGATAAAAATGTAAAATGCAATACACTGCCAAAAAACAACAGTAGTTCCCAACTTTTTTGGCTTGTGACTTCTTAGCAAAAGGAAAACAAAACAAAACCCAAAACCCAAAACAACAAAAATAGTGTGTAGTTGGGACCCTTTGTGAAGTGTTGGATGTCTGTGAGTTGTTGCAGGTTCATCAAGAAACATTTCCCTTCTAAATTTCTTGTGATGTCATTTAAATCTGTAAATACATGACATTTTCTTTTCTCTTTTATTCTATTTTATTTTTGTGAAATGCTGGATCATATGAACAGTTATTTAAATGAACCCATTTGAACACTTTCGAGGGGAAATGTTTGTCTGGTGGAACTGACAACATCTGAAACATGACTGCGGATCCCAACTAGACACTGTTACTTATTTATTTGTTTTTATTTTTATTTTGTTGTTGGCCTACATGCAGTAATGCCGACATCAGAATGTTAAGAATAAATGATCAATTATAAATAAAACTTGGTGGCCACTTTATTAGGTACAGTCTCATGCAACTCAATACAGCAATTCTGCCATAAATTCTACCTTTGTAAAGTTTTGTTTTATGTTCAGTAATTATTGACATTGCCAGATTAAGGAGATGTTTCTCATATATTCTACCCCCTTCATGTGGGAAGTAGAAAAAATGAGGCAAAACATACATAATAAACATCTATAGAATAATCAAAGTAGACCTTATGGCAGAACAATCGTACTGGATGGCATTACACTGTATAGGTGTACCTAATGAAGTGTATTTTTCTTCATAGATGCCACACTTGATAGTCATAACTTTTTTTTTTTTTTTTATTAATTTTAAACACAATTCTGTACATGGAGCATGACGCTAGCTCGTGGGGCTTTATTGTGAAAGTCCTAACCGGGAAATGCAATTCTCGTCATGCGGAACTTGACCACCGTTGTTCGTTCCCAGGGTTCCGTGAGAGCCGTTTGCCCCACCCCACCTCTTCAACGCTATCTGTCTCAATGTTCAATTCTCAGAGAAAAAAGGGGGCAAAAATAATTCAGAGTAACGCCGCAAAGAAAAACGACTCTCATTTCCCCGACCAGTTCACCGGAGCAGACGCGGCCTGTCGGCGGTAACGAACAAACGTGTCGCCGTCGGACCAGTGATTGAAAACACCGCGGTATGTTCATGTATCATGCACATGTAACCATAATCTACCATACGGATTCAAAGGGAATACAAAAAGCTGAGGAGAGACTTGACAGCGGGCTGTACCTGCGCCAAACGGGGAAATAACGGAGGATTTTCCAGCGACTATCACCTGGATATCGCGTTATATTCAAGGACATCCCAGCTGCCAAAATCCGCCTTTGCTCGCGCGGAGAAGCTTTTTCCGATGTGAGGAGAAATACAAATTAACGTTACAGAGAGAAAAAGGACGGAGAAGGGGCCTCGTTTTTTGGGTCTGGTCAAACCCTCCGACAGAAAGCAAGCACCAGCATCTGTTGACGGCGAGAGGAAATCATTTTGACATCGGCTAAAAACAGGATATTATTGATAAGGCTGCTAACATCAACGACGACAGCCCACCTCCCCTCCCCAAAATAATACGGTGTATATAATGTGACGGATTTGAGAGACGGTTGTGATAGAGAAAGAAGCCCCGGTGTAGCCTGATGATTCACATGCCGTCATTTTAAGAGGAAATATTTATTTTTTATTTTTATTTTTCCTCATCCGCCCTCTGATGTTTGTGGTGACAACCCGATAGATACCAACCTTATAATATTGAAAGAAAAAGGTCGAAAAATAAAGTGAATGCATGTGAATATCTGCCGAAGATGGGTTCCGGAGGAGACATTTGCTAAGAAAATTAAACCTAATACACTGAAAAAACACACACCAGCCTTTATATTTAAAGCATCTGTAAGGAGACAGGAGCACCGTCGTTCATTCATGTACATTGCAAGGCTGGGGATTTCACTCTCTCATATCAATGTTGATGACTTCATTGCGGATTTACAGTGAAAAACACAAGAATCTCATCGTTGCTTGCTCGCTCTGTGTTTTTTTCAGTATCAAAAAGAGTGATCTCTAGGTGATAAATCGCCAGTAAATAGCCACATCCATCCATACATATCGTGCCAAAGCCCTGGTGGAGGCCACCATCTACTTACTACCTTAACAGGTTTACATCTTGTCTCATCTGGCAACATAAATGTCACCCATTTTGAGCCAGGTGTTCCTCTGTTGGGCCAGTCTAGGAATTTAGGATTGATTGATTTTTTTTTCTTCTGATCAACACCCTCCCTCCTTCCTCCCTCCCTGCACCCACCTACCCACCCAACCAACCACCCACCCTGCCTCCCCCCTGAACCTAACACTGGGTTTTTGGGAAGATGGGCTGTCTTGGCAATAGTAAGACCGAAGACCAACGAAATGAGGAGAAGGCACAGAGGGAAGCCAACAAAAAGATAGAGAAGCAGCTCCAAAAAGACAAACAGATATACCGGGCGACTCACCGGCTACTACTATTAGGTAGGTTTGGTCAAATTCATCATTCATTAATGTGTGTGTGTCCACTTTAGGCCCATTTCTACTGAATTGTTGCACCCATAAAACAACACAACAGCATTTCACCTGTTTATGTAAATATAGCCGCTATTGATTCAGATTGTAGGCATGAAAAATGTCTTGGTGAAGCATCAATACATGATGCAATGACATGATGTCACAGTGTCTTCTTGACACAGGACAATTTGAAAAGCAGGCCTGTCTGCTGCATCCATGGGCCATTATGGAGCATGATTACAGAACATGTGAGAGACGCTGGACGGACGGACAGACAGCGTTTGTGTGAAGGCAGCATGCAGAGGCAGGGAGGCCACCAATAGGCGTTTTTTTTTTTTTACCAGGGCAGCACACGGCAAAATGTGTGTTTGTGTGTGTGCAGTGTGCATTCACCTTGAGTTATTCAGGCCTATAGACTCTCTATGTTTGATGCTATGTTTCAGACTTCACCTTTGCGTAATCCTCTCCACACCAGCTAGTCCGGAAATGGATATTCTTATTAAAAACTACCACTATTTTTAATTTGATGAAGCTATTTCTGGCTTCATCATCCAGGCCTCCATGTCATGATACAGTCTGAACTTCAAGGCCAGCGCTAGTATCCTGCTAAACCTCTCGGAGTACTACGGAGAGAGAACAAATTAGGATTACTATTAGGGATTACTAGCTTCCCTTGAAAGACCTGTCCTGTTCATTCTAATCTGAAATTGATCCTAGATTTGTACACTCACACTCAGGCTCTGAATAGCAGGCCTGTAGCCTAGCTCCTTGTGTCCAGGTTGGGAGACGATATGGCCCGGCTTCTTTAATTTTCAATGTGCAAGGACACTTATAGGACTTTTCTCTTATACATTGTGAACATGTGTGGCCATTTATCATGACAGAATTATGGAGAATGACATTGCCTTCTGCTCAAAGACAAAACAACACTTGATCTCGTCTACCAGCTTGATCGATTCTTCTTGTCCTTATCCCTGATGCTGAGAGCTCCTCACACATCTGGAAGCAGATCCTTTACTTCAGTTAGAGTGCCGATACAACAGTGTATACGTGAAAGTCCTACATTCAGCCTCCTACCTATAAGTGAACGTACTGATGTATTATCAGTAAAATGCACTTAAAGGGATACTTTGCCAATTTTCAGCCAGCTATGTATCATAACAGTGTGGGTAGTATGTGGGTCTTACCTGCGCCCAGATCGTCCTGCTGATATCCCAGCTGAAAACCACGTTTGGTGCCATGTGGCAGAGTTTCTCTGGCTCTAGGGCTATTGCTCGAACTACCGCTTGTACCTCCTCTTTTCAGATGCCCGCCTTTACAGACATGAGGACTATAGAAGTGGATTGAGAGAGACCCACTTCTGTGTTTCTCTCTCAAACGCAGATAAAACGGTCAAATTAGGCATTGGTGATCAAATGTAAACCAAGATTCTGTTACTGTATGACCTATTCCTCACCCTAAATGTCTTCAGGAACATATTTTAGTGCACTGTTTGGCTGTAATATGAGAAATTGTGAAAGGAAGTTGGCGCCATACTGTTTCCTGTATTGTGAAAACGGAGACTTGAAAAAAAAAAACAGAGCTCAAATGTTAAAACTAAGCAGTGCTGATCAAATATGAACCAAGATTCTGTGACTGTGCTTCCTATTTTGTGGCTCAAATATTTCCCGAACTATACTTTAGCTCACTGTGTAACTGTAGTTCCAGATCGTTTCTTACCATCTGGCCGCCATGTTGTTTCTGTGTCAAAAAAAAACAAAACAAGCTAGTATTACGTTACCCACCAGTGGGAGTGTTAATTGGTCTGCTGCAGTGCAGTGCATTCTGGTCGTTGTAGGTTTTCTGTCTCTTGAGCAAAAGCAAATGCCACAGCCCTTTTCCTGTGTTTTCTCTGGTCATGTAACACCAATTTCAAAAGTATTTGTGTCTTTCTGCTGCGTAGACAGCCCAGTTTTATGACAGGGTCATCTTTCCAGCAGCAAAATTCTTCTTTATAGTATTAAAAGTGGCCATTTTACAGAATAGATATCACATTAGTAGATGCAACAATGCATAAGTAGCATTGTTCTGTTCTCGCTGGTTGAGGTAGTTTTCATTTTTTGTATTAATGTTGTGTAATTTTCTCCTGTCTTTGCTACTTTGTGAAATAATGGATAATTGACATGTAAAACATGACAAGGGGCCCCAACTAGACAGTCTTTGTAAGGGCTCACAAGCTAGAAAGGTTGGGAACTATTGCTTTAATCTTTAACAATGCAAAGATTATCATGTACGATCTTAATCTGAGGAGTAACTTCCACTAACTAAGACACCAAAATGCCTCAGCCCTCGCAGATCCAGTATCTAGTAACACAAGCTTTCGCTCATCATCCACTGGTTTCAGATGGATCCACTGGTTTCAGATGGATCCCCACTCCGGATGTTTCAGCCGCAGTTTTGTTCAGCTTTTAACAAACATTTATCTTTCTGTCCTCTTTTTGCTTTCAGGGGCCGGTGAATCCGGGAAAAGCACGATAGTCAAACAGATGCGAATATTGCACGTTAATGGCTTCAACGCAGAGTAAGTGTTGGTTTCCCTCCATGTTTTACTTTTTATACATGTTGTTAATCACGCACACATAGAGCACATTGCATCACTAATCCATTACAGTCAGTTTGGGTGGTTTTATTTACAGAATGTAGGTGAGAAACTGATAATCAGGAGCGATCAGGTGATACTGGCACAAACCGATACGAAAATATTTGTTGACCAAATACCTTGATGATGTTTTGAGGAAGACTGGTGCATTCACACGACACAGCAACAACAAACAGTATGACATGATACTGTTACAAATCATTATTTAAGCTATAGTACAGTGGAGCTGAAAAATTTGGTCGGTTAGTCAATGGATAGAGAAGTTACATGCAAATATTTTGATAATTGGTGAATGATTTGAGTAATTTCTCAAACAAAAATGTCGAATATTTTCAGGTTTCAGCTTTTCTTGTGGAAATATTTTCTGTTTTCAGTGTGTATATATTAAAATTATTCAGCTTACATCACAGTAAACTAAATGTTTTGGGTTTTGGACAGTTTGTCAAAGACAAAACAAGAAATTTGATGAACTTACAATGACCTTTAATTCACTTTTTTCAGACATTTTCATGGAGTAAATGATTAATTGATATGAATAATGGGCAGATTAATGAATAATGGAAATAACAATATTACAATAATCCAATTCGAGACAATAATGTATCCTAATCTTGATACTTCTTCAACATTTAAAGAGGACTTGTTGCGCTATTTTTTTTTGTTCATACTTGTATTTTGGGTTTCTGTCTGAAACGCTCTGTTTTAGCGCCCCTCCCAAAAAAGCCCAGTCTGCTCTGATTGGTCAGTGTTTCCGGGTCATCAGCGTCTCTGGACCTTCATTGCAGCCTGGAAATGACTGTAACAGAGATTTTCAGCACTTCGTACTGTGAAAATTTACCAATAAAAGCTTCTAAACACAACCGCACACAGAAGAAATTTGATCTGAAATTGGAGAGAAATTAACAACATCAGCAACCAAGCTTACTTTTACTGAGGTTAGCATGTAGCTACATGTAGCAGTGTAGGCTACGTAATGTAAGCACTTGTAGCTGTGTGCCTGGAGCAGATGAGTAGAAACAACTGTTAGTAACAGTGTTCAGCGTGATAGGAAACCTTAGGTTTTGGCTCACAGGGATTACTTTACATATGTTTACCTCATTATTTGGCTACGTTTGATATAAACATCTTTCGTTGTAACACTATATATAAGACACAAAATACGAAAAACCATAATAAGTCTCCTTAAACGTATCCTTAGCAACAAATGCATACAGCTAGCTCTAGTACTAACCATCAGACTAGCAATAACCAAGTATATAAAGTGTCACTATTCTTGTAGCCTGAAAATTAAAATATCGATTGTGTAACGTAATACATATTCCAGCTATAAATCCTATAAATTAGCCAGAGTGAAGAAAAGCAGCCTTTTCTTCTTACAATGTAACGAGACATTGATTAATCATTGTGCTGATTATTAGAAGGGAAACTTGGGATAACTTTGTACGCACTAAAGGATTTTGATTGACCGCAACTGATCGCCTGGCTGGTAAACAAATATTTTCCCCATTTCTTCTGGCATGAAGGGATAGACTCTTTTCATTATTTTAAAAAACTATCCCTAATGAAGTCAAGTGTTTTGGGCATATTTTTGTAATGTTTTGGAGTAAATACTCAGAGGTTGCGTAACGTCAGAAGAATGCTTTATCTGTTTCAGGTTTTCATGGAAACATTGCCCCTGGGTGGTTTCAGGCCACCCTGTCTTGTGAATTTCCTAAAACTCAATTCCCAAATTGATGCAATGGAAACAATAGTCACATTTTTCTATTCTTAATCATCTGTTTCCTAGAAAGGGGTTTTGGGGGTAGGAGCATCATCATGTGCTTATTTCTGGGTCATGTTGAACAGATGCTCCTCACAGACCCAGACGCTCTTGTGTAATGACAAACCACAGTCGGCTGTAACTCCCCTGGTCCTGTTTAGCTCCGGGGGGTTTGTCGCTCTTTCTGGACCCGGAGGAGTTCACCTTGCAGGGTTTCCCCGCTGAGCGTGGGGCAGTGCCAGACGGCACAATGTGCTGGGAGGATGAGGAGGATGAGGACAGGAGGAGAAGATAGGGAATGACACAGTAATGTAGGAGGGATGAGGGTGAGGGTTGTTTGTGGAGGTCCTTTATGTGAGGAATGTAGTCTGTCTCTCGCTGTCGTACTGCGGCCACTCTGAGTGAAATTAAGGAACAGAGAGCTAAGGGAAGCTCCCTAAAGCCACCCTTAAGAAGTTCAAAGATCTCCTTTCTTTTGAGGAAACAATTAGATTGATGATGTTTTCTTTTAAGATCTCTTGTTTGGAAACCTAAAAATTTAAAGTGGGATCACTGGTTCCCTTGAGTTTAAAAACTTGGCAGTTGATTCAGCACTAACAAACATAAAAAAATCTCTATTTATCGTGAGCAATAATATATATTGTAAAATAGATGATGATTATTTTAATTATTGGTAAATCTGCTGCTTCTTTTCCGATTAATTATGGTTTTTAGAATGTCAAAAAAGTCTGACAATTTCCTAGAGCCTGAGGAGACGTCCTCTTATGTCTGCATTTGTCTGACAAGCTGTCTAAAACCCAAAGATATTCAAATTACTATCATTAAAAAACAAACAAACAAAAACCTTAAGAAAACCAGGGGATAATCACATTTGAGAAGCTAGAACCAGTGAATGTTTTTGTAATTAAAGTTTCTATTTATTAAAATATACACAAACATATTAATACCTTTACACAGAATCAAAAGACCTATGAAAATGCACATAATTAGAACAACCAAAATACACATTTAGCAATTAGAACAATACAATCAGACCATCAGAGTGTCCCAGCTTTACGAAGAGCAAAAAAATGTTCCCTTGACCTCTTAAAATTCACCTTTATCATTGACTCTGGCTAATATCGGTTCTTATGGCACTATTTCTAACATAGATGTGATTATTTGTTCAAGATCTGAGAGGACGTACAGTTCTAAAATCTGAGGATCATTCGGGCAGCTGACATAAGCCCTTCTTTTACGAACCTGGGAATTTTTGGCGGTTAGTTCAGTCATTTTTCAGAGTTATTGCCATTTAACTTTCTGTCCGTCTACGTATAGATTAATCAACCAATCATTTTTGTAAAATCAGTTGTCAACAGCTGCAGTAGAGTAATGAATAAATCTACTGTCATGTGTCACAATCCTGCACCAAATATCTGAAGGGATTTAGCTTTTTTAAAATACAAAGGGCAGCGTAAGTCTCGTGATACCATTTTTTATCTCAATTATCAGACTGAATTGTCTTTTTGTTTCACCTTATTATTCAGTTTCACATTATGTTCATGTCGGCCATTTTTGTTTGAGGATTGCAAGCTACTCTGTTTGAGTTTTCCTTAACTAATCATAAGCCTGCGAGATGTTTTCATCTTGTGTCGAAGAAATATATAGACACACAAGTTGCTATTTCTGTAAGTGGACGTACAGCGACCTGCCCAGCTGTGTTGATCTCAAGTTATCCGGCTTTGGCACAGAATTATGACGTTCCTGTTCTTAATGCTGCCTCTAAAAATCTTCTCCAACCTGGGAAATTGTTGCAGTGAGCACGTCACCAGAACGCTCTGAATCTCTGACAAAAAATATTAAATGTGTGGGTTTATTCAGGTATATTTTGTAAACATATATGACATTTAAGCTTAGTGAAATGATTGAATATCAGTAACCTTTTGGTCATCTTATCTTACTGTCTTCTGAAAGCACCAATCATCATCCCAGAAATTCTTATATGTGATCATTCTGGAGGTATTAGGTTTTAAATATTTAGATGTTCTTATTTGCCAGTATCACCCAACGATCATAGACAATTAAAAATGTTCTTTAGCAGACTGAGAATCGCCCCATGGAAACATAAATACACATTCAAGGCTGAAACTTTGTTGTGTTGTCCTCCACCATACCCTCAGTCAGCGCTAAGTTTCGATTACAGCACGCAGCGACGCTGATGGTGTCACTTTTTCACCAAAGTCCCTTAAAACAACACATTCATCCATGCTCTTGATTTAAAGTCTCTCTGTTCCACATGAGTATCACGGGCTGCTGTAATGTCGACAAAATATACGACACAGGTCTGATACACTGAGATATTTTTCCATGGGTCATTCAGAGGAAGTCACACCATGCAGGTACCTGATTGTGTAAGCAGCTCTAAGTTTGCCTCGTTTGGGGAATTTCAGTATCAAGTCTGACTTTCAATTGTCAAACGTGTCTTTTGTCTGGTTTCTGAAAGACCTGTGTGACGTTAGACCTTTACTACTGGTATCAGTGAAGCCCACAGATTGCATAAACCCGAGTGCCATGCTTGGTGTGTTTGTCTTTTGAACAATAAACGGACAAAATGTGGAGCATATCACTGGATTTGCTAATACTTTGGATTCAGCTATGTGCTCATGGCAGGTGGTAGTTAATATTGGACTTTAAAACACCTTAAAATATACTGTCACAGTCTGTGTTGTCCTCCACACCCCCACTCTGCTGTTTTCTGTTTAATAAATGTCATTGCCAAAATGAAGACACGTTTTGCTGCTCTCATTTGGGATCAGCAAGTACACAAAATTCAGGGGTTGCACTTGGTCAGCAAAATAAAGGTATCTTTGCATCTGGAGCAGCCATAATACTGATGTCTGATATATTTCACCTCCAGGCTGACAGAGAGAGGTTTATGCTATCCTGAAAATTCCGACCAAAAGGCTGTTTCTTTAATATTTTAGATAACACTATGTTTTGCCTGTATAGCTACGTTATCCACATTTGGATTGAAATGTGACGTACCACTTCCCGATTGAGCTACATTTAGGAGATGACAATAATCACAGTTTTATTAGCATTTAAGCAAAATGATTGACTGCGTTTACTGTCTTGACTCCAGGAGATGATGCTTTGCTCTTGTAATTTTTTGCTTTTGTGTGCAAATAAATAACACAAACCATTCTTTGTTCTTCACAGGGAGAAAAAACAGAAAATACATGATATTAAAAACAACATTAAAGAAGCTATAGAGGTAAGATCTTTTGACACATTTTAAACATTTTAGAGCACTTTCCCTACTGTACTGGGAGCAGGCGAGAGAGATTTACTGTTTTTGGGGGCTTGACAAATAAGAAACAAAACTGAGCATCAAAAGAAAAAGGGAAAATCTAGAGTTCATAATTAAGTTTGTTTGTCTCATAATCATACTGTTAGGCAATGAAATAACTTTACGTGACGACAGATATTGAGTAATGAACTTCACGCAACATGTTGCCTTCGAAATGAGCGTATAGAATAAATGAAGCTCTCTGTGTCCTGTAGATATGAAGGAGCTTTATTGTGGAAACATTTCCGACCCTAGCGTTTCCAAGTTGTATTATTGTTGGTGCAACTGTAGGGACAATCGGATTGCTTTCCATTTTCCTTAGAGCTGAGCAACTACCACAGTTTACACAGTTACCTTGGTTGCTCCGACGTTTGCCATTTTCTCCACTGAGGGTAGTAACTGCAAAGAACTTACACTGATACTCTTTGATAACTGGGGATATCGGCCGATAGCTAGTGCAGATAACAAAAGCTCTAGGAGGGTAATGCACCTCCTTTGTGCCGTAAACGGAGCCTTCATTTTCCTTGGAGGTCATACCCGGTGACAAACAAAATTGCGCAGTCAAAGAGAGGTTCATAGGGAACCAATCTAGACGCTGATGATGTCAGTATTCTACAGCTATTACAGCGTGCAATCGGCATTTCCTTCATAGTGATAACGTAAAGCAAAAAACTTTGCTGTTACCATGTTAGACAGTGTAAGTGAAGAAAGGGTTGAATATTAATCCTGGTGTCTTTTAAGGTTTTTCTAACAAATTGTGCTTTCTTGTGTTCTCTCCATCCAGACGATTGTGTCCGCCATGACTACGCTCACACCGCCATGCCAGTTAGCCTGTCCTGCAAACCAATGCCGAATCGATTATGTCCTGAACCAAGCAAACCAGAAGGATTTTGAGTTTCCTTCGGTAAGTTGCACCTTTACTTTCTCAGGATCCATTAACTGTTTGACTTCTGCACTGGTTTGTTTCCTTCTGTCAGTTGCAAGTCCCATTTTGTACTAATAAGCTTTTAGTTTTATGTCATCTACAGCTATTATCAACAGTATTGTTTTTTTAAATAACAGTGGCAAAATTTCTCTGGTTCCATTTTTTGATATGAAACTGATTTTTTTGGTTTTTGGGATGTCGGTCGGACAAAAAAAGACATTTAAATATGCAAACTTGGGCTCTGGGAAATTGTGATATGCATCTTTATTTGCATTATTTTTTTTACATTGAGTAGTCCATATGATCTATTCATTACATAATCAATAGATTAATTGGTAATGAAAATAATGCTATACTAACCTTAGTACTAACAATAATCATTGAATGTCGTACAGTAAACAGACTGATACAGATCGGCTTTAGTTTTTATGTGTGTTTATTTATAGATGTTTTGTTGTGAAATTGGTCACCACCTCTTATTATAGCTCCCATTTAATGTCACCGAGTATCAATGCCAGCCTGCCTAGCAGGTCCCTGACAAGGTGTGCTGTAGGCTGAGAGAGGAACCTCCCACGGCAGCCTTTATGAGCTCGCCCAGTGTGTTTGCGCAGTGATTCAGTAATTAGCAGGTGTGCTTCCGCTTGGGAGGCTGTCAATTGAATGAGCCTCTCACCTGAGAGATCCACACCACCTATTAACACTGATTGTCTGTAATAACCCTAAATGTGTCCAGAGGGACCTGTCCTCCAGAAACACAGAGACTCAGAGGGATTCCCCCCTGAGCTGCAGCCTGCGCCCAGCCGCCTCTCTGAGACTCCCGGCACAGTCAAACATGGTAATAAGGCCACAACCGATTGGGATGAAACAATCATTTAAATAATTGATTTGATCGCCAAAAAAACAACAAAAATGTGGGCAGTTTTGATGATTTATAAAACATTTAAGCTATTTTCAAGGTTTCTAGCTTTTTAAATGTGAAGATTTGCTCCTTTTCTTCACTTTGTATCATCGGAAACTTTATATTTGGGGATTTTGGACTGCTGATCGCACAAAATAAGAATTTAAATACACCATATTGTGCTTAAGCACAATTTGATTAACCAAATAATCAAGACAATAATCAGCAGATTAATCAATAATGAAAAAAATATAATGCCATTTTTGATTTGGTATGTCAATAAATGGTCATATTCAGCAGTCCAAAACCCCAATAAATCAAACTCTATTAATTTATTATAAATTTTAATCAAGATTAAAGGGTTTTCAATCAAGGATAGCTTCTTTGATTTACTGGGAAATGTGTTTAAAATCAACTAAATTTAGATTTCAATTCAATAAGCTTTTTTGATCTGACATTTCTCACGTGTTGCCAAAGTATAATTACAATTTAAGACAGTGGAAATTCAAATACTGTTAACAACAACAACAAACAAAAAAATTGGTTGATTAGGTATAGTGGTTAAAAAGAAGTGCATATTTAAGTTCAATTGTTTCACAAATTTAAGTAGTGAAATGTAAGTAAGTACAAAAAATGGTTCATCCGACTTTTAATCTACAAAATTAGAACATTAACGTCTATTTGTTAAATAGCGTTTCAGCTGTTTTCTAATTGTTACCTATAGAGGAACAAGAACATTGTGTCCTCCCTGTGTTTTTCCAGCACTATAGCTTCAGTTTTTAAACTGGTCATTTCCACAGTGTATGTTTGTTTTTAGCAGCTGAGTTTCCAGTGAAGAGTGAGTGTATTTGTGTGTAAGCAAAAGGAAGTCTCCTGATATTGTCTCTGTTACTTCATGGCAAATTTATTATGCGGGCCTATCTCGAGCTGACCCTTCCCTCAGGCTGTCAGTCAGTCACCAGACTTCCACTGAAGAAGGAAAAAAACAGCATTCACACTTTGATCTGATGCTCAGTTTTTCACGAAGGATGTGTGGAAGGTTACAGGCGTGTTACAGTATTTGTTTTAAATTGTGATTTGAGCCTAATGATAGCTGCGTTTATTGAAGCATCAGCTCCCAGAAGCAGAAGCAAGGGTTCGGCTTTCGATCGTGCCCGTTGAAGTGAATGGTTGGTTGTTCGGAAAAGAGAATACAGTAGAAAACTATTTTATAGGCTCAGCCTCTCCTTCAACTCCTCCACCCTCCTCCTCCTCCTCTTAGCCCGCTCCCCCTCTCCTGGCCTTAGGGCCTACTGGAAACCAGTTGGACTGGTTGACTCTGCCTTCAGCAGAGGAGGAAGAGAGGGAGAGAAAATAAGCACAGGGCCTGGATTGAATCTGTCTTGATTTCCTTCAGAGCTTCGTTTCTAATCAGTAATCCTTGTTGTTATTATTCACCAAAAAAATCTCCTAAAATAATAAAAAGGATCACGCCTTGTATGCAACATAAATAAAGTCACCGAGGTTATTTGCTCAGAGTGATCGCTGCCATGCCCACCTCTCCTGAGCCTCTCAGCACAGCACAATGACAAGGCAATTTTATTTACTGTAAATAGCTCAAAATCAGAAATTTGCCTTACAGGGCTTTACAATTTTTACAACATATGACACCCTCTGTTCTTTAAAATCTGCTGTTTGGAGCAGGAGAAACTCCACAAATAACCTTTCAACAGGGAAAAAAGGGGAGAGACCTCATTAAGAGCAACAACAGACATGAACAGACAGACATGAAGTAGATGTTGTATAAACAGAGAAACTCCCTGAACCCTCTTCATCGTGTAGCATCGGCTTGGATGTTGTTTTGAATGCATTTCATACATCGAAAGGATTTGAAAAGAGTGAAGTTTGCCGAAAAAATGTTTGAAATCTCACAATATGCGTGTCACCTGGTAGATTAATAAGAACACATTTTTCTCAGCCTTATTGTATGAATGCAGTTTAATTCAAAATGTATGGTATAATTCTGCAGCATGTCTTTAGAGTGCTGTCTGTTTTCACACAGGATCTCAAAGTAGGTCTTCACTCAGGTCACAGCCATTCCTATTCTTAAACTCTTCACAGAGCTGCACATCATGAAATAGCTGTTTCCTTTTTCTGTCAAACTCTGAATTGTACATGTGCCCCGTATATTAACTTTATGAAAGCAAAAACAGAGAGAGAAACTCTGAAGTTGACCTTGCTGACCTCTGACACTTCACTACCTACTGTCTATCTGTCTGTCGATTTTGATTAATCATTTAGCAGAAATGGCAGACGTTTATTGCTCGCTGAAAGTCGGAGGTTTGCATCATCATCATTCGGAGAGCCCTCAGCCGACTGAGATTCCTTCAAGTTTTGCAGTCGTGTTTTTTGTTTTTTAATTTTTCCTCTCAGTGTGCAGCGTACTCTTGGGCACCTTTGGGTCCCCAGATTTAGCTGCAGAATGAGTGCTCCTCACCTTGACGCTGCTCTTCGATACAGGCAGCTGCACACACGGATGCAGCTGCCTGTAGGAAGGGAGATTTTGTCTGCTCAGGCACAGAGATAATGTTATCTTGTGCTTTGAAGTTCTGTATTTACAGCTCACAGATACTTAATACAGCACAGTCTCTGGCTTTTGTTTGATATCTAGTGTCAAAAAAATGTTGCACATTTCCAATTGTTGTTAGCGTAGTTGGCTGGTCAACTACATAACTTGAATGTCACACTGAACGTCCTGCTGAACTCTATTCAAATTTTCAAAATCCATATGGAAATAAAATATCAATATAAAATATCAAATATTCATATTGTACAGCCAAATCTGATTTGACTGACATAATTGTGAATCGGATGCAGCCTCACTTCCAGCTTCTCACTTGCTGTCTCTACTTGCCTTATGGACTTTTAACTTAAATAGTTTGAGGGCGCCCACTAGCTCATCTGCTAGAGCGGGCACTCCACGTACAAAGGCTGTGTCCTTGCTGCAGAGGCCACGGTTTGATTCCAACCCACAGCCCCTTGCTGCATGTCATCCCCACTTTCTCCCCCCCCCTTCACACTTAATCTGTCCTATCAAATAAAGGCAAAAAAACCCCCAACAACAACCCTTAAATAGTTTGGACTTAAGGCCGTCTATCTTTACATAGCAAATTGTGGTTTGCTGCCACATTAATATTCAAAATCTCATATACAGAACTGATTCATTCAGGGTAATTGTTTTGAATCTGTGAATTACCCCGGGAACTTTCTGTTTGATTGATTCTCTTTGAGGCCTCGTAGTTTGAGCTAGAGGATGACTTAACTGACAAGTGAAAAAGGAAACAAGAGAAAAGGACGACAAAGAGAACACAAATAAGACTTACATTATTTGGCTGATAGTTGAACTTATAAGCAATTTGCATTTCTACAACATGTGTACTATACTACTCTGTCTGTAAACTAAACTCTGTTCAGCCCTTGTTTTTTTACTCCCCAGTTGCTCTTTGTGTGCAAATGAAGATATTTAACTGTCAGTGATAATCAGTAATTACTTATGTTTGACAGTTTAGTTTTCTGCCAAGAGAAAACAACTGACAAACAACACTGTTAGTTTTAAACAGACCTCGTCCCATGTATCTGTCAGTAACATGGTGGCCACTGCAAAACCTGCCCACTCTCAGCTACATCCAGTATTTTTAAGGGTATACAGTAAAACTCCACGGCTCATAATGGCTTATTTGTGCTTGGCCGCGTTGTATGTGACCCGCTGCAGATCGTAGTGAAGAGATAGGCCCCTGTGTAGTGACAGCCAAGCCTTGTGTCCGTACAAAGCTCTCCATTTCTTCATGAACTCGGTGAACTGTTCTGTTTCCTGCCTCTGTCAGAGCCCGCTCATCTGCTGCTCCTCTCCGAGCCGGCCTTCAACTGCAGACTAAGCCAGGGAGTATCAGCCTCCCTCCATCTGTCCTTAAACGTTTTCACCCACCGAGACTCGGACGGGAAATACAGTCTTAACCCAAGGACACAGATATCATCCAAATATACCAACCAGCACTTATTTTTTTTATTATCATCCACCAATCAAGTGTTGTTTTCTGCATTTACTAAAGTTTAATCATAAGCCACTGTTAAACTCCTTTTTCTTCCTTTTAAGGCTGCAACTAATGGTTGTTTTTTTAATCTATTGATCTGCTTGCATCGATTTGTTTCTCATCTCAGTAGACATTTTTCACTTTCAAACATCAGAAAACAGTGAAAAACATTTTAAATGCCCACAGCCCAAGGTGACGTATTCAGATATCTGTTTTATTTTTATTTTTTTCTGACCAACAGTACCAAAGATATTCAGTCTACTGTCATGTTGAATAAAAAAAATGAGTAAATCTTGACCTTTCAGTAACTTGAGCCAGAATTTTTTTTTGTCATTTTTGATTTAAAAAATGACTGAAATGATTTTTCAGTTGATTATTAGAATAGTTGCTGGTTAATTTTGAGTACATCAATTAATCAGTGGTGGGTTGAGTGAATAAAAATGGTACTCAAGTAAAAGCACTCACAAAAATAACTACTAGGGTAAAAGTAAAACCATCTCAAAAAACTACTCAAATGGTGATTAACTTCAAAAGATGCATTTATACAACAATGTATTATGTTCTAACGGGTCTTTAACATAACGTGTTGAAACAAAGCACAAGTATAAATCAATTTAAAAACTATATATCAAAGATATTTTTGGCAGATACAGTGTATATAGATGAGGAAAGGTTGTGTAAGGGGAGTGCATATTTATTTTGTAACAATGGGTGGTACTTGGACTGTAAATAAACTGGCTTTATTACTTATTTATTTGGTGGTAAATAGACTGGGGATAGTTGTATATTAGTTGTAAATAATTTGAAATAAAAATTTGAAAAAGCAAAATTTGAAATAATATGAGTTAAAAGAAATGTAAGAAAGGGGTAGGGACATATGTTTTACTTCTACCTACACCTTTTTGGACACTGGACACAAACATTGTTTGTTTTATTCATTAATTGAAATGCATGTTTGTCATTGACGTGCTGTATCCAGGAAATGATGAAACATGCTGTAAAACAAAACAACAAGAAAAAAAACTTTGCGTCACTCGCTGAGCAGAGAGTCTCTGGTAAGTAGTACGCCTCAGCACATCTAATGCAATCAGGCATTGTCTAGATTGGCCGCGGTCAGCTCTGGCGGCCACGATGCGGCTACTGTGCCCATCAGAACCCAGAATTCTTAAAGGAACAAGTTCAATACAGTTGGCGTCGTATGTGCGTCGGTGTCCAAAACCTAAATCTGCGGTGCTATAGTGGTCACTTATCCCTTGTCTGAAAATTGCTGGGCTGTGTCTGAGCTCAGCTGAATAAAAAAATGATTTACAGCTAAATGTGTTGGTAAAAGTAGCAATAAGTGTGTAGTCCAATGTAATGTCGTAGAAATACATCTATTTTATTGCTGATGTACTCGAATAAGAGTAAAAAGTATTCTGCAAATCGACTGTTCTTAGAAGCACTATTTATTAAGTGAGCAAGTAGTAACTCAAGTAAGCAAAGTAAAACTTAAGTGTGTGTAACAGGTTACTACCCACCACTGCCTGTAATCGATTTAACACATCAGAAGATTTGCCTCTTCTCGCTCTGCATTGTCGGCACCTCTCCTCAGACATTGTAGAAATAAGCAACCTGCTCTTTCTCCAACAATCTACGTGACATTGTGCCAAATAGCACTTTGTTTTTATCTGTAATTTTGGAGGCCAGAGACGGGGGTGAACTTTCCGTCATGTTCTGGGGGTCGTCACTGTAACGGCTCTTCTTTTCTCTTCTCCTCTCTCTGGAAAATGCAGAGGAATACAAAAGATAAATGATAAGAGTGTGTATATAATGTTTTTTTTTACTCACACACACTTTTCCTTTAGTTGTTTTTGTGATATCATATCTTTGTTTCAGGGATCCTAAAACGAGAGTCTGACTCGCAGTTATTTCGAGTTGTGGTATGCCGTTGATCCAGACCCCTCTTTCTCTTTCCAGGAGTTTTATGACCATGCAAAGATCCTCTGGCAGGACGATGGTGTGCGGGCCTGCTGGGAAAGGTCCAACGAATATCAACTCATCGACTGTGCACAGTAGTAAGTCTCTTTTTTTTTATTTTATTTTTTAAATTCCCCTTTCCTTTACTTTCACCTCCACACACACTCTTGCAATTAAACATACATATGTTTCTAAGTGGAGGCAGACAAAAGACACACTTCCTTTTTCTCTCTGACTCTGAAGTTCACACATACGTATATACCCACACTGTGGGGTGTTTTAACATGTGGTTACTGTGAGTGCAAAGTGTTAAAGGCTCATGAGGCGACAATGAATGCTGTGCTATCTACACAGTGTGTCTGCTCTAACTAGTGCATTACAGCATGGAAACTAATATATGGTGTTCATTGTAATGCAGAAACATATCAGCCAGTGTAAGAATGTGGCTCGATGATGTGCTTTTAATTGTTTTTAGCTATGCTAGCAGCATAGCTCTAGTTATGGCAACATTGGTCTGTCAGTCAGTCCACTGATTTGGACCAGACTGAACTGTTGGATGGATTGTCATGAAATTTGGTACACATGTTCACATGTTTATGGGACTCATTGACCAGAAAAAAAGATTATCACTAGACTTAAGGGCCGTCCACACCAAGAACTTTACTATAATGCTGTGAGGATCCACACTGATAAACAGTAACACAGTTTCCTCTGTGTAGAATTCATGCTCTTACCTGAAATAAGACAGAATTGTCAACTTTTTACACCCTCTTTCCATCTTCAGTCTGACATTGCATCAACTCTAACAGATTTCTCTGAGGAGGAGGATTCAAGGATTTCCCTAACCAATCACTAGAGACATGATGTCCAACTGAATCTATCGTCATTTTAGGTCCATACTGACGCGTAGCTGTGGCAACATACTTGTTTTGCCCGGGTTTTAATAGTGGAGCGTAGTGAAGTCAAACAAACTACAATGTGAGGTGATATTGAGAAGACATGTCAATTTAGAACAGGCTTGATGCCAGCGTCTTTCTCGTCTATAACGCTTGCCATTGTTGTTCCTACTTCTCACTAGTTCTAGCGCACAGCTTGACAACAGCATTAGTCCTGCTCATGACACGATTGGCTCTTTTTTGTAATTTTAGCCGAGAATCCACTGTTTCATATCACAATGCCAGACGAATCAGTCAGTGGATTTAAGGGTGTGAGTCCAGACAATTCAAGCACTGTTAAGTGAAAGTGCGTATTTCGTGCTTGATAGAGACTAGAAGCTGACATGGGAGTAGATTTCCAGGTTTTCACTCCTTTACCATCCCACTCCCACAGAAAGACTCCTGTCCCGTCCTTATCTCATGATAAAAGCCAAATTGCGGTCTTGTCCCAATCCCTAAAGAATAACTTCTGTCCCATCCTGCTCCTTTGTAGTGCTTTTAAAACATGAGAAAAAAAGCGTTCATACATATTAGAACGCCAGATTTAGGTATAAAAACTAAGCATATTCAGTCAGTATATGCTGAAATAACCTCCTCACAGTTAACACAGCTATATTGTTCATATTTTTATTATATTTTTATCGTATCATTTTTCATATTTTTATTGACATTTTTTATGTTACTGATTATTGCAGTACTTTGTCTTCAGTTTTATTTCCTCTTGATTTGCATATTGTGTGCACCAAACACCAAGGCAAAGTCCTTGTGAGTGAAAATCTACATGATAATAGTCTGTTCTTGATTCTGGATTTAATTGCTACAACCGTGTGGCAAGTAACCAGTGCTTAGCATGTTACCTCAATGATAAAACATAATGGAAATCACCATTAACTAACGATCCATATATATACTTCCTATGGTCTCTGGAAACAAACCAATAGCTCTTGTTGACTCTTTTCCTTACCTGTCCCAGTCACGTGATGAAGAGTGAAATGAACTCTCATTCTGCGGGAATCCTACAGGACTCTCTCGTGACCCACAGGATTCCCCCCAAAAGTGTCAGCCTCAAGTAGAAACTACTGTGATAGCCATGAGGGGTTTATTCTCTTTAAAGGAGGTAAAACAGTTGTCATTAGGCTACCTGAGGTAATGCTAGATGATGATGATGATGCTAGAATCATCTCTTGTATACGTTAATAACAAAAACTCCTGCATCTGATTCAGAAGGATGAGACCAGTTGCTTCCAAGATACCCTTCTTCTTTATAAAGATCTGCCATGTTGAACGTGATGCCCTCTAAATACGGATGGATATTTGTTGGTCATCAGTGTTTCTGTTGTTCATCAAATCCCTCTGAAGGTGATCTCACTACTGTTGTTGTAGTGTGGTGGTCTGTGGTGTCGACTCTGCCACCCACTTTAGTATGAAGGATTTTTAAAGCAATAGTTATTGTTTTAATTATTGTTCTTGGTCTGGACTGCCCTTTGTCCTTTAACATTTTGTGGTGCTTGATTGCAGATTGTCCGGCCATGTATTAAGCAGTTTAAAAGTTTTTTAATAAGTTTGCAGTCTAGTTAGCAGTCTTGCCTAACAGCTCAGACTCTGACCTGGTAGTTTGTGTGTGTCTGTGGTCGGTGACAGCGACCCAGGTTTCTTTGTATCCCTGCTGCCTCTCAAGTGTCTTCATTGCTGGTGTTTTGCGCATTGAAATTACTTGTCACAAATGCTGAAGATGAGACATGTAATTCTTTCCCTTAAAATCTTCATCTTCCCGAGCCTTCTCTGTTTCCAAACTATTGCTTTATTTTCTGTTTTTTTTTTTCTTATCCACCATTTGATCTCAGTCAGGCCTGCCTCTGTTGTAAGGCATGCAGTGGTCACATGAAGCCAGAGCTCTTGGAGGGCGGAGGCTTGCCGACTCTCTCCCGTGTGTGTTTGTGTACAGTATATGCTGGTGCATCAATGTGCATGTGTCAGGCAGTTGGGTTTTTTTGTATGTGTAACTTTAACAAGTAAAAGTCCTGCATTCACACTCCTTTTAGTGGAAGTATATGAATATATGAACAGCAAAATTTCGAGCTGGTTGAGGTGGAGCTAGATTTAACCACCTTATATAAAGTTAGGAAGTTGATTCCAGTGGTCTCCAACCTAGGGGTCAAGCCCCTCTGAAGGGTCACAGGATGAATCTGGGCAGTTGTGAGATGATTAATGAGGGTTAGAAAAATAGAGCAAAAGTCTGCCACACAGTTTTGTTTTCTTTTTTTGGACCTTTCTCTGGTATTTTCTTTTTTGGTGAAATATTGGAGAGAAAAGAAATGAAACCATCTGAGAAGTTAAGTGAAGAAGTTACTGTTTGATAAACTTGCGAACAGCGTAAAAATGTTTTTTCCACTCAACAAAATTCCCACTAACATCTGGCTTTTGTTAAATGGTAAAGGTTACAATCAGCATTTATTCCTGGGACACTTGATTCAGCAGTAGTCAGGAGTATTTATCGGCTCCAGCTCCGATTGACTTCGATCGGCAGTGATGGAGATGCAGCATCAGGGTTGATGTGCTAATTTTTGCTCCTTATCCAGCGCAATGCACTGACGCGCTGCCACAAAATTTTGTCCCTCACACCACTGTAATATTTTCACTGGCCGCCATGCGGCTTTCTACTGTTTACTTACCCTGTTTCCAGTGTGTTTGTGGCTCTGCTGGCAGTGAGAAGGGAGTCTATTGCCCATTTTTAGCGGGTTTTCCTGTGTTTAAAAAAATCTGCACATAAGCGCCAATTTTGTTGAAAAAGGATAATAGTCATCAGAAACATGACGCTACTTTTTGTATGAGGTCACAAGCTAAGAGGATTTGGACCACTAGTTTAATCCATAACAATATATTGCATTGTATATATTGCCTATTGTGTGGTTTTTAAATGTAGAATCTTAAAACTTAAAATGCTAACTAGTGGCTACAGCTTCCAAATAAATCTAGGTAATAAAAAGTAAAATACTTCCCTCTAAAAAGTACTGGTGTTGTTTTATAAAGTAGCGAAAAAATATAGAGAGTAAAGTATAAAGTCAAATTTTATTGAAGTACAGTAACGTGGTTGTGTATGTGCGTCCTTGTCACTTAGACTGTATGCATGTCCACAGGTGTTTTGTCACTTATGGACGTGGTACTGCATGTTTTTTATTGTTGTTGGGAGGTGCGGTGTCAGTGGAGACAGCAGAGGTAGGACGATCATGACAAAGCTTCCTGGACGGAGAAAGTTGCGAACTAATGGAGAGACAGAATGATTGAAGAAGAGAAAGTATTGAAGAGATGAATTGAAACCGAGAAAGAGAGGGCTTCCCTGCATTGCGGGATCTCTCCTCTCCTCTCCTCTCCTCTCCTCTCCTCTCCTCTCCTCTCTCCCACACCCAGCAGCCCCAGTGTTATGGATCAGATGCTGGGCTGGGTGGCCAGACCGGAAGTGCTCCCCTCCCCCCTCTGTGTGCTTATGTAAACGGAGAAGCAGAGAAAGAGAGAGGGGAGAGCTATTTTTAACCCAGGCAGGCTGCAGAAGGAGAAAGAATGAGCGAGTGTGTTAGGAGAGAGACAACTTCAGCATTATTGATGAAGGTTGTTAGCATTAAATGAAAATGTCAACCCTGGATCAGTGCGGGAAAAGTCAGGACCACCCGGTACACCCCCGCCTGTCCCTTTAAAAAAAAAAAAGAAAGAAAAAGAAATTATATCTGATTCATGCCATGATAAAAATAAAAAAGGGAAGAAGAAGTTGACGGGGCGGTGAGGCTTTGTTGTCTCCGTCTGACGAGAAGGAAGTCACCGAAGCTTCACTGACTGTGTTTTTTGCTCCATCATGCTCCTCTATAATGTGTCTTTGTTGTTTTTTTTATTGACACTTCCTGTCGCTTTATATTGTCACACACTTGTTTGCGAGGATGTTGTTGTCCTTGATTGCATGTGTATGTGTTGTGTTCAGCCGTCTGTAGGCAATTTACATGTGAGGTCCAAACAACGTGACAGTGTCCCCCAACAGGACAGAGGTGAAAAGGTTTGTTTTGTCTCGGAAGATGAGGCCTGTTAGTCAGTTTTGTGTTGTTCCATCCACATGGAGATCACACAGTTGTAAACTTGGTCCTGAAATATTGAGGAACTTTCCCCTGATAGTAAATCACTTCTGAGATCTTAAGAAGAAATGGTTTCTTTTAAAGTAATTGTGCATAGTTGAAATGATTATAACATTTACACCTCCACATTACAGTCTTACAAGCTTCTCTTTTTGTATTATTTATTAAATTATTATCATTTATCATTAAGTGTGTTAATACGCTGCTAAAAAACTATTTTGAAAACAATGACATAGTGCAGAGCTGTTTTCTAAAAAGTTTAAAAGAGGTAATTACATATTTAGCATGAAAACATTTATGGCTCTAGTGCTGCTGTGGCGGGATACATAATAAATGTTATTATATGATTATTAACTTTGTAGATATTCAGTTGAACACACTATTACATTTCTTGTCGTTCAAAGATATATAATACATTACATTGTAGAGAAATTTGAGTAATTATTTTAATAATGAGTTGATTGTTATAAGTTATTTTAGTTAGCCACAACTTCCTGAACTCTTTGTTTTCACCACAAGGTTGCCAGGCAACCAGTGGAGATTTCAGGAAGTTACAGCACCCAACTAAAAACTAGTCCAGCACTAACCTAATGTAAAGCAGTTGTTTTTACAGATTGGTTTTTGTAAGAAATTTAGATAATGTGTAGGTGATGTAGGACTCTATTTAAACAGTCTATAGTGCATAGTCCGTACCTGACGCAGTATTTAGTGCGTGTCAAATTACTTTTGCTATTTAAACGCAGCAAGATCTGGGTCTCAAAGTAAGGTGCAAGGGGCAAAGGGATCGTATCCAGTCCCCTTAATTCAGTGTATTTTTGGGGTAACATGAATTCAATCAATCTGATGTTATCTCCCTTTTAAAAGCCAGGTGCACCTGTGAGAAGTGAGTGGTTTTCTGCCGAGAGTATTCAGTAAGAGCAGTAAAATCACTGCAGCAAATATCGTGGGACATTTAAGCAACAAAACTAAAAACTGTTGTTATAAACTTGACAGTAGAAGCTGAACTAAACTTTCCTAGTAGGGAGTCTGCAGCTCTGCCCTGGTCTCTGCTATGTTCACATTTTACAGAATAAATTTGTAATTGATATTTTCCAAATAAATGATGTATTACTTGACCCACCTGTAACCTGTTCGTACATCCCTGTGTGTAACAGATTGTATGCGTGTTGTGAAGCCGACTATGTTGGTGCATCTATCTGAATAATGCACCCTTTTAATAGTTGGAAAATACTGCCCATTGACTTTAGACTAGGTTTTTATTAGTGAGTGGTGCAAACGCTTTCTGCTGCCTCAGAATAGAAACATGCCAACAATGCACCTGACCACACCTTATTTAAAAAGCAACACACCCATGGTTGCACAGAAGTACAAGACAGTTGCACTACACTCTGTGCTGCTTTGCACCGGATGTACGATAGGGCCTATGATGTATTAATAAATGAGCTCATCAAAATTTGCCCACAGAGGTGCTGGTAGGCAGATTTTGTACCTGTGGACAAAGTTATGTTAGTTATTTTCCCCTTTTTTCAGTCGTTATGATAAGCTATGTTCAGCTAACTTTAATATTTACTGACGTGAGGGTTATAATAGAAGCCAATGCATGGCATACTTTATGCCTTTTAAACTGTCTGCCTGTCACGTGTTGAGGGATACTTTTTTATGTTTGTTTAATATACAGCGTGTGCATGTGGCATTCAAAAGAGCTCTATACGACATTGTGAGCATTAATATAGCAGCACACTACTATTTGCTATGTAAAGATATGGTGGAGTAATGGTGTCTTGAGCAGAGAATGAAGTCACACTACTTCTGTGTGTGTTGTAATCCATAGGGCTGTGATCAACCTATGAAAATCTTTGTCGCCTGAAATTCTACCTACTCACCAACCAATCAGTTGTTCAATGGGGGAAAAAAAATTCTGCACGTTCTCTTTAGGTTAACTAAATCGTCCACAGTGCTCTGGAGGTGTACTCTACCTGGTAGCGGTGTGTGTCCACCAAAACGTTTTTGTTCCTGTCACAGAGCTCGACATTACACCTGCTGAGGGCAGTTAAACTCACCGTCTCACCACTTAACGTTGAACGGGACTGATGAGAAAAATTTGTCATACTGGACACTATAGAAGGTAACTAATGTCATGTACAAAATAGCGTTACGAATGCTAACTATGTCGCTAACACTGCATGTGAAAGAAGACTTACTATTTTTAGCCCAAAAGCTAACGTTAGCCATCCTGCCGCTCCAAGGAGGGCTGATTGTATCCCTCTCAGAAGCTTTGTAATCCAGCCTTGAACTGTAGTGCCTTTTTGGACACTTAGTAAAAGCAGTCCATAAAGATTAAAGCCTTTGCACACGGAGTTTTTTCTTCTTCTGATTCAGTGTGCAGACATGATTGACACAACTTGATGTCGTATTTACTTTTAGATGTGTGACAATTTTGGACAAAAAAAACAAAAACGGGCGGACACTGAATGTCTTTGCGTCAAGAGCTGTGCTCGGCACTGCCACCAGCCGTCCAATTGCAGTGCGGAAGAGGTGGGGCAAATATGAAAAAAGACCAGTCATCTCAGAGGACGAGTGCTGAACATATCGCCCAACCGACTAGAGAGAGAGCGTCAGCCCTAGTGATCAGAGCTTGTCTGTTTGTTGTTGTTGTCGATGGTCCAGCTAGCAAAACACCCACCAGGCCTGGAATTTTAGGGGCAAGGCCACTTGGCCTTTCGTGTTGTCAATTTTTTTAGGGCACAAAGGCCAAAAGCCAGGGCAGCAAGGCCATAAAATAAAACAACGATTTTAAGTCCATGTTCCTAATGAATTTAGGGACTAAGGATGTATAACTATCTGTGAAATGAATAAATAAAACAAGCTCAAGTAATAATAATGAGCATAATAAATAATAATGTGATTTATTTAATAATACGAATAAACCCAATGTATTTTAAACATAGAACAACCAGGTTCATGTATTTATAAGCAAACAATCTTAAATATTAGGCCTAAATATTTTTTGAGTGTACATGATAAACTGATTCACTGAACAAGACTAGCTTCCGGTTATTTTTGATGTGTTGTTAGATAGCTAACAAACAAACAAACTACAGCAGGGCTATTCAGTTAGGCTACTGTTTCAACTGGGCCGCATTTCAAAATCAGATAATGTCGACGGGCCACATTGTTAGCAGCGAGCAACTGATCCACTTTTCTTTTTGCATACGTATATATATTTATATATACACAGGCATGGCCCTCCTCAACATGATGCAGAAACAGAATAAAAAAGAGCTATCGCTGCACAGAAGCATAATAAGTGACATTAACAGTATCTCACAACACACACTATCTCCCTCTCCCCTCTCCTCCACACACACACATGCACACACCTCACCTCCTGATGCTTTCCTTACAGGTCAGTTACACAGGGTATAGTTTTATACAGTCCATGGCCGCAACAGTCATGTTTACAACAACAAAGTCACTATTTAAAACCCAATAATATCTCACTGGAATATAAATATTCCTCCTGACATCACAATACTGAGTGAAGAAAGTCACGTTATCTCAGCATGAAGACAAACATCAGTATCAGTCATTCATCCTGCTCCCTGTCCCTCCTCTACTGAGGACACTCACTGTCTGCAGGTCGGCTGCCTCAGGTACATGTTCAGATAAAGTGTCAGCCTACATACAGGCGACTTTCATTTTAGTTTGTCTTTAACACTTTGCTGTTAGCACCGAGAGTGCGATGTGCTTGTGTCGACTGCGATCATAAATCATAATATCGGTGAATGAGAGACTGTGGACAGAGCAGATTGAAATATGGCTTTCTACGTGCTGATCACAAGTATTGATAAAGTATTGGCTCGGCTGGCAGAGGTTTTATCGCACTTACTTACAGTTACAAGTGTTGCTGTCGTTAACTTGAGTCATCTTGAAGTTATATTCCCTTCATCTGCACCGCGGCCTCACTGCTGCACAATGATGATACGTGAAACCGAAACTTGAAAAAATTACGCCGATAATGGCGGAGCTTACTGTTATTACGGTGTTGATTAAACTTGCCTTGGGTTGTTTAATACCGGGTCTTGGTACCGATCCCTGCCCGGGCGTTTGATGAAGTCTCCTGATTGGCCGGTGATAGACTGGTGTCAAACTGTTGTCACAGCCCGTCCGAGCAGTTCATGCCAGGTTCGAATCAAACCCCCTACTGGTGATGTACGCATCGTCTTATTTGATGTTGCTCAGTAAGAGTCCAGAATGTCATCGCATTTTTTTTCTCAATAGACACAGGTGTCAAAGCCGTGTTTGACAGGAAAGAGGCAGATGAGAAAACCGCAAAATCACCTGGGGGCAGTGCGGACAGGGCATCAAGGCCACTGTGGCCTTAGGGCAGATATTTTTTTCAAGGGCACAGGGCCAAAATTCCTGCCCTGACACCCACCCTCTGGTTCCCTCCTGTTAACACTGTTAGCTCTGTCAGCACTGTTGCCCTGCTGCTCTGTTCATACTGTTAGCATCATTAGCTGTGAACCACCAGCGCAGCAACCTCCATGTTGAGAGCCGTGTGCAGACAATCTCTGAATCATAGATACACTCTGAATATCACATAGAGCTGCTTTTAAGTTGACAGAGAAGTTTATTATCTCATGTGATTGTATGAAGATGGAGCTCTTGTCATGAGTTCGTAGCTTCACTAGCACCTTTAATGGTGTTACAGCAGATCTGGATTTTAGTGAGAAATCAGCCGTAAGACTTAAAGATGATTTATTTAGTAACATTAGAGTAAACTTATATTGTCTCACGGTATGCAGTCTGTCGTTAGACTCCGTTGCCCAACTCTACAATTGATTAATCATAAAGTAAAGTAGCTTATCAAGCAGACATGCCAAATATTCACTGGTTCAAGCTTCTCAAATGTAAGAATTTGATCTTGATTGGACATTTTGGGCCTCACAGCAAGTTTTTTATTAAAGGCTTTAAAACAACTTCATTTATAGATTAAATATATATTTTGCAGAAGTGTCTTTAACTAGATGTTCAGAGAAAACTGAGAAATGTGTAACAGTGTCCTCATACTTTCAGTACGTGTGTCTGTTTGTGTTACGTGTCGCCTGGATGTGATACCAGCCGGTGTTTATTATCCGTCGATTCTCTGAAATCTTGTCCCAGGGATCATGTGCCGGAGTCCCCCTGATTTACCTCTCCGGCATCCTTCCTCCTCTTTCTCCCCTCTCTCCTCCCCCCTTGCTGTTTCTCCCTGTGATGTGTAGTTGTGTTTCTGCAGGGACAGAAAATGGCTCGGATTGAGTCTCTGACTCATCGCGAGGATGTAGGGAGTGAGGGGGAGAATAAGAGGGATGGGCAAACACAAACTGATTTTTTGGGGATGGAGGGAGGGGGGGTTGTAGTTTAAATACTTCAGTGTGGTGTGATTGTGAATATATTTAGACGTGTTTAAAGCAGCAGATGTTTGACGTGTTGTGGCTGTGCTGATGTGTAGCATGAGTCAGGTACATTTTAAAGTAGAAGAGAAACTGCTGCAGCAGTCTCGCTGTATTGTGATGTTCTGAATGCTGTGTGTGTTCAGTGATAGTGTCGCTCCCAGTGTTCAGCTGCTGTTTAACACACCAGTGTTCCCAGTACTTCTCTTTTTATTTGTCTCTTCTTTAAACACTATTTACCTATTTTCTTTTTTCTGTCTTTCTTACCTTTATTTTCACAAGTTGTTTTTTATTCCTGTTGTTTCTTTTCTCCTTTGGTCTTTTGTTCCCTTATTTTTGGTTCTTTACATCTCTATCTGTTATTCAGTTTTTTATTAGCCTTTTTTCTGTCTTGTCATTTTTTGTTTATTCTTTACTTCTTTATTTTGTCTTTTTTCTTTCTGTCTCTTTAATTGAGTTTTTCTGTCTCTATTACCCCTACTTTCTTTGGTCTTAAATTTTTTTTTTGGTCTTATGTTCCCTTACTTTTTGTCTTTCCTTCTTTTTTTGTCTCTTTCTTTTATTTTCTTTGGTCTTGTCTTTTCTTCTCTTTTGGTCTTATGTTCCCTTACTGTTTGTCTTTCTGTCTCTTTCTTTTATTCTGGTTTTTATTAGACTTTTTAAATTTTTGTTCTTATCTTTTTTCTATATTTCCTTTTTTGTTTATTCTGTTTTTTTTTTGTATTTTCTTTGGTCTTTTTTTCTTTCTTGTCTTTCTTTTGGTTTTATGTTCCCTTGCTTTTTGTCTGCCTGTCTCTCTTCATCTCTTTCTTTTATTTGAGTTTTTCTTTGACTTTTCTCTCCATCTTGTTTTTTTTTCTTTTTAATTTGTCCTTTTTCTCTCTTTATGCATTTTTTGGTATTTCCTGCCTTTATTTTCTTTGGTCTTGTTTTTTTGTTTCTTTTCTTTCTCTTGGTCTTTTGTTCCTTTACTTTATGTCTACCTGTCCCTTTGCATTTCTTAGTTTTAACCAAGTTTTATTCAACTTTTCTGTCTTTTTTTTGTTGGTTTTTAATTTACTCTTTTTTCTCTTTTGATATGTTCTTTCCTTATTTGTCTTCTTTCATTCTTCTTGTTCTTGCATTCTTTCATTAATTGCCTTTTTTATCTCTTCTTTCTTACTGTTTCTTTCCTCTTTGTTGTTGTATTCTCTCTTTCTGTCTCTTTTTGTGTTTCTCTTTCATTGGTTCGTTTTTCTTTCTGACTCCTGTTTTAAGTCTTTGATTCTTACTTTTTCATTTTCCCTTTCTTTTCTTAACTTCTTTAATTTGTTCTTTTCGATCTTTGTTCCTTTTTTCTGTCTTTCTTGCACTCCTTCCTCCTCTCCCTGTCTCTCTCCGTCTCTCTAACCCACTCCATTCCCTGCATTTCTCTCCGCCTGTATGTCTTTTGTTGCCTGCTCTCTGTTTCTCTCCCCCTCTTCTTCTGTCACTCTGTCTTTTCTTCTCCTTCCTCTTCTCCTTCTCTCCTATCTGTCGTCCGCTCTTTTCTCCTCCTCCTCCTCTCTCCCTGTCTGTCTCTCCCTCTCTCTGGCCTCACTCCAGAAGCACAAGATTTGGAGCCGATTGTCTATTTATAGCGCCTGTGGTTCTGTCGCCATGACAACCAAGCTGGAGGCCAGGGCGCCAGGGAGCTATTTTTGGAGCAGCGCTGTAATGTCAGACACAGCCTTCTCTCTCTTTTCTTTCCTCCTCTTTCTCCCTCTCTCCCTGGATGTGTGTGTGTGTGCGTGTGTGTGTGTTTGATTAAGGATCGGCTGGTGAAGCCCAATGTGAAGCGTTAACGTACAAAAAACGCAGCAAAGCCCCCAGATCGCTCAGCTCTGCGGGCCGTGCATGATCTTTCCCCCCTTTGAGGAAGCGCCAAGACCATTTTCTGACTTCTCTGACTCGGTGTTTCGGAGGCTTGTGAAGCTTCGGTTTGCTCTTGTGCAGAGTTTTCCTGAAGGGACAAATTCACATGTTTTAAAAGTGTTTTCACGGTGCTTAAAACTGGAATTTGCTTTGAATTTCTAAGTTGTGCAGTTCAGCGTGAATAGGCTACTGTATGTCTATGGTGCAAGTTTAAGGAATTTAGGGACTGTTCTTTACTTGTCACAGGAGAGGGGTGGCTGTGGTATGACTTTACTTTTTTGGGGGTTTTTTTACCTTCCCCTAAGCTACAAATATTGGCAGAAAATGCATGACCCTCCCTCCAACATAATTAAGTTTAGTTATTCAGCAATTTCGAAACTGAGGCTTTGATGTTTGAAGGTTAAAAATTGAAGAGGAAGTTTTTTTGAAGACCTCAGTTTTCCACGTTTGTCCTGCACGCGGGTCAGTTAGTGTGGTTTATTTTTTCAAATCTTAAATGAGATGTTGAATTCAGTGATAATGATGAAATGTCACTGTTTGGAGCTTAGATTTGTTTTCTCTTTTTCTTTATTTCTATAACGTAAGTTTTTTTTATTAGATCTGATGTGTCCATCAGATCTAAATCTGTCGGAAATTTGAAACCCAACAATAATTTCTGTTTCTACAGTTTCTGCCTGTGATAAATGTTGTAATTTAAACAATTTCTAAAGAAAACAGACATATTTCCTTTAAAAATCTGTGGTAAAATAAATACAAAATACAACTATGTTTCTTTGTATGCCCCTCTCCTTAGCCAAAATAAAAAACATTAGTCCCTCCACAGTGCTTAAAAAAATATTTGACATGCTTCCCCCTTTTTTGCACCACCGCCTCCCCCCTCACAAATAATGAACAGTCCCTTAGGGCATTTTTTTTTTTTATCATAATTTCTTTCTTTCTTCTTTTTTTTTTTTTTAACATGTTTTTGTTGTCTTAACAAGGGTAAGGGCTGTACAAAATACGTGTAACATTAATAGTAAGCTATATTTAATTTAACCCATAGAGACTCATGACAGGTATTTTTAAGGAGATTCAGTATTTCCTGTTGCTGTTTTTAACCCTCCCACCTGTTGCTGAGTTATTTATGTAACATGAACATTTTTAACTTTTTCATGCTGAGCTTTTTTAGCCACGTTCTCAGTTTTTCTGAAATATGACATTTGTTTTTTGCGTTAATGAAGGAGCATTTATTTGAGATAATGTTGGTGCTCGTTGGAAAGGAGATGTTGTGAACGTGAAAAGAAATTTGCTTGTTGAACGTTTGGAAACCTGGGAGACACAAATGGATTTTGGCAGATGTGGAAAGAAAGAGGCACTTTTTAGGGGTGTAATCGTGCTGGCCTGCTCGTATGTGTGTGTGTGTGTCAGTGTGTGTGTGTGTGTGTGTGTGTGTGTGTGTGTGTGTGTGTGTGTGTGTGTGTGTGTGTGTGTGTGTGTCACACAGCCGATCTGCAGAGTTGCTCAGATGCAGGGCAAAGGTCCCCAGATGTTGTGTGTTTGTGTCACATTAAACACTGTCAAGACTCATATTTAAACTACGTGTTGCGAGGTTTGTTAATACAGTTAGTTTCTTGTTTAATGTTAAATACAATCTGCTTGTAAACAGAGGAGAGACAAAAACTTTTTATATGTTAAACATGAAGTGAAAACTAAATTAAGTCAGTAACCTGAACCTGCTCATGTTATCTTATTTATAAAGTTAATGAGTTTTTTTGTTAATCCAAGTAAATGAAGCTAATAATTCAGCATATTTTCCAGTCCAGCTGTACGTGCGGAGGCCTGACGAGTCAACACGGTCGTGCGGCTCAGAGGAGACTAATCCCATGTAGAGCTGTAGATATAGACCAGCTCATAATCTGGGTAATCCTTTGTCCTAATACTGCCACTTTAACAAGATGAGTGTGTTATAGTATAGAGGGTTATCAGCTTTGTTGGACCGGGACGCTGCTGTTGATGCTGCAGCGGAGAGCTCCGTTTGCTTGTTGATTGTCGGAGAATTCTTACCACCGGAAAATAACTAATGACAATAATAAACTCATTTATTTGCAGTTTTGATTTTGAGTGTCTGAAGGGGATATACAGTACATGTAGTACATGTAGTTTGAACATGTTTGTGGGAGTTGTTTCATAATTTGAGAGCAGTCTATTTGAGGAAGCATCTTTTTATTTAATATGACTGTAAAGGAAAATTCAAAAGTTTTATTGCTTCTTTAATTTTGTTAATTATCAAGTCAAAATATTAAGTTGCGTCTACCTTAAACATCTTTTTATCCAAGCCTAAACTTGAGCAAATTTCACTTAAATTTTAAAAGAGTCTGAAGTTGGTCATGTTTATGTAACTCTAACCAAAAAAATAAAAACTTGCAATATGGTTAGTTTGAACTCAGTATTCATGGAGATAATGACATTATTTTAAATTTAACACACTTTTAGGGTTTAAATATACATAGAAAATATGGCTTTATGTCTGAGAAGTTTGTTTCTTTGTGTTTTGTGTTCGTTTGTGCCACAGTGTGTGCTTCGGCTGACGAGGTACAACTTTTTTGTTGTATGTGTATGTACATGTGTATTTAAAGAGAAAATCTCTTACAAACATATAGTTTAAAATAATAATGATAACGATAAAGATTTAAGTTTATAAATATAGTGTTCATTTTTCTTAGTCCTGCTTTAAACCCCTCACAACTGTTGAACCTGTAAACCTACAAAAATGATATGGAAGTGAAAGGTGCACTAAAAAGTTAAAATTATACTTTATCTTTTCTTGTAAATACTGGGTTATTTCAATCACCAGACAAGAGTCCTGTGTGTATTTCCAGTGTTTAAGCCTGCCTGTCTGCTACCCCAGAATAACCCTGACAGGTTATTCATAACACCGCAGACCTCTCTGTTACTGGGGCAGCCACTATTATTTAGTTCAACTTACAAGGCACGGTTATTATTGGCACTTCTCCTATTAATAGGGAGAACTGCTAAAAATTGAGCAGTGTGTTTGTCCTGGGCGTGTCGCCGCCTCAGACCAGAGCTGTAGATAAACAAGAGTTTGGCCTCGGCAGATGTCGGCGGCAGCCATGTTAACTCTGTCATCATTAGAGCTTTTAGGTTCTGTCACATCCCGGTTATTTATGTGCTTGGGGAGCTCGGTGTGGGGATGTTACGGGAGGATGAAGTCAGACGCTGAGCAGCGGAGGATACGGGGCAGTAAGAGGCTGAACAGTTGTCCAGCGAGGGCTCTGGGTGTGCTGGCACAGCAGAGGCGCTGTGGTGTGGGAACAGCTGAGCCACTTGGGCCCCTGCAGAGAGCCGATGGTACCAGACTGGTTGGCTGCTTAATTGCCTCCGTGTGTGTTTTATATGAATATCTGTGTCAGTGTGCGTTTGTGCAGAGATACACACACTGGGCGTCTCTTAGTTCCCCAAACTGTTTGTCCTCTTCTGTTTCTCTTTCAGCCTCACACTGACGCTCTCTTCTTCCTGACTGCCTCCGTCTGTCTGTCCAGCGCTGTAGCTTCCGCAGACCCAGCCCCCTGTTCCTCTCAGTGTGTTACCTGCAGCCCTCCTGTCACATTTCACCCCTGCCTGCCACATTCCTAGTTATCTCAGAGGGGTTTACATACCTTTGCCCTGAGAGGCAGCTACGAGAGAGTGTCTTGCCTTTCTAGTCATAAGAGCGGTGGGCAGGCGATCAGTCAAAACAGACAGCCGTGCAGGAATCAAACAGGGTTGTAAATCAGCACGTTTGTCTACGTTAGCAGCCACCTGAAACAGTGGTTCCCAACATGTAAAGTTTGTGTCAAGGGTTTTTCCAGGATATTAATGATGAGAGGAGTTGTTGAGCGCCGCCCTGATGCATCTTGTTTCGTTTGTCAGGTTTTTTTTTTTTAGGGCTGCAACTAATAATAGGTTTCATTGTTAGTTAATCTGTCAGTTATTTTCTTCAATAATCGATCAGTTGTTTGGTTTCATAAAAGTCAGAAAATGGTGAAAAATGTTGCTCAGTGTTTCCAAAAGCCCAGGATGACGTCCTTAGATGTCTTACTTCTTACACATCCCAAAGACGTTCAGTTTACTGTGAGAGAGGAGTACAAAAACAGAAAATATTCACATTAAAAAAGCTGGAATTAGAGATTTTTTTACTTTTTTTTTTTCCTTTTTAAACATTACTCAAATTGATTCATCAATTAACAAATTAGATGGCAGTTAATTTAATTGGCCTCTCACAGATATATTGGTAGTGGCGTATATGTTGTCCAGTAAGCACTGATCAGATTTTTTTTTTTTTTTTTAACAAAACATTATCTAGAAAAAGAGTCTTGGAGTAATTTATAATTATCAAAGTGACGTTTCCTATTTCAGTGCACGATGCAGTTTTTGACAATAACATTTATTGTATAAGTGTAAAATATCCTGCTTCCATTACATAACTTTGTCACAAGTTTTTGGGATAATTGCATTATATATATCTAGATAAAATATCGGCTGACATATCACAATCTGGATCGGTATTTGCATCAGCCCTAAAAATTCATTATCACTCAGGCTTTATTGACACCTAATCACTTAATCATTGCAGGTCTCGTTCAGTAATTAGTTGACCACATAATTAGCGAGTCTGCTTGGTTTCCGTAAAGTTTCATTTTATGTTTTTCAGAAAAATGTAAACGTTAATATTTTATGACATCAGAGAAAAAAGTGGTCTGTATTTCAGGAGCGGTCGCAAGCAGTTTATGACGCAGATTAAAACTTATAACTTCATTGCTACTGCATGCATATATCTACCTGTTGTAAGCCGTTAAACCAAAGAGTTTTTTTTTCCTTTTTCTTGTTTTATTTGAATAATTTTAGAAGCTTGAAGATGTCAGATATCATCAGAAGAAAGCAACAAAGGTTAGAGGCAATTCTGAAAAAATAAACACAGTGTTGTCTGTGTATCGCGTGCTGGTTGTTATTACAGACAGTACAGCTCAATCGGTGGTTCTTAAAGGGACAGTTCACCCCAAAATACATATTTGTTTGTAACTGTAATGCTCTTTAATAATTTAGATTGTTTTGGTGTGAGTTGCTGAGTGCTGGCGGTATGGGCCGTAGAGATGTCGGCCTTAATGGAACTAGATGGCACTCAGCTTGTGGTGCTCAAAGCACCAAACTAAACCCAAACTACGGCCGGCAACTATATGAATGCACAGCAAAGCAATCTAGGTGACCTGTCCCTAGTCAGAAGAATTAATAGTTGAATAGATAAAGCAAATACATAAATATATCCTAAATGTTTTTTCACTGCCCACTCCACCATGGCTACCCAGCCTTCCTAGTGCAGTTAATGTTCCTGTTTATCCCCGAACTGACTTGAGATGGTGCTTTTGATCGTAATGGAATTGAAAGTGCAATCAAGCAGGTCGTTTACATATGAGTAACACTTGTTTTACTTTGTCATTTTAGCTGTTTTTAATGTTCTGTGTCTTAATGTTGCATTTTGCAGATGTGTAGTCGAAGAAGAAAAGTGGTATTTTGGGGCCTCGTGGCAGAAATGGAGTTTTTCTGTAAAGTATAACAGGAGACAAATAGTGATAGGATGATTCTAGTGGCTTAAATAAAAGGTATAAACCCTACAAGGTGCTTCTGTAGATTATTCTTTTGCTGTTGATGTGTTGGTGCTTCACCCTTGAGAGGAGCCGTTTGTGGGGAAACCCTGCAGTGCTTCTGTCTGATTGATGCAGGCTTGTGGGACATTCACGATAGTTGCCACTTTAGCTTTAAAGATAATCACCAAATTCCACTCAGTGCAGCAGCGTTAGCCTGCCCACTCGTCTTTCCACTGTCAGAGCGTAGCACCTCCTGTTCTTCTTCCTACATAATGTTTCTTCTGTACATCTCAAAGTACTGTCAGGACAGCAGGGACATTTAAAAGTCTGAGTCCTGTGACATCATCCACAAACTCCGTCTGCTCATCCGATACCTCACTTATTGTGAAGGAGGAGAGCCCGGGATACATGAGAGACATTTTGTTGTTTCTTTGACAGATGCTTGTGTAAAAGTGTCTATTTTGAGCCCTGACTTGTTGCAGCAGACACCTCCAGCAGGTGACCCTGATACAGTCATCATGAAAGCATCAGGGCAGCTCACACACACCTTGAAAAGCAGCAGCAGCTATGTAGGCCACTTCATCGGAACAATTAACATTCATTTGGGTAGGCGCTCTGCAAATCTGATCTCACCATAGGCCTGCATTCTCGCCCACGCACATACACACCGATGTGCACTTACACACACACACACACACACACACACACACACACACACACACACACACACACACACACACACAGACACTAACGCCTCTCCTCCTGTGCAAGTATTACTACAGCAGCTCCATTGACGAGGCTTCTCTGGCCTGACAGAGCAAACGGCTGCTGGTGACTCAGACTGGCTGCTTCTGATCTCACTGTGAATTAAAACACACGCCCCCTGGTGGCCGCTCACAGACCACCGTCCTCCATCTTTCTCCAGCTCACACTAATGTACTGGGATGTACCCATGTGTGTATGTGTGTTGGGGTGCCATACAGCTCCCACCACACACTGTATAGTCGTCAGTATAGTAGGATTTAAAAATAGTCTGCGTTAACATCTGGTAAATGTGTTGCTGAGGTACATTTATTTTGATGATTACTGAAAGTGTCCAGTGCAGATGTCGACATGTTTGACTGTGTTATTATGTACATGCATTATTGTTTTATCATTATATTGTTATAATGTGCTTAAGATCTAACCGGCTGTATTTTTCTGTTCTTTCTCGCAGCTTCTTAGACAGGATCGATGTGGTCAGGCAGAACGACTACACACCCACTGATCAGGTGAGATGCTCTACAGTCAACACCTGCAGTGTATTGAAACACTCTGTCTGCATCTGTGGTGCTAAAACTATTAGTCAGTTATTTGTTTAGCTGATTGACAGAAAATTGAGCGTCAAGAAATTTTTGGATTTGATTTGATTTATCAAGAAAAAAATGCCAAATTGGTGCTTTTTCACAGGAAGCATTTTGACTTGTCACAGCACAAACAGCACAGATACAGATAATTAAATTATCGATGGTTAAACTCTGTTTACTGTTTCAATTTCAGGGTTCTGGTATTGTGTGTGCTGCCTCACTGACTATGTTTATGTGCACAAAATATTACAGTTTTTGCCTTTATTCCAAAAAATATAAAAAATATTTCTAATAAGCTGTTTAAGCAGCTAATGAAAACAAATATTCCACTAATACTCCTGTTTACATGCAGCTGTACAAACTCTGATTTAGGTGCCTTAACATGTCGTTTAACACGTCAAAATAACCTCAAGAGTTTGCTACCGGTGGCGGACTTGTTCAACCATGTGAACACAGCCTCCTTCTTTCATTCCTTCAGCCACCTCCTCGAAAATTTTGGCTCTACTATATTTGTGCATATCCAAAAACCTGTTGATTTCCAAGTCTGTCATAGAGTTAAAAAGCAGGTGTGTTTCTCCTTCTGATAAGAAATGTATGCTTTTCTTTTGGGCATACATCTCTTCCCCACAACCTTGCAAACCGTTGGCTCATTGGTTTATGTACAACGTATCCATGACAACGCACAGAACTGACTGTAAACAGGCAAAATGCCGTCTGTTGTAAACTGCTGTAAAAACCCCAATTGAGATGCATATTCTTAATGTGCTGTATACATGTCCGAAGAATGCTTTTAAAACCTGAATGATACCGATTTATCCCGCATGTCTTAATCAGAAAGTGCTGAAGTCGGAAAAAGGTTAATTTGGGAATATCTAAACAGAATATGCTGTTTACATAATTTAATTTTTCAATACAATATAGTGTAATATTAGTGTGCATGTAATCAGTAGCCACTGTCACTCTGTTATGGTTTACTGAAACACTCATCTTTAATGTTATTAGTAACATCTGTACTTTCCTACTATGACAAGTCAAAATGTCCTCTGTGAAAATGGACTGTTGGCTGCGTCCCAAATCATTCCCTCGTTCACTCAATCACTGCTTCCTAACAGAAGTTATATATTTATTCATTTTACAGCAGTTGTAGTGAGTCGCCATTTTATTTTTCAAAGTTGCTAAAATTTCCCTTAATGCTAATCAAACTACTCATTTTAAACCTTAATTCTTATTTAGTTTGGATTTAGAAGGCTACAGAGTTGACATGTTCTGGTTGAGACACTCGATAGGAATATTATTTAAAGACTTTACCAATAAATAGAAAGCTTATTGGTACTTGAGCAGCATTCCCCTCTTTTTGGAAACCAGGAAGTGAGACAGGAGTCCTTATGATATAGCTAATACATTTTATGCTCAATTGAATTACGGCTTTTAGAAATTTGACAGACTTGACAAAACTCTGGGACACATTTTCATAAAAAATAAACTTTAAAACAAAGAAGATTAGCAGAACATTTTTACACCAATCTTATCAGTACAAACTGATTTTGAAGGCTTTTAACACATTTTTAATTATTTGAAGTTGTGAATTCTTGTCTGGGACAAATGTGTTCTGGCACTGGGCAAGTTTACAAGTTAAAAAAAATGAAAGCAGATCAAAGTATTTTATAAATCATATTTCTTTCTTACATGTAAATCCTTTTATTATAATATTCCACCCCAAAGAACAATAATTGTGTTGGTGAATTATAATTTAAAGGCTCTTATTTTTTTGGTGGGACGTGATTTGTCAAGAATGGGTGAACTATATATTAAATAGGGTGTGATTCAGACACAGTTTGTGTTTCCTGCTTCTCAGTTATAAAGATTTGCTGCTTTTCTCTGTGAATATCTTCACTTTTGGACTGTTGGTCAGACTAAACTGGGAAATTGTGATGAGCCTTTTTTGCTGTTTTATGATATCTTACATAAACAATAAATGAATCATCGAAAGTGATTATCGACAGATTAAATAATAATGAATATATCTGTTGCTCTGTAATAAATTGTAGTACTTAACATTAATATTAAATACAGTATGATCTGAGTTAAGAAGTTTAAATGATGCTTTGTTTATAGATGAAATGCCTATAAATTTAATAATAAATCATAAGAGTACTGATTTTTTTCATCCTTGTCCTCTGTTAATAATCCTGTCTTTATTACCTTGTTTTTCTTCTCTTTTGACACTCTTACATCCGTCCTCCTCACATCTCTTTTCTACACCTCCCATGTCTGTATTTTTTTTCTATATTTATCTTTAACTATCCTAACTCCATCCTGTGTCTCTATTTTTCAGGACCTGTTGAGATGCAGAGTACTGACATCTGGGATCTTCGAGACACGATTTCAAATAGACAAAGTCAATTTCCAGTGAGTTACCTCAAAGTTTATTCATCACAGTGTTTGTGATAAAGTAAAAATAAGACACAAATACAGAATATTCCCCTTTTTTACTCTGCAAGTGAAACATCCAAAGATTAAATGTTTGAAGGGCAATAAACAATGTGAATTCCCAGGATGACAAATGAATCACCTTTTTATATAATCTGTATTTGCTCCACTTTTACAACGCACATTAACCTTTGAACTTCCTCTGTCTCACAGTATGTTTGATGTTGGAGGTCAGAGGGATGAACGTCGAAAATGGATCCAGTGTTTCAATGGTAGGTTGTTTGGAGCTTGGACTGCTTCACTATTTATGAATTCCTGGAAAATAATCAGAGACAATTAGTCATTAACTTAGTAATTTGTTATTGTTTGTTGCGTCCAGGATTGTTTTCTAGTTTTTTCCAGATGCATGTCTCAGTGTTTATTTAACTCTAATGGTAATCAAGAGTGTTTGGGAGTTTTACTCCTCTTTAATGTGTTAATCATATCCTGTGGTTTGTGTGTGTGTGTGTGTGACGCAGATGTGACAGCCATCATCTTCGTAGTGGCGAGTAGCAGCTACAACATGGTGATCAGAGAAGACAATCAGACCAACAGACTACAGGAAGCCCTCAACCTTTTCAAGAACATCTGGAACAACAGGTGAGCATCAGCTTCCTGAAATTCAGCGGTTTTTTCTTTCTGGATTTAGTCATCAAATATGAAACTAGTAGCACTTTTCTTCAGTCGGTTCATACAGTGTATCAGTGTGAGGTGAAAAGAGAGAAATAAAAGGCATTCAGAAAATACATTGGCACAAAAGGATACCTAAAAAGTCCCATCTTGGGTAAGCACTGTTTTTCAATCAGACCTTTCCTGCTGCCTGCTTTGCACTTCCTGGTTACTAGCAACTAATCACTCTGACAAATGAGTCTCAATTATAAACATCAGCACGCTCATCTTTCGGCACTTACACTCAGCAATAAACAAAGTTAGTAGGGGTGAATGTTGCAAAAACGTGAGAGGAAAAATAGCGTCGTCTTAATGTCAACTAAAATAAACAATACCGTAATTAAACCTCATGTTGGGGGCTTGTTAACACAGCAGCTCCTATGATGTCACTCAGGTGAGACAAATCAAATTACATCAGAATGAAGCAAACAAACTTGTAGTGCAATAGGCTGGCAAACTTATTATACAACCATGTGGGCTTTCTTACATACGTACATTGATACTCTTTGGTAACTCTGGAGAGCTACTGATAGCCACCAGGTTGTGTAATGGTTGACGCACTTCCTTTGTGCCGTAAATCGAGCCCTCATACCCGCTGGCAGAAAGTGAAACTTCTAGAGAACCGATCTGCACACAGATGATGTCATTATTCTATAGCCATTACATTGTATAATTGGCATTTACCTAATAATGATAAGTAAAAGCAAAAACCTTCATACGTCAGTGCTAATTATAGGGTTTTCCTTTAAAGACAAAATATGAGAGAAATTTTAAACAAGTACTGTGACGTACTGTACAAACAGGATTGAAAATTGAAACCAGGATATATATTCATGCTCAGGGTGCTTAAATGTATGTACAGTGGGAGAAGATGAAGTCCTTCTCCTCTCCCTGTGGCAGCATATGGACTGTTTATGGCAGGAGAGAGTAATTGTTTCCCTTGTTCTTCAGCCGAGGCCTATTAAAACATAACACCACTTAAAAACTGGGGACTCCAGCAACAGACCTGTAACATACTTTGGGTCTGATCGAAAGTCCAAAGAAACCTGGCACTGAACTCGTCCTTCACTTCCCTCTGCAGGTGGCTACGGACCATTTCGGTAATCCTCTTCCTGAACAAACAGGACCTGCTCGCTGAGAAGGTTTTGGCAGGGAAATCTAAAATTGAGGAGTATTTCCCGGAGTTTGCACGCTACACTACCCCTGATGATGGTAAGAGGCCGACACTGGTATCTGTGGGTGTCCAGTACACAACACACACACATCAGTTTGTCTGTAGTCATAACCGATGCTTTCAAATGATGAGTCAAAATACAACAATCTAGTTAAACATCAGCTGAGGATTAAACAATATGAAGCTCTATCGTAACCAATAAGTAAAGTGTAATAGCACATTACATCAGCTTTACATATACAGAATACATTATTGAATTGGTCACAATATTCTTCGTCATCCTTTTGAGCTTTACCAGTTGTAGCTCCTCATGGTGACGTGTCCTGTTCAGCAGGAGGAGCGATGTGTTTAATGTCTTACTGTAAAAGAGAGACTTCATGGTGACCAGATTTTTTTCTTGTCCAACAGCAATACCAGAGCCAGGTGAGGATCCCCGCGTCACAAGGGCAAAGTACTTCATTCGGGACGAGTTTCTGGTACGTACAAAGCTCATGTTTTACTTGATCACTTTCATCAAACTATATATTTTTTTATAATTTCACCAGGTGTGTTCACAGATCTGACAGTCTGATAAATGTACATGTTGCCACCTGTATCACTGATTTATAATCCTGTATAACTCAGTAGTGATTCATGACCTGGTTGTAGTTTGACAGAAGCAGCAACAGCAGTTAACAGAAAGTCAAAGACATCACAGTTTCATCCAAACTGTGCGACTGGCAAATGTTCTTCTTCTTCTTGGACGTGCCGTGCTAAATCAACACTAGTGAAAGTTCAGCACCAAAGATGTCACCAAAATCAAAACAGAAATCTCGCAGATGGCCACTAATGTTCCTCTCAGTCACTGTGTTCAGAGGATATTTGCCTACAAGATACTCTCAGTAACTTCAGTGGAAAGTCCAAACAAGGTTAAAGTGTGGATTAACAGTTGAAATAGGTAACTACAAGTCATCAGTAAATGATTGAGCTATCCTCTAAGTGGAATGCGACTTTACTGAACAGACTTAAACATTAAGAGCTGAAATTGTAGTAAGAACGTATTGTGACAATATTTGATTTTCTATAATAAATAGAAAACACATCCAGTGTAAATCTATTCAGAGAACACATTAGAGGCATAACAGGTGGTGCTTAAAGGGATACTTGAGTTCATCTGACAGGGCTGTGGAGGTACAGGACTGAAAAAGTCGAGCATAGTCATCATTTTTGTTTCCCATTTCATTTTGTGCAGCCTTAACTGAAACCTGTAAACAACTGCTCAACCTTCTGGCAGTGTATTTTTGCATGCTATAAAGGGGCTAATTGTAAGATTGTTTTTGGTGCTTCGACTGAAAACTGTTTCAAAAACTCCGACTTAAGTTCTTGTCTGTCATTGCATATTTTAGTCCATCTAAATATCAATATATTTTAGTTGTACTTACTTCCCGGTATAACGTTATGACTGCTGAATAACAGCAGTTGGAAACAAAGTCTGCAGGCAAGTCTAGTCACAGTTGCAGCCGTGTCAGCAGCAAAAGGAGCACAAATCTAAGGGTGTTTTTACATTTAATTCTCTTCAAGCAAACCGAACTCAGTCCTCTGAAAGTGCACCAAAAAGTGGACTTTAACCTTGTAGGTTAAATTGTGGGCTTAAAGTCAAGATTAGGATAATAAACAGCTCTCTAGGTTATAGTTTTGTGAACTTGTCCAAAAAGTGACAAGAGAAACCAGTGCAAAGAGACGAGAATGCGCACCAGGTCCACAACACTGTGTGACGCAGGAATTAAGGCACTGCCCCCCGATGGAATAGTTTTCAGGGAGTCCTACATAGCTACATAAGACAGAACATGTCCAACACTAACATGTCTCTCCTTTGTGTCTTCTTCAGAGGATCAGTACAGCCAGCGGGGACGGACGGCATTACTGTTACCCTCACTTCACCTGCGCGGTTGACACAGAAAACATCCGCCGCGTCTTCAATGACTGTCGTGACATCATACAGCGGATGCACCTACGGCAGTACGAGCTCTTGTGATGGGCAGCGGCGTCTGGCCTACGTATCTACCTACCAACCTAACTATCTACCCCCCCCACCCCACCCCCTACAACCAGTTAGCCAATCACCCCCTCCACTTCTACCAACTTCACCAAACGACCGAGCCCTCGCCTCCATCTCGTTACAGCTCCTACAGAACTTGTCCCACACGATTCCAGAAAAAACAGTGGAAAGACTTTTTCTAAAAAAAGGAAACGCAGTTAAGGATCCACCAACATCATCTTCATCACCTATTAGCCAGGACTGACTGCTGTACTCAGCTACACTTTGACCCAGGAACGAGGGTCAGGACTGGAACCCCTCAGTGCAGGCTCTCCCTCCTTTAGCTCTCTTTCTCTCTCAGATATATCAACACACACACACACCCACACCCACACACACACACACACACACACACACACACTACAGCGTAAGACATGCAGAGCCCTTCGACAGGTTTTAATGTCTCATATCACACAAACACACACACACACAGATCTTTTAAAAGTCCTCCTGCTTTTAACAGTTGCAGAGGCTGAATTAAATAATGCATCCTGAGAGAGAGGAGTTTATTCACCGCGTGCTGAAGACGACGACAACGGAGGAGGAGGAGGAGGAGGAGGAGAAGAGAACGATGGACACGGAGGGTGGCAAACTGATACAGAGGAGGGCTGTGAGCCTTTTTTTTTTTTGTCGCCCGAACAGACGGACTAATTGACTAACGGCTGCCTGTGGACGTGAGCGTGACTCAAACATAAGACCACACGGCTCACATGACCCGCTCTTCAAGAACCCCGATCGAGGAGGGATGGCAGAAAACAACAACAAAAAAATATCGAAGAAAAAAAAGAAAAAAAAAAAGAAATATCATACAATGCATAAATTCATGCATACCAGTGAACTTCATGCAGTGCAAAAAATCCAAGCTATATATATAGATATTTATATATGTGTGTATATAAATATGTATATATATAAATATAAATATTATATATTCCTGTAATAACACAAATCAACTTTTAAGTTTTTGTTAGTTTTTACCCCATGTTGTGTGTTGGTGTACACTGTGTGTGTGATCAGCCTTTGTGCACCATTTAATTCCCCCCCCCCTACCCCCCCCCCCCCCCCCCCCCCCCTCCTCCTCACCTACACACACATACACACACACACACACACACACACACACATATACAGCCTCGCCCCCTTTGCCCCTGCTGCTATCTGACAACTACTCAACATGTGGAAAATAAAGGAGAGGTTTTATTTAATATGGAAAATAACAAAAGGAAAGCATGAAGAAGAAATGACTTGTCGAGACTGGATGCAACATTTTACCTGGGAACACACACACACACACACACACACACACACACGAGCTTCAGCCCTCATCAGCCCCACTTCCCTCCCCACACGACGTCCTACCCCGCCACACACAACCACCTTTCGTCTTACTCTCTCACACCTCCCGCTCCCACTTCCTGTCCCCTCCCGGCTTTAAGTACGTCTGTCTTTATTTTACTGCTGGACTATTATTCTTGTACAGACTGTAAAATGTATTATTTTGTACAACTTTATTGAAGAAAAAAAATTAACTTGTAGAAGATCCCTGTGCCTTGATCACGACTGTACGTGTAAAAATGAGCTAATATGTAAGTTATGTTTCACTGCGCTGTACAGCTGGACGGGTCTGTCCCACCTCGTCCGTGCTGGCTCGCCCCTCCGCTGGAGGCTGGGGGGAGGGGCATCGGATCGGGGCGGAGGCCTTTCGTCTGTTGCTTAGTTTATTTTATTTTATTTTTTTTCTCCCCTCCCCACATTTGTTTGTTCGTTGATTCATTTGTTTTGCTTTGACTCTCCTCTGGTTTATATAATAGGATTTGAAAAGAAAATATTAAGGAAAAAAAAAGATAATCAGACACACCACCTTAATGCTGTGTAGTGAAAGATACTGAACCCTAACACAATTTAATATATATAAAATATATTTCAGATTTTATATTTTATATATATGTACTGTACACTTATATCTATCCCCCTTGTGAGCTGTCCCCCAGGTTTCCTTTGCTTTCTGTCAGTAACATCTGCATACATTTTTCGGAAGGTGGCGATTCTGGGTGTAATGGGATGGGTATTAATTTGTTTTTGTTTTGTTTTTTTATTTTAATTTTATTTTAGCTTTAACTCTTTTGAAGGAGACGGAAATATCCAGTTGCAAAACATTGCTTGTTTCTACATAAACCAAATTCTTTTTGCTTAAACAAGAAGAAACAGTTGTATTAGTGTTTGGTTCATTCTCAGATTGAATTCACCAGATCCTCTCTACGTCTGCATCACACGCACTCAGCTGCCAGTTTATTAGGTACGCCTGTCTTAAAGGTCCAGTGTGTAGGATTTAGAGGCATCTAGTGGTGAGGTTGTAGAATGCAACCAAGTGAAACCTCTCCCGTGTGCCAGCACATAATAGAGCTACAGTGGCCGACACAGAAACTTGAACCACCCGGTCTAGAGCCAGTGTTTTGTTTGTCCTCTCTGGGCTACCGTAAAAACAACATTGCCAACTCCATGGAAGAGGACCTGCTCTGTTTGTAGGTATAAATAGCTCCTTCTAGTAATACAATAGTTCATATTTTCAAGCTTATATATACCAATGAAAACAGTATTGAATATAATACACTATTTCTCTGCCAAAATATAACCCTAAACCCTACATGCTGGACCTTTAAAGTGCAGTCTAATACTACAGTCCTGCAGTGAATTCTTCTGTCATGAAGGTTGTAATGTTCTATGAGAGGTGTTTCTTCCATTGTGCTCACTCCATTTATATCAGTGAGGGTAGACTAAAGATTGGACAGACCTTTCTCTAAAACAAGATGCAATTAATATTTGTAAATTTAATTTATATAGCACTCATCAAAACCAGAGATTACAGCGTCCTTTAAAAGGGAAAAAATATAGAAAATACATATACAAATCAGGGTTCCTGCAGATCCTAAAAAAGTTTTAAAGGGCACTGAATTCATTCATCTAAAAATACGGATTTAATCGGTATTGAAATGTCTCTGATCAGTCTTTCACAAGTCTTGAAATTGCTTAGACATGGGAAGTAGGATTTATATTGTTTTTATTTTTATTATTTTTTATTATTATTATTTTATTTCTTGCCAGGATGCTTAGTGAAGGGGATCCACTGTCTGCCAGCTAGCTGTCACTGCGCACTAGATGACATGGGGAAATGCAAGTTCAGACAAAAATTGGCGATTTAACTAAGACTTTGTCATGACTGAAACTTGTACAATGCAATACAAACAAAGCTTGGTGTATTTTATGCAAGAAGTGTTTCAGATTCGGCCTTACGGGAATCAAGGCAGTGGAATCCCACATGTAGGGTAACAAATGCCCATATTTCTCACCTCTGGTCTACACTTGTCTTCACCACGAGACAAGTCATGTTTTATGTTACGACATTTTGGCAAAACTGTCCCTCACCTGAAGTAATCGGTGTTGGTTCATGATTTTTTTTTTTTTTTTTTTTCGTCAGTGTTGATTATCGTAAAAATTGGTCTTGAATTTCATTCAGTCTTAAATTTAACTTGCCTTTGTAGGAACCCTGATAACGTAATACACAAATACAACATGAGAAAAGTGGACTGAAAAAAGTTAGATCAGTTAATACAAGCAACCTTTTTTTTTACCTGTGTACACAAATAAATACACGTGCAGACAAATTACCTAATTTAAATAAGGTAATGAATACATGTACAAATGCAGCCTCAATAACAATAAAGTTAAGTCACCACCTTTGTTAAAAGTTTAAACAAAAACTGAACATTATAACATTTATGAAAGTAGGATTTCTTGTCGTCTTGTTGTATCAGACTGCATTAGTTTTATCCTGGTGTACCTAACAAACTGGCAACAGAGTGTAAACTAATCTGTGTTTCTGACACCCGTCAGTCTGGAGGAATGTGACGGTTTTCACCTTGAAATTTTCGGCAAAGTCACTTCCTGCACAACTCACTCAACACGACACAAGGGATGAATTTCAGCGGAGCATACAGAAACAGTTGAGGCTGAAATTCTCTCATCTCGATGACATCAGGGCCTTATTTTTTCAAATCTTGAGGAGTTGGAGTTGTTTCGTATAAAACACTTATTAATTATAATTCACACATTCACACACTGACTGGCCTCCCTGGTACATGTTATCAACTGTATGGTAATTTAACTTCGTCAGAGAGATCTGAGTCCCCAGGTTTCCTTCTCTGGTTTAATCCTTCCAGATCTGCAGCAGTGATAATGTGAGAGAAGAGATCACATTCACTGTTTATTTTTGTGTCAACACCTCCTCACCTGTGTTCTCCTGAAAGCCTCCCACACAGGCTGCAGCAGTAAGGGTTTAATTTTAGCTCAAAAAGAAGAAACTCCCATCTACCTTTTTCTTTCTATTTTGGCATCAAGCATTTTCAGTGTTCGTTGGGTTTTCCATGAGGAGAAATTTTCCTGTACATTTTGTACAAATACGTAAATTAGATGTTGGAGATTGACATGTAGCAAAGTCACAACAACTCTGAGAGACACGCAAGTACATACATATCAGGGTATGAGTTTTTAGATCCAGTTAAATGTACAATATGTTCAGTCAATGACTTATTGTTTATGTCACTGTGTATTACAAAAGGAGCAACATTATGTAATATGCTATTCAAAAGCTATCCAAACTATACCACGGTTTTGAGATTGACTGACAAGCTTCTGAATGAAGACATGAAGACTGAGAAGAAGATTCAAATGTGAGAGATGAAGCTGCAGCAGAGGTTAAAGAGAAACAAACAGTGTCACGTGCGTGCCTCACGTTCATAGAAACCTTGCTGACACTCCATCTGTTTCCTTATTGGAACAACAGGATTATGAGGTGAAACAGGTAATTCCTCCTTTAGTAACGAGACCCACTGACACTTCCAGAGTTCCAGTGTACGCCGGCCGACAGTCACCTCACAGAGAACTACACTATTGTTTCACGATGGTTTAATATTACTCCTGTCAGAGTGAAGTCTGTAATGGAAGGTGAAGCTCAGGTGAGGTTACACCTGTTAACACAAGATACAGGGAAGTTGTGTCATCTGCGGCAGTTTACAAGGGGCCTGCTGCATGTATTTAATCTGCATAGTATTGCACCACCCACTGTGTGTTGGAGTGACTGGGCTGACACTTTCAGCTAACACCATACAAGTGACGTCAGAGGGTAAATCAGGACTCAGTCATGCAGGGTGGAAAACTCTCTATTAATTCAGACTTTGAAATACACTACATGGCTAAAGGTATGTGGACACCTGAACATTACAACTATATGTGATTGTTGAACATCTCATTTAAGAAATATGGGCAATAATACGCTGCTATAACAACCTCCACCCCTCTGGGAAGGCTCTTCTCACGGTTTTGGGATTTTGCTGCAAGAATTTTCTCATATGGAGGTCAGCCACCGATGTTTGGCGGTAAGTCTGGGTTCACAGTCAGCTTCCTTATTCATCCCTTGAAGGTGAGGCAAGTTCTTCCACACCAAATGAGGAAAACCATTTGTATATGAACCTCAGTTTATGCATGGGGGCATTGTTATATTGAAACAAGAACGAGCATTCCCCAAATTGTTGCCACAAAGTTGGAAACACACGTCAAAACCAGTTTTGACCCCTAAATTGATATATATTAGGTGCCCATTTGATTAGATTTCACTTCGGGAACCTCCATCTTAAAACCTTTTGGTTTAGATATAACGAAGACCGCAGTTCTTTAGTTGCCATCAACATTTGAGGAGACTACCATGGAAGAATCGAAACCTATCATCAGAATAGTCAATCTTGAGACTTTCACTCACACTGGCTTCATTTCTATCCTGAATAAAACGGTGAAAGTAAACTATTCCCAGTTTTTCTGGGGTGCCCCTGGAACTCACTTCAGGACCCCTGGCTGAGAACCACAAGTCTAGACTTTAGTTATGTGTGGTAGCATTGAGATATCCCTTAATGGGACCAAAGGGGTTTTGTCCAGTGATGTCAAAGCAGGGCTTTAACACATTCAACACACAATCTCCATTTATTCCTGACAGCAAGAAGTAAAAAAAAAAAAAAAAAACTGTCTTAAAGGTCCAGTGTGTAGGATTTAGTGGCATCTAGTGGTGAGGTCAGTGATTGCAACCAAATGAAACCTCTCCAGTTTCCTCTGACAAGTACGACCATGTAACTCAAGCTCCTACACAAATTAAGTGACATGGGAATATGTTAGCATATTATACAATAAGTTTAGGCTGAAAATGAACTCATAAACAGCTTAACAGCACTAAAACATGGAAAATACTGTGAGAGCAATGTCACCTACCTCTCCCATGGAGCACAACAGCAAAAGGGGAGAGATAAGGCGGGAGACATCCCTTTATAGGTGGAGTACTCCCTAAGGTGAACATAAGGGTACAGAAACTGAGTATCTAACGTTCCACATATTGACCACGGAGACCTGAGCATGTCAGGTAATAACTTAAACAAATGTTGTGTAATTATAATACTAATGCAGCATATTTTTAACTTGTGATCTGGTTTACACTTACAGGTTATTGTCAATTTTCCTGTTGGTATAATGCGACTAATCTATTCTATATTCAGTGGTGTAGTGGGGGTTGATGAGGTGGGTTTACTTCAAGGGAACCTACCCAAAGAGAAGGTGGGCACACTCTGTTATATATTGCAATGGCTTTTTGGCTAATAGGTGTGTATGCTGTAAAAGAGGTGGGTATAGCCTGTATATCCTTTACTGCACCACTGCATGTATTTATGTAAAACCTTTAATTAGACAACAAAACTGTCTGTGTGTCTCTTGCAGCCTACATGTTTAAGTGTATCCAGAGTGGCAATATAATCCACTTTCCTGGTATTTTATTTCATTTATCAACTAAATTATTTGCTTCCAATAGTGACCCGGACATATTTCAGACCTCTGACAGCACTTTAAGGCGCCATCTTCCCCCACTCCACGAGAGGGAGCCACAGTTCAAAAACAAAGACAGCCCAAAAACACTGAAAACAAAACACGTGGGCCGAACCGGACGACAAAAAAAATGTGCTTCCTTCCCGCTAAGCCCCGCCTCCACGTTTCCATGCATTGGCGCGCTTCGCCTGTGTGGCTGTGGCTCTCTGCTCCTCCCCGGGTGGCGGTGGTGGTGCTGGACTGACTCTATCGCGGGCTGCGGGTGGAAACAAGCAGGCATGAGTGCGGCGGGTAGCGCTCGGTCCGGTTCGGCCGCTGGCCCGGTACAGCAGGGACTCAAAGAGGCTCTGATCGAGACCCTGACGGCCATCCTGTCCCCGGTTCAAGAAGTGCGCGCCGCCGCGGAGGAGCAGATCAAAGTGCTGGAAGTGACAGAGGGTGAGTGGCGACTGTTTCTAAACGCGACTTTGAGGGAGTTAACGGAGGCTTAGCTGCCCGGTGGTCTCGCCCGTTAACGGCACGGGCCTCCTCAGAGACGAGCAGCACGCGGACAGCTGTCTGCTGTTTCCACCAGTGCTAACTCTGGCTAGCTAACAGCCCAAACGTTAGCCGGTGGACTGTCTTCTGTCCCAGTAGGCCATTTTCCCAGAAGTTAGAGATAACCAAGTTAGCTCGAAAGCTCGTGAGAACGTGTTGTCTTACCTGAGCTGAGAGCTGGTTGCCATGTCGTGCTCAAACTGACGCGAGTCACAGCTAACTTAACGGTGTCACAACTGTAATCACTAACGTTAGCTGGTAAGTTCATAAGCACATGTGGGACTGTGAGGACCCGGCCTCGGCGGCTCAGCAACAGGGTGGACACTAGTTTGTCCCCCTGCCTCAGTAAAAACACCCAGTTAGCGTTAAATTACCTCCTCTCGGACGCTGTGTGTCGGAAACTAGCTTAAATACTGGCACAATTATGAAGCTGTAGCAACACAAACTGGTCTCGAGCACATTGGAATCTGATAACGTCACTTGGCAACGGTGGGATCATGGCAACACAATCGTTAACTAGCACAACCTGCTAATTAACTCGTGTGTCCTCATTAAACGCCGCAGTTTGACGCTAACCAGGGATTTACCACCAACACCGAGTCTTACTAATTTATCCCACGGTCGCTATGGCAACCACCGGATGCCCGGTGACAGATTTTCCCGCGAAGATGTCTCCCAGGGGCTCGTCCCGCGGATCCCGCCTTCAGGGCTGCCAGCTCCATCAGCACCATCAGCACCATCAGGATACCGCAGACAAAGAGGACTGCAGTCCAAGTGTCTTGTTGCTGGAGGGCAAGAGAATCTGAGACATCATGTAAACCATGAATCCATGCATACATGATGTACACACGCTACTGAATATAAAGTATTCATACTTAAATTAGTGCTGTTATCTGGCCATGTGTATGTGTGGTAGGTAGATGGGGAGGTTACCCCAGGGTGGGTGTCCTCGAACTTTTATTTGGCATGCATTTTTGATTTCTGATCAGCAGGACCCGATAAGGATAAATAACTAAACATTGTCAACGATAATTAGCAGGGATGTGAATCTTTGGGTGTCTCACGATTTGATTCGATTCCGATTCTTAGGGTCACGATTCGATTCAAAATCAATTCTCGATTCAAAAGTTGATACGATGCATAGTGTGTTAAGGCATACTGAATGACTCATGTCGAGCTGCTGTGTCCCAGGGAGATAATAAAACCCCAAATGAGTCCAAACTCCTGCCTTCATTGAAGATGGGACTGGCTGAATTTGTCGCTCCTCCATAGCTCCTGCCCCTCTTCACAGTAGAGTTGTGCTGCGTCTTTGCTGCTGGATGATTAGAATTGCAATTCTTATGTGAATCAATTTTTCCCCCCCCCCCTAATAATTAGGTTCCAGTGTCCTCTAATGGGACAACAGTGACATAACCAAGTTTCAACCATACAGTGTGATCGGGTTTTGGACCTTGTCCACTTGTGTGTTTGGATCAGCTGCAGACTCATTAAGCAGAGATGGCTGCCATCTTGTTTTTACATGGATTAGTGTATTGTGCTCTTACGATTGTGAGATGGCACAAAAGGTCCAAGTAAACCTGAAATGTGATGTCCTCATATGAGGACATAGGGTCTCCGGAGGATATATTTCAATGGCCTTTTGGCTGATGGGTGGGTACACTGTAAACCGTGTTTCTCAACTGGTTTGCCATGATGCCAGTCCAGATGTGCTGTAGCCACACATTATAATTGCAACATTAAGCTGGACCTATACAAAAAGTCTAGGTCTGGGCTGTACACACCTCCCTTTACTCCCTCATTTTGATGAGGGGAGAAGAGAGAAAAAACTAACAGGTGAAAAGCTTACCTAACCTTAATCCAGGTGGAGTTTAACTGATCAGTTCCTTGTTGTTGCACAGACTTAAGATTATGAGTGATAGATGGTAGATTTTGGAATCCACCAGCTGCAGTGTTGGCTGGGCAAAACAGTACATTTCCAACCCTGGCATATGATACCCTCTGCTATACCACTGTGTGCATTACTGTAGCTGCAGACCAAAATGAGCTCTTTCATGCTCCTCCAGTCCAAGTAGTGTTAGTTAAAAGTAACATTTCCACCCGTGCACATCCCCGTTCATCTGTGGCACCTTGTATCTGACATCAGTCTGACAGTATTTAAAAACAATAGAAGTGTTATGAAGGTAACCAAAAGCTACCGGCTGTAAAATTAAGCCAGTTAAGTACTCTATCCTCTGGTAGGTAAATAAGAAGTTGAATAAACCGTTTTGACAGAATTGGTCTATTATCTGTTATCATTGCTTTTAAAATGGTCGTTTACTGTCTCAAAATATATTTGCAAGTACGTTGGACATGAACTTGACAATTCACCTTATGTGAATAATTGTTGGTGTGTTGTGGAAATTTTACCTGTAACAAACCACTGTGTTTTAATTTAAATGTAAAGACCTTTAGTGGGACAGATGATTCAGTACCTACGAGTGGCTGCAGCTTACACTCCACTAGACTTTCCATTGTCCTGCCGTCCTCATGCCCCTGGTGAAAGGCTAATTGTGCACGCTGTCTGTCGGCTATGCAGCAGCGTCGCAGCGAGGCTGACCCTTTCCGCTGGCCCCTCTCTAAGGCAGACGCTCTGTAGGATTGTCAGCATTAACATTGTCTTCTGGCGCCTGATGTCACCCTTCATAAAACCCAGTGAGAGCGAGCGGGATCAGAGCTGAGGGTGATGCTGATCCTGAACTGCATTTATCGCTCACACGCTGCATGCCTGTCAGGCCAGGTTCAAACCAGAGGGCTACGCTACCTTAAGAGCTCATCGGTTGTTCAGTGTTGTTGGAACCAAATTATACCTATATTGTCATTTATTGTCGTACACGGGATCACAACAAGACACCCAGATGTTTGTCATGTTCAGCTCCAGCTAAGAGATGTTAACATGTTTGTTTTTTGACAGTGTTTTTCCTCCCCCTGAAGCTTGGCCATTCTTCAGTTGGCTCTGTGGTTGTTTAAATCGCATACTTTTCTGATACAGGATGAGGCCTTTTTAGCAGAGCATGAAGCCTCTGTGAATATAACTTGTGTTCGGGTCATCACAGGGCCCTTATCATGTGAGATTTTCATTTAAACTTTATATCTTGAATATTAATTTAAACTTTGAAAATAACTATAATTTAGTTTTTTTTCACAGAATTAAACAAAATGCTGATATAGGTCTACTGTATATTTTATTACAGGTTTACTTACACTTCTTAGTCTCAAAAGGGCCTCGTGACCCCCTGTGAGGCTTTGGCAACCCCTAGTTGGTGTCGGGACCCAAGCCTGGGAACCAGTGATCTAAACAACTTAAAGGGACAAAATCACCCGTAGTACTGTTAATTAATTCAGATTGTTTTGGTGTAAGTTGCTGAGTGTTGGAGATATCATCTGTGGGTGCATCTGAGCTAGCTAGAGCCTCTTGACCACGAGTAGACGCACGCTTCTCTCTGTGCGGTGATTCATTTTGCGGGTGTAAACCCTTTAGATAATTTCTCTCTATACTTTGCCATAGCAACACACTGAGCCTGCTCTTAGCATATAAAGTATGTTCTGGGCTCTCTTTAATTTTTTGCATTCACTAATTTACTTTTTGTCCTTGCTGCTGTAGAGTTTGGCGTCCATTTGGCAGAACTCACAGTTGATCCTCAGGGAGCACTTGCAATCCGTCAGGTGAGCATAAAAATAGTAGCCTTTACAACAGAGTAAATGATGTCCAGCCTACACACACACACATGCATGTCAAATAAAGGTCTCAGACAGTCGTGACGTGCGTATGTGTTGTCGTGACTGTGACTACCTGTATCTCTAATGGGCCTGTCTTGTTGTCTGTCTTTGCAGTTAGCCTCAGTCATCCTGAAGCAGTATGTGGAGACTCACTGGTGTTCCCAGTCAGAGAAATTCAGGCCTCCTGAAACTACAGAGCAGGTAAACCACTCTCCACCTTAAATACATCTTTGCTACCAGCAGACGTTCTGTCTCTCAAATGTATTTTTACACACAGATTTAATTTGACCTCAGAGGACTTTTTCCGCTGAATGTTGTCACACTTCCTGTTGTCCCCCTTCAGGCTAAAGCTGCCATCAGGGAGCTGCTGCCAAGCGGACTGCGGGAGGCGATCAGTAAAGTCCGCTCCAGTGTTGCGTACGCCGTGTCGGCCATTGCCCACTGGGACTGGCCTGAGGCCTGGCCGCAGCTGTTTACCCTCCTGATGGAGATGCTGGTCAGCGGAGATGTCAATGCTGTGCACGGGGCCATGAGGGTCCTCACAGGTAATAGGATACACATTAACACACACTGAAGCTGTACACGTACGTACTTGAAAACATGATGTCAAACCTCCTTTGAAAATAACCATGACTTCAAGAGTAATATTTGTTTTATAAAGCAGCAGTGATGGCAGCACTCATGAGGCTATAAGTTAATTTCTGTAAGGGCAGGGCTAATATTCAACATTAATAATTTTTTATCAGTGCCAGAAAAGTTCTGTATACGACATCAGAGCAATAATAAAGCGGCAAACACCTGCTGTGTGAAGGTATAGTGGAGTAATGGCGTCCTGAGCAGAAGTGAAGTCACGCTCCCTCTGTGTTTGTTGTAATCCGAGCTTCTCTGTTCTTTGTTGTGATAGCTGGTCCGACCACGTGTGCATGTGAGTCCCTAAGTGCGTGTCCCACTGGCCAGCTAATCGCCACCGCTCTGCACTGTACCCATATGACGGTTACCACTGATAATGATGTCCAGACCCAGCTCTATTGGCACTGTTCACGCTGTTAGCACTGTTAGCTACTAGCACCCTGTTTGGCAAATTTTATATTAGCCCTTTTTACACAGACATCACACTTTAGAGCGACTACTAAGTCCCGTCTTTAAGCTGGCTTTGCATTTTTACACCAAACAAAATGACAGCGGCATCATGCCACTCCAGTGTCTGCATCCCTGCATTGCAGAATCAGAAGAGGCTTGACGGGCGTGATGTGACACAATAGCGTCGGCCTCTAGTGTGACTTAAAACATACAAGTCAGCAGCGCTTTATAAACAATAACACTGGCATTAATGTGTCAGTAACAATCATTTACATCCGTGCTATACGGCGGCTGACAATTTGCAGACATTTTCAGGTGTTAAGCTTCCTCTGTGAGTTAGCTGCAAACTGCGAACAGCTACTTTTTAAATATCCTGTGATGGGTCGCACACATAACACGTGGTCAAAACGTCGCACCCATCCTGCTGCCCTGCTGCCTGTTCTGTTGATACAGACATTGTTTCGGCGCTGTTACTGCCTCCTGTGGTGTTAAATCCTGCTTTAAAGAAGTAAACACCTGAGGTAGAAACTCTCCCTTTGAAACGTGCAAATGTGTAAATGTTATTTAACAACCTGTTGTCTGTTGTGTCCAGAGTTTACTCGGGAGGTGACTGATACGCAGATGCCGCTGGTGGCTCCTGTCATCTTACCTGAAATGTACAAGATCTTCACCATGGCCGAGGTACTGATGCGACTCTCATCTCTGCTCGGCAACTGCAGTGTTAAACTCTACATTTGTTTCTGTGTTTTAAAAAAGGAGATGATGGGCTTAGTTTAGAGTCGCACTGTGTTTTAATGTCCGTTAACTCTCGCAGGTGTACAGTATTCGTACCAGATCCAGAGCTGTGGAGATTTTTACCACCTGTGCCAACCTCATCTGTGCTATTGAAGAGCTGGAGAAGGTGAGGCGGTCACACAGTTTGAATAATTTGTATAATGGAGCTTTTTTACTTTTCATTAAATCTGTTTCGACATGGAAAATGTTGAATCTGATTGAGCTGCAGCTGATCATTTACAGAGAACAGACTGGGGATTCATTTAATTAGTTTTTCTGAATGTGCTTTCATGTTGTGTCACATTATATTTGTATGTTTTACAGAAAGGAAGTGATGTGGACATATAAATACAGTGTTTTTAATGTAACTGTACCTCTTCTGTGTGTGTGAGTGTAGGGTGCAGCCAAAGCATTGATTTTCCCCGTGGTGCAGCAGTTCACAGAAGCGTTTGTGCAGGCTCTGCAGATGCCCGATGGACCCTCGTCTGACAGCGGTCTCAAGATGGAGGTCCTCAAGGTGAGAGACTCCACAGCAAAGTCCTGCATGGCTCTGATTTTCCAGAGCTGCTGCTGAACTGAAATTGTGACGCACATAAGACCCTTAAGTTCTGTGACACAAGATCTGCAGCCCAACGTGAAACAGCAAAGCCTGTAATAACCATGTGCTGATCAGTGCTCCTGACCCGATGCAGGACTCTGCTCTACAGACCAAATAAACTATCTGCAATTCAAATCTATATTTCTTCTTCTTCTCATCCTCCCTCTCAGGCTGTAACAGCATTGGTGAAGAACTTCCCCAAACCCATGGTGTCCTCCATGCAGCAGATATTACCCATCGTGTGGAACACACTGACTGAGAGTGCAGCTTTATATCCTTTGCAATGCCAGACTGTGCATCAGCTGATTTCATGCTGTAATATCTGCTGCTGTCTGTGTTTTTAAAGCTTCGTTCAGACCAGGAAGTGAGAGCAGCTTCCATCTGGGATGAAAACATGATATATAACCAGAGGTTTTACTTCCTTTTGGGCACACGTGAGACACGAGTTTGTGGCCTTTTGGTTGCAGAACATCCTCCCTAGACCACTGATCCACCTCAATGCAGCAGCTCAGCCTGGTTTATGGACGACACCCGCTTACTCAGCAACATCAAAACACTCTCATGTTGAGACACAGACTGAAATCTAACAGTGTTCCTTAACCAGATGTTTACTTATGTGAGGACAGAGGTGAACTACACAGAGGAAGTGGACGACCCTGTAGACTCAGATGGTGAGCAGCATACTTTTACTGCAGCAGTCCATGTGATGAATGTGTCGTCAGTGAAGCAGCTCTTTATTAATCCTCTGATATCGTTGGCTCATTTCTGCAGGTGAGGTTTTGGGTTTTGAGAACCTGGTGTTCAGCATCTTTGAGTTCGTCCACACGCTGCTGGAGAACAACAAGTTCAAGAGCACGGTGAAGAAAGCCCTGCCCGAACTCATCTACTACATCATCCTGTACATGCAGATCACTGAGGACCAGGTGAGGGATTAACTAAACGCCATGGCTACAGTAAGGACGCGACGGATGCAGAGCAGATATGCTGTGGAATGTTTTATTGCCTTTATTACAGTGCAGCTGCAGCAGAAAGCGGCAGAAAAGGGTAGACAGAATGGGGATGATAGGCACTTTCTCCACAGAAGAAGACGGACGCTTTACCAAACTCAGACATTTTAAAGCACCAGCACTGTAACTATTCAAATGAACGCTTTTGTTTCTCTTGTTAGAAAATGACACATATAATTTAGCAATGCAAGGGGACGTAACTATGTCATGGCAGTGTATTGCTTAGGACCCAAGGAAGCACAGCGTCAAGTGTGAAAATCTTTTGATGAGCAGTAATACCACAGGCCACGCAACCTGCCTGAACAGGCACATTTTTGATGAACACTGGACTGGTGTGTTTATATTATGTACATGATTCACTGTCATTTGCCGTCTTGTTTCTTCAGATCAAAGTGTGGACGGCGAACCCCCAGCAGTTTGTGGAGGATGAGGATGACGACACCTTCTCCTACTCTGTGAGGATCTCTGCTCAGGACCTGCTGCTGGTGAGAGAGAAACCTAAAAACTCCTTTTCTAAATTCACAACAAATCTGTGTGAAGAATGCGATGGACAAAACAGCCTTTGCTACAGCTTGTGCTTTCTCAATTCTTTAAGAAGTCTGTATAACTGAGTGAGTTTCCTTAAAATCACCATCAGCCTAAAAAGGTACCTGACTGGGCTGTTACATCGAACATGTTTGGTTTCCATCTGTCAGTCTTTATTTATGATAAACAAGTTCCAGTCACAGTCTGGTCTAATAATGTTTCTACACATCGTCCTGGAGAAACACGCCTTCTTGTTCTCCTTCTTCCTCTCCTACACATTCAGCCTCCGCAAACACTCGAGGCGTCTGTTGACCCACGTTGCCCTGGTCCTTGAAAACGCCTGTAAATAGTTGTTTACTTATGAGCAGTGGTGTTTCTGTGCTGTGTTGAATCATAGGATTGCTGAGCGGTACGGTCACATGTAAAACAGGGGTCAGAAACACATTTATAAGTTTGCCGTTGTCTTCACAGCAGCTCTTTGCTCATCGACTCGCTTTGTGTGTGGTGCTTAATGACGGTGACCTTTGACCTGTGCTCGCAGGCTGTTGCTGCAGAGTTTCAGAATGAGAGCGCAGCAGCGCTGGCAGCGGCAGCGACCAGACACCTCCAGGAGGCAGAGCAGGCCAAGAACAGCGGCAACGAGCACTGGTGAGGAGAAACTCTACACCAACACTTCTGTGTCTGACAACATCTCAGTGTCTGAGCCACATTCCTGCTGTAACAGAGGTCACTGAGGAGCAAGCATGACTTAGCAAGAAGTTAAATGTGAATAACTGCCATCTGTGCTTTTGAAGATCCAGTGTGTCGGATTTAGGGGCAAATATTGGCAGGAATAGAATATATTATGTGTTTTCTTTAGTGTATAATCACCTGGAAATAAGATCACCATGTTGTTTCTGCAGTAGCCCAGAACAGACAAACCAAACACTGGCTCTAGATAGGGCCATTCAGATTTTCACGTCACCGTAGTTAGTGGCCCGTCAGCGACAGGAGCATCTGAAAAATACTGTTTATGTGTTTTTCTTAACCAGGTGGAAGATCCATGAAGCCTGCATGTTGGCGCTTGGCTCTGTCAAAACCATCATCACAGAGAATGTTAAAAATGGTCGTATCCAGTTTGACATGCACGGTTTCCTGGCCAGCGTTATCCTCGCTGACCTCAACCTGACAGGTGAGTCCTACACTGACTGATCAACGACACAGAAAGAAGACCTTCAAAATCTACCAGCTCTCTGAAGTATACAGTGATCAGTTTACTGTCAAAAACAAAATAGTATTTTTCCCTTTTTTATGAAGTTCGTTTGTTGATTCTTTTTACACACAAATTGACAATAATGTTAAAGCACTTGTAAATGACAGTATATAAAATAGTTTTTTTCGAGGCACATAATGGATTTCTACAGCACTTTATTATCTAATAATATCTCGTTTTTTTCACTTCACCACCATCTCTTATTTCTGTTTTTCTTTACCAGCGGCGTCTCCGTTCCTCCTCGGCCGGGCTGTGTGGGCGGCCAGTCGCTTCACGGCAGCCATGTCTCCTGAGCTCATCCAGCAGTTCCTCCAGGCCACCGTCAGCGGTCTTCACGACAGCCAGCCGCCCTCCGTCCGCATCTCCGCGGTCAGGGCCATCTGGGGGTGAGCGAGCTGTCTTCTTAACTGTTTCTAACCGTGCGCCACCCAAACTGAGTATTCTTATTATTATTAAGATCTAAGACAGCAAGCTGAACGACTGTATCTGAACGCCAGAAACTGCAGGTCAGACTGTTGGTGTGTGACTGCATCGAAACACCTGGATCTTCTCAGTGTTTATGCTGAAAGTATGTATAGACACTAGAAGATATAAGGGTGTCCATGTTGCAGAGAATTAGATCCTTTGAGAGTATGTGTGAATTTTTTCCAGTTTTATGCAGGTTTAAACTAGCACCGTGTGCCAGTGATTTCTGAAATTGTGTTAAAAATATCTTCCCAAAAGTTAACAAGTGATGGGCAGCACCATGAAAATTTGCATGAAAATTTAATGTTAAACTTTTAGTGAGCATTGTAAGAGTTTGAAAAGGTCGCTAAGTGATCATTATGATGTTTGGTGGTTACTGTCTGTTCACTGACGCCGTGTCATTCTCCAGGTACTGCGATCAGCTGAAGCTGTCAGAGAGCACCCACGTACTTCAGCCCTTCCTCCCCAGCATCCTCGAGGGACTGGTCCAACTGGCCGCCCAGTTCAGCTCAGAGGTGCTCACCCTCGTCATGGAGACTCTGTGCATCGTCTGCACAGTCGACCCGGCCTTCACCACCAGCGCCGAGAACAAGATCTGCCCCCTCACCATTGCTATTTTCCTGAAATATAACAACGGTACTGCTTTAGCTCCTCTGACATCAGACTGATCACACTGTACTCTAAAGTTCAACTTCCTTTGGTGTATTTTCTCTTAATTTGTCCTCTGTCTTCTAAAGGGTAAATAGAGGACACATTGTCAAGACTTGAGACTTAAAAATTTCCAGCTTGTCTCTAGATTGACTCAAATCCGTTTCTCTGGCCCACTTTTTCAGACTTTCCAGAGAAGACGTAGACATGTTAAGTAAATGGACATAGATTTTAAATTGTCTCGTACCTTTTCTTGTCTCCTCTCCATAGACCCCGTGGTTGCGTCCCTGGCTCAGGACATCTTTAAGGAACTGGCACAGATAGAAGGCTGCCAGGGCCCCATGCAGATGCGTCTCATCCCCACGCTGGTCAGCATCATGCAGGCTCCCCCCGACAAGATCCCCTCTGGACTCTGTGCTGTGAGTAGATAGTGGCACATTGACTTTGAAAATGTTACAGGACCAAACCCAGATAATCAGCTCTGCTTTGTGATGTAATTATCAGTTAGTTTCCTGAGATTCATAACAGATTTTAAACACTCTATCTCTCCCTCCTGCTGCACCGCAGACGTCCATCGACATCCTGACGACAGTTGTCCGAAACACCAAACCTCCTCTGTCAGAGATGCTGGTGTGCCAGGCTTTCCCTGTGGTGGCACAGTGCACCTTACGCACTGACGACAACACCATAATGCAGGTACACCCAACACAGGTCAACTTTTTGCATCTTATTAAAACACGAGCACACTGAACGCAGCATGAAAGTGAGGATGTCATGAGCGCCTGTGAACTGTCCCTTTATAAGAACTACAGTTTGTGTCAGCACTGCTCTCCTCTAATTATTTTTTTACTTCTGCTCTGTCACCATCATCCTCTCCTCTCCAGAATGGAGGCGAGTGTCTGCGGGCGTACGTCTCCGTCGCCCTTGAGCAGATCGCTCAGTGGAGAGACGAGCAGGGGAACAGCGGCCTCTGGTACGTCATGCAGGTGGTCAACCAGCTGCTGGACCCTCGGACCTCCGAGTTCACGGCTGCCTTCGTGGGCAGGCTGGTGTCCACGCTGATCTCTCGGGCGGGAACGCAGCTCGGCGAACAGCTGGACCAGATCCTCCGAGCGATTCTGAGCAAGATGCAGCAAGCTGAGACTCTGAGTGTCATGCAGGTAGGGGGGGAATGTTAACATTAAACCTGTCTCTGATGTGTTTGATATTCTGTTTTTCATATGCTGATGCATCTTCACTGCTTCATTATTTCTCCCTCCCTCTGCCTCGTGTCTCTTCCTCACTCTGCCTGTAGTCTCTGATCATGGTGTTCGCCCACCTGGTTCACTCCCAGCTGGAGCCTCTGCTGGAGTTCTTGTGCAGCCTGCCTGGCCCGACGGGGAAACCTGCTGGAGTTTGTCATGACGGAGTGGATGAGCAGGCAGCACCTCTTCTACGGACAGTATGAGGGTAAAGTCAGGTCAGACAATTTTTATTCATGATTGTTCTTCAAAAGTAAAATTTTACAACATTTTAAAACAAACCCATCAGATAAGTTGAACCAACAGCCAAAACTTGTTTATAAACTAGGTGTGTCAGTAGCTTGCTAATGCTAATGCGGACATGTCTTTCTCTTTCAATCACATCATGCTTGTAGCTGTCTACAAATGCAAGCCTGCTTTTTTTCATTCTTTACAAAACTATTACAAACTAAACCCTTAAACTTTTCTCCTTTGTGTTTTACTCCCAGCACGGTGGCGCTCTGTAAGCTGCTGCAGCACGGCCTCAACACTGACGACAAACGTCTCCAGGACATTGTAGTGAAGGGAGAAGAGATCTACAGCCCTGAAGACGGCATCCGCACACGCTCCAAATCTGCCAAGAGTAAGGCAGCAGATGACGCAGAGACAGTTAAATCAGAACATGATATTAACACTGACCTGTGTCTTTGCGCCCTTCATCATGTACGTCTCCTCCACAGACCCTGAGCGGTGGACCAACATTCCTTTGCTAGTGAAGATCTTTAAATTGATCATCAACGAGCTGTCCACGGTCGTGGAGGCAAACGCCAGCAGAGCAAATGCAGCAGACTGGAGCCAAGGTAAATATAAATAACATAAATGTTTTGATAGGGAACATGGCTTTTTAGTGACATGAACACAATTAAGAGGATCAAACTTGTAACCTTTCTGCAGTGGAAACTCTAATGAGTTATTGAGGGAAAGTGACATGATCAGAGGTCTCAAACAATAAGCCAGCCTGAATTTAAACTTCTGTTTTGCAGGCCTTTTTTTTGGCAGTTTATTCCTTACATTCAGTGTCACTCTAAACCTGATGTAAAATGGTGATAATCAGTAATTTGCTAGTTAGTTTGACACCGTTATTTAATTGGTGATTTATCACCGCAGTTTTCTCATGGTCAACATCAACTGTTGTGTGCTGGTTTCAATTAACTTTGAGGTCTATAAACTTTAAGAGGCAGTGTGAGGTCATACAATATATCCAAATCAGACGTAGAGCTGGACGATTCATTTTCGTATCAATGAAGTGTGAAGTAGTTGCAGTGCATTTTGTCATAAGTTGCAGGTGAAGCTGTGGACCTGCTGTAAGATTTGTCAGATTTGTTGTATTAGTTGCTTGTAAACTAAAGAACAGGACAGCAGACATGCTCCGTCACCTGCTGTTGTTTGTCTCAGATTCCAGCGGCATGTGGGAGGAGGAGGAAGAGGGGGAGGATGATGATGAGGAGGATGAAGGCCTTGCAGGGCAGCTGCTGTCTGATCTCATCGCCTCCAACAAATACGGTACAGTATCTCCCCAGTGCATCAACTATTCCGTATTCTGTCTGCAGTTTCTCTTCTTGTTGTCAAAGTAGAAGTTTATTTCAGGTGACTAAGTTTCCAGATGTGTTCCTGTCTTATAGATGAGGATTATTATGAGGATGATGAGGAGGACGATCCAGATGCCTTGAAAGACCCCATATATCAGATTGATCTGCAGGTAACTTTAATCTTTCAGTTCTACGTGTGTTGCTTTGTCAGGACGCTGTGAAGGTTAATGAGTCAGGAGACAGTTCTTCAGCTTGAAGATCTTGGTTTAAGCACTTTACTGAAGATTGTACCAGCAGAAAGGGGTGTTGTGGTGAAAATCATCTATTGTAATATATATTAAATAACTAATAATAATAATTCATGATACTTATATAGCGCTTTTCATGGCACTCAAAGACGCTTGAGTGATTAGAGTGGTTCATCCACTAATCAGTGATCGGCGGCTCAATCCCTGACTCCTCTAGTCCACATGTCTATCTTTGGAAAAGCTATTGAACCTGCCACCTGTGTGTGAATGTCTAATGTTTAAAAGGAGTAGCAGGTGGCACCTTGTGTGATAGCCTCGCTGTGAATGTGTGTGTGAATGAGTGAATGTGAGTCTGTATATACCAGACAGTATACAGACAGTAGTTTAAATACAAATACTATGTTAGTATGTACAGTATGGGCAAGTATAAAGCCCCATTTCCACCAAACACTTTGGGTATAGTACCTTTGGAACCAAAAGTAACCCTTCAGACATGGCACCTAGACCCTAGAGTTTCCACCGCAAACAGTACTCTTTCATGTGGGCAGGGTTGTTGTCACTCACTGCTCCATCCAGCACTCACTGTATTTCCTCCTTTATCAGTCTGCACCCTGTTAATCGTCCATTATAATTAACCTGCAGTGTATCACCTGTGTTTTCCCAGGCCTACCTGACAGACTTCCTGACACAGTTCGCCCAGCAGCCATGTTACAGCATGTTCTCAGGCCACCTCAACAGCGCCGAGAGACAAACCATGCAGTCTATAGGCCTCTAGCCCTGCCGTCTGGCGCTCCGACACATCTTTCATCTAAACTCTCTATTGCCCCATCACTAAAGCGCTCATGATGAATTTACAGCACAGCAAAGAAGGAGGAGGAACAGGACGATGGGCCTGGTGGACAAAGGAAACAGAGATCAAAGAGACGGACACGCACTTACCCATGACTCCTGTTTCTACGTACTTACGACGGGATAAAGGACTTTGCAGGTGTTTAATCAAGGAGTATGACGAGGTGAGAGACTGCCTGAAGAAGGTCAGAGGACTCGCCATTTTAGAGTAAATTCAGCCCGGACGAGAGGATTGGATAAAAAGGTGGCGGCGTCACAGTGGGACAGGTGAACCATCAAATATGAACGGACTAGTTTGCCATGTCCTATTTGTAACTTAGCCTGTTATTTTTGTGTTTCTGTATAAACAGAGTAAAAATGCAACATGGTAAACACTTCAAGAGACGTTACACTGATCTGAAGGAAAAGTCAAACTAAAACAAACCTGATCTGTGACCGGAGAGGGACAGAAACATTGGCGGCCTTATATTCTAGAACAAAAAAACGTTGACTGTTTCTGACAGGAAATGAAAAGCTCTTCGAACAGCTGTCATCGTGTCTCGGGGTACGGTGGGTATTTGGGAAATTCACACTGTTGCCATGGTGATTCACAGCCTTGTCATTTCCTTGTACCCATTAAAATTTGGGATGGAAAAAATTTCTAAATAAAAGTCCCAAAAGGACGACATATCCAGATTGATCTCCAGATTCCTCTCTTGTCTCCCTAAACTGTGAAGAATAAACATGGATGCAGATTCTTTTAGCACATTTTTAATGAAATCTGAAACTTAAATGGGAAAATGTGTAATTTTCCCTCAGAAAGAACGATTACTTGAGATGCTCTTGCTACTGTGTAAATTTTTTTTCAAACATTTTGAAGGTCCAGTGTGTGAGATTTAAGGGGAAGAGGTCTCCCCCTCTCCAAACATACCAAGTGATTTAAACACAGGTGTCTTAGGCCCCAATCACAAAGAAAGGTTGCAGGTTACAAAAGTTATCAGTAGCTAGTTCCTAAAATGTTCAGGCAGAGGGTACTTGCTGTATCTCTGGTTGAGGGTGAGAGGCTGTCAGCACATAGTATGTCAGGCGCAGGGAAACAGATCTGTGTGGGTACATGAGACCCTAAAAAAGAAGGTGGGTCACAGGGAGCACCACCAGTTGGTCCAGGAGCTTCACCTCATGATGGCTGTTTCCAGGCATATTTTAGGATGACTCAGGGGCAGTTTGACAACCTGTCTATCGTCGGGCTGTATAGCTCTGGGTATCCAGCAACCGCTACCACCAGTTTCTCCTCCATTGTTTACCAACTGTAAACTTGTGACCACCACAGAAGGCCCACCTCTCAAATCAAGTCAAGACAACATTATTCATGGAGCACATTTAAAAACAATCGTTGACCAAAGTGCTTTACAATGGATACCATTATGCACAACCAAGAAAAATAATCAACCAAAATAGAGTTCCTGCTCACAGGTCTTCTTAAAAACATCAGTACAAAAGGTCTTAGAAATAAGCTCCAACTGTGTTTAAAGCCTGAACTGATTTAAAACATGATACATACTGTAAATGCCTTGAGCAAATTCAGTGACAAGGATGAATATCTAACAAATTTTGTAAGATTCTTTGGCTGATGATTTCCATTGCCTGGATTCCATTAAAAAAATATTAAAACGAAACAGAAGGAAAGACAGAGGAGATGGAAAGAGAGCATTAACGACAGTAAATGTTCTCATGATGTAGCGCCAAAAGCTAGGTCAAAGAGATGGGTTTTTAACCGGGCTTTGAATATATTTATGGAGGGTGAGGATCCACAGTTTCGGACCAATGACTGAAAAAGCTCTGTCACCTCTGGTTTTAACTTGGTAAGTGGGATGGAAAGCAGTGATTTGTGAGTGGATCTGAGGGGACGGGAGGTGGAATAGGGAGTGAGGAGTTCATGCAGTGCTTTAAAAACAAATAAAAGTCTTAAAATCAATCCTATACTTTACAGGTAACCAGTGAAGTAAGGCCAATACAGAGGAAATGTGATCACTTCTCCTGGTACCAGTAATGAGTCTCCCTGCTGAATTCTGAACGAGCTGCAAGTGTGACAGAGCTGACCGGTTGATGCCGGTATAGAGGGAATTACAGTAATCTAATCGGGAGGAGATGAAAGCATGTACCAGAATTTCTAAATGGGCAGAAATGACTTTTGCAATGGATCTTAGATGGAAGAAGCTTGACCTGACAACTGAGTTGATCTGTTTATCAAATTTAAGGCCAGAGTCAAAGATGACACCAATATTCTTTACATGAGATGAGGACCAAGAGTACTGGTAACAGAGGCAGAAATGTCTGTAGGTCCAAAGATGAGGACCTCGTTTTGTCATGGTTCAGCTGGAGAAAGCTTCATGCCATCCAAGATTTTATGTCGTTAATACAGTGTCATAGTGTATTGATGCTTCAAGGATCTGATGGTTTCAAAGGGAGGTACAACTGTAAATTATATGCATAACAGTGATAAGATATATTGTATTTCCTTAATATAGAGCCTAATGGAAGCATGTATAGTGAAAATAAAATTGGGCCTAAAATGGAACCTTTAGGAACACCATGGAAGATGGGGACAGAGGGGGAGCACACATTACCAATTTGGACAGAGGCTGAGCAGCCTTGGAGGTCATCTGATTGTACAATGGGAAAAGATGACAAAGAAAGAGATGACGCAGGGTGTTTGTGCTCTGAATTGAAGTTCAGAGGAGTTCAGAGTGTTCTGGCAAAAACGTCAGGCGCTTTAACTCAAAAACTGCGAGCAAAAAGCTTCATTCACATTTCAAACAATAATTATAGCTGCTGCGCAGCAATGGTCGGGGCCACGTAATTTTAGGCGAAATTAGGCAAGATGAAAACATTTTTTAAAATGTAAAAGTAGCTATTGGATAGACTCTGCATATTGACTGATAGCTAAGCCAAATAAACAGGGAAAAGAGACAAGGGATATCACATGTAGCTTCACAAATTGACTAAGCCAGTCACCTATGTGCAAGACAGCAGCTGTTAGTGTGTAAAGGCAGATTTCAAACAGCTGTCAAAAATTCAGTTATTAAGACAAAAATCCGAAAATACACAAATTGCATCTAGACAGCATGGAGATGTTGGTAATTTGTTTTTAACAATGATTGATTGGCTCCATAAGTGAAAAACTGATGTTTAAAATTGCCATTTTTGCATTGACTCTAATTGTTGGCATGAGAGCGAAATTCAAAATGCTGTAAAAAAAAAAAAAAAATTCAGTTTTTGAGATAAAATTTTGATATTTTCCGAACATCATCTACCATGACTCCAAAATTTTGTCTTTTTTTTAATGAGCATTGAAAATGTATTTAGCAAGAATTTGCAAGCATATGTTTACAATACTGTTTACAGTCAAACGTTTTGATGCACTGTAGGCTCAATTTTTGATAAATTAAAAATCTGTGTGGATCGTTTGTGTAGGACAGTCTGAAGATGCTCTGTAGCAAGTTTGGTGTCAATTCAGCAAAAATTGTGGGAGGAGATAGGTTTAAGAAGTTTTACAGTTTTTGAAAAAAAAAAAAAAACAGTGATGGACTTCATAATTTGCAATAAGTTTAAATGTACAAAAGTTTCTTCAGTATTGGGGCTACATTTTGGTGAAAGCTGCAAATCTGTAGCTCATATGGTTGATTTGGTCCCCTTGTTTTAGTATTTATAAGCAACATTTTTGCATTTTCATTAGCTTTAAATCAACTATGAAACTCATCCATAAGAGTAGAATAAAGTGCTGATCAAGCTGTTTTAAACTTGAATGCCATGTGGATGCTAGGTGCAGCGCTTCTCCTAAGGCCCTCTCCTCATTGGGAACATTCAAAAAAAGATGCCTGTGCTGGGAAAAAATAAAACGCTGTGTGGACAGAGGTCCTTTAATGCAGCATTTTGTCAGGCTGGAGATGGAAGGTGTGAATCTTAAAGATACAAACTGCCTTAGAATGAAAGGGACCACTTGAAATATCTAGTTCAAGGGTATTTATTAGTGAAATATTCTTTTCTTTTTTTTATTATTTATTCATTTTTAGTATAGCAAAGGGCCGCATTTTGGATTTAAACCCATGGGCACTGCGGTAGGGACAATGCCTTTATACACGGGACACCTGCTCTACCAACTGAGTCACTAGGCCCCCAAATACTCCTCATTTTTAATGTTTTATGAGAAGATTTGTTAGCAGAAAGTGGACAAAATCATAAAAAACAAACAAAAACCCACGTACGTACTTTATATACTGAATAATACAACTTACACAGATATACCCAAAATAAATTAACAGTTTGTACTCAATGTTTGACTTGGACTTGAGAATCAAAGGGATGAAAACGTGGGTTTTGAATACACACCCTATTGTGTGTAAATAAATGATTGACGACTGAAGTCCGTTTAGCTGCACAGTTTGGTCCTGGTGTTGCACTTGCTCACACACTGTCAGAACTCACTGGGACATTTGAATTGCTCATGTTATTAATCACACCTGTGCTGTTGCTGCTATGACAAGTCAAAATGCTGTTTAAAAAAGATGATAAATGTGCATCCTCTGCGACTAAACTACAGTCTGCACAGGCCCACGTTGCCCTCAGAGGAGGTCTCATCAGGCGCAAGTGAAAACACCTGCTTATAGATGATGCAGGGACCTTTGGGAGCTTTCACATGATCCACAAGAGGGAGCTGTGAGCTGCTTGTTCCTCTTCATCTTCATCATTTATCCAGAGATGCAGAGACGGACTGACTTCAGCCTCACACAGATTTAAAGCCACATGTGTTTCTGTGTTTATTTATTAGGGTAACATCTCTATAAAGTTGTCTCTATGATGCCCAACAATTCAGTATATTCTAACCTCACATAAAAGATGTTTAAAACTTAATGTTGCCTCTTTATTGTGTTTAAATCCCCACCACAGGAAACGCATTTACATTTTGTCCTTACTGTGCATCACATGTGAGAACAGCTCCTGATAATGAGCAGCTGTTCTCTGTATGAAGTGGATGAGCATGTTAACATCCAGCCTCTTCTGTCTCCGTCAGGGCGGAGCGGGCAGGGAGGGGGCGCTCTGACCTCTCATGCTGCATTCGAAGCTGCTCGAAAACACGAGTCACATCTATATATTGAGCATGGGAGGGATTTTCTAATACACAGGACAGCTAATCCGAGGATTACACTAAAAATAGACACATTAAACCTGTTTCTAAATATCATTTGATGTAGTTTGGAGCCCAAGAAGTCTTAAAATATAATGTATTTTATCTATCTTTTCTTCTTCATTATTATTATTATCATTATTATTATTTATAAATTGTGCTAATATTTTGTTGTTTCTGGGGGTGTTTTGTAAACATTTTTACAGATGTTGCCTGCACCTTGGTACCAGAGATCAGTGGCAGCAGAAGTATGCAGATATATGACTTAAATAAAAAATATAACAAAGTCTGGTACAAGTAAAAGTCCAGCATTTACTTAAGTAAATGTAAATTTAGAAAGTAGCTTTCTTATCATATAGAAATCGACTACTTTCATAGGGTTGTGTAGGATTGTTATGACTGATGCATTAACATATGAGCAGCTTTTTTTTTATGGTAGTTGGTCGAGATGATTTTAAATCAACAATCAGATCAAATTATGAAAAATCAGTTGTTTTTTTAATTAGTGAATTTGCATTAAAATAGGTTGAAATATTCCCACTAGACTTTATTTCATTTTTTGCAAAAAAACAAAAAAAACAAAACTGAACTGAATAAATAAAAATGAAATAAGATTCAATTTAAAAAAAAAACACACAACAAAAAATAAAAATAAAATAAAATAAATAAAAAGATTTACATGCCAGATTAAGACTACATGATTCAAACAATGTTTCTTATTTTATTCAATTCAATTCAACTCATTTTTTGTAAATAAATACAACATAGTTAAATGCACAGAATAAAACGGAGCTCATTATAAAAGTAATAAATAAATAAGAGAGGAGATAAGATATCATTCATTCATACTCTAAACACACACATGCACGCGCACATATGCACACTCAAGCAGTGCCAACATATGCCTTGAACAAAAAATAAGTTTAAAATGATTGCACATAAAATAAATGAATGAATCTTAAAAGCTGCATCTGTTTTGTATGAACACTTTATCAACAAAAATGAAGTGGAAGAAATAGAATAAAATAGAATAAAATGAAATTCAATACGTAAATAAATGAATAAATACAGTATGTTATCTCTTAAACACTGAGGAGCAGAAGTAGCAAAACATGAACACACTAGGAGGAATAAATATTTTGAAAGGAGCACTTGTGCATTATGAATACTTATTAACAGAGGTGGGTAGAGTAGCCAAATATTGTACTCAAGTAAGAGTACTGATACTTTCGAACAATATTACTCAAGTAAAAGTAAAAAGTAGTCATCCAAATAATTACTTCAGTAAGAGTAAAAGAGTATTTGGTGAAAAAACTACTCAAGTACTGAGTAACTGTTGAGTAACATCTGATTTATTTGTAAAATAAGAACATGAACGTAATCAATCAATCAAAAATAATAATCTGCAAATTCATGTATTTTTTTTTTTTTAATCTTTACATACATAACATAAATCAAGGTACAAGAAACACAAATACATTCTTATACATACTGTAATTATGTACTCAGAGGTGGGTAGAGTAGCCAAATATTGTACTCAAGTAAGAGTATTGTTGCTTTAAAACAATATAACTCAAGTAAAAGTAAAAAGCATTTTGTATTAAAACTACTCGGAAAAGTACAATTTATCCAAAAAGTTACTCAAGTAAATGTAAGTAGTTACTACCCACGTCTGTTTATTAAAACGTCACATTTTGCTGATAATACATATGTGGTTTGTATTAACCTTTTAAATATAAACGCAGTATTTTTAGATTGTTATTTCTATTTTTGTCACCTGTGCCTCAGCATGACTCCCTGTTTCATAGGATGACCGTACGGTTCTTGATGGAGATCTTTTCCGAGCGTGCAGGCGGTCCCTGAAGGCAGCACGCTCCTCATCCCGGGTAAACGGCGTCACAGCCGCGATGTGTCATTTCGACGGATAAACTATCGCCCGTCAAATCCGTCCCGTCTCCTCTGCTGCACCGAGCCAGGCCAGGATGTCTGCGGGCGGCCGCTAGCCAGTGAAATCCCCGAGTAGTCCGCAGCTCTTCTCCAACACTTGACTCGCTCGGCTTCTAATCAGGACGAGGATGATGTTTCCAGCGGGCAACATGTCCCTCATCGCGTCGGCGCTGGCGCTGCTCACCGTCGTCCTCTGCACTTCTCCGGGTAAGACCATGAGCTCCAGCCTCCATCCAGGCCGCGCGCCGCCTGCTAGCGCTGTGACTCCACAGCCCCGCGCGCGTGCTCCTCGTTTACCACGGCCGCTAATGGTGGCGCGTGCTCCATGTGTCCTCGCGATGCTCCCCGGCTGTTTACTGTAACCTCCATGTTTGTTCCAGTCCTGGTACCTGCCACCAGCCCGTCGCTTCACAGTGTCTGTGCTCACTGATGCTGGAGCCATTTGTTCACCGCAGGGCTCCAAATAACGACTGTGCTCCTTATCGATCCATCTGCTCATCGATTAATCGTTTGGTCTTTAAAAATCATTAGAAAACAGCGAGAAAAGCCTGTTAATTATATCCTAGAGTAGTTCATGTGCCACATACAGCCCAGTTTCATATCAAGTGGGCCACACCAGTAACATTAACACCCCAGTATAATAACCTATAAATACACTTCTTTTACTATAAACAAGTAAATTTATAAAATGTTATTTAATCGTTAAAGCAGATAAGAAACAGCCTTAAGTAAGAGACATGCAATTTCAGTGTGTTAATGTTACCGCCACACCAAACTAAAGTGGAAGTTATTGACGTTGCCTTACAAACCATTTGCAAATTTAAAGTTTTGGCAGGGCCTCAGCCACCATATTATTCACCATATTATTTTAGGACATAAGTCTGATACAGATTCTTTTTGACCTAATCTGCTGATTGACGCTAATTTTGCACAGTGATCAATATCGCCCTAAAAGGACGACGCATCCAGACTCCTCTCGTCTCCCTAAACTGTGATTATAAACGTGTATGCAGTTTTTTTTCATCGCATTTTAATTAAATCTGAAACTTAAATGTGAAAGTTAATTGTTTTCACTCAGGACCTTTAACCTATTAAAGGTACAGAGTGTGAGATTTAAGGTGATTTAGTGCCATCTAGTGGTGAGGACTGCACATTGCAACCACTGAAACTTCGCCCAGTCACAATTCGTCCAGTGCGCCTGCACAATGCAAGGTGGTGCTGGTGAGTTTTAGTTTTTACATGTATGTCTGTATACATTTATGTCTTTATCAATTAAAGCTCAAAAAGAACATGAATATAATGTGATCAGTATCTTTAAATATGACCCGAATGAGGTTTTTTTTTTTTAAGAGAACTGTATTCTAGTCAGGTTTAACTTGCTCGTGAAACCTGGCACCTCTTAGCCTGCACATGTACGTCAATACTAGGTGTGCAGAGTCATTCAGAGGGCCAGACAGGACCCTTTGTGGGCCGTATGTTGTGGCACTGCTGCCCTATAGCCTAAATTGACTTCTTCAAATTCTTGTTTTGTCCAACCAACATTTACATTCCTGAAAATGTTAAACTTACTATAAGACCAAGAAAAGGAGCAAATCCACCCATTTGAGAACATGCAGGTATCACACTTTTGGCATTTTTGCTTGAAAAATGACTCATGTTTGATTGATTATCATATAGTTGCAGATTGATTTCCTGTCCACGAAATAATCAATTAATCGAGTAATACTTGCAGCTGTAGTTCAGTCCTCTGTGAACTGGTCTTCCTTGTCTTTTTGAAAAAGAAACTATGGGTTCCTTGGTTTTTGTGTGTTTGTTTAGCTTAACTGTTACCATTTTATTAATCAATTTATTTATTTTTGCTTGAATAGCAAAAAATAGGTAGCTAGCTAATAATGTTAACATTACAGGTGGGGAAAAAATCCATACAGCTTTGTATAAAGATGCGTGGCAGTATTGCATCATAGACAGGTGCCAAGTATTGATTTTTTTATTATATAAATTTATTAACATTGCAAATACAAATTAAATGTTTGGTAACCAACTTAAATAATAAATTTATCATTTTTCAGTCCACAAGATAAATTTAGCTGCAATAACTATTATAAGTGAGATGAATGGACTGAATACTGTATTTGTTTAATTTAATTTTATGTTATTTTATTATTTTGTTGTTCAAAAAATGAAATAATAATATTACAAAAATGCCTTTGTTTTCCACACAGTTTGGCTCAACAACTCAGCTTATAAAATTCCAGCCTTTCATATCAATCAATTAAACTTTGTTAGTATAGCATATTATATACATGTTATTTAAATTCATATATGATGTGTCTGACAAGCTGGTAATAAGTAAACAAGTAAACAACTGGAGATCAATGTGCACAAAAAAACAGAAATAATAGTTATTTTGCTTTTATTTGACTATTTTACAGGTTAAGAGGCCACAGCATTTTAAAACTTCTACTAAACAAAAATAGATGTTATGATATCAAGTCTTCTATCATATGGCACAATACGAGTTCTTGATGTCAGCTCTCATAGGTCAACATCCAAACTTCATCCAAACAGTTTCACCAGCCAAGTCTTCATAGATCTTGGCTCCACGCTGCAGACGTCCTCTAATGGAGTTTCCATTAGTTTAATACACTTCGAGGAATCATCGGTTCAACAAACAAGTGCGGCTCTCTGACGACAAACATGCTGTTTAATTCTCAGTATTCAGTCAGGTCTTATCAGGAAAGATACTTTATGTGCGTCAGTGTTCTCCCAGATTTGAGAAAACTCGGATAAAATGTACAAGTCGGTGTGACTTCTAGCAGCTTGTGCACACATGTGGCTGTTTTCACCACGCTGTAATTTAGTGTGCTTGAAATTCTATGTTATGGAAAACATAATGAGACCAGCTCCTTCCAACTCAATTTAGGACTCGCTATGTATTTATTCTGATGACCGACAGTATGCTGAATGTTTCTCAGTCACTGTGTGAAGTTTATTCTCAGAAGAAACAACCACAGATCTTTGTTTTATTTCTGGCTTTTGGAAAAAGTTGGATCATGTGTTCAAGTGTTGATTAAATTGTACTATACAGTGGCCAAAAATAGCAACTTTTATGATAGTGGGTTTGATTGTTTAGGTCATTTTGTCTAGCAAAAATTCCAGTTTTTGGACTTGTGGTTAGACAAAAAGACATTTGGGGCCTTATGATGGGCATTGATTTACAGTTTTTGATGCTGAAATGATTAGTTGGTTGAAAAATAATTGTTTGATGATGAAAATAATCCTTAGTCGCAGCCCCAGAATTAATACCTGACTTAAAAAAAAAAAAAAAAAATTTAATCCAAGGTACCTTACATCAGCCCTAATCAGTTTTCAACCTCTGCCACAGTGAACCGCTGAATAATGCATTACGGCTGTGTTTGGCCTGGAATAAGAAAGAAGAGCCAGTACATGTTCAAAATAAATATTTATTTTCTCCCCAAGGCAGAACAAAGCGGTGTCTGTAAGTGAGCAAGCACGTCAGAATGTGTGATACAACAGAAGCAACAGCATGTCTGCAAATTTTAGGATAATAAATTCTTCAGAGGACAAATTGAAGTCCGACCTGCTGCTTCCTTCGTTCTCTCTATCTCTGTACTTCTTTTCATTTTGATTGTCTTCCTCGTAGTGTCACGCCACCTCACACTTTGTGTTGTTTTTGTTTCGCAGTCAGTGGCAACGAGGACTGTCTGTGGTATGTGGACAAAAACGGCACCTGGCACAACGGCTTCGACTGCCCTCTCATCACGTTCTGCTGTGGGAACTGCCACCGGCGCTACTGCTGCCTGGACGCCTTCAAGATGATCACAGAGAGGGAGCAGAAGCGCTGCATGCTCTTCCAGTTCAGGTAGGAGCAGCGGGGTTTTAATTTAATGACTTATTTATAAATGTACTCGACACCAAGAGTCAGTGTTTGTGTTCACAATTCAAGGCCATCACAGCAGGGATCACGCGTCCTCCGTTTTCCGAAGGCGGACTTTAACATCCTGCTGGAGGAAATTTGTAGCCACAGTCTGTACAATGAGATGCACCCTCGAGCATCTATTAACTGAAATCCATCCATACAAAGTACACACTGTACTACACTAAAACAATTCAACAAAGCAAGAGGCTTTCAATTACATCACTGTAATGGATTGATCCCCACAGTGTAATATGTTCTCATTAGTCCTTCTCTCATATCAGCGCTCCCCTGTGAGTGGTCGTGATAATGCTGGACTAAGCAAGCCCGTACCTGAGAGACTGCACCACAGCACTTTCCCTCCACAGCACTGGAAAGCATCCATCACCATCCAGTAGCGAGCAGACAACCTGCAGCTTATTAAGCCCAGTGGGAGATCAGATCAGTGGGCGGCGGAGGCTGAGCTGAAATGGAGGGCTTTGTTGCTTCACCGAGACGATGAGGTGACGGGATGTGTTGGAGAGAGACAGAGAGAGACGCAGGGTGTACGTCATTAACTCTGATGTGATTTCAGGGTCAGTCTGTGTTAAACAGCCCGAGTGAATCAAAAGCTTCACATCACAGCCATCTCCGCTTTAATCCCCTCCAAAGTGAGTCGTAATTAGCGCGATAGAGGGGGAGGAACGACGCGAGGCGAGATGATCAAAGCGAGAAAGGAAGTGCTTTGTAACTTAAGCGCTCGTCTGTTTTCTCCTCTCAGCCCCACCACTTTAGCCGGCATCGCCTCCTCCATCCTGCTGTTTGTGGCCATCATTGCGACCATGGTGTGCTGCTTCATGTGCTCCTGCTGTTACCTCTACCAGAGGAGGCAGCAGAGGGGCAGGACACCTTATGATGGTGAGACCTCCACCCTTTACATCCAAGCATTTACATACGAGTCTATAGTTTCCCTTCACAGCTGTCTGTACTTTTTGACCCACAGCCCAGCAGATCCCCATGGCCAGCTATCCAGTAGAGCCCATGTATGACGCCTATGGAAAACCACTGGGACCCTCTGACTATCCACATGCAGGTTATCCAATGGCACCCCAGTACCCTGGCATGCCTCCACAGTACCCGATGATGCAGCCTGGACCTTATCCACCACACCTGATGGACCCTGCATACAGCCAGGGTAAGCACTAAACATTATTTCCACATTTTTTATCTGCTCTAACAACCAAAAAACTCATCTAAAAAAGCTCAAACACACACACATGCACATAAATCAATGTGCCAATATCCTGTCTCAATTACAAGCTCTGTTACCTGCCTTTGGGACAGTGAAGTGGCCCCTGCTGGAGCCAAGATACACAGGAAGTGCGTCTTGTGTCTATTAGGGCCTGTGTCCACATTGCGCTTTCTTTGGTAGAGAGCCAGTGGTGGCAGGGCACTGGGGAGCGCTTCATAAAAAACTACTCCCAGCAATTTTTGATGGGGCGACATTAACGGAGGGTTGTCTGTACAGCTAACAAGCTTGTGCAAGATACCAGCGTATATATACGGGGATAAAAGCACTCACCAGCAATATTGAGTCCAGCTGGTATTCTTCCACAAATGAGCCTCTCCGTCTCTCTTATGGTAGTTTTTGTCTGACATATAGCTCAGAGAGACAAAGCGGCAGCCTCTGAGGATGAAAAATGAAGCCAACACAGAAGTGACTCAGGAAGAAAGTCAATCCCCATAGACCCCCGTGTTAAAATGCCCAACTTTACAGCAGAAATAAACACGTTTACAGCCTGGTGCAGGAAACGGTCTTGGTTTCTATAGCTAACTACCTCATTAACTACAGCTGTATGGGGGCGAATTGTTATATAACTCACCTCTTTACATTTTATTAAGGCTTAAACTTACACATAATTAAGGGCATGCCACTTTGAATGACAGGCTGTCTGCTGACAGTGTCCTGGGGTCTCATTTATAAACATTGCTTATGCAAAAAAACAGGCCTGAAAGAGGCGTACGCCACTTCCCAAGCAAACGTTGTGATGTATAAAAACAGATTTGATGGGAGAAACTTTAACCCATGCTTACAAACATTTTAGAGATGAGAAATTGGCGACATTGATTGGAGAAATTGTCATGGCACACACATTTTTGGCTTTTGTTCTTACGTACACTTTTAGTATGGATCCTATGCATTTTTTTTTTTTTTTATATATAAATGAGACCCCAGGACTTCCTAGTCAGATCCACCCCTTGGTCCTCCACAGCTCCACCCTCTTGCCCAAATATGGTTAATTCTGGCTCCAAGATGGCGACTGCTGTAATGCTGAACTCAAGGCTTCAGAACTGGAGTCCGCAATAGGGTTGGGTCGGTATGAGGGGGAAAAAAAAAACGGTCAGGTTGTTGTAAAAGACTGCATCAAGTCGGTAATGCCGGATTTGGGGTACGACTTGGGGCGCAGTTGACTCATTTAAAATAAAAAACGACCTTAGGACAACAGAGTGACAGTAACGGCCTATTTCCACCAGATGCGTGTCGGTTGCGTCTACGCTACAGCACGGCAGCGGTGCCAATAGGATTCAATTCTAGTCAATGTGTCTTTACACCGGCTGCGGCTGTGCTGCGTTCCGGCTCTGTTTCAGCTCCCACACTCCGGAGCCCTTCGCAACAGATAGGCAGGACTTCTAATTTTGCTGGACGCCGGAGCACAACACAGCAATTTAGCACAGAGCAGATCGTGCGGGGCAGGAAGTCGTGCAGAGAAACACAATAAAACATCCGGTTAATTTTCAAACTAAAATACACAGTGTTCACGGCGGATCATATTTCCCTGCACTACACCTTGAAAACTACATAATGGGCAGAGGCAGGCCTGAAGTCAACAGGTCAGAAGTTTTCGGATGTCATTTCACCCCGTTGACACCGTGGACGAGGAGATATTAATAATAGCAGTGCACTGAGATGCCTTCCGGCAGAGCTGCACCGCTCCACACAGCAAAAGCAGCCGTTGGGTATTGACGGACGGTAGAGCACGCAGCGAGTAACTGGCGCTGCCGTTCCGCAACAGACACGCATCCAGTGGAAATCCGGCAGGAACTAAGAACAGTGATGTTGGTTTTTTAGATCACAGATTGCCATAAAAGATATTTAATTGGCCACGGGGTGTTTGGGTGACAGCCTTGTGTTACCTGTAGGACCAACATCAGACGAAAATCTGAACAAGAAATAGAAGTAGCTCAGTCTGCAGGGACTTGGCTTGGGAACTGGAGGGTCACTTCTTCAAGTCCCCATACAGCCCAAATACGGACAGGTGCCAGTTCATGCTCCTGGGCACTGCCAATGTGTCCCTTAGCAAGGCACTGAACTTTGAACTTTTTATGCATGTGTCTGTAGTTAACAACATGGTGGAAAAATTGAGTTTCCCTCTGAGGGGCTTATGAAGGAATGCTTTCTATCTTAACAAACTGATGAGTAATTTGCCATGGGATTTAGACACTGTCCTCTAGAACCACCAGCAGTTGAAAAGGTCAACTTTAATGGAAAGTAACTCATGATTTATCGCTCATCTCGTGACATTCTGACTTGAAAAGCGAGAATGTAAATAGTGAAAATAATGATGACTGAATTCCATTAGCTGCTTTGATTTCAGGTTTCTGATATTGTCACTCTCACTGGAACATTTGAATGCAACAGAGCCATCATTGGTGTCATTAGTAATAACTGTGCTTTTCCTACTGTGACAAGTACAAATGTCTGCTGTGAAAAAGGCCTATTGCCAGGAACTTTGGTGATGCACATGTCATGCTAACAAGGGCATGAACCCTTTTAATTTAATGACTCCATGGACTGTCCACTAGTACCGCTGTACGGACAAATTTGACATTTTTAGCAGCTCATTACATTGTTGGGCCCAGTTCAGACCAAAGATTTGCAACAAGACAAAACTGTTTTAGAACGTTACAGAAAAAAAAAGTTGCAGCAGTGTGAACTGGCTGGTCTGAGCTCGACTCAAATGATGGCTGACAGTGTCACCTGCAACTCAGCAGGTCAAATTGCTGGCGGCTGGTTTTAGAACATAAAGCCTGTCACCTGTTTCAACAGCGAATGGGCTTGTCGTTAGGTCCACTGGTCAAGTCGAATGAACGAGAACGATATATTCAATGACACATATTGTCATTGACTGATTAATTGGTGCTGGTTAATAATATTATTGTGGTGTATTTATTATGAATTCAGTCCATCTGATGTTGGTTTTGTTTCTGTTTTTCACCATTTTGTCACGACTGCTTATGCAGCTGTAGCCAGTATCTCACCATCCTCATTCATAAGAAGCGACAAATTATATTCAGCCACAAAATAAGCCTGAAAAGATGGAAACAGAAGTACAGGGAGTTGTTGCATAGAGATGATACACTGCCTCATCTAGTTGCATTGGTGTGAACCAGCAGGTTTTTAGAACGTTGCAGAATGAGGCATTGTCGTGGATCTTTGGTCTGAACTGGGCATAAGTCACCATATCTTAACAAGCTGTTTTATTTTTGAGGATGAATCCTACTGAATTTGCTGGCTTTTATTCATTTTATATTCCAGTTGATTCTTTCAGTAGTCGTATATGAAGATCTGACTTTATTTTATCTTTCTACCAACTTATTTTTCAGCCCCTCCACCTTACTCTCCACCTCAGTATCCTGGACATTGATGAGCTCGTCTGCACGCGCACACACACACAGAGGGAAACAACAGCAACTGAGAGCAAAGACTGTTTCAAAAGGAGAAGGCAGCAACACTCTCACACTCATACTCAAACACACACACACACACACACACACACACACACTCATACAAACACTCAAACGCTACAACTCGACTAGCAGTGGTTTGTCTGTGAAAGAGAACAGGAGGCACTTTAAGGGTTGTTTTTTTTTTTTCTTTCTTTGTTTATTTACAACGTTGTCCTACTTTTCCCGGAGTATTTACGTAAGTCAAATTCTGTTCTGCAACCTGACGCCTCGACGCTCCCGGCGGGTTTCACAGAGGCCGTCACACCATCCCCAAAGTGAGGAGGTATCCGGCTGGCGTCTCAACTCTGTGCTGCCACTTGTGCTCTGACACACTCACCTCAATGACAGGGTGTGACCTAAAGACGGCAAAGAGGGGGATAGGAGGGATTTAATATGATAATGCACTCCCTCGCTAGTGATCAAAGGGGAAAAATGCTTTACTTCCTCACTTTTGTTAAATTTGTAATAAATTGAAGTGAATTTGAAACTGCCTACGGCTACATTCCAGGTCACACATTCTCCACACGCTCCAAATATGATTACATGATGTCTTTATTTCTGTATTTGATGTTTTTTTCCTGTAATATTTTAGAGGCTAAAGTGAAAAACAAACTGCATGTTTGATTAAAAAGATGACATGTTTGGCTCAAAGGCAGCGTGATGCTGTCTTAAATTGGCAGGCGAAGGATTTCATGGTACTCCTAATTCTGTGTGAGACGCCTTTAGTCACCCGTTAGTTTAAGATCTGTCTCTTCTTTTCTGTATCTAACTCGACTAATTTACTTCATGGTAGTATATTATCTGCACCATTCTAATGTAACATCTCGACATCAGCATGCTAATCCAGTCAAAGCTATCTGTCCTCTCATGCTTCTTTTCTGGTTTTAAATGAATTAGAGGTCTTTAGATTAATCCCATAATGCCACGTAGGATGTTTTCCAGTGAAATTCATGTTAAATGTTTATTTCTTGTAACATATCAGGTCAGGGGAGTTGCAGATCTTGCTGCTTTGGTTAAAACAAAAAATGTCCCGCCTTACAATAATTAAACATGATGACAAAAAAAAAAGAGATTAACTATTTAAATACATATTTTGTAAATCTGTTCTTCAGCTGAATATTTTATGATATTGTAACAAGTTATTTTAAACATAATGTATTGTTATTGTAACATAAGATATGACGTTTTAGCATTTCTGGCATCTTTCCATTTGGTATTTGTCATTATCGAAGTTACCTCTTACTGTGAATGGGTTCTCACCTTGTGGACTAGCTACGAAGCCAAAAATCACTACTGTTGAAAAAGGAGATTTTTTTTTTACCACCTCTCTCTTTAAATTCATGGTTTGACATTTTGGGAAGTATGCTTTCTTGGCTTAGAGTTAAGTATCAATACCAATATCACGTCTGTATGGTAAATAAGCAGGTGCACTGTTAGGTGAGGCAAACCAGGCAAATGTTTGGCAAAAAAAAAAGTGAAACTGGGCCCCCAATGGCCACTCTCATCTGCACATTTCACACTGACAACTATAAACCCCCTTAAACCACCCATAAGACACTATGGACCGAATCACCATGTTTATTTTCCTCGTGTCATGAACATAAAATCCAACAGCACTGAGAAAACGCTGACTCAGTTAGTTAGCCATCCATTAATTGGCCACCTACAAAAAGGCCCACCAAAAAAAATCAATATCAGTTTAAGTATATGCTATATTTAGAGTGTTTTCACGCTTCACTTTGCCAACAGCCTGTTCTAACAGGGAAGTGAAGCCATTTAGCAGAACACCGAGTTGCTGGACTACTGAGGCCTCTGTTGGTTAGTGTGAAAGGTAAAGCTTAGCAAAAATTCAAATATAGTGTACACTTACAGAGATAATGTGGGGGTTTTTTTTTAGGTGGCTAAAATACATTGTGCTGCGGCCCCATTCACAGCAGCACATTGGATAACTTCCATGCTGGTAGATTTAATTTAGATGAAGATGAAAACGCAGCATCAAAGAACGTAAAATAAGCACAGCAGAAATATCAGATAGGTTGGACCACTGTGTTCTGCTAAACATCTTTAAACCAGGGTGTCTACAGGTCCCAATGTTACAACAATAAGGCCTTCAAAGTCATTAAATAGTCTTAAATTTTAATTTGTGAGGTCTTAACTACAACAGCCATTTTATCTCATTTCATTTATCCATGTCTTGATTTATTTTTGTGAAAATGAGTAAAGCCTCTCTATGTAAAAGTCCACATTTCTAATGTTAGAAATATTTAAAACAACTATACTACTGTCTTTTTAGACTTTCACTTACCTGTTGGCAAAATGTAGACTGACTTAACTCACTCTAATAACCATATTCATACATAGCACTTACCTCTGCAAAGACCACATAAAACATCATTTGTCCAGAAATCTGTCCTAAATTTGGTCAAAGGTGTCTTTGAAGGGTCTTACAAAGCATTCAATTTAACTGATACCTGTAGACACCCTGTAAAAGTTGCAGTTACAACTGAAAATGACAAGTTTGCTGATTTTACATATTTCCACAATTCGAAACAACTGCCAGTTATCTTGTGTGACGTCATTGTGAAGTCCACCGCCACTGCCTCCTTAGTGCGGCCCCCTCTTGCTACCTTATGAGAGCTGGTTGTTCCAATAATATGATGCTTGTGTGAATGGTGTTATTTATATATTTATTAACAAATGAAAATGACATTTGATGAAGCACAATTGAGTGAATGCATTTTTTGACTGAAACGACTGAATGCATTTTTATGGGGGCTTAGGGGGGTTGGGCCTCCATGGGCTTCTTCACATGGGGCCCCTCTAGAGTCTAAAATCTAAGATTGCCACTGTAAATATGTAGCTAGCTAGCTGCTAGCTGGAGGCAGCAGTCGGTTAGTTTAGCTTAGCAACTAGCTAAAATAGACCGGAAACAGGGGAAACGGCTAGCCTGGCTCTGTACTTAGCTAACAAAACATGACTACTGGCCACTCTAAAGCTCACTAATTATCGTCTTATCTGTGGGCAAAGTGTAAATTTACCCTTTTTTTTGTTCAATTTCTATATATATTTTAATTTGGCATTTAATAGGAGGGTATGTGGCCAGTGAAAGACCATTTGCTGGAAGCAACAGAAGTCCGGCGGCACATGACGTCATACAAAATGGCGACTTCTTGTACTTCCATTTTCATAAATATGCATGTTAATTAGTGAGCTGTTTAGTGTGTTGTGTAGGTTTATTTTATGTCACAGCTTGACAAAGCTACGCTACCTGTTTCCCTCTGTTTACAGTCTTTGTGCTTGGCTAAGCTATAATAAGAAATAAGATAAGAAAAGCACATGGAGAAAGTTGTGGCAGAAAACTTAACTGTAACCGAGACATAGCTTTCTGGCAGAAAGCCCTCTAGGCAAACCTCTCCCAACAGCAGAATAAAGTAGGGAATGGTAAGTCTATTTCCCAAAATGTCAAACATTTTGTTTAAATTCACAATTTGGGCTCCAGTGAGGTCAGGGTCTGTAATCTGTAATTCCTCTATTTATCATCTTTGACAGGCAATAACAGCCCTGTGTCCTGTGTAAGATGTGTGAACTGTAAAACATGACGTCTCAAGCATGTGTTGTACAGTCAGCTGTCTGACAACTAGATTATAAATAACTGTATTTGAGTGTGATGTATCTCAACCTCAAAGTGAAATGAGACACAGTATAAAACACTGTTGTGCTGATCAGAGAGGCCTGGGCAAACTTCTTCTTGAGACTTAATGCTGTATTTGTTTCCACAGAAGTTTACAGCATGATAAGTTTCCTCCGATGGCGACGTCCATGTGTACAGATTTGTCGAGCCTTTGTAAAGCACAAAGAGAACACCTTTGAAAGACTTTTCTTTGTAAGATGCTTTCATATGTAGTTTGACATAACATTTGCTCAATGATGTTTCTGTTTATTTGTGCTTCTAAACCAACTCCATGAGTGTGTTTAATGAAATGACATCAGTCGGCAAAAATAACTTGTCTGGATATGGCTTTTTCGTCTGTTGTCATATGGATGGTATGAAATTGTAATATAAAGTGAGTGAAAAGTTTTTATTTCTATTAACATAAAATTTAACTTTGGAATGTAAAAAATGCACCTGTCTGCTGTGTGTTTTTGTTCTCAAGAAATCTGATTATACAGCATTTGAACAGGGGGGTTTGTGTGTACATCATTTTGACCACTAGGTGTCCACATTAACCTCCAAATAATGTTAAATGTGTCCAAAAGTTTGGCAAGATTGATTTATGTCACTCATCTTATGCAACAGCACAAGATATTTCTATCATAATAACTTGTTACAGCAGCTCAAGAGTCAAAGGCAAAAGAAAAAACTGTGTGATAAACAAAAATGAAGCAAGACAAAAATAAAATAAAAGCTATATACAATATATCTACACTTTTCACTTATACAGATATGTCTATAGTGGATATTTGCCCCTATTGAATTGAATTGAATTGAAATTCTTAACTGACAACATACATGAAAAGTATAGCATATATCTGTATTAATAAATGTTTGCACAGCCTCTTCAAGAGGCATCACATCTTTATACAACAACACAAAAAATACTGTAATTCATGAAAGTGTCATTTATATATTTCATTCAATCATATATAAGATTTTACTGAACAGTTTTCCGTACAACTTTGACATATGTATACATTTTTATGTATTGAAAAATTACACAGCCTGTACACGCCAGGTCAATATTTGGTATTTTAATGCTTACATTGCATATATTTATTTATATATTTTTCCTATATGAAATATATATTTCATATATGAAAATAAATTATTATATCTAATAAGTAATTTAAAGTATTTTTAAATAATGATATATTTATTGATATATTTTTCCTTTTTTATTTGCAATTGTTATATCTATTTTTCTAATTCAGTTTTTTATCTTTCTTCAAGTTTGTTTTTCATTTTATTTTTATACTATTTATGATGATCATTATTATTATTATCATTATTATTATTATTTATTGTAAAATTTCATTGTATTTTGGTCTCTTTAACAGCAGGATATTGTTCTTTATTGAAGATTGTAGATCAGCCTCAAGAGTATCCCAACATGTGTTTCACTCCACATATTTATTGACACATAAATCATTTGCTTCCCCCTAATTTACTGACCTGCTGGTGTTCCATGGAGCTCCTGTAAAAAACAAAGCTGTTTTAAATTGCTTTGTTTTCCAAAAAATGTTGGGAATGTGTTAATTTAAGGAACTAGGAAATAAGAAAAGCTTCTAAAAGAGGCACAGACGTGTCTCACGGTGGCAGAATCTCTAATGTGAAAGTCTCACCTGTTAAAATTAGATTCATTACTAAACACAAAATTAGGATCTGGTCTCAGTATAAACATAAACTGCAATAGGAAGTCTGTGTAACTCTGCTCTGGCATCTCTGTAAACTTCAGCCCTTCCCATTACCTTTAAAGGAGTGTGTACCCTGAACTAAATATGGACATGCACTTTCACAGGATTTCCAAGAATGTCCCAGCCTCACAGTCCACTTTGATGATGCGAGGCTTTTGCAGTTCATCACTGGTACCCCTCGCTTGCGGACTGAGAGTCCAGCCTCTTTGCACCAGGATTGATGCCTCTGGTGGCTTTTTGGTGAGCGGGACGCGACAGGACAGCAGGACATCAGCTTTGGCCTATGGGAATACTCAACTTCTCACCATAGGAGAGAAATCACACAATAATCAGATTTGAAATAAAGGGATTAATTGTACCAACACCTCCAAAGAAACCAGATTTCTCTGCTCTTCTCAACGGGCGTAGCCTTTTCCCAAGATTTTATAGGCAACCATGTCCAGGAGAAAGGTGAGAGGCCTGACCCGTACAGGTCGTCAGGTCAGCGAGGACCCAGACCTGGACAACCTGCTGTCCACCCTCTCCCCTGAGGAGGTGGAGGAGCTGGAGAAAGACATGATGAAAGTGCCAGACCTCAAGCCAGAGGATGGAAAGATCCTTGTCGCAGGGGAGAGCCAAGCTGCGCAGCCACCTACAAGCAACAATGTCCAGGACGCTAAACTGGACAGCAGACGAGAGAGTGACCGTAAAGGGAGGCTCAGTGAGAGGGAACAGTCATTCGAGGTTTGTAAAAGATTCCTTATCTTGTGGCACAAGACCCTTAACTTTCTTAAGATGTTTGTTTTTTGAGCAGTTTTTATTAAAGATGGATGACTTAGATGAGTTTATGAAATCAAACAGCAATTAATGCACTCATGAGTTATGTAACATCCACTGTCCCCAGGGGAATCTAATGATAGCTTCCATGTGCTCTTTTTCAATTTGCTTGAAGCAAAGCGCCAACTGGACCTCATGAACCCTGAGTCCATCAGCTCATAAATAGTGTAGCGTTCTGTGCCAGGAAAAACATTGTTTTCCCCTCTGTGGCTTGCTTACATACATTTCACATTCTCAATCATCTTCTCACGGGCGGAGAAAGCAGCATCAGAAACACACCACACCATTTCTTTCATCCCTGTGACATGCTATAAAAGAGCCCTCCTTGTCTGAGTGTCAGGGAGCCAGGTTTCTTGCAGTTTGTGTGTTTAAAGGAGAGACACTTCAGTCGATGGAGCTGAGGCCCTGCGGAGCTTCTTAATCCCGGCCCGATGGAATTCCTTGGTTGATTGCTCCTACGCTCACTGCCTTTTAAGGATACATCTGCCAGGGCCACGGCCTCACACGGCAAAACAGATGGAGGCTCACAAATCAAACACTTTGCAAGTGACTCGCCGCAAATGTATCCCTGCACTATAAAAAATGGCTCCTTGTCCTTTTGCTGACTGTAAACACACACGCCATACAGTGTCAGGGGGAGTGTATGTGTTTACAGTGAGCAGATGGATGAGGAGCTGTTTGACAGCAAGGGATACAGTATTAGGTGTTATATCATAAGGTACATGTCGTGCATTAGATACTGTACGTCTGCACGAACAACTTCTGTACTCTCTTATTGAATTATGAGACTTTAAAGACGCCTTTTAATTCTGTGAAATGGTCTTGCTCTGTACCTGCTGTGATTTATTTTGGTTTAGGGCACTACATCATTTCATACAATCTGTAACAGTTTTTGGTATTGACATATATTTAAAGGGATAGTTCAGACTTTTTGAAGTGGGGTTGTTTGGGGTACTTATTCATAGACAATATATTACATACAGTAGATGGTGGTCAGCACACCCCCAGTTTGGAGAAACAAACTGTCGTCCAACATGGAAGCTCAGCAGTGTACTGCTGTAGAGACATCCACAACAAAACTAATTTTAGACACTTCAAAAAAGTCCCACCTGAAAAAAACAATATCAGTTTAAGTGCTTGCTATATTTAGAATATTTTTACTGCTTCACCTCATCATCAGATAGTGAAACTTAAGTTGTTTAACACTGTCTTCAAAGCCAGACTCCATTCAGAAAAACAGTGATTTACCATCGCTGAACACAGGAGCTGCTGGTCCACCGCTGCCTCGAACAATTATTTTGTTTGTGTTGTTGTGTGACTTTGGTATATAAATAATTATTTCAGATTCACCAAAATCACACAATAACAGAAACTAACTAATGAATAAAAGCAGTGGTAGACCATCAGCTCCTTGTTCATCCATCCATCCATCCATCCATCCATCCATTTTTATCTGCTTATCCATGGCCGGGTCGTGGGGGCAGCAGTCCTAGCAAAACACCCCTGACGTCCCTCCCCCCAGCAACGCTCTCTAGCTCCTCCTTGGGGGACTCCAAGGCATTCCCAGGCCAGATGAGATATATAATCCCTCCATCATGTCCTGGGTCTGCCCCGGTGCCTCCCACCAGTGGGATGTGGCCGGGACACCTCTAACGGGAGGCGCCCAGGACGCATCCTGATCAGATGCCCAAACCACCTCAACTGACCCCTTTTGACAGAAGGACGCAGCGGCACTATTCCGAGCTCCTTTTCCTCTCTGTAAGGCTGAGCCCAGCCAGCTCACAGAAGAAGCTCTTTTCGGCCAGTTGTATTTGTGATCTCAGTCTTTCAGTCGCTACCCAGAACTCAGTACCATAGTTGAGAGTTGAGACATAAATGGACCACTAAATTGAAAGCTTCGCCCTCCGGCTCAGCTCTATCTTTACCACGACGGTCTGACACAACACCCGTATCAATGCAAAAGCCGCACCAAATTGCCAATCCATCTCATGCTCCATTCTACTGTCACTTGTGAACAAGACCGCTAGATACTTGAAATTCCTCACTTGAGCCTCCGTGTTCAGCGAGCTACAATTACCGTTTTTGTCAGTGGAGTCTGGTGGCTTTGACAAGATCCAAGATGGTTTCCCTGTTGAAACAGGCTGTCTGACAGAAAGGTAAAGCGGTGAAAGTTTTCTCAACTTAGCGTACACTTTTTTATTTTAGGAGGCTAAAATATGTTTTATTGCTGACCCCATCAACTGCAATACATTGCTTAGCTTCTGTATTGGCATCCAGCCTGCTTCTCTAAACTGGGGTTGTGCCGACTGACATCTGCTGCATGTAATGCACTAACTACAGATAAGTACCCCATACAACCCCACTTAAAAAAAATCCAAACTATCCCTTTAACTACTCTACTTTCTGACATGTTGTGTGTATCATTTTTCATATCATTCTCCTCATGTTCGTCCTCCTGCAGGGCGAGACTAAGAAGGAAAGCCGGAAGCAGGAATACCTGAGGAAGATGGGCCTGAGCCAGGAGGGGAACGACGACGTGACAGTTGGATTACGAAGACAAGGTAGTGTCTCAAAAGAAAAAGATACTAAGGTAGCCGACAGACACAGCAAAGGTCCAGAAAGTTCGAGAGAGGAGCGGAGTCGGCTTTCAAGCAGATTCAGGAAGCAGGAGAGCAGAGAGAGTGACGTGAAAGAGGAGACCAAGGAGAAACTTGAGGACAATAAGATAAGAGACAGAAGAGAAAACAGAGAGAGCACAGGCAGCAAAACAAAGGATATGATCTCCAAGTTACAGGAAAAGAAGGACGACAGCAAAGACAGGAAAGACGACAGCAGGAGAAGAGATGAAGGCAAAACCAAAGACATTATCTCAAAGCTACGCGAAAAACAAGAGAAGGAGGTGAGCAAGGAAAAGGAGAGAAAATCGGAGAGTATCAGGACGCAAGGACTTGTCTCTAAGATGCTGGAGAAACAGAGCAAGGCACAAGAAAGCCCGGCTCCGGAGAGTAAATCTGAAGAGAAGAAGCCTAAAACGGAGGAGAAAAAAGCTGAAGATAAAAAGCCTGATGTCAAACTTGAGCGACAATCATCAGTGAGGGGTGAGGTGCAGGTGAAACACGACAAGGCGGAGAAGAGAACAGATAGAGAGGAGCTGGTGAATCATAGTGACCACGTGAAGGAGAAGGAGAAGGAGAAGAAAGTCGAGGACAGAAAGGAAAAAGAGGAGAGTAAAGGAAAAGTTAAAAAACCTGAGGAAACTGAGAAACTTGGCAACTGTGTGGCCAAAAACACCCCAAACAGCAAGGCGAAAGAGGAAGAGGAGGAGGACGAAGACTCAAGCATGTTTGATGAGCTGATGGAGCAGGTTCGCAGCAACGACCCCTCCCTCACTGAGCTCAACGTCAACAACTCGGAGGTCATCAAGATCAAAACGCTCATAGAGTTTGCGGGGGCTTTGCAGAAGAACACCAACGTTAAGAAGTTCGCCTTGGCTAACTGCCGTGCGGATGACCACGTAGCTTACGCCATCGCAGGCATGCTTCGCAACAACAAGACTCTTACTAGCCTCAACATAGACTCCAACCATCTCACCGGCAAAGGCATCCTGGCTCTGATCCAGGCGCTGCCACACAACTCCACACTGACTGAGCTTCGCTTTCAAAACCAGCGTCACATCTGCGGCGGGAAGACGGAGATGGAAATGACCAAGATCCTGAAAGAGAACACAACCCTGCTCAAACTGGGCTACCACTTTGAGTTAGCCGGACCCAGGATGACTACAACGAACATACTGAGTCGCAACATGGACCGACAGAGGCAGAAGCGCCTGCAGGAGCAGAAGCTGGCCCAGGCCAACGGGGAGAAGAAGGAGACACTTGAGGTACCCAAAGTGGGTGGCGGAGGATCTCTCAGAGGCTCGCCCAAAGCTTCCCCTAAACCTTCCCCCATACCGTCACCTATGCCATCACCAAAGCTGACGCCTAAAAGAGGAGCTGGAGGTCCACCACCACCTCCGCCTCCTCCTGGGGGTGGACCTCCACCTCCTCCGCCTCCCATGCTGAATGTAGACGCCCTGAAGAACTCTCTGACCCCGGTGTCGCAGAGGAAGCTGGATGGGAAAGGCCCAGCCGGTAGTAAGAACTCAAGGGACCAACTGCTTGCCTCGATCAGAGGAAGCGACAAGAAACAACTCAAGAAGGTACGTAAGATTGTTTTACGTATCGGTTTGCTCACCTAATAGATATCCTCACATACTTTTACTTTTCCCGCAGGTGCCGGTGCCAAAGTGGTTGCAGTAAATTTTCCTGTTGGAATATGACGTGATAAAGAAGACAAAGGGACATTTCACCACAGGTTGTCAAGGAGACAATCTCTCCCTCGGATGCAGTCAGAGAACTGCGCTGTGGGACGGACGGAGACAGTGAAACACGAGACCGGTTGGATGACTAGCCCTCACTATGAGTTCTCCCCTCAAACACTGGACCAAAAGGACTCTGTGGAGAATGAGTGATGCAGGGCTCTCTATTAGCCGACCGCGGAGAGTACCATGAGTTTTGTGATTGTTTGTCTTCAGTACATATTGACGCTTTTTGCACTAGATAACATGAAGCCGATCATATAACATGTCGTGTATGCATCTGAATGTGAGCGTGGTGGGAGTGTGAGCTTATTAATAAGAAGATATTCAAATAACTCTTTATAAAACTCTAATATACAAAAAAAAAGTTTATCAGTGATATAGTGGACATTAATTTGACCATTTATTTATTTGTGGAGAGGGAATCCACCTTATACTTGTAAATCTGCTCAAACTGGGAATTCTGAAATGGCGGAAATATCAGGGAATTAACAAACATGGCGGCCTGACTTTAAAAAAAAAAAACATCTGGGTAAGAGATAAAAAAAAAGGTCAAGGTGGTCTTTGATTGTGTGTCTCATTGCCAAATCTCAAGACATCTCAGGCAGGGTTTAACGGATTGGAAAGCGGCCCAGTGGAATCCTGGTGCATGACGAAAGAGTCTTCGCATGGAAATAATTACATAATGCATTTTTATCAGGAAGTGCAAACGGCTGTCCTTCAGTATCTGATGTTATATTGTGTACAGAATTATTCTAACCTGCGTGTTTGGATACCTTACAGAACTTGTAATGTAATACATCCACACGTCTTAACCTTAAGGGGATTTGTTAAAAACCATTACTGGCTTGTATCAACCCTCCTGTTGATTTATGCCATACTTTGAAGTGAATGTCATTTCTAAAGGAGTTCAATGTGATGAACAAGAAAAATCACAAGGGGCACTCGTATGTGCGCTGAAGGATTCTCTGTCATATCTGATTACACATGCCTTTCTTACAGAGCCTGTATGTCTTCAATAAAAGATTCTGGTATGTTTGCAATGGCACGTCACAAGTGTAATGTTATGCCTGGCTGATATCATTAAGGAGAGTATGTACTATACATGTAAAGTGACTTTTGCGATATTTTTCAGTATGATAAATCAAGGTATGTAATATATAATGAGCTTCTATTCATTTCAGTTGGTTTATAGTCTGAATGAGATCGTTCACCGTTAATAATAGACTCTGGTAGTTCCATTTTCACTGTGTACACTCCACTTTAGATCGAGCTGTTGCTAAGAAGATACGCACAGTACATGTACACAGAGCCATATATAGATATGTAGCCACAGCCAACAACTAACCTGCAGCGTAAATAAAAGATTTAAAGGAATACATCACCCACAAAATGACCAAATCATTCAGGCATGCTGTGTTAACTCAAAGTTTTGAAGGAAACTGGCCTCGCCTCCCTGGAAAATTGCAAACATATTGATTTACTGATCGATTGGGGACTACATTTAACAACAGCAAAACTATATCGGAACATCTGTATGCAAACTCTTACACAAGTTGTGCAGTATAATCCAAGTCTCATTTATCCAGTCGTATGCTCAGTACTTACCCAACACATGCATTTTCACTAAAATAAACCTTTGTATTAGAGTCTGAGTGTACGACTGAATAAATGAGACTTGGATTATACTGCACGAGTTGTGTGAAAGTTTGTAAACTCATGTTTTGGTATAGTTTTGCTGTTAAATGCAGTCTCCAATCCATCAGTAATTCAATATCTATGTTTTCCATTGAGGCATGCGAGAAAACAGTCTCTCTAATGAATTCAAGGTAACACGGTGTGACTTATTGATATACAAATGGTCATTTTGTGGGTGAAGTATTCCTTTAAAGGACTCTTGTAACACTTCATGTGAGTCCTGACATCTTGATATGAAGAAACACTTCTTACATGCTTGCGCTTCTGCAACCAGGGCTCAAGAAAATTTCCTTACATATTGTATTTAAATCTACAGGGACACAGTGGGAGCTTATGTAGCCTGTCAACCCTCCAGCTGGTGAGGCAGCCATCATCCCTGGTGTACAGAGGAGGAAAGGAGAACAGCAGCAGCAGCAGCAGGCCAGTTTACGTCTCCATCTCCCTGCCTCTGCCTCTGCATCCGTGAAATGCCTATATTTGGTCATTTCTCAATGAAAGCTCGCTCTGCAATTCATTCCTTTCTCGTTCCTAATAATGGGCTGCAGGCCAGCGGTCTGTCTCTCGGCTGTAGCTGCTCCCCTGACCAGCGGCACTGATCTCAGCTGGAGGAAAAAGAAGGGAAGGAATGAAAATGTTGAGATTACGGGTTGTTCTGCGCCAACAGAGGGGATCTGAGGACAACTCGGTTGATCGTTTGCATGCAGAAAGTCACTCAGTGAGTGTTCTTATTTATTCACATCAGGTACCTTAAGGTTCCTTCCTTTCTGTAGCACGGCCGAATTAACCTGCTCGGGGGCCTCAGGGCAAAAATGAGCTGATGGGCCCCTATTACTCCCCTCTGCCCAGGTTTGCCTTGTCAGTCTGATTTAAACAATATGCTGTGCTGTATCAGCTAATATGGCAAAGCAATAAAACAAGATTTCCACACAGGAACCAAGATCACGTAATATAGTTATGGTGCTCTGCTCTGTTCTCAGTTGTGATGACAAAATGTTCTGGATTCACTACCGTGCCTCTGACAGGCCTCGTCTCCATGCCAACAGTGGCCAGGGTTCGTGGGTATTGTAGTGTTTAGACCCATCCTCCATGCCAAAATGATGGACAAAACATTTTCCACAAACAAAGCTGAAACTAGAAGAGCTCTCAGAGAGCGTACACCTTCACCTGTCTCACAATGTAAAATAATGTGTGTATCCACCAAGTAATTCAGATTCACTCCAACGTGAAATGGGTTTCTCCTTGGCCCATGCTTCACCCTTCCACCAAATTTAATAAAAACTAGGACAGCAGTATTTCCACAATCTTGACAAACAGACATACGCACACATAGCACCGAAGCATGACCTCATTGGTGGAGTGATAATTCTATCTGGTGGCCTTAAAATAAACTTGTGGGGTTGTACTATTTACTCCACTACATTTGTCTGACAACTAAATTCGACCCACCTTTAGCAGCTGGAACATTAAAGTGATGAACACAGTCAGTCCAATAATCCAATATGGTCCATTCGACATAATGAGTACTTTTACCTCTGTTGCTTTAGTAAATAGTGATGCTTTTACTTTTAACTGAGTATTTTTACACTTATGCTATTTTTACTAAAAGATCTGAATTCTTCTAATAATTTGATCTTTATTGCTTTGTATTTGTATTTTTTCCCTGTTGTTTTATGTCTATTCTAAAGGAAATTTTATCCGATCAGTGTGATGCTGTTGTATTTGTAGCCCAAAATGTAAAATCCGTTGTGCAGTAGCCTTCTTTAGATACCTGGCTTTTCCCTGTGTGCCATTCATCTATCACAGAATATTATGCTTTTATTGCTATTATTATAACTATTGCTAAAAATTTTTTGCTAATGCTGATCCCTGACTTTGGAACGTTCTCCTGTGAGGGCCCACAGAGGCCAAATTAATGCACACTTTTAAAAAAGCTTCCAAAAAACTTGTTTCTTTTCTTTTCTTTTTTGTTTCCATAACTTTAAATTACATGTATCATCTTATATGATAATAATAATAATAATGAACAAAGCACAGTTACAAAGTGCGTACAATAAAACTAACACATTTAAAACACAAGGAGATTGAAACAAACTAAAATGTCATAAAATTAAACCAAAGTCAAAGATAAAATAAAGAAGGCTCAAAACTAAAATTGAGATAATAAATGGGAAATAAAATCAGTATGATAGCAATAAAATAGACAGATCAGATAAAGTCCAGATATGCTTTCCGTTAGAAATACGTTTTCAGGAGAGACTTGAGCAAAGTCAGTGACTCAGACAACTTTATATCCTCAGGCAGGTCATTCCAGGGCATCAGGGCCCCGGTTGCAAAAGCTCTGTCCACTTTAGTCATTAGCGCGGACTCTGTGACAAGCAGAAGACCTTTGCCCGATGATCTCAAACTATGCAAAGGTTCATAAGGGACTTAAAGGTCTGAAAAGCAATCTGGAGCCATGAAGAGCCTTAAAAAGTTATCAATAATATTTTAAAGTCAATCCTAAAACAAACATGGAGCCAGTGTAGAGAGGCTTAAATCAGATGTGATGTGATGTGATCATGTGTATGCCCCCCTTCTCTTTTCTCCTCCTGTAAGGCACTTATTAAAAAGTGCTTTGTCACTTGTTGAACTGTGGCATAAATGGCTGCAAAGCGTGCCTCCCTCTCACGCACCAGGCCCACTGAGGGGTTTGGTTACGTTGATACTGGACCCCCAGGGTCAACTGTCAGTAGGGATGTTTACGCATAAACAAACAGGGTCCAGGGTCCCTGAACTCCCCAGAAAGCTGTCTTTATAATGCTAAAACTCAAAGTGTACCAAAACAACAAGACAATATGTTGATTCCTCCTATTATAGAGATAATAATCTGTATAATAACTAGCATCTAATTCCCTCAAGCTGACCTGTTTTGCATGCAGGTGGCGCATTGCTTGAGCACATGAAATGCTTCATCAGGATGTCACGTTGTGTCGTTACGTCATTTTGTCGACAGCGTCACGTGCGTCCGAGGGAACAGCGAAAGAACAAGATGGAGGAATATGCCAGAGAGCCGTGGTGAGTCTCATAACCGGCTAAATTATGTATTTTTACCTTCTGTTTTACTAAGTCATCTCTTTCTATCAACTACCACTTTAAGTGTGTGTAATTATGTTTATGTTACAACTCGTTATATGACCCCATATATCTCAACGCCGGCTAGTTCCCCAGCGTTAGCATAGATGCTAACTTTACATAGAGGTGTAGTAGCGGTGTGTGCTAGCATCAGAGCGCAGTTGCTAAATCACGTTGTTAGTGACCTTGTCGCTTTACTCGCCCGTGTGTCAGCACATTCAGTTCACTGACTCCTGCCACTCGGCGAACAAGGTGATACATGTTCTGCAGTGAAGACCAAGAGTCGCTGTGACAGTTTTATCCCTGTAGCATCAGCTACGGAGGTTTTAGTATATCGGAAAGCTAGCTCAGTTAGCCACCTGTGTGCTAATGTTATCAGGTGGGGGCAGCCTGGGGATTGCACAACAGCCAGAGAAGGGTACCTTGAGTCAAGATCAGAGCAATTTACCTGGAAACTTAGTGACTGAAAGTAATAGTCTCGATGTGAAGTTAAAGATTACTTATTTTGCCAGTGGTTAGAATTAGTGACACGTTTATATCATGGTCTGTTATCATGCTGTGTGACTGTCCCTGATCAGGTGATACATCCTGCAATAACCAGGCAATATAAGCATTATCTAGACATTAATCTCTTCACTGCTTTTACTCAGCTCCCAACCTTAATGTAACAACTAGCTGTAACAAAAGAAAAATGTAGTTTATAAGATAGACATATTATACTTTAGTAATTACATTATAATTCATGTTAAGATTATCCGTATTTTACTCTCGTTACAACAACAATAACAGTGCTTGTTGCTCTACAAGCACGCTTGGCCTCCAGTCTGTACTTGTACGGTATATCAAGGCTAAACCTGCTATCAGAGGTCAGGATACTGGCACGTGTCAGTGCAGCCTTCATGCACACTATGTACTTTATTTGACAATGACCCTTGCTAATGGCAGCCTTGTGCTTTTCAGCCCCTGGAGGATCGTGGACGACTGTGGAGGAGCTTTCACCATGGGCGCTATAGGTGGAGGAATATTTCAGGCAGTAAAAGGCTTCAGAAATGCACCCTCGGTAAGTTCTCTCATGAAGCTTGACAGTGTTCCTTGCTATGCAACTTCAGTCAGATACAACAATCATGACATCCTGATACAAATCACACTACATACTTATTGTAACACGTCTGGCATCTGTTCAGAACATATGCTGTATCTTGTCAGTCAGGTTATTGATGGAAATTCTCTGTAGAGATGTCAGTCTTTTGCACTAGCAGCAGCTTCATTACGTAAGATTTACACCAAAATCCAAAATCAGAAACAGGTTTGTTATCAACCTGATTTCACATACAAGCAATTTGCCCATTTTTATTTTCTGTATTACACTTATTACAGAAAATAAAACATACAAGCAAGTACTGCAAACAGTCACAAAGCAAAAATTAAGAAAAATACTTGTTCAGCCAAAGTGTTGGCACATTTTCTGTTCTCACACCCTTTGGAAAAATAATAAAGCATGTTTGGTTCAGTACTAGTGACAAGTACCGACTTAATATTTTCTGTACTCCCCCAAAAAGAGGACACTTATTATAAACAGGGCTAATGTTGAAACTGAATAAAGGGTAATCAACAATAGCAGTAAAGTAAAATTTAATTGAATCAATGGCATTAAAGATAAAAACTAAGACTGTGTTTTCTGCTGGATAAGAGGCATAAAATGTATCATAGAAGAGGGTCTAATTAAGTACCACACATATCTACCATCTTGAGGCATAATTCATAGACAAGCCTAAACAGCAATAATTTCTACCAGTGATTTTAATAGACACACTTGCTGTGGTTGTTATAGTCACTCCTTACAGATGTGTCCTGCACATGCACATACATGCATACAATTAACATTATGTCACCACAGTCAGTGTTTGTCCTAAACAGAAAAAATGCTTTTTAGCAGATGAAAGTACTATCACTGTGGAATCTTCTCAGTAATTTCAGTGACACTACAAGAGAGCATTGTTTTTCATGTTTGACATTGTCATACTGTGCAGTTTTGGCATTCATCAAGAGGGTAGATGTTCTGAGTTGACAAGGAATGTCCATTAACCTGTGTTTGGTGTGGCTCTCTCTCACAGGGAATGAGCCACAGAATGAGAGGTAGCTTGACTGCCATCAAGACCAGAGCACCACAGCTTGGAGGTAAGAATGGAGGCTGGATTTCGATATTATTTGCTTTATTTTTCATATAGAAAACTCATTCACTGTTGGCTGGAAAGGTTACTGTTTTCTCCTTTACAAAGAAGAGGGGCTGTAGTCAGCTTGGTCTTACCTTGATTAGGGCTGCACCTATTGATCCTTGTTTTCTCCATTAATCTAATGAATATTTTTTTGATTAGTTGACTAATCTAACTGTAACAACAGTTTATAATTTTAGTATAAGCCATTTTCTCACTCGTGCATGGCTGTTGAAGTAAACAGAAAATAGAAAAACGGCTGAATAATGTTAGGTGAAACATGGTGTAGCTGTGGTGCATGAAGTTAAAGTGACTGCTACTAACAGATACATGTTCTACGTGTTGATAATCCTGTCATGCTTGGGTGGGGACGAAAAGTAAAGAGGACAGTGCTGTCATGCTCCCTTCTTGATAAAATGCTTTCACGTCAAGTGTCTGTCTGTGTGTAGCAGTTAGACTCCTGCGATAAGTCAGTTTAGCCACAGCCATTGGGCGAGCTCGCTCTCAGGTGGAAGCCATGCATTGACCAGATGCAGCTTACTATATTGGGACGTGCTGACGCACTTTTTGCAAATCGACATTTCTGTTGTAGATGATGTTGATTACATCAATGAATTGCCTCGGCCCTAATGTTGAACACTATTCAAGCCAACAGTTGTTGAGTGTTTGATACCAAAGAAACACATTTTGCTTCAAGTATAACTTTCAATGGTAGCAAACTATCTTAACAAAGTGCAATAATACTATAGTAATAATAATAATAATAATAATAATAATACCATGTTGCAGTTCCTTTTATTTTGAAAGTCGGTGACCCAAGTCTTTCTGACACCTCTGACCCCGTCGTCGCATTCGTTACCGGCGTGAAGGACTTTAGTGATGAAACTTTGCTGCCCAAGGATGAGGTGGCAGCGTACATGGAGTTCAAGACACCCAATGAGGATCAGTTTGAGGTTTATGGTCGTGGAAAGAACATGCCCAAATGATTCCTAACCTGGCAGTGATTGCGCGAAATGTTTTATTATCATCCTGGCGTCAAGTGCAACCAGTGAAAGAAACTGTTCCTCTGCTGGATTTGTAATAGACCCTTTTTGTGTTTGTTATCAGCAATGATGTATTTTGTGGGTGGAGCCGAACTGGTGGCAGAAAGGCATAGTAGTGGTGTCAGTGTGAGCACCAAATAACACGTTTAAAGCACAATTTATAGTGTATATATTACTCAACTGATTGCAATGAGTTGTGTTCACATCCATGGGTTTGTGATCTTCCTGTAGGAAAATAAAAAAGTTTTGTCTCCAGTTAATTGGAATCTTGATATTTAGGCTATGATCACTGCTGGATGCTCAGTAGAGGAGTGTGTGTTTGGCTCATATGAACTGAGTTATTTACATGGTGAGAGATAATTCATCATCAAAAGAAACTGTAAAAACTCACATCTGTTAAACATGGATTTGGCTTTTTGTCTTTCATTAAAAGTTACAGAGATGACGATGTGTCTATGGTCTTACACTGGCAAATTAACTCTGAGCAATGGGGTAAAGTTTCCTAATTGTTGAGTCACTGGATCAATGATTTTACTAAAAGTCACAGTGATCTGACATCTTCATATACCTCGTGGAAAAACCCAACGTCTTTACAAAGAATAACTGCAGCAATGTTGCTTTGACTAAGACATAATGATGGTTAATGAGTTGGTTCTGGTACTGATCCTTATGGGTATGGAGGGTTGCGGGTTTTCAAAATGGAGCTGTGCAGGACTCTGAACTGTTTCTTGTTGAACTAATCTGAATGTTTTGTGCTTGCAGGAAGCTTCGCAGTATGGGGAGGCCTCTTCTCCATGATTGACTGTGGTTTAGTAAAAGTACGAGGGAAGGAGGATCCCTGGAACTCAATTACAAGCGGGGCCATGACAGGAGCTATTCTGGCTGCAAGAAGTGAGTAACCCCAGAAGTAGCTGGCAGTTAACTGTCAATAGAGCACATACATGCCTCAGACAAAAAGCAAACGGTGTTGCTGTTGTACCCTGAACAGAGTTTAAAAGTAAATCCAGGGTGCTAAGAGACATTAGTAAGAGTGTTGTTTGGGATATGTGTTTGCTTGGCAAGCTTTTAGAGCACCAACATTGTTTTGCAACAGTACATCAAGTGAAAGTCAGTTTTTCAGAGAGGTACTGTGACTTGTCACGCACCAACAGAGGAAGTTAAAGCTTAAACCTGGTTGTGTGCCGTGTTAATAAAGCTCCAATATAAGGATCAGAGAATTTCTTACTTTGAAAAGTAAGACGTCGGTGACATCAATGCATGTCTCAACATATCTTTTATTAGTCCTCAAACTGGACTGCAGTCACATTGTTCATAAGAGACTCTAATGTCGACCTATGGACTCTGTGACAATCTGGTTTCTCTCTGTAGACATTTTCAGATGAGCTTCAGTAAAGGTGTCACAACCAGACAAGAGCCTGATGAGCATCTTTGACTAAAGAGTTATTGATAAACCTCACTGAATGAGAGGAAGCGGAGTTGTCAAGTACTGAGACTGTCCACATTTGGTCATTTTAATCAAGTTTTAAGAAGACCTCACATACCTGTTGTCCACTCACACAGGTGTTATCAATTTATTGCCTGATAAAGGCTCCTCCTTAGGGCTGTGTGAATGTGTGCAGATCAGGCTTGTTTGACATTTTTTCAATGTCCTGTTCATTTTACGGTGCTTACTGGGGTTACATGGACTTGTGGGATCCCCAGCGCGGCTCCACTTAGCTTAAACCTTTGCACAGATTTATTTAGAATAAGTGAAAAACCTGTATGAGTGTGCAGGGCCTAAAGTTATGTTAGCATCATAAACACCATGGACATTTTTCACTGTTTCGCAAACTTTTTTATGTTTAAAAACAAAGTGGTGAAACAGTGGTCGAACTCTGACATACAGTAGCATCTAAGCTTCCCTGTTTGATCTACTTCTTATGTGAAATATGAAGACTAATGTACTGTGTGCTTGTGATGCATTAACGCACTCTGTTCTTCTGTAGATGGACCAGTAGCTATGGTAGGCTCCGCAGCCATGGGAGGTATCCTGCTGGCGTTGATAGAGGGCGCTGGAATCTTGCTCACTAGGTTTGCCTCTTCACAGTTCCCAACTGGTGAGTAATACTTCTTCACATATTGGTGGTTTGTTTCATTAATGACTGATACAGACATAAAGGATAATACATAGACAGAGAAAACAGTGTGATGATTCCGTATGTCATAAGTCAGCCAGGTATAAATGCCTTCACAGTTGTGAAAGATTACATCTGCTGTGGCAAAGAAAATATACTGACCATGACAGCAATTTCACTTCTGGTTGCCCAGTGCCTGACACATTTGTCTTTGTTGACTTACACTGCACACACATTCGTCACCTCTCCACCTATAACCATGCTTTACAACAAAAAACAGCACCCAACCCCAATATATCCTTTAACATGAAATATAAATGCCAGGGGTAATAGATGTGCGATAAATTATATATATTTATCGTTTGATGGTAAACGTCTCATTTTTCGCTTTTATGTTCAGTTTAACCGGTAATGGGTTTTAAAACGTGTTCAGAAAACATTTCATTGTAGATATTTCCTTACACACAGAACATCTTTTTACATAGTAAAACAAGACAGTACTATGACATGTCATAGTAGGGAAAGCACAGGTGTAATCAGGACCATTAATGAGTATGTTATGTTGACGCCACACAGCTGAAGCATTGTTAATATTATTAGTTATATCCGTGTTTTCTTGCTGTAATAAGACAAATGTCAGCTGTTTAAAAGGGTTGTTTAATTCAAATAATTTGTTTCAATAATGAAATATGCAGCATTTACAATACACTTATTTTAATAGTATGTTGTTTTTACAGTTAGTATACAATAAACCGTCGTTCAGTGAGACAAATGTTTTTCCAAAGCCAAAAAAAAAAAGTTTTCTGATGAGCTCAAATCTACTTTTTGTTTTTGTATATGAGCAGGCCTACCATTTCTATTGTGTTCTGTTTGTTGGGATAATAGTTTACATACACATCATACTCAAAAACCAAGTGTTTTAGCATGCATGCCAACTTCTTTGTGTATCAGGGTTTATGTTAGCTGGTACATGCAAGCTTTTGGTCAGTATCACGTGTAGTTGTCCGGCAGATGAAAACATCCACGGGCAAATTGTCTAGTGGGAAATGAGCCAAATAAATAAATGCATTCATCACTAGGGTATTATAGCCGAATGTTGTGTAATGTATAAGATATGTTGCCAAGAGAACTTGGATATAAAGTTATATTATGCAGGCCAGATTTTAAGATTTTGATTATGGACGGAGCTGAAATTGTACAGAATGCATCCCTCTTCAGAGCGAACGTCACATCCAAGGTGGTCACCATCTTAGCTGTAGCCTGCTTCAATGTAGTTAGGTGATGGCATGATGGATCAAGTTCTCCAGTAAGACCTAGAGATTCGCTTCACTCCACCATGACAAGCCAGATGGTGGGTGGCAGGCTTGGTGATTTATGGTGACACTTGCCACCCAGAGTCCTTTTCCTCTATTCCGCCTCTGCCACTGAACTTGTGATTAGTCACTGTGTTTTATGGGCCGCCTCTTCATTTAGCCTATTTTCAAGTTATTTATTTGAAGTGCTTTATTGCCATTTAAATGTAGGCTTTTGAATGGCAATTTAAAACATTTATCTAGTGGTTGGTTGGAATTCTGGAATATTAACGGCAGCATTGCTCAAAAAAGGTCTAGCTTAAACCTTGTTGAGTGCACTTGATTTTGTCAGAATTGATGCATCAGCAAAAAATCATCTGCAGCAAGTGTAATTATTGACTAATAGATGCGTCATTTTTTCAGCCAAACAATTAGGCAAAATTAATGGGTTTTAGCTTTAAAAATAGGAATATTTGCTTTTTTTTAAATTACTATTTACAGGAAATGCCCTTTGGAAGCAAGATGTGAGTGGTGTGTAAGCGTTCTCTCATCCAGTCCACACTGACTAATTATTTAATGTCTCAGCAGTCTGTCAGCAGCAGTTTCTGGGGAGCTGCGTAGACAGTGCTGACCTGCCTTCACCAAGCTGACTGACAGCAGAAATTTACCGAACCAAAATAGTTTTCATGTTGACCCCATGGGAGGAAATCAGCAGCGATTTTATGCATTGATTTGTTGATTTTATTTCCCTGCCCACCTTAGCGATTGAGGGGAATCTGCCCGTAATGAAACCGGCAATCTCAGAGACAGACTAGGAGCCTCGATCATACAGCGTTGACATGGTTTATAAGGTCAAACCACATATACAGTGGGATATTTGTTTGATTTAACCAGTTTTCTATGCAGATTATGCTTCACTTAATGAGAAAAATAGACTTGAAGCATTACAAAATGTGGGAGTTCTCTGTGAGATGCGAGTCAGTGTGGATTGCTTCATTTAATAAAGTGAAAATGTATCTGTTAACAGCAATGCCAGAGGGAAGGATGTCAAAAACACCTCTAAAAACGCTTTCAGTGTGGACTGTCCATGTGCTGCGATCGCAGACAATATTTTTGCATTTTAGGTTGGTCGTGCAAACAGTTAAACAATTGTTTAAACAATTTAAGTAAGTCATCTTGGGCCTTTTGGGAATTATGACGGACATTTTTCAATTTTTTTTAATGTTGAAACATAATTATTAGTTGCTGAGCTACTTGACATACTAAAAATCTGTCTGAAATGAGTATCTAATATGAAGTTTGGGCACAGCTCAGGTGTGAATGTAGTCATGTTTTAGGGTACTGCCCCCTTTCGATAACAGCTGTTAGAAGTCTGATTTACTGTCATCTCACTCTGTCATTTCCGTTTTCTCTCCAGGACCTCAGTTTGCAGAGGAACCCGCCCCTGCACCCATGCCCACCCCTTCATTTGGAGACTACCGACAATACCAGTGAGAGGACCCCCCCACCCCCACCCGACACATCTCATCCACTAGGCCTTTTTGAATTCCTTGCTGAAGTTACAAAGAAGAAATGGAGATGTAAAATTCCACACATCAAACAGTACCAACCGCACCCAACTTTATGGACCGTGTCAGAGAATCAAAGGACAAAATACATCTTCATTTTCCCTTCTTTCACGAGCCATGTACAGATCTGCCTTTTGCCATTCTCAGCCTTGTCATGTGCATCTGTGTCACCGTACACTGGTTAAATACAGACACGTGGTGAGATTTGTTGTTCCATGATTTGTGGGGACGAGGTGTGTTTATCTGTTTTCTTCAGTGTTCACTGCATGTAGCCCAACAAGCGCGAGGGCAAGACTGAGGAGCTCTGGATAGTGTTGAATCTAGCAAAAACATGTCACACGTGGAACATCATGAATAATATATAAGCATACTTATGTGTATATACAGTAAAAGCTTCCTGCTTGTGTTCACTTAGTCTTTATTTGCCTTAAACGACCTGCTTGTGCTGGCCGCTGACATCCTGCCAGCAATTTTTTTTTATTTGATTTTAATAGAGTTATGAAGGCAAACACCATTCAGATAAGATGCTATTCCTGAGATATTGGTTTGTTTTAAAGTGATTTATTTATTTTAGATTGTAAAGACGTGTACCATATTGTTCTATTGTATGTGACAGTGCTTTTACATTCAACACAAAGGTGTGGCAAAGGCTACTAATGACAAAGGATGGCCTGGGCAGTACAAACGAACAGAGGAACTTAAGCAAGGGATGGATGCATACTGTATGAAATCTGTATGATAGATTATACTATGGTACAATAAAACAAATAAGTTGTTAAGTGTGTCTGTCGTAGTCTTATAAATACATTTATGACATCATTTCTGCTTTGGCTCGTGAAGAGTGCAAAACTTGGGTGAGAATGAGAGCACATCAAGCTCTTACAGTGTAGTGTGCTGGTGCCACAGTCGCCTATAATCAGTGTTGTCTTGACAGGACGGCTCATTCCCCACTAGAGGGTAGTCCTCTCAAACAGACAGACCAGCACTGCTCTGTCTTTGCTCAGCCAGAATTGTGCAACTGACTCTTTAAGGACGTGTTTATAGGAGCCACATAAGGGAGCACTTTGCTCTCACATTCTTGTATGTTGGTGTCACACACACACACACACACACACACACACCTGTTATCGGTTTGAAGCCTGCTCTGTGAGGTGACAGGTGAAGGACGCTAGATGAATAAGGCGATGGGGAAGGAGTGGATGATGCAACTTTAACATCATCAGTGTGATGTGGGGTCAGGGATTGTTCATTTAATGTAAGCTTTACACTTCAGACTTCAGTTAAGCATACGTCTCAAGTTTCAGCTAGAAAAAGCGATCAAGAGCAAGAAAGAATAAATACAGTTAGACTCACTACATGACACACCTTAGATACTGGGACAAGTAACTATTAAGAGATTTTAACGATTAATATGGCTCGTATTTTCTCGCATAAGTGAAGATTTCAGGACACGGGACACATCTTCCTCAGTATTTTGAACGTACACTGCCTACCCCCACCAAATAAAAAAGAAAGTAGCAGAAGACTTTTATTTTGAAAAGATTACAGACATATACACCAAATATTGATGCAGAAAAAGCACAAATTGGTGCGTTAAAGTCACCAGGATGCAAGAAATTAAGTGTTTGATGACAGAGGATCGGTAAACCTCCTGTTTCATGTGTCACCCCCATTACTGAAACAAAACCACACCCTTGTTTTCTTCAATAATTAAGTAACCTAAAATTAGAAGCACTTAAATCTATTGATGAATTTAAGGGCAACATAAAGAATGTTGTGACGGAGACATGTGCTTCTTTTTCTTGAGAGGCCACTATGTTGAATAGTTGTTTTATTGTGGATTTTTGTATTATATGTAGTATTTGTTCATTAACTCATAATCTCAATGGGGCTTCCTGGTTAAATAAAGGTTAAGTAAAAGATAATGAATCATTTAATCTATAAAAATGAAAAAAATGAAGGAAAAGGTCACAATTTCTCAACAGACAACCATGTTGACATATTTTAAAGTCCTTGTTTGGGCAGACCAACTCTCCTAAGCTCCAAAATATTCAGAATGCTGTCACAGAGAGTCTAGAAGACCAGGAAATAGTCACATTTGAGAAACTGAACCTAGCTATTTCACTTTAAAAATAACTGAACTGAATAAAAAAAACTGCTGCTATTTAATCTGGTTGATTAATCGACCAGTTGTTGAATTTAATGGACATGGTCTCAGGCAGTGTTGGAGAATCTACTTTAAAACTTTGGTTTACCAAACTACAAGCTCCTTCATAATGAAAGATAGTTAAACTACATCTTAACTACGCTCAGAATTGTTCGGCTTGTCAAAGTAAAACTATTTCCAACATGTAGTTCGACTACGTCCAGACTGCATTATGGGAAATGATCCCAATCTGAGTCTGGGGTGTCAGACTGTTACACACAGGTACAACTGACACTGACTCTGAGTAAACTGTAGGTGTGTGTGTGATTTAGGGACGAGGGCAGGCAGTCCTCCCTGAGGCAGCCTGAGGATGTGTTTTAAGGAGACGACAGGGAGCGGCTGCAGGGGTGGAAGCAGAAACACACTACACATGTAGGGAAACTCAGTGTGAGAGTGTAGACATGTTGGTTGCAAATCAGAGCTGATGTTAGTGAAATGGCAGGTGAGTGATCTGCAGCCTTGTGCCATGTTGTATGGCAAGAAACATCATGAGAGTAGTATGAACGTGTAGCTTCAAGTTTACTACATGACCCGCAGTAGTTGATCAGTAATAAAGCTACTGAGATTTGAATGAAGTCAAACTGACACCCAACCACTGCAGACTGTACTTACACAAGTAATTGAACTACATCTAGTCAACTGCTCCCCAACACTGGTCTCAGCCAGGTCTATGATAAACACTATGAACAGCTTTGAAAGGAAAATGTTTGTCATTTTAATGATCAGTATTCAGAGACCTCATATGAAGACTTTGAATTGATTTGACTTGATGTGCTTATGAAGACTTGAGATGTGTCTTGAGACCTTAATTTGACTTGCCCCAAAGAATTTAAGTCATTTGACGTATTAAAATTGCTGATTTTGTCCAACCAGCACTCCAAAAAGCCCCAAATAATTTAGTATGCTATCACAGAGGAGTAGAAAACAGCAAATAATCAGATTTTTGAAGCTGGAACTTAAGCCTGACACTTAATAACTTTGCTCAGACAATAAGTCGATTATTAAAGTCGATTAATTTTCTTTCAAAGGAATTTTTTTAATTTATTTTATATATTTAAAAAATATTTATTTTGAATTTTTCATTTACCATTTTCTATTTATTTTTATTTATTTATTTTATTTTATTTTGATTATATATATTTATATATATATATATAATATATTTTAAATATATATATTTATATATTTTTAATTGATTTTGAATTTGTTATTTACATTTTTTATTTGATTTTTATTCTTCTATTTATCCACCTTTCCTTCTTTGTCTTTAACCAAGCTAACTGTGAGGGTTTACTTACTTACATTTCACTGTAGTGTCCTTTTTGGAAAATTACTTGATAATATTTACATCATTTATGGCTATTATTTGACAGTGCAGAGACAATTTTCAATGCTCTTGGGGAACAGCACTTGTAAATCTCTATTGTTGTTATCTATCTATCTATCCCTAATTAAAAAAAGACTAAAAAAATAATGCTGTGTCTGTGTGAAACCTGAAATTGAGCAGAAAGAAGCTCAGGATTTACCCTGAAGGACCTGAGACTTGTGCTGACTTGATTTTCACTTGCACAGACTTACAGCAGCTCTTACTCATGGACTTTTAGATATCTTGGACCTAATACAATAACATGATAATTAGTGATGTCACTTCACACACAAAAGTACTCTTTCTTTTAGTGTTTGTCATTTCTGCACAGATTTCACGTGAAGAAAGTGACTCACGCTTCCAGACTGTAAAGTGTTTAAATCCTCCTGTAATAAATGTGTTTGCATCATATAGGTAATAATGGAATAAATCAGTGTATGTGTGTGTTTTAGTGACACTCATGGTTACTGTGCAGCCCCGTTATCATGCAAATGATGCGGGACGAGTGGCCGCTGTGTCATGCCCTTTTAAGAAAAATGAGAAATAGTGGGGAGTGACGTCTGCTGCGCACAGAGGCCGGAGGCAAACTGACACTTGCGGAGCGGCGAAAGACAGCGAGCGAGAAACGGTGAGTGCAAATGCCAAACTTTACTACACGCCAAACGCGGTCAAATAAGTCATTTGCGTGGCGGCACGTCGCGTCCACACACGCGGGATAACGGGCAGAAACAGCGGAGTGCGCGGCGTCTTTTCATATGTGTCGGAGAAATGAGAAGAATTGTCCGCAAGTACAAAACGGAGTGTGCACTCCCATTTTAGTCAAGGCCAGGCGGAAGGGCAGGTAACGTTAGCTAGTCGGTCTTTCCCGAGCAAATACACCGTGATGCGGGCTGATTTCAACCCTGCCAAGCCCGGCTGACGTTTGAGCTGTGAAATGCGCTTGATTGCAGCGTGTTTCTGACAACCTAGCTGTGTTTTGATTGTACGCCGAGGACAGGAATGTGTCGGCTAAGCTAGCGTGTTGCTAACGAGCCGTTGCTAGCGGTTGTGAAGTGTCGGCGGCCCGTCGCGAGCAGTCAAAGCTAGCTAGTTAGCGGAATGCTGCTAACAAGCTTTGATAACGGGACTTAGTGTAGTTTGCTGGTGTGAAACTAGATTGTTGATGGACATATGCTGGTCTCAGTCGCCTGGATTAACGATTATGGGTATTTTAGGTATTTATCTCTAAGAGGGTTTGTGATTTGAACGGAATTTGATTAATGTTATGGAAGCTAATAATCATGCATCGACGGAGTGTTAGTTACTGCTCTGTGGTGCACAGCCACAGCCACAGATTGCAGGGACTTAGCATGACCTGGAGTGATAAGCATATGCTACTGCCGTAAGCAAATTAGGTAGATTCACAGTGAGATAACCCAAGAGCTCAAATGACTTTCTCATGTCTGGGAGCCTCAGCCTGTTGCAGGTTATTTGTGCTGCAGGGGGACAGTGGTGTGAAGCAGGAAAGGTGTGTACTCCATCCTCAAACTATAAACACACAGGAGGTCTGCTTTATTAATAATGGATCATCACAGTTGCCAAGTGAAGTAGACATTGCTGTAAGGAGTCTCTTTTCCTCTGTTAACTGAAATGATACATCTGCCTCATCCTGTGCCTTGAATCTCTTCATAGCCCAGCTTTTTGATGATGAGATACAGACTGTAAAAACCCACTTCCTCCCCCCACCCTCTCTCTCTCTCTCTCTCTCTCTCTCTCTCTCTCTCTCTCTCTCTCTCTCTCTCGATGCAAACCTGCTGTCTGGAGTCTTGAACAGGAACAGAGACTGGAAGAGGCTATTTTAGTTGGTAGCTACTCCTTTTCCATCCTATCAGCATGAAGCCTTCTTGCTCTCTGCAAAGAGGATGTGGTTACAGGTCAAGGCCCCAGCGACACAGATGTAGTCGGCTGATGGTGTTTGTCAGTTACAGATCTTTGTCAGAGTGAAGTTTTGTGTGCCGGGCTGCAGTTTTGCTCTGACTCACGGGAGCATCCAGGGTTGTATTGGACCTGAAAAGAGATGTAAGAACTTTGCAACGAGATAACAGGAGCTTTCGCTTCTTTGCACTTTTAGGCATACCATTGATGGAAAAGATTGTGCAGGAAGTTTGACACCACCGTCAAGTGTTAACATCATAAACACACTCAGTACTCATAAGTCTTGATTACCTGAATGATGCGGTGTTGTCTGTGAAGTGTTAAAAGCAGTTGCTGCTGTGAAAAGGTGGCATTTCTTTCTTTAAGCTGTGATGGTAGTGGTTTATTTTACAGGCTTGTAAATCCGTAATTTCCTGGGAAGTTTCCTTGAAAGAACTGTGTGATTTGGCACTAATTACAGGGTGACAGGGTTCAATTGGTATACTTCCAATTAATTAATTCCAATTAACTGCTAAGCTAAGTAGTCTTTTAGTTAGGGCACAGCAGGTCAGCTAAACATGGAAATATGTGCGATATCATGCAGTTTAATACAGTAGATGAAATAATACAGTTCAACTTTTTGAGGGGAATTCCTTTTGATTTCAGCAGCTGGTTTTAAACTCAACACAACTACTCAAACAGTCTCTTCCCCTCTATAATTAGCACTAAATAACGTCGTTCTATCCAGGAAATTTTCAAGATATTATTAGGATATTAGTTGGTTCTAAGTTGGCTGTAAATTAAAGCGCCCTGTCTTCTTTTCTCAAGCTCTTTACTTGACAGGTTTTCTGCCGTCAGTAGTTTCTGGGTTATTCCCCTGAAGTTAGTGGGTTTCTCATGCTAAGCTCAGTGTGAACAAGCGACGTGAGCTGTGGTTGTGGTGGAGGTAATGAGTAACCAGGCGCTTATCAACATTAAAAAACACTCCACCAGAACAACTATTATCTCACCCTGTGTTTTTTTTTTTCCTACCCTTAAACCTCAAGGGGATATTTTGTTCAGTACAACTCTTGTAATTGTCATCTGGGTCAACAAGCAGGCACATAAGAAGATGACACATGAGTCGGTATCTAACCAAGTCGCTAGCTTAACCAACGGATGTGTGCATTTTTTTTGGTACCATCCGCACAGGGGTGGAAGATACAGAGGGCAGCTGTCAATCACACCATCCTGCTGAGTCAGGCGCTGTGACAGCTTCATCGCTGTCGGATTAGCCTCACTACACCAGGAAACGGTGCATCCTGAATGTTGTAAGTTTAGCTGTGAGGCCTCCTGCTCTCTCATTTCAGTTTCCTCGGGTTTGAGACGTGGTTTTTATCCAGGCACGTTCGCTGCATTTTCTCGCTAGCAGCACCACCTCGTCCAATTCCCAACCTTAGATGGATACATACCTTTGGCTGTAGAGGGTGAGTGATGCAGTGATGTCATGGTGGAGCATGTTTGCTGTGGCATGTGGCTTTCCCTCGCTCCTTATTTGCTGGGGTTACTACAAGAGCAGAGGAACGGCAGCAGCGTGTTTGTTTTGTTGGGAATGACAGTGTGTAGTTGAGGGCAGTGGAAAGCGGGAGAGGTTTGGTTTTTAAAGGGAGATGTCCTTAAATGGCCTTGTGTGTGTGTGTGTAGTGAGTGTGTAGGCAGGCAGTTGAGCGAGTGCAGCATTGTGTGTAGTTTTCCTGGTATGAAAGTTTGTAGAAAAGGTGTCAAAGCATGAGCATCCTATTCAGCCATTTGTAGAAAGCGCTACAGTTACGAGTGAGGAGCTCAATGGAAAGGAGTTAAGGTGTTCACGAATTGAATATTAAGCAGAAATTGCTTGAGCGTTGATCAGTAAGGTCATTCGATTTGGGCAGAGTGGTATTTGTGTCTTGGCAGGCATGAAGCAACACGACCACTTTGCCGTTCTCGAGAACACGACTTTACACGCTCGAGCTGAGAATTGTTGTCCTTGACTCCTACTCGAACTCAGTAAGACGCGCTCAGAGTCTTGCCGTTTCTAGTGGCCTAATACCTAATAATGCATTTTGAATTCAAAAGCTTGATTTTCTTTATTTGTAGGCAAATGTTGAGCTTAATCGTCAGCTTACCAGCTCATTACCAGCCGATCTTTATACACTTTTATGAAACAGGAAAGCAAGTAACTTTAAAGTAACTAAATCACAATGCCAACATTGCCAAAACATTTGTCATTTAAACTCTGATTTTTACTTTGGATAAACTAGAGCTGCAACAATTATTTAATTTTTGTCAACTATTGAATGAATCACCAACTAATTTGATAATCAATTAATCGCTTTGAGTAAAAATTTGAATAAAAATCAGTAAAAATTGTCTGATACCAGCTTCTTAAATGTTAAGATTTTTTTATTCTTTAATTCCTCTGCGACAGTAAACTTAATGTTTTTGCAATGTGGGTAAAAAACAAGAAATTTCAGGACGTCATAAGAAAAACTGATCAACAATTTTCACAATTTTTTGACTTTTTACAGTCCAAACAACTCATCGACCAATAGGTAAAATAATCCACAGAAAATTGGATGTTAAAAATAATTGTTAGTTACATCCCAAGGGTAAATGTTCGTTTCCTTAATGAGGGTTGCTCTAGAGTTTCGAGGATTCTGGAGAGGAGAAACCATTACTTCATGTTGTGAACGTGACTGTTCCCTTTTTTTTTTTTTTTCATGGTGCTGTTTTTTTGCTGTGGTCAGCACCCACAATTTCAAGCTAAAAACGTATGCACCAGTTCCCATTTTAGTTGGCTAGTTGGTGACCAAACTTGTTGAAATACCTGTGGTGTGAAACTAAACAGCCATCCCCCATATCGAGATAAGCTAAACATATAAAACCATAGACCATAGAAACAGGCCATACAATGTGCTCATTTTTCAGGACACGTTTTCCCTTAACATTTTTATATAGAGGCACCCTGCCTCTCTTGAAATAAGGAGTGCCTCTTCGACTGTCAGAAGAAATTATTACATTGCTACAGTGTTGTCACAATACTGAATTTTCTAACTTTAATGCAAGAATCAAATGGAAGATCCACACTGTAATAAAAGCTTCCAGCAATTTTGTTGTGCAACTTTTCAATCGAACAGCGATCAGTGCCTAGATCGTCGGGGTGCACGCTCTACCAGGTGAACTAATCATCTCCTGTAAAATCTTTATTAAAAGATAAACATATTGAGACTTTAACATGATAATGATGAATATTATTTTCTTGGTTAGTAGCAGAAAACAACATAATAGCTTTAGTGAACTTAAACAATAAGAGACAGCGAGAAATAGCTGCTTGTACCGTCGATACTGCAGAAAATGAGTCTCGTAAGCCTTTCAAATATTCAGAGGTGACTGATAGTGATTGATAAAGCGATATTTTTGACAACACTGCATTACTATCAAATTTCCTGTTAAATGCAGGTGAATAAGTTTAAATGGACTCAGTCAAATTATTGGTATTTTTGTGGTAAAAATGAAAACAATAGGCCTTTAGCCCTATTTGCACAAGACTAGTATTACCAGGGGATCTTCTGTGATATAGCAGTTAGCTCTGCATGTCTTAGTTTTGTGTGGCTCATATTTATCGACATTATCCCCCAAATACGATATCAAGGCAGTGCATGACATCCGCCTCCTGAATGACAAGAGCAGTGGCTGCTAAGAAGAAAAACAGGCAATGGACGCGCAAAGAGTGACTCAGTTAATTGTTGGTCCGAGACTGTATAGAGATGAGCCTTGTGAATTTGCACCTAAAAGTGCGGCCAAAACTTTCATTTATAGTCGCCAGTGCAGACTCCAAGATTCTAGACTGGGAAAGAGGCAGCAAAGAAGGGCAAAAAAAACAACAAAATTACGACCCCAAAACAAAGAGATATCGACATGACCTCTGTGTTTGCCAAAATCTTGAAATTTTTACGTGAGAAATTACAGACATGGCAGATTCACACTGGATTAAGATCACAGACGACCTCCATGGTTATTATAAATTATCAGAGGTCCCCAGGTAATACTAGTCTCGTGTGAGTAGGGCTTTGGACAAACACCACCACAGAGATTGGACACCAAGGTCTGATGCACCTCGGTTTTTTGAATGTGGGAGGGAACAGATAAAGTTTTACTGATACATTTTTGGAGGAGCAGATGTCCCCCATAACAACCTCTGGAGCAGTCACAATATAATTTAACAACCACTGTCACAGAGCGGGTCATCTGTCTCAGTCCACAGCGTCCATACAAGAACCGTGACGTGTGGGTAGCTGACAAGGGAGGCCTAGCCTAAATCTAAGCGTGACATTGTCTGTATGACATCGTATATGTGACACTGTGCATGCACTTGACTCTGTACTTGAATGTTTACATGAGAGTGCAGCAGGGACTGTTTGCACAGCGCTCGTGCAGCCCTGGTCTTTTTCTTCTCCCCTGTAATGGCTCCTCCCTAATCGTGCAAGGAGAACTTCTCTTTGTGTGTAGAGGATTAGAGAGTATGAATTATTCACAGTCGGGGCTTCATATCCCACATGGTCACTGCTTGTGATTGAAGTTTGAGGTCCTTGGTCCTTTGTCCAACCCCCTGAGTGTCTCGATGGAGAGTGCTGTAAAAAGAACAGTGTAGGAGGGGATCATCTGCTTTCCAGAATGGCCAGCGATTAGCTTTTAATGGTTTGCAAAAAGGGTTGATTATCAGGCGAGGCTGTACTTTCTCCCCTGAGACCTGATTTTAACAGAAGCCACTGTCTGATTTTCAACACGGCGTTGATGCCAACGTGTTGCACTTTTCAACCTAAGTTGTATCCTCCGGTTTTGGGACCACAGTCTAGTTTGTCCTCTGATGTTGAGTCAAAGAAACTGGGTGTCTGTTTTCCCCTCAGGAAGTTTGGGTACAGCAGCTCCAGCTCCGACTTTTATCAGTAAGTGGCTCCTGAAATGATGGCGGCGCCTTACCTGAGCCTCGCCTTTGATTAAGTATTAGCCTCTATTACAATTTTGGTTGCTCATCATCTTTATTCCCAGTGCAGGAACAGACACCAAAAATTATGAAAATTTCAATTAAAGAGAACATTGATATGAATTAAAGGGAAAAACGATCTCGACACAGAAGAAATACATGACAGCTTTTGTCAGTAAAAACCATGCATTTCAAAATTTGGTGATTGGGGATTCTTCGTGTGAACTGAGGTAGGGTTGCAACAAATTATTATTTTCATTATAGATTAGATGCATTTTCTCGTGTAATCATCTGGACTATAAATTGTCAGAAAATGGTGAAAATTGTCAAAGGTCAACCTTACACCAAATGACTTATGAAGCGGTTTCACTGTCGCAGACAAATTTACCTCTAAAATCTTGATCGTTTGGTGTAAGGTGGTCATAAAACTGAAGTTCAGTGTCGTGAACCAGGTAGACGATAAACATGGAGGGGACTCTAAGGGGCTCAAGAAGTCTTGGGTGTCTTGGTTCTCTTGGACTGTGGAAAAGTAGGAGAAACTGGTGGAGTTGTTGAGTGAACAAGAGTCCGTGTTACCCACTAAAATAGCGCAGTAAATGAATGGAGGTTGGTAGCGTTGTGAGAGAGCGTTTGTACGTAAATGTAGTGTTTCTTTCTGGATTATATTGATGCCGAAATGACAAGAACACAGTTGACATATGAGACCTTTTATCTTGGGTTTCTAGAGTTTTGTGTTGTTGTAGACACGCATGTAATTGTTGATGTCATATTTCTTAAAGTGAGTTTGGTGTAATATTTTCCACCCGGTTCAGGATGGGAAATATTTAAAAGGAATCTAGTTGTGGTCTTTGTGGTCCAGTCTTTGCAAAATCTGATAATGTGTGACTAAAAGCTGATATTGTCTTTAGATGTAAGAGGGTGTTGGACTTTGGGAGAGGCCGTAAATTGAATTTTGGGGTTTGTTCTCAAAACACTGATTCAAAGTGATTCATCAGTTATCAAAAAAATAGCTCCAATAAACTTACTGATTTGTTGACAAGTCTTTGCAGCTCTAACTTGAAGGATTGAAGATTTTTTGGGGTTGAAAATGTCAATTTCTTTAACTAAATATATAATTGAAAAACCTAAAAATGTATTGTTGCTAAGTAGGGCTGGTTTTACATTTAGTATTTTAAATCTTTAGCCGACCGTGTATCATCAGCTTTTCCAACAATATAATTTGATAAAAAGCCAGAAAGAAAACAAAGAATCCAAAATCCTCCACTTCACCCATCCTCAGCTGTCCCTCAATGTAGCCGTCTCTCCGTCCCTGTAGCCCAACTTGTAGTGACCCAGTTGGCTAACCCAACTGACTTTACGCCACGCTGTGTGCCAATGAGTCGAAGCCTCTGCATCCCTTAAAGGGATATTCCAGTGATTTCACAATTTCCTCCCCATCGCAGTTTCCACTTCCCTCAGCTGTTTTCTGTCATGAGGCAAAAAACACTGACAGTGTGTTGCTGTCTTACAATACCATAGAACGAGCGAGTGACTAAAACATCTGACAGCAGGGTGTGTTTTGGTGTGTGAAGGCCAGATTATTGTGTCATTAGGAGGAATATCTGCCAGATCCATGTATCATCTCCCCTTCAGTTCCCCCCACACTCGTACACACCACAGCTGGTTTGTGTTAGAGAGGGGTCACATACTCTTCACCTCCTCCACCCTGAAGCAGCTCCACTTATGGGTGTTCCCTCCATTGTTGTGCTGCTTCTTGTCCATAACCTCCAGGAATGACTAGAATCCCTCCTTTTCTCGAGTGGAAAAACTCACAGACCAGACTGGGAAAATTCCTTTGTTTTACTTGAAAAGCTCGTCTTTGTTTTTTTGTTTGTCTTTATCTATTTTTTGCACTTTTTTTTTTAATCAGTCTGTCCATTTTTGCTTTTCCCACATTTGTCCAGTGTAGACTGTTGGGCTGTCCAGTGAAGCAAACCCGCCATGCGTGAATACAAGCTAGTGGTGTTAGGCTCTGGAGGTGTGGGCAAGTCCGCTCTGGTGAGTATTCACTCCTGAACCCATTTCTGACCCCACCACCACCACCATCACCTCTTACACCTCTGCAGTGTGTTGCCTTCAGGCTTTGTAGGTTTGTCATTGAAACTTTGTGAAAACTTTGTTGAATAATGTGAGGCATTTTTGTCACAGCGATCAACAACACCTCAGAACAAACTGTTTCCCATTTCTTACTTCAAGTGTTTTGTTTTGCTATCACTATTTATAGGTAAGTGTTCAGCTCTACAGTCTTCAAGCCCGGTGTTACACAGTACAGTTCTTTCAAAAGATTAGCTGTGTGTGCTGCAGGCTTCTCTGACTCTGTATTTCCCATCTATTTGTCAAGGATTGACAGATATATAGAAGTCGAAATCCATTTCCAAATTCACCATTTTGATTAAGTACCGACACAGAGTCCTGTACTTATATGTACTTAACTGTCACTGTAAGTTTGTCAGGAGGCTGTGAATGTCTGTAAAATGTTGCATGTCCTCCTTAGCTTACTGCGACCAGGTGTTGAAGTCAGGTTAATCCCTCAAACTGGCAGGCGGACATGTTTAGACCTTAAGACATTATTAGGTGAACTCAGTCTACCCCTAATGTAAACCTACCATTAGGCACAGTGCTTAAAGGGACAGTTCACACCAAATGAAGAATACATACTTTTCCTCTTACCTGTAGTGCTGTTTTTCAGTGTAGATTGTTTTGATGTGAGCTGCTGAATGTTGGAGATATCAGCTGTAGAGATGTCTGCTGTCTCTTTAATATAACGGAACTACTGTAGATGGCACTTGGCTTGTGGAGCCAAATATATACGATTGAACAAATAAACAGCAATGTCTCTTTTCAGAAATCATGACCTGGATACTCAAGATAATCCACAGACCTTACTGTGATCACTTTCATGATGTAGGAGCTATTCTCTCTCAACGGGACTACACCCACCAACCGTGTCACCTCACAGATGGAAGTGTGCATCTACTGCTAGCTATGGGAGGGGGAAAAAGATTGATATATCGTAGTATTGCGATAATTTTTTGTGGCAATATCGGATTATGACAGTGACAAGTATCGATTTTTATAATGTAAAAATTATGAATATTACAAATACAAATTAAATTTAAGGTAGCCTATTTGAAAAATATTATCATTTACAGTTATTACCACCATCAACATTTTGCCGCTGCTTCAAATACTGGTGAAATGAGCTTTTTCAACACCTGTGCTGTCAGATAACTGTAAGGTTTTTGTTTTGGGACATTATTTGCAGTTGAAAACAGGTAATAAATCACAATATATCGCAATCCTCATCATATCGCAATGTGTTTAAAATTGCAATAGTATTGTATCGTGACTAAAGTATCGTGATAATATCATATCGTGGAGCCTCTAGTGATTCCCAGCCCTACTGCTAGCACACCTAGCATCACAGAGCTAGCTAATGTTACAGTTCAGCCAATTAGTTTATGTTTAAATATGGAGCTGTCACGAGTACAAGCCTCACTATGAGACCATGAGGTCCATGAGTAGATGCACTCTTCCTTCTGGTTAGTGATTCGGTTGACGGGTATAGTTCAGTACGAACTATATAACGAAAATAGTGGCTGAGCCTTGAATTCTGGAAAGACACATTGCTGTTGAGATTTTCAAATGTTTTTCTTTTTTTGGCGCTTTGAGCACCACAAGCTGAGTGCCATCGAGTTCCATTATATTAGAAAGAAGGCAGACATCTCTATGGCTGATATCTCCAACACTCTGCAACTCACACCAAAACAATCTAGATTAATAATCGGCACTACAGGTAAGAGGAAAAACATACATTTTTGATTTTTTTCGAGTGAACTGTCACTTTAATGTAGCACTGTCCTGCCTAAGAGTCTTTCATTTGCATATGTATGTCACATTTGTTGATGAGATCAGTCAGACTTTTACTTGCGTCCTTTCTGGTCTCTCTGGCAACATCATGAACAACCTCTTCCCCAATCTCCTGCCCAGCAAGGACATCTGGCACTTGGGGCCATTTTTGCCACTCTGGATGTTTTGTTCTTGTGGCCGGGGAGGTCACATTGATCTGACGTTGGCTCGCTCTGTGTCTTCTCTTACAGACAGTTCAGTTTGTACAGGGAATCTTTGTGGAAAAATATGACCCTACAATAGAAGACTCGTACAGAAAGGTGAGTGTCCCTAGAGAGGGGTTGAGGGGGAGGCCGAGCGCTGGATAGGAAGGAGCTGATTGTTAGCAGCTGCTCGGCGGGTTCACGTCATGATATTGTGCTCTTTTTTTTAACTCTCTTCATCTCTCTATTTTTCCCTCTCCCTCCTGTTTTTCTTTTTTGTCTTTACACTTTTACTCTCTCTCATGTCTCCCTCTGTGTTAGTTGTCTCTCTTTATTCTCACTGTATGCAGTATTTTAAATATGAAATGACTTGCCCATTATCCTGAAATGTGTTACCGTATCCTCTCTCTTACAGCAAGTGGAGGTAGATGGCCAGCAATGTATGCTTGAAATTCTCGACACAGCAGGCACAGTAAGTGAACTCCATACAACTGAAGTCTCTGTCAATACCCTGCACCACTGTGTATATGGACCCCTGAGTCACTGTATTGAACGGTGACATTTCAGATGATGGAAACTTCTCTCAGAAATGTCAGGCTCAACATGTGAATCTTTGGGAAAAAAAAAAAAAAGCTGTCGGTGAACCGAATGGCTGGACTTGCATTCAAAGATTTTACCACCTGAGATGCCATCAAGTTGTGCGACGCTGCATAAATGTAGTGTATCATGCCTGCTCTTGCACCACATTATGTGTTTAGCCATGTGAGTGGCGTGGATCTAGGGATGGCAGTGTCGGTTGGAAGGGAGATTGATCCAGATTAAAACAATATTTGAATCAAACTCAACAACTATTATGGATAAAGATAAAATCTTGTAAAGACATTTAGAGTACTCAGCAATGTTGCCAACTTGGCAACTTTCTATCTAAATGTAGCAACTTTTCAGACCCTCTTTGCGACATTATTTCTAAAAAGTGATTCATGACACACTTAGCGACTTATTCAGACCATTAGAGGAAACACGAGAACTAGATTCAAAGATATTAAGTTGGAATTCATTCCCTTGCATGCTGCTTAAAGTAATTGCTGTCCACGGCTCCTCTGATAATGGCAAGGGGTCTCTCCCGCTCTCTGCTATGCAGCAGCACGGTGCAGGCAGTCAGTAGGTGTGGTGTAGGCGGGAGGAGGGTAGACCCTGCTTGCTGCACTGTGGGAGTTCAGTAGTTTATGGCTCAGTTGACACTCTGGCTCTCTGGATTGGAAGCGCTCATTGCATTCAGATGTTTTGTTGAGGATTTTTCTTTTGAATCTAATCCAGCGAAGTTGTAAAATGCTTCCATTATCCCCAATTAATGCACAGTGGTGTCACCAAAATGCATGTGAGTGCATTACATCATCTGGTGAACTTTTGGAGCTAGCTACTTTAATTGGAAAAGAGTTTGCAACTCCTGTTCCCCACAGGATGAAATTTACTGGCTTTGTTGACGCCCAGACTTTTCCCCTAGTGCCACCTTAAAGTTTACATTAGTGGTTTAGAGTTAAATATCTTGACAACTATTGGATGGACTGTCATTTGGCACAGATGTTAATGTGTCTGTGAGGAAACAATTAATACTTTAACTGATCCCTTCCTCCTAATATTTTATCTAGTATCATCATTAGTTTTAAGTTTATTATATCACAAGCACAGTGGAGCACTTATTAGCAATGAAATGAATGAATGTTCTCCGGCTCCCTTGAACAATGCCACTACAGAACGTATGAAAAGAAAAACACAAGTAAGAATGAGAATGCAAGACATAATATAGTGCACAAGATAAAATATAGGAATAAAATAGGATCAATCTAGAACAGAATAAAATTTAACACTGAGGTTCAATATAAGTTCAACACTTTGGTTTATGACCCAGTATTTAAAAAACTAATAAGTTTGGGCTTTGTGTGTAGCTCTCATCAGTATACGTTAGCATGCTAATAGACATTTTTTGTTGCCGTCTTTGTGTAAATGACCCTCCTAATTCACCCGTAGATGTTTGATTTCTTCCAGTTTCCCCCAAGCTGCACAATAGACACATCATTTACACACCCACTTGCTCGCCATGAATTTTCTGGACAATTACCTGCTTTAGTCACACACTCGGGTGCTGGTAGGGTGACGTTCGTTTAATGTCCATTCCAAGTGATTCAGACTTGCCTACTTATGTACAGCTCCTTCAGGTAATGTCTAGGTAATTTCAAGTTTGAAGTGCATAAGTGAGATGGGCTTTAGATGATGAATATTGTAAGTATACCAGCTCAACATCAGCATGTTAGCATCAAAGCTGGGTACAGCCTTACAACATAGCTGTAGACTGTAAGTCTTGTTCATGTAGGAATACCTCTGTCTTGTCCAGCACAGGTATGCTGGAAGAATGTAAGGTAATTGTACGTATGTCGATGGTGCAGGAGCAACATACGTGTTCATGCTTGTTTCTAGGGGAAAAAATCAGATGGTGCTGATAGTCTACCACACTGAACAACGGTGTGTGTGTGGTGGAAAGACTTGACAAAGATCCAACACTTCCACTGCACTACATCTGCCACTATATGTGCTTAGTCTCCGATCATATCACGACATTGTGATTTCCTGTTAATATGCAGTAGACTATTACAAGAAAGGTTCAACAGTTTATAAAATGCCAGAGAACATGCGACAGAGCTGACGGTCTGTGTTTTCTCTTTATTTTTCCCGCCGTGTAGGAGCAGTTCACAGCAATGAGGGACTTGTACATGAAGAACGGCCAAGGCTTCGCCCTGGTATACTCCATCACAGCACAGTCCACCTTCAACGACCTCCAGGACCTGAGAGAACAGATTCTACGAGTAAAGGACACAGAGGATGTAAGTATTTAGTGTACACTCTTATTAAGCATGTTTACCCCAGCTCTTCATTTTCACACAACTTTAAATCGTGGCTGAATGGGTTGTAGCAACACAGACAGTGTTAACGGTACAGATAGGTTACAAGCTCCCCACTTCTGTGTTCTCAGCCGCCTACATTGTTCAGGACCTGGTTGCACTGTTGCTATGGATACCATTCAACACTGTAATCACTGCATCTTATGCCAGTAATTACAAATTTGTATGAGCTCGACATAATGTACACGGTGTCGTGGTGTCATTTCTGTGTTGTCCGTGGAGCGAAAACAATGAGAAAGCACTCAGTGAAAGTTGTGTACTGTACATAACCTAGCATTAGCTAATGCTGGGTCCCTGTGGTTTGATTACTTCATCTCTGTTTAACATGGACACAGAGCCAACGTCCCCACTTAGCTAATTAAGGGAATGTCTTTGCCTCACTAGTGGATGTTCAGCCCTTATTCTTGCTTTTTAACACGCGTAGGATGTGGTTTTCCCCTCTGAGTCTGCTCGAAACAGTGCAAATAAAAAGAGGATGTGTCATTATTTTCCTAGTTTGCTGTTTGTTCGAAGCACATTTCCATTTTTCTGTTTAATTGTGAGGCTGTAGAGTGAGTAAGCCCTCCGTCCCCTCTCTGGTGGGGAAGATAGTGCGTCAGCTGGATCTTAGATGCCCTTTTTTGGTGATCTCTGGAGGGAATGTTACCATAACCCTCTCTCTCTCTCTTCCTCCTCACTCTTTCCTTCCCTTGCATCTCTCTTTTCCCTGTCAACCATCTAAATAGCCCCAGTGCAGCCCTGGCGAGGAAGCATTATACCACTCTTTCAGGTCCATCTTTCTGTCAGTCCTTCTCTTGCTCCCCTTCCTCTATATCTGTGCCAGTATCCTCCTCTGCCTGTTGTTTTGACTGGCCTTTTCAGCGCCTGTTGCTCTGTGTTTTCCCCCTCTTCTCTACGGCCTGCCTTGTGGTCTTACTGCGGTCTGGCACTCTGTGCGGGTGATTGGACTGTCAGGGATGATGTGCAAGGAAAGCCTCAGCTCATCAAAAACACACAGGATCGTGAGGTTGTGGTTCTTCATTAGGGCCTACGTGGTCAGGGAGCTGAGGTTAGCCTCAGGCTAACAGATGGATTGCAGGATCAGTGGCTCCTCAGCGTGCAGGAAAACGGTTGACGTCCCTTTTCTTCCCTAACTATGTTGCCTGTGAATATATCCCCAGTTTGTGCTTATCTGGGTATTACAGCTACTCTGTCAGCTATCAGTCCACTGGTGATTTAAGCCTTTACCTCTGACTGTGACATCTGTTTATCTTTCTTTGCCCCTTGCAGGAATGCACAAAGGAAATGCTTAACATTCATTCCTTTTTTTTCCATCCAAGAGGAGCAATTTTCTTATTGGTGAAAGCTTTCAAGCTTTTGCTAAAGCAGACATTCTCGTTGCTGCTGCAGCTGTTCTCACTCTCAGCTCTTCCACGCAACATTTACTGCAAAGCTGGCAAAATGAACAGACGCACTTGATATCGCCAAGCTCAATTAACAAGCCTTTTAATGACTGTACATTTAACACAGTGGGGCCAAATTCCATCTCCTTAGAAAAAGTCATTAGGAGAGAAGAATAAAGTGAGTGAGCAGTCACCAGTGTATTAAAAGCTCACTCCCTTTACTTCCTTCCACTGTTCTTATGTAAGAGAGGTCTTATGACTTTTCCGGGCCATCTCCGTCTCTGCTTGTGTGACTCGGACGGTGCTAATGCTTGACTCCATGCTTGTGACTCACCGCTCCATTTGGAACGACTGGCTCCATTCATTTAAGCCACTCTATACTGCGTTCTGTGTTCCCTGCAATCCAATCTCTGGCATGCCATTGTGGGCGGGACAGGACCTGTCTGTAACATGTTAACAGCCTCTGAACAGATTCTCTGTGGGCTGCGTGGATTCTTAAAGTAGGCTAATGCTGCCTCGTATGCTGCTGACACTGAACATTTTTTTCCTCCCTGCATACCTTCATCCTACCATCCGCTCTCTCCATCCTTTTCATCCCAGCTTGGCTCAGGGTTTGTGTTAGGAGGGGCATTAGCACTCGTTCTCCCAGGACCCCTGGGAGAAATGTCGTTCAGCAGTCCAGTGTGAGGGCTTGTTTGGATATCAAACATCAAGCAGCAACCTCCATGGGGTTAATCTAAACATCGCAGTTTCCTGTCGTCTGCCCCACAGCCCAGAGAGGGTGAGAGAGAAAAGAAAAAAGAACGCTGGAATATTCATGCTATGCCTTTAAAAGTATTATTTTCTGGAGGAGTGTGGCCACAGTGCTGTCAAAAACGACCCTTGAGCCGTCGACTTGTGGGTGGGAGAAGGTCTCAAGTTTGAGCAAGTCAAAGCATGTCAGGGTATGACCATATTGCTCACAAATACCCAGTTTTTCCAGATCCACAAGACACGTTTGGGTGCTGTTTCTGGACCAGGAGAAGGGAGAGAAGGCAGGATTTCCCATGCATGGATTTATTTGTTGCAGTCCCACCACAAATAGATTTCCCCAGCTGATATATTATTGGCGCCCGTTGTGCTGCCTGCAAAATTTTCCACTCGTTGATTATGTGTCTTGTTTGCTAAGCTGCACCACAAACACAAATATCCCGTGAATCCCTGGAAAACTGAGACAAAGCACTGAACTCTTCCTCAGACTTGAGTCTTGAGCTTTTCTGTTGTCATACAGGTTTATACAGGGCGGTAAAGTAAAGCTAATATTAAATGACGAATGAGCACAAGCACACACACACAGCCTCACACTATCATATAATTCCAGGGAGCAGTCGGAGCGTGGAATCCAGCTGAAATGTTCGAAAACATTCAGGAAGGAAAGCGATGTTATCCCGGGCGGGGCGGGGCTGCCATGACTTCCTCCGGGCCAGCGTGCTCCCTAGATAGACGGTCAGGAAACAGCAGGCAGGATGAGACGCATCCCGACACCCTGACTGCCCCGGCTCTGCCCACTGTGACAGTTAGGGCTGAAGTTTTGCCCAGAATATTCTCTCTTCCTCTGAGAGTTTTTGTTTTTTTGACCTTGGTCATTGAAACATCTGAGTCGGGGCACGAAAGGAGAAGTGTTGGTTATTTGGGAGATTCCAAACCCAGCTGCACTTCATGTCAGTGGTTGTGTTTTCAGTTTTGGTTGAAAAAGATTTTCTTTCAAAAGAAACAAAACCAAAAGAAACTGCATTCATTGGAAGCTCTTATTGATTCTTTAATCTCTTTTGTCACTGTTGTGTAACCTAAATGATTTCTTTTGCCTCCCTCCAGGGATGGATTGATTCCCTTGATTGTGTTTGTGACCCTATAATCCAGGCTTCAAATTAAAGTGGATAGAGTACTTAGCTGTTACTAATCATGTGTTCAGCAAGCAGCAACTGCAGTACTTCTAATGGCCACTTGAGTCTGGCTCCACAAGCGAAGCAAAGTATAAAAAAAAAAAAAATGCAAACATGCATTCCAATGTATTTGTAAATTTTGGATAATTTTGTCAAAAAAGGACTTGTTTCTCATGTTACCAAAGTTATATCTAGCAAGTACAATTCTAAAATGTGTACTGCTATTGGCACTCGTATAAAAAAAATCTTGCTCATGCCTCACACTGTCCCACAAACATCGTTCCATATCCTTTTTCACTTTCCTCTAAAGCCCTTACTTTTCTTTATTCTCCTCTCTGTCTAACTTTTAATTTTTTATTACCAAATGTTCCTCACCACTCGCTTCCTCTTGCCTCTTGTTCTCTGTTTTTATGGGCTTACTGTTAAACCTTCAGGCTTACCACTCAAATAAATGTCAAGACACATCTGTGTTTGATCAGCATTTTTCATCGCTTCAGATGTTGTTTCTCCTCTTTGGGTGCTGACAATTTTGTTGTACAATGTTGTATAAAGAAAATATTTTAAAAGAGACAGTGCTGTATTTTTAGTGGCATGTGTGCAGTCAACTTGTGTATATATGCATAAAAAACTAACACACTTTCCACGAAGGGATTCATACTTAAATTCTGTTTGCATGTCCTCAGGTGCCGATGATCCTGGTGGGGAACAAGTGCGACTTGGAGGATGAGCGTGTGGTGGGGAAGGAACAGGGCCAGAACCTGGCCAGACAGTGGAACCACTGTGCCTTTTTAGAGTCCTCTGCTAAGTCAAAGATCAACGTCCTCGATGTGAGCGCACACAGATACAAATCACAGCTCATATTGCAAACAATTAGTCCTCAAACACCAGACACACTATTACATGTAAAATGACCTCATCAGTTTTATTTTGTTAACAAAGACCACTAAGGTTTATCCAAGATGCAGGTGGTAATGAGCTCAGCTGGATTACTCCCTCTACTCAGTGCTACACCCTTGTTAAACCTACTGTGTGTAAACGCTGACTATAAATCCATTTAGTGATGAGGCTACAAGTGATTTTTTTAAAGGGGACCTATTATGCGTTTCCTTATTTCCCATCATACATATAATGTCGCAATGTCGGATGTTCACATGAAATGTGGCTTAAGTTAAAAATAATGAGGTAAGCACATATGAAAGTAATCCCTGTGTGACCGCTGAATACTCATGTCAGATCGTAATGGATGTCTTTATATGGTCATCTGCTCCAGGCATGCTATTACAAGTGTTTACATACACTGCTACTTGTAGCTACATGCAAACATAATCTTGGTTGCAGATGTTGTTAATTACTTTCTGATTTTGGATCATATTCTTGCTGGAACATGTACGGTTGTGGGAAGATTTTATTGGTGGTTTTTAATGGTGGAAAGTGCCGCTATACATAGTCACACTTTGTCTGCAAGTACACTGCTACATGTAGCTACATGCTAACAACCGGGAAACATGTAATCTTGGTTGCTGATGTTAATTTCTCCCTGATTTCGGATCAGATTTTTGCTGAACATGTCCGATTGTGAGCTTGGAAGTGTAACAGCTTTATTGGTGATTTTTTTTTTTTTTCATGGCAGAAAGTACCGTTAAACTCTGTTACAGTCATTCCCATGGCTGCAATGATGGTGCAGAGATGCCAGGATATGGAAGACCTGAATCACTGACTAATCAGAGCAGACTGGGCTTTTTGGGAGGGGGGCTTAAAGAGACAGGCGCCAAAATGGAGGATTCAGACAGAGGGTGAAAACAGGTGTTCCTGCACAGACATTATAAAGGAAAATTAAGTTTATTTGATCATTAAAAAATGTTCTAGAAGAAACCCAACATAGAAGTATGAACCTGAAAAGGAGCATAATGGGTCCCCCTAAAAGGTGCCGCAGTGTGTTGCTGTGTATGAATGATGACGGATTATTTTACCACTGTCAAATCACTAACAGTTTTCTCTTTTGTTTGTGGCGTCTTCCTCAGATCTTCTATGACCTGGTCAGACAGATAAATAGGAAAACGCCAGTGGAAAAGAAGAAGGCGAAAAAGAAATCCAACTGTGTCCTCCTTTAAAGATCCCCCTCCAGCCCCTGCAGCAGCTCTGAGCCAGGTGTGTGTGTCTAAAATTTCTCGACACATAGTGTAAGTCATAATGGCCCAGCAGCTTGCCTATTCACGGGGTCATGATGCATAGGCACAGGCTGTCAGGTTAATTAGTGTTACATAATAGCTCTGATCTTTCTGTGTCATCTCAGATGATGCCGTTAACATCAGTTGTGGGTCATCATTCATCACAGGCTATTACAAGTTTACCTGCAGTGAAGTAGAGTCAAATTAATCAGTATAGCGTAATATTACATCGTGTCAACAGTGGTTACCGTCCCGTCTTTAGCTTTATAAGGACCTGAGCACATAAGGAGTATTGGAGAAGAGAGAGAGCCCCCCCTCCAGGCAGATGGGGGTGCAACAAATGCTATAAGAAGGAAAATGTTACAAAGGTTTCTGTGGAAACTTCAGTTATTTTGCTAGGTTAAATTAACAGGGTTGTTTTAGTCCAAATAATTGGACTCCTCATAGACATCTGAGTTTGATTCATCTAACTCATGTTAGTTCATGGGCCATTTAATAACCTGTAAATAACATGACCTCCAAATTATTCCCTTTCTTTTCATCTAAAGGACAAGCACATTGTGAGAACATTCACAATTAATGTAAAGTCCATTTATGAAACAGATGAACCTGTCTGATGTCTGACTACTTAAGAATAACAAGTCCAGTTTCAACAGTGTGTCTCATTTTTTCAGCAGGCATGTTTTTACAAGGGCTGCAACTAAGGACTAGTGTGATGGCCTGACTAACAATCAGCTACTCAGATTATGAATTGCACAGTTACATAATGGCTCTTATTTATCTTATCACCTTTTTAAATGTCGTTTGAGGCTGTTTTATGTTTGTGTTAGCTAACAAAAGGATGGTATACATTTTCCTGTTGATACAACAAAATGTTCAACTGAAATCATGTCCTGTCCGGGTCCAAACAGGTGGCTATATCCTACAATTAATCAATCAATTTATATTTATATTATAATTTCCTGACCTCTTGTGTCACAGGGGGCACATGTCTTAGTTTGTTTACTTATCTTGACCTCTACAATATAGCAGCATGGTCGCTCCCCTGAATATGTGCAGCTGCCTCTGAATGGCATTTCAGCATTTTAATATTCCTACTGTCACAACCGTCCTTATTCAACATGAAGCACACACCCCCTGCTTATTTTCGACAGACTCCTTTGCTCTATATAAAAAGGTCACCTGATTGAATGACGCTGTCCGCTGTTCCAGGATTTAGTGTTTTGGTCAAACAAAGGACATTACAGCTCATGTGCCATTGGACATTAATGCGGGTCACAGATGGTGTTTAATTCCTTCAAATCATGGATTTTAACACTAAGCTAGCTAGCTAAAAAGCTAATCAACTTACAAGACAAGCCTTCATCATAAGGAAAGCCAGCGTGCCTCTTCTTCAGATGCTCTCAATATAAATGATGTGCTTCCATGCCAGGCGAAATCAGCTTTGCAAATGCTAAAGCTTCCAAACATTTTTGGCTGAGTTAACAGTAAATGTTCCCAGACTCTGGGGATTTTTAGTTGTGAAAGTGTCGCCACTGCAGTAATAGATAATTATATTTATCGGCAGTTAATTTGGTCATCGATTGTTGTCAACTACATTGATTATTTGTTGCACCCCTAGTCTTCACAAATTCTCCCTCATAGTATGGCTTTGATGCTGATGCTATGTCGTTAGCAGTAAGGTAGCTAGCTTTGGGTAGGTAACAGTTGCATCGCTTACTCTTGGCTATGACCAAAAACAGTCTGCTGTTTCCTCAAACCTGCCAACAATTAATTTATTGTCTGTGTTCTTAGTTGTCCTCACAAGTTCTTATATTTTTTTTTGCCATGATTAGTCAGAGAGTGGCGCCAAATATTATACTCTTGACCCCTGAAAGGTACCGTGAACACACCAAACACACTGGCTTCCCATTTACTTCTGTGAAGAAATAGTAAAACTGGACCGTTTACACTGATCCCCAGTAGACAAATATGAATAACTGTGTTTATTTAAAAAAGAAATGAAATTAATGACGTCTTTGCAACTTTCACACTTTGCAAAGACATCCAGAGGGACAGATTGGACCCTCTGGCGGGCCAATTCTGGCCTGTGGGCCGTGTGTTTGACACCTCCAGTATTACTTGACCAAGCACATATGTGTTTTGAGGTGTGTGTAGTTATTCCACTGCAACTAATTGGTGTTTAGTTGTGTAACTCTTCTCTGTCTTGGGTTTAAAATGGAGTGTTTGTCCTAAGAGGAACTATTCCACGTGACAACAGATCAGACCTCTTTTTCCCAGCTGTATGTGTCCGACATGTCTTGTCACACACTGTCAATGGCTGCAGTTGTCATCCTGTGACAACGAATAGCACTTCTTTGATGCTGATTAGTTACAGATCCACTAAAATGTTTCTGAGCAGGCCAACATCCCCTGAGTCAGCCCTCAAACGTGTGAAGTGCTTTCATTAGCAAATTTTTTGTACGTCTTCATAGCAGTTGAATGAATGAGTCACTGTATGATGGCTGGATTTAAACATGGCCCTCAGCAGACTGCAGCGGCTGGTTAAATCTGAGGAAATACGGATCTGTCATCAGGTTGTTTCCCAGGAAAGTCAGAATCGCTTCTTCTTTTTTTTCATGTATTTTTCGCAGTGGTTTTTAACAGTTTGACCGGATACTAGTAATGAGGAAGTCTGGCAACAGACACGCTCTGTAAACGAAGCTGCTTATTCCCGTCAGTCTTTCTAAATAGAGAGTCAAGTCTATTAATTTTAGACTGCCCTTTACTGGTATTTACTGTACGTGATGCAATAATTAATCTTCATCTGTGGTAGGTGTGTTGGTTTGCAGCTTAACAGGACATTAGAGACCTTTCAGTCCTTTCTGTAAACATTGGTAGCTGCATTTTCCTCCTTCTGCTGTAATGTTTTAAGGATTTTTCTACAGTTGTCTTAAATATTATACATCTTTATTTTAGCTGAAGGTGAACAATGTCATGATACATTTACTGTCATATGTGTCATGATTTACCTGAAAATTTAGCTGAGACACTATTATGAGTTAGAATATATAACCAGGTACTGAAAATAAGAATCACTGTCTTTTTGTTACCTTAGAATGAGCCATTTACATCGACTTTGGGAGAGCGTCACCGTCCATAGAGTCCGGCATGTTGCACCAACATGTTTCTACAGTAGTCCAGAATAAGTTCCTTCGTGTTTTTGCATCGACCACTGTCGTTAACAGTCCTCTCATGACATTAAATGTCAAACTGCTTTGTTCACTGTTTTATCCGGTTTAAATCATTAGATCCGTTTTCTTTCCCTTTCTTGGCTGGGCGTCCTTGAGTATCAGTTTGTGTCCACTCTGTAAAATCGAATTTTGTGGGCCCATGAACGCAGCACAGGTGGAACTCTTCATTTTGTCCCTTAGCAGCAGTTTGTGGAGTTTAAGAGTTGCAGGGTGGATTATTAATCAGTTAATCTGATCAGATCTGATGGATGAATGAGATGAGCAGCTGTTTGCAAGTGAAAGCAAAATACAATACAGTACAAACAGCCAGCACAATGATTTTCACTGTCACTGCACCTGATGTTCTGCTGCTCACTGTGCCTAGAGTACGCTCTGCACTGTGAGAGTATGGAGCAATGAATAACTAAACGGTATGTATATATATTCCAGCGGCGCACCTAATGAGCTCCAAAAACAGAAAATCAAAACATCGCAGCAGATGTTTCAATCCTCGCGGGCCATCACAAATAAAAAAAAATGTGTCGGAAAACCCTGTCATTGATTTGTAACTACAGCTCTAATAGCTTTAAACAGACAGAAATAGTAAAGGCATAGCTACTTTGGTTTAAGCTCTGAAGCTAAATCTCTGCAGAGAGACAAATCTCTATCATCTCACAGTATATACTGTATATACACACTTACTAAGGCCTGTGCATTACCTGAAGCCATGGACAAAAGCTCTCCATCCTACATGGTGTTTTGCCCTTTTATGCAGTTGCTGCTGGTCACACTGGCCAAAAACCCACTGTAGGTCAGAGGTCACCATGAGCTGCTGATAAGATTTAACCCCAGTTAACCCACCGCTCGCCGACTTAAAAAGTCTCAGTAAGAATGTTTCCAGCCTGATGTGGAAAGTTTCCTTTGAAAGATGAGTTTAGGTTCAGTCAGTTGAGCAGATCTTGTGAGATCTCATGATGTATATCCAGCCTCACATGGAGATTACAAAGTTGGGCCTCAGTATTTCCAAACACTGAAGGTATAAGCCTAAAGCGTACATTATTACTGGGAAAGAACTGTTCTCCATGGCCACTCTCAAAGGCAGGATGAGGAGCTGGAAGAGCCTCAAATGCTGAATTTTCACTGCCCTACTCAACTTGACTTGCTCCTTATTGGCTCTCCAGATTTAAAAAAAAGTTGCAGCCCACAAAACTACAACGTACAATTGATGAAGCACAGACATCCCTCTGTTTGGTTGCCGGTGAAAGCATTCAGTGACTGCTGTCTTCAACGTGACGTCTCTGCAGTTTATGCAGCATCATGTAGCTCCACTCCTACACTGAGGGCGTACCTGCAGTAGAAAACAAAATAGAGAAAAGGACCAGGTACCAAAAGTGAGTTGAGTCGAGGGCATTCATGCTGTTGAACTTGGATTGAAACACCAACAGTGAAGGATGTAGCCGTATGAAGAATAAAAGAGCTTTGACAGAGAAGTTCAAGCCCTGCCTGGGGGCATGATTGTCAGTGGACAGTTATCGATATTGTAACTAAAGCTTCAACACTTTTAAGATTAGTTGGCTCATGTTTGTTGATGATACAGGAGCCTCTGCACACCACGTTGCTGCCTGAATCTTTAGAAGCTTTCTATTTCACCCCCACTGTGTTTAGTCATTGAGACTAACGGGCGCCAGGGTGGCAAAATGAATAGACTTTGTCCTTAAACTGCAGGACTTCAGTATGAGCTGTCATTACTGTGGGTGTCAAGCACGCTGAAGTGTCCTTGATCCTGACACGGTTCAGGGCTGCCGTCCTGTAGATGACTATTATACTATTTTATTTGAGTTGAAAAATATATTTCTTAACACAGACATCAGTGTCACATTGTCATAATCACATAATCATAATAGCTATATTCTCTGCTGACAGTGTTCTGACATGAATGTCTTTTGCTAAATCTCCTGTATTGTTTCTGGTTTGAGTACTGATTTACTGCTGCAGGAGAGAGACTGTTGCCCACCCATTTATCACTTTATTCATCCTCTCAAATCTGGTGTCTGCATCATTATAGCACACATGGCTGTTAATATCAAAACAGATGAGTAACAGGGTTTTTCTTCCTGTCCACGTGTCCTGGAAGAGTTTAATATCCCAGACAAATAGGAGAAATTCATATATAATCTGTGTTTATTGAGCTTGAAAACAGTTGATGGTCAGGCTATATAAAGAATGACATCAGCAAGGTATGCAGACTTATGTTTTTATTGAAAAGCAGGCGACTTTTGCAAATAGAATAAGTCCTGTCAGAAGACGTACATGCATAATAACGCTATTTTAAAATAAATCAGTATTACGCTATCCTATGTTCATTGAGGCAACACGAAGAGTTTCCATCAGCTTTACATCATGTTGTAACTGAACGCTACCCGAGCGAGCGTTGGCAACAAAATCAGTTTGATTGCTTTGTTTTCTGTTGGCCTGAGCTGAACTTTTACCGGACGACCCCGTTATTCCTGTCACTCCCTTTGAAAGCACCACAGTGGACGAGGAGCAGCTGCTTGTTCACTACAAAAACCTAAATAAGATGGCAGCTGGCTGGAAGGAGAACTCCAGGGAGCAGAAAGTTTCTGGTAAATGATTATCGTTAATAGCAACATACTTTCTGTTGGCTACACCTTAAGTCATTTCCAGTAAATATCACAGCATAAAATGTTTTTTATTTGTTTAAAAAGTACAAAGGCGGAAGATAGCAAGTTCTCACCCCGCATATCCAGCCTGATCTCGAGCACACAGCTGATAGGTGTGTGGTTTGTTCACATGACGTAACTGACCTAACAGAAGTGCATATTTAACTGATTAAGTGTAGACAGAGAGTGTCCAGTGTTAGGTGGCGTGATGTAATAGATGAATGCTTGCTTTTGATGTTAGACCTACAATATTCTCTTCTGTTTTCCCCACAGAGATTTAAATATGTCGGCCTCAGTTAAAGAACGGTAATTACTGGATGAGCAATGCTTTCTATATTAGACTGTGAGATCTTTGTGCAGTATGCCAGCATTAAATAATAAGCATAAACAGTTCATTAAAAGTGTACAGATGTAACATAAAACAGTGTGGGTTTGGTGTCAGCAGCAGGGCCTCTTTGTTGTTCATATATTAAAATAGGTGTGGCTGAGCAGCTCACATTTTACAAGAGCTTTTCAAAAGTTTTGGTCAGAAGTTTTCACAATCACTGTAAACTCATTATGTTGTCAGGACAAAACGTCAGTGTCGCCGATTTTACATCCACCTTCACTTTTAACTTTCGGGGCGAGGGGGGGAATAAAACTTTGATATGACAGATAACACAGGATTAGTGAAACAGACAGCACCATTGTGCCCAGCCCAGACATCAGGGTCACTGAACCACCCACTGCGTTCCTCGTCTGAATCCATCTGTGCTGGTCAGTTAGTGGTCCAGTGTGTGAGAGTGGGGCCTCTGTCAGCAGGCCCCGGGGCGGTGTCTGTCCGCGCCCCCGTTCACACGCTGGCCAGCTCAGTGAACCAACACTAATGGGATTACAGCGCCCCTGTTCCACTGCTCCCTACACATAAGCTCATACAGTGTAGGAGAGAGGGAGGGGTTACTGTGCCAGCCTCGGACAGGACACAGAGAGAGTTAATGGGACATTTCAATTTGTACAACATGGGCAGTTTCCAGTTTGCTGACCTCATGAGCTGTCAGCCTGCGATTATAGCCGCCACTGGATTTACTGTGGCTGACAGTGACAGAGATCTGATACCTGATATCATGGTATATCGATTGTGTTGGTGCAGAATATTAGTGTTTGTTACGGGTGTAACGATGCATAAAAGTCACATTTCAGTTCATACCTAGGTTTAGGAATGAATGAATGAAATTTATTTCTATAGCACCTTTGCAATAGCAGTTTTAGGTTGGCTGGTGTATAGGGCGTTACAAGAATCAAGACGACCAGAAACAAAAGCACGGACAAGTTCATCAGCATCTCGCTGGCTCGGTAGAAGTCGTACCTCACAGTTTGGTGTGAGTTTGGTACAGCAAAAGGAAAAAAGACATTTTAAACAGACGGTAGTGCAAGTGTCGAGTTCCTGAGTAGAGCTCCTGCTTGTGAACTTTGGTTCCATGTTACATGCATCAGTCTACATACCGTGTGCTCTGCGTGCGGCTGCGTGCATCAAACCGTGACCCCCAGACCATGACGGTTCAGTATAAATACATGAACATATACAGCCCCAGTATTTGCAGTGTTTTGGAGACCTTTCTAAACCTGGAATTTATAGGACATACTGTACACATGGAAGATAAAAATGGCAATGTGTCTTAAAAGATCTGAGTATAACTATGTGTTTAAGAACAATCAGACAGACCTTAGAGGCATGTTTTGAGACTCTTTCGGGCACCTACAGCAACAGGTGGCTTTCCTCCCCCTCAGTGTTAAACTCTGCAGTGTTGAGTCAGATGTGCCCACATGTTGTTTTATTACTGCAATACACAACTTTGCCATTAGAGTTTATAGACTTAGTAACTTTGGGTTGTCTTTTAAACGTTTAAATCCACTTAGAGTTTCATACACACCTCCCAGCTGGAGAAACATCCAAGAAACTTCACAATAGACTCTCTCCAAAGTAGACTGTCACTGTAGCAAAAGCACAGGTGAAACCAACGTCATTAGTTATGGCTACTTTCCTTTAAGTTCCCCAGTTGGTCATGCCATGTCGTGAGCTGCTGTAGCATGCATGATAGCATGGTCTCGGAACATTTAATTGGAATGCAGTTATCGTTAATCTTGTTAATAACATCTGTGCTTCGTAAATATCACAAGTCAACGTGTCTGCTGTGAAAAATATTGGTTTACTTTCTCCTCGGCATCCTGAGAAAAGTTGACTGCCCTCACTGGCTGGTTTGATGGTAGCATGGCACCTTCAGGACTGTTGTCTGTCCTCCGCTCTCAGGCTTTGCCATCGGTAAAAACCATAGACTGTATAAAAGATGGAAGACCCATCTCCTCTTCCTCACACCGTACAAAACTGGAGCCAAAATATCTCTAATACAGGCACTGCCATCTTGTAGTTTTGCAGCCAGAGTCTGTGCAGTAGTGATCGGGAACGAGACCAGCGGCACCATTCGCGAGCACACTGATCGACAGACACACAATCATGACACCACACCTGATTTTTAGGGCATAAAAAAACAAATTAAAACCAAACGTTGTAAAAGGAGCCCAGTAAGCATCCTGATCAGACGCCTGAAAAGAACTACATTGAATGGTAGGAAACGTCTTTGAAAAATTAATTTGACGTGTACTTTGATCCTTTAGTTTGTCCCATGTCCTGTCCACTAACATGGATGCGGTGAGGTTTATGACTTGTACTGCAGCCAGCCACCAGGGAGTGATCAAGATGTTTGGCTTCACCTTTAGGGATCTGTAATTTTTGTTATTCACTGTCTTTGAAAGTCACTAAAATTCATGTACGTCACTACTTGGCTAACACAGGTTCAGGTTCAGGGCACAGACAATAAACCCCACATCATTAAAAAAAAAAAATAAATTCTCAAGGCTCCAATTACTGCTGAACTTAATACAATAAGTGATCATCATGTAATTGTTATCAATTTGTTCAATGTGAACATTAGGAAGAATTGCACTAATGTGTAGTACACTGAATTCATCATGTCATGAGCCTTTTTTATGTTGTGGTAGTGCTGGTATGAGCACAGACCTCGCATCTTTTATACACTTATTCAAAAATATGGAAGACGTGCAGCCGCTGCCTCGCTGGTCACTGACTCAGGAGACCTCTGCAGAGCTCTTAAATAATTTGAAAGCCAAGACCTCGTCTCCACACTGGGGGAGCATTTATGCATGACACTTTGCTCTTCATACATATTTACAGTCTATCTATAATTTGGTTGTATTGTGTGTCAGCTGTGCAGTTTTACTCTGTTGGTGTTTTCTGTACACACATTTATTGCATTTCTGTCTGTCCCGGGAGAGGAATCCCTCCTCCTCCTCCTCCTCCTCCTCCTCCTCTTCCCGAGGTTTCTTCTGTTTTTTCCCCCCCTCGTTCAAGGGATTATTTTTTTCCGAGGATGGGAGTTTTCCTTATCCGAATTGAGGATCTAACGTTGGAGGGTGTCGTATGCTGTGCAGATTGTAAAGCCCCTGGAGGCGGATTAGTAGAGATGGGCGGATGATGCAGAAGCACCAAAGCAATGCCATCTAAATTTAATGTTTCAGTGTTTCATGCTCATCTTGAAGGAATGCTTAAGTTTTACAAGCCATTAGAAGTCACTATGTTTGCTGCATTTAAAACCCTTAAGCTTGTCTGTTAATTTATCACACTGCAGTGTAACTTTTATTCTTGGATTTTATTCCTGTCTTAGAATATTTTAACTTTTTATTTCTTATATTATAGTTGTTTTTAAAATGTCCTTTTATAATGTGTTTCTTTGCACCTTGACTTGATGCTTTTGATGTTTTATGTAGAGCACTTTGAATTGCCTTGCTAAAATGTGACTGACATGATTGACAGCTGCTTAGAGACTCCTCAGCTCTGATGGGTTGTTTTCGGTGAGCCGTGGGAGATTCTGGCAAATGCCTTTAGAAGCAGTAGGAGGACGAGCGACATGTTTTTTTCACAGATAATCTGCCTCATGTTCTTTTTTCAGAACATAGTGACAGTTTCGGCAAATATGACACCGCAGGTTATTTTTATAAGAGTTAACAGCCGTAGCTTTAAGGCCAAAATTTTACTCCTGAGTGGTTTTATGTAACACAGTGGCCCTGAATTTGTTTTTCTCCTCCTACACTGTCCTCCTACTCCTCCTACAGGTGTAATGTGACTGACCTGCCACTAGAGGGCGCTGATTACTTGTACATGGTGTTTAGTGAAGCTTTGAAACGAGGTCTTGACGTCTGTGCTGTCTTGCAGAAATGCTGTAATGAAGAACTGTTGCCCTGATTGGAACGTGCCAGCATTCCAACAGCCCCTCCCCCCCTCCCTCCATCAGCCATAAACGGTGAATCAGCTGACTGAACTGCTCCTATCAAAGACGAGGATGATCTACACCAGAGAGAGTGAGAGAGAAAGAGAGATGGAGAGAGTGACGAGAGAGAAAGAAAAGACAGTAAGAGAAAGAGAAGACTCTGGTCTCTCGCCTCCGAGGACCTTCCTCTGTGTCTCAGTTTCAGTGTGAACCCTGAACGGACAGTCTCCATTTTCTGCACCAACAAACACCACAAACTTATGATGATGATGATGATGATGATGATAAAAGCCTCTGAAAGTTTAAAAAAAAGTGTCCATGAGCCGCCTACGTGGCCAGACAGCAGCCCACTTATTTTCATTTCTTGACAGTTTTAACAAAAAGAAAATAACAGCGTTAAAAAGAAGGAAAAACAAAGTTAGAACTTGGATTCAGTATTTTTCATCTTTTTCAATATCAATATCGTATTTGAAAGACATGGAAGTTGACCTCTTTTTAGTTGTATGATTATAAATATTCTTCAAAAACGAGCATGAAAAAAATGCATCAGTTATTAAGTGTAGATGTTTTCAAGTGAAATCAAGTGGAAAAGTGAGAATTTTTTTATAGCCATACACCTATTCTCCATGCCTGTCATGTCAGTGATGATAGATCAAGGTCTATAATATGTATTATTATTTTTATTATATTTTTTTTTCTTTGTTCGCCCTGTTGTTCATGGACTTCTCTTCTGCAAATATCTCTCTCTGATGTGACTTAATTTTATACTCAGTCACTGGGATTTCATAGCTCCCATAATATATTCTAATGCCATTTTTTGCATAATAATGCTTCAGAAAAAAATGGGTCTTTTATAGAAGAAATATGGGGAAAAATAAGGATTGATTTCTATGTCTCTTGAAGCTGAAATATATTATACTAAACCAACTCTAATAATGCTTCTTGTGTTTTTCTGTCAATGATGTTCCAGCTTTTATGGATTATTAAAGTACATTTTAGTACATTTTCATTATATTGGTCAATGTATTTTTGTGAATTAAACTTTTATCCAAAGCGGATTTGACTTATTTGAGAAGACTGAAATTAAAAGTTTGTTTTTAAGGGTTGGAAACTTAATGTGGAACAAAAATAGGAACTGCACGTGGACATTTTGTTAGTTATGAAACCACTGTGTTCATTGATCAGTAGGTGGCACTGAGAGGGAGGTAGTTTGTGTTATGGCAGTATGTGCACTCTGCAGCTAACATATTTGAAGTAACAATGGGGTATTTTTCAACCTGGGCCCTATTTCCTGTGTTTTGTGATTAAGAAATTAATGGGAGTAACAATTTTTGAAGTTGGTCCACTATTGAGTGACACCCTGCAGTGCAGCATTAATTTATGTCCACTAAAAGTGCACTCCACTAATAGAATAATATCTTGAGTGTCTGACAACGCACAGAAAGCATCCCTACAGAGACGGACCTTTCAGTTGAAGAGGAAAACCCTTGTTGTTAAACCATAACCAGCCCGAAATTCACCATCAACTTACCCACCAGACTCCATTTAAATATACAGTAATTTTATCACTGTAGCTCACACTTATGTCAAAGTCGACAGACGCAAAATAAAAGTCATGAAAACGGTCTTGGTTCATCTTTCCACTGTATCAGCAATCACCAGCTCTGGTTTTGTTGAAATAAACTCTTCATCCACCCAGTTAGATATGAAAATATGCTGTCTCTATACACACTTAAATTACTGTTTATTTACATGGAGTCTGGTGGAAATTGTTGACGCAGTTTTCAGAGCTGTTTCTGGTTAACTCTTTTAAACCTGAGCAAATTGACTCATTTAAAAACGTGGAAGGCAAGAAGGCAATGAACAGTGAAAGGAAAAAAATACCTTTAAAAATTAATACGAAATTAGTAAAAAAAAAATTAAAAACATGAAAATTAGTGTAAAAAGGAGAAGAAAAACTTTAATTGTTCTGTATCATAATTTTAAAATATAAACATTATATAATAATTATTATAAATATAAATATAGTTTTTCCTTACCTTTTACCCTATTTTTTTTTAAACCAACTTTCTAAATATATATGTTTTTGCAGTTCATGGGACATTTCTTACCAAGTTGCTCATTGCCTTTTTTTTTTTTTTTTTACCCATGTTTTTTAAAGAAATCGCACCAATTTGCTCAGTCTTGAAAGGTTTAAGTACTCGTCAAAGGCTTTTGAATGCAGCACAAGAAAAATGATGTTGCTCCAGGTTTTAAAGGATTAAAAAAAAGGATTTTACTCTTTAACAGAAGGGTCAATCTGCTTTTCATGAGTTGTCAGAGCAAGTTATTGGTAGGAAAAAAAACACTTTTAGTGGACATATATTGACATTGGGAGCATGTTCTGACTGAACCAATGACGCTCAGAACTGGACCTATTACTACTGTTGTTCTCATTAGTCAATGAGGTGCAAAAACATGGGGAAAAAGGGTACAGGTTGAAAAAAACGTACCCCTGAAGTGTATGATGCTCCACAATACACACGATGTGTTGCCTTACTTTAAATGACCACAAGGTGTCAGTATATGAACAGAAATCCATGACACATTCAGTGAGAAGCTGTCGGTGAACTGATTCAAACCCTGCGTCCCAGCACTGAGTTATATAATGTGGAATAATGGGACAATCAATCACATTGAACTGAGTGCATCTTTTCATGATTATTCCTCCTCACACAAAAACACTGTACGTTGGAAAGAAGGAGGGATGATAAACAGTATGTGCTGCAAATCTCACAGTGATCCTGGTGCTTTGTACACTGAGTCTCCACAACCTGGATTAATTTTAGTTTCTCACCTGAAAGACAGGATTTTCTGTAATCTGCTCTCACTGATTTACAGTGCAAAGTGCAAAGAAAAGCTGGGGATTTAAAAATCAGACTAGATGAAAGGTTGAAGGCTAAACTGGATATAGTCAACATGATTTTTATTTGATGAAATACCAGTTTTCATGAATATTTATTTGAGCTGATTTCAGTTTAAACTTCATATTAAAGATACATACTTACTGTAACTGTTGTCATAATCACTTACAAAGCTAAGCTTGTGTTTTCTACCAGAAGATGCAAATGTGATTACAATTTTATTTGAAGCCAGACTACGTCCTCTCTTTTACAAATGAGATGTTGAGTTCATAAGCAATGAAACACTCTTATTCACTTCTGAACAATCAGAGGTTTAATTCCCATAGCCTCACTTGGTCTGGTACAAGGGTCGGTGACCTTTACTGTAAAAAATCTATCTATCTGGAGCTGCAGTACATATTTGTGCCTCATAGTGAGCTATTTAATTTACATTATCTTATAAAAAATTCCTAATATGAATCCTAAGATGATGTAGCCTCCTTGAAATTCAGCCACACCAATTGTCTATGGAGCAGCTCCAGACTTTATACTTGATGACATCACATGAGGACAGAAACGGGGCTCAGTGGGGAAGGAGCACCTGCCACAGTAAGCGAACACGAAGTTGTGCAGCCATTTTGACTTGATCGATGGACTTCACTACACTGCAGCTTTTCTCTGCAACGTTCTAAAACTGTTTTGTCTTGAATTTTGAAAATGGGGCGTAGCTCCGTTTAAATTTACAATCACGTTAGACAAAGAAAAGCAAATCCTCACAATTAAATGAATAAATCATCTAATTGTTTCAGCTGTTATATTCTGGAGAAATCAATGAGAAACTGTTTATGGATAATACAACAAACCATACATGTTAAAGGGATAGCTGCTTCAGTAAAAGTTGTATGATAAATGTATATCATATCATACCCTATCTTATGGTGTTGTATCGTATGGTATCGTATCACATCATATATGGTATTGTATTGTATCGTATCTCATTGCATCTTGTTGTATTGTATCATATATATCGTATTGCATCGCATCGTATTATATCGTATAACTTTGAATCAAACCTAAAGCATGATATATTCTGTAACACAACCAGAAGCATCTGAGTTTCATCAGGAGTCAGAAAAACCAGGCAGACCATGAGCACGAGCTCTTCTTCAAGTTCTCTGAACATTTTTCAGAGGAGAGAAAAAAAAATGTGCTGCATCATCTAAGCTCCTTATGTCTCAGAGGGGGACGTGTCAAGCAGAGGAGGATGCTAAATGTCTGCTGGTGAGAACGGTGGAGAAGGGATTAGAGCGTGTGACTCACTTCTTCTTCTTGTTTTTTTGACTCTTATCACCTACACTGCAGCCTTGATCGGGCCCTTAATCCCTTTAGTGGTTGAGAGGCGCGGTAATACCAAAACACTTTTGCATTCATTATCCTCCCTGTGAAATAATGCCTGCTGTCATCCTCCAGACTCCCCCGGTCTGAGCTTTCTCCAGCTTCTCCAGGTCCCTTCAGAAAAGTAGGAGGGCTGTTTGGTACCAGGTGGGCTTGAGTCAAATCAAAGCACTCTTTTTCTGGGTGTTACAAAATGTGATCCTCCCAAGTATACAGCTATTGGAGCTTGTATAAAACATGGTATAATAAGCTTATATATCACCAACACTCCACATTTACAACAAAACAATCTTGACTGATAAATAGCTCTGCAGGTAAGAGGGAAAGTATGTAGCTGTGATTTGGGGGTAGTCCCTCAAATATTTACATGCTTTTACACTATATGACCAAAATAAATCGTCATACTTGTGTGGGCTTTGCTGTGGAGCGGTTTTCATGATAGGACAGGCTCCTTCCAGTTTGGGAACTCTTAATGCTACAGCAAACAAATATATTTTAGTTTGGGAAGACCTCTATCTGTTTCAACATGCCAATACCCTGCCGAACAAAGAGAGGCGTGGAAGGACTGAACTGTAACACTGGAGTTACTCAGGAGCAGCGAGACATGTCCAGAAACAACAGCTGATTGATCCTGCTATGAAGCCAGTTCGTCTTACCCACGACATCTTTTCATTATCTGGTTTGACTAACCCTAACACTGGCCGTCTGGATAGCCGGTACTACAAAGCTGGTTATCAACTAGTTCAGTCAGTTCTGGGTTTTCCTATCCAGATAGGAGCACGTTCATGTGCAAGAGGCGGGGTGTTACTGTCTGACTGTTTTGTCCTGGTTCTAATGACACAGGTGTCTCATGTTATTTTGAGCTGCAGTGACAGAATCAGAGTATATCAATAGCAACTCTATCACTGCAGACTAAAATAAACTTTGCATAAGTTAAAATCCTGCTAAAATCATTTGTGATGTAAATGATCTCTGTGTTTCTCAAAAGCTGTTCTACTGACCTGTAACAGTATTGAGGCTCCAGACTTCCAGTCGTTCATGGATACTTTCTTCTACCGTGATCTGATTGGTCAGATGTCGTTGACAGGCTGTGATCCGACACTCCGAAGTTAACCTGCTCCAGAGCAAGTTAGCTGTTCAACATGAGTTACCATCATAATTTATCTTGGTAAAAGAAGAACCAGCTTCACAGCACTGAAAACCCAGAGTTAACCCTGAAGTTGCCTCGCCAACTCCAGATCTTGTGCCGCCATCTTTGCTCCAGGACACCACATCATGAAAAAGACATTCATCAATGGACAATACAAAACCACCACAATAATTGACCAAAGTGAAGATATATAATCTTAAAGAAGCATTTGCCATCAGCAGATACAGATAACAGATGTAACTGTTCCTTGGTCAAGAAACTTCTACAAAAGTGCAGCCAACAATGGACAGGATGTTAAAAAGTAAGTAAGTATACAATACACCTGTGTGCAACCCTGGTGGTAGGAGCTCCACCTCCTGGGAGTTGTAGCTTTTTCATACAGTATAGCTTCCATGTGTATGCCTCTCAGTTTGCCACTTTGTTAGTGTATTTCTATTTTGAGGCAAAAACACAAACCTATGATAAATTAAGGGACTGAATATAACTCCTTTGCCCCATGCACCTTATTTTATGCCCAGATCATGTGCTGTTGTGCAAGCAAAAGTGGCTGGACGTGCCTGTGATGAACTTGTCCTATATAAATTATTCATATAGGGCCCTTAGTCTTGTTTCCACACTGAGAATGAAAGACAAGGCAGAAACGTAACTTCTAATTAGATTTTACTGAGTAAAACATCCCATTTAGCATCTCATTTGACATTTTCAGATTTATTATCATCATGCCAGTGATGTCCCACTTTGATGTACGCAGTGTCATCTGAAATCTGACACCTTTACTCAGTTGGAAAATATATTGTTTTGTGGGTGGTGCTATCTGTCAAAAAGTGTCCCATTTAAGTGTCTGAATTACATCTTCAACACAGCTTGAAGTCTTTATTGAACAATGGCAGCATAAACTGCTCTCAGAGATCGCAACAATAAACTGGGATGGATGAATTCTTAAAGAGGGCCTCCAAACAACAGCCAGCTTTCATTGCACTCAAGGTCCCTGAACCTATTATAAAAGATTATATATTTCATCTGTAATGTCATCCCCCCTATCCTCTATACACACACACACACACACACACACACACACACCCTTTCTCTCCTTCCCCTCGCCAGATCAATTAACAGATTAGTGGTTGTGTGGGATAGATTGAAGGCCCGGGCTCGGGATATTATCTGCGTCTAATGCATTTTCTGGAGAGGGAGTGAACATGAGCTTCAGTGTCAGGGGAATATTGGCAGTTTGGAGTGCAAGGTTACGTTTGCCCTCCGAGGATCCATCATCTGCCATTTCCTGTCTGTAATTTATTTATTTTGATGATGCACGCTGATGCTGTATTGCTGCCCAGGTAATTGTCTAATACTCCATATATTTCAATGCCAGGTTCCCCAAGTTTCTCAACCATTTCTAGTGTTTGTCTGCTCATTAGTTACATGGCTGTAATATTACTTTCAGTGATTCAAAGAAAGTGCGTTCTATATATTTATAATTGTCTCAGTTTGATGAAGATTCAAAAGCAATTTTTGTACAAGATGGTGCTACTTCTGGACTACATTTTCTTAGACAAATACACTATCCCAGATATATCTTAACTATATTAATACCATATCTTTTCCAAATACTTTCCATATCTTAGTTTTTTCCTTCCGCACATTGCTGAATGTATAATTTTCTATTAACATGGATATTCCAGCCTGCCCGTGATTATGATCACACAGTTTTGTAATTAAAATGAAGGGCTTCAGATCTCATTAGCAGTGGCACCTAATTGAAAATGATGCCCCCCCCCCTCTGGTATTCCTTTATGTTTGCCTTAGGAATAAGAGGCATTTTGTCCACAGCAAATTCCACCTGTATTTACACAGGCAGCCGTGCAGCACAGTCTGTCTTTGTTTACACTCACATATATAGCTGCACAGGTTTGTGGCCTGACTGTTTAGACAGCAGTGACTCTTTGGTTGTGACAGCTGGTGAATGGAAAACTGAAGGCACTGTACTTGAGTCTAGATATTATTCTAAACATTTATAATCTGTCAGGCAACAGCAACACTTTAACCTGTTGTACTCTTATAGTTATCATTTATAACAGCTGCAGTTTCAGTAACTAACGATATTGTCGCCATTGTTGTGCCGCTCTCTTTTGTGGCCTCTCAAAAGCATTTGATATCACTGATCATTAAATAATTCTTAACAAACTACAGTATTTAGTTCAAGATGATGTTGCTTTTAGGAAGAACTCACACTGTTATGGGCGATGATGCTGAATCACGGTCATCAGTAATGGGGTGCCACAGAGCTCTGTTCTTGGTCCATTACTATTTAGATTACAAATAAATGGAGCCCAGTCTCACTCTGAAGTCTTCGAATTCCGGCACTTGGGTAGTGACTTGTGGCATCAGAAACCATTGAAAAATGGCATCCTTTAATGGCGGCATCAGGGAGAAATGCTGCAGGACAAGGACAAAAGTAAAGGTGGCAAAAGTCCAAGTGGGGCAGGCGGGAGGGGTGGTGGATGGGTCCAACAAACACCGACTTTAACCTAGGAGAGGAGTGTTTGCATCCGTAAGATTCTAAAGCCAAACCCTGTAGTTTTTTCCCCCTAAACCTAACTACATGCTTTTGTTGCCTAAACCCAACAGTGTGTTTGTTGTATAAGGGAAAAACAAACAAACGTCAATGCGTGGTTTTGTACCGATGTAGTGCATTTATTTTTAATGAGACTGTGTGTAAACAATACATTTCCTATGAAAACAGAAGAGTATTGCTATTCACAACCCACTTTTGGACCACAACCCACCAGTTGGGAACCACTGCTCTAAAGGGTGTCCTGTGCGTCACTATGAGAATCCGAGGGGAGTAACCAAGTGTTAGCATTTGATGACCAGGGAATGAGAAGTGGTTGGCTTTTAAGATATTCCTTTTCAGTCATTGGTTTGTTTTACAGATAAGCCCAAGAACATGGCGATTTTCCACCATCTACTTAGAACCCTAATGACTATTCTGCCTCGAAAACTTTAAATGGCTCTCACATCACTCTGTCTCAGTCATACAAATACTTAGGAGAAAGTCATTTTTTAAATTTCGGTACATAAATTAGAGGCTGTTGGTCCTTTCAAATACTGTACTTGATATTTTAGTGCTCCATAATTACCTTGATGTGTGCCACTTCATCACTAATGGTTAATTTCGAACTCACTATTGCTCTCTGAATCACAAAGTTGGATGGACATCTTTATGACAAGACAGAATAATCATCTCCTGTAAAGTTCTGTTGTTAAAGCCTCTAACTACCTCACATCTTTCCTCTTACTGAAACTCATAACTACAGAACAATATTAAATATGAATGCACTAACCTTGGCAGAATAATACTTAATTAATTAAAAGCCACTATAATTATTTTTATCATTATTGAACTCGACTGTGTTAATTTGGTCAGTACCACCTCTGCCCTTTGAAATGTTGCACACTTCAGATTTATGACACATCACAGAGTATTTCACCTGTAAAAGAAGCTTGATCCAATATGGCTTCCTGATTCTCGGCCTGTACAGTTTGTGATGACAAGAGAACATTGAAAAATCAATGGTAATGTGTTTAAAACCCAAAGTGGCAGCCACTCTACTGAGACCTTCCTGTGTCTGTTGGCTCGAGTTCCAGTCAATTACTCTTAGTGATACGTCTCTGCAACACTGTGTGTCTGTCTCGAGATTGTGCTAATGCATCACAGCCTCTGATAGTACAAGAAAAATGGCTCCCATCATCTCACCCTCACGAAGTGGTTTCATCAGGATCATCGGACAGATGCAGCTATTTTTTTAGGCTGAAAGCCGCTTTAAAAATGATGTATTTGTGTTGAGATGCTTCCCCTGAAACAGCTGTCAGTCGGAGAAAAAATGTAAAAATATTGAAAATATTTGTCACGCCTTCTCAAGAGTAATATCTTTCTTCCAAAGCTTTCTGTTTTGTACAGATATTCAACTAACATAAAGACTGACATCAGTCATAAAGAAGACATCTTGTTTTCCACCAACAGCAATGTAATACAATCCAATTAAACCTTTAAACCTCCTGTATTTGCAGCAAAGCCTTTGACTTTATATTGACAATGCCTAACTCAGTGGTTCGTAACTAGTCAAGCCACAGGGTCCAAATTTATCCTCAGTCATTAGTTCAAGGTCCACACAACATAATATATGCAGCGTCATACTTGTGTTTGGCCATATCATCGAGCTACTTTGCTGTCTCTCTCAAGTATCTGTCTGTTAGTCACTCACTCTACAGCAGGAAACAGCACTTCAGAGTAAAAGTGCTGTGCCGGAAATTCACTGTACTTAACGTGTCAAGTGTGTTTTTTACAAACTTGACACATTTGCGAGTCTGTTGCGGTCCATTCAGAATGGACCCATGACCCACCAGTTGGGAACCACTCCTCCAACTCACACTATTACATTTTCATTATCACTGTAGCTTCCTTCCAACATGACTAAATTTGCTCAGTATAATATCATGTTTTTATCACAAATATTCATATCAGTATTTGATAAAGATGGTCCAACAGCTGATATATGACATGCTTTAATTTTGCAACAGCAACTGAGAAAATTACCTGAGTGATGTCCGAAAGTGTTTTTTCATGTTGCAGATAAGCTCACTATACAGTCCTCTACATTTAACTCCCTATAAAGTGAGCATGGAGGAGTGAATGAGTGAATGATTTCAGACACAGGCCATAACTGAGGAAGAGAATGCAAGACATCTGGTTGGACACTGCTGACACTAATCTTGGGTGCCCATTTTGAAACTGCGGTGACTGTACAGATCTTCTGTGCTGCTGGGTTGAGGATGTGCGTGAAGCATCCATGTTTTAGGATTTGTAGCTTCCTTGCAGCAGCATCCCTATTTGAAAAGTGTCTACTGTCACGGCGACATATGTGTCTGGACAGATATGGATGTATTCAGTAACTGCAACTTGAGTGGTTCACAGAGGGATGCAACCACAAGGTGGTAATTCCAGTTTGGAAAGCACAAATGTATTCTTGACCTTGAAAATTGTAGTTTAACCAAACAATCCAAACCCATGATTCATATGAGGATTTTTCTTTCCAGAGCTTTTAATCATATCACCCAGTCTTCATCAGCTGATTGAGTTTGCAGAGTTGTCACTGAAATGGATCTGTTGCATGGTGAGTTCAATAGCTGTCATTATTCCATATGTGGCACATTTTTTAGGACTTTTAGGAAGTAGGTAGTAATTACAGAGATGAAGACCATGTGACATAGTTTTCTCTGGCAGCTATTCCAGGAAATGTGGTCGATTACTCACAAATACAAGCATTTGGATGTACAAAAAGATTAAATTACAGCACAGGACAGAAAGAAAAACTAACCACAAATGTCTGTGGTCATGACTGCACACTCAACCCATAACAAGACTAAAGGAGTCCAAAGCCATGCCACCATCTCTCTGAGGCTTTGAGCAGAATGCTAATGTCAGCATGTTAGTGTGCTGATGTTTAGCAGGCATAATATTTACCATGTTTCGCCATCTCAGTTTAATGTGGTTGCTTACTAATGTTGCAGCTGTGGCTGATGGGAATGTCATTAGTCTTGCAGGTATTTGGTCATGAACCAAAGTACTGGACAAATTCAAATTTTGACCTGATGTTGATGCCAAATGAAAAGTTAATGGATCTTTTAAATTACTACATTTAACCCTTCCTAAGTCCCGCCCCTTTTTTGCTCCGTCAGCTTTCCCCTTTCCTCTTACACTTAAGTAAGCTATGTCCTCGGCTCATCGAAGAAAGATGCGGCTGGGGAACTGTCATAGTCTTCATGGACACATTACAATACACATCGTCACAAATGACCTTTTTTAAGTTATGAGGCACCTCGTCCTCCAGACCTCCTGACGTTACTAACGTTACATAATGAGCCAATGAAAGTGTACAAGAGTCTACTGGACTATAACTATTTTGTGTACAGATGGGTCCTCGACTACGAGTGCCATCTTGTTTTTGGCTGTTTGAGTAAATGTACTTGAGTATAACTGACTTATATTTTAACTCTGTACATGGATGCACCACTGTGCACCCAGAGGTCTGAAACAGCGTTAAAAATCTGGATTGTGGCTAAAAACACAGAGAATTTATCACAGCTCATTGTAATTGCGTCCAACTCAAGACATGTTTAACACAATGCTTTAAAAGAATACTCAGAAGATTTGGGAGTTATGCCCTTTCTCTATCATTTTCATATTGAGACAACATGATCGATATCTTTTTTGTGTCTGTACGTCCAGAGGCTGGGTCCCAGCGTTTAGCATTGCGCTGATTGAGGGTCAGTACATCCTGCACTGTGATCTGCGGAGGGATACACCGGTGAGCAGGCACAGACGTAGCCTGTAAACAAAACTCAGTTGTTTATTTAGTCTAGCAATATCTCCGGACTATAGTAGCTGCATTGGACAACTTTGAACGCGATTTTGAGGAGTTTCTTGTAGCGGACACAGATCCAGAGCCATACCTGTTTGATCGGGATTATACAGATGAAGAACTCCAGGTGTTGGATGCTGAGCGGGCGAGAAGAGAGGCTGAATCCTCCGAGGCAGCGGAACAGCAAGGGACCGAGGGGAGACGGAGGTCAGGGGAGGACTGGTGGTGTAGCTGCGAGGCTTGCCAACCTATGCCTATGGAGGTGGAATTATTTTGCCGCACAGAATGGGATTCGGTGCTAACATCGTTGGGGAGATATATCATCAAGAGGAAAACCGCCGCAGAGAGTGCATCACAAGGAGTGAAAACTTTGCAGCAATCACTAATCCTGGCATGATTGAAACATTTTTTCATGTTCCTAAGATAAACTGGAAAAAACGCCCCAGGCCTGCAGGAGCTGATGGACAGCTTTCAGTCAGGTGAGTAATATCGCTTTATGATCGTCCGTGTCGTCTCTTTGTTTGCTTTTACCGAGTGACCTAGCGTACCTGGGGCATAACTCCTAAATCGTCAGCGTATTCCTTTAATGCAGTGGTTCTCAACTGGGCCAGCCACGGGTTCCAGGTTTCTCCTTAGTCACTGATTCAAGGTCCACACAGTTTAATACGTTCAGTGTCATATTTGTGTTTGACTATGTTGTCAAGCTAGTTTGCTGTCTCTGTCAAGCAGCTATTCACTGGTCACTCACTCTACAGCCTGAAATGGTACTTCAAAATAAAGGCACTGTACTTAAAAATAAAATGTGCTTTTTATGAACTTGACATGTTTGCAAGTCACTTTTGGTCCATTCATAATGGACTTGCGACTCCTCAAGACTGAAGACATAGGTTTTTGATCCACATCTATTGCTGTTTCTCAGTGACATTTTCTGAACCTCCCCCTGTTTACATCCTACTGTTTTGGGACTTAAAGTTTCATTGACTGGAGCAGCTGTGAACAAATCAAAGGCATTTGTAAAGTGTTGGAAGTCATTGCCTCCAGTTGCCTGGACAGTGCACCGATGTATGACATCACATGCAAAGAGGCTGTAGGGACGTCATTATCTCTATCAAATTTTATGACAACCCATCCAATGATAGTTGAGAAATTTCACTCAGCATAAATTGTAGCGTCATGATGGGGCTGCAGAAAAAATTAGAGGGTCACATAAGGCAGTGGGGTTCATCCTCTGGGGGCCATGCATATCTGTGTTACGTCATTGCAGTCCATCCAATGATGTGGAGACTTTAGCCTGGACCAAAGCAGGAGACCGACGAGCCTAGTCTCACTCCGAAGTCGTTGAAATCCAGCGCTGGGGCAGTCACTTGTGGCACCAAAAACCAACGAAAATAGGCATCCTTTAACATCAGCATGATACGCGGGTGGTTGCAGTTATAGATTAATGGCGCCCGGTGGTGTCAGGGGGAAACATGGCGGGACAAGAACCAAAGTTAAGGTGGCGAAAGTATGGCTGGGGTGGTAGGGAAGGGTGGTGGATGGGTTCAACACCCACTGACTTTCACCCGGAGGACCAGTGTTTGTTTCCGAAGATTGTAAAGCCAAACCCTGTTCTTGTTGTTGAAGGAACTAAACGTCAGTTCACAGTGTTGTACTGATGTAGTGTGTTTCTGTACGTGGACGGTACATTTCCTGTGAAAATAGAAGTGTACTTTGTGCTGTTCCGAGAGCCACCACACTGCTAACATGGCTAACAACCACAAAACCACAAAAACAACAGCAACCCGACTGTAACATACGGCACAAATATGTTTTGCTCTGCGATTCATCAGACATGTGAAAATACACAGCTAAAACTCCCCAAGTGCTTTAAAAAGAGGGAAAATCAATTCATACACTAATTAATATTTTTGTAATCAGTCTTAACTTCACACAGACGACACAAATTGCTGTGATAATTACAGGAAAATACGGCTCAGGCTCCGTGCTACACAGTGTGTGTGCGCACATCTCTTTCTTCTTCTTCTTTAAATTAGAGCACTTCAAAACACAACATCATTACTGGTGTTGATTATACAGTATGTGCAGTGTTTTGTATGATTATTCAAGACATCACCATGCTTGTACTGTAGAGGCATAAAAATGGCCCTAATGGGAGTTCTGAGCGCCGTGCAGTTATTCCTGATGTTTGTTATGTGTTTTGAAAAGATTTGGGATTCAAATCATATCTCACATCGAGCCTCTCCTCCTCCATCATGCATTACTTCACTATTGATCTATTCATCATTGAATTTTATGCAACCTGATCTTCTGTTTTAGCGATGCTTTTAATTTCTCGTGTCAGTGTCAGTCGTCTTTAATGCCTCTCAATTGTTTCTGCTGTTTTCATTCATGTATTTTAAATCCAGCTGCTGAGCGTGTCGCCTCGAACTCATCCTCTGAAAATGTCAATAGCTCATTAGACGACGGCTCCTCTCTTGTTGTCACAGGCTTTTTTCATCATTACCTCATTCTCCCTCCTGGACACCAGCTCCCACAGGACTATTACACACCACAACCAGTGTGTGTGTGTGTGTGTGTGTGTGTGTGTGTGTGTGTGTGTGTGTGTACGAGCCTGGTCATTAGAGGGGAGGCGATGGCTGCAGCGGTGTTAGTGATGTTTCAATATCAATTCACTCCAGCGCCTTGACTCTCTGCTGCTCCCCCTCTCTGCTAATCTAACCTTGTCCCCCCTGTGATACAGCACCAGGTCATTGGCCTGCATAGTTATTCATGGCGGTGGAGGAGGAAGAGGAGGAGGAGGAGGAGGAGGAGGAGGAGGAGGGGGGACCTAATGCTTATCCTCTGTCACCACATTTATTCAGGGATTTATTCAGTAGCATTTTCTTTCTAGCCTTTTTCTAGTTGTTGTGTATCTTAATGAGTCAGTGGGTTTAATTGGGTTCAGATTTATCTTATGATACTATAATCTTTTTTATCTATGTTCATAATGCCTTCCCTTATCTGTAGTTTCCTGTGTTCTTTATTGTATAATGGATGGGGGTTGCCTTTATTGCAAACAAAAATCGGTTCCTGTTACCATCAGATGCCATATTAAATCATATCAAGGCAAAACGTTTTGCAATTATGTTATTAGATTATTTTATGGTGCTGCCCTCACAGCCCTGTCTCCTAGAAATGTACAACTAATTTGAAACAGCAAATATGTTTTTTAAGGGGAAACATAATGTCGAGCAAATGACGTTTTCTGTTAACATAATGAGGAAGTGTTGCTAATTGCACATCTGGCAAATTGCAAATATGTTTATACTGAACAAAACGTGCACTGCAAACATATTTTAGGCATCAGTACAATCTTAACTAATAATGAATTTTAAATAGTTTTCTACCAAAACAGGTGATCTTATACCAATGCAATATCTAACATAAGGGGATTGATAAACTGCAGCATTGAAAATTGGCAAAATGACATTTTTGGGTGATGAACTGTTACATGCATCTCTTTCAACATACACGGTTGTTTTTACAGGAAATTTACCGTTTACATACAGTCAAAATAAACACACTGCATCGGTTCAACACCGCAAATTGACTTTTTTTTCCCTGCAAGACCAAACGCACGTGGTTAGGTTTAGGAAAAAAGAACAGAGTTTGGCTTTATAATCTTACGGGACACAAACACTGCTCTCCCAAGTGAAAGTCTGTATTTGTTGGACCCATCCACCCCCCCTCCCACCTGCATACTCAGACTTTTGCACCTTAACTTTCATTCTTGTCCCAACGTGTTTCACCCTGATGCAGTCAAGCGCTGTTAAACTACAGTGGTGACCGGCTCCATACCTTGCCCACATTAAAGGACAACTGTTTTCGTCAGTGTCTGATGCCGTAAGTCACTGCCCAAGTGTCTTTTATTGTCATGCTATGTCTTTGAATTGGTATTTATTGTCTTTTCTCTTACTTAAATGTTTAGTTGCCGCATCAGCGTCTACTGTAATGGGACGGAGTGTTTCCATATACATTACATATGATACATAGATGCTTAACAGTATATTCGTGAATCTTCCCGACTGTAACCAAGGTGCTTTTGTTGCCTAAACCTATGACCAGAGTCCTGAGCCAAACCCTGAGGTTCTGGTGTCATGGTCCTACGCTTTGTACCCCCGCCATCCTCCCCAGCCACCTCCTGGTGAAGCCTTCACAATACATGAACGTAATGTTTCATTACCTGAAAGACATGTCGACTCTGATCATAATCCAGGCAGAGATTCCACCTCCACAACGACATAATGAAGAACGCAGTTTAGTAACATACAAACATGATTTCTAAGGGACGGGTTGACCCCCCTCGATGTCGTCTTTTTGTCTCTGCTTTTCCGTGCATTTGTCTTGCAGAACACGTGTATCACCAGCGGGCTTCTGCGGTAGATGAGCTTTGACCCTGAGGTGATCCTCAAAGAGAGAAACACATTCTTCATGAGGCAGCTGCTGACATCTGGCCATTTGCAGTCAGAGAGTCTGAACACTGAGTCAGCCTGCCGTTAGATTTTGTACATGCTTCCCTCCGGTTAGTCATATGTGAAGAACTCAGCTATTAAACCTTTGTGAGATTTAAAAATGAGGAGATAAAAACAGAACAGAACAATGTGTGTTGCATGAAAACTGATAGGGACTGTGTGTGTGTGTGTGCTGGATCTCTGTGTGATTATCCACCCTGAACTGGAGTCAGGTCTGCACAGCCTCCGCCATTGATTTAAAACCCCGACAACGGAGCAGAGGGGACCTCGTATTATTACACGGCTTTATATTACAGAGATGCAGGAGCGTTTTTTCCTCATGGATGAAGCCACATTAAGGGCACACACACACACACACACACACACACACACACACACACAGGTAAATAGAGCTCTTGTCAGGTGATGAAATCCAATCCCTCTCCTCTTGGCAGCTCATGGAGGAGAGCTTCGCCCTCCTGAGCGTGATGGCCACTTTCTGCGTGCAGTCACGTTTGTGGGCCGACATCGAGCGGAAAAACGGCTGGAACAATGGAAAAACAAGGGTGGGGGGTGTTTGGGGGGGATGGTTTTCCGCAACGGGGGAAATGCGGCTTGGAGCATGAAATCAGAGCCACTGGAGATGGCTGCTCTGACTGAATCCTGCTCTCCTGTTCTGCTGACTTGGAGGTTTGTGGCTGTAATGAATATCTTGCCAGGGATTGTGGAGGCTTCCCTGGGCTGCTCTGTATTCAGCTGCAGCTCAACACAAGGTAGACTCAGTGACTCTACAGATGGATGGATGGTTGGATCTTTTTTTTCTCTCCTCTGCTCTACTCTTGATGAAATTCATTGCTTGTGTAATAAGGGTTTTATTGTGCGCTGACTGGGTTTCATAATACACTCTCCGTGCACAGTGGAGATAAATCAGCCCCCAGAAAGTCATTTTGAGGTATAATTGCTTACACATTCAGTCCTCACCTGGGGTTTGCCATTTAGTCACACTGTGCCTTCGGTGAAATAAGAACAAAACACCAGAAAATGTGCGCTGCATGAAAAAAATATCTATTTACATTAAGGGGAAATTTATTCAGGAGTATTTGCCCTTCAGGGTGTAAGGTCCTCGTTCAGCATTAAAGGCTTTTCTTGAAAATATTCCTCAATGAGAAGCTGTTTTGTAATTGCTAATTGTATTCTGATTATTTTCAGGTATTTGCCCTTTTTTGTCACGAGCCACCACACACCTCAATGTCATGTGCTAATATAGCTTATTAAAATAGTAAACTGACAGTTAGCTGAACCTTTGTAGTTAGTTCGGAGAGTGGTGGCTGTTAGATTTCCAAAAACAAAGCAGAAGTGCAAAGAACGTGTCCTTTTGTCTTCTCTAACATAATTTGGAAAACATTAGCGTGTCCAGCTAACGAGCTTTACCAGCCTACTTACAGTTGTAACTGACTGTTATTTAAGATTTTTTCAATACTTGGTTCTTTTTCATTTCTAAATAATTGCTTTTTAGAAAATATATTAATTTGAAAATGAATAAATTCAGAGCCGAGTTATTGAATATTTTCAATCTAACTAAATATTGTTTCCAGAGCAGCAACAGTAATTTTTACAACAGCAAAGTCACTATATAAACAATATTACTGACATCACAAGTTTAGTCACTGTAAGTCATTCCTCTTGTCCTCCTGCCCTCTGTCCTGCTCCCTCTTTCCTGATGTGCAGGTAACATTTGTGCTGGTATTGATTAGCTCTGGGGCTCATTTAATATGGGTTTCTGTACCCAAACCTAACTGTTACTCAGCCAAGGAGGATTAAATGTTACGTTATTTTGTGGAGTTGCAGCTCAAATCCATTGTGTAGTATTTCCTCACCGTGTGAAAGCTGACTGGATGCTACTACATCAGAAATTAGGAGAGCTAATGTTAGCAGCACGGTTTGTGAAGTTGGACATGTTGCAATAATTCACTACAATCCCCAGTGTTTCTGTAAAATTATGTTCTGTTTGTCACCATAAATAAAATGCCAGATTTTCCATTTCTGGGGGAAAAAAAATTCAGACAGTGAGGTGCAGACACCTTTTCAAAACAGCAAAATCAATGTGAGATAGCAACCACATTGACAGAATAAATGTTCGTAGAGTAAAGCTCTATTTGGATAGGATCAGTTTAACGTGGAGACGTGGGGTAAGGTAATTATTAACAGGGATTTTAGTTCTGTCCGAATGCTGCATGTCTGTAATCATTATGGATAATTTATTACCTTCTGTAAAACAGTCCAGAGAAAATACCTCGGGTAACATTTATCCTGTGTGAATGCAATCCTCTGTAAAAATGTATGTAAAGATTTCAACACGTCATGTTTACAACCATTTTTCCACATTTACATCTAGTTTTCCATGTTTTTTTTTTTTTCGATGATGGAGGCACTTGAAGAAGCATTCGGTGTTGTCGGCAGTCGTGATAGTGGACATTCTTCTAATGCTCGCAGAGCCCTATGTGGGAGACCAATCAAAAAGGTTGAGAAGAAAGCACTCAGAGCCACGAGACTTCTGGTTGTGTTAGGTAGGCCTAGTATAAATCCATATTGCTAATTGTTGTGTACACACAATCCAGATCATGGGCAATATTTCATATTGGGCTAATCATTAATTATTATTTTCTTTACATTTCAACAATGCCTGTGGTTATGTTTAGGCAGAAAAACCAATTGGTAATGGTTGGGAAAATATTTATTTAACCTTTATTTAACCAGGAAGTCCCGTTGAGATTGAAAATCTCTCTTTTACAAGAGAGACCTGGCCGAGATAGCAGCCAATCAGAACACACATTTAAGATGCAACAACAATCCATAATAAAGCAACAACTGTTCAAACATAGTGGCCTCTCAAGAAAAACAAGCACACGTCTCTGTCACCACATTCTTGATGATGCCCTTAAATTCATCAGTGGATAAGTGTTTCTAATTAGAGATCATGTTTTGGCTCAAATATTTGCTTTTGGTGGCACAATCATGGCCGGAAATGTGACCGATGTCCCACTAAAACACACTCTGTTCTGCTGTGTGTTGGTGTGGAACAGTGGAACAGCAGTTTGGCAGCTGTCTCGCCATGGTGGCTTTTTAGAAATGCTGATATGAAATGTACAAATGTAACATATCTGCGGTCTGCAGAAATACACAATGCCAATATTTTCTTGTGGCGATGGGGCTAGACACAGTTCAGAACAGCTGGATTTCATAACACATTAAACGGACAATAGAACAGTAAAACAAAGGGAACTTTTTTTGTGTTTCTTTTTTGTCGAAATCAGACTGAGGAAATCCGTTTATCCGTCACTGGACTCTCGTGTCTCTACCATGTGTGTCGGACGGTGGGAGGAAGAGGAAGGTCTCAGCCAATTGGCTTCTCATCACAGAGCTCGGCCTTCATCACCACTCCTCCACTCACACACACACACACACACACACACACACACACACACACACGAGAATAATCGTCTCCTCGTCCCCATGTGGTTCTCTACTACACAGCCAGAGATGAGTGAACTGAATACTGAGCTGCTTATTGGAGCATGATTACACACCAAAGGACCCACAGCTAAATATCACCCAGATGAACAGCCATTTCCCCACAACAATAGCTAATTGAACACAGCGCCCTGCCTCTCAAAGGCTGTGTTGCGGCCTATTGAAATGGTGCAGGTTGATATTTCTTTCAAAAGAGACTCTCAAGAAGCGAGTATCCACAGCTGCTGTCAGCGTTAAGTGGCCTGAGTGGCCCTAATTTCCTGCAGCGTAACAAAGACTGGATAAAATACTGCTGGATAGTCACTTAGGAGCTGTGGAGTGGGAACAATTTTGATGGACAATCCTGCAGAGTCAGATCTCAAGGATACGCAAAACTGTATGCACAAAGCACACAGCATGAGTGCTGCATTCAAAACCCAAATGACGACATTATTTGGTAAGTAATTGTTTCCTATCATGGGGATGTGCAGATTTAAATGCACAGTATGTCATTTCTGCTGCAGACTTTGATGACATCATGAGGTAGTGTGGGTTCATGGACCAATGTTAAACAACCTCCACTGCTGATGAAATCTATGTGACATGTTTCGACAAAAGTCATGTTCAGATGTATTATTATGTATTTTATTCACGTTATGTCAGTTCATTCTAATGAAACAGCTGTAAACAAGTAAAGTTAGCTAACCTACTGATGGCTCAATGACTTCCCTCCTCTCTGTCTCTGACGTATCATCTGGTGTTTCCCGTGTTTCCCCTGGAGCAACTAGAGAGGTTAAAGAATTCTCTGAGTTTAAACATTGTCGGAAACATTTCAGATGTAAGTATTTTGAGTGGTCAGATGACTAATTATGGATTTAATGGTTCTCCATGGGATGCTTAAAGTTTGGGATATTTTTTATAACCCAACCCTGATCTGTACTTCCCCACGACTTTGTCTCTGACTTGTTTGGAGAACTCCTTGGTTGTCATGGTGTTGTTTGCTTGGTGGTGTTGCACTGGTGTTGATTCTGGGGCCTATCAGAACAGGTGCATATATACTGAGATCATGTGACACTTAGATTGCCCACATGTGGATCTTATTTAACTAATGATGTGGCCTCTGAAGGTTAAGGATGGGGCTTCATAGCAAAGGGGGTGAGCACATATGCAAGCACCACTTTTCAGTTCTGTATTTGGAGTGTTTTGTGCAGGTCCGTTACATAAAATCATAAAACCCATTTAAATTCCAGGTTGTAAGGCAACAAAATAGAAAGAATACCAAATGGGGTAAATACTTTCGCAAGGCACTGCAGCTGATCTAAGAGCTGCCTGAGACTGTGATGAGCTTCAATGTGATAAAATCATGTGTTATGCTGGTCCTTCGCTCATGGTGTGGGATTGTTTGTGAGCAGCTAACAATATATATCTATATAAATATATAATATATAATATAACACTCACTGTACTGTATACAGCTGGGAAAAGAAAATTTAAGGTGGGACGGAAATGAATTTTTGAAAACTGGAAATCTCAACACCTGGAAAGGTCACCTGTCTGACTCACTGGATAAAAAACAAACCTCAAATCAATGTAGTGTCCCTTTAATGTGTGAATTTAAGTTGAAACTGAATCAAATAAATGGCATTTTTTTATTTACACAAATCCACCTGTTTCTCCAGATGTAGCAGAGATGCTGTTTTCATTCATGGCTCACATAAAAGATGGACTGAAGGAAAACCAATTCTCCAACACAACAAGACCACCAGTCTCCGTCTCAGACATCACCACAGAGTAGAATCAAATCCTCTCCGACACAACACATATTCATGATAAACCTCACAGTTGAAGTACTTGTTGCAGGGCTGTTGCACTGGATTGCGTAACGCTGTTGATGTTGTTATGGCGTCCCGCTGTCCCGCTGTTGTGCTCAGTTACTAATAGAGGCCCGGCTTTGATATCAGAGCTCGGCGTGTTGTCTGAATGTTTGGACACGTTGTATCGAGGTGCAGCAAATCTGCTTCCATTGGAGCCAACCTGCCAACATCAGGCAGGCCCCCCTCTCTGAGTGTGTAATCACTGCGCCGATCCCTGCTGTGGAGAGTGTGTGTCCATGTCTGTGTGTGTGTCTGTCTGTACAATAGCATAAATGCTTGCAGTGTGCGCTCATGAATACTGATGAGTGTGATGTGTGTGTGTGTGTGTGTGTGTGTGTGTGTGTGTGTGTGTTTAACGACTGCTGAACCTGCTATTAACATTGAACAGCTTGGGATATATGATGTCTGACTCTCATGAATCAATTCTTAGAGATAGATAGATAGATAGATAGATAGATAGATAGATAGACAGACAGACAGATAGATAGATAGATAGATAGATAGATAGATAGATAGATAGACAGATAGATAGATAGATAGATAGATAGATAGACAGTGTGTGGGCTCAGGTGAGCTTGCTGCTCTTCCTCGGTGGCTTGAAGGTCGATCGACGCTGGTTTTAGCCTCCAGGGCTTGCTGTCAATCTGTCTGCTCCTATCACATCTTTATCTTTATAATGATGAGATACGGGCTCTGTGCGGGCTGAGGGTACTCTAATGCATTCGCTCGCTCTGGCAGGCAGACATTGACTCGTGCACACACACACACACACACCTGTACACACATACAGGACCGGCTGCATGTGGCATTCTTTGCTGTGTCTGAGTGGCCCCTTGTATCGATTCTCGCTGCGGGATGAGCTTGTGCCAATTAATTTTGAACAGCATTAATTGGCTGAGTGTGGAGATTTTTTTTTTAACCTTGGGGACACCTGGTGAATAATCTTAACACAGGGTCCACATACTTAAGGAGGACTTTAGGACCAAGGACATCTAATTAAAATGGTTATTTTTTTGTTTCCATTGTGAAAGTTGTGGACGGTACCAATAGATCTGTCCCCATTTTTTGTCACCCCTCTGTTGGGATTAGAAGGAGCTACAAACACTCGGCAGTACGTTGATTGGTCAATAGAGAGCCATCCCTCTTGCTCAGGAGTGAGTTGTGGCTGGTTGTGTAACCACTGTTCATACTGTGGCAAATATTTCATACATTAGTAACTATACCTATAAAGTAAAAAGATGTTTTGTTTTCGTTGCCTCTCTTGAATGGCATATGCTGCAATGGTGATCTTTAAGCATTTAAAAAAATGAATATGAGTTTCAACTGGCACATAATCCTCACTTGTCAGTACCAAACTCCTGCTCTTGCCTGACAAGGACTCAATGCACAAACCTGCTATTTTATAATATCCCCTCGAGAGAGACTCTCACTCCAGCCTTTCCCTTTTTTTTATTCTGAAAAGTCATGGCGCAGCCACATTCCAAGGATGATAAGCAAACCAACGCTTTGTTTCACCTCGTCTGCATCACATACCAATGCACAAGGCATCCTTTAGCATCTGTATATGATGCACAGCTGTGTCCTGGGTGGAACATGTAGTAACATGTGGCTGACGTTGTCAAACACTCGTGTGTAGGCAATGAAACTGCTTGGTTTGGATAAGAAAAAACATAATAAGAATGTAACATGAGTGACATAAGTACAAGCAATGTGGACTTTTGCTTGCACACAGGACACAAACAGTGATCTCGTGGGTAAAAGTCTGCGGTTGTTTGACCCAGGAGTTTTTTGCTCCTTATACTTCATCAGTTGCTCTGAGCGTCAGTTAATGTTGCAGATGGGTTTACACTGGGGTTAGTTAAAAGCCCAGTGTGTCTCAGGGGTGCTTTGGACGTCTGTATCAAACACCAATGGGGTGTGACAAAGCGTTGGGATATGCAACCTGAGAATGAGGATAAGCTGGTTGTTGAGATATTTCAGTCTGTGTCAATGACTGAAAAAACTGTTAAAAAAAAAGATACTACTGTGCACGTAATGTAGCATCAAACCCCCAAACAGCTCATTCATAACTTGTATCTTGTTTTGAGATTGACTTTAAGACTTTAAAAAAGACTTTCATCCAAAACAAATTGCGTTTCAGTCTGTGCAACTGTGAGCACATTTCTCCTTAAGCTGAAAGCAAGGCTCACTTAATAATGTAAAATCAAGAGGCAAACCCTGCTGCTCCTCCACAGACAGTAAACGTTAGAGGGAATTGGGAGCACGCTGGACATGCTGGGGGCAATTTTAAGGGGAAACAGACATTTTCTGGTGCAGACAGTTCAGTTGTAAACTCATTTGAATGTTAAAGCATGAAGAAGCCCTGGCTCTGCTGGGGGAAATCCTTGATTGGTGTCTGTGTTCTCTGGTTTCACGAGCCGGGTTTGTTCATGTTCACAAATGCAAATTGGCTTCGATGGGCATGAAAGAAGAAACTTGATTTTCTTTCCTCTTTCTCTGGCTTTAGTGGCCCACATAAGCATATGAATGCTTCCCCGCCTTTCAGTGCGTGCACGTGTGTCTCTGCTGAAGATGCACTGATGTTTCAAACTGTGTCATCTGGTAAAATCATCAGAGCACAGCGAAACGCCGCCGGGACCATCCCCAAACACAAACTCATCGCCTGAAAGAGAGAGCAGCGCACCATCCAGTTCCTCCCTAAAAAAAAGAAAAAAGAGAGAGAATTGAGTCTTTGCCTGAATTACCACCTTCTTTTGGTATTTGCCTCGTTAAAGATGAATACAAATGAACTTGAAAGAGGTTTAGATGAAAAACAAAGAGGTACACAGACCCCGCGTCATTTTCTCTGGGCCTCTGGGCTTTGAGTTTATGGCCCGAGTTCCTGCTTTGTAAATAAACACCAAACAGCCGCTGCTCTGCTTTTACTTCACCAAAGGGAATATTTCAGCGTGTGTGTTTAATGAATGTGAATCTGTGCTTGTGCATCTGCATGTGAGAGGAGTTTGGGACTTTTTTGTGGGTCTAATTAATGTTTTAGTTGACGTATGTGTCTATTAGCGTGTTTGTGTACATGTAAGCATTTTGGGTTTGCTTTCTGTGTGTGTGTGTGTGTGTGTGTGTGTGTGGTTTCTTTGCAACATAATGGAAATCATTTTGCAGACAGGCACCGAAATAGCTTCAGTGTATCCAGTCAAAGAGGACTTGTCATGTTTAACACACCCAGCGCCTCCTTTTCAAAACAAGAAGTGTTAATAGCAACAATTACACGTGTCAGCCCGCTGTTATTATTAACATGTATGTTCCCACTAAGTAATTGTTTTAGGATCGAAAATGACAAAATGACACAACATTTTTCCAAGAGTTGTCGGCACAACGGGGAGCACTCTGGGTGAGGAACAATGCGGGTGTCTGTCATTCGTTTTACAGTGTTACAGCTCAGCTACAGCTGTGAGGAAGAAGACAGGCCCCATTTAATTCAGACAGAGAGGCTGAAGGAGCGATGAGGGGGGAAGGGAGCAGCCACAGGGCTTTTTTTTTTTTTTTTTACACTCTGTCACATGTCCTCCCTGCACCTTGTGCTGCAATCGCCTCTCTCTCTTCTCCAGTGTTGCTGGAGACATGATGAGCACTGAAAACACCTCGTCTGCCACCACATCCAAATATGAACCTCAAATGGTTTCAGACAGTTTTATCATGATGGAAACACAGCAAGGCGTGAGGAAAGATAACAATCAAAGATCAGGACGGCTTTGTTTTGAGCTCTCAGGTGTTGAATTTACTACAATGTAAAATATACTCCAATATTCCATTTTCTTTACTCCAAGTCCTGCATTTAAAGGTAGCAGCAAACAGCTATTTGCTATGTAAAGATCTGGTGGAGTAATGGCGTCTTCAGCTGGGAATCAGTGTGTGCTGTAGCCCAATCATGGATGTATAAAGAGAACTGGAGATTGCTTTGGAGGCTGGGCTTACTCGTTTGAAAGTTGCTCAGCGGTTCACGAAGCCTCAATAAACGGCGCTGCTTCTGCTGTGTGGCCCATAGATGCACTAGAGACGTCCGCTGGTTGAGCGCTCCGCTAACTTATACAGGGACTAGACTTTCCAAATGTCATCAGTCAATCATCAAATGGACTGAATTCTGATTGTAAATCAAGTCACTTCATGGTGCTTATGATGCTCAGAAACAATTATCCACTGATTTACAGAAATCTCTTTAGCCGTTTAAGTCTATGGGAAAAAGCCTTTTTGGGCCACGTGCCAACAATGTGAGGGACCTAATTATATTGTTGGGCCACTATAAAAATTGGCATCAACTTCCTGGTTGTGATCCAAGCTTGTCTGGTTGTTGCTGTGGTGGACAGTCATACTGTGCAAGCAAGTTCGTGCATGTGAGTCCCTGCGAGTGTGTCCGACTGGCTAGCTTAGCTCTGTCAGCACTGTTGCAGTTGTTATGGATAATTATTATTCATATTATCAATGTAATTTAAGGTCACGTACGATTTTGCTGAACAGTCTCTTTCATACTGAACTTTATATTTATATTGTTTTTTTCTTACTGATGCCACAACATGTAAGCAGCATTTAAATGCTGGAGCTGGTGGGACGGAACAATTATTTATGTTTTGTATATTAGACTAACTGATTTATCAATTATGTGTTTAAGTTTTTCAGATTTTAATCAGGTCTACTGTACTTATTTTATGGGTAGTTTAATATTTAACAGTTTATCATACTTAATTACGACTAAGATGATCTGATATTTCATGCGTAAAATGTTTATTTGCTAATGAACTCATAACTATAGCTATCAAATAAATTAACTGGGGTAAAAAGTGAAATATCTACTCACATTTCCTACAGCTGGCGCTTGATAAAGGAATGAGCCTGTGTTTAAAGCTACTGTATGTCTCTGATATCTCTGATAAAACACAATGACAGTTTGAATACGTGACTCTGGGGACAGATGATTTGAGGCAGTGATACCCAAGAGAGTCCGACATCAGCGACTGTGTGACGCTTTGTCTCCTGAAAACAAGCTGAACTGTGTCTTTCATTTGGCCCCGAGGAGCAACTGGTTAATAAAAGCAGCAGGGCAGTCTGTAACACCACGAGTCCCCTGGGGGCCGGCTGCCACTGCCAATACACACATACATACGCACAGACACGGACATGCAGTGAATACACACACACTAACACACACACTGTGCATTCATAAGACATGGACATCCACTGTTACACACACACAGCAGCTGGGAGCGTCTCAGGCCAGGTGAGGCTTAAATATTTCTATTTCAGCTCCCAAAAGGATGCAGACAAAAACCTGCTTACAGTAATGTAGAGAGAGTAGGACACCTGTGAGGGATTTTAACTTGGAAATCAGTTTGAAGTGTTTAACCTCTCTTTGACTGTCTCCAGCTGCAGAGAAACAAAAATGCCTGCAAGGGATTTTTATCCAAAGATAGCCGGCTTCGGTTTCATGGGAGCCTGATGCTGCTATTTTTAAGAGTCTTAAAGCAGCACAAAATTTCCCTCTGAAAATGTGGAATGCCTTTAATTCAAAACTTTTTGCCTTGAGTTAAACGCTAAGATCTCAGTTTAGCACATGAGCATGCTAACACCAGCTAGCACCAAACAGAGGGAGGAGTGATGGAGTGTCATTAGCTTTGCAGGCACCTTCGGAAGTCTCAATTAGCCACGTGTTAGCAACCACCTTTTATAAGACACCTAAAAGCTTCAAAATTCTCAAGGGTAATATTTGACATATTTTATGTTGTAAAACAAACACAGAGGTTGATTAAGCTTGAGTTAACCACAGACCTTATTTCAGGCAACTAACCGAAAAACCATTCAAACAAATTTTGAATGAGGGAAACAGGAGTGCTAAGGATTGCCAGATTGTGATAGCTGCAGAGGTATGGCGTCGTCCCAGCGCTATCCGTCGCAAATTCTAGCCGACGAACGGAAAAGCAAAGCCAGAATCAACATCGGTTCAGCTTTGGATCGTTGGTGTCAACTAAAGGCAGAAAAAGGGCTAAAAAGCTGCTTTCCTTCTGGACAAATAAGCTAATGTTTGCTAACTAATGCAGCAGGGTTATAAAAAGATACATCTACTGAATATATCTAATATCTAGTAAAGCCAAACTAGTAATGACACTGCACCTAGAAGAAATATGTTAAGAAAAAGTAAGGATGATGGTTAATTTCAGTTCTCTAGAAACTGCGTTTTTGGGATTGTGATTGTTCCAGTTTTAGAGTTGTCAAATAGTGATGTAAAAAAGTAAATCTAATGAATATATCAAATATACAGTACAGCCGAACTATCATGTTATTATTATTATTGTTGGTGGGAAATTATAACAGACACAGGACGCGAACCATGGCAGAAAAATGGCTACGTCCCCGCAAGATCAAACACCGCAGAAGTTAGTAAAGGACGTGTTGAAAACTGCTACACAGACGGAGGTGGAAGGGCGGGACTTCAGCGGGTGGCTCGTTCTGCCCAATGATAGGCTGATCTATGCAGCGAACTTCCGCCCACTCAGACTACAAGATGGTTAGTAAGATGGCAGTGGATGGCTAAAAAGCATTAATTAAGAAATTTGGAAATCAAGGAAACTTCTCTGCCATTTCTACATTTTTTGCTGTATCAAATACATACTTAACCGTGACAACACTGTATTGTATCAAACTGAACCGTGAATTTTGTGAACCATTTCACCCCCAGTGTCCACACAGCTCATGTGTATTTCACAAAGAGCCCCCTTCAAATTTTGCTCTGTGATTTAATTTATATGTGGCATTGGCCGTGTTGTCATGTGGCTCTGTGCTGGTGGCAACTACACACACACACACACACACACACACACACACACACACACACACACACACACACACAGCCCTTCATATTTCACATATTTAATTAAATTCAGCTACAAGCAAGAACACAAATGTCCTGACTCATTTTCTCATGCAAATAGGGCAACATTAGCCTACAGGTTAGAAAAGAGGGTGTGTGACGGAGATTTATATACCAACTGGCAAAAACTGGGGGCGTGTATGAATGAGCAATACTCTCCCAAAGGGAATACTACTGTTGTGCCTGTGAGCAAGTCACACAACAGTAGAGCACTATGATGTTGCTGGGCAGCTCCCATTGGGGAATGTTTGTAAGTGACCTTAATTTGTCCTGTGGTTTCATGTGATTTCTGCCTCTCTGCATTTTTTTTTTTTTTTTTTTGCATCTGTGGCTCCATGAAGCTTATTTGACTCTCGTGATAGCTCATGGCTGATGGATTAACTAATTCATTGGTATGTTTGTGAAGCACCATTAGTCCTTATTGATCCCAAGAGTCTTTGGTACTGTAAATATATTGATTGGGCTTTTCACTGCCTGAATGTCAGAGGTCAAAAGATAAATCACTGGACATAAGCATGAAATCCATTTTTCTTTGAATTTTTTAGCCATGCGAGGTATGACTGTATGGATCACCGATTTTGGGGGTGGTGGGCTCAGCCATTCCATGTTCATTGTGGTGCTCTCAAAGCAAGCTACAGATATAAATACACACATGCCGTCCTACAAAAGTTCAGCTCTGCCTTGCCCAGAGTTTTTAGGACACCTCTTATGTTGGCTTCAAATCAAAAATGTCGCCATATTGGTGCAGTTTTAGCTTTCTTGCCATTTCTCCTCTTGTCACCCGAAAACACATGAACTTTGTTGTAAACAAACATCACGTGTGACAGGACTGCCAAAACCGTGAATCAACCCAACTCTAGTCATCAGTGGAGTCTTGTGATTGGTTCCCTCGCTCCACAAGAAAGGTAACCCTTTCACATGCTTGTCCCTGCAATGTTGCTGCTTTCATTTACAACACAGCCGTACCATACCGGCATTTTCCCAGAAATGCTACTAGGTGTAACAGGTGAGTGTTGGACCCAAAAGTAGCACCGTGGACAGGCGGAACAGTTTATAATGAGCTTTAATGCACCGCTTAGATAAGTACAGAGAGAGCAAACTGGTGAAACAACTGAGAGAGTCAGTGTTGAGGTTCAGAGCTTTCCGAGAAGCCGATGCAGTCTAAATGGAATGCTAAAGCCAAAAACAGGTTAATAGCCGGCATTCGCACACACAGCAAATAGTTCAGCCATGGCGAGCAGGCAAACAGAAACCAGGGAGGCTGAAGGAAAGTTCTTGGTCATGGGCAGAATGCTGAGTGGTTTACTGGGGAGCAGATAAAACAGGACAGTCAGGGGCACGCCAGGTCGATAAGGAGGAAGCAGTCTGGGAGCAAACACTGGAAAGTCTTGCATGCGAGTGGCGAAGAACAATCTTGCAAGGAGAGTCTGTGAAGCTGGAGTTTTTATAGTGGCAGGAGGTAGTGATGTACAATTGAGAGGTGTGAGCTCGATGTGGTGGTTGTGATCAACACATTCTCACTCAGACCGGGTCACATATTTATGTTTGGTCGTGAACTTTCCACGTCCTAATACGACATGAAAGGTACCCTGGTTGCATTGGTTGTTGATGTTCTGGGACAGAACATGCGTTGATGCGTGAAAGTCGGTGTTTGTTGGACCCATCCACCACCTACAGTATCTCACCTGCCCCAGCTGGACTTTTGCCACCTTAACTTTCGTCCTTGTCCTGCTGCCGCCGGGTGCCATTAAACTATAACAACAACCAGCCGTGTATCATGCTGATATTAAAGGATTGATTTCTGACGCCACAACTCACTGCCCGAGCGCCTGATTTCGATGACTTTGGAGTGAAACCAGACTCATGTGGTGTATTGACAGGAGTGGGAAATGTGTGGACAGGTGATAGGCTTCCAGGTAGCTGTGCTGGCGAGAGAGTGGACAACTACAGAATGAGCTGAGAAGATGGCATGTATGGCAGGTCAAAAGTGCCCACTGTGACGATAGGTCTTGAGGTAGGAAACTGGTGGTACAGATTTCTCTGGACATTGATCCCTGATCCTTTTCACACACACAATATACCCATGCAGGAAGTGTTCAGGAACATCCTGGGATAGATTGCATGTGTGAAAGTGGCTCATGACTGCAGACTCTTCGTGTTGCCACATGCTCACTGCACTACTGGGCAATGTAGATTAACTATTTAAACAAGATTTAAATGGTTTTAGGCATGTAGGTTAAAATGAGGCTACATCAAGTTTAAAGTGAAATATTTGCCGTGACGTCTTTATCTTGAGCTCCAGTATGTCCTGTCAGATTGCACCAAACCTTAGAAAACATCCTGAGCTGTATGGGAGCCACAGCACTGATGTGAAAGAAAAGGACATCCAGTGTTCAGTGGGTCATTACTACTTCACCAAGAACTGTTTGGAGAATCCTGTCACTGTTGCAGAGTGTTGGATTCCTACTGCAGTGACAGAAATATGAACTTCTCTGGATCCCAGTCGAGAGAGTCCCCCATCTGGGGACCGCCGCATGCGTTCCAGCTGTGATGACACAGAAAAGGAAGCCGTGACACAGAAAAAAAGCCAGCAGAGATTGTAGCCTAATGGGTTAGTGTTCCAGTAGTGTGCTTTTCTGCACCAGGAGATGATGTGATGTAAGGCTACACAACAGCGGCTTTCAGCCAGCAGTGTAACCGTGCCCTGGTCTGCCTTCATACCGCTCAGGCATTGACAGAGTCTCCTTGCATATTCATGTGCTGAGGGAAAAGGATTTTGTTGCTCTGAGAAACTAGTAAAAGTCAGCAGTTAAATGTTTAATGGCCGCTGCTGTGCTGAACTTTCAGGATGAAGGGATGGATGAAGGGCAGGATGGAAGAAGCGAAAGAAGAGACATGGTGGAACATTTACATGACATAAATGGTCTCTGCAGCTTTTCTTAAGCTGCCCAGCTCCACCACAAATACATACATAATAGACACAGAAGAATAAGGGGAAGCCTGATGAGAAGAGCATATAGCATATGGCTAAATCTGAAGTTTGGGGCTGCAACAGAGAAATCCATCTGAGACATAATGAGCTCATCCAGCTGTCTGAAGTGAGACTTGAGCGTTCCGTATGGTTATTAGTGTGAATCTTCTCTCTCTATAGACAGTGATGTGTTAAAGCTAATCAGCAAAACTATAATATTCTCGCTGTGAGTGCTTCCTGAAGCATTGAGCTCTTTACTGATGTCATGTTACATGATTTCTGGGTAATTAAGTCCATCAAACATTTACAGATTTTAAAGTTACATGCTGCTACAACTTGGGGCTGCAAGAGTGCAAAGTTTCATTGTGCTTTTATGTGGCATTTTTCCTGGTCTGAATTAAGGTTAAAGCCCACTGAAACAAAATTAGAGTTTGAGATCATATAAATAAACTAGCCTTGATTTAAACAGTTAATAATCTGGGAAACAATTCAGTCATTTTACCTGAGGTGCTGAAAACTGGTGATATGAGTTGGTTTATTCAGAGAGCAGGTACTGTTGTATGATAGTGGGTTGATTTATATAGCCTACATTAACTGTGCACACAAATTGCAGTCCTCTGCCGAAAAAAATTGAGCATTAAACACTGAATTTCCTGAATTCAGGTGAATTGTTATGCAGCAATTTGTTCCTTTTCTGCAGGAATTTATGATGTGAATGTCTTTAAATTTTGTCAAAATAAAAGTCTTTTTTTTATGAGGGATAAATGCACATTTTCTTAAAATTAAACATTTTAAATCTAGACCTGTATTCATGCATTTTTTTTTAACATATAGCTGCGGCTTTTATCATCTTACAGTGAGCTGTGTGGTTTTTTGACTCTGCCGGAACATATTCCTTTGGGTTGACACACATGCTTGCTGTTGTGGAGATGGAAATGATGAGTCTAAAATTACAGGATAAACTTAAGCCACTGAGGTTTCTGGTAGAGAAACAGTTTAAAAAGAAATGTATTCATTTAAACCATTGTCAAACTTGCTTTCACATATAAATAAATGGATATGCTTATATTCTAAATCACTGTGTCTCGTACCCCATGGGGTTCTTCGGAGCACAGCAGGGGGTACTTCACATTTTTTTAAAAATGCTAATTTATCAGTCATGCATAACTCCTTAAAATAATTATATCACTGAATAGTAAGTGTAAATTATTTAAAAAGGACTACAATGCCGTCTTAGTGTAACTGCGTGATGACAAAAGTTAGTTTGCCATGAATTTAATAACGGACTCTAAACGTTTGAAATGCAGCATTTCAGTGTTTCAGTTATGAGGTTGTTGTTTAATTCATTTCTAAATTACCATGTATTATCTTCAGAGCTGAAGCTTCTGTAACAGCTTACCCAGAAGATTCTCAAAGGTTTGATGAATATGTGCCAATATAGGGAGCCAACATATGATTGAGGGCTGCACAGGAAGTCACAGGATTTGTGATTGGTCCCATAATGGTGTTTAACATTAAATTCCTTGAGCATTCAGCTCAGCTGTTTGCAGGTAAGTAAGGAAGATCATTGTGTCTCCTGGGCTCAGACCAAGAGTTGACCAGTTTTTACTGAAACCTCTTTTTGTCCTCAACGATACAGCATTTATTTTCTATCTCACACTCCACATTAAACTGCTGAGTGATCCACCAAAATCACTGATTATGAAACAACACGAGGTGCCACTAGTTGCCATGCAACCAAGGTGTCAAACTTAACCAGCATGTTGTGCTTGCAGTAGTGAAAACAATCCGTGTGCACTCTGGGGTGACCTTGCCATGTTGTCAAATACAGCTATTCACCACATCATTAACTATTTAAAAGTAAAATCTAATTTCATTGTAGAGCTGTGCACAGCGTATTGCTTCGCTCAGCCCCTCCATGCCCCGCCCCTTTCGCTCGCCCGCAGGCCTCACTTTGAGAAACTACAGTTTATGTGTTTTATTTGTCAGAGTAGCTCATAAATACAGTTAGCTTTACCAGCCAACTTGGACATCCAAAATGTTAAAACTTTTCCATGACTTTATGCCCCCAAACCCCCCAAATTCACTGAATGACAGAAATCCCAAATCCGGATCAGAACCTAATTATTATAGCTCACACTGTAAGTCAGAGCTGTTTGGATTTACAGGACTTCATAGTTTGACTTTATAATGCTCGTCTCAGGCAGACAGAGTATATTAAGTCCAGTATTTCAGTCCAGAAAAAGTTTCTGACCACATAGAAGTCTATAAAACAGCATTTCGACCACGTGATAATCAACCACAGCTCTGCTCAGAGCAGCATCCAGTAGAATCCTCTTACAAAGACGCAGCTCCTCCCTGCAGTCACTACTGACATACACAAGAAAACCTCCACGAACATTTCTCAACTTGAAAAGCTGCAGCATCAGTGTTTTGTCATTTATTTTGAGGGTTTGACTTTGACTCAGAATGGCACAGAACTGCAATGTGACCAGCCAACTTAAAATATTAGTTCACCATAAGGACAGTCTAATAGATAGTTACGCTCCCCAAACCCCTGAAGTCATCAGATGGCAGAAATCCATTACCCAGATCAAAACCTGCAACAGTCACCACTGTTTCAATCCAGCTGATTTAACTTTGTAACTTTTGCAAACGAAGGACAAAACCATCTGGAAAAAAACAACCTCATTTCAGTTCTGTGGGTAAAGCAGATAATATTAGATGAGCAATTATGGCGCTTAATTTTATGACAAACTTCTGCATCCCTCCAAATCCAGAGTGCTATATCATAGGCAACTGGACTTGCTTGAGTTTCTTGAAGACATTTCACCTCTCATCCAAGAGGCATCTCCAGTTCTGAACTGAAGACCAGTCCAAGTTCAAGTCCAGTTCCCGACAGTGTAGCGCTAAGGCTGCTTTCACACCTGCCCTGTTTGGTTCGTTTCAATTAAACTCAAGTTCGTTTGCCCCATAAGTGCAGTTCGTTTGGGCAGGTGCAAACAGCAATCACACTCGGGTGCACAGCACAACAACCTGAGCCGAGACCTTCTTGAAGAGGTGGTCTCGGTCCGGTTACAAACAAACTCTGGTGCGGTTCGTTTGTGGTGAGAACGTGTTCCGACCTCGATCTGAACCAACTGCAGTCACGTGACACATTGTTTGGGTTAAACATGAGCATGTTACAGTCCTGGAGGATTATTAATGTGCACCTCCTCCTGTACTGCCTTAATATGCACATTCAGCACATCCAATGCATCAAAACATTGTTTTCTAGTTGGAATCGCGCCTCGTTTTCAAACTGTATGGTTTGACTAAAATGAACAATGACAGCATTTATCTTGCAGTGTACTCTTCTTCTTTTTTCCCAAATGGAAATTCTGACCAATCAGAGCAGTTTTCTCGTGCAAGGCATTTGATCTGGTCCACTTGTAAATGCTGCCGTGAGAACACAAACCAACTCTAAGTTCGTTACAAAAGTAGTCCCTGATTCAGACCAAAGCAACTCTAGGTCTGAAAGCACCCTCAGGATTACCATGACCTGGATGGCTGAGAATCTTCATGATCACATCCCTCCAGATGTGTACTGGATTCTCAGCAGCCCTGTTTTATGACTGTACATGGGTATTTTGGGGGTCTTGACCAGCTGTATCCTGCTTCAGCCTCAGCCTCACCACACTGGGTTTGTTTTGGACCAAATCAAAGTGCTCTCTAATCGCCAGGCCGCAACAGCTGCACAGGCTCTGGGAGGGGCTGTGCCGTGCCGATCCGCTCCACGGGGGTTCAAGTTGAAACCCACATCTTTAATTTGGGATATATCTGGGCTTGTTAATCACAGAGCTGAGAGAAGCTGAGGTAAAGTGAGGGCCATTCATTACACTGCTCTCTCTACACACACACACACCCAAACACACACTCACATGCCTGCATGCAAATACAGATACCCTACATTTTGCACTCAGGTGTTTAAGTATGTGGAAACTCACATGTGCACAGTTAATGTTAAATGTTTTAGTTGGTCTCATTAATGTCATTAGCGTGCATGAAATTTAGGATAAGATGTTTTATACACACATTCAGTGACACACATGCTCACACACTCTGCCCTGCTCTTCTCATCAGGCTTCCCCAGTGCTGCTGTTCCTCCTCAGGGGCAGTGCTGAATGTCTCATCTCATCCCATCACCCTCCTCCTCCTCTTCTCCGCCCCCCTCCTCCTCCTCCTCCTCCTCCTCATATGCAGACTAAAATAAAGGGCAGAGAGGCTTTACTCCTTTACTCCCACTTATACTCCTCTCTATAAACTACAGTCGGTCACAAAAACTGGTTTTCATTTTTAAAAAGAGTCTAAAATTCAAACATTATTGCAAACGATTTCTCACCTTCTGAACTGATGCAACACGAGGGTTGTGTTAGCAATATGTCTATCACACCCAGACCGCCTGCACACAGTGACTGCTGGTGTGTGTGTGTGTGTTTCCTCTGAGAAAAATTAGGATTTACAGCCATTCTCTAACAATTACACACACGCTGGCTTTTAGAGTTTTTAGGGTTACTGATACTAATTTTCGATATGTTTCATTGTTTATGGAACATGTGTTTCAAGCATGTCCTAGTAATTTTATTTCTGTGCAGGTCTGACCACATTTCTTTGCCCTGCAGCTGCACCTCAGACCTGCATAAGATCCACCATAGCTATTTCCAAACCTCCTCTTTTTGTAGCGGATTTGGACGTCTCAGACTCAAATATTTAACATGTTCGAAACAAATCTGCGCGGCTCTCACTCAACTTCTGTTTGTCGGTTTTACACAAATAACCCTTTATCTCCAAACTGTTCAGCTGAGCCTCTGTTACAGAGTTTAATACTGACACAGACTGTAAACAAACACATACATCATGTGTGACTGATAAAAGATGAATCCACACCTCTCAGCCAGTAAGCATCTACAATTTTCAGTAGCCAAGATTTAACAGATGATAACATTCTGCTGTGCAGCTGTTGCAATACAAAGTTGGAGGAGTGCAATATACAAAAAGACTGAAATAGCATGACAGTAAGGTGCAAACCATTATATACACGGCCTGGTAAGACCAGGGCAGCACAGTGGGCCAGTGGTTAACATTGTCCCCTCACAGCAAGAGGGTTCCTGATTCGAACCTGGGGTGGGGGGCGTCTTGAACCCCAGGGTGGGGGAGCCCTTCTGTGCAGAGTTTGCATGTTCTCTCCATGTCAGCGTGGGTTTTCTCCAGGTACTCCAGCTTCCTCCCACAGTCCAAAGACATGCAGGTTAATTGGTGACTCTAAATTGTCTGTAGGTGTGAATGTGAGTGTGAATGGTTGTCTGTCTCTATGTGTCAGCCCTGTGATAGTCTGCCAACCTGTCCAGGGTGTACACTGCCTCTCGCCCAATGTCAGCTGGGATAGGCTTTCACTTTAGCTTACTTGAAAGGGTATAATTGCACCATATAAAGCCTCCAGGCCAAAAATGTTTATCCAGCTGAGTACGGAAATGCAGATGTAATTCCATTATCAGCATATTTATGGGCGGCTCCCCCGACAGACAACATGAAGAACTTTCTATTTTAATTCCACTAATGTGTACTCATCACCATTTGCAGACAAAGACGTCTGCTTCAGCATTAAGCATGCGAAAAAATACTTCTTGGGAATATAAAAGACTTTTTTTTTTTTAATCAAACTCTGCAGTTTCCACTAAGCCGTTCTAATTTGGTACATCATCATTTGCATGAAAATACTTGGATGTAACAGACCCAGAACTTGACACAGCAGTGCTCGCTCCTCGCTGTGCAGCAGTGGATTGATACTCTAAGCTCAATTTTATTTTACATCCAGCGTGGAGTGTGGAGGATGAGATGTGCTGAGAGTTAGCAGCAGACAACACCCGTGACATTTCAGCTGTGACTATCAGTGTGGATCAGACTGCAGCAGAGACATTTTGTGTGTGTTGTTTTGACTCGAGGCGACCGTGTTACCGAACACAATGGTCTGTCACTGAGATGAAGAACAGAGGAGATGGTGAAGGAAAGGAGAAACAGAAAGGAGGAGTAACTGCAGGAGGAAATTGAACAGGGAGGAGATAAAGGGAAAAGAAGATGAGCTGAAAGAAGGGGGGCAGGAGAGAGTAAAACATGGGTGATGACAGAAATGGGATGGAGGTGTGCATATTGTAGGTGGGTCAGCTGCAGGGCTTGAGAGCAGGGAAAGGTGAATTTAGGAGAAAAGGCCCCCAGAATGGAGTTTGTCTTGTCTCAGGGTGCTTTTAAAATGGGGCCACCCGTTCATTATTTAGCCAGGTAAGAGTTTGAACTTTAAAACTCTGATTCAGTCTTCCGCCTCTATGAATAATTAACTTCACATTTGGCCCTGGACCGGAGGGCGCAGAGAACAAATGAACTGGATACAAAAGGTTAGGAAAACTGCTGAGTCACAGCGATGGTAAGAAACAGAGTTTTAGGAGAATTTTCATATCAGATGAATGTAAATTGGAGTTACAAATGAAAATGGGCCTACCATAATGTGTAGGGCAGAATATACTGCCACCTATTTTGTCTCGCCACCAGACAATCAGAGATCTCGGCCTTCTGATAGTCTGGGGACACTCCTTTCTAAAGTGTGTTTAACACACAGGAGAAAACTGCCGGCAACAAAGCAACGCCTCTTGCATTTTTGAAAAGGACACGCCCTCCTGTAAATGTGTGCTCCCCCTTTTCTCGTCCGCAAGGAAACAAATACACAGAGAGCTTGAAAATGGATGCCGAGAGATTTAACTCTGTTTTATCAAACGTGTGCTCAGTCCACAAGATTGTGGAAATGAAGGACTTACGGCGACTTTGTTTAAAACTTTTAACGTAGTCGGACTATGTTTAGAAGCACAAGAGTTCAGCGAGCCACCAAGTGACCGCCCTGCAGATTTACTATTGGTTCTGCAACGTAGGGAGTTTTTTTTAAACTCTGAAATTGTATCCGCTCATCTAAACATCAAAATCAGGGGCAAAGATTTCATGTATTTCATGCATAAAAGTTACAAAACAATCTGCTGTGGCTCACAAGACTCTCTGTACACTTAAAATAATGACACTAATTGGTTTCAATAATTCTCAACTGCTGGCTAAGTAGTTCATCCCGCTGTTATGGATCAACCTGGTCTCACTCCGAAGTCGTTGAAATCCTGCGCTTGGTCAGTGACTGACGTCAGACACCGATGAAAAAAACATCCTTTTATATTGGCATGATATGCAGCTGATCGCCGTTATTGTTCAATGATGCCCGGCAGTGTCAGGGAGAAATCTGGCAGGACAACAACGAAAGTTATGGTGGTGGAAGGCCAAGTGGGGCGGGTGGGAGGAATGGTGGATGGGTCTAACAACCACCGACTTTCACCCAGGAGGCAAGTTGTTCGCTTCCCCCCAGACTGTAAAGCCAAACCCTGTTCTTATTCTTAATCACTGTTGAAGGAAAAAAAACATCACTTTGTGTATTTTGAAAGAGACTGTATGCAAACTGTACATTTCCTGTGAAAATGTCCCAGACCGTCAATCAGCCAACGCACCCAGGGTACCTTTCACGTTGTATCTCAACGTGAAAAATCCATGACCAAACGTTAATATGTGACGAGGTCAGAGTGAGAATCTGTTGGTTGGAAAGGTGCTGCACAGCGATTTAGCCAAACATTGTGAGCTAGCAGTATAAGTAAGCTTCCTTCTGTGCTATGATACAGTTGATAGATGTTGTTCGGTAGACAGTGGCTCAGGAGGTACAGCGGGTTGTCCACTAACCAGAATGTCAAGGGTTTGATCCCTGGCTCCTCCAGTCGTGTGTTGAAGTATTCTTGGTATCCTTCATACTGAACCCAAACCGCTCCGGATGGCTGTTCCATCAGTGTGTGAGTGCTTGTGAATGGTTACTGAGTAGTAGGTGGCACCTTGTAGGGGAGCTTCGACCATCAGTGTGTGAATGTGTGTGTGAATGGGTGAATGTGACTTGTAGTGTAAAAAGCGCCTTGAGTGGTCAGAAGACTAGGAAGGCACTTTACAAGTGCAGTCCATTTACCATTCCTACATGAAACTGCTCACAACAAGGTCTGCGGATTATCTTGAGTAACCAGATCATGATTTCTGGAAAGAGACATTACTGTTGAATTTTTCAAATGTATTTTTTTGTGCTTTGTGCACCACAAGCCGAGTGCCATCTGGTTCCATTATACAGGAGAGAAGGCAGACACCTCTACAGCTGATATCTCCATCACTCAGCAGCTCAGCCTGATAAACATCACTACAGGTCAGAGGGAAAATATGTATTTTTGATTTTTGGGTGAACTGTCCCTTTAAAACTCTGGCTGTCTTGGCCTCTGCTCCCAGAGCTAATCTGTATGTGCTTGTGTATAATAAGCCCTGTGCTCTTACAGACACCCTTTCCTAAACATCTGGGATGTCCATGGAGTCTCTCCCTGCTCTCACTCCCTTCTTCCTCTTTCCCTCTCTGTTCCTCATCCCTCTCTCTCTCTCTGAGAGTCAGTGATGCAGAACCAACGTTCCAGCATGCATGATGAGGAAGACTTTGGATTTTGTGGGCCACACAATCCTTGGGAATAGGATGCGGTTGTGATACAAGACAGAATTGGGGCCATGATCAGTGAGTCCTTCCCTTGAGGCCACATAAAGGGTGAGAGAGGAGAGGACGGGAGGAGACAGAGAAGCAGTTCAAAGAATGATGTTGTCTTAGCTCTGCAGAGTACGTTCATATGTAACTAATCTGCAGTAGTAACTAAAAATTACTTCACATTTTAAGCTGCTTTACTACTTCTACTTCATAACATTTCAGGGAGAAATATTGTATTTTAAACAGCATTTATTTCAAGGTATACTATGTAGAATTTTCCTAAAAAACAATGTTTAGACTTATACAAAAGTAATTCCTCTCTGTCATCACTGATGACCCACTCGAAGTGTGTTGCAGTGTATTTATCTGCACAGACTCTGCCCTCTCCCTGTATTTCCTTACTTCACTGCTATTTTACTGTGGTCGGGACGTTCCTGGGTACAGCACACAAATGAGGTCGGGACTTTAGGAAAAAGTAGGACTCAGGTTCGAGACTAGAAGAGCAAGCTATGAAAATTGTGTCCACAGCGCCAAAAAACACAAATATTGTGAGGTCAAATCCCAGGTGGACAAAGCAGTGGCTGGCTTTCAATTTCACATTTACTGCTGATACTGATTACATCATTCATTCCTTATTTTTCTGTAACTGCTTATTCTGTTAGGGGTCGCGGGGGGCTGGAGCCTATCCCATCTGACACTGGGTGAGAGGCAGGGTTCACCCTGGACAGGTCACCAGACTATCACAGGGCTGACACATAAAGGCAGACAACCATTCACACTCACATTCACACCTACGGACAATTTCAAATAATTTGGACCAACACAGCAAGACAGTACAAACACATCACACACTTCGGGGTTCAGCAACTTCTCTTCACTGCTAAACACGAGGCATCCACTCACTCTTGTGTATCACTCATACCTGTCCCCACAAAATTGCAAAATAAGGGCAGGTAGGAACCAATTAGCTCATAACCAAGGGAACACAATGACTCCACTTAAACACTGCACATGAAAATACATATTAAACAATATGCAAAGCACTATAAATGACAATGAAATCATAATTTACCAGTAAGTCAATAATATAAATAATGTACCCATTATTTAATAACACAGTAACTTAAGTAACGAAAATAACACAAAAATATGATATGTGCAGTAATTATGGTTACACTACTTTTACTTTAAGTCAATACTTCTTCTGGCAGACTGCAGCATGACAGGTGCCCCTACCTGCTGTGACACAAATCAAACGCACGTGATCTCAGAGCGGGGTATTTAACCTGACTCCGCCCACCGCAGCTGTTTGGCTCTGCAGTAACACACCTGAGGACACCTGCTGCAGATGGAGCTAACATGCTAGTGTTATGATAACGTAGCCACAGGGTTATGTTGTGCAGGATTAACTGTGTCTGTGGACATTTAGCTGCTTGTTTGTGCATCAGCTGCTGTCATTTTAAACCGGAAGTGGAGTTTTCTCGGACCTCAGTGTATCACAGAGTCACACCTCAAAGGTAAGAAGCAGCTGCTTGTTGAGCTGATGCGCATGTCATGAGTTGTTGATGTGCTGCATGTCATCACAGCTGCTGTGTGAGGCTGCTGAAGCTGATGTGTTGGTTTCTGTTGGCTGCTAAATTCTGCTCCTCTTTGCTTTGCTTTTGTATACCGGCACGTGCAGATGCTTCAGTGTTTAATGTTTTGGTTCATGGCACAGTGAGTTATGATGCTGCTGCTTTTACACAGTGGTGAAATATGGATGCTCATATCTGAGTGTTTTGTGGACTGCTCCTGATGTTTTCTGCTGTCACATCGTAAACCAGGTGTAAATACAGCAGAGGGAAATATTGTTTATCTGCTTTAGGGAGGAAAAACATTAACTTGGTCTTGCACATTGTTTGTTTTCATTTTTATTTTTCTGCAGTATTGGCCACATGAGACACTCCATATGATCTTGACGCTTGATTTAGTGTGTTCATGAAGAGCTGAACAGCAGTGGATGATGCTGCTGCTACGTTCAGGTGCATCTCCTGCCTTTAGTTTGCATGCATACGGCTCTGGTCTGCATGGATGACCTCTGAAACTTGGTAGTTTGAGGCACAGATCTGTTGATAAAATTTGTCACAGGAGCAAAAACAAACTCAGTGGGTGGTGGGAAGTCTTCTTGGTGATTCATAAACTGGGAAATAATTGTCAGGTGGTTTTAAGAAGAAAAAATGTATTCTTATTTTGTTTTCCATGTTTATACTCTTTCTGTCTTGTTTATTTCGCCCTAACTTCTGTTCGTCCACCTTGGCCTTAATGTTAAAAATTGTGTGCTGCAAAACTTTAGTGTCACACTTTGTTGCTGCACATCAGGTAGAGCTCTGGGTTTAGATTTATGTATCTACAGGTAGTTTGTTTCTTGGAATGATTGCAAGTGTTTTGTTGGGTCACACAGGGGAGAGATGAGCCCTACATACCTATATGTGTATCTGTCTGCCTGTTATCACATTCTAAGTTTCTAACTCCAGCCCCAAAACCAGCCCAGTCACCACAAGAAAATGTTAGCATTTAAATCTGTATAACCACAGATATGTTGCAGTTGTACTTTTAATACTTATCATATCAGCGTCTCTAAAGTGACATAGTTCTTATGACGTGCAGTATGTTCGCTGACTTTGTCATCAGGAGGTGGAAGGGATGGTAGTTGGCGTGGCACTTGGGCAAGATGGCTGCCAAGCTGCAGACCACTGACTGACACCAATAAACAACAAAACTGGTTGAAACAGGGTTCTCCACACACATCATCCAACAGCATGTGGCCAAATGAGGTGCCTCGTAGTTCAGGGACAGAGACTTCCCAGGGGGAATGAAGGACTTGAACACACTGATGAATTTACAGCATTTAATAGTGCAAAGGCTGTAAACTGATCAGTGTGCTTCACTTCTTCCTTCACCCTGGGAAACTAAAATTCTGTGCAGAGTTTGCATGTTCTCCCTGTGCCAGCGTGGGTTTTCTCCAGGTGCTCCAGCTTCCTCCCACAGTCCAAAGACATGCAGGTTAATTGGTGACTCTAAATTGTCCGTAGGTGTGAATGTGAGTGTGAATGGTTGTCTGTCTCTATGTGTCAGCCCTGTGATAGTCTGGTGACCTGTCCAGGGTGAACCCTGCCTCTCAACCAATGTCAGCTGGGATAGGCTCCACCCCCCCTGCGATCCCTAACAGCATAAGCGGTTACGGAAAATGAATGAATGAATCAGCAGCATTTCCAGCTGTGATTACGGCACCAAAACTGGGTATTTTAAGCCAAAACACGATCTTTTCCTAACCATAACCAAGTGGCTTTTATGCCTAAACATAACCACACATTATCCAAACATACATTTCCTACATATCTGTCACATAATAATGTATAAATGTAGACCTCCAACATTTATTTAGGCGATTAGGTTGCTACAACCTGATAAAGAGTCCATGGAGCAGATTTCTGTTGTTGATACACCCAAGGAGACTTTGCAGCAGCCTGGAAATACATTCACTTGAGGAGTCATATTCAGGCATCTCTCTCTCCCACACTATACATTCCTGTCCTTAAAAAAAAAAAAATTCTCTGGCATTGAGACGGACGTGGGGGAAAATACGGGGAGACAGCAGGGACAGACTGGTTAGTTTTGTTTGGAGCGACTGTTTCAAACGTCAGACAGATGAATTCATGAGCAAATGGTTGAGAAGAACAGACTCTGAAAACCTTGAGTTGTGTTAAGAACATATTTATAAAAAGATGTCCCAATAATGGACGTATACAAAATAGCTGTTGACGATGACTTATGTTGAGTAACAGGATGCAGCATTAAATAACTGTGTCTGGGGGTGTGAGTCAGAACGAGAGATTTGTGTTTAATCTGGATTAATGATGACGAAGAGCCCCGATTGGCCTGCAGTTTATGATTTAATGAAAGCAGGGAGGAGGCAGACCCCCTGGGGTGATGTGCCTGTGTGTGTTATCTGTGTGTGTGTGTGTGTGTGTGTGTGTGTGTGGAGGAATGACAGAAATACAGAGAGAGGGGAAGAAATTAATAGAGCAAGGGGTGGAGGATGGAGGGAGGGTGTGTGTGTGTCGGTGTGTGTGATTGTGTGTGTAGCCTATCCATTGGTGCTTTAAAGAGTGTGGGTGCAAACAGCCACTTCACGAGAGGAACACCCTGCAGAGATAAGACCGGCTGAGTACAAGGCTCAATTATTTACTGTTTGAAGGGTTTAAGAGAATTGGAGGGGATTGAAGGGGCTTCATGAAAATGGATGCTTTTGTTGTTGAGGGGGTGGTGAAGTTTAAACGGCGGCCGCTGAGCCATTAGCGGGGGGGTCACCTCTAATCAGAGAGCATGTTGGTCATGTTGGTGGTGGTGGCAGAGTCTTCCCCTCTGACTGGGGCGGCTGCCACGACTGGCAGCAGGAAACCTGCTCCTGTTTAATGATGACGAACGATCTGACGCTGTTGAGGGGGGAAAAAAGCTCCACGCTGCGGCTCTGCAGGCGCTCGGATCTGAAGCTGCTGCATGGAGATGATCTCCTAAATTATCGCTGAGAAGCAGTGAATGCAAACAGCACTTAATGATATGTTGTGATGTTGTCAGTGTGGGAGGCGGCAGGCTTCGTGCTGCTTGTGTTGACAGAGATGGAATAAACAGGGACAAATTAGTCGGCGTCTTTTCCCACATTGTCACATGCAGCTGATGTGGAGTCAGATGGTAGCTGTGCTTTTTATCTTACAGAGCTGCAACTAGTGATCATTAATTGATATGTTGATTTTTTCCTTGAAATATCAAATCACAAATTTAATTTATTATCATAGACGTCAAAGCAAATCCTAACATCTGAGAACCTATTAATAATATAAAATTCATACTTTAACATAACTGAAGAAACCCATTATTGTTGACTTCGTGTGTATCTAGAACAACTCGGACTTCCTTTTGGAATAAATCGTTCTAAAATACACTTCCTTTAACAATGTTTATTGAGATGACTTGACATAATTGAAGAAACTGAGCTAGTGTGCACAGAATAATTGTAGGTCTGCAACCAACAATTATTTTTTCCATTCAAGCACACCTACGTCTTGTTGAACCTTCAAACAGTGCTAGTGACCCAGCACCAGGCAGGTAATGGCAAGCAGCTAAGAAAAGACAATGAGGATATTTACTTCAGGCTGGTCTTGACTCAGAATAATCAGATTAGATTGAGCTGTTCAGTGCAAATATTCAACAATTCTTTCCTTTTTTCCCCACATAGACTTTGAGAGTTTGTATTGGATTCGGCTGGATGCCAGGTGTGACAGTGACATTCAGGGAAACAAGCTAACTGCACTAATGATGGATCAGAATTGTGCAACAAAGTCTTTTGCTGACAGTAGGTATCAAACAAAGTCAGAGACTGTACCATATTAAGTTTCTGTGAGCTGTAAATTCACCACTTTAAAGCAAAAGGCAGAAGGTAACTATTTCTTGGAGCCTGACCAGGCAAAGCCTTAGCTACTAAATGCCCTGTGGCACCAAATCAATTTTAGAGAACTGACGGCAACAAAGGCCCCTTGCTGCATGACGTCACCATGTCACGGCCAAAAAGTTGTACAAGTACACCTCAAAGTCTTCAACTGAAGACTAACCAACATTTAAGTTCTGCACTTGCATGAGAGGAAATGACTCTCCACACCAGCAGAGGGCAGTAGTCTCTAGTTGTCATTCAAAAATGGAATCCAGAGAATCGTCTTGATGCCAATCAACCAATCTGCACATTAACAACACAAGTCAATATGGAACAAAGAAAGAATATTTACTGTGCACCAGTGAACAATTACATAAACCATCACGAACTGTTTCTGCTAATGACCTCAGTGGTTAAAGAAAAATAATCTGACTTTATGTAAAAGGTTTGCTTTGGTCTTACTCCTCCTTGACTTTAGCTCTTTGTTTACTTTCCTCACTTCAGATCCAATCACAGTAATGTCATTCATAGCCGGCCCTGCTGTTGCCGACACTGATTCAACATGTTGAAAAAGCCGATAAGCGCTGATGAGGGTCAACGGTGTGGGACACACCGCAGCAACAAGGACTGATCGATGGCCCAGCATAAACCAACTGTTGACCATCAGCTTGGTGTGTCAGGGCCTTAAGCGAAGCTGCCTCTGGGTCCCCAGCTACCTGTACCGAAAAGCAGTGCGAAAGCAAGGAGCGCTCACTCTGCAGCAAAATCTGTGAACTAAAATGTCTCCAGAAGTGCACTACACACTGAAAAAAACCCTCAACTGCCTGACTTGAAGGAATCTCAGTCAACCGAGGGGTCCCTGACTGATGCTTCGAATCTCTTGACTTTCAGGGGGCAGCCCTAAAATTTACTGATATCATCTTATATCGATCACAGGCCTCTGTATTGAAACAAATCAAAATCATTTTGTTGCAGACTTTGTCAAATCAGCAGATGTCAGATTGTTGTCCAAAGAATGAATATCATATGATGAAACTTGTGATTTACACCCCTAGTGATCAGCAGTAACAGCTGTGTGAGCGCAGTGGCGGTGATGAGCAAGCCAGTGGGACACACACACACACCAGGCCAGAGCGTCTCCCACAACAAGGAAAAAAGAAGCCTCGATCAAAACACACTCAGGGACAGATTTCATTCTCTGCTCAGGACGCCATTACTCCCCTCTATCTTTACATGGCCAGTAGGGGTTTGCTGCTATATTAATGCTCTGAATGTTGTATAGAGCTCTGTGAAGCAGTAGTCATTACATTATGGCTACAAATAATAATTATTTTTATTTTGATCATTTTGTCTGTCATATTTTGATAAATCAAAAAAATATTAATAGTTCAAAATAGAAAATGGTGAAAAGTGCATGTCGTAATTTCCCATATGAGGTGCTTATTTTGTACCAACAGTTTAAAGTGCGATAATAAAATAACATGAAACAGAGAAAAGCAGAAAATCCTCACGTGACGAGCTGTAATCAGTTATTGTCATCGTATATTTATTGATCAAATAGTTGTCAAATCATTTACAGTTTATCCCCTGAACAATTAATCAACCCTTTTTAGCTCTAGAATAAACCCAAACTGCAAACCATCCCTGTGTCACATTTCACCCCCCAAGAAGATTACGACACGGGCAGGACCCAGCAGGAGTCAGAGAGCCCTGAAACAACAGCACCGACAGCACTTCTGCCCGTCTGCGGCGCAGTCAGAGCGACGTCAGACTACATTTGTACAAATACACAGTGAATTCCTCGGATTCGCAAAAGACTGGCAGGCAGGAAGGAGATCAAAGCGTGGACACATTCCTGTGTATTGGGTTCACCTGTCAGAGCACCTAAAAACATCAATCATGGCTTCAGAGGAGGGTGGTCTGCAGGGAGCTTCATGTTGCAGTCGGACAAAAAAAAAAAATCGGTGCTGTTTTGTGTAAGGTTGAAATATTCAGCACTGCTGGGATCCATCTTTAAACACCAGGTCTGTGCTCAGAAAGTTTCCCACTCATGGAGAAAATTAGAGAACAGCACTGGTGCATTTTATCATATTGATTGAGGGTCAGCGGGTTCATTTTGCTCTCGGCGGCAGACCAGCAAGGCGTACTGTAGATCTACTGTACCACTACTCGCAGTGCGGTGTGTGTAATGTGTTAATGTAAGCGGTAAAAACGATGCTGGTCACATTATAATATCAGAATATCAACTAGGGCTGCACCATAATTTAGTATTATCATATATTGTCTCTCAGTATATGTCCCATACAAAGGTTTAGATCAGTGATCACATGATTGGTTTGTCTTGAGCCATGTTTTAAAGGATACTTTGCCGATTTTCAACCAGCTTCGTGTCATAACAGTGTTGGTAGTATGTGTAAATTAACTGTTAGACTTCCCTCCGTCTTACCAGCACCCAGATTTCTCTGCTCATTTCAGCTCACATCTCCTTAATAACACGAAACACCTCATCCAATTGATTTTCACTGGCTCCTGGGCTGTTGCTCAAACTACAGATTGTACTTTGGGATTTTTATATACCCGTCACCATGGACACAAGGGGTATAAAAGTATATATATAGAGACCTGCCACTTGCAGACCAAACTCAGATCAAAGTGTAAAACGAGGCAGCGCTGATCAAATATGAACCAAGATTCTGTTGCTGCGTTGAATACCTCTGGCCTCAAAGGTTTTCAGAAACTTGTCTTATCTTACCATTTAACTGAAATACGATATTGTTTGTTGCCAGCTGGTGGCCATATTGTTTTCTGTGTCAACACAGACAGGCTTGCATTATGTCACCCATCAGCAGGAGCTTGTCGTTGTTGTTCCAGTGTGGCACAGTGTTTTCTGTAGGTTTTCTGCCTCTGGAGCACAAGTACATGCTACAGTCCTTTGTCTCTGTTTTCTCTGGTCATGTAGCACCAGTTTCTAGTGTTTTTGTCTTTCAGCTGCATAGACAGTCTGGTTTTATGAGAAGACCATCTTTCCACAAGTGAAATACTTTTTTTTAAAGTGTTAAAACTGGAGCTTGTGCATTCTTGGCCTTTTGCTCAGCGCTGCCCCTTTGTGATGGTCCCACAAGCTGTCAGAGTAAGCATGGAGCCCCCACTGTCACTAACTGCACTCCCTGAAGACATATTATCATATGGAAAAATGAAAGAGTGATTCCAGAGAGAAGCAGACAGAGGGGTCTACAGTCTGTGTTTGAAGGATATATCCAGGATGTCAAACTGACTCAGCAGCAACAACAGATTCAAAAGACAAAGATATTTAGAAGCTAAAGCCGAACTATAGGCTTCAGATCACAGTGTAAAAGTGAACCACCACATCACTGCTGATCAACACACAAGACGGTGAATATAAAGGGAAACTTCATTGATATTGAACCAGTTGTGTGGCATTGCAGTGTGTGCAGATGAACTGTGTTTGACTTTGCCCCCGTGCCGCTGCCAGCATCCAGACCTCCGCCGCTGCACAGGCAGGGATCTCTGGGGAAGTCAAAAAACGTTCATCTGTACACAGTGCGACGACACAGAGCTGGTTGAATATCAGCAAAGTTTCCCTGCTTCCCTTCACTGGTTCCTGTTACAGCAGGGTCGGTCTTTGTTTCACTGTTATAATCATTAAAAAGCAAAAGAATAATGAATTGAGTTCCTTTTATCTTGAGCTATCATGATGATATGACTACTGGGCTAGACCTAACGATTATTTTCACTATCGACTGATCATTTTATCTTAAAAAAAAAAAGGAGAAAAACACTGGTTTAATTTCCTGCGGCCAACGCCGACGCATTTATATTGCACTTTATATTCAACAAACAGTCTAAAACCCAAAGATGTTCCGTTGCTGGGGCACGTCGTGTATTAATGAACCACTAATTGTTTGATATATTTGCATGAGAAATTACTAAAACTATAAGTCAATCATCGACTAATTGACCTTCATTGCTGGAAGTAATGCAGAACACAGGAACACAGTTCAATGGTTTAAACATCATTTTATCGTTTTTTTTTATTTTTTATTTTGCATTTTTGCATAAATTTCCCATTTGTTGATCACAGGAGAACAGTCTCATTAGTACGTGATATTTATTTCAGTCTTCCCAGCTCTATCTTCAACATGTTTCACCTCTATAAAGTAAACCTACCATAACACAGTGTAAATGTTCACACTAATTATGTGGTACCTCCTGCCTGAAATCAGCGTCTGTGTGCAGCTCAGTTATATACGTGTCATTAACACCTCCACAGGTTTATATTGTGTGCTTAGTGAGAGAACATTCAAATTAACGTTTGTAAGAACAAGCTGCTGTTTCCTGTGCATTTTATGTTATATCTCAAATATGTCCTTGTTCATCTACAAATTCACACACAATTGTTAGTCTCATGGATGATATGACACCCCCATGTTTTACATTCTTGCACAAATTTCACGTTGTGTAAACACCGAACATTTTAACTGCACATTGTAAAAAATGAAATAAGAGCATACGCTCACGCGACAAACCTTTAAAGCCTCATTAATGCATTTCTGGTGTAAAGCTGCGCTCCTTTCACCTCATTACAAGCCTGGGTTAATAATGTTTAATGCAACATCATTTCATGCCTGTGAAGTTCCACTTTGCATGCATTAGCAGAACAAGAGAGTGTGAGACTTATCCTGTACGATAAGCATTGCACCGCAAAGCGTCCAGATGTTAAATCCCAAATAATTCGCCCTAGATTTAACTCTTGCGTTTATCTCTCTGCCAAATCTGCCTCCGCTTTGTTGCTTTAAGATGTAGTCTCTCATTTCCAAAAAGTGAGGGCGTTTATGTGCTACTACAAATGACCTCTGGTTTTGCTAGCTTTAGCATGTGTGTGTTTAAGTGTGTGTATGAAGAGCTCTCATGTTTCTTGTGGGAACTCCTTCGCAGAGAGCCGCACTGAGTGACGATTCTGGACTTTTAGTTGCTGACGATTATAAAAAGTGAAACGTGAGCGCATTCCTGAGGGCCAAGGTAGAGCCGTGTGGCTACACAGCTGGGGGCTCATTGAAAGATGAGTGCTTAGCAGAAAATCAGCCCACAGTGGGGTCACAGAAACATACTGTACATGCACACACATATTAATGCACACACTGCATTCCCTTTTCACCTCCCCCCACTAATGATGAGCCCTTCTTTATACATGATCATCACACACATCCTCATTATCATGCTCAGGCAATAAGTCACAGTTGACTGCTGAATCGTTACATGACCCGGTCCTTGGGTTCAGTCCTCGTCTGAATCTGAGCTCTGCAGACTCTCTGACTTGTAAAGTTGTACAACTGTGCTGCGCTGAGGCATTGCGTGCCCCAGATTTGGGGTGGGAGTGTTGTGAGGCTGTGAGAGAGCGACAGCTGACTAGCCAGGACCAGAGAGGAGGGAGGAGGGAGGAGGAGGCTGTGGTCAGACAGCAGTCAGCGTCCACTGCTGGGATCCCGGGGGAAACTGAGCCAGAAGAGAAGGGACTACAGTTGCAGCTGTTGTTACACACACACACACACACACACACACACACGCACTCACAGACAGATTATTCTTAGCCCATCTCTAAATGAACTCGGGTCTTTTTTTAATCTTGAATGCTCACTGACCTGTTCGTGGAGCGTTATGTAAAGTTAAAATGTGTTCCTGTGAGATGGTGTTAAAACGGTTAGAGTATTGATCCAAACACATTTAGCACCGGATAAATTGTATTTCACAGTGGGGTAAATGTTCGACTTCACTTTAGAGTATCACACATTAAAACAGAGGAGGCAAGTTTTGGCTTTTCATCTTTGAATCACAGCTCCAGCTAACGATTAGCCTTTTAACAATATCGATTTAACATGCATATCGTTGTTTTTGAGTCATGGTTGACAACAAATTGTCATATTTGGGAAGTTGGAACTGATTAAAACTGATAGATATTATAATTATAAGCACTGAATTTCTGTAGATTGACAAATTAATCCTCTGATGAGGAATGTCAGCAAGTTAAAAATAGTGATGTCACAGTGACACCACTTTCTGCAAGCCCTGCAAACTGCAGCAAGGAGGCCTTGGTGTTTGGTGTTTTAAGCCTCTTTATTTCAAAATTCAAATTCATTTGTTTATGTATCCCTTTACCTCAAGTGCCTCAAATGACTCCACACAGAAAGAAAAGCCTACTTATGTCTTACTACCAATTATATGAAAAAATCATGTGACGTATGTAACAGCAGAAACTAGTCTTGGGCTGCAACTAATGATTGTTTTCACTATTGAATAATAAAATGCCTGCCACAATTGACCTTTCATAAGCCCCGCCCCTTTGTGATGGTCCCACAAGGTGTCAGAGTGAGCACGGAGCCCACACTGTAACTAACTGGACACCCCGAAGACATAATATCATATTTGTGGAAAAATGAAAGAGTGATTCCAGAGAGAAGCAGACAGAGGGGTCTGCAGTCTGTGTTTGAAGGATATATCCAGGATGTGAAACTGACTCAGCAGCAACAACAGGTTCAAAAGACAAAGATAAGTAGAAGCTAAAGCTGAACTATAGGCTACAGATCACAGTGTAAAAGTGAACCACCACATCACTGCTGATCGCCACACAAGACAATGAATATAAAGGGAAACTTTGCTGATACTGAACCAGCTGTGTGGCATCACAGTGTGTGCAGATGAACGGTGTTTGACTCTGGTCTGCGTCCGGGGGCGGGACATAGTGAAGGGTCAATTCCCACAGTCCAAGATGATGTCTTCAGTCAGTCAAAACCCAGAGATATGCAGTTTACACTAATATAAAACAGATAAAACCAGAATATCCACACAATGGAGATGCTATAATTGATGTATAACCAGCCAGATAAAAATGACTTTGACTGACTAGACTAAAAACAAAAGATTAAATCAATGTATAGATTAATTGTTTCAGCTCTGAAAGAGCCACAGTGTATCATGTCGGAGTTATTTCTACACTGCAGAGCAGATATGTTTGACAGCAGCCCAGGACCTCTGCAGTAGGTATTACTTGCCTTTCCTTGGATGAAGTGCCCGGGGACAGAAAGATGAACTGACTGATGTGGTTTGATGTGTATCTCATAAAAAGCATCTCAGGGATTGAGTGTCACGAAGAGTCTGTGATGAACTGCAGGGCTGCAGAGTTCATGTTGCTCTTTGTTTATTTATTGAAGAGGCTGATGGAGTTGTTGTACAGATTTAGAATCAATTTAGTGCACAGTTGATGCACAGGCGGTGAGTGACTTGCTGGCATCGGCCTCACTGAACCTGTTAGTCGTGCAGCAGCACTTTACCGTGGTGAGGATGCAGAGCGGGGCAGAAACAAATCAGGCTGAGAGCTTCGGCTGAGAGCAAAAGCCGATTGCTGCTAGAGTCTTATATTTGACTTCATTTCTTGTTTTTCCTTTTAGTGTTTTTGTTTGTTTGTTTGTTTTTTGTATTTCATATGCTAAGCTATGACTGTATGAATGTGGTGCTGTTTTAAATGTGGTGATAATGTGTTGGAATTTCATAATATTTCAACAGCCTTCCAAATGTCATCTGCTAAAGAAGATTGCGTGATACAGTCCAGACAAACAGCATAGAGGGTAACTTTAGTATTTCTCATCCTGGACCCGAGTTTTCCATGTTTTTATGTCTAAGTGACAAATGGGAACAATGATTTTTTAAATTGGTCCAGTATTGAGTGAGAGCGCTGCAGCTGGTAACCACTCAGGGCATGTTCCTCCTGTCAATGTGCATCCACTAATAGTGCTTGTTGTTGCCACTGTCAGGCTCAGATTGTTATTCTAAGCGTCTGATAACATTATAGAAAGGATCCCTACACAGAAAGACCTTTTTGTTAAAGAGTAAGATCCTTTTTGTTTGATCAGAAATAGCCCCGAAGTCAATGTCACCACACCCTCCAGACTCCATATAAATAAACAGTATAGAAAAAGCAATTTTACATCTGACTGCATGAATTCAGGTTTTATTTCATGCAAACCAGAGATAATAGTGATCATTGGACCAGTAAAAAGATGAACCAAGATGTTTTTTGAGTTTTAATTTGTTTCTGTTAACGTTGAGGGTGCTTTCAGACCTAGAGTTGTGTTGCTTTGGTCTGAATCAGGGACCTATTTTGTCACAAAGTTCCATAAATGCCTAGAGTTGGTTCACGGCAGCATTTACAAGTGGACCAGATAAAATGCCGTGAGCGAGAAAGCTGCTCTTGATTGGTCAGAATTTCCATGCGGGAAAAATCCAGGAAGTACACCAAACGTTGAAGAAGAGTACACTTGCAAGATAAATGTGACACTTTCTAATGTCACAATGGAGTGACAACTACGCAGGTTGATTTTAGCGCTGCTCATCGTGGACTATATTGCTGTCATTGTTCATTTTAGTCAAACCATACAGTTTGAAAATGAGGCGCGGCTCCAACTAGAAAACAATGTTTTGATGCACTGGATGTGCTGAATGTGCATATTAAGGCAGTACAGGAGGAGGTGCACATTAATAATCCTCCAGGACTGTAACATGCTCATGTTTAACCTAAACAATGTGTCATGTGACTGCAGTTGGTTCGGATCGAGGTTGGAACACGTTCTCACCACAAACAAACCGCACCAGAGTTCTACCAGACCACCTCTTCAAGAAGGTGTGCACCCAAATGTGATTGCTGTGTTCACACCTGCCCAGCTGAACTGTACTTACTGGGCAAACAAGCTTGAGATGGAATGAACCGAACTAAACAGAGCAGGTGTGAAAGCACCCTGAATGAAGCGTGTGCTATGATGAGTCTGGAGAGTTTGCCGATACTGTTTTAGGGCTGTTTCAGGTTAAACAAAAAGGACCTTACTCTAACAAAAAGGTCAACCTCTGAAAGGATCCTTTCCATAATGTTGTCAGACACCTATAATAACAATCTGAGCCTAACAGTAGCAAACATTTAGTGGACGTTAATTGACCCAAGCATAATTGCTCCAAGTGGTTACATTGCTGCCTGTTTCACTTATGCTGGCTGCAGCTCTGTTGTTCAATACTGGTAAATATCAATAATTGTTGTTCCCATTTGTCACTCAGACACAAATACATGACCATGTTGAAAATTACTAAAGTTACCCTTTAAGGTTTGATGTTATATTGTTTTGTTAGCTACTATTTCAAGGCCAAGAATGCATCTGTTATATGTGATTGTTCTTCTATACCGTGATATGCCTTGAAATTGAAAAAGACAAATAATGATTGATGATATTGATTTTGACTCTTTGACCAACATTATTCATCAGGGTGCCATTTGTCTAATGCTTGCTGAAAGGTTTCAGCTCCGCACTAATATATCTCACAGCAGCAGCAGTAACAGATTCATCTGATCCACACAACTACAGTCAAGACACAGAGTGACATTTCTTTCTGAAAACAGATTTAATTTACAAAGAGTCAGTGACAGTTTTACAGTGCACATGACACAAAATCACTACTGAAGGTTCGCAGAACCCCGATGAAAAATATCAACGACAGTGCTGAAAAATGACACGTAGACAACTCGTAAATAGGAAGAAATAAATGTTACATTTACATACACATACTGTATGATATGACATCTCAGACTGTGCCTTGCAGCACAACCTTCTCAGCAGAATCTGTGTGTGTGTGTGTGTGTGTTGGACCCTCTCAATGTACAGTATGTATTGACCTGAATACTGAGACGACACCATATGGATCGACCGGCCAAGACACTCAAAAGACCTCAGGCCTAATCCCTGCTGGCTAAGTTGATTGGTCTGGGATCCTGTTTAAAACTGAGTGAAATTAACTGCTTTTTTTCTGTTATAATAATAAGTTAGAGTATCGGATTGTCCTTGCATAACAGTGGTCCTCTATAAAGAATAAGTATTTGCGTCAGAGCGGGCAGTGTCATCTATAATCCTGAGGGAATCCTGATATTTGTGTGAGTTTGCGAAGGAAGCTGCAGTTTGTTTTTAACTGTTGTTACGCTGGTTGAAATGAGAAAAACACTGAAACTGTTTATTATGATACAAGAAAATAGATACTGTAAGATTAACTCATCAGTCTGTGGTTTAAATACACGTGTGATGATGCTCACTGTAATTATACGGTGACATATTTACCTGTGCAGAATAATGAAAACCATGCGATGGGATATTACAGTAAATTATTGCTGCTGTTTAGTTGATGGCAAATATGTACAATGCTCTGTACATTGATCCTGATCCTAGATTACGGGTCTCTACCTCCACTCTCTCAACTGTCTCACCACTGTTACAGCCCTGTGATGCGTTCACCTGCGTATATACAGTATGTAACACCATCATCATAATTCAGTTCATCCCCAAAGCTTTGGGATTAAACAAGCCCGTTTTGCATCTTCTTCGAGGCTGTGGCGAATGAGCTTTACATAACGACCGGGTACCAGATGGCAGTCAGTCAGTCAGCACTCGTGGTTGGCTCTGCCATCTCTACCCCCTCCTCTCTCTGCGGACTGACAGTTGACTCAACATGTGCCATGTCTACACGGCAGAGAGGGAAAACGGGCATTTCTGACAAGCACGACATCGCTGATTACGAGGGACAGAGTTTAATGTGCAGTCTTTGAACTAGTCACGCACTGTATTGCTGTTATGTCTTTTTTCTAGGCAAGACGAGATGAGGCAAGACATCTCTAAACTGTGTTTGAAACCCATTTAAATGCGGCAGTGTCTCATAGTTTACTCCTGTGTATCATTCATTCCCTGAGCAAAGTGAATGAGACGGATGGGTTCGGTTAAACCTGAGTTTCCAAGGCGCTCAGTGGAGGCCTGCTGGAAACAAAAGTGAGCTTATGTTCAGTGGCAGTGCGTTCAGTAACAGCTGTTTGTACTATCGCTTATAAAAACGGTAACCATGCAATCCAACAGTTGGTGTTTCCATTCATAGATGCAAAGACGTGAGAGTCTAATAGTGTGGTGGTGAAAAGGTCAGTGGACTATTTTATAAAGATCTGTAATGGTGGTGACATTCTGAGAAAGAGAAAGTCCGTTTCAATGTACCGTCTTTTAAGACATCCAGAGACTCAGTCATACATGCACACAGGCATAAGAAGACATTTGAATAATACAAAACTTGCAGCATAAGTCCTCAAAAAAATCTCTCTAACTCCGTCTCCAGCACACGCTCACACAGCCACACACACACACAGCAAACGAGGTTTAGGTTTTTAGGATTGTCAGACAAACTGTTGCCCTGATAATCTCGTTGTGGGTGTGAAGTTCATGGGTTCGTTTTTGGAAGATAACTGTATCCACGTTCAGTTACACAGCCTGAAATCCCCCCCCAGCACCTGTCACTCACTCAGTTTGGCATCACCAGCAGTCTGTTGGTGTGAGACTCGCTGTCAGACCCACACAGCTGTGTTGTAGTCAAACAAGGGCTGCATTTTCTCCAGACCAGTCTCAGGCTGTCTCCTGTCTAAATAAATCCCAGCAAATGGCTGCTGGTGGACCTGGGGGAAGTGGTGTCGGTGGTGTTGGTGGTTCCTCTCTGCGTCAGTTAGATGAGGACACGGCCTGCCTTTGCCCTGCTGTCCGTTTGCCCAGAACGGCAGGTAGAAGCTGCCTTTTGAACTCTTAGGAGCCACTTTCTTTGGCCTTTTGAAAAGGTCGCCCTCTTGCAGCTCAGGAGCCATCCAGCCGGGCCTCTCCTTCAGCAGCTTGTCCCTGTCGGGCCGGACGCTGCGCAGGAACTTCTTGAAGATGTTCGTGGTTAACGAGAACTTCCTGCAGATCTCCTGCGAGCGGCTGAGGCGAAGAGGGTGAGCTGGGGTGTCTGGTCTGTCTGCGCCTCCGTCTGCTATCCTCTCCTCTCTGCTCTTTCTCCTCTCCTCTTCCTCCCCCTCTTCCCTCTCCACCTCGGGCAGGTCCAGCCAGTTGCCCACGAGGTCGGCGAAGACGTTGTCGCCCAGCACTAAGGGCTGGCGGTTGCGGCTGCGGCTCATGAGCGAAGAAGTCCAGTCGCTGGCGTCGTCTGTGCTGTCCTGGGAGTAGTCGCTGTCCAGTGAAGGGCCCTCTCTGGAGAGGCTGTACAGGATCCCGGGCAGGTCCACCGGCTGAGCGCGGCGGGGAGCCTGTGGCTGAGGGTAGGGCTCCGGTGGAGGGTTTCCCACCATTGGTCCGTAGAAATCCACCTGAGGGGCGGAGTATCCTGACCACCTCTTGGGTATGGACTCAAGGTCATTCTCACTTCTCACGCTTCTTCCGCTTCTTTCACTTCCCTCGCTTTCGCTCTCAAGGCTGGATGCCGATGAAGACGAGGTTCCCAGGCTGCTTCTGTTTCGAGACAGGCTCCTGTCGTCTCGGCTGAAGGTGTTTCTGCTCTCCAGCGACGGCCTGGGACTTGGCATCGGACGGCCTGGGCTCCTCGGGCATGGTTTGGCTAAAGCTGCAATCCTTGGCTGAAGTGGAAGCCGCTGTAGCTTCTGGAGGAGCTGGATGTGGGAGTCCTCGGTTAATGGGACGACCCGAAATGTCGAGGTTCTCTAGTGCTGTCTGGACCTGAAGGAGCTTGAGTTCCTGGAGGGCTCCCATCATTGAATTCATCTGAGCGTGGAGGCCATCTCCGGCTTCTTTCATACACAGCTGCAGGGAGACAGAGAGATAAAGACATGATGAGAGACAAAAATCTAAAATGTCCACTTTGGTTTAACAGCTAAAGACCTTGTAGAGGTCATAAATCCAATCAGTTGACTCCTCCGCCTCCTGCTGGACCCGTCTCATCCATCAAAGACTCCTCACTGCACGCCCTCTTGATCATCATTTATCTCAGCACCAGCACAAATCCAATTAAACACCATCAACTGGCTGTATCAAAGCCATTAAATTCATGTATTCATGAGAAAAAATCACAGCCCTGCTTTTAGTCTCTGTGTCAGTTACACTCTTCTTGTGTTTTTTCAGGCTGTGCACCTTGTTTAATTATGGGTCATGTGACCTAGTTTTGGATGACAGGCCAGGGTCCCATATGGCCTGCGTACGAGACGGGATCCAACCCACGACAGCTGTAAAACAGAGCTTTCTATTTTTTTTTTCAGTTCTCTTTTACTCTCTCCATCTCCGTTTTCCATCCATTTACTTTAATCCATATCTGCTGCTCCCTCCTCGGAGCTCTTTGTCTTCACTCTGACTTCCCTGTGTGCAGCAGTAATCATACACTCAGCTTTTATCCTCCTCCTCCTCCTTTTCTCTCTCTGCTCTCATCTGTTTAAGAGCCTGCGTCATGTGATCAGGACTAACCGTCTTCTCCTTCCTGAAGGCAGACAGAAAGCCCAGAGGCAGCATCCTGACCTGTGTCTTAACTTGTAGCTTGAATCATTTGACCCAGACCTTTAGATCATTCTCTTGATGTAACAGGTTTATCTTCATCTAAGAACACGCTCACATTGGCAAATGTAGCAAAGCGATGAAGACTAAACCTGCTGGGAACCCTCCCACTTTAAAGATCTGTGGGAAGACGAGAGGAAGCATGCAAGGAATTTTGAAAAACATGCCGCCGTCTGTGGGAAAATGTTGGTTAGAAACTTCTGAAGAGCACCTACAGCAGACAACGCTGATCAACAAGCTGCTTGTCAGGATCTGTCAGTTAAACTAAAACAACGCAGGTAACTGTCAACTGAAGATAAATGCCGTTATTGAACATAAAAGGGCCTCTATCATGACAACAAACAGCCACTGTTTTAGATGAAATATCTGAAATTAAACAACTTCTGATTCCATAAAACAAATATTCTAAATCTAAGAAATCAAAACCTTACCTTCTAGAAAGTGTCACAAACCAGGAGGTAATCATATCCCTGTCTGTCTCCCTGTTGTTAGTCTGCACCTCTGTCACTGTCTCTCACCTTTCAAACAGATCTGTCTGACTGCCCCTATATGTATCTCTCTCCAATCAGGGGACACCGCTGGGCGTGACAGCCAATCAGCGCTGCCCGTCTAGACTATAATCCCCAAATGGTGCTGGTGGGGAGGGGGGAGGTGGGGTCACTCAGGCGGAAACGGACTGACAATGAGAGGAGCGAGAGGCGAGTGAGAGGGATGGTGAGAGTCAGCCGGGTGAGCAGGGAGGGAAGGAGGGGCGGAGGGATGTGACAGATCCCTCGCCATATGTTTAGATGTCGAAGAGAAACTGTTGATGGATTTAATTATGGATGACTCCATAAGAACACATGAGGGGGGGGGTGTTGGTTGTAGGTGTAACATCACCAGGCTGTGATACTTAATCTGGAGGGAGCAGTGATTGTGTTGATCCCCCGGGTGGGAAAAGAAGCCGCGTAGTACAACTGACAGTACAGCGTCGTAAACAAAGCCACCTATAAGCACCGTGAGAGACGGACTGTTGCTGAATGTAAAGGTTTCATGGGAAACTGACAAATGGAATCAATAACAAAAATTCTTATTGAACATTTGGATTAAAAAATTAGATTGTAGCCACAAGTAAATGGACAAAAATCCCCAAACTTCAATACATTAGCCTCAATATATTGTAAAATAGTCCAGTTTTTGCCCTTAGTATGAAAAAGATAATATTCCTAATAAGCTGTTTACATGGCTGATGAAAATGAATTTTCCACTAAAATTCCCGTTTACATGCAGCCGTGCATACTCCCATTAACATGTCATTAATCTTGTTAAAGCAAAGGAGAAGAGGAACAGCTGGAGCTGCTTGTGTCGTTCTGCTACTTTGCATCAAATATTTTTTTTTTCAGTTTGCAGACTTGTTGAACCCTGTGAACACAGCCTCACTATTTCATTCCTTCAGCCACCTTCTTAAAAAGGTCGACATTGAGATATTTGAGCATATTGAAAAACCTGTTAATATTAAAGTCTTTTATAATGTTTAAAAGGTAGGTGTGTTTCTCCTTCTGACCAGTAAAATGATTTTTTCTTTAGAGCATGCATCCCTATCCTAGCCTTGCAAACTGTTAACGAGGTGGTTTGTGCCTATCCATGGCAACGCAAAGAGCTGACCTTAAACAGCCAAGATGGCGTGTGTAGCAAACTGAAGAATGCTCCTAAAACCTGAATGATGCCGGCTTATTCCACATGTCTAAATCGGAAAATGCATCATTCGTAAAAAGGCCTAATTCAGAATCCAAACAGAATATTCCGTTTATGTGACAGGTACGATTGATTTGAATAATTTCATCTAGGGCTATGACTAATCGACTATTAAAATAATCGGTGACTATTTTAGTAGTCGATTAATCGGTTTGAGTCATTTTTCATAGAAAAGTACTATAAAAGTACCCCAAAATACTCTTACTGCAGCTTCTTACGTTCAGATATTGGCAGCTTTACACACTCTCCCGTGACAGTGAACTAAAACCCTTTTGGCGTGAGTACGAAACAAGACATTAGATGACGTAATTTTGGGGTTTGGGCGAGACAGGCCGACATTTTTCAACATTTTAACACATTTTTCAATGAAATGATTAGTCGACTAATCGAAGAAATAATCGACAGATTAGTCGACAATGAAAATAATCGTTAGTGGCAGCCCTAATTTCATCTATTGTGAAATGAGATGAGATATTGTCTTAGATTTTAGATATCAGAGTTACATTACAGTAAAGTGATGTAATTTTCTGAATTTACCAGACTGTTCTATTGTTTGTCTTAAACCATAGTCATTATATTCACATTACTCATCACTGTTTTGCTTTTTGATTGTTATGGAAATATTTTATGAAAGCACCAATAGTCAACCCTACAATGTTTTTGCAATATTGATATATCGAGGTATGTGGTAAAAAATATTGTATACTGTCCACAAATATGATCGTAGTGATAATCAAATTAACAGATGAATTTACTTGCATACAATCTGGCTCTTGTCCAGGTCCCTTTTACCTTCAACCTTATGAGCAAAATGCTTCCATACCCAAGCTTTTAAACTAGTCGGATCCATCTGCGGTTGCTCATGGTAACCCAGTGTGTGCTATTTATTTATGTCAGTGTCCAATGTTTACATACTATAGTTTTTTCAGTGGAAATAGCATGCGGTTCACAAACTTTTGAATAATAAATGTTGCTCAGCCTTTCTATTTTAAAAGTTAACAGCATTCATTAATGAATGAATTCATTTGAGAGCACCTTACAGACTTGCCTGTGTAACAGTAACAAAAACAGGGGGAGGCGGCATGCTCCGCTGTGTTGCTCTAATGTCTCTGCTGCACGTTAGCTCCAGGAAAAGCCAAGATGCTGCGCAGGCCAGGTGCAAGAGCTCCAACTGCGGCTCAAGCCGGATGTGGGTCTGTCCGAATCGGACAGCTGCCGTCTGATATAGAGACATCACTATTAAATTGAGACTGTTTAATAACTGGTTAAAAACTCTTGGTAGTCACGTTATAGTTGGTTTACAGTACATCTGATGTGTATCGTGCCAGAGTACACATGAACTATACATGAGACCACCTTTTCTGGTGCGAGCCGTGCCCGCATACAGTACACAATGCTCACGCTTACCAAACAACTGGATTTAGAGGTCAAGTGTTCTGATGTGAAAGCCCTAAATCTTGTTCTTAATTTAATTAATGACATTTGACCTTCTTGACAAAACACTTTAGAACAGTGACACCTTATTGTATACTAGGGCCACAACTAATGACTCATTATATAAATCATTTGATGAATCATTTCATCTGTAAGGGAAAACTGCCCTCCCCATCATAGGTCCTCTGAATCCAAGGTGATCTACAATGTCTACAAGTTGCTTATTTGTCTGACAAGCAGTCTAAAACCAAAGATATTCTATTTATTAGAGAAAAAGCAGAGAATAATTAAAGTTGAGAAGCTGGTGCCAGAGAATGTTTTTCTTTCCCTCTGGATAAATTACTAAACTGATCATCAGAACAGTTGTTGATTTGTTTTCTGTGCATCGATCCAGCGCTGTCTGTGCCTTGACACTTATCCAATACCCTGCACCATTAGCATTAAACCTCTGGGTTAAAACACTCTGATCATCACTAACATATGGCTGAGTAGGTGCACGGGGGCCTGAACAGCCTGTAAGATCAGATAATAAGCCTATCAATGCACATGCTGGGAACAAAAGCCTCTGAGCTTCCCGTTGGCTCGCTAAATTAGGCAGCGAAGGTACGTGTAATTAGCACAATCAGGTTGTCTCTTGTCCTCTCGTCTTCCACATATGGCTGACTTCATTAGCCGTAATTGTCTGTGTCCTGGGAGAGGCTGGGAGAGAGCGCATAATTGCGGTTTACTTTCCTCCACATCAAAGGTCAACAAGTCTGAAGACAAGATGACGTGCGGAGTTATGCATTGTCGTTACATCTTCGGAGACAGACATGTGGCTGCGGCAAAGTTTATGCAGGGATCAGCGGAGGGATTACCGCACTCTGAGCTGCTGCTGAAATCTGGACCACTTAAATGTATTAAAATCTGTTTTTGAAATATTATCTGCTAAGCACACCGTTCTCATGCAGCCTGTAAGGGCCGCACCTGTTTGCACACGCTAACCAAAAACACCCTAATTTAACACTCGCATGCAACTTTCCCCTTGTCCCCAAGACGCAGGCGTTTTCCCTGGTTATTTACAACACACTGAGTTGTTTGCTGCCATTTCTATTCTATTTCTATTCTAAGGCTACATTAATAATTCATACTGTGCCCTGCGGAACAAACAGAACAACAGTAGTAAACCAAACCCCATTATTCCACCTTTACCATGCCAGCTAACTCCAGGCGCTGCCATTTCAAGGCTGAACTTTGTGGCCCAAATATGTCAGCCTTTTCAACCTTCATTTTGCCGTCTGCTCACGATGCTAAAAGCGACTTTTAAAATAACGTCCTGTGGCAGTTTCTACTTCAAACACAGATGTTCAACCTGGGATGTGTCACTTTTACAATGTGTGAATCAGCTCAGGGCCTCATTAGGACAAAGACAGAGGACGCAGACCTGACAGGACCTCGAATCACCTTCGGGACTTTCCCCTGAAAAATAGAGACGAGGAGAAAAATGTCTGTCTAATCTAATTTAGTAAGAAAACTGGGATGAAATTGGGGCTGCGGGGAATTTCTGTACTGTCCAGAAACACTGGCATCATTAACCCAGTCTTGTTAACTTTAGTTAAATCTTCTTTTTGAACTCAAGCCTCCAAACTGTCTCGGCCATTTAATCCATCAAGCGTGTATTTCTATAAAAAGATCATTTTAAAAAAGAAGCAAGCCGAGTGAAAACGTGCTGTATGAATGGAAGAGACAAACAGGAGCTGTCCAGATTCTCCCCCTTCACCCCCCACTACTTCTTCTTCTTTGGCTGCGGTGACGCCAGCCAACCATACATAATTGCCAATTAAAGGCTGAATGCTTCAAAGTTTAAGAACAATGGCTGGCAGTCTTGAATTAATGTTGAATGGAGGCTTATTAAAAGTTTTGGCCATTGTAATTAAAAAAAAAAAAAATCAGTTGATTGGGGTTTCTTTATTTCATATTCCCACGTCAGGGTCCGTCTACTCAGGAGAAGCATCCAGAAACCATTCAATATGCATGTGACTGAATTAAATACCACAAAGTATAAATAAATCAATGCTCCTCCTCTGCCGTCTGTTGAGATCGAGCTCTCTGCCTCGATATTACCTCCTTCAGTTATGGAAGGAAAAAATAAATCACTGTGCAAACACTGAGCTTACACATGTCCACACACGCCTCGCTTGAATGAAATCAGTGTGTTTTTATAAGTGTGTGCTTGCATGCTGCGTTCACTGATATACATTAACTGGATTGTTGGGTGAGAAATAAAAACACAAACTCAAAAACAAACCAGCTCTCTATTCCGGCTGTAAAATACAGGCCATTCAGTGTTGTTGTTTATTTGTTATTGGCCAGAGGGGGGAGGAAACAGCGAGGCCAAGGTTATCAGGCCCAAAAGGTCTTCCTGTTTAGAAGGAGCTGGCCAGCGGCAGCAGCAGCTAGTGTACTCCACCCTCCCTCCACCTCCACCCCTAATTAAAAATGAATGGTGGGCTGTGTGGGTCAAGGACAGGAATGGGGGTCTCTGTCCGCGGGATACAGAGAGAGCCTCTGTGACGGTGCTGCTGGACACGCCACAAACCGCTGCCCCGAGGTCGCGATTAAGAGGGCAATAAAAGCTGTGGAGAATTCGCTGAAAGAAATAAATTACTGTGGCAATGAATGCCTCTTTGACGAAATGGGTTACATGGTGACTCTGTTTGGTCCGCGTGTCCTCGGGGTCATGTTCAGGAGAGGAAGAAGTGTGAATAATGTTCAACAAAAGGGTGTGGGGCACTCGTGTATGATGTCATGACAAATTGGTCGTTAAAGGGATAGTTTGGATCTTTTGAAGTGGGGTTGTGTGAGGTACTTATACATAGTCGCACAGCAGATGTCAGTCAGCATGTTTGGAGGCACAGGCAGGAGCACCAGCACAGGAGCTCAGCAATGTACTGCTGTAGACAAGGGCCGCAACAAAACACATTTTAGCCACCTAAAAGAAAATCAGTATCAGTTCAAGTGTACGCTATATTTAGCTATTGTTTTTGCTGCTTTATCTTGACCCAGACAGCCCTTGACAGGAAAGCTTCAGTTCCCCGTCTGTGCTCTCTTCAGAGTCACCAGACTCCATTGACAAAAGCAGCAATTTTAGCTTGCTGAACATGCAACAGCTGCTGGTCTACCACTGCATCAATCAGTTAATTAGTAAGTGTTATTTTGTGACTTTGGTGGATCCAAACCAACACTTCTAAACACCAAAGTTACACAATATCACAAACAAACTAACTGATGGAGGCAGCGGTGGACAAGCAACTCCTGTATTCAGCAATGTTAAATTACTGTTTTTCTCAATGAAGTCTGGCTTTGAAGAGGACGATATAACTGCTACATTTACCTGTTGGAAATCGCTGTCTTACAGTAAGGTAAAGCAATGATAGTGTCCACTTCAACTCATAGATTTTTTTGAAGGCTAAAACATGTTTTACTGCTGCTCCCATCCACAGCAGTACATTGCTTAGCTTCTGTATCGGTACTCCAGCCTGCTTCTCTAAACTGGAGGCATCTACTGTATGTAATGACACTGACTATGGATAATGACCTCATACAACTCCACTTCAAAAAATCCAAACTATCCTTTCAGCGGAGACATCCATATTTTTAAGTATTATTTTAGGTATGTGTTTTATTTAAAGTGTTAGTTTGCTACTTTTACATTTCACACTAATGAGTGTTCATATAAGGCAAGACTTCAAAGTGTTGGTTCACCTAAATTACAAAAAGCCTGGTCAATATTTTTGGTTTTATTTGCACAGATTTTGAGATATTCATCTCTAAGATTTCTGCCTCCACTCCAGTACAGTTGAAGTAAATAGAATTTCTTTGGTGATGCTCGTTGTGCTAAAACATTCAACAGAGACATCTCCTTTCAGAAACTGTGTCCTGGTTGTCCTGACTGCCCTCCCGAGAAAAATAACAGCACCTGTTGTCCGTGCAAATGCTGGATACAATGTTGAACTTACAAAGCTGCTCTTGTGGTTGTGTACATAATGCCCTGTTCACACTGCAACAAAGCTCCAACGTGGCCAGTTACACTGTCGCTGAGTCATAGCTGAAGTGTTGCTCAAACACTCGTTGACGTAGTTGTATCGTCTTGGGCTTGTGTGTGTGCCTGGTACTTACAACAAAACCTTGCGTGACAGTCATCTATAATTTGTATCTGGCCAAGAAATATTTCTGCTTTTGGTCAACGTCTGAGCCCAATTTTATCATTACATTTCGCTGCGACATTGCATCCGAGAAAAAAGTGAGCACGTCGACTAACTTAGCTAAATACCACAGCACCAAAGCTAGCAACAAAAACATATGATTGGTTAACTTTATTGCATCATTGGAACGCTGAAAAACTTTATTTGTCGTGCGTCACACCCGTCTGCAGTGACACGTATTGGGCGTCAGCTGTAGCTTCATGTCAGCAACCTTCATTAGAAATGACTTGTAGCTCATTGCTTTCTCTCACAGTGTGAACACAGCATTTCTGAAAGACAGTTAAGTGTCAGACCAGGACACGGGTGCCGCTTCTCCCATATTGAGGACATTTTCTTTTCATCCTGAACCTAAATCTGTCCCTTACGTAAGCCATGAACCATGATCCATGTATTTTTTATGCACACACCTTCAACTCCTTCTAAACATTCTGTGACTGAGCGTGTTGCTTCATTATAAATGCATCAATCTAACCGAACCTTTCAGGTCAAAAAAGCAGTGTGAGTCATTTTTGACACAAACAGAGGCACTGACTAACAATATGCCATCCTGCTGAAAGGGGCATACATTTAAAGAATGCTTATATAGGTCAGTTTTAAAGGCAAGACATGGAGTAATTTGTATTTAATTTTGGAGGACTTGTTGGATAATTGATAGACCTCACTGTGATCACTTTGTTGCAGCTACTAGAAAAGCAGCTCCTGTGAAAACTCCTGACAGTCTGTTAATCAGAGCAATGGGGACACTGTTTCTGGAAAGCGATGATGCTCATGCATTTTTAAAATTGCATTCACCTCCTGTTGTATTAAGATAGCAGCAGAAATATCCGAGACAGATATCTCCAAAGCTTGGCAAATAAAACCCAAACAATCAGCAAGAGGTGAGTGGGAATGGAGAATCTGGTGAACTGTCCCTTTTTAGGACAGACTCATTTAAACCAAATGACCTGCTGCCCAGCAAAAGATTCCCCGACGGCCCTTTCAGAGACGGGAGGTGGTTTAATAGCTTGTTTCCTGCTCGAGTTAATTTACCCCATCACAAAAATGATTCTGCCGCGGGGGACACAGGATGATTAGGATCCATATCATCATCTTTGGCAGATTATCTTTGGAGAAAAATCTGGGAGCCGATCTGTTGTCTTCCCGGCTGAAAGTCTTCAGTGGACGTGAGGATCGTTAGACAGATGCTTGATAAGCGCCGCAGTTGACGTCAGCACCTTGTGTGTGGGCAGCGAAAGTGCACGGCCAATTCTCCAGCCCACAGTTGTAACATCAAGTGTGACGTTAATGTTGCAGAGACTCCAGAACCTGCCCCCTCTTAGTCTAACATCAAAAGCTTTCATGGCGAGTGCTCTGATTTCTGTGCAGCATTTAAAAGCTCATTGAGTTCAGTGATTTATTGGGAGTGAATGGTCCTCTGTTAATGCATTACATTATCAAACCCATAGTACTGTGACATGTATATACTGCACATGCCATCATAATGTGCTCAGTTGTTCAGTGTGGGACACAGAGCGTTTTGGAATGTGAAGTTTGTTCTGTATGCAGGTGCTGAGTTATATATAATACAGGGAGCAAATGGGCCTCTTTAAATACTTTAAAGCTGCATTCATTAATAGTTTTACACTAACCGTGGATTAAATGACTGCTTGTGATGAACACAGGGAAGTATCAACCAAATCTGCAGCGTCCCTCAGCTCTACAGAGCATTTTACTGTCTTTCAGGTCATAGTTTTGGTTTTACAGCCTGCATCATCGATGTTATAGATTGTTTCCAGCAGAACAAAAAAGTTCTGATTAACCCACTGTACATGCCCTCTCAGCACCAAACAGCAGACAGAGTTGGTAACTAGCTGGTGAATGCAGTGAACCATTTAGCAGCTAAAGAGACAGACGACAACCTCTGAGACTGAAAAATGAAGCCAGTGCAGTAGAAATAAACATGTTTATAGCCTGGTACAAAAACGGTTTTACATTTTAGTAAGGCTTAAAGTTACGCATAATTTGATTAACAGACTGTCTGCAAGGTGTTGCTATGGAGAACAAGTCAAATCCACCCCTCACTCCTGCAAAGCTCCACCCTCTGGTCCAAATATGGTCACTCCTGGCTCCAAAAATCCAAGACAGCAATGGCCAGAAAGCCAAACTCGAGGTTTCAAAATTATAGTTCATAAACTAAAGGGTGATGTCACTGTAGCTACGTTCATTATTTTATAGTCTATGAATATACCTTTTTTCTGGTAAAATTTGTGCGTATATGCGGTTTTTAAAAGCAGGAAAACCAGCAAAACATAGATGATAGACTTCTTTCCAATTCTCAGTATGGCCCGGGGTAAATATCCAAATAGCAGGAGCTGCAGTTGTTTGAGGAAAAAATGTGTCACAACGTACAATTAAATGAAGCATTGTGGTGCTACAGAGATGCCCCAGCCTACAAATCATATTCCAGATGTAAGGGAACAAGCTTGTTCGGTACAGACCCCAACAAAATTCACATCATCATTTTTATATTTTCTTAGTGAAAATGAAAAGCAATAATAATATTTTCCATTTCCACTGAAATCATGACTCATATCCCAATTTGCAATATCTATAAAACATCAATAATTTTGTTTGCATATCATGCATTACTAGTTTTTTTTGTCCAGTAGGTAAAGCAATAGTTTCCCCAGGTGTTGGTGGAGATGTGAACACTGGACTTATATTTGTCAGGTGTCACAACTTCAGATGAACGCTAATGTTTTTCTCTGTCTGCTGGGTGTGTAAACAGACTTCTGCAGGATAACAAGTTTATTTTTCAACATTTCAACTATATATAGTGCTAATCTTTCAATGCTGTGTTTACAGCTTGTTCCCCCGAGTGGCCAGAAAAATCAATTATTTCTGCTTTAATGCATTGTATAACATATCTTCCATTTTAGTAGCAGAACAATTCCAAAAATCCAATTTCTTTTGGCACCAGATAAAGCAATAATGCCAGACAAAATGTCATTTCAAGGCCCCAAAGACACAATAACATGAGAGAGAGCACAATATTGACCTAGACCTCAGTGAAAGCAACACCCATGAGAAATAATCCACATATTTTTCTTCAAATGAAAGCAAACAGAGCGGAGGAAAGACACAACTCGATCTCAGACCAGCGGGGTCACATGTGGTTGCAGCAGCAGCATAATTAACCACTCGACTGTCTCTTGATACAGTAAATCCTAAACGTCGTTAGTGGTGATTTCCATTCTGTGAACCATGATAACGTGGGTTGCGTGCGCTCGGCCTCATAATGATAAACTGGCTTTGTAAATAAAGGTTCTATTTCAAACACAATGATCACCCATGCAAAACCCTACAGCTGCCACCAAGAGCCGGGCCAATTATAGCAGAGGGGAAGGAAGGGCAGGTTGGAGAACAGGAGCCAGGAGGGAGACTCCAAACAAATGAACTTAAAGTCAAACCACTACACTTCTTTGTGTTGCGAGCAGTTTTCTGATCCCACACCCAAAAGGTAACAAAGAACAAGCCGCCATGAGGCACACAAGCTTTCCAGAACACACTACGCTATTTTTCTCAGATTTCATGACCTCATGCTCGCTGGCTTTGGATCTGAATTCCAAGCTGACAGTCATGTTTTGAAATGTGCCTCAGGTGTGAGAGGGATAAAGGAGTATGATGCATATGAAATCAGCTTCAGAAGTGATGACACCACAAGGTTTGACTTATGCTTTAGTGTCTGAAATGCAGGTGTGAACCCAACATTTAGACAAGATGACTCAAAGGCATGTCAGCAGTTGAATCTTGGACTCTAAGCAGGCAGGAAGGGCTTATGTTGTTTTTTTCATGACTCTTTGTCTGTTGTGTGAATAATGACTCATGCATGAGCTTAAAAATATTTCATTGTTACCATTATATCCTCGGGATTTCTATGGAGCCTCGCAGTGCTTTTTATAGGAACAAATGGGAGCTAACAGCCTGTTTACTAACTCTGTTTTCAGTTAGTAGAAAGATGAAAAACGGCGATACGTTCCTGACTTGAAAACCGATCTATCAGCTTTGAGTTTTATTGTCACTGGTGTGTTGGATGTGGTCAGCAGTTAGGAGGAATAGCCCCAGACCTTGTCGGGTCAAGGGTCGGATGTTAAAGCTTGACCTGACACTACCCCACACAGACTGACTCCCTCAACCCCTGACACAGTGTTCACACTTTCGTATGACACTCTTCTTCTTTTAGAGCTGATGGTGCATTGGGTTTCAGCGTGTCTACGGTGGAGCAATGAGGTCACAGTTGTTATATACACGACTTGTACACAGGCTTTGAATGCCACGCTCAGTGCTGTAGACACTGCAAACTAAACTACAAGGTGAACTTCTAAAGGACAATACTATTTTTTTTTTCAGCTCCTCATTTAGACCCTCTCTACAAGTCTACAGATATTTTTGAAAACAGTTTTTTTTTTTACCTCTCACAACCTCACACAACCTTCATTTTACAAATTATCTCTGTTCAGACTAGATGGCAAAAACGACTCCAGCACTCCCCAGTGTTAATTGTCTTAAGCACTCTACCTTGTCATAAAGGTAGGAATGTTTATAAGCTAACATTACCTTTTTCTCATCACTGGTGGTTCCCATTCGATTTAAGGATCAAGGCACTCACACTAACATCAACAACAATGCCACTCTAGAAAGTGTCTCACCCTCTGCTGGTTCAACCAGGCCTGATCCAAAACAACTGTTTCAGTCACGTCAACTTTAGTCAAACAAACTTTATTTCCATTTGCAGTATTATATTTGGCGGTATGGCTCTGTTCTGGGGCCTGTCTGCCTTTCCTAGGCCTACACAGAAAGCCTACGGTGGAGAAAGCGAACCTCTCTGCCCCTCCGCTTGCCTAAGTGGAAAGCCTGAGGTGGAGAGAGCACACCTGTCTGCCCTTCCATGTGCATACATGGAAAGCCTAAGGCAGGGAGAGCAGCAGCAACGACCCCTGAGAACAGAACAGAGCAGCATCAGTGTCAAACAGAATTGACACTGATAAGTCAGACACAGCATGAAAAGGAGGAGCTGGGGTGGAGTCAGGTTGCAAAGCAGTTTGCAGAGGAAGCAGCAACAATAGGCAGAGCAGAGCAGTTATGCCCTGAATAAGATTTGACAATTGGTTGCATAGAAAGGAATCATGTGATCTATCAGCTGACTCCCTTCCATCAATCAGCTGCTCCATCAGTTGATTGAGATCAGCTGATGTAGCAGGGATGTGAGCTGAGCTTGACATGGTGTCCTGCAGGAACTAACACTATGCTCAATTTCTGGCGGACTTTACACCGTGGACGCTGAGGTGGAGCAAAAACATGCAGCAGACACCCCCTTTTATTCTGTAAAGTGGTGCAACAATATTAAGAAGTCATAAGACCAAGCAGTGCTAGCAAAATGTTAGCAAGCTAATAGTCTGTCATTGATGTTGTTTCAAGCATATGCTGATTCTCTAAGCAACAATCGAAATGCACGAGTTGAGGAAATGATCTGGAGTTTTAAAGATTCTCAGTTTTAGTGACATAAAACTCTGGAGGAGGACTTTAAATCTTTGCTTTATAAAGCTGGTAACCACTTTCAAATGTATACTGCACAGTTTTAGGTCTTCGGATGCATTTAACCACCTGTTCCTGGCAGCCATTAGTATCCAACCATTTCCATACGGTATGAAAACCAATTAACAGACTGGTTCCAGATCTTTGAATCGCTGCCCACATCTCTGAGTAGGCATTTAAGCGTTTCAAAGAGGTTTGGCGATGTGCTCATTAATGTCTCCCTGGTTTAAAGATGAATTTAAGACATCATCTTGCAAACAGCAGGAAATAAAGAGACAGAAAAATGTTCATGCGAAGATGACAAGCTCGGATGAAATCGACGCAGCTGTACAGGTCTTTGAACTCACACAACTTTTAAAAGCTGCACATATCGTTGATTGATGTAAAAAGCTGCTAACTGTGCTAAGGGAGCACTACTGTAGCTTCCCTGCAGTGAGTGGAGATGGCACGGACTGGATGGACACGTCGCTCACTACTGATTAGGGCGAAATAATGACCCCCCTCATAAACAGAAAACAGCAAACGTAAACACGGCGTCACACTGAATAATAAAGTGAAATGAGATGGCAAATTAACAGGCTCCTTGAAACGTGCCTGAGTTGTGCGGTTATTACTCTGAACATCAACTCTGCATTAATTACTGTCAGAGTTGCATGGTTAATGTAGTGCAGTCAAATCAGTCTGCAATTAAGCTGCATCAACACGATGATGTATCTCCAACAAAATAAACTGAGACTCGATACTGAGTGTGATGGATTATAACTCAAGTGAGTTCCAGCAGTCTACTAAATGATTTTTATAGGATACAGATGGCTTTCTGAAACTGAAGAATGTCTAGAACACAGCAGGATGGTCATCTGTGATTAGAAGTGATTTAATTGGACTAAAATGTGCAAAACAACTGGGACGGCCCTTTGTAAACTAGTCTTTGAAGTGATACTGGAGAACTTCTCGACTCTGCAGCAGGTGTAAGTCGCTTGTTAGATGTTTGTGATCTCTGCGTTGCAGATGGAGCCGGTTTGCCGCTCTTCAGCGGGCTCTGGATGAAAATCCGTCACAGTGGAAAGAAAAGTGACAACCTTGGCACAGACACCCCTCGTTCTCTGAACAACAGATTGCATCCCACATGGTCCTTTACAGGGGGAGACTGCCTCGGCTTTTTAACCGGCATCTGCTCTCTGTTCTCCCGTTTGATCCTCGGCACGGCGCAACACTTTTTTCTATTATGTTACCAAACTGTGATATGGCAGCTATGACGCTACATGTCCTCCTGGCACGGACGTCTAACTCCCCTGAAATCTCAAGTGCCACTTCACAGACGTGTGGCTAATTCGGAGACGCGAATTCACAGAAGTCACAGAGCGGATCATGTTGCAAAACATGCAGCCATGCGAGGCTTTTCTGTGGGCCAGTGGCTGGATTGAAAGAAAGAAAGAAAAAAAATCTGCGCCTGCTTTGAAGATGATTCCAAATGAAATCTGTGCCAGTTAAGGCTCCTTTGAAAAATGGGTCTACACTGTGTCACTGCCAAAGTGTGAGGGTGCAGCTTACAGATTTTGTTTTTACATTTCAAGGACGGGGTAAGAGATAGCGCTCTGGATTCGCCATCATCAAACAGATTTGTTTGTTAGAGGAGAGGAGACGTGAACATATTAAATACAGGAGACTGAAAAATTAATTCAGGGCGTAATGATGTGCTGAAACTCGGATTGACTGCCAATTTCACTCACTTTGCTGTGAAAGCAAAACCCTACATCGGTCTGTTGCAGGGCTGCAACTAGAGCTGGGCTGTATATTGATATTATATCGTATTCATGATATGAGACTAGATATCATCTTAGATTTTGGATTGTAATATCTAAAGTCTTGAAGTGATGTTACTTACTGATCTATTATTTGCCTTAACTCACTTTGTAGGTAAACATTTTGTGAAAGCACCAATAGGTAACCCTATGTAATCAATATTGAGGTATTTGGTCAAAAATATTTGTTGGATCCAAATCCATTCGATCCAGGAGTTTTTATCCAAGGAAATGTTACGAATTTGAAACTAAATCAAAGCTCTAAGAAATCTATCGATACAGCTCTTGCTGTCTCCAGGGAGTGTATTGCATTAACCTGGACGTCAGATCCCCTCCTCTCTGTATCAAAGTGGACTCAGAAATGATGATTTATATGCCTCTAGAGAAGATCACCCATGTCCGGAAATACAGATATGACTCATTTTTAAAGGTTTGGCAGCCTTTCATTGAATATATATACACAGAAATATTACCTTTATTAACTGTAGACCCTCTTTAATGGCTGACTGGCTCCATTGTAAGTTAATAGTAATGTCCAGGTATAATGGTTGAGTTTTTTTGGTTTTGTTTTGTTTTTGGCTCTGTGCTTTTTTTTTTTTTCATCTTTTTTTTGGAGGGAATATTTTGTCATGTTCGTGCTAATTTTTTTTTTTTTTTTTACATTTCATTTTCTCCATATTGCCCGGATTACTTTCTTTATCGGTTAATCTGTTGATTAATGTCTACATTAAACGATTATTTGTTTTGTGTATAAAATGCCCTAAAGCTCAAGTCTTTATATGCCTTGTTTTCATCAGCACTCCAAAACAGACAAAAGCAACAAATCATCACATTGAAAGAGCAAATACCAGCAAAATCAGGCATTCAAGCTTTAAAAAAAATCAAACGATTATTTATTTTTGTATAAAATGCCCTAAAGCTCAAGTCTTCCCATCTTTTTTTCATTAACACTCTAAAAACCCAAAGTTACTCAGTTCCCAGTGATATTAAACAGACAAAAGCATCAAATCATCACATTTAAGGAGCAAAAACCAGCAAAACCAAACGGTTATTTGACTATCAAAACAGCTGGTGAATAATTTTCCGTCCTTTTATAATCGACTTCTCTTTTCCAGCTCCAGTCTCTTGCAACACACATTGAAATTTACTGCAACAGATCAAAATACTGTGAATCTTCCAACTGTTTGCGACTAAAAGCAGCCTCCTTAAGAGAGGAGGAGAAACTGTCTTGAGCTCATTAAGCTTAAAACATCTGTCCCAGATGCGTGGACAGAGAGGAGGAGGATATGTACACATGCCTCTGGTGTGCTCAAAGCTTTAAGCCTACACAGATTAATGCGATTTAAAAAATACACACATACACCCCCAACTGCAAAGAACAAACTAGAATATGAGAGGAGCCGCCAGGACACATGGAGCGATGATATTTTGATTTTTTTATTATAAGAAATTTAAATATTTTGTTGTTGGCGCGCCACCTTGCACATTTAAAAATGCCACATGTTTAATATGCACATTGATAAAGTAGAGGAACATCACGAGAGCTGATTGCAGGAGAAGAAGTGCACAACACAACATACCAGTTCTTGCTTCAGTCGCCTCAGACACGCATCCATGTTTTTGCATTCCGGTTTGGAGAGCTGTTGTTCCATGTTTGTGAGAGGCGAGGATTTCAGATGAAACGCGTCGCCAGTCGCCTCTGGAGCATGACTATGAGAGCTTTCTGCCGGGCAGGAAAAATTAAAACAACGCTCTCTCGGAGAGCACCAAACAATTTGCAATTGGAGATGCGCAAATCCTGCTGAGGAATGCGCGCGCGGCTCGCAGTGACGCGGATCGTAATTTAAAAAAACAAAACAAAAAAAAAAACAACTCCCGATGACGAAAATGTGTTTACTCCAAGAAATGATAATGAGGTCCTTCTTGTGGCTGCATGAAGACACTCAGTCCGTGTGTGTGTGTGTGTGTGTCTCAGTGGCTGCTGCTTGGCTACTGTCAGCCTCCTGTGTGTGTGTGTGTGTGTGTGTGTGTGTTGCTCTGCCCGTTTTTTCTCCCTCTGCTGTTTTCCCATTCAAGAGGAGCGCTTACGTTGCCCATCCAATTTCCTCCAATGAGTGAGCCTCTCAGGACGGGCTAAATCTCATTCAAACTGGGATCCGTCATTTATTAGGGAAGAGCAGATTAGTCCACTGCAGCTTGTAATAATTCCACACAGATATGAAAAGAGAGAATAAAACATCTGGAAACATTTAAATCAAGGCTGCAAGATCAAAAAAGGAGCATGAAAAAATAAAGTAAATATCTCTCTCCCACAACACTGATAGACTAGTAAAAGAGATCCTGCAGCCACTGTTGGACTGAAGGAGGAAGTTTACGGAGGATGTGTCTAAAAGAAACCATATGTGTCATGAAACGAGCCATAGGGAGAGTTTCCTGGCCACCTTCGCTGCGGTCAGAGAGGAAACACCTGAGCCACGGGCTTTTGTTGCGTGACCCGGATATAGTGCTTTATTGGCGAGGGAAGGAAGAGGTGCATATACAAGGAACACAATCTGGAAGTTGTTTATCACTCTGTCCATCATGTTATAGATTTGACATTTCTGATATGCAGAATACAGACTGTTAATGCTCAGTCTGGAGATGTCAGGGAATTATACATGTGTTATACTTGTTCTGGTGACCTGTCCATGGTGCACCCTGCCTCTCGCCCAATGTCAGATAGGCTCCAGTCCCCCGTGACACTCAGCAGGAGAAATGATTATGGAAAAAAAATGAACTCCAAACACTGTCCTTAGCGTCAGGTTAATTCACAGAAAACCCCGGCAAGGTGCCAAGCATTGGCCGAGCATTGAATGTAATCTTGTTGACGAGAAAGTTCAAGATCTGATGCAATATTCTGACAGTTTAAGACGTATTTTATTTAGGCAAAGTCCTTTAACGCCTACTTTGTGTTTCTTTGTTGTGTCATTTAAGAACTTTGGCTTCTTCAGATCTGATCAGAACTCTGTTATTGTGTTGACATTTGCATCGAACATGTTGAAAAGTTACCAAGCTTAATGTCCATTTTATGGGGTTACATATAATGCAACCCAAGTGTCAGAAAAATGTTGGCACCGTATGCATCTGCAAACCACTGATATGTTCCATTTGTATATTGTTATGTGGTGGATGCTGTGGTCAACATGTGGGTAGGTTTAGGCACAAAACACACCTGGTTATGGTTAGGAAATTTTCTGTTTTGGTAAAAAATGATGGGTCGCTAAAACACACCCACATTTGATGGCTGGAAAGCAGCTGGAAAAACAGTGACGGGTTGCTAAAACACATTTGGTTTGGTTATTGGTCTGCAGCTTGGCAGGCATCTTGCCGAGGTGACACGCCATCCACCACCCCCTCAAACACATGGTAACACAGTAAGCTCATGTACTAGGATGATTTGATAGGTATTTAAGGTGCAAATGTAACGTATGTGTCGTCTGCATAAATGTTAAATGCTGACATTTTCTTCTAGCAACTTTTTTAGAGGATAAAATCCAAATCTATTTTTCTGTCCTCTTCTTTCAGTTCTCCGTGTCCAGCTGACAGGAAACTCGGTGCCCTCTGATCTGCTTCTGTCATCTGGAAGTTTTAATATCGGGCCTGATGTTGGTGATGCGTCCCAGATGGATGGACGAACGCTAACAGAGAAAGAGAAGGAAGTTATAACTCAGAATTCAAAAGCAATGAAACAGGGATAGTGAATAAATCATCTCAGCATATCTGAACTTCTGATAGAGACAAAGAGACTTTTATAGACTTGTGTGTTTTATCCGTGTATTCTTTATTGTCACATCAGCACTTTGAATATTTATAGAGTTCTCTGTTATGTTCATAAAGCAGATTTATAACTCTTTCTGTGTCACTTTGACTGCAGCTGAAAAACTTCTTGGCTTTGGTTGTTTTATTAATAAAAGAAAGAGAAAAGCTTTTCAGATACAGGAGGTGGTCTTTCTCATCCTTTGAGCTCTTACCCAACCGACCAACCAACAAAACGACCAACAGATTGACCGACCAACCAACTAACTGAACAACCAAATTTAACACAAGAAACACAGCAGCATATTGAGCTGACCAGCTGGTGGACATTAAACCATCTCTGAAGGCTCATTTTCAAAGCAGTGTCATGAATCTAAGTCGGAAACTACCGTAAAACCTCAATTAGTAGCCCAGGCTATTATTTACTTAAATCACTGAAATCAATAGGGTTATACATCCAAAGAACCTCCTATAAAAAAATGAAACTACTTGGCAATCAGACCAGGGGACTCACTTATAAACATTGCGTACGCACAGAACGAGGACTGAAAGAGGTGTGCGCCACTTTCCACGCAAAAGTTGTGATCTGTAAAAACAGACTTGACCCATGCTTACGAACATTTTAGAGATGGGAAATTGATGGCGCAGATGATGAGGTGGAAGCCTGATTGTAGAAATTGGCAAATATTTTTTGGCGCACGCCATTTTTGGCTTTTGTCAGTACGTACATTGTTAGTATGGATCCTACGCACTGCATAAATGAGACGCCAGGCATGTAATCGAGACAGGCGTTTACTTGTCAAAATATATAGCCACACCGGGCTAGTAAGAGGGACTGGGTGTTTAAATTTAAGTTTTACGGTAATGATCTATCTAGTCAAGGAATTAAAGGCATACTTTGCACATTTTCAACGGGGTCTTTGTCACCGACACAACACAATAACGCATTACAAAAAATTGCACGTCTCAAAACAGGCAGATTCATGCAGATATTTCATGTATTGTTTGTGGATGGAAATGGATGGACCTGCACTTGTGCAGCGCCTTTTTAATCTTCTGACCATTCAAAGCACTTTTACACTACAGGACTATCATACAAGGTGCCAGGTTTTATCACACTCACACACCGATGGAACAGCCATCAGGAGCAATTTGGGGTTCAGTATCTTGCTCAAGGATACTTCAGCGTGCAGACCGGAAGAGCCGAGGATCAAACCACTGATCTTCCGATTGGTGGTTGACCCACTCTCTACCTTCTGAGCCACAGCCGCTCAATATAAATGTACATCTAGATTTAAATCAGCTCATCTGAGTGTGAGGACGCTGTACTTAATATCTTTACCATTCAGGAGTGAGATGATGACACATGGGTCTAATTTAGCCTTCAGCGAGCTGCTTTATGATTCGGAACAGTTTCATCCCAAATGTGACCTCCAACCTGCAGCTGCTTCTCCTGCATGTGTCCACTTCCTCCCAGCTGTCAGCGTGCATACATAAAGGATATGGAGGAAATGTCTCCTCAGATCACTCAGCGCTGAAACACACAGGCAGCACATGCAGCAGCAGCAACTGTCTAACTGTACATCACTGTTTATGAGACTCACTGAGTGTTATGACTTGTTTGGTTTTCTTTATGTTTTTGTGCTCGGGCCAAAATGGAATCAGAAATATAAAACATAATTGTCCTTGCAGTGAAACCACCTTGTGATATTATGACTTGTGACTGATACTCTGGGCTGGAAAACTAAAGAAATAATGTACTAGTTGTGCACATAGGGCTCTTTGCACCATGTTAGCTATGATTTATAATATGAGATGATTTCTCTCCCATTAATTTCGACAAGTTACACTAATAAAATCAAAAAAACATGCAGTAGCCCTGTAGGACTTGCAAATTAAGAAGTGACAGTTGTTTGTGAAACCTGACACTGTCACCCTTTATGTTCTGTGCAAAGACATTGCTTGAAAAATACCTCTGAGTGTTCGTTTCACTATAAGAAACCTTCCTCATATTCACAACGCTGCGTTGTCACAAAGTAATATGCAAGTTCACCAGCCGAAGTCAATCAGCGTGAACTGAGAAGTAATTGCGACTCGAGGACGAGTCAACCCTGTTTAGAGTTCATCTGAATTATTCATCAAGTCTACAGTATTAATGGTCTCACTGAACATGTGAGAGTAGTTTTCTCTCCGTGTTGTGTCACTTCGCTGTGCTGCAGTAGTGAGAATAATTGAATAGAAGAAGATTTAGATGTAAAAGAAACATGACCAGGCGCTGTGATGATGTAATGTCTGCCAGTTAATGTAATAACTGTCATAAAACCACATCAGCGTCCTGAGCTGACAGGTGCTGTCTTTATATGATCCTGTTACATAAACCAGAAACTGTTCACACAGAAAGACTAATAAACGATATGATAATGAGAAGAATAAGAAGAATCTCATAACTAGAGTTATGACTTCATTACTTGTTATTACATCATCAATCAAACATATTAGATTTCTTATGAGGTGGTGATTGTAAGGAATAAAGTCTGGAATGTAACAAGTTTCTACATATTTTTTAAAGATATTATATTCATTACTAGAGAAGACTCATTATTTGTACAGCAGAATGTAAGTTGATGATATTTTAGTTATTAATTAATTGTTTTTTGAGGAAAAATGACAATAATTTACTGGTTCCAGCTCCTCAGATTTGTGACTTTGCTAGATTTCTCACAGTCTTCTGTTTAAGTAAACTGATTGTCTCGGGAGTATCCTGGTTTCTTGACCGTTGGTCGGACAAAAGACATCTGATGACATCACTGCTCATTCTGACATTTCATAGACAAGTGGTTCCCAACTGGTGGCTCACAGTCCAAAAGTGGGTCACTAGTCCCTTCTGATTGGACCTCACGTGACTCACTAACATGTCAAGTTTGTAAAAAATACACCTTATTTTTAAGCACAGTGAATTTCAAGCCCAGAGTTTTTATTTTGAAGTGATGTTTCCTGCTGTAGAGTGAGTGACTAACAGTCAGCTACTTAACAGAGACAGCAAACTAGCTCAACAACATGGCCAAACACAAGCATGAGGCTGAATGTATTAATCTGTATGGACCTTGAATAATGACAAAGGAGGAATCTGGACCCTGTGCCTGGACCAGTTGGGAACCACAGTTACAGACCCCCCTTAGGAGGTTCTTCACTGAGCGCTGATCCTTCCTCTGGAGCACAAATTTCTTGTGTTTATTTGAACCCTCTAATCTATAGACATATAACAAGAAAATATTGGCAGTTTAATCAATAATGAAAATTATCAGTAGTCGCAACCCCATTATATATTATATTATCTAGCAACGATTACATTAAAGTAAGAAAGAAAGAAAAAGAAAAGGAAATGGTGGTGATGTAAGTGGGAGGACATTTGTGTTGTGACATATGTAAGAAGATGCTTTGAGGATTTTATTACCCCCTAAAAAAAATAAATTAAAAAAAAAAAATAAAAATGATTTACCTGCATCATCTGAATGATTTCATATGCCATCGTAAGCATTCGGGTCATCTGTCCCATTCTCGTGAAAAACATATCTCAGGAACGCCGTAAGGGAATTTCATTGCATTTGACACAAACGTTCACATGGACTCAAGTATTGACTAATTAGAGTTTGTTGGTGAAACATCAAGGTCACTGTGACCTTACAAAACGCACTTTTGGCCATAACTGAAGAATTCATACGATAATTGTGACAAAATTTCAAAACTGATGAAGTGATAACATTTTATATCCAAAAGGTCAAAGATAAAGACAGACATTTGGTCAGGTACTGAACTGGTGACACTAATCTTTGGTGGTCTTCTTGAAACTGTGCTGATTAAATCTTCTGTGCTGCCAGGCTGAAGATGTGTGTGAAGCATCTGTGTTTTAGAATATGTATCTTCTTTGCAGCAACATCCATATTTGAAGCACTGTCTTTATTAGTTATTTTATCTTTTGAATTAGGAATCACATTATTTTACCAACAACTGTTTAAACATGATGAATTGGGGGATTATGAACCCAGTAATGACATAAGATAGTAGAGTGATGACAGTAACTACATGTCCTGCTCTGTACTTACTTTAAAGGACATAATGTGGCTCAATGTGTATACAGCCAATATATATTGATTATTGACCTTTGGTACAAACATATCTTGTTTGCAGTTTGTTCTTTGGAGCAGACTTAATAGTCTTTGTCTCTCAAAGATGTTAGTACACTGCCATCTAAAGGTCAGGATGTGTCACCACAAGATTTAAGATTCCTTCTCTCCCCTCTCATGTTTCAAACATTCAAATCAAGGCAGATAAAGTTGCTTATCTGATGCATAGTGACAGTTTAGCAGCAGTTTGGTAAGCATGGTTTGTGATGTAATACATTTTCATATGTAGATGCAGAGGGCCACTTTGGAGTTAAACATCCTCAAACCACGTTATTCTTATTGTATATGTTTTGTTTCTTCAGTGTATCGTGTGAGTGAAGTCTTGTGAGCAAACAGTCTGATTGTATTTGATGCCATGCTTCAATAATTTCTCCAACAATGACACTGATCTGTGATGGAGCTGGATGTGTGGGTTTCTATCTCCAAACTGAGTCACAGTCTGTTTGAGTCATCCTGTCCTTCAGTGTGACTAACGACATGAGCCAGACAACCACTAATGATGGGTAATAAGCGATGAAAGATCAGATAAGTTTCGTGGCTGGGAATGAGCTGACAGTGAAAACACCTGGTTGAACACATGAAAGTGGTGTTTAAGAGGTGTGGCAGGAGCATGACTGTGTGCGTCATATTGTGTTACAGCATGTAGATGTGCTTTCTCTGTGTTTCAATTCTGTGTCTTGGCCCTTTGCTTTCATGATATTATGTCATTTTGTGGCTACAGTTTGGATTATGTTAAATACTAAAGACAATTTTAAAGAGACAGTTTACCCCAGCATCAAAAATACATGTTTTCCCTCTTACCTGTAGTGCTGTTTATCAGTCTAGATTGTTTTGGTGTGAGTTGCTGAGTGTTGGAGATTTCAGCTGTAGAGATGTCTGCCTTCTCTCTAATATAATGGAACTAGATGGCACTCGGCTTGTGGTGCTCAAAGTGCCAAAAAAGTACATTTAAAAAACTCAACATCAATGTCTCTTTGCAGAAATCATGAGCTGGTTACTCAAGATAATCCACAAACCTTGTTGTGAGCAGATTAATCATCGCAGTATGTACAGTGAGAAACAGCCTGTCTTTCTCAAAACTATATATTCAGTATATAAACAACACAACTGTGTGTCAGTAAAGTTAAAAAGCCAAGCTGACAATAAAGTTGTGACATAAAATCTGTACATACATTTTGTTTACTGGAAGAAAAAGGGAAAATGTAAAGTTAAAAAACAGCAGGTCCTAAACCAGATTATATTTTCTGATGTCCCTCAGAATTCTCTTTTTTATCATCAAACTCCCTGTTTAAGTTTTAAATGTTACTGTAGGTGCTCAGATGTGATGAATGATATGAAAGTCAGAGATACATTTAAGTTGAAATTTGTCTTGAAAGACGCTCCGTTCCAGCCTGTTAATTATTTAGACACACTGGTGTTAGATGTGTTAAGTTAATGTTGCCTTAAACTCTCAACACAAGATGAACAGTGTGTTATGCTGCCATCTAGTGAGACGAGTGCAGATCAGCGCATACAGTACTGTAAATATTTGTGACTGTGATTAGGGTGTAACTTTACTGCTCCTCATTGTGGGACGTAATGCTGAAACGAAACGCTTAAAAATATGTTTCTCTGAATAAGCAATGTTGGGACACATGTATGCAAAGCAGATACATAGTACATATACTGTAGTTCCTCCAAGAATTGTAGACTTTTATGCAGGGTTAACACCTGAAATGTTTTTTGATTGAATTAATTTATTGCTTTTAATTCCAATTTCATATGTTTATGTTTGGCATTTCATATGTTTATGTTTGGCATTGCCATGTTCTTTTCTCTTGTTTTGAATGGTAGAAATTTAGGTTAGGTTGCGAGGTAATTTAAGGGTCCACTAGTATATTTTTGTTTGTTATTTTAGGCACTGCTCACCTCTGAAGACAAAATAAACTGCTTTCTTTGTTGTTTAAAACACTGTGTAACTGGCCTTTCTTGGGAGTGGGAGGGGTAAGGGAGTCACATCATGTTATGTCTAGGTTCACCTAGATCGGGGACATAACTCATTTTTTGACATGCTATATCATGATATTTGTATGACATGCCTTGCTATGATGTTTTTATGACATACTATAACGTGACTTTTTTATGACATACTATATTGACATTTTTATGACATACTATACTATGACTTTTTTATGACATACTGTGCTATGACGTATTTTATGACATGCTACAGTATACTGTGACTTTTTTATGACATACTATATTGATATTTTTATGACATACTATACTATGACATTTTTATGACATACTATACTATGACTTTTTTATGACATACCATACTATGACTTTTTTATGACATACTGTAGGATGACGTTTTTTATAGTAGTATAGTATAGTATGTCAAAAAAAGTCAGTATAATGCGTTAAAAATGCCAATAAAGTCATAGTATAGTATTTCAAAAAAGTCATAGTATTGTATGTCAAAAAAAATCATAGTATAGTATGTCAAAAATATCATAGTATAGTATGCCAAAAAAAAATGTCATAATATAGTATGTTAGAAAACTCATAGTATAGTCAACAAAATGTCATAGTATAGTATGTTAAAAGAAGTCATATTATAGTTTATTAAAAAAAGTCATAGTGTAGTATGTTAAAAAAAAATCTTATGTACGTATGTCATAAAAACGTCATAGAAAAGTATAGTAGTATATTTTTAAAAAATCATTGTAGAGTATGTCAAAAACATCATAGTATAGTATGTCAAAAACATAGTATAGTATGTCAAAAAAGTCATAGTATAGTATGTCAAAAAAATTCATAGTATAGTTTGTAAAAAAAAGTCATAGTATCGTATGTTAAAAAAGTCATAGTATAGTATGTCAAAAAAAGTCATAGTATAGTATGTTAAAAAAAGTCATACTATAGTATGTCAAAAAAGTCAAATTATAGTATGTCAAAAAAATCATAGCATTGTATGTCAAGAAAAGTTATAGTATAGTATGTTAGAAAAAAATTCACAGAAATTCCTAGTACAGTATGTCAAAAAATGTCATAGTATAGTATGTTAAAAGAAGTCATAGTATAGTATGTCAAAAAAATCATAGTATAGTATGTCAAAAAAATCATAAAATTGTATGTCAAAAAAAGTCATAGTATAGTATGTGATAATAACTCATAGTATAGTATGTTTAAAAAAATCATAGTATAGTGAGTCAAAAAAAGTCATAGTATAGTATGTCAAAAAAATCATAGTATAGTATGTTAAAAAAAATCATAGTATAGTATGTTAAAAAAAGTCATAGTATAGTATGTCAAAAAAGTCATAATATTGTATGTCAAAAAAAGTCATAGTATAGTATGTCAAAAAAATCACAATATTGTATATAAAAAAAAAGTCATAGTATAGTATGTTAAAAAAAATCATAATTTTGTATGTCAAAAAAAGTCATAATATAGTATATCCAAAAAAAATCATAGTATAGTATGTCCAAAAAAAGTCATAGTATAGTATGTCAAAAAAAGTCACAGTATAGTATGTTAAAAAAACGTCATAGTATAGTATGTAAAAAAATGTCATAATATAGTATGTCCAAAAAAAATCATAGTATAGTATGTCAAAAAAAGTCACAGTATAGTATGTTAAAAAAACGTCATAGTATAGTATGTAAAAAAATGTCATAGTATAGTATGTCCAAAAAAATCATAGTATAGTATGTCAAAAAAAGTCATAGTATAGTATGTCAAAAAAAGTCATAGTTTGGTATGTCAAAAAAAGTCATAGTATAGTATGTCAAAAAATTCACAGTATAGTATATAAAAAAAATCATAGTATAGTATGTTAAAAAAATCATAATTTTGTATGTCAAAAAAAGTCATAATATAGTATGTCCAAAAAAAATCATAGTATAGTATGTAAAAAAAAATGTCATAGTATAGCATGTCCAAAAAAGTCATAGTATAGTATGTCAAAAAAAGTCACAGTATAGTATGTTAAAAAAACGTCATAGTATAGTATGTAAAAAAATGTCATAGTAAAGTATGTCCAAAAAAATCATAGTATAGTATGTCAAAAAAAGTCATAGTTTGGTATGTCAAAAAAAGTCATAGTATAGTATGTGATAATAACTCATAGTATAGTATGTTAAAAAAAATCATAGTATAGTATGTCAAAAAAGTCATAGTATAGTATGTCAAAAAAAGTCATAATATAGTATGTCAAAAAAATCACAATATTGTATATCAAAAAAAAAGTCATAGTATAGTATGTTAAAAAAAATCATAATTTTGTATGTCAAAAAAAGTCAGTATAGTATGTCAAAAAAAGTCATAATATAGTATGTCCAAAAAAAATCATAGTATAGTATGTCAAAAAAAATGTCATAGTATAGTATGTCAAAAAAAGTCACAGTATAGTATGTTAAAAAAACGTCATAGTATAGTATGTAAAAAAAAGTCATAGTATAGTATGTCAAAAAAATCATAGTATAGTATGTTAAAAAAAAGTCATAGTATAGTATGTCAAAAAAGTCATAGTATAGTATGTTAAAAAAGTCATAGTATAGTATGTCAAAAAAGTCATAGTATAGTATGTTAAAAAAAGTCATAGTATAGTATGTCAAAAAAAGTCAGAGCATAGTATGTCATAAAATGTCATAGTATATTATGTCAAAAAAGTTATAGTATAGTATGTCAAAAAAAAGTCATAGTATAGTATGTCAAAAAAGTCATAGTATAGTATGTTAAAAAAAGTCATAGTATAGTATGTCAAAAAAAGTCAGAGCATAGTATGTCATAAAATGTCATAGTACGGTATGTCAAAAAAGTCATAGTATAGTATGTTAAAAAAAGTCAGAGCATAGTATGTCATAAAATGTCATAGTACGGTATGTCAAAAAAGTCATAGTATAGTATGTCAAAAAAGTAATTCATGACGCACACTGGAAGTAGCCATCAGAAGATGGTACACTGTGGTCATAAAGTGATTGACACAGTCAGCAACAGTACTCAGGTAGGCTGGGGTGTTTAAACCATGCTCAGTTGGTACTAAGGGGCCCAAAGTGTGCCATGAAAATATTCCCCACACCATTACACCACTAGAACTTACCTGAACTATTGATATGAGGCAGGACAGATCCAGGCTTTAATGTTGTTTACACCAAATTCTGACCCTGCCATCTGAATGACGTTTGTCCATTCTTCTGTTGTCTAATTTTAGTGAGCCTGTGTGAATTGTAGCCTCAGTTTCCTGTTGTTAGCTGACAGCAGTGGCACCTGGCGTGGTCTTCTGCTGCTGTCGCCCATCTGCTTCAAGGTTCGATGTGCTGTTGGCTCAGAGATGGTCTTCTGCAGACCTTGGTTGTAACCAGTGGTTATTTGAGTTACTGTTGACTAGCTATTTGCATTGAACAAGCAGTTGAACAGGTGGATTTCATAAAGTGGCCAGTGAGTGTGTATCAGCTCATTCTGTGACCTGTGCAGTGGGTGATATGGAGTTTCAACAGCATAGACTGTGTGTGTGTATTTTTCAGTGTGTGAGAGCAAATTGCTAATGACTATGCACTGCTTGGGATTTTTCCCAGCAACCTAGCCACAGACACCCAGTTTGTGATACTGCAAATGTTAGGGCTGTCGTCAGTGGGCCATAGGTTCAGTTCAGTCACCACTGTGTTGCATAACAGACATTTATTTCAATGAAAATCTTATTTATTAAAAGATCTGAATACTTCAACACTCATCTTAAAACTGTGTTGAATTATTAAAAAAAAAAAAAAGCATGTCTGAAACAGAAAATAACTGAGGTAAATATACCGTTTCACATTGGTGACAGGAGCGAGAATAAAGACGACACTCGGTTGTTGTGGCAGATTTTAATTCTCATCTGACACTTCATAGCTGTTATAACAAATAAACTGACAGAATACTGTAAACACAGCGAACAGACAGAAAAGCTCAGTTCAAAAGGATAAAAAGATAAGAAACAACACAAACAGCAATGCCAAGACTTTTAAAAAAGTGACCCCCACAATGCCTTTTCACGTCAAATCCATCATATAATGACAACAAGTAATCATCATACAGTGAGAGAGAAGTGCTGTCTGTCGCTGAAGCATGGTGGTGAGCTATGATACTGCGAGAAGCCCTAATGTGTAGATACTGTGTCAACCAAGATCCAAGATACAAACGCCACCACGGAGCAGACGCTCGATATTTTCAGCATGAACAGTGAGAGGAAAAATTATCTAAAGGGTTTGTAATGTTTCATATAGCAGCATAAAGAGTACTACTACTTTGATGTTCTTACAGAGGATGGAGAAGTGACCCTTTTGGCACAAATACGTTCACCTCAGTTTCAAAACATGACAAAATACAGGAATGCAACACAAAGTATACCGATACAGCCAAAACAATTTCACTTGGTGCGTCATGGTTGAAAAGTTTCCACTCCATCAAAACAATAAAGACAAATAAACACATTGTTTATTTGATACGGATAACCATAGCACACTTGGCAAGTAGTCACAAACTATTCCAAAAACCAGGTGTCTATCAACTTCAAATGAACGACAATGTGCAGCAGGTAGGTAGAGAGCTAATATTAATGCAGGAGTGAGGCTGTAAACCAGAACAAATCATGTTTAATTCATTTTCAATCATTTAGATGCAACGTCAGGATGCATCACGGCTGCCATCTTGTGACCATCGGAGACTATTTCATGACTGAGCTGCTTGTTTTGAACCTGCTGTTTAAAAGATCTCTGTTTTTTTCTCTTTGACGGCACTGAGGGCGATTAGCTGTAATTGCGGGTGTGTTTTCAGATCTAACTTCCCATAGCAAACTTCTACTCGCGACAAGAGCAGAGACCAGAACAAAACAGTATGCTGCTTTACCCACGTGAGTTTAAGAGCAAGACCGACCACTGCTGGGTGATGGTAAACGCATCACTAACTGTGTTCCACTTTTGATTTTTCAGACACCCAGTTCGTAGTAATGCAAATGCGAGGGCTTTCATCAGGGGGCTCGAATACCTCATCTGTCGATAGATAGTGATTTATAAGACATTTTTTAAATGAAAATCTTAAGATTATTATTATTAAGATTATTACTTTAAGCTTCAAAATTCTTTATAGACCTTGGAAATAGTTTGACAGAAGGTCCACTCATTGCCTTTTCTGACTTGTCCGCTAATGTAAGACTGTGTGATCTGGTTGAAAGCTTTTCAAATGAATTTAAAGTTTTAAAATACATTTAAAAACTGTGTTGCTATTAGAGACTGTCATGATTTCACAGGAAAAACACATTTTCAACCTACAGTGACATCATCAACTCACTGATGTAGAAATAATGTATTTTCATTGACACCTTATCATAAGATATAAAATGGATTGACCCAATCTGGGCATTTATTGTCTTCCACTTTGTTAGACTTTAGACAAAGACAGAAAGAAAGAAGACAACTAAACATTCTGGATGCCCCAGAGCCATTTTTACATTTTGCATATTTTACCCTTTTACTCTCTTTTTTAAAAACTCTACAAATAATTATCAGGGTTTCATGAAGCTTTTTTAGTTTCTGTTTGAAAAAGCTGGACTGAACATGAATTGGCCCCGTTCCTGTGATGCTCTCTGGTGGTTGTTTGATATGATGGCGGTGCTCAACCTTTTTGGCATTCGATACCTAAAATGCCTCTCGTGCTCATGATAAATATGCACATCATCATTTTCTCATCTGCCTCTCAGCCTGCAACACTTGGCAGCCGAACAGCTGGACCTTTTAAATATTCCACAGGACAAAAAGCAGCAATCATATTTAAGGGATAAGGCTGGAAATATTCAATATTTTTCTAATTGTCAAATCAAATGAAAAGACCAAACTCAACAAGGCATTGATGAGTATTCTCTGTGTAGCTAAAGCTTGCTATAACTTTTTCCTTGGAGCTACAGACTAATTTAAGGTAACTAAAACATAACTAAAAACCAAAACTATGTATGAAAAAACAGTTTAGAGATGTAGCGATACCACTTTTTCCTTCCCAATACGATGCCGATCCCTGAACCTTAGGTATCTGCCGATACCGAGTACTGATCCGATACCAGCGCGTAAAATAAAAATGGATGGGATATGAATTGCTGTATGTCTCAACTCCTAAAACTCTATGAAACTGTTTTAATTATCATTATCCAGCGTTGACACAGATCAAGACACAGGTTAAAGTGCAGCCACACAATTTGGTAAAAAAGACATTTTAAAGGCTACAGTAGATTGCTTTTTAAACTCTGCTCTGTATCCGTTTCGTTTGCCTCAGATACTGGTATCGGTACAACTCTAGTTTAAATACCCCCCATATTATAACAAAAATAGTACTGATAAAAAACTCTAACAAAAACTGAACTAAAATTAATGTTTTTAAACGATAAAAAGTGAAAATGGGCACTGTAGTTTCTTTCCATTATTCACCATCCTGCTGCTGTCACTCTTAACATGTGTCCATCCACAGGTGAAAATAGTCCCGAACGACTGCATTATTTAATCCTTTCAGAGTAAAGTTTGCTAAAAACTGAAATGCCCAAGAAAATAACTACTACTGTTTTTTTAAATAAACAAGCATATTTGTGATGCCATTTGTGTCTTTGTTGGTTTTGGTCTTTTCATGTGATGTGTTAACATTATGAAAAAATAGAGAATAAAGCTGGACTTATTCTTTTGACAAAATTTGAAAAAGCTTAAATTAAAAAGTCATTTTGTGATCAGCCACGACTCACCACCTGAGAGTCATGGCGACAGTGTCAGGTCAGCCACACTAGTCAGAAACCTACCATGGAAATAGATAAATTATTTTTTCTTTGATTGCACAATGTAATGACACAATGTAATGGCGATAGGACGATCTGTATTCAGATTGGTTCCTTATAAGTCTCACTTTCACGATGCACTTCTGTCTGCTGTCGGTATGATCTCCCTCCGCAAAATGAAGGCTCGATTTACAGCACAAAAAAAGACAGTAAACTATTGTGTAACCCAGTAGCTATTAGGCTTGGACGGTATCATGGTATTACGGTATAACAGGGTGATTTTCAACATCATCAAAAATACAGATGCTCCTCTTCGAGTAAACTCATACAGAGATGCTGTATTAAATATTTATGTAATGCACATCATGCACCACCAGAGGTCAGTGTCTCGGTAAGCGATGCACAAAAATACTGCAAACCTCAGAGAGGTTTCAGGACAGAATGAGAGAATAGATACTGCCCAAGCCTAGTGTGAGTATTTCAGCAAGTCCTCAAACCCATACGACCACATAGGTTATATGTTCCTACCCTCCAATGACGAGGACAGTCTTGATTATTTGCTAAGCTCTGAGAAACAGAAAGTGATATGGTTGTCTTTGTGATAGCGGCACCAACAATAATCCCACTCGGAAACACTAGGGGGGGTAAGAAGTTGAAAAGTCGTCAGTTTCTACTTTAAACATGAAGCAACTAAAAAGCACTGCTTGGTTTGAGTCTCTGACACGATGAATAGATACAGTTTTAAACAAAAAATACACTGTTTTCCATCTCCGACACATCACATTTCAGCGATATGATATTAGCAGCATCGTATGTTCCGTGACTTTTCAAATGATGCTGTGAAGAAAACTAAAATAGTTTTTTTTTTCTCAAAATACTTTAGACAAACAACACGTAACACAAACGAGACCAATCAAATTCAAGTAAACACGGTCAACACTTTCTTCGTCTTTCCTCAACACATTTAAAGTCAACAAAATCTCCTTTTCACTATTTCACTGCGAATTCACGTTAACTTACTGTGAATTTGTGGTACGTCGACAGCGTCTGCTGATGTACAGATATGCTAATTGCACATTGTCTTTGAATCTTTTCCACAGTACTCGCTGTAAAACATCTGTACTGCTGTTAGAAACTATTAGAAATGCAGCGACTCTGTCCGTATCTACAGTACATACACGACATGACGAGTGCCTGACTCTCGCTTCACATATCTACAATCCTCTACCTCAGAAATGTCTCCATCATCTGTCTTCTCCAAAACTCCTCTGGAGTACAGCGCTCTCTTCCTGTTGACCCTGTGAGACGGGACATGGTGCGTCCATAAAGGTAGTGTAACCTGCTTCGCCTCCTTCTCCTCCTCCTCCTCCTCTTCTTCCTCTCCTTCTTCTTCCTGGTTGCTTTCCTCCTGCTGAGCTGAGATACCTCCGTCAACCGGAGAGTCACAGAGCAGAGACTTTGACGATGTTGGTGCCAGCTGAGCTTGTTGTGGTCTGGATGCTCGGTGCTGCTGGGTGACCCGGCGGTGGGGGCGGCCTCCTCTGTAGGGGTCCGCGGAGGCCATCGGCATCAGGGGTCAGAGCGGGGGGCGAAGGGAGGCTGATGATCGCTGTGGTGATTCGGCCGCTTTTGCAATTGATTCTGCCGCTTTCATCGGTTTTCAGGTTGAGGTTCGAACGACTAGAGAAAGAGAAAAATAGACAGGTAGACAAGTAGTTGTTGTTTATCGCCTTGCTTGCCTTTAGGTAGTGTGTTGCGAGCAGCTAAATTGTAAACTATTTCCATCTCATTAAGTTGGCAGAATTCTGCAAACAACCAGGATACCAAGCCTCTGCCCCCCCCCTCTGATGCTGCTGTGTGTATCAGCTGTCCTTTCCTTTTACCTGGCGGTGTGTGACGGTGGGTCACCACACTGTATGTGGATGGCACTGAGCTCCTGCAGGGGGCTCTGGTGTGTTGGGACGGGGTGGGTGGAGGGCAGGCTGGCGTTGGGCAGAGGAGTGTTTCTCTTCACTCTGCGGCCACAGCAGGTACCCACAGAGCTGTCGTGGCTGGATATAGAGGGGCTGCGTGACGGGAAGGTCTGCAGCGCCGTCTCTAAACAGTTCTGCTCAAACATCTGCTCGTCCACAAACTCATGAGCCTGGAGAGAAGGAACAGGTTGGTGGTTTAAACATACGGGGAGGGGTCGGTGCAGAGAGGAAAACAAACTCATGGGACTTGAGTGATATATAATTACTGATTTTACAAATAAATACACCAAATAAATATAATTAATACGGATTATAATAAACTAATAGGAAACCTACCATTTACAGCCTCACTTAGCATATTTGCAGACTTGAGAGCAGATCCAGTGTCACTGTTTAATACTAATCTATGGTTTTGACACAAAATCCTACACTTTAAAGACTTTGACTTGGGATCAACACAAATGTCTGGTGGGAAGTGGAAAGCTGGCAAATAGACATTTTAGCCTTTTTTTTTTTTTTTTTTTTTTTTTGGCCAAGAATTCGTTTCTTGATTCCAACTGATGTTGAGGCACAGATTAGATGTAAGGAGGAAAAACATTACTGTCATTGCCTTCGACGTCTTTGACAGCAGTAAAACTCTCTGGAGGCTCTTTCAGATTTGCTCTGACGGATTTGGGAGCTACCGGTTAAGTCAGTGTCAAGTACGAGCATTTGATATGGCAGCTTTGGGAAGTCGTACAGAATTTTACTCAACCCAAAGAAATATGGTCGACGATCTTTAATTGACACTGACGAGAGCAGAAAGTGTTGTGCAGTAGGTCAACACCCATTATGTGTGTGTAGTAATCAACTGTGGCATACAGGTTTGTAAAATAAGATGATTATAGTGAAAGCTCCAAAGTTAGCCTCCCATTGGAGCCTGACCAGGCTCACTTAAGGTGGACTGTTAAGGTGGACCACCTATTCTCTTTGTAGTAACAAACACATAATTGAAAAATGTCCGGCTGATGAGTCTTTCCCAATTTAGGGAGACAATTTTTGATTTCAACTCAATTTATTTTACTGTTATTCGTATTGTAGATGTTATTTAGTAGTAAATTATTGTAGTCAGGATTTTGTAGCGGTCAAGATTTTGTTTCTTTCGTCAGTCGGAGACCCCTCAGTTGACTGAGATTGCTTCAAGTCAAACTGTTGTTTTTATTTTTATTTCTCCTATTCAGTGTGCTGTGCAGTGTATTTATGGGGACGTTTTGGTTGCCAGATTTTGCTGTAGACGGGGCACTCTTGACTTTCACGCCACTCTTTGGTACAGACAGCTGCGGACATGATGCTGCAGCACATAGGAGGATAACTTTCCACCGTAAGGCTCTGAGATAATCTTAAGTCTTATATCGTAGGCAGCTGGACTTGCTTAAGTACCTTGCTTAAGTTCTCTTGAAGAAGTTTCACCTCTCACACAAGAGGCTTCTTCAGTTCTGGAAGAAGAGCCTATTGGAGGAGAGGTGAAACTTCTTCAAGAAACTCAAGCAAGTACAAGTTGCCTACACTTAAGGTCACCATGACCTGGATGACTGAGAATCTTCACCAGAATCTCAGAGATAACATTATCTTCTCTCTTCAGCTTGGTGAACTTACAGCTCACAGATACTTAACACAACACAGTCTCTGGCTTTTGTTTGATATCCAGTGTCTAAAAAAAAAAAAAATGTTGTTACACACTTCCGAGCTGGCGTTAGCACAGTTAGCTTGTTTACTATATTACATGAATGCCACTGTAAAACTGAATGTGCTGCTGCAGAGCCCCATTCAAACTTTAAAACTTTATATGACAAAAAAGAGTCAAATATTCGTATTAAACAGTCAAATCTGATTCGGCTGACAAAATTCTGAGTAAGGTACAGCCCTTTTATTTAGTTTGGGCACTGTTTAGGCACCGGTACAGAAAAAACCCCAACGATACCCAACCCTAACCTGGCCCTATGTTTCCAGCGAGGACAGTGCCACAAAAATCGGGTATTTCAAGCCAAGACATGATCTTAACATGACACTTAACCATGTGTTTTTTGTGCCTAAGCTTAACCAATTTTTAATCGCAGTAACAAAGTACTTTTACAGTGTGGTATCAGTGCTTTTAATTAAGTAAAGGATCTAAATACTTCTTTTACCACTGGCAGTTTCAATATCAGAAACCCTTGTGGATATTTTTTCTTTCTAATTATGTATTTATCTGTTTATCTCCATCCCTGAAGTACATGCTGTGTTCAGAGCTCCCTTTTTGTCTTTTTCACTGATAAAAACATTATTATCATGATTCAATACTTCAATCACAATGAACACATCTCGTTAACCTCGCTGATGAAGGTGGATTTTTAAATCTGTGAGTGTTTGTATCAGAGACGGAGAAAAGTTTGAGTGTACCCACAGTGGTTTTCTCCAGACAGTGCAGTAGGTGGTGGTGTTGACTCTCTAACAGAGAGGTGGACTTAGTCAGCTTCTGCTCATCCTCTTCTGTATCCTTAGTAAGACACAAAAACACACACACGCACGCACACACGCACGCACACACACACACACACACACACACACACACACACAGAATTGATGAATGTTGACAAATGACACTGTTGGTGTATCCTCGTCACTCATTAAAGTCTCTCACTCTGTGCACGAAATGACTCTTTGATATGAACTTGGTCGTCAGTAATGAAAAGTCAGACGTGACTCTTTGGTTCTGCTTCGTGTCTCCCATTTTAAACTGGACTATTTTAGTTCCTGCTTGTTGATTTCACTCTTATTTCCATTATGAGCAGGTAGCCAGCAACTCCTGCTGTTTGCTTTCAAATAACTTGCTAGCCAATTAGTTACATAGTGGACCACATTTCTGCTCTGTGTGAATTGATCCCACAGTCTTGGCAAGGGGTTTGTTTATAATTAATTGTCTCTATTGTGCCTGGTTTGTGTCGTTAATACTGTAATTGCCTTTAGTTTGCTTCCTTGTGTAAGCATGCTGCAAAATAACTCCCCTTTTCAGTTTATTGAACTAATAAAAACTGTGCCGTTGCCAGCTCTCTTACTTAATTATCTAAGTAGGTACCCCTGAGCGTCATGCGAGGCTCCAGGCAGCTGAACAGTTACTGATGTATGAAGCTTCAGAAAGAGGAAAAACAGAAGAGCTGAGAAAACAGAAACAGAAAAACTTATGGAACCATTTTTTTTGGTATTTCTCCAAACGGGACTTGGTTTCAAAGCTCCGGCTCCAATATAGCTTAGTCTCAAAGTAATCACAATTGCCAAAAAACATGAAAACTGAAAACAAATTAATTCCCTCCCCACAGCGCACATTGTTACTCAAAGGATTTGGGTGGGTGGCGATCCAGCCCAAGGACTCTCATTCAGATTCCAGACACATGAACAATACAGTGATGTGGGCAGGAGAAAACTACGCCTTGTGATGTCTCAATGTGTGGATCTGCCCTGTGGCACAGGCCCTATAATAAAGACTTGTATAGCCACAGACTGAAACTTGTATGCTGGCTCAAGGTTATTTTCATGTAAAGAGAGAATCTGATTTGATGTAGTCCATCTGGAATGTGACCCTGAACGCGCTAACCTCACAGAGGAAGATTTTCTTCACAGCTGTTTTGGACATCTCTCAAATCAGAACTGAAATTATCTAAACTACTTTTAAATCTCCAGATTATCTGGTGAGTTGTGCACATCATAAGCAATTTCATAGTCTTTTGAACAAAGTGAAAATGCTTTGGCACATCCATGCAAATGATAATGAGCAATTGTCTGCTGTGTCCTGCATTATCAAGTGCTTATGTCAAGTTGATCGAAATGTATTATACTGGTTCTCTGCTGAATAGACTTACCCCACAAAACATCAAGGCTTTAGTCCACTGCATAAGTTATTCCATGCAAACTGGGTCGAGCAGTTGTCAGAACCTGTCAAGCAAATTTTCTATACATTTCATTAGACTTTTTATGCTTCTGTGCTGGTGATAGCCGTGACGTGGCGTTATGTTTTTGGGTTGTCCGTCCGTCCCTTTCTTGTAAACACGATATCTCAAGAACGGCTAGGGAGAATTTGTTCAAATTTGGCACAAACATCGACTTGTTGTCAAAGGTCAAGATCACTGTGACTTCATCTGTCTCATTTTTGTGAACATGATCTCTCACAAAGACCTGGAGGATTTAAAAAAAAAGAAAAAAAAGAATTGGCACAAACTTTTACTTGGACTAAACAATGAAGGAACTAGATTTTGTTGGTAAACAGTCAAGGTCACTGTGACCTTACATCCATCTTATTTCCAAGAAAGCGATATCTCGAGAACACCTAGAGGGAATATCCTTAAATTCAATACAAATATTCACTTGGACTCATCAATGGACTGATTAGAATTTGGTTGTCAAACGTCAAAGTCACTGTGACCTTGCATCTGTCTCAATCTCCTGAACGCAGTATCTCATAAAGGCCTTGAGGGAGTTTCCCCAAATTTGGTACAAAGTGGACGACAATCAACTGAGTGAATGTGCTAGTGGCTACTTCAGCAGCAGCAGTGATGTCTCCACAGCACCTGACGAGGAACTGGCCCTTATGGTGTATGAGAGTTGTGTAGAAGAAGAAGAGTTGTGCCAGTTCCAGTGCTACTCATGTGTACAGTAAGGCTGTGGCTGACAACAGTCAACAATAAATAATCTCCTGATTAGGAATAAAAATGCTTTCAGTGTGAACTGTGTATAGCTGAATAGGGTAGGCCTTTGCTATTGTCTTTTATTACTGTGTTTTAGTTATGGTACTTGGGGAGCCTAATATTTTCTGAGACTGCATAGACTGTATAAGTTTAGCATTCTGGCTGTCACCATGAGGGGTGGATGGGACTCAGACTGTAGCAACTCCCAGCAGACAGCCTGTCACTCAAGTGGCCCGCCGTTAATTATGCATACCTTTATGCCTTAAAAAAACAGGTGAGTGACAAAAAAAAAAAAAAAAAAAAAGATATCACCGCCTGTAGAGTCATGAATGTTGAAATTAGCTATAGAGACCAAAACTGATTTTGGTAACATCTTTATGTCTGCTGTACAGTTGGGCATTTTAACATGGGAGTCTATGAGGATTAACTCACTTTTGGAGCCAGCCTCAAGTGGCCATTAGAGGAACTGCAGTTTTTGGCTCTATGTTCTGGAAAGATGCTGCTGTTACAAAAGAACAAGAAAATGTTCAGGAGCTGTAGTTTCTGTGTGAACTTTCAACAATCCATTAGGGTTGGGTGATTTGACGATATATGTTAGATGATATTTGGATTTTTGGTCATACTGTGGTACTGTGGTTACATGTCTGGGTGTATTTAGACCTTTGTGGCAATGTTGCAAATCAATGAGCTGAACAACTTTGAAATTACATTGGATTTTTTTTTTTTTAGAAGATTTCTACATTAATGTCATAAATAACATATTTGTCAATCATTTAATTAGCTTTATTAGTCAAAAGCAGACATTTCATTGGGCTGTTTTATCCATCAACAGTTGATTTTTTTAGAAGAAGTAGCTGTGTTAATCTCATCTACATTTGTTGCCTTTTTGTGCCAATGCCCGCTTTTCAGGTATGGGAAATGGAGTTATGTTATTACTCAACAGTGAGTCGTTCATTTTTGAAAGACAAGGGTAACAGCGCCATCTGCTGGCTGTTTAAGTGTCAAAAAGAACGGCTGAACTAACACAAAACACAGTACTTAAGGTACAAATCACCAAATTTAGTATATAGTATCAAATCAGACACAGAGGTAGATTTATGTGTTTCATTTTGCTAACTATTGAAAGATTAATCATGCAGGATTAGCTGATATTTTGTTAGCATTCAGTTAGCACAGCATTAGCTTATCTTGGTCTGGACGATTGTGTAGTTGACATTTGGCTTGTAGATCTGAAGATCCTGTACCCACCCTTTTGTAAATGGGACATGGGCATCCAGATTTAAAGTTTTAGAGTTGCTGACAGGTGCAGGCGCTAATGCCGAACACCAGAAGTAAGCATCGATATCATCAACTGACATTAGTTGCGTAAGATTAAGCTCTTTTGCCTCTGTCGAGATCCTCTCTTTATATCAGCATTTGTCTTTTGCACATAGTTTTACATTTCTGATGATGAACAACTGACAGGTGATTGGACCGGCAGAATGCAATTCCCATTCCTTATTGGCACAGGAACATAGCATGATTGTGAATCCTTTGCTCCTTCCCTACAAAGATCTGAATGAGTCAGTCGTCAAGAAGCATGGCACGTTCGATCTGAGAACAGTGTGCAATGTTTTGCCACAGTTTCCAGGTTGAATGACATGTTTCCTCCAAACGTGAAACAGGCTTTGAAGTATGTGTTCTCTGAATTGGTGGGTGTGTCAGAGGTGTTACCCAGTCAGCAGCAACATGTATATAAACCAGATTCTAAAAGATCCTTAATAATGCTTGCTTTGACAATGTAAACATATGCTTCCCATGTCAAAAAAGCCCATTTGAATTGAATTAAATTAAACCCTGCCGTATAAAAAGGCAGCACGTCTGTGTAAGACAACAGGGTGTTCAACACACCACCATTTCTGTTTTAATAAATGCTCTACAACATTTTGTTGGGGATGAACACAGCCCAGACCTTTTTGAATTACTGGAGAAAAAAAAGCGATGTGGGAAATGATTGGGTGTTAACCACAGGGGCAAATCGGAACAAATCCTGTCAATCTAAAGTGAAAATAGAAAATTAAGTTAACAGCACCTAAAGGGATGAAGCTGTAAGGTCTTTCAATGCAAGGTTATAATAAAGCTTGACAGGATTATCAATAAATCACCCTGTATGATAATGAGCGTTGTGATCTGGGTAACAAATAAACGGCTGTCAGAAAATTAAAAAGCCTTTGGGGGAAACTGAAAAAGACCAACAGACCATAACTTCTCATCTAAGTATAGGCTGGTAGAGAAGCAGTCATTTTGTCATATATCGCCACTCACTCTCACCCCAGACCCACGCAGCGCCACTGACTGACTGACAGCAGTGACACCACCGTAATTTGATGCGGCAGGACTCTGGCAGCCTCAGCGCACGCATGCAGAGGGATGTTGGTCGCTCAGCACTCACAGATGGCATTTATATGATAATTCTAACCACTTCCAGACACCCATGAGCTTTCACACTGGACTCGATTAGATCCAAATGCATTTTAGTAACCATCTGCAAGGAGGGGAGTGTGTCACTGAAAGCAAGAGTGATGGACTGGATGGGAAGGATATAGGCAATTTGCTCATGCATTACCAAACGCATTTTTCCATGGTGTGGTGAGGAGTTTTGAAAAAAGAAAAAAAAAAGAAGGGACGAGTAAAACGGGGAGGACAACATGGTGAAGGATGCTTACTTTATAAAGTAGAAAGTTGGTTGATGTCTGCAAGTGGAGATAAAGAGAAGGACATGTAATTTAAACGAATAGTTAGACATGTTAAGAAATACAGTTATTGCTTTCTTGAGTTAGATGAGGAGATTAATACCTGTCTGTGTGTTCAGTATGGAGCTAGAGCCAAGAGGTAATTAGCTTCGCTTAGCACAAAGACTGAAAGCATGAGAAAAGGCTAGTCTGACTAGAGACCAAAGATCAAAAATATCCTAAATTTACACATTCTACGTAATTTGTTTTCAATCCACAATCACACAGAAATATAAAAATGACAACTTTTGGTTTTATGCAAAATTACATGCTAAATTTTCTGACCCACTGGTTGCTTGGCAACTTCATCGTAACCCCAATAACTCCCTGTGAAACTACAACATGACATTTTTTACATTTATGTACAAATTAAAGAAATAAGATACAATGGTTTATTTGGTAATCTAGTAAAAGGTGCTGCGCTGGGTTGCACCAGCTAAGTGTAAGGTAAAACCTGGACTAGTTTGAACATAATTTCTAACTTAGGTTGGAGTTTTTGAGCTACTAATATTTTAAAGGATGCACCAGCTGAAATAGTTCCAACGTAGGCAGAAGTTACAACTTAAAGGGATAGTGCACCCAAAAAATGAAAATTCAGCCATTATCTACTCACCCGTATGCCATACCCATAAGGGAGGCTCTGGTGAAGTTTTAGAGTCCTCACAACACTTAAGGAGATCAGAGGGGGGAGTGGGTAGCAGCACAACTGCACACCTAATGGCTGATGGTGACCCAGATTAAAACGTCCAAGAACACATAATTGCAACCACAAAATATCTCCATACTGCTCGTCCGTAGTAATCCAAGTGTCCAGAAGCCCCGACATAAAAAGTCGGGCTCACGTGTGTGCGCTTGCACGCGAGACCAGCAAAAGCAAGTGAACACACATGAAGGCGATGCTGATGTCTCACGGTCTCACGCAAGCGCACACACGTGAGCTCGGTGTACAGAGAGGCAGTTAGAGCTACAGGCTACAGTGAGGCTGAAAACAGAGTTCAAATGACGTTTTCCCAAACAACTTTTTATGTCGGGGCTTCAGGACACTTGGATCACTACGGACGAGCAGTATGGAGATATTCTGTTCTTTCAATTATGTGTTTTTCAGACGTTTTAATCTGGGGTGCTGTAAGCCTCCATTAGGTGGAGTTGTGTTGCTACCTCCTCTGCCCTTGGATCTCCACAAGGGATGTGAGGACTCTAAAACTTCACCTGAGCCTCCCTTGGCATGAGGGTGAGAATATAATGGCTGAATTTTCATTTTTGGGTGCACTATCCCTTTAAGTCTTACACCTAGCTCTTAGTCGGCATAGAGTCCTCTGTAAAATAGCGGCCATGGAGGAACAAACAAACTATACTGGCTGTTTTATGTCTGCAATGTACTCTCTGTGATAGATTATACCCACAGGTGACCTTGAGTTTTTTATACTTAAAACAGAAATGCTTTAAATTGAATCATTATGTCTGCTGACATGCGACATAAAGTGCATAGATAGAAAATAACACATAGAAGTAATGCAGGTAAATAAATAACCTCTGTGACACACTGGAAAACAGATATACAGAGTTACATAACTTTACAATTAACAACTACTAAGTTTGCCAGTGTAGGCTATCACTATGTGTTCTAATTTGCGTATATTTTTGTCTCTGTTTGGTGAATTTTGTTAGCTGTTACACAGAAAAATGCTTTTCCTTAATTGACCTTTTGCTAAGCCCCGCCCCTTTGTGATGGTGTGACAAGCTGTCAGAGTAAGCACGGAGCCCACACTGTAACTAACTGCACTCCCTGAAGACATATTATCATATTTATGGAAAAATGAAAGAGTGATTCCAGAGAGAAGCAGACAGAGGGGTCTACAGTCTGTGTTTGAAGGATATATCCAGGATGTCAAACTGACTCAGCAGCAACAACAGGTTCAAAAGACAAAGATAGTTAGAAGCTAAAGCCGAACTATAGGCTACAGATCACAGTGTAAAAGTGAACCATCACATCACTGCTGATCGCCACACAAGACAATGAATATAAACGGAATCTTTGCTGATATTGAACAAGCTGTGTGGCATTGCAGTGTGTGCAGATGAACCATGTTTGGCTTCGCTCCCGTGCTGCTGCCAGCACCTGGACCTCCACCATCAAACAACATTCATCTGCGCACATTGTGATGACACAGAGCTGGTTGAATATCTGCAAAGTTTCCCTGCTTCCCTTCACTGGTTCCTGTACAGCAGGGTTGGTCTTTGTTTCACTGTTATAATCACTAAAAGCAAAAGCAGCATGTGTATACATTCAGTAGGCTATATCTTCAGTAGTTAGCTAGCTAACCCTACACTTTTCAGGGTTTGAGTTTGGTTTTGGAACAGGGAACAAACGTACATCTTTTTCCAACCTCTCCAGGTAACAAGTATCATTAATACACGAGGTGCACAACATTTAGCTCCAAATCCACAAAACCAGTCTGAAAATGAAGGAAATCTGAAACGACTTGGTGTAGCTGGTGCACCAGCCCGCTGGTCTGCATGTTTTTGAACCCTGCAGAGAACCAGGCTGTGTCCCCGTGTCCAGTCTGTATACTCAGCTAAGTACCTGGTTTTGGTTCTCCATGTGGTGCACAAACATGAGAGTGGTATCGATCTCATCTAATTCTCAGCAAGAAAGAGAATAAGCACCCTTCTCAAAATGTTCAATGATTTCTTTAAAGCAGCTACAATACATATATGACACCTGCTGTGCAAAACTAGCTAGTGAAGAAAGCCAAGTATTTAGAGCTCAATATTTTTCTCAGGAGTAGAGACCAAAATTTGCCAAGTGGCCTGAAACATGACTAACAATACATGCTAATGTTGCTCTCTGTACAGTTTTGTGTTTACAGGTTTCTTGCTGACCCTGAGCTACCACAAAAAACACTTATTTCAGGTTTAAGGTATGGGGATGACAAAAGATGAGAAAATAACCACACTGCAGCTGTCCGTAATCACAGAGAGGAGGAAAGACAGAAACATTTTGTACCTTTTGTAGGAACGTGGAGTGTGGGATTTAAGTGTCCTCCGCTGCCTCATTGTTCACTGCTGCAGTTTTGAAGTTTGCTGCAGCCTCTTTTTTTAATGCACTAACCATCTAATTATCACCAAGAGCAACACAACAAGCAAGCAAAGTAAAAACAACCTCTGTTGTCTGACTTTGCCAGTTTTACAGACGTGGATTAAACCGAGTCTAGGACTGAAAGACAACTAAGAAAAGTACTTTGTGTGATTACACTGATAACGCCTGCATGGGGGATTATTGGCATAACTCCTCTGCTATCACTCCTGCCCTGTATAACAACCAGAGTGTAATGACTCCAACTTCTGCTGCTCTTTTATAGCCTCTAAATGACTTCTAAATTGTCCTTTGCTTAATTATAGCAGTAATTGTTTGTCATTTTGTGTGTGTAGATGTTTGTGTGTGTTTATACTGCAGATGTGACATTGCTGCTTCCAAGCTATTGAGTTGCAGTGAACTGAAATAATTAGTAGATGGGTGTTTGACAAGGAACAATATGATTAATCTCTCATACGGTCTCATAATCTGCTGACATTTCATGTCACTTTTAATGAACACATTTGAAATTACTTCTCAGTAATCATCACGCCCACTTTGCCGGTGGCGGTTCTGAGTGTTCAGAGGGTCAGAGGTCGTTCTCACCGTCAGCTCCAGCAGCTCGTTGAGCAGTCCGTTGCGTTTGCTCTGGAGGAAGGCGTTGGCGCTGCCGGACTTGGATATTCTTATCCTGGCCAGTCTGGCTTTCTGGGCGTGGGAAGAAGAAGAAGAGGTCACATCATCAGACAGGGTGGGCGGGAGGTCACAGAAGATGACTAACACAGTATTTAATGGTGAGAATCTGCCAACTCATCACCCAGACTCTGTAGTAATTTTCACAGCTTCTACTGTACTGCTTTTACCCCCACAATTTTAGATTTTTCCACCAAGACTCTCTCTAAGCATGAGTACAAAACTCTGTAGATACACTACATGGCCAAAACTATGTGGACACACAGGGCTCTGTGCAAATGTTATTCCAAACCAAACTGGGAAGATAATGTTTTTCATGGGACTTGTTTGTAGGGGTGTGAGAAACATTTGAATATCACAGTATTATGTTTTGTAACACTGAATCAATTCTCAAAAACACTATCACTTATTAAATAATAGTTTACAGGCAAAAAATCATGGCAGTGTTTCATTTTGTGTTGTGTTAAGCCCCTGACTGTTACAGCCTTCAGTAGTATAATCTATCTTCAGCAATTTGACTCTTCCACTCCAACGTAACAACACATCGCTAGCATAAACACAAGTAACACAGGCCTATGAAACAGGCAGGGTCATAAAGGGCACACTGCTTGCTTTTTAAAAAAATCGCAATATCACACTATATTAAATCCTAACGTGTCATGATTCGTACCGCATCACCAGATTCTTGCCAATACACAGCCCTACTTGTTTGTAAGTGAGCATTGCCATGTTGAAACAGAAAAGGGCCTTCCACAAACTTTTGCCAGGAAGGTAGAAGGTGGAAGCACACTACTGTCTAAGTATTTTTTATTATTTGTTATTAAATGGCCCGGCCCAACCCATGACAAACAGCCCCAGACCAAAAGGTACACAAGAATAAGATGACTACAGCTCAAACAGTTTGTAAATTCATTAATTGAACTCTGCTGCTTGGTCAGTCCCCCTCGGCATCACATACGGATGCACCATGCACCCCTCCAGCTAACTCCAATGGAAACCCTCCATGTCATTATTACACGTTCAGAGCAGCAGATGTCGTGTAAAGAGGGAGAAAGTCTGCCTTGGAAAAGGGGTGATGGAAGCGTCCAACAAGCACAGGACTTTCACCTAACATCAGTTTCCTGGGCCGAACTAAAAGTCAACATTGAGTTATTTTGTAACCCACGTCATCAACCGCAATCTTTTCCTTACCCTAGCCAAGTAGCTTTGTTGCCTAAACCTAACCTTTGACCCTGCCTGTGTCAAGATCAAGATATGACACAAAAGGCTGTCAAAATATGACGAGAAGGGATGAGATCACGCAGCAAAAGCATACATTATAATATACCTACATTCTCTGGTTCCAACTTAACCCGTGTGAAGTTTTGTTGCTTTTTTATTGTCTTACGTTTCAGGAAACTTAATCTCTGTGGCTTTTGGACTATTGGTTGCATAAAACAAGACATCTGAAGACATCGCCTTGGGATTTATGAACTTGTGATTGACACAAAACAACCAATTAATCGTCAAAGATAAAACAAATGGAATAAAGATTAATTGATTACCAAAATAATTGCCAGTTGTAGCCTGAATGAGGAGACGGGCGTCCACATGCTAGATACAGAATAAAACATATCAAAAGTAGATTTTCCTTCAAAAAACTCACTGAAACAAAAGCAGATGGATCTCACACAGATGTCATTAGATGTGATTTAATTTTTTTGTTTACCCTTACATCTGTAAAATCAGTCTTCCTGTTTTGTGATACTGTTATTTGATTTGTCCTGCCTTGTCTTGTTCCATTGATACTTTGTTTTTATAAATTGCCGTTTGTTTCTTAAAAAATTTCCGTCAACTCAATGAGGGTCAAAATAAACTATGAAGAATGTGTCTTTGAAGCCGTATTTTTTGTGAGTCCTTTGTCTAAAATATTTCAGTTTGATCCTTTCAAAATAGGAAAGTTAAGCAGGAAAAAAAACAATTTAAAAACAAAAATACAAAAGCTATACACAGCAATATAAAGCAAAACCAACCTGCTGACGTTGTCTTCAGTAACTGAGACACATCTAGTGGACAGTTTAAAGCATAAGTGCAGATTCTGCCCATATGAGACAGAAGAATTTACAACAATGCAGCTGCCTGCTGAATATAAAGTGTTCAAAGCCAGTTTGCCTACAAAGACGAGAAGCAAAAAGATAAAAGTGATAACTCCTCCAACAGATAGACTGACTGTGATAACTGAACACAGCGAGGGAGGCAGACAGGAAATGAGAGAGAAATCGTACTGGGAATTTCTTAAAATGAAGAGGATATTAGGACGACTCTGTTATATACCTCTGCCTGAAGTGCTTCTGGACACATATGGTGAGCGATTTCTTCAACCTTGTCCCGCTCCTCTCTCTCTCTCCCCGATAAGTGCATTTCAGAAACAGGAGACAGGCAGAGCAATATCTGCTTCCCAGACGCGAATCAAAAGTAATGGAATTAGTTTGGATGCTTCAGAAATTGTCCGTCAGACTGTAGATACCTGTGAAGGTTTGAGGAATGCTAGAGACCGAGATGTAATAATAATGATTGTGTATGTACGTGCACAGGATGTGAAATGGAGAGGACAAGGAGGGAGAAGAGGAGACAACCGCCGACTGCTCCTTTCTGCATTGCTTCAGCTAAAGTGTGAATGGATTTGAAAGGGAAAGTGCTGTCGAGGGCCGTCTGCTTCTCTTATTGATCAAAAGCTCGACTTGACACGGAAAGAAAAAATATGAAAGAATAACTAACTCTGATCCTACTGATGTGGTGATGAGTGCTCCTTCTTCTCTGATGGTCTATTGAGTCCAAATGGTTGTCTAAGGACTCTCCACTCTGAGCTGATGAAATTCTGAATTTGATTTTGGAGCCCAGACGTGTTAAGTGAATCACAAGTCTGAAGCCCACTTTAGACCAAAGATTTGCAACAAGATGAAACTGTTTTAAGAACGTTTCAACATAAGCTGGCTATATTAAAATGGACAACATAGTTTCACAGAAGTGAAGACACAACATCTTGATTGCCCCCGGTAGATGGCTGCAGTATTGGTCATAAACCCTACCCTCTCCATGTTAAGTGGGATTTATACTTGTGCATCAGCTCTATGAAAAGTCTACGCTGTAGCCTACACATATGGCCTACGCCACTGTTAGCATTTATAGTTGTGTGGTGCCAAAACATTAATCGGCAGCAGGGTTCCTGTGAAGTGCTGCAAAGTTTAGTTGATTCAAAACACACCGAAAAGAGACATTAAACATGGCTTAATAGAGACAATTTCAAACACAAGTACACACATCAGCTTCACTATAACTCGCAGCATTCACAGACAAAGCACTTGTCTTTATCTGGACACATTTCCCCCACAAATACAACATGCTAATGTTATTAGCACAAACCTATGGCATTTTACATTGTGTATAAATTAGCCTAGTGGCTAACAGACGTTTCTTCTGCTCATATGAAGCCAGGGAGAACAGCAACATTTAACAAACGTAATTTTACAAAATTCAGTTCCATTACAACTCACAATGTTCACCGACAAAAGAACTGTCTGATACTAAACAGGTTTTCCAAACATATGTATATCTCTATGCCAACGCAGAGCCTACACTGTAGGTATGGCGTGAGTTCGACACATAAGTATAAATTAGCAGGTGAGACATGGGTCAAACTTAAAAAAATCAAAGTACGTGTCACATAAATTTTTCCCAAAGTTGTTTTCTGTCATTTTAAGTGTCATGGCTGACAGCTGTGTGTGCCAATCGCTGTGCTCTCCATCAGTGGCGCTGCTCGGGATTGGTTGGACAGATGCACTTGTGGGAACTCGTTACTCGACGCTACTACTCCGCACACTCTGGCTCCAAATGACATCAACAGAGCAAGATTGCAGCGGCCATGTCTGGGATACTTAAGCTATATTTCTTGTACAGTGCAGACAGCTGGGGATGGTTGTCCATCTTTATACACAGTCTGTGCCTGCGACTCAGCTTGCCAAGTCACCAGTGGGTGGTTTTAGAACGTGAGGCACGTCGCGAGTTTTTAGAAGGAGGGAGAAGCACAGTGTTATTAGCCATTCGCCTTGTGAAATGCTGTCTCAATAGTCAGAGCTTTCACTGCTGATTAAAGATGATACCAACTCTTCTAAACGACAGAACCACTCCAGGAATACACGGGAGAAACTGATAGAGGAGCGGAGATCTCCTGTCTCAGCATTAATTTGCTGAAGCCCCCTGGGTATTCTGCTGAAGCACCAACGGACGACTCCAAATTCTCTGTCCTCTTGTTTTTTTCTCTCAAGTCTTTTAGCTGTTTCATGAGCGCTAAAAAAAAATGCAACTGTAGCAAGTATCTTTGTCATTAATATTTTAAAACAGTACGAATTACATGAATATCCAGCAGCAAACAAAAAAAGCCTGGAAAGCTAAAGTTAGAACAAAAGTAAAGTGAGTCATTGATACAGAAGCAATGCACTGTCTCTTCTAGTTGCATTGGAGTAAACCGGCAGGTTTTTCAGAATGTTGCGGACCGACGCATTGCAGGTACTTGAAAGTTTGAAACTGCAAATCACAAATCTTTGGTCTGAACTGGGCTTAATACCAAGTAATGTCCAGGTAAGTACAACCAAGCCTCAAGTCAATATTTTAAGGATAAGGCTGATGTTTAATCTGTGATCTTTTCGTCAAAAAGAACATGAAAAAATAAAAGCAACAATAGGTTAGTTTGTCTTCTCAATATGACTTTAAAGGGATATTCCAGTGATTTTATATTGCGTATCCATGAATAGGAACTTGTGGGCACGTGGAAATCAAAACAAAGCATTTACAGATTATGCATGTACAAGTGCTGGTAAAGATTCTCAGTCATCCAGGGCATGGTAATCGTAAGTGCTGTATCGTAGGACTTGCTTGAGTTGCTTCAAGAAACTCCAAGTCCAGTTACCCATGATACAGCACATGATGCAAGTCATTGGGACAATGCTGCACAGGAATCTTCTAAATTTCTGATTTTCAATGTCTTTATCCCACATAAAAGATACAAAACATGTATGTTTAACACCAATTCAACCATTCCTCCCCTGACTATAAAGAAACACCGCTCATCATATATATATATATATATAAACAACCTGAAATCAGAATCGTTACCACGCTGCCCACCCATCCATAGGATTACAGGTTACAACATACATTCAGGTAAAGGTGGATTGCTCTCTGCCGTTGTGCAACATTGAGGACTTCCTGTATCCAAAAAGTCCAAAGTCCATATCTTAATAAAGGTTTGAGAGGACCCTTTGAGTGTATATTTGATGTCTTCTAACTTTAAGAAGTACATAACATCTCTGACACAATAAAAAAAGGGTGGGGGAACGTGTTGCTTCCATTTTAGAAGGATCAAACATCTTGCCAGGAGAGCAGGCTTTGTTTGGTAAGACAGCATGGGATTCCTTTAAAAATACTCATTCAAAAAGTAGAGAGGTTTGGACGTATCCAGAACATGTATTGAGTCTGCTGGCTGGCCAACCAATAGCATCTTTAAGTCAGCCTCTTCCTGCCTGGTACTGTTCCTCATCTTTTAAACACAGGCTTTCTGTTTTTCCGCTTTCCCTTCAGCGCCAATAGACATTATGCAACATTCTTCATAGGTTAAATAGATAAGTAAATTGACCTGAATTTGGTGGAAATCCCTTTTTAAAACAGGTCACAAAAAGGCTAAATCATTTATTGAGTGATCATAGTATTGAAATACCATGTCATCAGCTGCACTTGTGTGTCTCACTGATGCGTCTTTTAGAAGTTTCTGGACAACAACTGAGGGTGATGAGGAAGTATTTCATGGCTGGAGAACTTTACTCTAAAATTACGGTCTGTTCAGAGACAGGCCTAATGGCCTCCTCAACACCAGGTGATGATGGATTCTTGTGATTTTCCTTTCTTTCTTTCTTTTTTTTTTTATCTACGGTCTTGGTTGATCGAGCAAATCAAGCCTATATGCTCCAGCATTACCACCCACAGTCCGACAGGCAGACAGCCAGACTGCAGCAGTCCAGTGAAAAAGGCACGAAATGTTCACCTCTAAGACAAGTGAGCCCTGAAACCACTGCATATAGAGACCCTTTCCTTTTTTCCTTTACCCCAATCAGCCTCCTTCATACTTTCACTCTCTACTTTCTAAGACTGTCTCCTTTGGTTTCTCTTTCTCTCTTTCCCTCTCAAGCCTGACCTTCTTCTCTCCTTCCTCTCTTGTTCCCATCGTCTTGTTTTGCCCTCACGTCTCCTGTGTCTTTTTTTTTTTTTTTTTTTAAACTTCCTCAACAACCTGCCATCTCTCAGTGCGGCTCCACTTGACTTTGCTGTCCCATTACCGGTGTGACCTCAGTCCATTTACTGCCTTGACACTCACAGACTCTGATGGCGACTACCTTGCACCGCTTTGTTGTGCAGTAATAAAAAAAAACCCTGTCTTCTTCCTTCGGGGAAGTTTTCTTTTCCACATATCAGGACATGTGGAGCATTATCAGGGTCCGTCTCTCTTGCTAGTTATGCCATCTGTGGGTGACTGAATGAAGAAGCGGCGACACTGCTCTTTACACTGAGGCCCACACACGCTCTGCACAGAACTTGGTAGGGAACGACTATCATTAAATCCAATTTAGATTCTCTACCTTCTATTTTCTGACTGTGAAGCTACAATGGGTACATGAGAGGACCTTTTTGTAAAGTCAAATCCCCAGTTGACTACATAATTGTAATGGGAGCCTGGAGCAGCCTGTTGTTAGAGAAGAATGAAGACGAATGAGACCTGGAGAGGGAGGGAAGGCCAGGAGAAATAGAGGGAGGGAGAATGGATGCAATCTTCTCTACTTTCCTGCTCTCTCCAGTCTTAAACTCCGACTATAGGGAAACAATGGGATGTATATGGCCATAAATGTGTTGATGACTTGCTAACCTTTTAAAATTGCGGGCCTTTTCCAGATGAACACAAGGTAAGAACAGAAAATTACACTGACAAATCCAACAAAGCTACTCCAGCACGCTGAGCTCCAGGTTTCTAATGTACCTACAAAATGTACTTTACTGGGTTGGTAAAAGATTTTCTCAGTGTATGAAGATCATAAAGAAACAAGAGAACAAAGATGAACCTTTCTGTAGCTTTTACTGCATGTGCGTTGTCAATTTATATTTATGAAATGGATAGCTCCGGTCCTTGATTATGATTGGGTGAGACACACATCCACAGCTGTGACCGAGGGCAACCGCCAACTGAAGCCAGACTCATTTATCATCCTCTTGGACAAGCACGCAACACTGTCATTCAATAAATGCACAAAAACCTACAAATATACCAGTGAAAGAAACCAAGAGACTTATGGGGATTTACGTTTGAGCAGCCAGGGACCCCACTGTGTTCAGTCACTGTTGGAGAAATACATGTCACCTGATCCACTGGCCTCTTATCTTTAGCCAAACAGGAAAAACTACACCAATGATATATGTGACCAATTCATGACGTTGAGGATGTGTTTAAAACTGCGACCTTTAGAACTACCATTTTGCGGTCGGTCATGTAAGCCATTTTGGAGGTTAGTGAAAGTCATCCTATTCAGTTGGTTAGGTATAATGTTGGGTTCACACTACATACTGTAACATTTCTGTCTGGCCCGACAGTCACTATGTCAGATTACACGATTGCACTGTCATAAAATCGTGCCGCGACGTGGCCGACAGACATGACAGTCCACATGTTGGTCCATGACCAACCATCCGTGGTTGTCGTTCATGACATGCATGATGTCATTGGGTTATTCTTGTGCTATTTTTATGACTCTTACTATTGTTTCAGCCACTTTGTCTGTTCATGTGTCAGCCGAAATGTTGTTGTAGTAACGTAGAAAGCACCACCAGATGGCAGGAGCAACATTTGAAGTACTGTATGCAAATGTGCAAGTCACTGAATCCTCCACAACAACTTCCTACAAATATTTCACAATAAAAGCCTGTTTAGAAAATGAAGGGATTCTTTCAACTGAAGTTATAAGGGGCTTTTAATTTCAAACAGATAAATGACGGCGCAATGCAATAACTTTATCAAGGCAAACGGGAGCGGATAAAAAAGTAAAAATATAAAAATACAGATATATATATAATAACGGCCTGTTTATAATGTAGTCTGTGTCAAATGAAGCTGGTAGCCTCTGGCTGTAAAAACCCCGCCAGTATCTTTTAATTTTCTTACTTTATGTCCATCTCCATTATAAAGAAATAACATTCTTTGCTAGCCTGATGCTAATGGCAGTATTCACCTGGTTGACAAAGTGCCTCATTTTTTCCCTTTTTACTCTGTCGTGGTAACATCCCTAGAGGAAACATCATAAAGCCTGGGGTGTTTTGTGCACTGCGTTCCTATTGTTTAAAATGGCGGCTGTGACGGGAGCAGTCATGAACGCCAAAAAGAAATCAAACATGCTAGACTTTCTGTCGGAACATCGTGAGGCATCCCACACGTGGCGTCGGTTGTCGTTTACTATGACACACTACATGAGATGGATTATCGCGTATGACACTCATTCATGATCCATGCCACGCTGTACAACACTGCGTAGTGAAACGATTGGGCCTATATTGTGTAGTGTGAACCTGGCATAGTGAGTGTTGCCTAACATGAGGTATACTGTGGCATCTTTTCATCTGCGTCTGTGTGTTGTTTGGCAACCATTCTGCTAAATGTTGCTGAAAAACTACATTTCTTGGCCTTATTGTTATTCTTAATTGTTATCCATAAATTATTCAATTTTTGTTGCTGTGTTTATTCTATGAAACACTGGCAAATTTATGTAGTAACCATTTCATAAAAGCAATAACTCTGCTCCGCGTCATTCATAACAACGCCCCTTAGCTGATCTAAAATCACTGTAAACTGTGGCCTGTCGTGACTTATTGCCTAATTAATGAATTCTTATAATAATTTACATGAAATGTTCACTTTGGGATAAATACATTTCAATCAGATTTTTCTGAAAATGTTCTTCATTTTTCTTTTAACTAACTACTCACTATGTGAATGCTTAGCAATTTTCCAATTATAGTAATGTGCTTCAAACTTAATTTTTAACTTCAGCAGCAGCTGAGAAAAACAATCTCACAAAAAGCTCTCAGTTCAGTTTTTCATTATCCTGATGATCTCTTTCAGAACTTCTCGAACATACTGGTGTAAAAGCTGTCTCTCTACCTGCTGTTTCCAAAAGCAAGAATTAACTTTAAATTTCAGCATCTAAAACTATAATAAATATTTTATATAAACAATGGTACTTGTATGTGAAGGGGGGCCGCTGGTGGTGATGACACCATGTCACCAGACTCTGCCGTTTCCTGAGCTTTATAGACACTCTCAGCTTATTGCTTTCATATTACAGCCCACAGCTGAACTCTCCTGGTTCACTCTCACTGCTCTTATCAGTGTTGTTATCTGCATAAACAGAACTTTTCACAGATGCCTAAAAACCCACTCTACCTGCCCAACACCAACAGACTGACGATGTTTACTAATCTGTTGGAATAAATGCTACAGTCTGACCTACTCACTGCCCCATCTGTTTACTTTACTGATTCAAAGAACATTATGACAGATTAATATTAGTCCAATATGTAAGTTTTGGAAACACACCAGGTAAGCGTTGGTCTTTAAAATGTCGATACTGGTGCGGCAGCGTTTTCCATTTCTGCTCCCTCTTGACTGCAGCAACAAAACGCTGCATTAAAATGTAATTTCTTTTTAATTTTCATTTAACAGCTCAATAATGCTTTATAAATTAATTCCTCATTTACAGTAGGTTGTGTATCCCAGAGTTTCTCCTCGCTCATTTATTGGGGCGGATGAACCAGAGAAGATGCTTACTCAAAACAAACTCCATCAGACGGACTTCTAGTGAAGAGTTTTATTGTCCCGTCGTGGTCTAAAACACATTTTACAACCACTGCTAGAAATTAGGAAAATGAAAATTTCCTTTAGGGGAAATCCTCAGAATCCATATAAAACAACAGTTTGTGGTGGTGCAGAGTACTAAATCACCAACAGAAATGCTGCTGGGTGCAACAGTTTGGAACAAGGCTGTTTTTGGTGCTGTGAACTTTGACTTAAGATTTTGTATCTGTGTTTGAATATTAGAGCCAGTGGCACCAGCAGCTGTAACAACATCGGATTTTGGCATAAAATACCCTGTTTGATAGCTACAAACACATGACCAAAACTCGCATTAAAAAATACTTGCTTTTGTTGGTCTCAAACAATAGTCTGCTGCTGCCATCTCATGTACAGTAGGCGCCATGCCGTCCACCTTTCCATCCAGCACCTGATGAGAAACTATGAGTGCACGATATATATCGGCCGATAATGGAGCTTTTTTCTAAATATGCATTATTCCACTATATATGTAATATATCAACGGCGGTGTCTCTGGCAATGAATCATCTCCTCAAGTATTACATTAAAAAATATATATATTCAAGAACAATCTCTGGGTCCATGATTTGGGGCTAACTAATTTACTAGCTTACTCCTTCTTTTGTCAAGCACAGCTGGTTGCTAGGCAACAGCAACGCCAACTGGTTGGGGCGAGGACAACTGGTGACGCAACCAGGAAATCCTCTACAGATTAGACCGGTTTGGCTGATGCGGTCTTCAGAGAACGTGCCCGATGTCGACTGCAAAGGCCGCGGTCTTCAAAGGCTGCAGCCCCTGAATTGAGACATAGCTTATGATTCTTGAGAAAGACTCATGTCAATAGACCTCAAAACCAAAACACACACAAATGGGCTTTGCCATGGCAACAACGGTAACAGCTGGACAGCCATCTAATCAGAAGTAGATATGATAGAACACAGCATCTGCTGCCCGAGGGTGAAATCAATAAGTAACGTTACACAGGCGAAAATGTGAAATTCCATGGGAAATAATGTGAGAGTTTTTTTTGTTTTTCTTGTACCAAGTTTGCAAAGTAATTTATCTGACATTATTTCAGTGTTTTCCACAGAATTAGTTTTTATTTGTGATAGTGGCAGAGAGGCAACTTTTTATTGCTAATTCCGCCACTGGCAATCAGCCCCCCGTGCGTGACCGCTGACAGTGGGGTCTTGGAGGGCTGCTATCCGCTCTCCTTCCAGCTAGTTAAGCTAAGCTGAAAAATCATGACAACAATTTATGAAGAAACCTTATTTGCAATGAGAGCACCAACATTTTCTTTTTTTTTTTAAAGTGATTTCTTAAAAAATATTAATAAGTGTTATACTTTAAAAGCAGTAAACACTTTGATTGCGGAAAATATTTAGTAACATGATTTCAGTGCATTATCCATCATGTGCGGTGTAAACATACTTTGATTTATTTCATTTCCTCTGAAAAGGTGCAGCGGCTACATGCAATATAAGAGAAACTGGTATGTGTCTACCTTTTTACCCCCCACTCCCTGGTCAAAAGGAGCCAGACTGAGCCGCATGAAGGTGTAAAGGAGTTCACTTCACTGTCTGAACTGGGAATAAATCCCATTTTACTTATGCTGATTCAAGGCAATATATTAATGAGAAAACCAGCCACACAGGATTCTTATATCACTATGGATTCAAACCAGACTTTTCCCTCCTCAATTAGCTATCAGCAGCTGCTCTCTAACTTAATAGCGCTCTTATCTCGCACGGTAGAAAAGGTCAAGCCCACTGGGTGAGTGTAGTGAGTGGATAGCTAACATTTAGTACTTGGATTTAAAGTGTGTGTTAGAGACAGAGAGATAGGGAGTGTGTGTGCATGTGTGGAAGGACGTTGAATAATGTGGTTCTGAAGGGCAAAACATCTCCTTTGTCTGCATGTAATAACGTTGAAAAATGTGGGATGATGTAGGTTGAGGGACGGCAAATTGCAGTGCAGACCTACGATTCTTAATTGGGGTCAATCCTTTTCACCATCACCTTTTTTCAAGTTTGTAAAATGTGTCATCTGTCTTTTTCATGAAAAGAAAGTTATCGGTCATGAAGACCTGTTCACCCTCTGTCATTATTTTAATGATCTGAATTATATAAATTAATATAAATTAATAAAAATAATTAATATAAATTAAAAAAAGACCTTTAAGAGGTTTCCAGGAATAATCATTAGTATCCACCCACTCTGTGTTTTTACTCAACACTCCAACCTCCCATTCATTGTTATGAACGTAATGACACCTAATAATCCTGTGGTGCTTTCGCCTTTTGAAAAGCAGCAGCCCGCACTACTATTGGTTAGGTGATATGTACATACACACGCTCCAACACAAACACACTCATTGAACCCACACATAACTCTTTAATCTGCCTGTTGGGGCAGATGGAATAAAATAAAGACACTGACTTTTACCTTCTGAGCCCGCCGTTTGTCCGCTCTCTGGTTCTGGTGGTAGATGCGACTGAAGTTGGAGACAATAACGGGGACGGGCAGAGCGATCACCAGCACGCCGCTTAGGGAGCAGATGGAGCCGAAGATCTTCCCGGCGATCGTCTTTGGCACCATGTCTCCATACCTACGAAAGAGACAGATGGAGAGTTTAGACAAAGTGCTGACACAGATACAGGGTTCAGACTCAGGATGCACTAGGTAAGGTTACAAAAAGGTCATTGCCCATTGGATGAAGCAGAGAAACCGGCCTATCAAAAGAGAGGATAGAGTTTTTGAAAAAACACCTTGACACTGTGGTGCTTGATCCTGCTACTGTAGACAAACCATCTATGTCATGCTGCCTGCCGTTTATCAGAAAGGTCCATTAATAAATAAAAACAGTGGCTGTGACAGTGGGAGCCCCCACTCCAAGACAGGCAGGGGTTCTTAAGAAAAAACCCCCACAGGGTCCACATGGATCAGAAGAGACTAATTAATTACCATCATGTATCAACACTACAGGTGCTCAATTATCACGTCACCTTGACACATTGACCTCTACAAACGTGATGACAAATGAGTTTCTTTAAGAGGGAGTTAAAGAAAACTTATATTTATTAAAATATAAGAAATTCACTTCAAAACATACCATTATTCAAATTTGATGTTAACATAATTTCCAGCTCTATGTGGTGATACACAACTAGCAAGGCTGAATCAATCTAGCAGGTCTTGGAAGTTCCCTGATCTGACGTTGGCTGTGTCCTACATGTACTTTGTGTCATTTTATTTTAAGGTATTCTGCCAACAATCCAACTGGACATTGGACTGCATTTAATAAATGTGAAAATTACTTATTTGATGAGACACCACACCTGTCAGTGAAGATGCAAAATACCAGTATCAATATACTGCTCGGGGCGGCACAGTGTTATAATGGTTAGCACTGTAGCCCCACAGCAAGAGGGTTCCTGGTTCAATCCCAGGAGGGAGCCCTTCTGGGTGGAGTTTGCATGTTCTCCCCGTGTCAGTGTGGGTTTTCTCCAGGTGCTCCAGCTTCCTCCCACAGTCCAAAGACATGCAGGTTAACTGGTGACTCTAATTTGCCCGTAGGTGTGAATGGTTGTCTGCCTCTATGTGTCAGCCCTGTGATAGTCTGGTGACCTGTCCAGGGTGTAACCTGCCTCTCACCCAGTATCAGCTGGGACAGTCTCCAGCTCCCCCACAACCCTCAAGAGGGTAAGCAGTTATGAAAATGGATGGATGGAATATATATGTGCACTATAGAGTTAAACCTGCATTTAGTCTTGCATAGCCAGACCTATCTCACACTGTGCCATCACTGGAGAAAAGTTTGGCTGAACCAAACATAACCCCTGCACTAAGGGGGAAATGCTCTGGGTTGTTTGTATTTCTTTAAACCAATCATAGGTGTCTGGGCAGCGCTAAGCCCATGATGCGGAAACAATGCCCTTACAAAATATTGTTGGGAGCGAACTTGCTTTGGTGATAAGCAAGTACTGGCTTAAGTTACTACATCACCCCCAAAATACGTTTTAGTATCTACAATGCTAGCTCATAAGTTGTTGGTGTTTAATGCACAGTGCTAAACAAAATACAGAGCTGGGTTTGGCTATGCAAGACCAGTGTTGGGTAAGGGTTACTTTAAAAGTAATCAAAGTACGTTACTGTATTACTCTTTAAAAAAGTAACCAGTTACTTTACTACGTTACTCCCTGAGTAAAGTAATTCAATTACTTTAAAAGTACTTCCGACCTTACTCCCTGAGAAAAGTAACTCAAGCACTTTTAAAGTACTTTTGAGTATTCTACATTTCCTATTGGGCAATGGACCACAGGGCGCTAAGCCTACATTTTTTGTCTCCAAAATTAAAGTTATGGACCACTTGCCCTTCACTGAGATCCAATTCTCCCATCACAGCGTCACTTTGACCAGTAGAAACACACAACGATCTGCTGGCGTAGACAAATGTATGACAACAACACCCCAGCATTTTTAATATTTCCTCTAGGGATATTACCACACAGAGTAAAAGGGGGAAATGATGGTGTGAAACAGCAGAGGCACTTTGTCAACCCGCTGAGTTAACGTTACTGTCATTAGCATCAAGCTAGCAAACAATGGTACATCCTCACGGTCGGACATAAAGTAACAACATTAACAAATAGCAGCGGGGCTTTTACTCACCACAACTGCAGAGGCTCCCAGCTTCATTTGAAACAAACTACATTATAGATGGTCGGTTATTTATTAATCCCTCTGTGTGTTTATATATTTACTTTTTATCCGCTCCGGTGTCTTTGTAAAGTTAACATATCGCACCGTCATTTCAAACTCAACACTTGTTTAAAATTAAAAGCCCCTTATAACCTCAGCTGAGAGAATCCCTCCACTTTCTAAATAGGCTTTTATTCTGAAACATTTGTCAGAATGTCCTGTGGAAGATACAATAGCTTGGCAGTCGGCTGGCACATGAACAGACACATTTCTGGCAGTCAAATAATAGTGAAAGTAATACAAACAGGATAAGAATAACCTGATGACATCACACACGCCGTGAAAGACGACCGGGGATAATTGGTGAGTACCAGCGTGTAGCGTGTACCAGGCATAATGCAAGTCCTGAGTCTGAAATATGTCTGTCAGCGAGTCCTCCTCCACCTATTTAGATTCCACCATAGACAACGGCAGCATTTCTTCGACCACGTAGCGAGCCACAAGCTCCGTGGCTTCTTTCAGACAGGTAGGTTTAATGTTATCTCCGTTATTAGAACCAAACGACAGCCGTTGCTGCTTTGGAGCTGAAGGACCAGCGTTCTAAAAGTAACGGAAGTAACTGATGTCTTGTTTGAAGATGTACTTAAGTATTTGATTACTCAAACAGCGAACTAACGCGTTAGGTTACTTGTTACTGCAAAAAGTAGTCAAAGTACTTACTTTGTAACATGTTATACCCAACTCTGTGCAAGACGAATTTTATGTAGTGACCAGTGTTAGTTTCGTTGACTTTTTCCATGATAAAAACGAGGCAAAAGATAACAGTAGATCTTGATAACAAAAACTAAGACCAAATCTATGATTCATTTTCATTAAGGAGACAAGACATGACAAAAATGTTAGTGGTGGACTATCAGACATTGAAAGCTGAGAGCAGCTGTGCTTGTAATTATCTTCACATGCCACATGAGCGACAGGCTGGCAAACTCCAGCAAATAGACTGTGCCAGGATGTTTTGCTCTCCAGCAAAAACTCTCACACCGTAGCAGTGTCAGCCGCTGGTGTGAGCTGTAATTCAGCAGTAAGTAATCAGCCCTGTGTGTCTGACTGTGGATGGTGGAGCGGTGGCTGGGGGTTGCGGGGACAGTATTTTTGGGGTGTAGCCGGTGGATATCCAGGCTGAGACTTCCTCTTCTGTGTGCCAATCCCTGTTTACAGGTCAGTTAGCAACTGACACATCTAGCCAACATTTTGACTAACCTCTATGAAGCGATATCTGCATATGAAATCAGATAAAAGAGTATAAAGCCAATAATAAGCTAACTTGTCATCTGACAATAGCCAGTGGGTTCTGAGACTGTACTCTGGGCAATGTGTCCTGCCTCTTTTGCTCTCCACATGGACGGTTTACCTGCAGGGAACTTAAGGCAGCTCAGACGTTGGCCGAAACAACTTAGACTACTTGTCACCGACAACTTCTCCTCACTAATGCGGATATCTGTTTATTGAAATGAATGCTACACCATCACAGCTCATCTCTGCACCCAGAAGTCTGTTAACACTTGTTCGTCACTCAGCACTACGTCCCATGTTTCATTGCTCTGACTGGTTATAGACCAATCCGATTGCATCCAGAGGCATTTTGATCTACGGCCATTAAAAATGCTCCTTGGAAACAACAATGTAATGGGAGGCTTGAGACTAACTTGCATGTGTGATTTGGTCTGGTGATCTCAGGCTGGTTGTTCTCAGCTTCTTTTGGGCCTCAGCTAATTTGACTATGCAGGTGACTGCCTGCTGCAACAGGTGAACAAACGTAGAGAGATAGGACCACTGCTATCTATGCAGCTCAGACTGGGCACAACAAAGCCATGCCACTGGGATCCAGGGCCAAGAAGAAGCCAAGGTTGACTCGCTGGCCAAAGCTGTGGGCCATGATGGCATGTAGTGGAACAAATTGATTTTAAAATACAAGCTTCTAGGATGAGCTTGTAAGCGGGTGGGAAAAGACTAAAATTGTCTCCCGGAGAGGCGGCCGACTTCAGATTAAAGTAGTGTGATGTGAAGCAATGGGAAACATTGTTTGCTGGTGCATGATAGGTACCATTCTGAGAGGAAAATAGCGTAATTAGAAAACGAGGAAGACAACGGGGGGGGGGGAAGACAAGTGCATATTCTGCATAAGGGACTGTTCTTGTAACCAAAGTCCTCGACAGACAGATTTTCTCAAGGGCCACTTTAAAAAACGGATTGAGCACGGGGGGTTGATTCTGATCCTCAAAGTTTCACTAAAACATTTGCACTTGTCAAAAGGGCCTTTTTTTAGCTTCCTCTCTGGCCTCTTTGGCTCCTCTGACTTTCCTCTCCACTGCATTCTCGACACAATGAGACTCTTGACAGGTAAGCCCCATGCACTGTTGACCACTGTGCCTCTTGAGGGCCGCTCTCTGCTCAGACGTGGGTGGGTGCTGGCTTTCCACTCTTCTGACTGTTGTTTTTTTTTAGGCCCAAAGCTCCCACTCTCCATGCTGAAAAGTCCTATAATCACTAGACTTACCTCCTGCTTACTACCCACAAACTGAAGAGCCGGGGGATTATCACAAACCCAGCCTTCTGCTCTGCCTGAACAAATACGTGCGAGAGGGAACGACGTGATGTTGCTCAAATCCTCTTTGAGAATTACTTTTTCTATAATTTTTTTATCTTGCAAAGTAGAGAGGAGCACAGACGATGCAGACCGCAATTAAAGGCACAAATGAGTTGAACAGACAAAGACTGACATGCTGTTCCAACTTCTTTTTCCTATGTCTTACAAAGAATTGACCTGCATCAACTGATCCTGATGAAATCACCTGGTCAAAGTCAAGCAAAAATGAACATCAAGAGTCCAGTGTGGGATTTAGGGGGACAAATTGGCAGAAATGGAATGTGACAAATAAGTTTTCTTGAGAGTGTAATCACCTGAAAATATGAATTGCTGTGTTTTCGTTACCTTAGAATGAGTCGTACATATCTACGCCATGTTGCACCATCATGTTTCTACAGTAGCCCAGAAAGGAAAAACCAAATGCTGGCTCTAGGTAGGGCCATTAGGGTTTTTGCATTGGCAATCGTAGTTTGCCTCTCTTTCAAGACTATCAGAAAAACACTGATTTTTTTTTTAAGTGAAACTGCTTTATTTAGTGATTTTGTTGGTGTAACATCCGCCTATTTGTTTTGGAGATAATTTGGCTCCCAGAATGAACCCTCTGAACATCTGCGGCCTTATTCATGAAGCTTCCTCGTGCTAAGAGTTGCTCCATGGACGAAATTCTTTGAATTGTGATGTTTTCTTAGAATTTCCCCTTAAAGTTAAGGCTAGGTCCTTGTAAAGATAAAACATATTCACAGTGCATCTTAGACCTTAAAAGAGCTCCTAAATTGAAAAACTGTTAGGAGCAGGGGGGAGGAGATTTGACAGTTTCTTAAGCAGAGGAGAAAAAGGTTCGTAGAGATATTCTCCAAACGTTGGATGACAGTGAGTAAAGGGATTTGCATACATATCCCACCTAACACTAAATGCCAGAAATATAATGATCAAAAAACAAACACATCTGGAAAACTGGAAAAAATGCTTTCACAGTCAGCAGTTCTTCTCATCTTCACTGGGTGTCCACACCTTGCAGGCTCACAAAAGGGCGTGTCGGTGACAACCAATCACATCTGTTACAAAAAATGCATTACACCAAGCAACGGGGTCAACCACATCCCCCCATTATGGTAAAAGTTTCTGTCTCTTCCTTGCTCTGAGAACTTTCCCAAATCACTCTAAAATAAGGACTTCTCACTACAAGTTTTTAGGCTCAGTTAGGAGCTCTCTAAAAGTGTTCTCAGAATGTTTGTGAATATGAACCCTGGATATTAAGTTATTAGAAAAAAGGTGAGCACACATTAGCAGGTACTGGGCTAGCAGCTTGTCTGCAATGGGTGTAGGAGGAACACTGATTTGGAACGTGAAACTGCTTTACTCAGTGTTATAACAGTTTTAATGAAGAAGGAATACTGAAGGAATTATAACAAGGCTTCAGCTGATTGCATTCTGCAGTCCTCACCCTTTAATACCACTAAATGACCCTAAATCTTACACACTGTCCCTTTAAATGAAGAAGTAAGACACTTATAATTACGATGTCTCTCAGTTATTAATCATGTGTGCGGTAATGGAAAAGTATATCCTTGTTTCTCTCCATCCACTAAACTCAGACTCCTTTATTTCCCTTTAACTTCTCACCTTGTTTGAAAACCCATAGCAGGCAGGCTGGTGCGAACTGCAAGCACAGAAGGCAGAGAGTCAGAAATATGACAGATTATTAACAAGCAATGGAGATTTGACCACAGGGCTTGTTGTTATTGTTGCCGAGTCCTGCTCCTGGCTGCCAGACAATCAGACAAATGATTTCACAGTTCGCTCCGCTCACTGTCTGTCAGCCGATGAGAGATGACATTCTCCTGGCTGTGTGTCTGACTGCTTTGTTGTAATAATGTTTGACACTTCATACCCAATACGATGTGTCAAACATCATTACAACTGCGATACGGTGGAAATATTCAAAATTTTGCTCTTTGCAGTGATTTAGTTCACAACGGGATGTCAAATTATAAGCACATGGATGGCAAAACACTTAAATGGTGAATAGTTAGTTGTGATTGTTTTTATGTAAACAGAACAGGAGGTCGACCTCTGATTCATTTTGGAGCTGTCGCTTCATTCACAGCCGTGATCACCCGCTGTGACATTCTCTCATTACAAAATTTAAATGCACCTTGTAATCAAAAGGTCTACTAGCACAGACCAGACGGGCTCTTTTTTTAACAGTGCTTTAAAATAGTTTTAATATAATCATCCATTGTTTCCACATAATTGATGATGATAATTCTGCTGGTGAAAAATATTCTCCTGCTGCCTGATCCTTTGTACCACGCCACACAGATGCAACATTATTCTACTAGACACTGCACCAGCCAGTCAAGTATGTGCAAGTCAACAGTCCTGGTAGATTACTTTGTAAAGTGGGTGCAGTATTTCTGCTGGTTACCTGGCAATGGCTGGGACGAAAGATAAAGTTAGAGTAGTCTCTTAGCATATAAACATTGTAGCACATCAGTCAATACGTTTACAGCTTTATAATCAGTCATCCACTAAATACAGTTCAACTAAATGAGTGCACATAAAGTTTGAAATACTTGGAGGAAAATAAATGAAGTATATAAGAGAAATTAAAAAATGAGAAGCAGTGATGATGCTAGGTACGCGTCCAGTGTCCCTGACACATTAAAATCTGAAAGGATGCAGTAAACTCACTATTGATGTATCTACAGGAACCACTTGACTTTTTCCCCCCCAACAATGCTAGTCCGTGTTGAAACCATGGAAACAGTGGCTTTGCATAAAGTTACTTCCTTAGATTACACAAGCAAGATGCCAGGCCAAAAAAGCAAGAGTAGTGCAGAAAGCCCGCTGGTTATAAAAGAGTGGGCCCAAGCAAGTCATTAAATACCATTTTGAGCTAAGAGCCATGTTTGGACTCTGAATTAGAAAGGTGGAGGTTGGAGTGAGGTAGAGCTTTGCCATCATGTGGGAATGGGCTGTGATTGGTGTGTGACTGATAAGAAACAATGATCCAATCACTTGGCTGTCAGCTGATTAAAGCTGGGGCGTATGACTTCCGTGCTCTGCATGAACTAAAGCAAGGCAAGTATTTCTCAAGCTACAGAAACCACTGAGAGTGAAACCTGTGTTTTGGATGTTATTATCCCATATATTATCTGCACTTATCCCCGCTCTCTGAAGCTCAGTGTGCCTCTGTTGCTTGGCAAAGCGGCGGTGTTGGCAGCACAGCACGGAGGTGTCCTGGGGCTGCAGGTAAACAATAACTTTATTTTCTATGTTCATAAAATGAACCCAAATTTACTAATATGTAAGATATTACTACAAACAGTCCTGTAATGTTACATTGCAACATCTGCTGTGAGAGCAAGTATTGTATTCACTTATGTCGATGATAACCCATTATACTTTACCATCCAGGGAACGCACCATATGTCAAAAATATGTTTAGTTTTTTTTTTATAGACTGTTTATAAAGATACATTTACAGTCAGATTCAGCTTGCATCCATTTCAACTGTTTGTCTGGGTCTGCCCCGGGGCCTCCTACCAGTTGGACGTGCCCCAAACACCTCTAACACTAGGCGCCCAGGAGGCATCTTGATCAGTTGCCCGCACCACCTCAACTGACCTCTTTCGATGCAAAGAAACAACGGCTCTTATCTGAGCTCCTTCTGGCTGTCCAAGCTCCTTATCCTGGATGTCTAAGCCCTGCCACCCTTCAGAGGCTCCCCCTCAGTGATTAGAACCATGTAACATCAAAAATTAATTCAACAATAATCTGTAAAAAAAACCCACAAATTTTATTAGGGACCCACACAAATGATTGTCCGTGGGTCTTGGTGACTCACTACATTGAAAACCTATCACCATCACTGAAAAGCATAAGGAAAAATGAAGAGTATGAAACCAAAAACAGGTAGGTTGCATGCATTTATATAACAAACTATGTTCGCACTCCAGAAGTTGCACAGACTGTGAGTATTAAGAACAGCTACATGAATATAAACAGATAATATTTTAATTGGATGATTACCCACATCTTATTTTAGTCACTGTGGTGATTTAAAAGAAATACTGTCCCTTTTGTAAGAAATATTTAAAGAGCAATAAACAGCAGAATTAAACTGAAATCTTAAAATGATGGTGTTTCGCTGTGCTCAAAGCAGTGGGACAGTTTAACAATGTAATAAATCCTTGAAAACCTCAAAATTTGTTGCTAGGATCTAGGGATAAAAAAAAATAGTGCAGATGTGCTCCCTCCACTGAGTTGTTGAAAGCACAGCTCAAGGTCCACCTCTTTTCTTTGGCCTTTCAGTGTACTGGACTTGCCAATACTAATTGGCCTCTTACAATGGTTGTTCACTAGGTTTTCATTACTCATTGATTTGATCTCGGTCTTCTCCCGGTTTATGCATGGTTTTGTTAACTGTTCTGTTGACCTGTTATTATGCTGCCTATGTTTGCGAGGCACTTTGGTCAGCTCATGTTGTTTTTAACATGTTTTAGAAATCAATTTGACTTGAAAAATTGGTCCGTGTGCTTTGTACATTAGGTGGATCAGCCCCAAAAGGAGCTGGGTGATAAATGGTTTAATAAACAACTACTAATGGCCGGTGGCGTCCATATGGGCTCTCTGCTGCCAAAAATACACACATGACTCATCTGTTTACATGGATTTCCTCAATACTCCAATATAAAGGTTTCTTTCTGGGTTTTTTTGTGACTTGCGTTTCATGCCCTTTATAACTGTTCAGTATGTGGTGTATGTAATTGTTTCCCCAGGCCACTTAAAACACCAGTGTGCCTTTTATTTATTCAAAGCATTGCATTGTTTTGCGAGGCATTTCCGTTAATCCCATGGCTGTATTTTGCATAAACAGATAAATATAAATTTGCATCACACAGCAGTGAACAGCTGCAGAATGAAATGTCAAGAGTAAGAAACTAACGCCCATTCAAATATTTGGGATTAATTAGAGAGTCAATGAGTGAGTGAGAGTTGGGGAAATGTAAATATTTGTGTATAAATAATGCAACACACTGCAGGTCAGGAAGGTGCTTGTCCCCCAGATAAGTAAATATGGTGAATTTATGGTTTCTCTTGATGACAGGACAAGAGCTGTTAACCTTTCCAAATCGATATACTGATACATGCTGCCATGAGAAACAGGCCAGTATAGAGTAAATTAAGTAAACAATGAATTATTCAGGAAAAGCCTGAAAGAGTAGTTAAACGATGCAACAAGGTACGAAACGCAGCAGCGGGGCTATTTCCCCAGTAAATGGTCTTCTACAGGGATTCATTACTTTGCTTTTTCCATCTGCCACAGCTTGAAACAGAGGCCTAAGCGGGTGGAAAAATCAATTGTGAGGGACTTTATTCAGTCATGTGTTTTATCCTTTCCAATCTCTTGCTTGTTTTGCTCTTCATTAAAAGAAACTCTGCTGTCACTCCCACGACACGTGGAAGGAGCAGCGTGCTGCTGATAGATCTGCGATGGGCATCAAATAAAACAGAATTGGATTGGACGTGCTGCATCAAAAAGGCACTATGAAACCAAAGCAATCAATCTGGTTGAATGATTTCTGATTATGGGAGGTAGGATTGAAAGCGGCAGAATTAAACCAAGTCAAACGTTACAGCTGTGATGAACATTAAAATCTGTTATCACAGGTACAGCTAAAGGACAAAACTAGTTTTTTAATCACAGGGGAGACCTGTGTTATTCTGGCTCTGACAGGCGTTAAGAGCTCACACTGTAATTTGTCAGTTTTACTTATTTCTTTAAGATTGATCACCTGCGTGACCTGAAAGAAAAACCATAACTGAACAGAGCTACCGGACATGTGAGTCATAAATCAGCACACACACACACACACACACACACACACACACACATTCTTGTAATTCTGCACCCTCATTGACATAAAGCATTCCCTAACCCTAACCATCACAACTCAAAACCTTACCCTAACCTAATTTTAACCTGAACCCTAAAGCCAAGTCTTAACCCTCAAACTGGCCTTTGGAAAAGTGAGGACCGGCCAAAATGTCCTCACTTTGCAAAAATGTCCTCACTCTGCAGCTAAAATATGTTGTTGTTGTCAAGTAAACACTCACACAAGCAAAACCCCTGACTTCTATACTTGTGAGGACACTAATTAAGATAGACATGAAAAACCTATTCATGAGTCTTATACCAGTCATGATCATATTTGGGATATGGTGTTTACATGAGCACAGAGGAGTCGGGTTATTTATATTGCCTGTATACAGGGAAAATACTAGCAGCCGAGTTACTGATTACTGCAGTCTATTTACGCAGGCATCTGTGGTTTTTACAAAAACAGAAACAAACAAACATTCCTAAATATCTTACAGCAGAGTGGCCGCCTTATGGTGAAACATATTAATGATTAGACATATTAGTAATGTCGATATGCTAATTTAGACTTAATAAGGCTGTTACATTTTTTATTTTGCGGCTCCTGGCAGATTTAGGTAATATTTTTGGACCAAAAATGGCTCATCTGGTGGTAAAGGTTGCTCGCCCCTGATCTAATCCATCACAACTGGATGGCTTTGAGCTCATCAATTTCTATTATTGATACCAGCATGTTTGCATGTCTGCATCCACGCTGCTGAAAATGTGCTACAAGAAGGAGTCACGGCAGAGAGGAAAAAACAGTCCAAAGCAAGGCATCATTTCACAAAGTAAACTCACAACAGTGCTGCTGTGATGTCTGTAAAATAATCGTTGTAAGCAAGGGTGGAAACACCAGCAACATCCTGAAACAGTTTTCAATATGAGCTTAAATTCCGGAGACGCCATGTTTTTGACTTTATAATAACATTCACACCCTGTGGGCAGGCTTAGCAGTTTTTTCTTTTGTACATGCATTTCCATTTTGGTTTTCTTAGTCAAATATTTTCTCATTTCATCCACACTGTGTTTAGACACATAATAAAACTTTGTGTGACACTGAAAACTTGTGCAGACCTACATTCCCCCACCCCACAAGGAAAACTGAGCAGGAATCAACAAGGGAAATACATGAAGAATCACATAAGCAGACTCGATGATGACATTGGTATCAATACAATTTTATTTTATCAATTCCACTCCCTAAACATTACACCATGCATTTACCACCACTTGACAGCCTAACTGCTAATTTCTTCTCTGCTCTGATCCCGACCACCCTCTCTCTCTCTCTCTCAACCCCCCCCCCCACACACACACACACACACACTGCCCCAGGAGTGAGACGCTTTCATTGCTGACATTGTGTGTTGTTTCTGTTACGCTACTTGGCTGAAGCAGTGCCTAGTGCAGAGGAAGTCTGCAGCGCTCACTATCTGAGCTTTCTTTCGGAGCGGAGTACTCCAGCTAGCATATTCGGGTTGGGTCATAAACGGGATACGGTGTTTACAAACTCAAACATAATTCGATTCAATGCAACTTTATTTATCCCGAGGGAAATTCTTGTGCCAGAGATGCTTGAAATTACAGTAACACTAAATACAGTAACCACAATTTAATGTTCATAACTAGTAATAACCAGAACAACCAGTGGGTTTCCTGGGTCAGGATCACTCACTTAGTCCAGTTTTATAACAACAGAGTATTAAATATCAGGCAGAATATACAAATATACAAGATAGAAGAGTTTTCAAGGAGCGAAAGCAAAACCAGTGCCTAACAGAGTAACAATAGGAGTACGATTAGTACAAGTTACAAAAAATAAACTAAAATGGTGGAAAAAACAGACTGCACCTGATAATCAATGTTATATAGAATATGATACAACAATAATAAGTAGCATTGCGCATGACTGAGAAAATGATATTGCACTACATTGACAAGTGACCATGATATTGAAGAATACTGCTGCACATGGTGTTGAGAAAACATTGCACATGATGGCATACTTACATACAAAAACCTGTTCATAAACAGGTTATTCATGTCCATGTAAACCCACTAAGCCCTTTATCCTACCCTTAACCATCACAACTAAATGCCTAACCCCAACCACACTCTTACCTCCACCTATTTATAATCTGAACCTTGAAACCAAGTCTAAACCCCCCAAACAAGCTTTTGAGAGTTTGTGTGAAGGTGAAGACCGGCCAAAGTTTCCACACTCGTCAAAAGATGTCCTCACTCTCAAGGTCTAAAACTCAAATTGGTTCTCATTCATGTATGTAGAAGTACACACAAAGAGAAACACACTCAAATAAAATCTAGACAATGATTTAGGAGCTGGTTGGATTTTATCTGACTAGTTCTGTGTGACAGTTTTGAATATGAGCTCCAATTACAGGAGGAATTTTCAGCTGTGCAAGAAAAGGATCAAAATGTCTTCATTAAGTTAAAACATCTACAAACTGTGCCGTGTTTTACTGTTTTTATTCAAACAGTATGATTGTTTGTGACGTGTCTTCCACGGTAAAGACCCCCGTCTGCAGTCATAGGCGCAGCCATGAAGATGATAATCTGGGTGAAACCCTATTTGAAATAATTCATGTCATAATCTTGTGCATAAATTTACTGCAGTACATCGTATTAGACAGTCAAACTACATTAGTGTTGTTTAGTGACTTTTTAACATTGCTTAACTCCGTGTAAACACATTTTAATTTGCCCTTCCGGCTGCTACTTTTAATGAACGATTACAAGTCCCAATCATTGCTGCTGCCAAAGGAAGCCGGGATAAGTGGGGTCAACTAATAGCCCTTAAGCGTTAATGATGGATGCAGCCAGAAAACACACAAAAAATGTGACGTTTTTAGTCACAGCTGGATAGAATCAACGGATAACATGAGGCAGTGGAGAAAGCAGCACAGCAGGTGCTGTGGTTGAAAAAGGAGGGTCACTGCCAGCTGCTAATGCTACAGCTAAAGTGGGTCCCACAGCTGATTTAATGGACTATTGGAACCATTATTTAGCATTTAGAGATAATGAGAATGAATAAAATACACACTGACACTGGCGTGAAAGCTGAGCATTTTGAAAAGAGGTGCGTGTGAGTTTATAGTGTTTTACATCCAGTTATGAGCTATGAAGTCTCTTAGACCCCCCCGAAAATAATTTACTGAGTACACAACTGCGTACGGTACAAGACAGAACTTTCAGGAGGAATGTTACGAGCAAGTCCATGTTCATTCCTCTTCGACAAGACGTCATTACACTTTCTAAACACTCAAATGCTTCTCGTGTCCATCTGGTGCAGCTGATTTGAAGCTGACAAACAGCATGATGGATTTATTGCTTTAAGTCATCAGGGACTCCACCGACTCTTGGACTGTTTTCCAGCTGCATTTTGCTGAATAAAGAACGTTTTCAACAAACAAGTCCAGCAAAGGACATTTGGACGAACAAGCATTGGCTCAAATGAGGTTAACTTGATGTGGAAAAGCTACTTTGATTGGAAATGTATTCATCAACATAAAAAGAACATCATAGACAAGGAAACATGTAACATTTAAGTATTGAAAATAGCCATTAGCCAAACGATGGATGATCCTTTCACGTCTTTAAAGGATTAACTAGAACACATTCATATGAATCTTCTGAATAGGTGGTAAGCTGCCAGACCCTGATTGCTTTTTGTCACAGACACACATTTGCTGTGTGACACTGCAGGTTAAACAGGAGATCTCTTTGCATGGTGTTTACATAATCTGCCGCTGAATCTGATTGGCTGTGAGAGTACGCTGCAACAATCAGATCAGTGTTGGATAATCCCGTTGTAGATACAAGTGCAGAGTTTGGAGAATGTCAGTCCACTTTGCCAGGTGCTCAAACAATCACCCAAACAAAGAGACAACAAGATGACATTTGGAGCCGTTTAAAACACACAGAATTGATCAAAACTGATGTTTAATTAAATATAAGATTATAATTATTATCAATATTGATTGTGTCAGATTTAGTTTAGCTGTTAATTGTCTTCCTTTACTTATTTTGTTTTTAATCAAATGCAGTTAGTAAGGAGTGTTCAAGATTACAAAGATAATGTGATTTCAGTTTATCACATAACAGGTCTCATTTTTGCAGTTCTTCCTATATGAAGATATTATATTGTTGTGGAAACATCAGATTATATATCGTCTTAGATTTTGGATAATGCATCATGATCTGGCATAAATGGTGTTTCTCCCCCCTTGTTTTAAGGCTGCATTACAGCAAAGTGATATAAATGTATCAACTTACCAGACTTTTCTATTTGATTTAATCAAAACCATGATATAATTTTCAGGGCATTTCACCCGGCCCTACGACAGTATCATGAGAAAAAGGTACTGGGATAATTAAAACCTTGCTACGATAAAGTTCAATGGGGCAAGAAACACAGCCTCTCACCAAACCACCTAATTTGAAGCTACATGAACCATAATATTTGTAATAATCCCTTACTGCCTGTGTTAACTGAGCGGCAACGTAACTTTGATCACAGTGGATCAAGGTTGTCTGTAAATCATCTTGTGAACAATAAATAGTTAGGGTGGTAATTTTACTCTTCACCTTTATTTTTTGCTTCCAAATAAATTTGGCTAATCCTATTGATTGATTTTTTTGGGGGGGGGGGGGGCATTTTGGGGCAACGGAACAACCAGCAAACACAAAATTGACATGTTGCCACTGTATAATGTTGATATGGTAAATGTCATGTCTCTACACATTCAATAGACACAGAGCAACACAAGTATTTATTTGAAGTTGTGTTTCTGGCCACCTGGCAAATGCTACTCCAGTAATCACATTCATTCCAGCTCTGGTTTAGGTCTCAACTCCTGAGGGAAATGTTCGGCTCTTTAGCTGCTAAACACTCCACAATGTTTACCAGCGTATAACCAACACTGTGTGCTGTTCGGTGCAGGGTACGTCATGTGCAGCAGGTTAATTAGAGTGATTTTTTTAAACAGAAAACAGCTACCCATCTGAAAATGAGGTTAATGAGAGCTGAGAGAGTGAATCAACCAACTCGTCAACAATGCACAGAAAGAAAGATACAGTTCATCCAAAAAACAAAACTGCATATTGTTCCTCTAACCTGTAGTGCTGTTTATCAGTCTAATTCATTCTAGTGTGTGATATCTATGACTATTTTGTTTACTATTCCTTTTACTACTGTTCAGTATCTTGAATGCGCTGTCATCCATCACTGCGATTTCCGACAACTGTAAAACAGCTGTCAATGAGTTATCAAGCTGTCATCTGTTTGCAGCTCAGTCGATGTGATGCATCTTTCACTGTGCCGAGGATTGTGGGTCAGGATGGGCAGAAAAGGATGCTGGCTTGCATACTGCAAAACCAGACCAGATGTAATAGAACATCCTGGTATTTTTGGCATACTGCAATTGACATACTATGTATTGGGACGTACTAAATATTTTTCTGGCACACCATATAGTATGGTAGCATGGGTATTGGGATGCACAGTTTGACTTTAATTCTGTGGGAAACACTGTGAAGGAAGGCAGACATCCCGATGGCTGATGTCTAAAGCACGTGGAGACTCACACCAAAATAACGTAGATTGATAAACAGCACTACAGGTGAAAGAAAAAATGTGTATTTTTGATTTTGGGGTAAACTGTCCTTTTAAAAAGCTCTCTTTTACATTAATTAGAGTATTGTGCAAATAAACTGAAAATATCTTATAAAAACACAAGCTACAGTTGCATTATGAAGCCAAAGTTGCTTACGATCAATAGCTACACAAGAACAAACAGACTCATATTCGCTAAGATGACACCAGAGCCAAACATTTTGAATTCTTGATTCTTCTCACTGTTTAACAGCAGTGACTAAGTCCTGTCAAAGTGCAAAATTCACACAAAGCTGCTGCCTAATTTTGGATTTGAGTATCATCACTCCCTACAGTTCCCTGCAGGTAAAGAAGCATCCGCAGGTCAAACTTCTCCCAGCAGGACCACTGTGGTCTTGTGTGTTGCTCTCATTCACACTCCAGGACACATTTATGACCCTTTCTTTTCCTCACATCCGCACAGAGCCGACACAGAAACCAATCTGCTCTACACACGGAGAAAGTGAACATGAGCGATGGCTGACCTGACCATCTTTCCAGGGGGACTGTGAGGGTACACAACCTGCTGTATTGATATTTACTCACAATCTCACCATTCTGTTTTCTACTAAAGGGAAGCAGGACAGGGAGAATAACAACAGAGTGAAGAGGGAGGAAAGGACAAGGAGGTGGGTTTGGACTACACAAAAGGAAAAGAAACAACCTGATGTCTGTTATTACACACAGAGGCACGTGAGGGATGGGGGATATTAGTTCGTGTGACCTGCTGCCACTGGAAAAAAAGCGCCATCCATCATGACCTGTGTGAGCTCCTGTTTAAATGAGAGGCTGGTCTGTATCTCAACAGGGAGAGTTAACATGAAGAAACGAATGTGCTACAGAGAGCGGGCCAGAACATGACCTGAACAACAGTGAGCTTATTTAAAGGCATGAATAAAGCTGGCTCAACTGAGGTTAATTGTTGGCCAAAGGATGATGTATGAGAGACCAGCAGCTGCACAATAGCAAGAAATAAAAACAGTGAATGAAGGCTATTTTTCTTAACCTTTATGTACCCTGGGATGGTTTCTGCAAACATGCTTTGTCCTTTTCAACTCCCTGCTTAATATTCAGCTACTCATGATGCCAGTACAGCTTCTTTTGGGTGATTCATTTTGTTCCATTAGGTTTTCTCTGCTTAAGTTCGTTAACACAACGTGATCTGCCAACAACTTAAACTGTTTCCCCCCCAATGTTGATTCGACGCACAAGTATAAATCCTGCTTTAAACTAAAGCCTTCACCTTTTCAGTCTATATTTTTTGTTTTCCTTTAGTTTTTCTTTTAATTTCATGCAATGATGTTATTATTCTTTATTACGTGCATTCTTCTTGGAAATTGTTAACAAAATAAATTGTCACTACTCAATGACTGACGGCGTGTGGGCCAATCAGTGTGATGTCCTGTTTCGTATTGTCTGCCACGGTTTAATGGTCTGAAGTGGCATGTAGAGAGATTTAAAATTGCTTGTCACATTCAACAATTTAGAATTTTCTCTTTAGTACAATGACATTCACAAGTGGTCCAGGTGATCAAGTCTGTACCGTATGAGTCATGTCCAAAGAGGGCTGCCAGGGGGGAAACACTTGACTTGAGAATTATCTTGCCTTAATTTAAATTCATTTGGAGTTTAAACGTTTCTGAAACCAATTTACTGAGAGATTCAACAGTGTTTTTTCAGATCTTAATGGCAGGGGTATTTTAAGCATGGGAATAATTCAGAAGTCGTCACACTCCAGCAGTAGCCTCTGGGTCTTAATACAAGTCCTCATCGCACCAACATTGTAACATCATGAAATATATTCTCTTGTCCATCAACTGCCTCGTATTTCAGTTGTGGACCATTTTGCTTTTGCAAGACATTTTTGGCATCTTAATTCATATTAAACTATTCCGTCTTTATTTCTGTCACAGTGCGGCTCTGTGGCGACAGCGTTGACAGCTGTGGTAATTGTTTCAAATTTTTTCCGACCCCCTAATGCGAGTTCCAACACTCATAAAATTGTTATGATTTCATCTGCTGATTTCCAGCAACAGGACCTTTAGCTCTGCGGTATGATTTTTTTTTTTATATTCGGGTGACATTTTTATGAATTAATGTTACATACAAATGTTAAGAAAAGATGCATGATACGAACAGGAAGCCTCACAAAGTAATTTTAGGGGTGCTGACATGCAGATGATCAAACGTCATATAAGAGTAGGCCTACCTGCTTATGAAGTGGTAGGAAAAGTAGCTACTTTTACACAACTAAAAGCACCAATAAATTAGAGTAATAATGAGCAAAAGTCCTGCATTCAAAGTTTTACATAAGTAATATAATCAGTATTATCAGTTAAATATACTAAAGTATGAAGAGTAAAAGTACAAATTTCAAAGAAAATGTTCCAGTGACTTTTTTCTAATGATTCCCAACCGAAAGGTCAAGCCTCTCCAAAGGGTCACAAAATAAATTTTGGGGGGTCATGAGATTATTAACAGAACAAAAGAGGAAAAGGGAGAGTAATTATACACACATGACGTGCATTTTCACATCATTTTCCATTACTGCTCATCCTGTCAGGGGTCATGTAGGGGGCTGGAGCCTATCCCATCTGACACTGGGTGAGAGGCGGGGTTCACCCTGGACAGGTCGCCAGACTATCACAGGGCTGACACATAGAGACAGGCAACCATTCCAGGCAATTTAGTCACCAATTAACCTGCATGTCTTTGGACTGTGGGAGGAAGCTGGAGTACCCGGAGAAAACTCACATTGAACTCACATTTCCCCCCGGGAAAACCTCTTGCTGTGAGGCGACAGTAATAGCTACTGCATCAACATGATGTCTTGATTAAAATTTTGTGGCATGGAGTGAGTGTGCAGCCGTGACTTTTTTCTTCATGAAGAAGAGATGAAAAATAATGATCTGTGACACATTTCATATTCATTTTTTGGCCTTTTTGTGAAATACTTAATGATTTGACCACTGTGGGCCTCAAAATGTTATAAACATTTAGTAGCCTGAGAAGTTGAGAGGGGAACTGCTGACAACTCATAGATACCTGAAACGATGCAATGACCCCATCTAGACGCTACATTTAATTTAAGAGTTAACAAGCCAAAAAGGTTGGAATCCACTGGTTTAATCTTTGGTAATGCGCTGTGATTTATAAATTTATCATGTTTTTTTAAATGTAAAATCTCAGTTTGCAAAGTAACAACTGCACATGTCAAATACGTATAGTGGCGTGAAAAGCAATCCTGCACAGTTATGGTCACAGTTTGCTGAATCAGACACATGAAAAAAGATAATCTGTTAATCAAATGATCAGTCCGGCACCTATAAATCAGTATAACGCTGCATGTATTTCCATCCCCCCTCCAGCCTTGTGGATTATTCCTCTCCCTGTTGCTCCCCATTCTCCGCTCTTGTTTGTCAAGGAAGCCCGGGCTTCTTCACTGAGTTTCCCTCTATGCTGTCAGACAGGTTTCATTGACAATTTCAGCTATACAATCATCAGAAGTAATGAAGCATATTGTTCCGAGGATGTGACAGGAAATTCATATTTGTCTTTTGTGTTTCACTCATCTGCAGGGATGTAGCAACGTTTGCAGCTCAGAGAAATGCTGGGGCAGCAGAACACTCAGGAACAATTGTGTATCAGCGCTGAGCCAGGCAACAGAATTGGTATCGACTTTTTTTTATTGTGATAAAAAAAAAAAAAAAGGCCACAATGAAACATTAAGCCTGCTAAACCTTGCATTTCAATGGATGTGGACAATAACAGATTATTGCCAGAGTCAATTATAAACACAGCTATAAAATTCAGCATCGCCCAATAGGCTTTGTTCTAAATCGCATTCTTCCTCAAGGTGAACAGAGGATTTGCAGTGTTGCACTATATGACCGCAGTGAGTGGCAGACGGACTTATCCGGGCTGAATAATTAACATTTCTGCATGTTTGGTTTCAAAATGATGAAATACTGAGTAAAAACTGACCAAATGTTTGCAAAGACTCACTAAGTGTTTTAATCAGGAACTGATGTGTGTGAGAGAAAATCTTTTCTGCAAAACAAAAAAAACAAAAAAAACCACCATCACCATTGTTATTGGTCTCCTTTGTGCTGTACTGTCTTGTTCAATTCAAATACACACTGCAGTACCCACCTCGTAAGAATTACCCAGCTTACTAGGCTCAATAGCTGGGGACTTGATAGCCTATATTAGGCATGTTTATCCATGAAACCCTGAGTATTGTTAGAGTAAAGCCTGTAATTTGGCTTCAGTGTAAATATCTTTCTGTCACTGTGAAACAAATTGTCCTGTTGTTTAGTCTACACATATTTTTCCTCAATAAAAACATCATAAAACAGCAACAACAATAAAAGTAGAATTACCTCCTCGGGATAGTATGCATCTACTAACCAGTCTAGTTGCCGTTGCAGTTTACATTTATATCTGTCTAGACTCATTCAAAGCCAAGACTGTTGACAGTGGTTCAAATATGGATGTTGCTACAAAGAAGCTGCTTATTCTAAAACACGGATGCTTCACACATATCTTCAGACTTGGCAGGAAGGAAGATCTATACGATCAGCACAGTGTTGAGATGAACACCCAAGATTAGTGTCACTATTTCAAGTATGTGATCAAATGTCTCCCCTTCTGTTCCTGAGGTATGACGTTGAATAATGCCCAGAAAAGTGTTTTGTTTTGTTTTTTTGCAAAAAACAATGTGATATGACATTGAAGCTGACCTTTGACCTTCTGGATATGAAATGTCATGCAAAAACATGTTTTATGTTCTCACAGTGACATATGACAAACAAAATATAATCACTGTTGAGTCCAAGTGGATGTTTGTGCCACATCTGAAGAAATTCCCTCAAGCCCTTCTTGAGATATCATGAGACCATCCACAAGGTCACAGTGGCCTTGACCTTTGACCCATGACCACCAAACTCTAATTGCTTCACCTTCAAGTCCATGTGGCCATTTGTGCCACATTTGAAGCAACTCTCTCAAGACATTCTTGAATAATTGCGTCCACAAAAATTACAGGGTCACAGTAACCTTGACCTTTAACCCATGACCAACAAAATCAAGTCAGTTTATTGTTTAGTGGTTGTTTGTGCCAAATTTGAAGAAATTCCCTAGAGATAGTGTGTCCATGAAAATGTGACATATACAAGCTCACAGTAACCTTGACCTTTGACCGATGCCCATTAAACTGTAATAGGTTCATCCTTGAGTCCAAGTGGCCATTTATACTAAATTTGAAATTTGAAATTCCTTAAAGGCGTTCTGGAGATATAGAAAATGAGACATAAGCAAGATCACAGTGACCTTAATCTTTGACTACCAAAATCTAATCAGTTCAATATTTGAGCCCAAGTGGACATTTGTGCTAAATTTGAAGACATTCACTAGAGGGATTCTTGAGATAATGCATCCACAAAAATGAGACATACGCAGGGTCACAGTGATCTTCATCTTTGACTTCCAAAATCTAATCAGTTCAATGTTGAGTCCAACTACATGTTTCTGCCAAAGTTGAAGAAATTCCCTCAAGGTGTTCTTGAGATGTGTTTCTGAGAATAGTAAGGACAGACAAATGTACAGACAACCTAAAAAAAACCTATCGCCTCCAGCTGTGGCTGTAACAGACACGGACGCATAAACAGCATTTTAAAAATGTCTGGTTTCCAGTGATCCATCTTGTATACAGTGCGCACACTCAGGGGCCTGTTCCACCTTAAATGTCCTTACAGTGAAGTAGTACGCACACTGCTACATTACTGTGGACTCTGCATTCTAATTGATGTTCACTGTGAACTTTTCCAACACAAGAATATGTGACATCTGGTGAGTCTAATGTTGGACAAGAGAAGTCATAATTTCAGCCAAAGATTTAACCCGCAACCAATTAGTTTCTCATCTCTGTTTGAGTTCTGCTTCTCTTCCTCCTGGCCTCAATCTCCGTCACCAGGGGTGTATCCAGTGGAAGGAGCTGTAACTCTTGATCAATGGTTCTCGAATTTCCTCGACCATGATGTGATGGAATGCAACACAATTAGCGGTGGATCTGGGGAACTTGCCTCCTGTGTCGTATTGGGGGCAAGGAAATGAAAATGTGGCAATTAATAAGCAGGAAGTGCTGTCCCGTCCTTCCCTCCCTAATGGGCCAATCTGGTAATTCTATGATTGAGCTCCGTCACCGGAGCAATAACAAACTCTGCACTGACTGTGCAGGAACCAGATTAAATTGACATAATATCAAAGGACAGCTGGATATGAAATGCCAACCCACTGTCCTACAAATTGCTTTGATATGCAAGTATTTTGCATAAGCAATTGCGTTTTGAGGGAAAATTTAATGCCAGCAGAATGACTGTGAATGTGACATAGCTCAATCAACTCCGTCTCTGTTTATGTGTTTGCATGGAGCATTTGTCATATTAAGGGCCATCCAAAACTGGCTCTTGTGGAGTGGAAATGGACAATAACACCCCACAAAAGTGTGGCTCCAGCAATGCTGACTCGTTATCCTCTACTGCCCCTCATCAGAAGCACAGGGACTGGGTAATTGAGAAAATGTTATATAAATTTTAGGTTTAGCCTCAGATATTATTTGGGTCACGCAGAAAGCCAAAACAGTTTGTACACTTTCCTGACACTGCCTTTTCATAGTGGGTTTAAAATGACAGTTAACCCATACTGTAGTTTATATACGCATCAGTCAATTAAAATACATGACTGGGAGTCCCTGTGACCCTGCACTGAAGCAGAGTTGCACTACTTTGATCTGGATCGATATATCGATTCAATGATCAACGGTACAACATTAGCAATGCAAAGTGAAAACCAATACAAACAGCTACTGTAACAACAGTGCTAGCAGCCTAGCACTAAGAAAAAGACAATGAGGATATTTACTGATATTGGCTCGTATCGATTGCAGGCCCCTGAATTGGATCAAATTGAAGCTGAACTGTGGCAGACGTTGTGATATCAGCAAATAATATATCAGTGTCCAAAGAATCAAAATAACATCTTATCATGATGAAACGTGTGATTTAAATCCCTAATGGTAACATCTGCTGCATGGCGCCTGACACAAACTATAGCTGAGGCAGATCCAAATGGACCAAAATATTGGAAAATTTTTAAAAAAAGCAGTTTTCATTGGAGTTAACATTTTTCATCCTGAGGGGAACGTTGATGTCTGTCCCAAATGAAAAGGCATCCATCCAATAGTTGCCAGGACATTTCACTAATAATAAAAGTTAACCATAAGGTAAAGAAAAATTCAGGGGATCACCAAATTCGTTCGGTTCTATTCTGCCAGTATCATCAGTTTCCATAACAAATGTCATGAGGTGTTTGTCCATCCATCTCTTTTTAATCCAATTTTCAATTTAAAGGAAAGTGTAAAAAAGGAAGTGTTGAGTGAAAATTTTAACAAATCTCGGAGGTGGAAAAGTTGGTGTATTAATAAAAGGTAAATCAGATTAAGTGCAATGTAAACATATTCAGTGAATAAATGATGACATACATGTACACAGGGCTGTCAAAAGAACTCTTCCAAGAGCACACAGCTGCAATTCAAAACTTTCACTTTCTCTCGTCATTATTGCTCATTGTTTTCATTTGTTTGAGGTTTGACCGGTGATCTTTTAATTATGTCATCTTGTTGCGCCCTCCTTTGCAGTGGCATCCCAGTAGGTATAACTGCAGCTGGAGCAGCTACGGGACCCGCCCTCAAGCTACATTACTGGCCCATGTGAATCTACGAGGAACCCATTTCGCTCTTTGGCCTGGAAGTAGAGGCCCTGGGAGGCTACATCTTGTTACTTATGCTAATGCTAAGTTAGCTATTAGCTAGCTATGAAGTAACGTTATTACATTAAAAAAGCAAGGTGGTTAAGGTCAGGATAAGCTTAACAGGAAGCTACATCTAATTGTTTATGCTAATGCTAAATTAACAATTGGCTAATGTTGGCTTTGAAGTATTACATTAAAGGTGAGGTGGTTGAGGTTACGGTAAGGGCAATGCGAAGGGTTACATCTCATCACTTAAAAAGTGAATCATGTCTTCTTGTATTATGAATTAAAAAGAAAATTATTGCTGCATTTGGTCTCATACTTTTTCACTACAGTGTAGCATTGTAGCAGAGTTCAGATAGTCGATGTGTTTGTGGGTTTGTCTCATACGAGTGGTGAGAGCGGTCTGTAGGGGCAAATCGTGTATGCTGCAAACATAATGTGTCTGCAGTTATACATGTCTCGTGGCAGTCTGGAGAGTTAACACCACCAACTGCTTATCTCAATAAACCAACTCTCATTATTCACAATAGTTCACAACAATAGTGGATGGAAAAGTGCATAAATTCACATTTTCTTTTGCTGATTTTCTGAAAACTTGGATGGAAACCCAACTACAGAGTAGTACAATCAACAGGACTGTGTGATCAGCTGTCTTACCTGAAAACACTGCACATATTCAATTTACACATAAAAAGTGGAAATATCTGACAATTGCTGCAATGGGCCCCAACTGCTAACACATTGATGTTTCCTTGTTATGGTGGAGAGTGGCCAGTGAGCATCCCCCTTTATCTGTTTTATTTATTTGAGTATACAAGAGACCGTCCTGCACACAACTAGGACTGTTTGGACAGAAGCAGCTCCAGGAGAACAGCTGTGGGTTCAGTACCTTGTTCGGGGTGGGTTATTCATGCACTTCATTTCTGAGTCAATCTAAAAATTTAAACCAGCAACCCTCCACTTTGCTTTTAACCAAGCTGCAATGTTACTCCTCAAAAGAACATGCCTTTACCTACTGTCTATAGGCCTCAAGGTAAAACTTCATCGTGGTGTTTCTCCAGTTCCAATTATGAAGCTTTCTCCTTCAAAATACTACTCTTGTGCCACTGTAGCTGCATTAATACGAGATAAGCACAACACAGACGATCTCATAGGGTAGAGAAGCGTTGGCAGGAAAAACTAAAAAAAGATGAGATGATGCCAGTCAGAGAGTAGAGACCTGTTATCCACCACAGATGGTCAACCAGACGCAGCTGATCACTAGTGAGTAAGAAGTGGTTTACTGGAGCAGAGCCACCCTTCTGGACAAGTCTCTCCAAACAGCTGCTCAAGTACATTTCATCTTTAAAATACAGAATGCAGAACATAACCAAGGACGCTGTGGGGCCGTTTGAACAAACCTAAACAGGGGATTTAAAAATGAAAGCTGTGACATTGTGTGTCTATTGTGATAGTATACAGTTGTAGAGTTGCAGGCAATAAAGGAGCACATAATCTGTGAGACTGTGAGATATGAACAAGTCTACTACTGGCTGATTAAAACCAATAATGCGGCAAAAGGAAGTGCCAAGATTTAACGATAGAAAGTGGCATTCCAGGAGATGAGACATTTGGTTTAGTGAGCAAGAAGGTCTTGTTTGTTGCGGAGGTGTAAATTAATGTTACTATTACTGATAGCAACATGAGGCAGCATCTGCACAATGATTTAGTTTCACAAAGTATGCTTAATGTATAATAAGACACAGTTTACTTCACACTTCAGTTGACCTCTAGTTGGCTTTCAAGATTCCTAGCGGTGAGCCACCGCTGCTGCATTTACATTACTGTCCAATCACATACCTCCACTAACCACCTTCCCACGTGTCTACCTTCTCTTACGGTATATCCCTCCTCACCTCCAATCAGCTGTGTCTCCATCCGGCTCCATTAGAGAGCGTGAGATGAGAACAGAAATGAAAAAGCTTTCTTTGGGATCTTTTTAAAAAGCCTCCTAAGTAGGTTACAGGAGAAAGTAGGCTGCCAGAAAGGCTCCGGAGACCCAAGGAGCTACTGTTGTATCACTCAAGAGGAGTGGCATCCCACTTCGGGAGTCCACATGAAGAGACAGATACAAATGTGGTATTTGTGATGCAGCAGGTAAAGCGTAATTGGCCTCAAATGTGTCCTGGAGTACAGAGATCATTCACAGTGGGGTGAGCCTTAGATGACACATTTTTAGACTGTACCTGTGTGGATTGACAAATACAACACCTCCAACACTTGTTTGGTTGCACCTTTTCTTAGTTGGAGTGGATATTTCAAATATATCATTGGCACTGCTTATTGTTTCTTAAAGGAGCAGTGGCATCAAGAAGTGAATACTGCAGATTGCAACAAGCTGAAACTTGTCCCATGTGCCAATCGTGAACTGGTGGTTAAGATTCTTTCAGTGTTCATTGTTCAGGAGGTTTTTACCAGGGGCTGAATTACCCACAGAGGTCTCTTCCTCTCCAAAACAGATGGAGCAGGTGATTAAAACTGGTAAAAACACTAAATAAATGTGTGCTCACCTTTATTCTCTGATAACTTGCGATCCATATTTACGGAGGGATTTTTCCCAGGGGCTGAATTATCTGCAGAGGTCTTTTCCTCTTCGAAACAAACAGACCTGATGATTTAAACTGGTGAAGACAGCTGTTTCATGTTAAAGAAAGAAATCACTGTTTTTCCAGTGCTCTCATCATGGAGTGGCCGATGCAAAAACAGGAATGGCCCTATCTAGAGCCAGTGTTTGGTTTGTATGTTTTGGGCTACTGTAGAAACAATGTGGTGCAACATGATGGATTTCGTGGACGAGGACCCACTCGCTACGTACTAAAGGTGTAAATCACTGGTTTCATTATGATACGATATAACATCGATTCTTTGGACAAGACACAATATTTGCCGATATTACAAAGTCTGCCCTGATACAATTTCGATTTGATTTGATTCAGGGGCCTGCGACTGATGAGACGATATCATATGCCCATTAAACACAATCTGTTAAGCCCAGTTCAGACCAGTGATTCGCGACAAGACATGAAACCGTTTTAGAACATTGCAGAGAGAAGTTGCAGTGGTGTCAACTGGCCAGTCTGAGCTCGACACAAGCCGGCTGACGGTGTCACCTGCAACTCAGCTGGTCAAATTGCTGGCAGCTGGTTTTAGAACATAAAGCACATCAACCTGTTTTAACAGCTAACTGGCTTGTAGTGAAGTCTGATGGTCAAGTCAAAATGACTGCAGACAGCATGTTCACTTGCTGCAGCAGGTGCTCCAGTGTCCATCTGATGCATCTTTTAAGTTTTTTGCCATTTCATCACTACTACAAATGCAACTGTAGCCAGTATCTCACTATCACTATCCTCATTCAGATTATAAGACGCTACAAGTTATATTCAGCCACAAAATAAGCTTGGAAAGCTGCAAATCAGAGCAGAAATACAGAGAGTTGTTGAATAGAGATGATACACCGTCTCATCTAGTTGCATTGGTGTGAACCGACAGGATTTCTGTCTGTTTCAACTCATCTTTCAACTCAATACAGAAATAATGTAAATAACTGAGTGAGATAAAGTTACCTTTAAACTGACTCTCACTAACACATAAAACGGCACATGGGATAATGCCTGCTGCTGTTTGACAGTGACACAGATCAAAAAAAAAAAAAAAAGCATAACCTAGAGATGATGTTATGGATCGATGTTTTCACTTTGCATCATCGATATATAGATCCAAACTGATAGATTGTTACACCCCTACTATGTAGAAATAAATAGCTCATTCTAAAGTAACAAAAACACAATACTTTTTATAAGTGATTATACACTAAAGAAAATATACTTATTATACCATATTCCATGTCTGCCAATATATCCTACTTAAGCCAACACACTGGACCTGTAAGGTTAATGTTGGGGTACAAACTATTTTTTGCACCAGTTTCGACAGCCTTTACGGCTAATAGTCATTTAATACTTCATTAAGTGGGAGAAGCCACTGCTTATAAATCTCCTCTATCCTTCTTTTTCTATATCTTAAAAACAAACATCTCTCAGACACCTTTACATTTCCAGCATTTCATTCCTGCTGTGGCTAATTTGCCCAATTAAATTCCCTCATCATATAAGAGGAAGTGATCCTCACTAATTAAATTATAATTAAGCATGAAATTTGTAATAGATAATCATATTTCTGTGTGGGGCAGCAGATGCATGCTGTTATGTAGCAGGATTGTATGAAAAATGTAATTTCACTTATCAGTAACCCATAGCTTTAATCACAGACTTCTCATTATTTGATTAGCATCCATTCAGGGTGGGAAGTTTTTTTTTTTGAGAAACTACTAATAGTAAGTAATAAATATGTCCTGTATCACTGCAATCTCATGAAACTGTGACTTTACTTCTTTGACAGTACACACAAGAAATGTGGAAAGCCAGATACAGACGTAAGACATGCAACAAATACTCTGTTTACGTACAGGTGACAAAGACCTGTAGTGACTGTAGTGATAATGACGGGAGCAAAGGAGGAAATCAGGGACATCATGCATCCACAAAGTTTACGTTGGGAGGGGGTCTGGTTGGATGGCTAGTCGACTTTAAAGTGAGAGACATTTCCGTTCATTTCCAACCGACAGACAACCCTAATATTGTCCAACATCTTCTCACCTCCAGCTCCTTAAATACAGCAGCTTGTAAAGTTGTCCCTTGCTTTAAACTATGACACTGTACGTACCCCTCTAGCATCAGTTTTGGACGCTCAGGGATGGCGTGTCAATTTCAGCTCATTATATGCAAGGTGTTTGTTCAAAATAAACTAATGCGTGTTTACAGGAAACCTAGGTTTCGTCATCAAAACTACTTTAGGTTTAGGCCCCGAAACTACTTGGTTAGGTTTACAACAAAGATCATAGTTTGAGTTAAAATAAACATGTTTGTACCAAAGTTAATGACACATATGTCCCGTATGTCACATATTCTCATTACATAATGTAATTTGAAAAAAAAAAAAAAAGTTTTATATGAGAAATGTACAGCAGACTCCTGAGTGATAGTCCTGTGTTTGTTTGACCCATCCATCCAAACCAATCTCCCCCACCATACTCACACTTTCTCCCTTTTTCTACTACATCATTGCTGTGGATGGGTTTAACCTGGAGTTAGTTGAAAGCCATGCACATCTCATATAGGTGATTAAATGTGCCTTGTACACTGGAATCAGTTGGCACACCCAGAACATGCTAGAGGGATTATACATCCTATTAGGCCTGGGAATGTCTCAAGATCCCCCAGAAGGATCTGGAAAACATTGATGGGAAGAAGGATGTCCACAATACCTCGCTCGGCCTACTGTGACTGGACCCTGGCCTCAGATAAGTGGATGAAAAAGGATGTAATGACTGTATTGTCACCATGACAACAAAACTGCTCCAACCTTAATGTAGTAGCCATTTTAGCACAAACCACAGTGGTGGGTGGTGAGGAGGCTGTGTGTTTCAGGTTACATCTGTTTGGCGACACCTGGAAGCTGCTTGACTTGATGTTTCCCTAATATTTACAAACCTGACCAAGTTGTTGTGCTTACACCTATCTAACCTTATCCATAGCCTGGGTTACCACACCGTAAATCCACTTTATTTTTCATTGTTGATGTGTAACGATTTCAGAAGGTGCAGACAAATTATGTTGTCCTAGCTATGTATTTGAGGTATAAACACTGATTCAACATCAATACAGTAATTTCAGTTGACGTTGAGTATTAGCATTAAACCAGTTGACACTTCTGTTTCAAGTGAAACTAAAAATCAGCTGACCTAAAGAAGAGCTAAACATTTCATAGTCCAGCAGCCTGGAGACGTGACGTGAATTAAGTCTCAGTCGACTGTTGACAGAAATTCAGCACTGTTAGGAGAATAATCTGTGACACGGCTGTTGTTGTGTACATGTCGACATGGGTAACAAAAAGTTCTGCGCAGCATAAATGGACGTGTTGTTGCTATGGTATCATTCGTCACCTCCCCAAACAATGCTGGTGAAAAAGTGCTTGAAAACTATGACTCACCCAAATAAATATGAATTCATTTTTATCTATTTCTGTGCTCATCCATGGCTGAAGCTACACACGCCTTGTCAGAAGTGGCGCAGCGGGAAAGGTTAATTGTTTGATCACTCTGTGTCATCACCGCTCCGTCTCCGTACTATCTCCCTCCATGCTAAAAATGTGGGGCGAGGGATGACGAATCATCTTTTTGTTGAGAGACAGCCGGTTGAGAGTGTGCGGTGACTAAGCATAAATTAAGCCCTAGTAAAGGTGTCATAAGACAGAACACTTGAACGAGCTAACATTTAAGAGTAAAGCTTATAAAGCCATTAATCCAGATAGAAAATAAGTGCTGACAGCCTGGACTCACTGACAAGATTGTTTAGGATCCCTCTATTTCACTTTACTAGGCACCCAAACAAAATTCAGCAAAACAGAGAAGTGCTTCTTTAATAAGATATCTTAATTAAAGTCTGGAGACTAAGATAGGATCTAATTAAATGATAACAGTACAAGTTGTTTAGTTGTTTTTTTTTCATGAGGGATAAAACTAATGAGAGAACAGAAGTCCACAAAGAAATGAGAGCATCATGCTCAAACAGCACAAACAATGGTGGCTTTATAGAAGAAAACTGAATTATTTCAACTCTGCTACTACTTATGTATATACTGTTCTACAGGAATATAATGACACCAAAAAGCAACAAACGAGCTTGAAAAAAAGAATAGAAAAAAAAAATCAGCTGGCCTTTGGGTCCGCTAATGCAGTGAGAAAAGGGAAGAAAAGGAAGTATCGTTTTTTTCAGGCATGAATGCAAAATATCACTAAGTGAGTTTCTTCCACAGGGGTCAAACATGCATGAAAAAATGTTGCTGGAAATTTCATCATAGAGTCAGTCTCGAGCATACTTTCCGAGATATGCAGTATTCCAATGCTTTTTGATTCAATATTAGAAAACCAGCTCGCTTCAAACACCACAAAGAAGGACTGTCAAATAATTTTCCACAGAATGACTCACAGATACTGTGCATGAACATATAAAACGAGTCTATCAAAGATATATTCAGATAACAGCATATTTTAATGCTTAATTATATATTTGGGCAACGCACAGAACGCCAGAATATGATCACAGTCTTTTCTGATGTGTGTGGAACAAATCCGTTTTTTCATCCCTGTAGCTTAATAAAGACATGTACCCCACCCACAGGCATCCATTCAGCTCATTCACAACAGCGATGACTTTCTCTCCTCTGATGTTCCTAATTAAGGCATCTTTGTTTTCCCTTGTTGGTTCAGTAAATCGTGCCCCCAGGCTGATTGAATTCATACCAAACAAAAAAAAAAAAACACAACACAAGGTCTCATCCACTTCTTGTATAGTTCTTTTGAACATGAAGACAAAAGTGGTAGAAGAATCAGGACTAGCAAACAAAATAGAGATACTGCCTCTCCAACACGCTGCAGATGACACTCACTCTGCCTCTCTGGTTTGTTATAAAAGAGATTTCTCTTCTTTTCTGACAAGGTACTCTATGAGACAAATAAAAAACCTTCATTTACTGACCTTTCATTTGGAGGACAAAACCAACCCTGTTTCCTAGAAATTACCTTGCATGTTACGAAACTGCTGTCCTAATTATATTGTTGAGGCAATATATTCACTGCCTGGATGATGTCCAGAGACGTTTCTGTCAGGGAATAAAATACAACATTTATGTACCATGTAGGCTGGGGAATATGGCGGGGGTACAGAGTGCAGGACCTTGACAGCAAGGGTCAGACACAAAAAACATTAGGGCTGCCCCCTAATACTCGACCAAACGTCAGTCAACCAGAAAGGTCATTAGTCGGCAAGATTTCATTGGTCGCTTAGTCGTAGAAAAACGAAACAAAATGTGACACTCTATTACGAGTCGCACCTTGTCAAAATACATAAAAACCTATACGACTGGACCATGTGGGAATTTAATTTGAAAAGACGGACACAGGAAGTGGCCACGCTCAGCCTCCCTGCGGTTATTCCACAGGCTAGTTAATAACATGTCGGGCAGGAAATCCAAAGTGTGGGATCATTTTGAGAAGGTGAAGGACGAACCCAAGGTGATATGTAAACTCATCTTCACTGGTCGACTACAAACATGACGTATCATCTGAAACATGGAAGTAGCTACATGCCCATTAGCCACTTAGCACAATCATTACTGTTTCATTAACAGGCGGCTCGCTCAGTGTGTGACGTGCACTTGTAGATAAAATATAGGCCTATATTAATGAAGGTTCATTAGTACGGTTTGGTATTTCTCTGTAATGTAGCACAGTGTTAACAATGTTACTGATACTATTCTTTCTCACACCTTCAACTCAAACCATTGTGTTGCCCCGCCCAGAATATGTAATAATTGAATTAATATCCTAAACATGAAGGTTACTAGTCGACTAATGGCCCTAAATGACGACCCTATAAAACTCAAGACTAAACTGCGTCTCAAACAAAGACAGAAATGTGCATACACTGTCTATTCATCAGATTCATAAAGGTGTGAGTGTGCCTGACTGTTATGAATCTTGATCATTGCGGCACTCGGTGAACAGGCAAGAGCCTAATTTCCACACTCACAGTTCACTGTAAATGGATGTAGAAACACATTCAAACAGCCCTTACACCACTTATTAGACCTGGCAATGAGAAATACAGCAAAGAAAGAGCAATTTCACCGACTGTGTCACATTGGTGAGGTCTTCAAAATGGTGCTGGAGCAACTGTCATTATATAGCTGCGGACATTTGTAGCCTCTGTGCCATTGACTCATCAGGTCATCACTGCAAAATCTCAATCATCATTATTATTACACTTACATATATACAAATACTGTGAGTTCTAACACTTTACAGTTTTGGGAACATTTTTTCTTTTTTCAAGAATGCAGTTTAATCATTTACAGATGTGAGTAAATCCACACCCTCCCACAAGGACATGATTTCCACTGGGGATTAAGGGGGACACATCCCTCTAAATTTTCAAGAATCCTTTTTTTGTCCTCCTCACTTAAAGCTCCCTGAACATTGTTCTGGCTGCTGCAGTAAGGACACGGCCTTCCTACGTGGGGTGCACAATCCACCAGCTGAGCTACTGGGGCGCCCCTGCTGTTGAATATCTTAACCAACTTAACCATTATAAATGCTCCACTATCGCCTGATTCATATTTATTACTTGATTATTTTATTCTCTTTTTCTTTCTACTGTTTTATTTAGCTGTAAGTGTTGCATTTGTATTTTTCCCGATGCAATATTATCTGCCCCACAGGTATCAATTAAGTCCCACCCTATCCTAGAATCACATCATCAACCGTAATTAACACAGCTAACAGTCTACAGCTGAACTAGTGGCTCTGTGAGGCTCATTAAATATGCAAAAAACAAAATTATTGGATTGAAATCAGGCGCTTCAACCCTGCATAAAATTCTGTGACTTCCAAAGGGGGACATGACAGGAAAAGGTTTGGCCAGTTTACAAACATAAACTGTTGTACAGGACATTTATTAATTAATGTTAATTATCTGGACATGTAGTGCAGTAGTAACTGATCATTATGTTTGTGTGTGAGGATAAAAGAGAACGAGCTGCAATAGATGCCCGGGTTTCCCTGGCCTCCCACAGGACTTTGTCTCTTTGAACTGGTGTTTGCTGTTAAGCCTTGGGGTGTCAGCCCTTTAGCGTAAAGGTGGTCTATATGCCAGGACTCACACGGGAGTGGCTGACTTCCTCTCATGCTTAGAGTGCGATGGTGAATCTGGCTGAAGTCTGTCAAAGGGAGCATGTTGCAGTCAGACAGAAAACTACAGCCAGGATTTTCTCTCATTTAGAGCTGCACAAACACTCAGCTGCCATTTTATGTCCCTGCAAAACAAACACTGTCTACTACAACAACCTGCTGTAAATCCAACCTTGATAGAATCAGCTTTTTGATGAAATTGTTTTAGAGAGGAGTTTGTTGATTCAACATAATGGTCAATTGACCCTTTGCTATGTCCTGCCCCTCGATCGCAGACTGGCAAATTATAGCGTCACATAGGCAGACTCAACAAGCGTCCAACAACACAGCTGTGCTCCATTGACTCTAAAGCAATCGTTTGAGATTTTCGTCATTTTCAGGCTGGTTTTGTGGATTTGGAGCTAACTGTTGTGCCTGAGGCATGTCGTGTTTCTATGATACTCGTTACCTGGAGAGGTTGGAAAAAGATATATATGTTATATGTTCCAAATCCAAAATCAAACCCTGAAAAGTGTAGGGTTAGCTAGCTACTGAAGATATAGCCTACTGAATGTATACACATGCTGCTTTTGCTTTTTAATGATTATAACAGTATATACATTTATATATATTTTGCTAATGGTTGAGTAGGTGAAAACCACAAAGAACTTTGATGAATCCATCATTTAATTGTCAACATAAATGATTTTAGAGCAACTACGTAAAATCTAACAAATAAAGTTAATGGCATCTTTGTTTGACAAATATGCAGTTTGGGTGCATGTAATTTATAATAGTTAATTATCATGTGTTTGAATATTTTAAAAGATATTTCCTGGGGAGCCTTTTGCTTTAATTTGATAGGACAGATATAGCCTAATGTGGAAGGGGGAGGGAGTGGATAGGGATGACATGCAGCAAAGGGCTGTGGCAGCTGGGGCAAGGACACAGCCTTTGTACATAGGGCACCTGCTCCACCAGGTGAGCTAGTGATCGCCCCGTTTGTCCTGTCATATAAAATTGTGATATTCATTTCCATCCTATTGCAAAACCCTTACGTTTGTTACTGATGTGCGATGCAGTTCTATAAGTAAACCAGATATATGTGTTACATGTCCACCTCTCCATTTTTCTTGGGGTCTGGATCATGCTGTTTTTGTTCTATAGTGGGAGAACTCATCACTAGTTTAAGTATGGACATAAACCTAAGTAGTACATCATTGGCAACTGGACTTGCTTGAGTTTCTTCAACACTTTTCACCTCTCATCTAAGAGTCTTATTCAGTTCTTTGTGCATAAACCTACATCTTAACCAGAGCAATCAATACAGACAGTGCAGGTTAATTATGTCTGATGCCTTAATCTGATCTGATAACTTGCAAACAACGATGCCGACAGTCAGTCAAGAAGCCTAAGAAGACAAAATTGATTTTCCAGAAGTTGGAGCCTGTTCTCAAAATGAATAACTGCAATAAAACACTAAAATATCAGATTAGACCATCTGAAATCCACTATCTGTTAATTAACACTCAGAAATAAGATTCTCATGATTGCAGTTTATGTTTCACAGATACTCAGCTGAACCTGCGCCGTCAGATGAGGTCAGCTGGCAGTGATAGCAGCCGACATTTGAAATCAGTAACAAAAGCATTAGCCAGCTAAATGTAAGGCAGAACAACTGCACCCCAGACAAGGATTTTGTTATGATGTCAGTTTTAAGCGTACGCCTAGGTAATTCCAAGACTATTACCATCTGTTTGTGCTTGTCTCTCCATGTACTAGGCCTTTAAACAAACAATATTTACTCTGCTGTTTCCCTGGGCAAACATCTGCTCAGCTGCGATAGGTTTTAAATATTAGGCAGCAAAGCTTCCCCAAGCTACCTGGAAGTGGAAGAATAAATTATATTTGACATTTTCCATGGGGGTGATAATACAGGGATTCTGCGCCAGTGGAGAACATTGTTTATTTTCTTGTGTTATTTGCATACTGGTTGATTCCCTTTTTTGCTCAGCTATAGACGTGATGTGTTCGTCTTACAACTCAATTGTGAATGAATGAACACGAAATATAAATACAGTCTTGTGGGTTTCCTGTCGGCGTTCCTGTGATTTTCTCTTGACTTTGTCTCTCACCTTGTGTTTCATTTCACTCTCTTCATCTCCCAATCACTCTCTCCCTACGAGTCCCTCCAACTGCGAGCGGAAGTGTGAGCAGTATGTAATAGCATGGAAATTTGAGCTACCCAACAAGGAGCGAGGTTGTACATTTTATCTTGTACATGTTTAGAATAAAGATGGCCTCCTGCCATTCTGGTTTAACCTAATGCATCTCTCTTTCTATTTATGTACATACATAACAGATAGCTGCAATATATAACTTGCTGATACACTTTTACTGCTAATGTGCTAAATATTTGTCTTGTCAGCATGCTAACACACTATGCCTTACCATGTTAAAGCTCACCTCCAATCAGATTTACCTCCTGGTTAATGGTTAACATTCCTTCTTAAGCTCAGTTCAGACCAAAGATTCGCAAGGAAACGAGTTGAAACAGGCAACTACTTGCAATGCAACTAGATGAGAAGGTGTATCATCACTATGCAACAACTCTCTGTACTTCCATTCTGATTTCCAGCTTTTCAGGCTTATTTTGTGGCTGAATATAATTTATAGCTTCTTAAAATATGAATGAGGAAAGTGATGGTGAGATACTGGCTACAGTTGCATTTGTAGTAGTGGTGAAATGATGAAAAACAAAACTGTTATTTTGACGTGACGAGTGGACTTTACTACAAGCCGGTTGACCGTTGAAACAGGTGACGTGCTTTACGTTCTAAAACCAGCCGCCGGTGATTTAACTAGCTGAGTTGCAGGTGACACCGTCAGCCGCCTTGAGTTGAGCTCAGACCGGCCAGTTCACACTGCTGCAATTTTCTCCGCAACGTTCTAAAATGGTTGCGTCTCGTTGCAAATCTTTGGTCTAAACTGGGCTTTACATCGGACGTAACATTAATCCATAACTATAGCAACAAGTTTGCAGCTGTAGTTTGGAAACCAGCAGCATGGCACTTATTTTGATGGGTTTACTGTTTATCAGAGGACAGATGAGAAAACAATTAGCAAAACATGGCTCACTCTTTCACTCGCTTTCATTTTTACTGTCTCCTCCCTCTTCAGCTGTCGGTTGAAACACTATTTTGCTGCTGCAGCACCAGGAAGCTGCACAGTTGCCAGAGTTCATAGAGGGAAGGATCGATATTTTAATATGTCTGCTGTTTGAAATGAAGTTACAGGACATGTTAGAGGGGCACCATCTGCTGGCATCGGCCGCTCTAGCTTGCAGCACCGACGCTGCCTTGGGCAGTACTGTGATTCTTTTTGTTTTTCTAATGGGACTTTTTGGACGGTGCAAAGTGTCAACATGTCCCAGAATTGCATTTCAGACAGTGGACCTTGGTAATATGAACTTGTTTAGCAGCTCCTCTGGCAGCAGCCCAGCATCTCTCCCTCTCCTGTCTTGCCATGTGCACATGGTAGTCAATGTCATTAAGTGATTTGTGTAACCTTTCGTAATGGAAACCTACATTACACTTGTGGCTCAACAAAAAACTACTATGTGAATGTGCAATAGTTATTGTAGCATAACAGCCTGTAACAGGTTACAGCGTGATAATTAGATGATTCCATTCTCGGAACCCATCGGCTGTATTCTGCGTCTGACTTCCAGCAGACGGTGATACAGCCTCTGGGGGCAGACCCCCGATTTTTTGGCATTCTGGTTTGATTTGAGCAGATGAGGCGAATTTCCGTTTCCGACTTACATTTATATATAAGTAAATATGCTGAACCACTGTGATGGATTCGGAGTTTGCAGTGACGGCAATTATGTTCCGCCTCATTAGTTCACCGCACGGACCGTTTAACCTGGCAACACCTGCAGCCGGCTCAAACGTGATTGATCAATATCACACGGACTACAAACAGCCTAGCACCGGAAACCAGGGCTCTTCCGCTCTTCTTCCGGAGGCAAGATCTCCATGGTTTGCAGACTCTACATTCACTGAATGTAGAGTCTGTATATAGAGACTAAGATGATTCACTTTCGTCTAGGACAGCCCAAAATTGGATCAGGCTTTAGTTGTACTAACTGGAGAGGTGACCAAATCACTGCTATAGCCATCACATGCAGGGGAAACAAATGATAACCATCCAAATAGTATAAAACGGTAGCCCAAATTTGTACAAGCCACCAAAAACAATTTTTATCCACCCCATCAACTAAAAAGTAGTTCCCGTTATCAGTAATAATCCAACTGTGAATTTTAATGAAGTTAATAGACTCAGATCATCCTCTGCCTCTTCGAATCAAAAATAGCGCTCATTTGATCTTTTCTGTTCAAATTTCATTAAGATGAAATCCAACAACAAATAACTTCATTTATCATTTCACTAGATTTTAACGACTGATATTCCACAATGGATCAGATCAAACCGTGTCGTCTGTTAGAAACAAACCAGTCGACAGTTTTTCCTCAATTGAGACAAAGCACTTTCTGTGACATCTCAAAATATATTCATTTATAGGCCTACTTAGTATGACAAACAAACAGCATCAGGGAGCATCCTCAGAAGAACCTCTACACATGATAAATGAGGTCTATCATACAACACACTGTCACAGCTCTTAAATAAATTACCCCTTTGCTATCGGCCAATGCAGTAACTTTAAAGCCCTGTTGAAGATACACTGTGTGCATGTGCACCTGTGCAACCGTGAGTCATGCTTGCACAGCCTAGCACTGATTATATCCAATAATGTCATCATGTAGAGGTCACACATCCTGATTTGTTTTGCAGGCTGCTGTTATGGTCTGGGCACCTGGAGGAATGCAGGCAAGGAGAGGCAGATACAAACAGGATGAAGGGTAAAATGAGAGTGGGAGCCATAAACAATGAAGGGCATGGGGGTGGATAAGACCTGCCTGATGCTTCCAAATGTGTTGTTATGAACTGAGATACAATGGGGGAAATAAGTATTCAACATTTTTTTTCAGACAACATATTTCTGACGCAGCTGTGCAGAGGGGCTGAGGTAACGACACAAAAATATGTCTCAATCAACCACCAAAACCGGACACCAACCCAGCCCGGTAACTGCCAACTTTATGCATCATAATAGAGTAATTGTCAAGACTGAGGACTGAGACAAGGACAAAGACAAGGACTGAGTGCAATGACGCTCTCCGAGGCATGCGTGTTCGAGAGAGGGAAAGAGACGGTACAAGGTGGATGACTGCACGCAGTATTTTTTAGGCCTAAGTATTGACAACATCTTTGGATTGCTGCTTAGTCACTTTCTGACCACTGGAACCTGTGATAGTTATCTAATGTCAACAGTAAATTAAAAGAAATAAACAGAACAAAACAGTGAATAAAGGCAGCTGGGTGGACGTGAGTAGATAACAAAGACTGTATTATGATAATATACATAGCCATCGTGATGTCACTCACTGGTTTGTGGACTAAGAAATGACCATACTTGGTCGAGAGGGTGGAGTTGTGGAGGAGTGAGGGATGGATCTGACTCACAGATTGTTGTTACTCGAAGCAGCCAGCAGTTTTTGGCCTTGTATACTGACTTAAATTTTAAGCCCCAGAGGTTTCTGTTCGGCAGATATTGATCAGTGATGGTTGCAAATCCTTAAGATGGCAGCAACACACTTGGTCACTACAAGGTACCACTTTGTCTGTCTGGTAACCTGGTACCTGAACTAGTAAATAGTTCAGAATTATTACTTTTCAATTAATGCCATTGGTGCCACAGCTAATGGCATTAATTGTCACAAAGTCGGAGTCAGTGGTCCATGACCGTAGCTGGTATCATGAGAACAGAAAAAGCCACATACTATGATGCGTCATCCTCTAAACTAGTGGTTCTCAACTGGTGGGTCGTGGGTCCATTCTGGATGAACCACAGGTGACCCATGAACATGTCAAGTTTGTAAAAAAAAAACACACTTTATTTCGAAGTACAGTGAATTTCTGACATTATTTTGAAGTTTCCTGCTATAGAGTGAGTGCGTAACAGACAGCTACTTGACAGAGTTTGTGAACTACTTCGACAACACGGCCAAACGCAAGTATGAATGTATTAAACTGTGTGGACCTTGAACTAATGACCAAGGAGAAATCTGGAACCCATGGCTGGACCAGTTGGCAACCACTGCTCTAAAGTTAACTGCAGGTATAGTATTTTTAGAGTTACATTGGAGCCATTTCTCCGCTAAAGATGGTGCATCGTATTGTTGTGGAAAAGTTTGTAACACAACATTTGGAGAAGCCTGATTACTGGGAGAATGGAGTGCAGTCAGACGAGATAAAAACTGAACTTTTTCGGCAACACTGCATCATTCATGCTCCAACTGTCAGTCACCTCACATTGTCTATGCGGAGAATGGAGGGGACTTTTACTTCTGGAACCAGGGGCATCCAGAATTCATATACAACAGGTATAAAAGAATATAGATGTTTAACGCCGTCCTCATCTCCAAGCGGATTATGATGGTAAACACATGCATTTACTGGCCTATAGGAACAGCAGTGCTGGTCACTCAGTAGTTGCTCTTTTCTGTAGTGACAGAGCAACGGTCAGATAATGATCGTCCCAGGTTGAGATGAGACAATGAAAACCCACATGCTCTCTAGTTTGCACCAAGTCAGTCATTCAAATATGGATAGGCTGAACCTTGAAACAGCCTCCAGGCTAACTCTATAGTTCTGAGGTGGAGAAGAAAAAAAAAACTGTTGGCACCCTGCCAGGCTCCTGGTTTGAAGTGTGACAGGGAACAAGGGGTCTGTTCTTGTCTCTTGAGATCAGTCCTAACTCGCTGACAAGTTGGGAACTGGAGGGCAACGCAGGTGATAATTTATGAAGACGTGGGGCTAAATGAGAAAGTGAGTCGAAGACTGGATTTGATCAAATCTGTTCCACAATAGCTGGAGGCATGAGGAGATGAGATGATAGGAATGACAAGCCAGGAAAAAGATAAGTGGAACGTCTACACATTTCAATGTATAACAGAAAAAGGGAAAAGGTTGCACGTGTGTACGCATGGCCCTGCCCGACTGCCAAGAATAAAACAAAAGGAAACAAAAATCACACACATTTCAGCACAACAGCCAGAAATATACCGTTATCGATTCTTCTAAAGCTCCATACTCCCCCTCACGCCACGTCTCTCTCCCATCATCCCCCCTGCTTTCATCTCATAGAGGCTGGGGTTGGCGAGAGAGAACTGAACATGTTCGAGCTATTCAGAGCTCTCCACCCACTGTGGTCCTCAGCAGGGAAGTCAACAGGCCATCTTACCCCCACAGTCCCTCTCAGACTTTGAGGATTCACCTTACGACCTTTCAAACTGACCTCAACCTTTAGAAGCCAGCAGAAAAGCACGAGGAGGCCAGCTCCCTGTTTCTCTGCACTTTTTCTGAAGCCTCTGTCTCTAAAACTTTTTCCAGTGAAGTCATTAAAAGCTGGGGGTCAGTCCTGGTCAGCAAGCACTTTGCATATTGACCACAATGGCAAGTAAAACAGAGCTAAGAGTCTACATGTACAGTACAGCCATGCTTGCAGCTCTGTGAGAATGTAGGAATTGTTGACACATTTTCTCAACAAAAAAAAAAAAAAGTTTATCCGATCATTGGGTTATTTAAGTCTAGACCAACATGGTGGACTGAGGTTGTCATGGACCCTAACAATGTAAGTATAAGTAACCCGACTGTTATTTCAGGTTGAACACGTCAATTTTGCTGTTAAATGAAGGCTTCCATGAGTGGATAATTGCCTTTCCACAAACACCACAAACACAGACATCGCTTCAGCCAGTGGTAATGACACAATACAAAGGGCTCAGCGTTGTTGTAACACAGGTAATGACATCTAATGAAAGCATTTGAACTTTAAGCCTGTTCTCTGGCGCTCTATCGAGAGGCAAGCGGCTACTACTGAAATCAAAAAACTCAGTCAACCTTTGCCACTCATGGGTACTGAGTGCATTTCACCTAAAACAAGGCCCTGTAATTTACAAATCACCTTTGTTTTGCTGTCTGGGGGCGTCTTTGGTGTCCAGCTGTCAGCGACTGAAAGAGACGTTTGTTTACCGCAATCAAACAGAGCGAGCAGAAGCACTGCAGATTCCACAAATTACATCCAGCCACTTAGCTGCACTTCTCTCTCCACTGGGCAGGTGAAAAACTCAACATGGCACACTGAGATCAAGGCTCTAGTGGATGCGGAGGACAGGAAATTAATAACTTATTTGTTGTTGTATACACAGGGAAAGTGAAATTAGTCTCAGGACACAGTGTACAGTGAAGGTTGAAGTCATAGGGGAAATAATCTTTCCATTTTTTTCACCGGCATATCTCTTCTCAGAATTCAATTCATTCTTTCTTTTAATACAAGACATGCCCCCTGTGGAATGTGGTGGTCAAAATTATTAACTTTCTGAAACTCTTCTTTGTCCAATGCCTCTGGTTTCCAGAGTGTATTCTGTGTGCGATTGGAAAAGATCCACACGGCTCTACATTCTACATACCGCAAATTCAGACAGTTCTATTATAAAAGTAATAGAAAAACAGGTCCAAGAGATAAAACCTGGTGTGTGTATTGTAGCGCTGAAGTACACGGAGAGAGGTTCAAGTCTGTATTACGGTTGGTTATGTAGCCTCACACTGAGGTGTGGTGCACCGTGTGCAGACAGCAGAGCTGAGGGCGGAAATTCCATTTCATTGTTGGGGGACAATAAACAGAAATATTTCTTAAAGGAATATGCTGACGATTTGGGAGTTATGCCCTTTCTCTATCATTTTCATATTGAGACAACATGATTGATATCTTTTTTGTGTCTGTACGTCCAGTGGCTGGGTCTCAGTGGGTAGCATTGCGGTTTAGCTTTGCGAATACAATTGAAGTCTAAAGGGGGTCAGTAGCCTACTCGTAAAAGTGAACACATAAACGTTACAGGAACCCTGAAGCTGGTATTTCTGCACGTGCATTTAAAATAAACATGTTTAAACATTAATTCAAAAGAGAGTCCTTTTTAGTCGTTTAAGAAGAAGTTTGGTGGGGTGTGTTATGTTGGTAAGACTGAGAGAGAACTGAAGATTATTATTTCTGCATGTCTCACCCTGCTTTTCTGTCTTTTCACACACTGAGGAAGACACTTGTCGAAACCAGTCTGTGTGTTTGATCGCCTGTACCAGTGAGGCATTAAAAGTTGGTAGCGAAGGACACCGAGTGTTGCTGGCTTTTTCTTGTTTCAACTTCCTGTTTAACCCTCCTCTACTGACTTCAGTCGATATAAAATGAGTTAATCATGCTGCTCTAGGCTTTTGAAATGTTCTGGGACTGAACAGTTCTTATCTCAAGTGTGATGCTCAGAAAACTGTATCCACTGATTTACAGAAGTTTCTTTCACAGTGTTAAGGTCTTTGCACACTGAGTCAGTTTTTTCCGGATGCCCTTTTTCATCCAAAAAGATGGTTCTGTACAGAAACTTTGCACACTGATTCCGATGTGTTTTATTGTTTCTGTTCGTTGTGAAAATTCACAATATGTGACAAAATACAAGACACATTCCCTCCTTTGCCTCTCTCCACTGGAGTTACTCCCTCCCTGTCTTTCATTTGGCACCACAGCTGCAGGAAGAGGCTAAGCTGTCCTTCATCTGTCTCCATATTCTGTGTGCGGTCAAACCGTAGAAAATTGAACCTGTTCCAAAAATTTTAATGACTGACAAAAGTTTCAGACTCAGTGTGCAAACGTGATTTACACAATGTGAGGTCGTATTTATTTTTAGATGTGCGACAATTCCGGACAAAAAACAAACAAGCAAACAGACTCAGTGTTCAAAGGTCTTAAGTCCATTGGAAAAGGTCTTTTTGGGTCAAATGGCATCATGAGACGGACCCAGAAGTTGTAGTTACACAGTTTGGCCACTATCTGTCCTGAAACTTTTTGAATGGAGGATAGTACTATAGAAAATCTGATGTCAAAATGGCTTCAAAGTCCAATATTTACTCGCATTCAGGATTAATTTAGTTCTCCATGAAAAACAAAGCCCACTCTTCTGCTTGAACCTTGCCACTCTGTCGACACAGCCGGGATGCCAATGCCATAAAAATGGAGGGTCATTTCGGGAAAAAGTAGAGCTCACCCCAACTTTGGTAAGACTGCAATGTGATGTCATTAGGCAAGGTGCTGCGTTGACGAAACAAATACTTACTCACATAAATGGACACTCCAGGTATTACTTCATAACTGTCTAAAATGGACTAAGCACTTTCCATAGGAGGAGGCCATTACTTTAAGGCTTTCAACAGCAGCACAGTAATTTATGACCATAGTCATGTTCAGGAACCAATCAATTAAAAATGTCCTTACTTGACACCTTGGTCAAGAATCAAGGGAGTAGTTATACTACAAATGTATCACTCATTTTCTGTTCTATAAGAACTGAATTCTCCAGTGTTTGTCAGTTCATCACCAAGTTCAAGTATTAATTGTCACTGCACTGATGCAAGCAACCACAGATAAGATATTCTGTCGTATTTCTTCTCAAGACAGAGAGATTTAAATGAAAGGTACAAGTCCTCAGTGGGTGTTTAGAATCTGCGCTCACCTTCTGCATTATTACTCTGACATTTGTCCTTTTGTAATAAATACTGTGAATACATACTGCTTGAAAGTAATTAGCTGACCCAGTTTGGCTGGGGTCAAACTGAATTTTGTCTTTTAATAGTCATTACAGAGCAGTCTGCTGTTCGCTCACACATGGAGCAAAAACAAAGATTTAAGTTTCTGAGTTTAGCCTGGTATATTCATTATTCAAAGGCTGGGCATAACTTGCACTAGCCTGCAGCGTACAGTATATTCCACATCAGATTACACAGCATATCTGAGACTGTTCAAGTCTTTCATTTACAGCCAGAAGCCTTATGGGAGCAGTTACATCTGTCTTTATTGTCTGCGGCATGTGCAGCTGCTGTGATAGCAGCTACAACAACAGAGGATTAAAAACCTAATTTCTTTTAAACGTAACATCCCATTTGTTGAGGAATCTCATGCAGTTTGAGAGAAGTCGAGGCACTCAGTCTAAGCAGTCACGGGCGGCTGCGCACTGAAACTCAGACCACGTTGAACTTATTTGAACTCAAGTGCTTATAGAGGTCTCTGGAGGACCGCTGAGCAGTGTGATCAGGCACTCATCTGGCTGCCTGCAGCCCAGGGGACCCGAGCATTGTGTTAACACCATGATAGCGTATGTACACTCCACCACCACAGAGTTAAAATCACATTAACAGATGGCCTATTTGGCGGCAGCTCTTTAATTAACACCAATGAGGCTTTCTGTTTCCATTGAGTTTGATGTTCTATAATCACTCCATGAACTGAATTTCAGGGTCTTTTGTTGTCATATGGACGGTTGTTCTGCAGCTGCTTAAGGCCGATTCCAAACACGGCCCCTGAGATTGTACTTCTCCCTTTGACCTGATGGAATTCAAGATGAGCTTTGATTGGCTGCAACTGCACAGCCATGTCATAACAAAATTTAGGGCACATATGGCGTGTTATTATTTCATTTAATGGAAACAGGGCAGAAGAGCAATTACATAACTACAAGTAAAGCATATAACTGAAGTACGATCTGCCACACTACATGTTAACCAAAATCCTTATGATAATTTAAACTGTGTTTATATAAAAATCAGTGCAGTTTCTCACAATATGACATGTTATTATTATGAACAAATTATTTAAAGTCAGCCCTTTTGCAAATTGCCCAATTTAAAAAACACCACCAACAAAAAAAGGCAAACTTCTGAAGTGATTATTTCATCTGCAACTCCTCACATCTTTGGAAAACTCTTCTTAAATTATAATGACTGTATATTTTAGCTTTTTGCTAACATTTGTATTCAAGCAGAGCATGTTTTTCACCTGTCATCAACAGATTTATCTACATTCTCCAGACAGTCGCTGATATTCAATTTTCTGTTCAAAGCATTAGATATTCAGCATCGCTGCAGACGTCCTTAGACTGCATATCAGGCAATCAAACTGATAACAAAGTCTCCCTAATCACAAAGACCCACTTCCTGTGGTGATAGTTTTGAAATATATCTGACTCTGACTGAGAAAAAATAGTAAATTAAAGGCACACTATGCAGGATTCCCTTTAAAAACAATGTATGAACTCAACGAAAAGTAATCCCTCTCAATCATCACTACGACCTACTGGAAGTGTATTTACCTGCAGAGACTCTGCCCTCTGCATTCTCTTACTTTCTTCCTGTTTTGTTGTGTTCAGGACTTTCCTGAACACAGAGCAGCCTGGCCACTGCTCTCGTCTACCACTGGACCAATTTCAAAAAATGTTGCTCTCATAAATCACTCAGATGAAAAACATGGGAAATGAGAGTCCAGGTTGAAAAATACTGTTTAACACTGGGTTTTTCAGTTTATTTGATGTGCAGAAAGTCACACAGCAACTCTTTCGCATGGTTGCTAATCCTCTGACTTTCCCCGTCAGCATGAAAGGATGTGACGTTTAGCAGTGATACAGAGGAACATCCACAGAAAGCTGTTGCAAGCCAGCGTTTTCAAAAAAAAAAAGAGCAAAGTGGAATGGAGCCTCTCTTGGTGGTATATTTAAAAATATACGTGCTTGTGCATTGAGTCCTTGTCAAGCAAGAGGCAGGGGTATAGTGCTGCCGGAGCACACAAGAACAACGGACGTTTTTTTCTACAAGCAAAGAAACAGAATACATGATGGCAGCAAAACATCATTTTATTTTATAGTAATAGTTTACTAACGAATGAAAAACTGCCACAGTATGAACAGTGGTTATATGACTGTCAAAACCGGCCACAGCTCGGCCCTGAGCAGAGTGACAGTTCTCAATTGACCAATGAATGGACTGCAGTGACTGTTGTTTCACAATGGAAACGGAAAAATAAATGTTCCAACATGTACCTAACTGAACTGAACTGAAGTGAACTGAAGTGGACTGCTTGGTGGAAACGCAGCTCAAGAGGGGGCCGGCTATCTCAACAACAGGAGTACATAATCAGCCCGGCTTCAAAACAACTTCTCCTTCTGTTTATTATTTTCAGCAAAGCAATTGTTCCATTTGCTCTGTTATTATTGGGCCAATTAAGTTGTTGTGCTGTGAAAAAAAAAAAAAAAATGAAGGCATTTTGGAAGCTTGGATTAGTTCAAATTGCTGTTGCAGTGATTTTACTGTCATTAGTTTTAAGCCCCGATTGCACTTGATTCCTTGTTTTATTTCATTAGGTTTTAAACCCCAAATGCACTGCTATTGTCTTTTTTTTCCATTTCATTTCGTGAAATAAAACCGACTGGGTGTAAAGTCTGCCTATATGTGGACCTTGATGACTGGGGAGAAATGTGCACCTCGAGGTTAAAAACACTGCTGTGCACTTTATGCTCTACACAACTAATTATAACTTCTAACTTAAATCTCCAATTAACAGACGTATATTCACTCTAAAATCAAATGAAACAAAATAGTGCAGCAGCAAACCACACACACATATTTAGCAGAGCTCTCATCAGCTCATCTACACAAGTCTTCGAATGCAGCACAACATGACGGCCTGAAGGTCACAGAATTAATTACTTCTGTTGGCGTTAACAACCTCTGGTGCTCTTTAGCATCTCAGCCTTCGTGGCATCTTCAAAACGGTGATGTCTGTCTGAGGTCCTAATTCGTGTTTGTGTTGCGTGGATGGAAGTTTAGTATCGAGGCTGTACTGTTGATTTATGATGATTTTTTTTATACACAGTGCATCCATCTATCTGTCTAATTTCAGAGGAATGACTTTTTCATAGTCTGCAAACAGAATATTAGTGCGCAGTGGTGTTATTGATGAGTTTATGATAGCTGTGCCTGCAGGAGGCCACCTGTTTGGGTGTGGGTGGACATCCATCAGCGATGTCGACATTCAGAATCATTATCATTAAAGTGCTCCTCTCCCTCCTCCAGATGTTTTAATGTAACGACATCAGGCGCTCTTAAGTTTAACTCTTCCTAAAAGTAGACTCACATTTGCATTTCGTGACGTACAGTACACACTCGAGGCTCGAGGGAGTATTGGCTGTCTGCCTCATCCCTGCTTCACATATTAAATCGTCTTGAGCGGAAATAAATTCAGCAACAATCACTTTGATCTACAGCTGCGACTACAGGAGTCCTGGAAGTCGGAGCAGCTAACATCACTGCTGTGTTAAACTGGACCTCTGTTGTCTCACGAAAGGCCAAGTGTCACATCTAATGTGTTTCTGAACATCAGCTGCTTAATCTCCTCGCCTGTTTGCTGTGGGAGTGTGTTGCACCGCTGGCTCATCGTGATGATACATTATTTGGGAGTAAATTGGGTCTAATTGCAGAATTAGGAGTGGATGGAGCAGGAGGGAGGGAGACGCACAGAGAAGCGAGACAGACCAAGATGTGTGAAGAGCTCAACAAGTTCATTTGAAAGCCAGGAACATTCATTGTGCTCGAGTGGTCATCTTGTGGCTATAAAAGGGCCGAGCCATCATCATCAAACACTCAAAAATTAAACATTTAAGTACCAGACACTGCGGGTCTACTGTATCAGATGGGATTGCACAATGAAGGACATAAATCGCATGAAAGCTAAAAGTGTCACTCTGTTAACAAACATCACATGTGGCTCTAGTGAAGGCCTGAATGCTGCAAACCTCAAACATCGAGTGCTGTAAATATGTAGTCTAAAAAATTATAGGAGATGAACGGCAGGGTTTGACATCCTTTCTTTAGGTGGTAAACTGTTTAACTGCGGTTGTCCGTAATAGCTTAAGGACTGCAAGGAATTTTGTGTAGGTAAAATGTCTGCCTATATACTTTACTGTAAGGCTGAGGTGAGAGTAAGGGCCTGTCCCATTTCTACCCCTTAAAGCTTCCACTTGGTATTGAGTGCCCTTGTTTGCGAGATAACCCTTGATGAGGGAAGTGAGAAATATTAAGGTAGAGATCTTTCCCTGAGAAATGGGACACCACTTCATGCAAGCCGACGTGCAGGCATACGTCACGCCTAGTAGCGATGCAATGAAAATGCCGGCTCCAACGATTGTGTTGTGGCATGTGCTATGTTTATTTTTCTCCATCTGATGAATCAACAGAGAAGAAATGCTGAAAACAGGGGGCGCATACGACGTCTTCTAGTTCTGATCGGGTGAGTTGATTTGTTTAAATATTGTTAAACAAATAAACATATGTTTAGGGACATCACTAGCCTAAACGTGAATGCGCACAACCAAGTGCAAGTGGGTATTTCTAGGGGAAGTGTGGTACTGGGACGGGCCCTAAGTCACATGTCTCAAGCAAGTCCCAAGTTACTGTGGTAAGAATCAAGCAAGTTCAGCTGAGTCCCTGCCGTAAGCAGTGATGTTTCTAGGTACGTGTCCTGTGACCCTGACAAATTTTAATGTGTCATGGTAAAATCACTATCGATACGTCCACAGGATGTGCTATTATTTTCCCCAAAAGCGGCATTGTGGTAACCACAAATACGGACTGTATCAATACCTTAAATTAAGTTGGTTGTGTGTTCTGTGTGCTACTGCAAATACCAGTGGTAGACACCAGTCTATTATAAGAGGAGAAAGTGGATTTTAGGGATGAAAATTTGAAAACAACATTTTCAAAACAAAAAAGAGCTAACTGGAATGGAGTCTCTCTTGATGGTATATTTAAAATAGCAGGTTTGTGAATTGAGACCTTGTCTGGCAAAGACCCAGGGGTGTAGTGCTGCCGCAGCACGCAGGAACAATGGTTCGCCACATTTTTTCTCCAAGGCAAGAAACAGAATATATGCCAGAAAGCTGCACTGTGAACAACAAAACCGTATTGAAATTACTGGCATTGACTTTTCTTTTTTACTTAAATCTTTATTGAAACAATTCTTGTGCTAACAGCATAATGAAATATCAAAATAGCCGAAAAATAATAAGGGCCAACAAACAAAAACTGCTTGGATAAATGGGTAAATAAGATTGCCGATTCTATCAATTATTATTCCAAGTCCAATGTCGTTGTTCTGAGTCCTGTATAGAGTCCACTTTTTCCATTTTCTTTCAAGTTCTGCTTCTTGTAGTCTCAGAATGTGTCAGTTTCTCCATTACAAAGATTTCTTCGTTGGTGGTGTTTCTTTACCCCAGTTCCCAGTGACAGCTCTCTTGTTTGCGACTAGCAATATTTGGATTAAATACCTATCACTCGCAATAACATCTTCAGAAAGATCATATAGATAAAGGCACTAAACATCTATTAGGAACATTATTTCCTACATCAAAGACCCACATTCTCGCCAACATCTCTGGCAACTATGGAGATGCTTACGTTTCAGTTCTGGTGTAACAAAGAAACAAATGTTATTCTTCTAAGAATTCCGACCATGGTGTATCCTCCACATATCAGGCCAATCTTCATCTGAAATTTCTACACTGAGTTCTGTCTCACATTTAACCTTGATATATTTAGTTGCGTGTTTGTCAATCGTATTCTTTGCTATAATGCAGACTGGCATTGAATTTACTTATTTTGAAAGTATTTCTAAGTCACAGAAACCACTGAGAGTGAAACTTTTGTTTTGGATGTTAGTATCATACTGTCTTTGATGTGTTGGTGTTTTTGCTCCTGGTGCTCTGCACAGATCTGACACCTGACTGTCCGCCATCATGCCCAGCTCCCTGCTCTGTGGCCTGAGGCGATGGTGTAGGTGGCACAACATGGAGTTCCTGGGGACAGCCGGTGGACAATAACCTTGTTTTTTAGATTCATAAAATGAACCCGAATTCATCTATGTATAGGATATCACGACAGACATTCCTTTCAGTGCAGCGTCTGCTGTGTTGATAATGATGTTTTACTGCCCAGGGGATACGCTGTGTTTTTGCTCTCCCTGATAATGCTACAGTGTGATAATGTGCTCGATACTGTATTCACTCCTGTCAGTAATGACCTGATGATGTTTTACTGTCCAGTGGGCACACTGTGTGTTAAAGTAATGTATTGACAAGATTATCAAAAGTGGCTGCCATTTTCCTACTATAAATTTCATAGGCTATCTACAATCACCAGCCACTTTATTAGGTACACCTGTTCAACTGCTTGTTAACGCAAACAGCTAATCAATTAATCAACTAATCACGTGGCAGCAACTCAATGCATTTAGGCATGTAGACATGGTCAAGAAGACCTGCTGAAGTTCAAACCGAGCATCAGAATGAGGAAGAGAAGTGATTTAAGTGACTTTGAATGTGGCATGGTTGTTGGTACCAGACGGGCGGGTCTGAGTATTCCAGAAACTGCTGATCTACTGGGATTTTCACACACAACCATCTCTAGGCTTTACAGAGGATGGTCCCTAAAAGAGGAAAATATCCAGTGAGCAGCAGGGCGACAGTGTCTTGTTAATGCCAGAGGTCAGAGGAGAATGGTCAGATGGGTTCAAGATGACAGAAAGGCAACAGTAACTCAAATAACTACTAGTTACAACCAATGTCTGCAGAAGAACATCTCTGAACCAACAACACATCCAACCTTGAAGCAGATGGGCTACAGCAGCAGAAGACCACACCAGGTGCCACTGCTGTCAGCTAACAACAGGAAACTGAGGCCACCAAAAGTTGGATAATAGAAGATTGGAAAAATGTTTTCTGGTCTGATGAGTCTGGATTTCTGCTGCAACATTCAGATGTTCGGGTCAGAATTTGGTGTAAACAACATGAAAGCATGGATCCATCCTGCCTTGTATCAACATTTCAGGCTGCTGGTGGTGTAATGGTGTGGGGGATATTTTCTTGGCACACTTTGGGCCCCTTAGTACCAGCTGAGCCTGGTTTCAACACCACAGCCTACCTGAGTATTGTTACTGACTGTGTCCATCCTTTTATGACCACAGTGTACCATCTTCTGATGGCTACTTCCAGCAGGATAATGCACCACGTCACAAAGCTCAAATCATCTCAAACTGGTGTCTTGAACATGACAATGAGTTCACTGTACTCCAGTGGCCTCCACAGTCACCAGATCTCAGTCCAGTAGAGCACCTTTGGGATGTGGTGGAACGGGAGATTCATATCATGGATGTGCTGCTGACAAATCTCCAGCAATTGCGTGATGCTATCATGTCAATATGGACCAACATCTCTGAGAATTAAGGCAGTTCTGAAGGCAAAACTTGCCTGTAACTAGCAAGGTGTACCTAATAAAGTGGCCGGTGAGTGAATATTTTCTGCCTAAATAGTACAAATGTAGAAAGACAGCGAAAACTCCATCTTTGAAATAGCTGCGTCTCCAGTCAAGTGTACAGATGATAGGTATCCTCTGTGGAGCGACACTCCCTTGCTGCCAAAAACCCCATTGTAAAATTCATGAGGCAGGCATTTCCCAAAAAACAGATTGTTTTTAAAAAGTGTGTGCAGTCTACCTTTCCTATGACAATGGCAGAGGAGATGAACAGCCAGGACACTGGTGTTGTTGGCATGGAAATAAAGGACCCAGGCAATATGATTTTGAAGCATTCAAAAAGTAACCAACAGTATAAGGAACATGTGACATAGTTTGACTAATCTAATGAAATATGTTATATATTTTAATTTAGGGAATGTACCCAGTGATCTGAAGTAGACAGTGTTTTTAAAGTACACCTCCTAAACACTGCAAACAGCCCTCCTCTCCCGCGATGAATACCTGCTGTCAGTTCCATGAATAAAAGCGTCCGAAAATCCAATATTCCAATTCCAATTATTTTACCCTCCACATGAACTGCTGCTGGACTCATTTACATTTGTAGTCTTGGTAAAAAAACCTGCTAAATTGAACAGTTTCATTGACAAAACTTTGCACCCCTGACACTAATTTGCGTCAGGCTTGCTACATATCCCCCCGAGTCTCATGGATGGCTATCAACACAAGAAAACGGCACAAAGAGAAGCCTTTTATGTATCCTCCTGGTTTAATTAATGGTGAAACACTGTGCAGAGAAAAGATGGCTCATTTGCAGCTCACTCTTGGTGAGGCACTGTCAACATTATTGGCTTGATACATCGACAGGATCAAGCCAGGCGTTGTTTCTTAAACTGCTAGCCCTGAGGCTGACCATATTCATATGGCAAAGTATAGACATTACATGTTTGGATGAATCCCTTCCTGTCAGATTTGCCAGATAATTGCCAGTTTTCTGTTAAAAATGGATGCTTCGAGGAACATTTCTTATGGCAATGGTAATCCTGTTTCTGAGCCAAAGCTCCCACAGACACACGGTTTTCCAGGACGAGCACCAAACAAGACAGCCTGTCTATTGTGTTGAGGACAGTAGAGGAACACATTGCTGACAGCTCAAGGGAATGAAGCATTGTGCTGCCGCTTCCTCTGAAGAGACAATGACAGAAGAGAAAAGGCCACAGGAGACAATCTAGACTGAGTCGGTTCGTCGCCATGGTGACTCCTCACTTTGAAGAGCTGCCCTGGTTCTTGGGGTCTGACTTGGTGCTAACAAGGTTTTCCACAGTCTAACCACAGACAACAATGATGAGGTTTTACTGGGACCACAATGAGTTACTGGTACTTTACACTTTAAAGGCCTCACACACCCAAAGTATACTGCCTACCAATGCTAAGGGTAGACAACGAGGCCAAAATCTTCTATCACGGTATATGTAAATCTATATCAAGGTAACCGTATACATCAGGATACTGTAATTGTTCTTTACATTCAATTAAGAAGTGGTTGAAGAACACTTAAAAACAAAAGACTCAAAAAAGTAAAACAAAAATTCTTTCAAAATGAAAGCTGGTTCCACAAAGGTTCCACGGGTTTCTGTGTTTAAGCTATACTCTCGTCTGTGTCTACCCAAATCACGTCACCATGTGGATTTGCAAGATCCCACAAGAATGGCAAGATCATGTGAGAATTCAGCCCTGAATAGTTCCTGGGTTATAAACGGTATTGCCAAATCTCAACTCGTGGACACATTTAAACCGTCATATTGCCCAACCCTATAGACTTCTTCCTCTCGTTGTGGGCGTGTACAGGCTGTGCTTGATTGTATCATTTTATTCAACTTATATCTTTGTCAGTCTAAATAGTACACAAAGTTTGGCATCCTCATAATTGACCGTTCATTATTAGTTACTATTGCTACGTCTGTCAAGCTTACCAATGCAGCACTGCACATATGCAGATTTACCTCTCGTATTACTTCTCTTTTTAATTGGCCATTAATGTTGCTGGTAGGGGTGTGTTGGGTAATTTGAAGCTTTGAAGCTTCATTTATGAAGTTGACATGCTTTTTTTTTTGGTTATATTATGTCTATTCATTCTGTTTCAACACGGTATTTCTGCACAGTTGCAGATGAAGATTAGACTGTGTAGGACTGTTTCCTATTCCTGGGAGCTAAATATTTCCAATAACTACAGAGTGTTGCAAAGTCCAAAATTCAAAATTTACTGAAATAAGTAACCTGCTCTCATTCTGAAATTGTCAAATATCGCCGCTTGGTCAGTGATTTCCATGTCAGTTGGCGAGAAGAAAAGCCATCCTTTCGCGGTGGTATGATAAGTTCACAACGCTGCCAGATGCCACTGTAAAACAATGGAACATAAGGAGCTGGAAAATCTTTATAAGGTGGGCGGGAACATTGGTGGATGGGTTCAACAAAGACTTTTACCCAGGAGCCTGGTGTTTACATTCCATATGAATATTGAGCCAAACCATGATGGAGTTTTTAAACCTAACACAACGAAATCAGCATTATTCAACTGTTTTACCGCCATTTTCAGCTTATTTTTTTCATTCATTCATGTTTTGTAACTGCTTATCCTGTTGCTATCCCAGCTGACACTGGGCGAGAGGCAGGGTGCACCCTGGACAGGTCACCAGACTATCACAGGGCTGACACATAGAGACAGACAACCATTTACACTCACATTCACACCTACGGACAATTTAGTGTCACCAATTAACCTGCATGTCTTTGGACTGCGGGAGGAAGCTGGAGCACCTGGAGAAAACCCACGTTGACACGGGGAGAACGTGCAAACTCAAGCTCCCCCATCCTGTGGTTCAAAACCAGGAACCCTCTTGCTGCGAGGCGACAACGCTAACCACTGCACTGCACCATCGTTCCACCATTGGCCAACATGCGCTTCCTTATTTTGCTAAATGAGTATTACACACATTGTAAAGTATTGTATTTCATGTCTCCATCTGCTGGTGGGTCACAATAAGAGTAGGCATGCATAATATGATGTTAATCAAAGTACAGAAAAGACTGGATGAGCACTAAAATTAGGTGGGGACAAAAGTTGATATATCGATATCAGCCAAATTAGCTGTTATATATCGGCATATTGGATATCGGCAACAAATCCAATATCATGCATCCCCAAAGACAACATTACAGCTTTCACTGGCATCAGATTAACATTTACAATAGACTAAACATTTTAAGACACTTTCAAAAATTGAAGATACTTCTGTACATGATACAGAAACAATCTGGCCACGAAGCATTCTCATTCTACATGTAATAAAGTAAAAATAATGACTATAGACTAAAATACATGGCAGCGATTCATCACTATGTGACAGTATGGTTTCTATTCTGATGTTTTACGCACTGCATGCTGAAATAGCAACACAGATGCTGCCTTTGCTGTCAGAGCTAAAATTATAGTCATGGCTACATTTTCCAAAGAGATATTTGACAGAAGATTGGGGACGGTAGCACACACAGCAGGCGTATGCACTCACAGTCAAGTTGCATAGTGATTCAGATTTGACCTCAGCTCCAGAGAAGAGGCATGTGAAGGACTGTAAATGCAGTTATTGTAGTCTTTTGTTTGATGTGATTTTTCTTTTTGTGTGAATTTTTTTTTTCTCTGCGACTGTGGCAGTTGTGACAAACACGACACCATCAGCTGCCGTACAGTTTGTCACAGCAGCTGAAAATGACAGAGATCTTTGAAAGATGCTGAACTTTCATGGCACTCTTCGCTTGAATCAACCGCAAGGAATTTTGCGAAGGATTGTGGGATTGTAGATAAAGACGCATGGCATTGGGAGGAATACACTGTAAGAGCGTCAGTCTTGAACACTACTCTCTTAAGGTGCAGTGCTCTCTGTGAGTTCTCCCTGGATGAAAGTAATGTCCTTGTGCATCAGGTCATTTCCCCCATGTACACCTTGAATGAAATGACCTTGGGGAGGAAATAACACCCTTGGTTACCGTGTTACTGTGGTCCTGGGAGAGTCATTGCTCAGTGAAAGAGATGGTTCTGTGTTGTAGCAGCAGCCTACAGGAACAGTTAACATTCACGCCGACAGCTCTTTGTTCATGTGTGTTCCCACTGACTCTTTCATCACTATTAAAATCCTATGTCATCTCCGTCCAAAATGTGTACAAGTCCGTTCTCAAAGAAGCATCTCCTATCCATGACATTTAGGCAGTGCTGACTTAATATATTTAGAAGTATGATGTGTAGGGCTGGGCTTGTGTTGTGGCTGTATGGATGGCAATGGTATTTTGTTGGTCCATCTCTTCAGTCCAAAGATAGAAATAAAGAAATCCCAACAACTACTGGATTCATCGTCCACTGAGGATAAATCCTACTTTAGCGATCCTCTGACATTTTTGGCTTCAGCGAAATGTCTTGAAATCTATTGGATGGACTGCTGAGAACATTTGTACAGATGTTTATAATGTCTACAGTATGACATGTAATAACTTTGGAGATCACTACACATTTTATCCCTCGCCATCATCAGGACAAAAGTTCTGTTTGTCTAATACTTTCGTTTATGACCAAATACTTGCACATGTAACAACATCACTATCAGCCTCAGCTGTACTTCAGGTTAATGCTAACTAGAAAATGCTAATGCTAACATGTAGCAGCAGGGACTCCCTAAACAAGGGTGTGAGCTCAGAGACCATCTGAGAAGTGAAGTATGGGTTAGTTTTATTTCTAAAGCTTGGGAAATTAGGCAAATTAGACTAAATAATACATGCTACAAGTATGACAGAATATAAATATATTATTCAACCTTTCCTATAATTTGTGTATTTGGTCTCACGCCTATATCGCCTACATGGAAATTTATAAGTCTGCTTTGTAAGCCCATTTTAGTCCATTTAAATGGCATATCTATTTTACCACTTTATAGTTGTACATGTTTTCCAGACTAGCATTAAGATGGTCAGTTTGAGAATCTATCAGCAGTAAATAAATGATCAGAAAAAGGAGAATCTTGGGGTTAAGGCAAAGATGTGGCCAATAATCAACTTTTTATATTTGCTAGTTCATCCAATAATTGACGAGACAACCCAGCGCAAGCCGACAAAAACGTGCATCAGGCACACAACACTGTGTGACGGAGGATATAGGGGACCACCCCTGGGTTTAATGACAAGTTTTTTATTATGTCCCATCATCAGCATGTTGGCTTACTTATTGTGGTCATGCTGCTATGTTAGCGTTAGCATTTAGTTCAAACCACAGCTGTAGAACATAGACTGTGTAACAATGGACGAAGCTAACATGACGTCACCCACTGGTTTGTGAACCCCCACACAATGCGGTCTGCCCTTACTTATGCTGAACTTTAAGCTGAACGGTGAAATTAGATACAGAGACCAAGACCAATTTTTGTACCGGGCGATAAACATGTTTATTTGTGCTGTACAGTTGGGCATTTTAACATGAGGGTCTGTGGGAACTGACCTAAATCTGGCGCTGGCCTCGAGTGATCAATTGAAGAACTGCAGTTTTTGACACTTCCATGTTGGCTTCATTTTTTAAGGAGCTGCTTGCTGCAGACTCTCGGCTTGTTTAACTCTCCAGCTCAGTATAGTATGACAATGCACTTTATATCTCTGCCTCTCTTTCTGGTAATTCTGCTGGATCTTCGTGCTGTTTTAAAGCATGAAGCAGGTCTCTATAAAAGCACAGTTTGGGTAGCTACAAGCTTTTAAAGCTTTCCTGGGATGTTGGCGCTTTTTGTCTTTGGACTCAGTCAGCACACACTCTGCCCAATGGTGAAGATTTCTAATAACCCTCAGCTTTTGGACCAGTGAGTGAGTCTGGCTCAGAGAGACAGCTTCACTGGTGCATAGTCCTACCAGTGCCAGGACAAAGCAAACAGCAATATGTTCTGTTAAATTACTTGGTGCATTTATGTGCTAACTAGTATACAGCCTCATTGAAGTTCCATTCAGAGTTATGGCAACAAATGTAGGGAGGGATTTCAAAGTTAGCGTTACAGAGAGGACAATGGATGCGCTTAAGTTGGGATGCTTCAACAAAAAGTCAAACTAGTGAGTGATTAACGGTGTGGCCACAACAAACTTTCAATCCAAAGGGTCCTTACGGTATTTATCAGTAATAAGAGCTCCATGTCCCCACAGCCAGAGGAGTCATTTGGAGATTATGGTGCTTATGAAAATGCTATGTTTATGTAATTGAATTCTGTCAGCCCAACAGATTTGTCATTATGGCATCAGCTAAATATAGGTGAGTGAAGCTCTCATGTAACCTCATAAAAAGGATGTCAAGGATTTCCAGGATGAAGAAGCAAAGCCACTGAGGAGAACAGGATGAGGGGGAGGAGGGAGATATTTCCAGAAATGAGAAAAAGAAATCCTTACAGGTCAGTGTTTCAACAGGTGGGGGCCCTTTAAATGATGCATATTAAGCATACCTTCTGCTGTGACATGTGACGAGGATGGAATATTCAGCAGATTGTTTAAATGACTGCATGACATGAATTGGCTTGCAGGTTATTTAAAAAAGTCCCATCTGAGCGCCATTTATTTGTTTAGATCACCATTGCATCATCTCAGCGGGCTGCTGCATCCTAAACCCTCTCACAGTTTAGTTTTACCTTATTTGCCCAGTAAAGACCAGACTGACACCATCTTGTGCGCCTTCTTTTAGATGTGTTCTGCCCCTTCTGTGTGTGTTACTTATCTAACAGACACACCAGCCTGGAAGCGCAGTTGGCGAGACATCTGAGGTGCACTTTGTGTGCTATCAGTGAGGTGCACAGATGTCCTTTATGCATATGCATTTAAGAGAAGGTTGTGCAAATAACAGGAGAGGATATACCATGAGCGCATTTAATTACACATTCCACTAGATTTATTAATGTTCACTCAGTATGCAAAGTTCAGTTTTGAAGGAAAAACAAGCACAAGTTTGTGAAGCTATATTAAAGGAAGCCTCTTGTGGAAAAGAGACATTTGTGTAATCTCTATTTTATGGAAATTATACAGTGTTCTTAACAAGAAAAATAAACACTAAGTCACTCTAAATATTAGAAGTGCAGCTTCACCAGCAGCACAGTGAGGCTGTACTTGAAGCTAAATGCTAATGTCAGTTGGTAACATGCTCAAAATGACAATACTAACTGTTGCTGCCGAGCAATAAACACAAAAAACACAGTCTGATCGAAGCGTCCTTCATTGTGCAGGTATGTCCCCAGAGTCAAGCCTGAACATGGAGAAGCAGCATTTAGTTTCTGTGCAACACATATTTTGAGCAACCTCTCAGAAAACTGCAGGTCTGCACCAACTTTCACTTCTTTTAAATCAAGGTTGAAAACTTCTCTGTTTGCTGCTGCCTTTTATTAAATCAAATATTTATTCATTTTTTTACACTGCACTGGAAATTTTATTCTTGTATTTCATACCTGTGTTAGTATATTTCAACTCTTTATTTTCTATTCTCTGGTCCTCTAGTAAATTGCTTTTAAATGTCCTTTTATAATGTCTCCCTTAACACGTTGTCTTGATGCTTTCAATATTTCATGGAGAGCATTTTGAATTGCTTTGTTGCTGAAATGTGCTTTATAAATGAACATGCCTATTTGGTCACAAACCAAAATACTGGACAAAAAATTGACTGATAACCACATCACCGCAATACCGCAGTCACGTGATGTCTACCGCGGTGAAGAGGTCATCACCGCACAAAAAAAAAAAGAAAAGGTGATTCATCATGGTGGCGGATCTGGTTCCCAAGCCAAATGTTGAAAGAATACTCGATTTGGGAGTTATGCCCTTTCGCTATCATTTTCATATTGAGACAACATGATGGATATCGTTTTTGTGTCTGTACGTCCAGTGGCTGGGTCTCAGTGGTGAGCATTGGGGTCAGTATGTCCGGCGCTGTGATCCGCAGAGGGATACACCGGTGAGCAGGCACAGATGTAGCCTGTATACAAAACTCAGCTGTTTATTTAGCCTAGCAATATTTCTGGACTACGGTAACTGCAATGGACGACTTTGAACGCAATTTTGAAGAGTTTCTTGTAGCGGACACAGACCCAGAGCCATACCTGTTTGATCCGGAGCATACAGATTCCAAATTGGAATGTTATAAGCCCATTAAATGTCTATTATTTGTGATATAGATATGGATCAGTAGTTGCCTGCTACACGTAGTGGTAGGTTAAGAAGGCCTTTATCAGCTCATTCAATAGCGGTTAGCAGTTTGTAAGTTTTCACTTTCACTTTCCTTAAGACCTGTTTTAGCAGTACGGTTCAGTTCAGTATGCTTTTTTCGTTTCCACTGTGAAAAGTTGTGGATGGTACCAATTGAACTGTTCCGTACCGTCCACATTTTTGGAGGGGGGAAAAATAACTTAATTAACTGAGCCGACTGCCGGCAACTTTTAATGTGGAACATTAACTTGTTATATTACTCAGTGCACAAGGTGGGTGGGCCAATAAAAATTAACATTGTGATTAATTTCAGGTGGATTGCGGGTAGATTTGTCAGTTATATTCATATTTAGCCCTATGGATCCTAGGCCTTTTTGGGGTATTTTTACTGCCTTTACTTTTAAGCTCATATCACAGTCATTCTAAAGGCTACATACACATGCTATATCTTGTTTTTTTCAGGACAATCTGGGCTAACCAGATTTGCCATCATTACATGTCCTTCTATGTGCCTGTATTTTTTACTAATTTTTATATCAATGAAAATATGTCCCCCTCAATGTATATGGTGACTACTGCCCTGTCAGCATGCATACCTAGGCTACAGTTGTCTGGGTGCGCAAAGGTGAAGTGGCTGGTCTTGTCATACAAAGTTTGAGGAGTGTCAACTGGACAATATGGAGATATTTGCATCTTGAAAGCTGGACTAAAAATGTGGATAGACAGGGAGAAACACAGGCAAGCCTAAGACGTGGTAAGATACGATATTCCTCACTATATGAAGTGACTGATAATAAGATCTGTATAATGTGTTGTAAAGAAATTCATCAGGTTTTTATTTTGTAGACAATTAATCTGGATATATAGCATGATGGGATGACAGCACAATGATGTGTGTGGTATCACTGGAAAGCTCTGCTCCTGCGCTTGTTTGTGAGTAATCCATCCAAGAGTAATGTGTGTGCAAAGCTGTATGAAAGCTCTGTTATACATCATTTTAGTGTAAATTTATCATTTTTTTCTCTGTGAAAACATTGGACTACCGACAAGTGCTTGGTCTTCTTGGAAAGCTACGATACCGCTGTTTCACGTGATATGCGTAGCTTCTCGCTATGATGAACGGTTGTGGAGAAAATCCATAGAGAACAACAGGTGTGAATTTGGATGCACTATGCGTCGTTCGGGTGAGTGTTGGATGGAGCAGCGAGTGACGACAACCCCGCCCACATTTAAGGGAGCAGTTTGCGGTGGACACGCTAGGGTCTAAGTACCATGTCTGGAGGGTTACTTTTGGTGCCCAAGGTACCATATTGAGAGTATTTGGTGGAAACAGGGCTTTTGATGCCAAAACGGCATGTTTAGGTTTTGAAAACATTATCTTTGGGCATAAATATTGGTTTCACATGAGACTCGAACCTCAGTCTCCTGAGCGAGCGTCTTGTGTTTGACCCATTCAAACACAGGACTCAGAAAGTCCCATGAAAGTCCCTTCCTGGCAGAAGGTTTCATTCATGGCATGATAATAGCCTACTTAACCTAATAGTAGATATAGCATGACCCTAATCCATATCTATGACGCTCATTACCACTCATAATGGTGATTTAATGGCCTCAGATACTGCAGTAAAAAAAAATGTGCTTGGTGGCACTTAAATCAGGCGATCACTGAAGTCTGCACGGTTCATGCTCTGGCGAACATGAATGTCTGTACAAAATGTAAATGGCAATATTTCAGTCTGGACCAAAGTGGCAGACGGACTGATATTGTTATACCTGGGGTCATGTGTGTCGAAACACTTCCTCAGTTCATTTAGTGCTTGCTGGTAGAAGGTAGAAAAATCTATGCAGATATGCAGGGGGGGAAAAAGTCAGATGAACTGTTGTGTGTTTTGAACATATCTCCCAGGCTAATTCCACAATGATTAGCACATTAATTACTTATATTTGCTTATGAGTGAGTAATTGGTGCGTGTCTAATCTGCCGTCCAGTGCCAAGAAACTTTCATGTCACAGGCCTGCTGAGCGGAGTCTGTGATCTGACACCACTGACTAACATGACATACAGTAACATGTGGCATTAAAGATAATTGTGTCTACAGAAGGTCCCCAGTTGCCATTAAGTGTAATTACGACTGACAACCAACAAGGATTTCAACATCAGTATGTAGGACAACAAAAATGATTTAACTTTTTGCACTCACAACTTTATTTGATACTATTTCATGTAACTGAGTGACATCTACCCTACACTGTGATTTTTACTCCTCAGTAAAACTCCCATTGTCTAACCCTTGTTTTAAATTAAAAGAAAAAAAGGTTGAGATACAACAAGCAGAGATGAGCTCTCTTGAGGATGGAAACGCCAGAAATCAATAGTGGCAATCACTGTTAGATGTGAGGTGACGCCTGTGTGGAAAACAAATCTATGCAATCTCCTGAAGAGTTTTATGAGGAACTGACAAACAGTAATTCCCCTGTGCAGAATAAATGGAAGTAAAATGAGCTTGCACAAACACAATGTCATGAGCAGCAGCGGGGCACTCTGTGGGCTTTTTATATTTGACCCTTTGCCACTAAGAAGTGCCATTAAATTAAGCCAAAAGTGCGGCTGACATTGGTGCCTCGTTATGGGCCACTTAGAAAAATTCAGAAACCACAGTGGTGTCCAAACAAGCAAATCAAGAACACACAATAATATAATGAGACCAATAATAAGTTTAATGGCCCTGAAAGCAAAAGCCTGAGATGAATGTGGGAGTCAAATGGTCTCGACTTTAAATTCCAGTTCAATGCTGAACTTCTGTATGCTGATGAAACAGAAGAGTACAGCGAGGGTACAGTTACACAAAGCAAGTTGTGGAAGAGGCACTGAAATATCTGGTGTAAATTTTTATGTAGGGCTGCCTCCGACTAAAGATTTTCCTAGTCGACCAACAGTCGTCATTTAGGGCCATTAGTCGACTAGTCGCTTGCATGTTTGCAATATTAATTTAATTACTAAATGATATATTTTGCGGGGGCAACACAATGGTTTGAGTTGAAGGTGTGAGAAAGAATAGTATCACTGTGCTACATTGCAGAGAAATACCAAACCGTACTAATGAACCTTCATTAATATAGGCCTATATTTTACATATTGCACGTCACACACTGAGCGAGCCGCCTGTTAATGACGCTGTGGGCAAAGCAGTAATGATTGTGCTAAGTGGCTAATGGGCATGTAGCTACTTCCATGTTTCAGATGATACGTCATGTTTGTAGTCGACCAATGAAGATGAGTTTACATATCACCTTGGGTTCATCCTTCACCTTCTCAAAATGATCCCACACTTTGGATTTCCTGCCCGACATGTTATTAACTAGCCTGTAGAATAACCGCAGGTACCAGTGACTCCTGTCTGACTGCTGAGTGTGGTCACTTCCTGTGTCTGTCCTTTCAAATTAAATTCCCACACGGTCTAGTCATACAGGTTTTGATTTTGTTTCATGTTTGCTTGTTTTTTTTGCAACCAAGCAACCAATGAAATCTTGCTGACTAATGACCTGTCTGTTCGACTAATGTTCGGTCGACTATTAGGGGGCAGCCCTAGTTTTATGTATGCCCACTGGTACACCATGACGTAAATATCATGGTTTTGTACTGGGACACTGATCTAAAAATACAAGAAAAGTGGGTTAAAAAGTTAAATGTGTATGTAATATAATGACACAGGGAATTACCAGGAAGCTATTTTTCATTTTATTGTGACCTAAATCAAAGTCAAGTCTATTTCTAATGCTGGATTTTAGAGGCAAAATCAGCTGTGACTTATTGCCACAACAAAGAAACTGTTTTTAATGTGTTATGTGAACACATTGGGTGAACAGAAGGAGCCAGCAATGAGACCTAAACTTTCCCCACAGCCAACATGTCATAAGACAATACAGAACTATTCAAGAAAACAGAAAACAAGTTATTTGAGGGATATGATAAAAGAGAAAGACTGCCTCTCAACTTTCAACCCCCGAAGATGAACTGACCTGATGTCGTCATTAGCATTAAAAACAGCTCAGACAGACAGAAGTGGAACAACATAACATACTCCACAGCAGCATGCAGCTCTAACAAATCTCAACACAGTGTTGAAACTAAAGAGGAGCGTCTGAACAAAAAATATTTGCTCTTGTAATGAATTAATCCAAATAATGTAAAAAAACAACTTTATGTGTAAATGTATTAAATATGTGATAACAACTGATGCAAAGGGCAGCCAACTGAATTTTTAAATGTGATGCCTTACAACCAAAATACATGGGATACAGTCACGTCTCCCACGCGACACGTCTGCCCACAGTAGAGTAGGGGTACGAGAAAAAATAAATACAGCATAGTATTGCAAAATTTTTGTGTGGCAATATCGTATTATCACACAGTACCAAGTATTTTTTTTTAATTATTTAAATTATCAATATTAGGTAGCCTACTAGAAAAATATAATTAATTGCTTTTTCAGTCCACTAGATACATTGTGTTGTTGCAAAAAAAGGGGTGAAGTGAGATGAACAGACTGAAAACTTTCTCATGTTAGATAAGACAGATGTTGACAAAGTTTTCCTTAACATAATTTACCATTGAAAAAAAATGTAAAAAAAAATATATAAACATAACAGATCGCAATATTTAAAGTCGAAATAATACCGTATTGTGACATAAGTATTGTGATAATATCGTATCGTGACATAAGTATTGTGATAATACCGTATCATGGATCCTCTGGTGATTCACAAGCCTCAAGTAGAGCATGTCCATTATAATCAACTGAAGCTTCCACACTAACCACAGAAGCAGCACTTGCCTGTGTGGGCATCATGCTGCTCAACAATAATTTTACGTGGCTGGTCTATTTTTCTTTCTTCCTTAACAGGTAAGAACTACACAGAACTGTATAAACAAACAAGTTCAATCTATTCAAAATGATAAAAATGAATACCCCATTGTACCAGCAACAATGGAAAGCAGCAAAACAACCTTGTGGGTGTTTTCACATTTACCATTAAAGTAATCCGATGAAATTAACGCATCCAGCTGTTGTAACGATCCAGTTATTTAATTTAGTACTGTGCTAATATAGGCCAATAGCAAAACCCTTCATAACCAACTGAAATGTCACTTGATAAAAGTCAATACTCACACAGTAAAGCTGACAGCAACCACATGCTACAGTGACAGCTCCACTGCGCCTGCATGACGCCTGCATTTGTGGTCAATGCATTTCGGCCATCAGTTTATCGGACAGCGCCTTAAATAAATAATTCTGATTTTTTTAAGTGGGGTTGTGTGAGGTGCTTATCCATAATTAGTGTATTACATACAGAAGATGTCAGTTGGCACGCCCCCAGTTTGGAGAAGCAAACAGGAGTACAGAAGCAAAGCAATGTACTGCTGTGGACGGGGCCAGCAGCAAAACCTATTTTAGCCACCTAAAAAAAAATCATTATCAGTCTAAATGTACATTATATTGAGAATATTTTCACCGCTCTACCTTGCCATCAGACAACCCTTTCAGATGGGAAACTGAAGCCATTATATCCATCTGTGCGCTCTTCAAAGCCACCACATTCCTTTGACAAAAACAGTAATGATGGGAAGACGGGAGCTGCTGGTCTACTGCTGCTGCTTTCACTGATTTGTTTGTTTGTGTTTGTGTGACTTTTATGAATCCTAACTAACCTTTTAAAATACCAAAGTCACACAATAACACAATATAACCAATGGAGGCAGCGGTAGACCAGCAGCTCTTGTGCTCTGTGAAGTGCTCCCACTGTGAAGTGCTGTAAAGTTTAGTTGATTCAAAACACACACTAAACATGGATTAATAGAGACAGTTTCAAACACAAGTACACAAATCAGCTTCACTGTAACTCACAGCATTCATAAACAAAGCACTTGTCTTTATCTGGACACATTTTCCCCACAAATACAAAATGCTAATGTTTTTAGCACAAGCCTATGGCATTTTACATTGTATGAATTAGCCTAGCAGCTAGCGGACTTTTTCTCTACTTATATGAAACCAGGGAAAACAGCTGGGTAATCGTACATAATTTGGCTCCATTACAACTCACAAGGTTCACCGACAAAACAGCTGTCTTACACTAAACACATTTTCCAAACAAATACAACAGGCTAACAATTTAGCACAAGCCTGTGGAATTTTACATTATATAAATTAACTTAGTGGCTAGCTGACATTTCCTCTGCTCATATGATGCCAGGATAAATCACACACTTAAAATGTTATTTTAGCGGAAGCTTTATTGTCTTTACAATTTAGTGTTTCTTATCTGTGAAAATAAATAAAAGCTTTGTTTCCACTGAGGGACATGGTTTCAGCTTACAAAATAGACAGGAGGTCTGCGTCGCTGTGATGTCTAGTTACATTTCTAGGACTGTGAAGGTCAGGCTATGGCGTACTGTAGGCTACAGCGTTGATTCGATGCAGAAGTATAAATCCCACATTACAGTTTGTATAGTTTTAATTATTGAAAGGTGGTATAATTTAGCATTATTAATTACTGGAAATGAGCATATGAATGATTTGTTGTCATATCTATAGGTTAAATTATTTGGAAAATACTTTCATCTGTCACTGTAATTTAGAATCGCCTTATATATGAACAGTAAAAGATGTTAGTGTTATTATGGCATCACTCCAGTATATATAGTATAAATAAATAAATATATCAGAGGTTAACACTGGCTGCTTTTAATGTGCAATCATTTATTATTTTCATGGAACATTTGAGACATTCTGTTACACGTCCATCACGACGCAGCTCTCTGCAGCCAAACAGGAGTCCATCAGTGTCTGTGAATTAATGCACTGGACAGTCATGGCACATGGTTATTCTGCTGCTCACAGGAGAACCAATCTGCCGGCCCAAGCTGCTATTTATTATCAAATGCTCAGAAATGGAGGGAGCTCTTTTAAATCCAAAGTTGATATGCACTTCACTCGGTCAATTTACTCCTCCAGTTGGTTCGTCATTATCTCCTGTCGACTGCACAATTATATTTTAATGGCTTTGAAAGGGTTGTCATAATTTCTGTGGATGGACTTATTTTTGTCAAATGTATCTCCACATGCAAGGTAATGGTGATAGAAAACATAAGGCCAAACCTATTGAAACAGTAACAAAACTGTTTCTTTGATGGGCAAACTGAATTAAACTTTCATGGCTGTGTGTTGGTGGGGTAAAAACAAAACCCTTTAAACAACAGAAGAGACAGCAGCAAAGCTAAAACGCATGAGAAAGTGAACAGCTCTCATGGGACAGTATTTTTAGATTTCCACAAGTAAACCCAAATTCAACCCAGTGTGGGAATTCAGCACAGATGAGGAATGAAGGTGGCTCACAGTGCAGCATAAAACACATTTTCCTGCTGTAAAGATGTGCCATTTGGTTTCATCTGCGGTCCGCGCTGGGGCAGGACTCACACTGCCTGTGGGAGATTTAATATCCTTCTAGCTACATTTTTTTCAGCTATTCAGCTTGACATTTAAACTATCTAAATGGATTTAATAAAGTCACCAGGCTGAATTCAATAGATTCAATTCAATACTTGTCAAAAGTTTGGTCATAGGAGGAATTTAAGCACGTTGGCACTGCTATCCATCATCTCCTGAGAGGCCCTATTAATTTTTTCCTAATATCTCTAGGGCCAACAACAAACTCAAGTCATCATCTGACTGACATGAGAGACAGTAAAGATAAAGGCAAAAGACACCTTCAATTACACATAACATGACAGCATTCATCGCAGACACTCTCTTAAGTGGTCAGTATGCGTCTTCAGAAGTGCTTGTCACATGGTCGTACAGCTTTGGCACACACCTTTCAAGCTGTGGCACCCACAGAAATCTTTCATAGAGGTGGCCAGACGCATGACTGGATTGCATGGCCACTGCCTTCCAACACTGAATCAGAACTAGTTCCTGGACCTAAAACAACCTGGTGTAAGACTGTGCTCGCATGCAGGAGAGGGTGGTGTTTTAAATGATAAAACAAAGTTAGCTCGGACTGGTTCAAACACATCATACCACACCCATCTTCAAACTCAGCCTGCATTGTAACCACAACCACAAACTGGTAAAGTTTCATGAACCATGGGTGCTACTTCCACCCCCCGATACTTCCAGCAACGTCGTTCAGACCATATCCATCTTTGAACTCGACCATTATGATCTTAACTACGAGGGTTGGGTACCATATTTGGTATTAAACGAGCCCCAGGGCTAAATTATCAGAGGGTGTAGTATTGATAAGCTCTGACATTATCATACTTTTTAATATTTTGGTTTAATTAATTATCATCCTGCAGCCTCTCACCTGTGCTCTGTGCCAGGGCTGAACTCCTCCACATACACACACATACATGCACATCCACACATGACACAGAGTAAAGTCAGTGCACAGCAGAGAGGCCGTGGTGGAAACGAGGTGAAAATAACTCAAAAATTTCTCGAGTTGACGGCAGCTACGCTAGTGACCGTAAGTCCAATTAAACCTTTGCCAGAAGAAGCCAATACTTTATTTATACATGTGTTCCACAAGCATAACATGTAGACAGTGATATTCAATATGCTCTGTCTGCAATCTCTTATCCACCGCCGCTAGCATTATGCTTTATACTAGGACAGCATGCTAGTTTGGCTAATAGCGAAACACAAATAAAAATAAGTTTGATTATTAACCTAATCAGTTAATTTGGGTTTCTTTTGAGTGAATATAAAAAGGTTTAATTGAAGAATGAAACAATGATTTGTGATTTTTCCTTCATGTTTTGTAGCAGTGGAAACTAGCTATCCTGGCTACTTCCCCAACTAATTTAAATTAATTCTGTCTAATAGGTAATTTTCCGTAATGCTGGGAGATGCCTCCTCCTCCTGTGCTCCTCTCTTTAGTGGTGTGCCCCAGGGGTCTATCTTGGGTCCCCCCTATATACATGCAACCCCTTGGGCAAATCCTTCATAGATTTTACATTGATTTTTTTGACACCCAACTGTATGTCCCTGTGATACCAGGTACCACAGATGTTTCACACATTTTATCCTACCTGACTGAAATTAAAAATTGGACATCCAAAAATTTTCTACAGCTGAATGACTCCAAATCAGAAGTGATCATAATTACTCCTTCTGATCCCAGCACTGCTACTGTAAATAAGCTCTCCTCTAGTCTGGGTGCCCTATCTAATAATGTTTGTAATGAGGCCTGCAACCTACGAGTTATATTATCATTATTATTGTTATTATTGTTATTATTATTCATATAGTGACTTAACTGTTATAAAAAATGTTCCTGCTCTAGAAACAACATTTAGTTATATTTAAAACATCCAGAAATAAAGTTCTGAATTTATTCCTTATAAATTAATATATTTTCTAAGCAGCAACCATCACTATTAACTACACACCTGTCAATTTCCATGACTGCATCTTGCACAGTTGTGACACTTCGACTAAACAGACAGAAACAAACACCTGGTGAAGAACTCAAAACAGCTTCTGTGGTAGTTCCCGCCACAACAGGTGTCACCAGGACCAGATTTTTCCATGATGACACACACACACACACACACACACACACACACACACACACACACACACACACACACACACACACACACAGACTCACATTGTGAAAACAATATCAGTCGTCACAACGTTGTCATGGCTTCTAGAAAGAGATTAATGGCTGTTCTAATCAACATGCATGCAGTATATGCAGAGGACAATGAAGAATGAAATGAAAATGATGGATCTCTGTGTTCTGACATAACACTGTCTGAGCCATCATCGTCTAAATAAACATATGGTCATCTGCTGTATTGAGTGTCTGTTGACAGAGGGTTTTCATCTTTAACTGCCACAGCAAGAGCTGTGATTACTCTTTTTCAGCCTCTCTATAAATTACCTGGTTTTAGTTTTTTTTTTTGGGCCAAGCTGTCGGCTAAAATGAAAACATATAAATACAGCGCTTAAAAAAGTGCATGAATGGCAGCACAAATTCATAAAGACGAAGGCAAAAATCACAGGACACGAGCAATTTACATGAAGCTCAAATAAAAAGGACTTCAACATGTTGAGCATCACGACTTTTAAATACTGCAAGAGGTTTTACCCACTATAGCGAATACATTTTGGCAATTCAATCCTAAAGTAAATTTATCATGAAAGCAGGCAAAGAGCTAAACCTCACATATGAAAAATCTAAAATCAAATATTAATCTGTGAACCACATATGAACCCTAACCCTAACTAAATGCTTTCCAACTGACTGCTAAAAGAAAAGAGTAATCGAGATTAATACAGTTTCTTATTTAAATCTGACACATTATATCCTCTGCAGCACTTCGTCTTTACGGTGAAGTCTAATAAAAGCTAAACAAAAACATTCATCTAGAGAGACAGCCTCTCTGACAGTTTCTCTAGTCAGTAACAATAGTTGTGCTTCACCAGCACCTGAACTCAGCACACAAAAGCAACTGTGAGCAAAGTAACGGTGCTCGTGTGAGGATAACAAGCTTCAGAGAGGATTCTTATTCTGCGAATACACAGAGAGGTCATCGCAGCCCTGAGATGTCAACATAATTGGCAGTGCAGAGCCGTTGATTTACTTCGAGAGAGATGTGTCATGTTGACGTGGTCGAGAATGGGGCTGCAGGCCTGTTTGATGGGGGATAATGACTCTGAATGAAGCCTGTCGTGGAGGTTTTGGGTCTGTTTGAACAGTAATCAGTGAAACTGAAGTGGTTGTTTAGCTCTGCTTTGAATTTTATTATCAGTGCGCTGCAAAAGAACGCTTGGCAACAGGGTATCCAGAAGTCTGTGAGCAAATCACGACACCCCAAACGTCATAATCATGGACTGTATATTGTTTTTATAGACAAAATCACAATGTTTGTTTACAATAACTTGCGGGTATAACCCCCCCCGTCACATACATAAAATGAAACAGAGGAAACACTACCTCAGTTGGTTTGGCTACCTAAAAAAATTAATATCAGTTTAAGTTTGAGCTAAATTTAGAATATTTCTCTGCTTTACCTCTCTGTCAGACAGCCCTTTACCACAAGGAACTGAAGCCGTTATCTCAAAGCCACCACACTCCACTGACAAAAACAGTAATTTCATTTTGCAGAATGTGGGAGTTGCTGATCTACCGCTGCCTCTGTCAGTTAGTGTGCAAAGTAGAGCAGAGAAAATATTCCAAAAGTAGCGTACACGTAAACCAATATTGATTCTTTTAGGCAGCTCTTCTCAGGTGGCTAAAACACAATTTGCTGCAGCCCTGTCCACAGCAGTACACTGCTTAGCTTCTACATTAGGTTTATCAACGATGCTAGCAAAGCAACACAGCACATAAAATAAGCACAGCAGAAACTTGAGATAGGTTGGACCACCGTGTTTAACGAGTTTGATTTCATTTTCACCGATTTCTGATTTCACCTGTTTCCGCAATAGAAATCAATTAACACCTGTCCACCCCGGAAGTGACTGTTGCCGATAGCGGGACGTTACAGTAGTTTGGTCTATACAGCACCATGCCTCAGAAATAGAGACAAAAAACATGTTAATGTCAAAATACTGAGATTGATTTACCTAACCATACCAACTTAAGGTTTCTAGGTTTTTACCTTTCATTCATTTTTTCCGTAACTGCTTATCCTATTAGGGCTCGGCTGGAGGGGGGCTGAAGCCTATCCCAGCTGACACTGGGCTTTATTAGTAGACTGCAACTATAAAATGAAAGGATGTTTTGCTGCCTCTAGCAGCAGCTACAGTCTGAGAAAAAAATAACTCGGAGAAAAAAAGCGCAGCAGAGCATTGTTAGTGTTAGTGACACTAAAACCTTGAGCTTGCTTAGAAGGACTAAATGCAGAAACCCGCTACTTTTAAATATCCCATGTAGAGAGAGACTCTCACTGCAGCCTGTTTTATTTTGTCCTAAAAATGTCAGCATGCAGCCTCGTTCTGTGGACGATAAATGGGGTGCAGACTGACAAAGGAGGAAATACAGTGAGCAGTGAATGACAACAACCCTGCCCACATTTAAGACTACCGTTTGTGGTGGAAATGCTAAGCGGACCGATGGTCTAGGTACCATGTCTGAGGGGTTACTTTTGGTTCCAAAGTTACCTTACTAATAGTGTTGGGTGGAAATGGGGCTATAGAGACAGACAACCATTCACACTCAGATTCACACCAATTAGCCTGCATGTCTCTGGACTGTTGGAGGAAGTCGGAGTACCCACAGAAAACCTATGTATGAACCCAAAACCCAAGCACAAGGAGAACATGCAAACTCCAAGCAGAAGGGCTCAACACACTCTTGCTGTGAGGTGACAATGCTATCCATTGCACCACTGTGCCGCTAGTTATTTCCTGCTGTAAGAAGTTCATGTTCATGTTCATGTTCATTGTGTTTAACATTAAATAAGTCCTCTTATCAGAACCACATTAAGATGCTTCTATAGAAAAACAGAAAGAAAACAAGAATGAGCCACTGAACACACAAGACAATAAATCAATATACTGATAAAACGGATACATTTAAAAGATTATGTGTGTTATGTGGGTGCTTCATACCAGAGTGCATTGCATTCCTGTCTTGCACATCATGTCTGAAAGCAACATAGTATAAAAAAAGTGAAGGTTACCTGCCACTGAAGTACAGAAAAGAATCTACTTTTCATCAACATGTTTTTACACTGCAATCACAGACTTTTATAAAGCTGGAGGCCACATGGGAAGAAACAAGTGTGAGATGTTCTCTGTAATGTGGTCCTGTTTAGTTACATTACTGCTGCTCATATAGCAGTCCGTCCACATCCACGACCAATATACTCAGCTGAACCACAAAGAACACAGCGATGAGTTATTGCTAAACGACTCCAACATCATCTCTGAATCGTATCAAAGAGGCTGTAATTCAACTCATGCGCTGGTCTGAACGTTTCTGCAACCATCACCTTCAACAGCAGCATGCAGAGATGCATCTGTTTCATTCCTCCGTACCTTCTCACTTAGTCAGTGCTTTTCGTCGTGAAAAAGCAGAATCATTGTTCACTCCAATTTGGCTCATAGAGGGTTTTTTTAATACACAGCACAGCTGGATGCATCAAACATCAAATTCAGATCAGGCAGTCGGGCAGTCACCTTACACACCTCTTATGGCAACTGTAAACGAGTGCAGCTTGTGTGAAAAGGCTTGTTGATGACGTTAATTGTGACATCAACACAGTGCCTCGGACAGTTCGGCTTCTATAACTGTGTTTGAACAGCACACGTTATCGTTTCTATTATTAGACTTATTGAAGATTTGTAAATTAATGCTTTCTCCTGTTAGACGAAGTGATATGTTGACAGGTTTTTGTTTGGATGAGAGCTGTCACTTTCCAGCACTTAGGGCAATCATTACACCGCTGCTCTACCACAGTATGTCAACATACTGTGATCAGTGACTTAACCCACGTATGCTGCACACATGTCATCATATAGCATTATCTACCATTGTCATGCCATGCTAAAGCACTTTGCATGCCAGAGCAAACCTGACACTGAAGGATCCCTTATGATGTTCTATTTATGACATTTGCAAGTTTGTCATGACTCTAAACTGTTGCAGATTAGGCATTTCTGGCACGTACTTTCAAGAGGCACAGCTCCTTGGTGTGTGACGCGGAAATCACTGACCAAGCTGCAGTATTTGACGACTTTGGAATGAGAGGGTTTGCAAAACAAGACAGTGCTGATCAAAGTAGGGCTGCCCCCCTAATAGTCGACCGAACGTTAGTCGACCCGAAAGGTCATTGGTCAGCAAGATTTCCTTGGTCCCTTAATGCCGCCGCACGCAACTGGATAGCAAGCTAGCCAATCAGAGCAAAAAACAAGGTGACATATTCATTGCAGTAAGCCCCATTTGTTTGCCGAACAGTGGGGCTAACTGATATATTATGCTTTCGCCGTATCCCGTCGTCAAACGGCAAAAACGTCCTTCCTGGAAACAAAGGCTTCTACGGCAGTCTTCTGTTCCTCTCTCAAGGAAAAAGATAAGTGTAGTTGGCTTAGCGTTTCTTCCAAAGCTAAACTGAATGGACGCGGTCCTTCGGCAGCTGCCATATTGGCTGTTTACTTTTAGACTCTTGCGGCGCAGCACTGTCCTCAGCATGTTACGCCCGCCCAGAGCCTGCCTCTGTCAGATAGACTGATCCGATTGGTCCGATGGCGATTCACCGGGCTCTGCTCGTCAGGGCCAGATCGCCGTGCGGAGCAAATTTGAATTTGCTAGGGCCGGGGCATCTGGATTTCCAGGTTACTAGATCATATAAAAACCAAGATTTTGTTACTGAGTTGCCTATTTGTCGCCTTAAATGTTTTGAAAAATAAATTTTAGCTCACAGTTTAACTATAATACAAGATTTTTTTGTAACTAGTCAGTTGCCATATTGTTTTCAGACAGGCCGCTCAAAACCAACTTGAAATAGTCACTCGCCAACGGGAGCATTTATTGGTCCATGACGGCGGCACAGTGCATTCTGATAGTTGTAGGTTTTGTTTTGTTTTTTTTACCTCTCCAGCAAAAGCAAATGCCACAGCCTGTTTTATCTGTTTTCTCTGGTCGTAATCCTAAATGCTCCATCACCCTCTTTAGTTCTGGAAATTCAACAAAGTCCAGTTGCCTCCAGTATAGCATTTAGGATTACCATGACCTGGATGACCAAGAATCTTCACTAGCTCTGGTCATAAAGCACTCTACTGCATAGACAGCCTAGTTTTATTAAAAGTCCATCTCTCCAGCAGTGAAATACTTTTTTAACATTAAGCATTATAAATACACCACATTTCAAAAGAGGCAAGCAGTCACACAGTGAGAAAAAATAAATCCTGTATAGAAATCAAAACCTTTCATGCATCAAGATGCATCTATAATCATTTTATCATCGCATTGTAACCCTCTGAATCAAGTGCCCAGAGATCCTCACCCCTCTTATCGCTCCAAACTGCCACTCGAGTCGGTCAAACAATCACAGTAACCTTTCTGTTGTATGTCATTCCCCGATGATGACACAATATAAATGTCACCCCCCTCTAATATGAATGCACCGTGCACCTTTATTACAACAAACCCACAAATGTTGATTGCTTTTGCCGTCCAATCAGAAAGCTCATTTTGGTTAATGGATCTCATCTCTTGCTTCATGAATGTTTGAATGAACACGGCCACATCATCACTTTCTATTCTGATATCTCAAAAAAAAAAAAAAAATCTTGATTCAAATAAATGTAAGAAAACCCACACTTTTTTCATCTGTGGAACTCTGACTGCATATAAATTGATATTTAAAGGTGAGGTGAAACGGGTGGCATGAGACTATATCCTGGAGCGGCGTTTGAGTCTGTAATGGAAAACATAAACATGCTGGTATTATTCATAATGTCAGGTAGGCATATGCACCCTTAAGGCAAGATAGGTAGAAGACACACACTCACACACAGGCAGTGAAACATGCGCTTACATGTAGCTTGATATCAGTTTTATTTGAACAATCACAAGTTTCTTTGATCCTCTGGCTGTTTTATGCACTTCATTTCATTTTCACTGCACGGTCAAATTAACCTTGACTGTCCTCTCAGAAACTGTAACGGTTCCGCTCGTCTGTATCCTCCTTCACAGCACATTGAAGGTTATTAGTACATTTTCTTTACCTTTCTCTGAGCTAAACTCTCGCCGGCTGTGTAGTGAGATAAGGGCCAAGTATCTAAAAATAACCCGCTCAATCGGGGTACAGAGCACGCCGTGTCATTCAAGGTTCTCCTTTGTGCCCCGATACATACATCCAGAGATACCATGTAGGAAACTGTGTTAGATAGCATCACGTCGTCTGTCTTCCTTCCTTTTCTTTTTAAATTGACGTTCCCTCACTTCCTGTACGCCTTCCTCCTACTACTCCCTTGCTTTTCTTCATTCTCCTCCCTCTCCTCCCATTTCCTCCCACTATCACATTGTTAAGATATTTTTATATCCTGTATCATGTTCCTCTTCTGTGCTTTCCTTCTTCTTGACTTTCCCTTAACCTACATTTCAAATCATCTCCCCTCACTTCTCCTCTTTTCGTCGACCTCAGCGCTCCTCATTCAATCACACAAAAGCACCCACACACACTCATCTGAGACTCGGTGCCTCCGCTCCAAGGCCACTTTGCTAACAGCCCGCTACTACTGTCTCTAAGGGTGAGATCAAACATGAGACTAAGGAAAAAATGTCACGGACGATTTCAGACGTCTGTAAGGCAGGCAAGCAAACAGCTTTCACTTCATGTTACCGAACAAGACGCCTTAAAAAGCAGCGTGTTTGAAAGGTGCTAAATGTGTTAATTTGCGGTGCCTTATAATACAATTTCCTGCTGTTTCTTGTCACAAAAAAAAAAGTTGGCATCCTCCGCCAAACACGCACCAGGAGCCCCGTCTCCGTGTTTGATGTGGAAAGCAAGAAGAGAGATCAAAGTCGGTAACAGCTCTTGATTACTGCAGAAAGACTTCTGCGAGTAAGCTGACATGAAACAAAATCCAACCCAGTTGCAACAATGTAAACGCTGCTACTTTTCACACCGCTATTAGTTTTGTTTAGACGACAGAATCACAATTAAGGGACCACTAAGAGATTTGTCAAAGAAAGAAAAGATACTTTAACAGGTTTAAAATAAGCTTCTTTGTAAAACAAAGCACAGGTCCTGCTGTCTGAAAGCTCTGACTATGTGAGGAGAATATCTGCACATAATGTACCGGTTAGAGCTGCTGGTGTTTACTGTACAGTCTGTGGTGAGTTCTGTGCTTTGTTATCTCAAGTCAAGTATGAAAAACAATCATTATACCTTACTGGCAAAAGGAGAGTCCTAAACAATTCCAGCTAGAAAGAGAAGAAGAGATGAAAGAAAAGAGATGAAAGAGAAAAAAATTGGAGTCCGGTGACAGCAGAGAAAGAGAAGTGAACAGTTCGGCCTTTTCAAGCTGGATCACTCTGAAGAAGGATAAAGGATTGTTCAGAGGTGCCGAAATTGCTTGTTTTCAGATGAATGTGAACATTAAAGAATCCACTAAATGAATTAGAAACTTCACAAGTTATTACGCTGATGGTGTGAAACACCGACTGAGGAAAAGCCTTCAGAAAAGATCCACGGGGAAATCAATTAGTGCTCAAGTTAAGTTGTGATTTCATTATCTATAAATGTCACAATAGTTTTAAAGCTGTGTTAATACATAGTCTTTTATATTAACAATAGATTAGACTGTGGTTATGTTTAAGGTGTCACTCATGGTGACAAACCCCTGAGAACAAATTATCACTCCACAGTTCTGTTAGTTCAAGGAAACTATTTTTGGGTCTTCAGCTCATTATTTTCATTTTATGCCCAACAACTTTATTGTTCTTGTTTAGACTCAAATTCTCATCAGCACTGTCTCCAGCCACAGCAGGCAGCTGTCTGCAGCAAAAAAAAAGCTCTGATGAATTCACTGTATAGATAAAATTAACGACTAGTTTGTGAGCAAAGTGGAACATTTAGTAGCTAAAGAGTCAAACACTTCCCTCAGGAGATGGTGGAGGCCAAAACAGAGCTATAAGAAAAGTTGCATGGTGGCCAGAAATACTTGAATAATGATGATGCTGCGGAAATGTCTGTTAAATATGTAAACGAGCAACTGACTGCCAACACAGGGATGGGAATCATTAAGATTTTATCCATACTACTACACTCATCGATACTCTTTATCAATTCAGTACTTTATAGATACTCTTATTGGTTCTTTTCATTTCGATATAATTGCTTTTTAGAAATTGTATGAACTTAATAAAGAATAAATTCACAACAAGAATATTCTAAATGTTGTTTCTAGAGCAGCAACAGTCAATTTTACAACAGCAACGTCACTATATTAATTACATTCCTAACATGACGCTACTGAGCGAAGTTGTTTTTATCAGTCACTGTACAGTCTACAGTGTTATATTTAAGTGTTTTTGTCTTTTGACAACCTATTTTAAGAAGCTGGTTGAATTTTGTTTTTAAAAAATGCTATTTTTGTGTAGCGTTCAATTCAAATAAATAAATTAATTTGACCACTAAATATCAGCACAACTTTTGGATAAATATTAAGTTGGTTCAACTTAATTAAGCTTTTTGATGTTAGAGCAAATTATGTTGGCTGGTCTATAAGGTCAGAGTTGGAACTACTTTAAAAGATGCATGCAAATTGTACCTTAATCTTTTTAACTTGAAGCAGTGAATTCTTTTTTAAAGCGTAAGTCTTTCCTCCTGTCCTCTGTCCTGCTCCCTCTCTGCTGATGTGCAGAAACAAGTGTAGCTGCCGTCAACTCGAGTAATTTGAGTTATCGTCACCTTGTTTCCACTGAGGTCTTTTAACCAAAATGTACAGAAAAAAGAAATGATAACGTCAGAGCTTATCAATACAATTGTCTTTGATAATTTACTGAGTTTTGGTACCCATCCCTATGCCAACATGTTTGCCATGAAAACTTTGTAACGTTATGATGTCAGTTTGGTGTTTACAGCTTTTTCTGCTGACCCAAAGTGGTGAAAAATAAATAAATTACTGCTTTCAGGAAGATGGAGGTTTAATGATACTTATTGCATCCGTCAATCATGAGGTTCTGTATGTTGTTTGTCTTTGAGAAAAAGCTACTGCTAACAGCCAGCTCAAAAAGAAGTGGGTCGTATGGCAGGTTGTCCTGCAAACGGCTTCTTTTTTAACCCGCTGAACCATTTTAAGTGTCTGTACCTGATCTAAATGGCGACACTCAAAGCAGATGACTGTCATAAAACTGGGGGAGTCGTGATATTTTTTAAAGATGGGGATAATGGTGCACATTTGCAGACAGACAGCCACTACGGGTAGAGGCACAGTGAAAAATTAAGTGCGGAAAAAATAAGAAAAAGAGCTTGAGAGAGAAGTTAAAACCATTGACCATATAAAAAAAAAAATACACTGTAGATATAGCCAGTGCAACATCACCTGTTGACTCATGGACTCATTTTGAAGCCTTGAGTTTGGCATTTTGACTGCTGCCTTCTTGGTTTTTGGAGCCAGACCATATTTGGTGGAAGAGTGAGGGCTGGATTTGACTCATAGACTGTGGTGATGCCTCGCAGACAGCCTGTCGCTGGAAGTAGCTCTACCTTTAAATATACCTTTGAGAAATTAGCTATAAACTAGCTATAGGGAACAAAACCGCTTTTTGTACCAGGCTGTAAACATATTTATTTTTTTCTGCTGTAAAGTTGGGCATTTTAACATGGGGGTCTTTGGGGATCGACTGGCTTCTGGAGCCAGCCTCAAGTTTTTGGCACTTTCACGCTGGCTTCATTTTTCAGCCGCAGAGGTTGCCACTTGGTTAAAACCCTGGCTCCTTCCTCAGCGCTGCACAGCTGGCCAATCACAAAGTGAAGTGGATGTGAATGTCAAATGGTCGAGTTTGGAAAGTTACAGAAATGGCTGGACACAGACTTATTCTATGTACTCAGACTTCATGTTGAGATGCTCTTTTATTTAGCTGTTATGAAATGTGTGTGTGTGGTATTTAATTGATCGCTGTAAGTTAACACCTCCACTCAGTTGGTCTTGGTCTCATGACCACTTTTTGAAGTTCTTTGTCTCATCTTGGACTCGAAAGCATTTTTACTCGGCCTTGTCTCGCTCTCAGACAAAGAGGACTCAGGGTTTTATTTCAAGACCACAACTGCCTGCACAAAAAAAGAGCGTAAAGCTCCTTAGTGTTTGTTTGTCTTCGGTTTCTCATAGAAAACAAATAAACCAACATAAAAATTCACCTCTACAGTAACTCAGAGTGAGAATCAGATTCTGTTACAATATTAATAGTTCAACAAAATAAAATCTACCACAAATTATACATTTAAACAGCTCCCAAATACAAAAATGTACCCTGGAATTTATATTTATAAATCAACAGGTGATTTCAAGCTGCGAGTGTCATGTAGGTTTACATTACCAGAGGTTTATGACAAAATCACTGGGCGACATCCACTCCCATGTGCGCACTGCAAGAGAGGAGAGGGAGAGACGCTGTGCTGCTGCCGTAGGAGCCGCTGAATGAGTTCCCTCTGAGCGGTAACTTGCTTAAAGAGTCTGAGATGTCCAGGGCTGTTCATAAAACATTCAGGACGCCACAGTTTATTCCACACTACTGAAGCTGCTCCTTTTTTTGGAGCCACCGTGGAGTCGGTAATAATTTCGCTTTCAGCTATGTTTGTTGTTGCCGTGGGTAACAGTATGACGTCAATGTGAACGAGCTGAAATATCACAAGTATCACGATATGAATTTTTCATAATTATGATATTAAAAACACACACATACATGGCACACGCCTACTCCATCTACTCTGGTCTTGGTCAGGACTCCGTTAAGGTGGTCTTGACTACAGTACTGCTGCTTCCACAACACACCTGGAAAAACTGCTTCATCACTACAGAAAGATGATGATGATGATAGCGCTTTTGTGGTGCTCTGAGGAGGACTTGTTTGGTGCTATCTGAGCAGTGTGTGCCAGCATCATAGTTCATGCAGAAGCACCTGATTTGATTGTTTGGCAGGTGATTTTTGTGCATGTTGTGCTGCTACTGACCCAAAAAGGTGACTGATGGAGGCACTGATGCAGGTTACTGTAAAAGGTAAAAAAAAACAAAAAACGCACTGCAGCCTTATCAGCCAGTTTCTCTCGTTTGCTGCCGTCAGACTAGATGTGAATGTGCATGTGTGTATGCTGAAGGTAGTGTGCGATAGAGAGCACACGGTGAACCGGGGAAAAAGCTCTGGTCATTTTACCGCACCAGGAAGAGAGACAGAGGGGAATAGAGAGAAAGACCAGAGGTCATTAAGCTTCCCAGACACCACTATCCTTTGCAAGTTTAATTCTTTTTAAATGAGTTTAGGTGTTAAATGAACCCGTGTTGGAGCTAAATTAAATTCCACAGCTATCATTAGAAAGGTTTCTATTAAAGAGCCTTGTGTTGGGAAATTGGCTCCAAGAGCATCTTGGCCCGATAAAGGCAGGAATATTTCTAATTTCCTACAAGCTGCACTCGTTTTGACCCCAGGGGTTCAGCAAGGCAGCGAAATAGCCCATTAATCCTATCTGCAAGCAGGCTGCCATAGAAAACCACCAGCAATATGCAACCTCTGATGATTTGTGTGAGGGAACATTGCCACTTACGAACGACGCAGCTCAACATCCCAGCTCTGTTTCACCGTGCCGCAAAGATCCTGAATTATTAACAAAACAATGTATGTCATTCCAGAATTAATTGGCCATAAAAACTCCACAATCCTTTCACCAATTATCCATTATTATCTGTAAACACAACACACAAATACTCACAGAATCATTTACATATCAAATAAATCAAAAGGCAAACACACACACCCATCTAATTTTCGCAAACACCACATACTGTATTGATGAACTGTATTTTAATCACAGAAGTTAAAGACTAATTTATGTATTACATGTATGCTTTAAAAACTAAAAAAAACTTAAACAGACTCCTGATTAACTCCCCAACATGAGATGCTTTTTTCTACCCAGTGTTAATTAATCCCTTTACACAGAGCCGGGTAAGCAGCTAAGAATACAGTTAAGAATACCTTTCATCAAAAACAGGCCTGAGATTACTGCTTCCTTTGTTGTCACCAAACTCAATGCTCCAGACTCTTTATTGTAGTTTCACAGTGCCACAAAGATCAGTGGTCAGGTTACACAATTAACCTTGTTTACCAAAATATTAATGAGGAACACACAAAACTTCTTCAAAACAAAGAACTCGGCTTATCAGTTGTTGAAAGATGCCTGTTTCAAAACAGTCGGGCTGAACAAGAGAAATGTTGATGCACAAGATGGAAAAAAAAAAAGTCGGTGCATTGTGCTGAAATGGTTTGTCAGTTAACAGAAAATGGAGGAAGAAAATTTATTTGCTATAAAATTTGGTAGTTGATTTGTCACTCAAGCCTGTGCAAAGTTTGACTGCTGTTTATTCAAATATATCACTGAGAAGACAAAGGTTTCGATATATTGGTCCTACGTCCCAACCCTCACCTATGGTCAGGAGCTCTGGGTAGTGACCGAAAGAATGAGGTCGTGGATACAAGTGGCTGAAATGAGTTTTCTCAGAAGGGTGACTGGGCTCAGCCTTAGAGATAGGGTGAGGAGCTCGGACATCCGGAGGCTCCGGGGCAGATCCAGGACACGCTGGAGGGATTACATATCTTGTCTGGCCTGGGAACACCTTGGGGTCCCCCAGGAGAAGCTGGAAAGCATTGCTGGGGAGAGGGACGTGTGGAATACTTAGCTTGGCCTGCTGCCCCTACGACCCAGCTTTGATAAGCAGCTAAAAATGGATGGATGGTAACTATGTACTTTTTGGTTTTGGATTGTTGATTGTTGTTGAATTAGGGGATGTCAACGGTTTACGGTTATAGGTTAACCACTGAGAATACTTTTGACCAGTTACGTATGTTGGTCTGTAGGTCAGTTTCCTACTCCTTGAATTTACTGCACTGTGCACCACCCAGGTCTGCCGGGAGAAGGCTAGCGGCACAGCTCATTCAGCGATTACAGCTAGTAACACTGTGCCGACCCAACAGTGTTGCTGTTGAAACACTGTGCCCACCCTCCAGTCTCCCAGGCCACTCTATCAAATAAGCATCTTTAGCGCCTTGATTTTGAGCCGAAAAACCCCTTTGGCATTGTTGACTATGCTATCACTGTTAGTTTTGTTAGCTCTGTTAGCAGTGTCAGCACAACTGGTGGTGCTAACATAGTTATCAATGCTAAGGGGGCTTTGAGGCACAAAAATAAAAAAGAAAGCTGCTTACAAGGGGGCGGCCAGAAGTTGGCCACTATGTTTCAGCAGCAATGCTGTTGGGTCGGGACAGTGTTACAAGCAGTAATCGCCAAATGAGTGGTACGGCTAGTTAGCTCCCACCCGGCCGAGGCTAAAGTTAGCTAACCAGTGGAGACTGAGACATATGATAACAGAGCTACCTGTCTGTCAGCGAGGCTAACACATAAAATAAAATAATAAAGTGAGCGGTACGGCTAGTTAGCTCCTACCCGGCCAAGGCTAAAGTTAGCCAACCAATGGAGACCGAGACATTTGTTAACACGCACATCAAAAAAAAAGACATTTACCCCACAAAGCATTAAAATTTTACCACCTCTAAAGGACGGAGCTTTGTGAAGCAGAAGCACACTGAGTAAATGGGCTGCTCCACTACAAGTAAGGCCCCTTGTACTCTTCATGTCATTTTGCTTTTTCTTTCTCAAAAATTAACCAGTTAGTTATCAGTTAATGGGTGTCAGACTATCGAAAGCAACATTAACTGATACCGACATCCCTAGCTTGAATAAAACAAGCATTTTGATGAATCTACCTACACTTGGGGAACTTGGCATTTTCCACCATTTTGGAACTTTTTTTTTCTATTTTACGAAGATTGCTTGAATGGATATAACTCCAAAAAAGACTTGGACAAAGGCACTGTTAAAATAGCACGACACTTCCTTTTACCTGCCTTCCAGAATGACACATTCTCTGAAGTGTTATCTGAAGTGAGACCTTGATCAGCAGGACAGCATCATATGTCCAAACCTCAAAACTAACAACATCCCATTAGTTCCTGCTTCACCCCCGATGAAAATAATCACAACTGTCTCCTCTGTTGTCACATGAATGTAAAACATGTCGGTTTTGTGCAGAAATAACTGATGCTGTTGTTTTTCCTCTTCTGATGACGTGTTTACTCAGACAGTATATGACTCTAGCAGACGGGGGCAGGTGACGGACTCTACGTCCTGAGGATGCTTGTGGCTTCACAGACATAGACATGGAAAGTAAATTGGTCTCAATGGATTCACTGAGAACTGTCATGGCATTATTAATCGATTATTAAAATAATCAATAGCTGCAGCATGTGCTCCGTACACTGTGCGTATGTATGACAGTGCAGCTCATGAATGTGGACACTGTAACAAAACTAAAGTGACAGTCAAAGAAGGAAAGTTTTGTTTGGCCCTTCTCGCTTAACTTTGCCACTTCCATCTCGTTTGGCTCAACCCTGCACAGCAGAGTTCTTGTGAACCCGAGGCCCGACTCGTCTGACCTCCCTCTTCTTGCCTTCGGCCCCTAGGCCCAGTCCACATCGTCTAATAGAGATGTTGAGCAGAGAGCGCAGAGGGGAGCGAGCTAAAAGTCTCTCTGAAGAAAGAAGCAGATTATATATAGCCACTGATTAAGGCAGAGATGGGAACATGACCTACATGCATAACAACATTTTCTCTCACTTTCTGCTACAGAACAAGCCTCCGTCCAGGACCAGGACTCTACAACTGGGAGAATCACTCTAATTATAACACCAGAGTCAGATTTCAATGCACACCTCATTAATATTTCTCTCATTATTGGGTTAATAATGTTTTTAGAGGCGTGGGAGACTTGGGAGAGCCGGTGGCGTGCCAGCGAACCTTCGTCTCCAGCGCACCTGTCACGCAGGTAAAAAACGACTGCTCTCGTCCACTGTGTCTGTATCGTGTATCAGATTATAGTTAAAACAGATAACTCCCTTTCACACACTGAGCCTGTTCTCAAAATAGCCATTCCCCTGGGAGACTCGGGGGGGATGAGGGGAGGAAGAGCAAGAAAGGTAGAGAAAGAAAGAGACGGAGAGAGAGGGCTTTCTCCTTCCTCATCAATCTTTTGGATCCTGTCCCACTGATGCCAATGACCGTGTATCCGGCCGGCTCCAACAGCGGCGAGGAGCCGGCAGGCAGCCGCAGGGAGCGCACCTCGCTGAGATTCAATCCAGATCCTTTTATCAGCCACCTGAGGTTGATTTAACACCCCTGTTCCTGGACAGTGAAAGTGGCTGATTATACAGCCAGTCAGTCCCTTTTCCCCTCATCTCCCTCAGCTCCAGCACATTATCCAGAACTGCTGCGCTGCGCCGTCTGGGCTCATGCAGACACGAAGAGGACGCAGGGAGGCAGGTCATAAAGGCGAGACAAGATCAAAGGCAATAACTATATATGTGTGTGTGAGTGTGTGTGTATGTGAGTGTGTGAATTAATCAGCATATGAATGTGTATGTGCTCTTTGGGAATATGATCAAAATGTTAAAGACTTGACTGTCAGCTGGCAACTCTCCTACTGATGCAGACCGTCATCTCAAATCCAGTATATTGTTTTTAAATGTGATCTGTTGTCAGGTTAATAAATTGTTTACACGGTTATTAATGTGTCTGTTTGTTTGTGAATGTGTGTTTTTGCCAGAGGCCACATTTTTGAACACAGATTGTGGACTGCACACCCATTCAGTGGGGACGTCTTCTCTAGCTACCTTGCTGAGGAGTTGAAGGTGTGCCGCCTGTCGCCTGTAACTCTTCATCCAATAGCTCACTGTGGCTTTTTCTTCTTGTTCCAGTATTTTTTGCTATATTTAAACTCGATCCACTGTCAAAAATGCCTAAAATGACACATCTTGTTTTCAGAATGCATTTTTAAGAACTGGCTATTGTGGCAAAAACATTGCAAATCCAGTGACTGCTTTAAAAAAAAAAAAGCCACCTCATGTTTTGCCAGCAGAAATCAAAAATAGGGCTTGTTACATCAAAATCTGAAGGAATTTAACTTTAAATCAATCCAAATATGGCCATATGCACACAGACTTACTGGTTGCCACAATTGTGCCACCTTGGAAGTGTAGGATCTACAGTTTTTGAGCTCAAGCTCGACACAGCCGAACTCTTTAAATTGGGTTTGACAAAGGTAAGAGCAGCATTTAAAGGGAGTGATGAAATGCCTCACAGACAGCCTGTCATTCAAGTGGCCCCGCCCTTAAATATGGCCCTAATATTAACTTTGGGCCTTCGTAAAATGTAAACAGGTGAGATATTAAAAAAAAAATCACCCTCTGTATAGCTGTCATGTATGTTAAAGTAAGCCACTGAAACAAAAAAACATTTTTTCTATCAGGCTGTAGACACGTTTGTTTAAGTTTATGGGGATTTAGTCTGTTTTGGAGCCAGCCTCAAGTGGTCATTTGATGAACTGCAGTTTATGGCACCTCGGCACTGGCTTCATTTTTCAGTCTCTGAGGTCGCCGCTTGGTCCTTTCCGTCATGCTGCCAGACTCTTATGATAACAATCTGAGCCTAGTAGCAAAAAACAAGCACTTTTAGTGAGCATACAGTGACGGTGTTGATAGTCCCAAAGATTACATTGCAGCCTTTGTCTGTGGCTGCAGCGCTCATACTGGACCAATTTCAAAAACTGCTGTTCCCATTAGTCACTTAGGATCTGCACACTGTCGGCTCTGAATAGTCTTTTCTTTCTCTTTTCTTTTAAGGCAATGTTTGGATCCACAAGATCTCCCTCACCTTCATCTTCAGGGTTTCTTCCAGGATTTTTTGAAACTGTGGGGGAGGGCTCCGGCGATGACGGGTGGGGACGGGGGGTATTGATGTGAAATTATGACAACTTAAAACTGAATGTTTTTATAAATACACCATTTGTTCACGACACAACTATATACACAACTGTAGCCTAATCTAATGGCGCAGTTTGCAGCCTGGTTGAGAGCACTTTATTTTTCTTGATTTTTTGAAAAAGAGCTCTAAGGCTCTGTCGTATGAGGTGGCCCATTGATGCTGCCTGTTCCTCAGGTCCTCATGTCCTCACCTACACATAAAAACAATTAAAAGTGTGTCAAATCCTGTTGATCTTGAATGTGCTCTTGCACTGACCAGGTTGTCCGGAGGGGGGGCGGGGGGTGGTAAACAGGTAGCAGGTGTCGCAAATTAATAAATGCCCCCCCTTTGACTGCCACTGGCTGCGCACGTGTGTTGTTGACGGTGAAAAACGTGTGCGTCAGCTTCATCGAGTGTACCAAGTGCAGCACGATGCTGGTATATGACAACAAAAAGACTGGGACCTCGACACTTCAGAGGCACATGAAGAAGGCTTGCCATGGAAAAAAAGACGAGAGTCAGCCTTCAATGTCCACGTTCGTATCCTTAAAAGAAAAAAATGTCGGGTTTAAACCGGCTCGGGCTCATAATTAAACGGGCCGCGCCTGCCGGACTCATTTAAGCCATTTTCTATCCATGTTACACAAAGTGATGAGAAGTTAAGTTTCACAGAGTTTAAAACAAAGCCAAGGAGCTATGAGATAACATAAAAGTTCAGTGCCGTTTGCTCAGATGATGACAGCATGATGAAAGTGACAGGAAGAGATAGCGGGAATGTTAACGTTAACATTAGGGTCATTTTCAGTGGCTTGAACAAAAGATGAATCAAACTTAACCTTGCTTAGGTAGGCTACCTTTCTCTCACCCTTTTCTCTCCCTCTACTTTGGACTGTTGTCTCTTTGCCTCCACTCCGTTTTTCAAAATAAATTTAATGACAGCATAGTGTCACATAACATTTCATGATATTTAAATTATCATTTCAAACTCTGATTAAGTATATGTGCGCAAATATAGGCTATATATATATATATATCCATTCATACAATATACTTTACATTGTTTTAACATCTGGAAAAAAAAAAAAAAAAATCAGCATTCTGAAGGCGTGGCAGCTTATTTTGCCGTGGCGGTGCGCCACGATCAATTACATGTAGCGGAAACCCTGATCTTCTTGAGGTAGCCTACAGTGTGCAGATCTCCTTTGTGACCTACAGTGAGTTATACTTTGTCTTGCACCTGTGTATTTTTACCTTGAGGTGCACACACTTGGTCCTCCTTCCATTCGTCACTTTGCCTTAGAGCTAAATTTGGATTTATTGCTCAGATCCCTTTTTTGTTTGGCTGTTCACAATATTTTTTAAATGTGGCCAATATCAGATTCCAGTGGGAACTGGTCTCGAGCCAGAACTGACCCACATGTGCAAAGGGACAATTATAAAGACGTCACATACATCACGCTGTCACACAGAAGTAAACATGGAGGCCACTAAAGTCAGCGTTTACAGTTTCATTTATTAGTGGATGTGCAGTGGAGGCCAGCGTCACTTCACTTAAACAGATCTTAGTCAAAAATTCAGGATGTTAAGAGCTACTTTTAACTGTATCTGTCAGCACCTTCCCTCAAGACTGTGGCAGTAAGGTACTCAATTTCTGCAGGTGATGGAAAAGTTACTGAATTCCAATGACTGCTCAGACTGAGGTGCCACATACCAAAGTGGCCAAAATCAGAACAAAAAAAAGATCTGATTCCATGTGATTTGTGCTGTTTCCAGTGTTGAGAGAAAAAACAGACCTGAGTCACGTAAAAAATCTAAATAAAAAATCAGATTTGGGAACCTTTGCCTGCAGTCTGAACGTAGCCGTACGTGGGATTTACACTTCTGCGTCAAATCAACACCGTACCTTCAGCGTAGACTCTGCGTTGACATACAACTTACGCTGTATCCTACACTGTAACCTGACATGCACCTCTCCAGACATGTAACTATACGTCATACGTAACTATAAGCATTTTAAGTCTTGAGTGTGATTTATCCTGGCTTCATATGAGCAGAGGAAAGCTCTGCTCCTGCTAGGCTAATTTATACAATGTAAAATGCCATAAGCTTGTGCTAATGATGTTAGCATGTTATATTTGTTTGGAAAACGTGTTTAGTATAAGACAGTTGTTTTGTCAGTGAACCTTGTGAGTTGTCATGGAGCTGAATTTTGTAACGTTAATTGCTGCTGTTGTCCCTGGCTTCACATGAGCATTTGTGGAGAAAATGTGTCCACATAAAGACAAGTGCTTTGTCTGTGAATGCTGCGAGTTATAGTAGAGTGGATTTGTGTACTTGTGTCTGAAACTGTCTCTATTAATCCATGTTTAATGTGTGTTTAATGTGTGTTTTGAATCAACTCAACTTTACAGCACTTCACAGAAACCCTGCCGCCGACTAGTATTTTGGAGGTGTAACTGCAGAGTGAGACAGACACACCACCGCACAAGTATAAATGTTCACAACAGCATAAGCTATGGCGTGGGCTCTCCACAAGTTTAAATCCAGCTTTAGACACAACAGCAAGGAACAAAATGATCCAGTTTAAACGATACTGAAGTTTCCCTTTAAGTTAAGTGATGTATCAGCTGGTGGAGGGTTTGAATGGTGGATGGATAATGCAGATGGCAGATTGGTGTGCATGCATGTGTTTGTCTCCAAATGCTTTGGACTTGATAGTGAGCCAAAAACATATTCTAGTATTTTGTGTATATCAGCAGCACATCCGATGAAAGCTTGCAGCTCGTTTTGTGATATGGAAGTAAAAACTGATGGAAATGTACACTGGGATTTGTTTCATGCACTGTACTGCATGTGCTGCAGTTTTGATATTTCTCCCCCGTGGTGTTTTATGTGCATTGACAGATGGGTTATTGGTGACCTCATCACCTCGGCATATGTCCCTTCAGCAGGTGAGCAGATCGACAGGCGACAGGCAGGAGGGAACACTGAGCCTTATGAAAAGCTGCTGGCTGTTCACTTGCAGTTGTAATTATGACCAGATTAGCCTCTCTCGCTGCACATTAACGAAACAGGACGAGGTCAGGGGGGCACGTAGTGTACTAAGCACTAGTATTTGAATATATTTTATTTTACCTACTTGCTTTTGTTAAGTTTGTGTGGGTTGCAGTTCTACATGACAAAGGCTGTACTGTACCCTGTTATACATATTTATTCTATGTTCACGGGGGGAAAGCTTGTGATTTGGTTGTTTCGATCAAAGCAGGTTACAGTGCATGGTGCTGCAAACAGCTGGATACTGTGCAGAGCACATTCAGATGTGTCAATTTAAAATTTAGATTTTTGCCTGTGTTGAAAATCCCAAACATTCTGAATTTTTCCAGTAAGAAATTAAGCTTTCCTCTTGTTTATCAGCAAAGAAATGTGGTCACGTCTTGTTTGGAAAAGCAGAAAATGAACAGATTTTCATCCCTGAGGAGCACAGAAAGTCTGAACATACAATATTCTATTCGTTTAGGTTTTGTTCTGGATTTTATGTGTTTGATCTGGTGCTGAAACATGTTAAAAATGCGAGTGTGAGGCTGTGTAGAGAGAACATGTTGAACCCGAACGTTCACAAAATGATTGCATGAGCCTTGAACATGCACCAATTCACAGTTTCCCTGATTTTAAATGACTGTCCTCGGTTAGCTATGAGGATCGCTATTGTCGCAGCTGTATAGACTCTCAGTGCTGCTGCCCATTGTGTGTCGGACATAATGGCTTCACACTCAAAAACACTGTGCAGGGTTCACAATTTACATAATGCTTTCACCTTGGCATTTCTATCCTTTTGTATACATGATACAAAAGACCCTCTTATAACACACCAAACACACACAAAAACACACACAAATACTGTAGCACAGGTAAGGTCATGCAGCCTTTTAAGCCCTTATGCTGTAGAGAGACTAATAGAGCTATTCTGGTCTGGAGATCCACACTTGACTTTTCATTTAGTTTCCACGTCTTCATTCGTGAAAAGACCAGTCTTTGACACTCTGATCGTAGTCCCAAGACAAAACGACTGCAGTAACTACCATAAGTCACCTTAAAAAGGACGCAAAGTTTCAGGTCTGCCAGCAGCACAAGTCGCTCCTCAACAGGGAAAGTAAGCACACATGGTCACATCACCAGGTATCTTCTTAAAGGTCAAACGAGGTGCAACATGACAGCCCACACATACGCCTATTCAGTATTCTTAGTCTCTGAGCAGATCACTCTCAGTAATCAACACAGCAGAAAATAGAGCGCTTCTGACACACTATTAACAGGTTTAAAAGCTCTCAGTCTGTGGTCCATTCTGGAGAAGTATATCTGTAAAACACATTTCTTTGGCAATGTGGATCCATGTTAATAGTTAAAGGATAGACCCACATTTTACAAGTCCATTATTATCCTTAAAATTCCAGTCCTGGTTTGCAATTCAAATCCAGCGTGGGAATAGCGGACTCTGCCACTGGCTATGAAAAGTGCTATATAGAGAGGTAATTACAGAAACGTAAGGCCTTTAACTTTAAATCAATACCCAAATGATCATATGCATGGAGTTATTGGCTGCCATAATTGTTTCTACTGTCGGTGGTGGCTGCGAGGAGATTCCTTCCCAGCACAATATCAATTTGAGTTGGATGAATTGAATGGACATCTTCCAGAATTACAGACTTTTGGTTTGAATTCTGTTTGTGTTTCCACAGTGTTTCCTCTCAAAGCTGCAGAGAGAAAACAAAGAGAGAATCTGTACTAAAAAAAAATCTGCAATTTGTTGGTGAATTGATTAGCTGCAAGACAGGAATATAACAGTGAATATGAAGGTGCTTTACGCCTTGTTGAACGGACGTGCCATCTGGTGAGGAATGCGCTCTTTCACCTGTGCCTGCAGCAGCAGGTACCCGCCTACCTTTTGTATTTTGCTTGGTTTAATTGGTTTATTTATAGCTGTTATCTATTGACAGCTATTATAATGGATAACTGATAAATCATCTAAAGGTGGAGTGTGCAAAGGCTGTTGATATTTAAACTCCACACCCAAACTTGTATACCATAAAGCCTCAATTAAACACCCAGTTCCCTTCACTAGCCTCGTGTGGCTACACGTTTGACAAATAAAGGCCTGTCTCAATTAGAGGCCTGGTCTGGTTGCCAAGCAGTTCATTTTTATCGCACTTCTTTGGATCTATAAAATGAGGTCGTTGGCTACCCACTTGAGCCAACATTAGATGGCTGTTTAGATCGCACATACAAATAGTATCATTTTGTCAGTGTGGAGATGCCACATAATGTTAGCTCGGTTAGATTCCATTAGTGGTGACTCCCGACCTCTAAAGTGGTCATAGAGTCAGATTATGTGCCCATTCCTTGATTACCTGGTATGCTATTTAAATTTCTTTAGTCCATAAGGGTTCTCAGGTCAAAAGAATCAAAAAGGTTTTATCATAAAAACGTAACGCAAGTTATGAATATTGTTTTAACAGGATAAAGTGGTGTTGTGTTGGTATGCTGGGTGTTGTAACGCCCTCTCTCTTCGATGCCTTGTCTGTTGGAGCTAGATCAAATTAATGATACATAGTTAATGGTAATCGAAGCCTAATTTTTACACAAGTAATATTCATACTATTTCAAATAAACAATTTGATCTTATTTCCTATCTTTGCTAAGCAACAGCTTTGTGTTAAAGGAATTAAAGGTCCCATATAGAGGCCTGTCTCAAATATAAGCCCGTTGAGCTCAGTGATTTAAGCAAATAATAGCCTGGGCTGTTAATCGAAGTTTTACGGTATCCCTCTGGTCATTTATGACATTTATCGTCACTCTTGCACCCATCATTTCCTTTCCTTTCCTCTATACTGTGCACAAGCACTAATGCGTCCTGTTGCTGTATCGACGGCACAGAGCGGACAGCTTTCACTGAATGTGACAAAAAGTGTATTGGACTAGAATCGCTGACTGTACCAGTGAGTCGTTCATCAAGGACAAACCCTGATATTCAGCGGTTCCAGCTTCTTTAAAGATATTTTTTTGGGCATTTTGCCTTTAATGGATAGGACAGGAAAGTGTGAAAGGGGGAGAGAGAGGGGGGATGACATGCAGCAAAGGGCCACAGGCTGGATTCAAACCCGGGCTGCTGCGGCAACAGCCTTGTACATGGGGCACCTGCTCTACCACTAAGCCACCAATGCCCCAGTGGTCCCAGCTTCCAAAATGCTGCTTTTCTCTGTTTTGTAGAGTTAAAAACTGAATATCATTTAGTTTTGGACTAAAAAAGAAGCAATGTAAGGACACCAGCTTCAGCTCTGGGGAATGGTGATAAGCATTTTTCACTATTTTCTAAAATTTAATGTACCAATCAATCATGCAAACAGATTCCTCTATGGTGTTAATAATCATTAGTTACAGCTGGAGACTGTGCCTTTGGAAGACATCCATATATCTTGTCTAACTGAACTGCTGAAGCCTCCTGAAAATACCTTAAAAAAGCATTTTTTGACAAAAAAAGAACAGTGGATTTTGTCACTCATCACAAACTTTGGAATCATGTCACGGCAACACCTCACTCCCAATTTGTCAGTTTCCCTCTAGTGTCAGTTTTGAATGCTCAGGGGTGGCATGTCGATTTCCACTCATTACATGCATTATTTATTCATCCTTTTCATTTTCCATAACTGCTTATCCTGTGGGGGGCTGGAGCCTATCCCAGCAGACACTGAGTGAGAGACGGGGTACATCCTGGACAGGTTGCCAGAATTAAGTCACCAATTAACCTGCATGTCTTTGGACTGTGAGAGGAAGCCGGAGTACCCCCCAGAAATCCCACGCTGACACAGGGAGAACATGCAAGCTCCGCACAGAAGGGCTCCGCCACCCAGGGGTTCGATTCCCGCACGATGGGTTCCACCACGAACCCTCTTGCTGTGAGGCAACAATGCTAACCACTGCATCACTGTGCCGCATTAGGCATCATGTTTTTTCAAAATAAACGTCTATGTCCACAGGAAACGTCGGTTTCATCACCAAAACTACTTTAGGTTTAGGCGACAAAACTACTTAGTTAGGTTTAGAAAAACGATTATGGCTTGGATTAAAGTAAGTATGTTTGTTATGTAACTTAAGTAAAGTGACAACATGTGTCACGTGATGTTAATTATGTAACATAGTAGTAACCAGTCAGTTTCATCCATTACATGAATAGCGGCCTCCTCAGTGAAAGTCCTGTGTTTGTTTGATCTATCCACCACCTGCCCTCTGACCCTACTTGGACTTCCTTGCTCTTTATACTACACCGCAAATGACTTTACATTGGAGTTATCTGAAAGCCCCTTGCCTCTCTTATAAATGCTAAAGGGTGCCTTGTGCATCACAATCAGACTCCGATGGCCACTGACCAAGACGACACCCTTGGAATGAAAATGAGTAGGAGGAATTACTGCTTTTAATTTTCAGACAGACTTCAAAAAAGTGAATCTATCCTTTTAATGCTTTTCCTGCCTGATCATACAGACAGTCATTTATCATCAGGGATATCTATTACTGAAGCCATCAGCTTCATTTTTACTGTCATGCCACATTATTCCAAACGGCAAGTTTTGCATTTACATATACTGCATTATCTACAAAGAGAGCCGCAGAGAAAAACTGATTTTTAGGAACTCATAACTATTCTTCCACTGTGCCTTCATAATACTTCACTCAGCCAAACTTCGGGAACACTTTCAAGTTCACCCCGCCATTCATGGTGCCGAATCTCAGCGAGCTTGTGTGAAAGATTAAGAACAGAGGGGAATCATAATAAAGGTGACAGAGGAGATCTCATGGGACACCTCGCCTCCAGGCACACGGCAGACAGATCCGACTTTATAATGCAGTTAAATTAATTCCTCACAAGGCATTTTCACGCCGAATGCCTGGGCCATAAATAATCCTGCCTCTAGTGTGGTCCCAATTCAGAGGACAGGAGTACAGCACCGAGAAAAAAAAATTAAACTAAACCACTGTTCATCCGAAGATAATAAGGAGATGCATCAGCTTAATCTCACAAGGGTGCAGAGGTGGAAATATGATTAAGATTTGTTCGTTTATTGGATAATTATGAGCGATCTGACCAATCACATCTGATCAGTATGATTTTAATCACAGCTTTGCTCTGTGTCTGAAGCAAAAGATACATTTTGAAAAAGACAGAAACACTAAATATAGCTCAGTGGAGTCCTTAGTGTACACACAAATCTGTGTAGTATCTGGGCATCTTTTCAGCACTCAGATGTATTGTATGCATTCAGCCACTGTCTCCTTATTTGGCGAGCTCTAAGTGAGGCAAACAAAATGCCACGAGTGTTTGTGCTGGTAGATAAATGCCACACTTCCCACCATTACTCACAATGGCAGCCTCAAATAAGCTGTAGCGTGCTGAAGTAAGGGGACAGGCTGTCTTAATACTCATTTGAAATTCAAAGTGGTTTTCATAAATTATTCAATTTCCAAAAAAAAGAAAAATCCACCCAGTGCATCTATTAACATCAGAATCGATAGTTTTAATTCTGAGACAAATACAAATACAGTAAAGCAGCACGAGGGACGAAGGGTGCTTACAGTGTGTACATGTGTGTGACTGTATTTACCTGTGTGTGTGGGTGTGCATATGTCTGTTACTCACCCCAGCGTCGTCATGGTGACAATAGTGTACCAGAAGGAGGCTGGGATGCTGGTGAACTTGCTGGAGCTGGAGCCCTTCTCTGCGTAGAACATGACCGTGGCGAAGATGATGATGGCCATGGTGAGTGAGAAGAGGAGGAAGCCCAGCTCTGATGCACAACTCTTGAGTGTATAACCCAGGATCCGCAGGCCCTGCGAGTGACGGGAGAACTTGAAGATGCGAAACACTCGAAACACGCGCAGCGTCACGAAGGCGCCGCTCACGTCCTCGTTGTTGGTCATCACCAGGCCGATGTAGTACGGCAAGATGGCCACCACGTCGATGATGCTCATCACCGAGCGCATGAATCGGTAGCGGCTAGGCGCGGCAAACAGGCGCAACAGGTACTCCACTGTGAATATCATGACGCAGGCCGTGTCCATGCAGAAGAACGCCACAGTGTAGCGTTCACCACATGGCATGTCTTTCTGGTTGGCGGTGGAACCACAGGGCACCGTCTCCACCACATTAGTGATGACCGAGATGGCGATGAAGAAACCAGTGACATAGTAGAAGACCAGGGCCATGGTGGAGGTGTGGGGGTTCTCAAAGGCCCGCCACATGGTCTCCCTGAAGTTCATGTTGGGCAGCTTCATGTCCTTGTTTTCCTCCTGATCATCCTGCAGTCGCTCTATATTCTCCCTCTTCCTGTCCTTGTACTCTTCGTAGCAGCAGTCGCCGATGATCTCGGGGATGATGCCGAAGAAGGTCAACTCTTCATCGTAGGCTGAGATGCACTCGTGGCGGGGGTAGTGGAGCTTCCCTGTCCGGTAGAAGTTGAGGATGCTTCTGAAGGCATCAGGGTCCCGGTCAAAGAAGTACTCCTTGATTTCCTCATTGTAAAAGAAGTCTTTTTCAGAGCTGCCCAGCAGGGTGTCTGGGTAGCGGTCCAGAGTGGTTCTCCAGGTCTGAAAGCGACGGCCGCTGACATTGAGGATGATCAGTTCGTCCTGTCTCTTACTGTTGTCCTTCGGGGCAACAGGCATGGGGCAGTTGGCGACGGGCATCCAGCCGATGGCCGCTGCCCTGGCAAAAGGGAGCCACGCTGCTACTCCTGCCGCCATCGTGAAGTCTTCAAAGTAGTCCTCCTCACCTTCAGAGCCGAGTCTCCACAAAATCAACTGACATCTGAGGGAGAAGAGACGGAAAGATAGAGCTGAAAAGAGCAGCACACTAAATGATCAACCGCATTATCAGTGTTTGACATCACGGCACTAGAAAAGCTCATGACATTTTGAGCTCAAAATGAGTTTTCCTACTTATTAAATCTCCAGTCACTCTCCTCTGCTTTCAGTCCAAGTCCACCCAAAATGTCATCCAAATTTGAGGGAAAAAGCTTAAATTTGTCATCAACAAAAGCACACTGCCTACGAGCCAACCCAGGCAGCACACAGGTAAAGGTGGAGCTCAGGTTTGAGCCCACAACCTCAACAAAAAAATCATATGAAATATATATTTCAGCTGGTATCTAAGAGTTTATTTTCACTGAGACTGCTCCCAATTTGCTGCATTTGGGAACTAATTACTTCTGTTTTGACCTTCAGCCCACATTTGCCACTGATGTGAGAAACTACAGCTACATGTGCAGTGAATACAGTGCGGTCACTCAGTTACACTAACAACATCAGCAGCATCAGTGAAGACACAAGTACAGACCCACTGTCTCTGTCCTGAGCAGCATCATTAAGTGACGGACAGGGAGACGCACTGACTGTCAGGGACTGAAACAAACCTGTTGCACCGGAATAAGAAGGCAGCTGCTCCAGATTTATATATGTTGTAATGTTAATACACACATTATCACTGGGTTTGTTTAAAAATCAAATATATTAATCATTTTAGAAAGAACCTGACCTATACTGGCTAGTGGAAAAATACATTAAAAGTCATTTGAATGTTTACACATACCTTTAAAATAATAGTAACATACAGTTTGGTGCACTGAAAGTACTTTCCCATGCGCATGGCTCACTATCTAAACGCACCTCTGCTCATATTCTACTCAGAATATTAAGTGAATGGAGGGAAACACATAAACGCGCTCACCGATAAAAGTGGAGGGGGGAACAAAATCCCAACTCTTCCAAACAGAATCAGAGTTTCCCTAAAGATCGAGTCCTCAGTTAACAAGTGAGAGGATCCATCCAGCGGGATGAAGCAGCGAGCGGCACCTCTCCTCTCCTCTCCTCGTCGGTCGGTCGGTGGGCAGACCCCGGCACCGAGCAGAGCGCCAAAACGCGGCTGATGGAGCAGGATGAGCGAGTGTGTGGGACCACAAGACTCAGAGGAAACGGTCTGCAGCGGGATTCGTGGACGTCCTCTGACGGTTTTTTTTTGTTGTTTTGTTGTTGTTTTTTTACATCCTGACTCCTTTGTTTCCCCGTCAGTGTTTGAAAAGTGAAACGTGATGGAGAGGAGCGGCGCGCTTCCCCTTTTTCTCCAGCACAAAGTACAATGTGCGTCTCTCCTCTCACTGTGCCAGCTCTGCGTGATCAGCCCTCCTTCCCTCTGCCTCACTTTACCATCATATGTGACAGACTCACCCTGTCACTTTGACTGCAGTCAGTACTGTGCTGCTGCATTACTCAAGCATTACATACCATTGTATTGTAATAGTGATGACGGGAGATTAAAAAAGTCACTGTAGTGCACCTATTATGTTGAGAGAAGAACCAAAACGCTGCCATTGCAGTTGCACCAGTTACTGGCCTGACTTGTAAACTAATAATTTATGATGGATAATAGTCACACTTTATTACTCATACAACATTTTCCCCATGTTCCAGAAAGGGTTTAACATGGACGGATTTAACTTTTTGAGGGGCCCAGGGCTAAAATGAGCTGCTGGGCCCCGATAACCCCCCACTCCTCACTTTTGTCTGAATCAAGGATTATTTTTGTTATCAAGCTGTATAACTACCTAGAGTTGGTTCATGATCTCACAGCAGCATTTACAAGCAGACCACATAAAATGCCTTGTGTGAGAAAGCTGCTCTTGATTGGTCAGAAATTCCATGTGGGAAAAATCCAGGAAGTAAACAAAACGTTGAAGAAGAGTACACTTTTTGACACTTTCTAATGTCACAATGGAGGGACAACTACGCAGGTTGATTTTAGCGCTGCTCATCGTGGACTATATTGCTGTCATTGTTCATTTTAATCAAACCATACAGTTTGAAAACGAGGCGCGGCTAATGTGTAATGCAGCTGCAGTTGGTTTGGATCGAGGTCGGAACATGTTCTCACCACTGGATTGAGACCACCTCTTCAAGAAGGTCTCAGTACGGTTGTTTTGGTGCACACCTGAGTGTGATTGCTGTGTTCACACCCGCCAAAACGAACCATACTTAGGGGGCAAACGAACTTGGGTTCGATTGAACCAAACCAAACAGGGCAGGTGTGAAAGCACCCTAAGAATTTTCCTAGTCGACGAACAGTCACCATTTAGGGCCATTAGTCGACTAGTCGCCCACATGTTTACGATATCAGTTCAATTATTAAATGATATATTTTGGGCGGGGCAACACAATGGTTTGAGTTGAAGGTGTGAGAAAGAATAGTATCAGTAACATTGTTAGCACTGTGCTACATTACAGAGAAATACCAAACCGTACTAATGAACCTTCATTAATATAGGCCTATATTTTATCTACAAGTGCACGTCACACACTGAGCGAGCCGCCTGTTAATGACGCTGTGGGCAAAGCAGTAATGATTGTGCTAAGTGGCTAATGGGCATGTAGCTACTTCCATGTTTCAGATGATACGTCATGTTTGTAGTCGACCAGTGAAGATGAGTTTACATAGTCTGGGGCCATTTAGTGGCCGTTTTGGTAAGGAACTGGAACCAGGGCGAGAGAGACAGGATCCAGAATTCGATGGATGCGCCTTTCCGTCAAAATAAAAGCACCAAGCTAATAAAAATGCAGTGAAACTTTTTAATTTAAAGAATATAATTTACAAGACAGGCCCAAGCCATTAAGTTAATCGATTTTCTTACACCCCTCATCATCCCAAATTGATGGTGCGCCAGAATTTAAGGTTTTACTTTGGTGAACACTTTTACTTCGGTAAATTTGGTGAAATCTGGATCCGCTCTCTAGACCAGAACCAGAATCCAGACAAAATTCAGAGTGAATGGAAACCAGGCTCTTGGCCATACGTGAAGAGCCTGGTGACGCGAGGCTAGTTTACATATCACCTTGGGTTCGTCCTTCACCTTCTCAAAATGATCCCACACTTTGGATTTCCTGCCCAACATGTTATTAACTAGCCTGTGGAATAACCGCAGGTACCAGCCCTGCAAATTAACATGACTTATTTCTGATTGCTGAGCGTGGCCACTTCCTGTGTCTGTCCTTGTCCTTCCTCTGATCAGAATAGTCACTCTTATGACTCTAACTCACATTGGGCTCTGTTCTATAGTGAATTGAATAGTGAAAATACAGTAAATGATTCCCAGTTTTTCTGGAGACCCCTGGAGCGACTAAAAGGACCCCTGGGGATTACCAGACTCCTGATTGAGAACCACTGGGTTAGAACCCTGATTATAAGTCAAGCTCTGCTTTTCATCTACATAGATTTGTTTTCACAGTCTGCACATGTTCATGTCTTACAAGGGAAACATTAAAATACATGCAATACATACTCCAGATGTACACATACACACTCATTCACGAGTTCACACGCTCACATATCCACACATAGAATTCACTGGGGTATTTTATGAAGGCTGATGTAGCAGAAGAGATGAAACATATCTTCCTCCATTTTTAAAGTCCTGTATCTGAGGCCAGACTGAAGTAATGTGAAGTGTGGATTGAGTGGGTAATGAGTGTGTCTTGCTACTGTGCGTGCCCTGTGTGATGGCTCTGTTGTTGAGGTCTGAGAGGTCAGGTGCAGGGAGGTTAATGGTTTTGAGGGTCATTCAAAAACAATTTTCACAGTTGTGAAAATGTAAATGTCTTTTCCTTGAGTATATTACAACCAACATTGCAGTGGTTGTTGGTTGGGGGGCAAGCCGCACAAGGCAAGGCAAGTTTATTTGTAGAGCACAATTCGTACACAAAGTAATTCAAAGTGCTTTACAGAACAAGAAAATGCATTAAAATCACAAAACAAAATAAAAACATATGCACAGAGATATGCGTTCATCAGCCACTCGACTCAACATGCAAACCACTGTAAACTGCATTACAGAAGCAGCACAAGCACAAGGACAGCGTGCACGTCCAGCTAGGCAAAATCCCGTTGTGTCTCTCAAACGTATGTTTGTGTGTGTGTATGTTTAAGAAAGAGTGACAGAGAGAGGGGAAGAGAAAGTGGAAGGTGGACTATTGTTATTAATAACGTACTTGGAACGCCAGGTTATCACTTTTTGACCCGCCTGCCAGAGCCCATGATATTTATATCATGTTACCAGTGATTTAAAAAGCAAAACAAAAAGAGCAGTCAGCCCAGTGGATGTGAGCAGATATAACATCCATTGACAATGGCATCGTCCAACCAACCCTTACACAAGTCTCCCTTTATCAAACGTAATATTCAGAAAAGATGTTTGGTCTTGTATTTAGGCAACGAGAATAGAACAGAAATAAGGTCTTAAAACTAGGTCTCAGTACATCAAAGTCAGGAAATATAGCATAGAAATTTAGCTCAAGTGCTGGATTTCAACGACTTCAGAGTGAGACTGGGTTGTAAGAGGATGTAGGCAAACTCCTACTAACTATTGCACAGTTTTCATTTTTCATGACATTACCCTCGCTTTAATCTTTGTTGTTAATTGGTAACCGCTAATAAATACGACAATTTGTAAAGGGGCAAGTAAAAACTGACTTTGGGCAAGAAGATTTCTGACCCACTAGCCCAACCAGGCAAGTGAAAAAGAATTGTGAAACCCTGAAATGTATTTGGTATCACATATTTGCTTTGGGCAAAATATTTTCTTATCTGTGTTTCTTCCAGTCCAGTATGGTTCTCAGCTTTGAAATATTCTCTTCCAGCATCTGGGTTTTGTCAGTGTCTGACGCCGCAAGTCACTGCCCAAGCGCTGGATTTTGATGACTTCAGGGTTGGCTGGGTATGCTTTTGAAAACTGCATGACACCACCCGTTAAAATTCCAATGGATTTATGCGATTTAGGTATTTTCTTGCAAGTTTAAGAATTACAGAACCATGTAAGTTTATTTGGAAACATAATACATTCATATCAACTTTTCCAGGGTTTGAGTTATACTGCAATATTTCAATTAGTAAGAGATACTTCTCCAACATTTTTTGTATCAACAACTGGCCCCAAAGTCTGTTACACAAGTCTCAAGTATTAATATTAAACCAGTACTAAAAAACTTCATCCACCATCATTTTTCTCAAACAAGCCTTCATCATCAAACTGTGAGCACAGCATAGAGTGGGTGTCAAAGGAGTCCCTATAGAGCCTCGTCATCAGAGAGAAAGACGCAACGAGCCCCACTGGCTCTCCCTCCTATCTCACACTTCAATCCCAGGCAGCATGGTCTGTACATACTACATAGGCACCTCGGGAGACTGCTGCGGCTAGATGAGGAGGGTCTTTGAATGGGTGGCCTTGTGTGTGGCGGTTAGGGGAGAGGGAGAGGCAAATAAAGGGGGAGAGTGACTGAGACTGTGTGGCCTGGGTGTTAAGACAGATAGGCTATTGATGGACTCCAGTACACTCAGATGTTCAGATGAAGTTCTGGCACATCGTGTAAAATATTCATGAATCAAGTCTTTGAACATTTTTTAAGTTGCAGGGAGTCTCACACAAAGAATCTTGCTTTTGTTTCATCTGTGGTCTTTCAGCACCGCGGAGTCGAAGAATGAAAATATTTTTAGGTTCTTTTTTTTCCCCTTTAAAACAGTGGATTTTCTCTGTAGTGTAACCACTTGTTTTTCAGTGAGCATTGAGTACACTTGATGCATGGACCCTCTGACATCATATCATTAAAGGAGAAATCTGAAGACATGAATTCATACCATACAGACATCTTTAGTTACATCACTGCCTTCCCTGCATTCGCACATTTAAAAGAAATATTAGTGCATACAGCTCGGAGTAAGATTAAACGATACAGTTTGGATTTTTGAGACCGCCTTCATTGTCTTCAGCAGAGTCAGTCTTTTAGTCTCTGATTTTTTTTTAATGCATCACCTCAATCTGCCAAACGCCGATATAATCTTGCCTGCGCTGCGGATCATTTTTCCCACTCTCACTCCATTTTGTGACACGTTCAAACCTCTGGGGTGGCAGCTGAACTTTAGAGAAGAACACTTACGTGCAATTTTTCACAGTACTTTGCATGAGATTATGACAGTAGAGGCTTTCAAATATTCAAAAAAGAAGGATATATTGAAACAAAAAATAGACAAGATGAACTAAACTGCTTTTTCTAGAGAGGGAACCTGGTATGCAAATATGTTTGCAACTGAATAATTGTGTTAACCCCTTTTCAAATGCAATGCACTTGGAGGTAATGCAATTTGTTTACTGCAGCGTATTATGTTTAGCCTGTGCTAATCCATCAGGGGGTTTCACAGTAAGTTCCGAACTTTATTTTGAACTACAGGGGAAAACAAGATGTTAGTTACTGCTCATTTACAATAAATTCTCATTTGGATGGCTTTTCAGTACATTTAATTGTTCAGACTTATTTAACTCTAATTTCCACTGATAAAAAGCAAAGCAAATAAAAGTAAAAAAGATCATACATCATCCAAACAAGCACTGATAAGGCGAAATTTAATCTTTGCAGGGAGCTGGCATTTAGAAATGCAGGTATAATCCGTCACTGTTTATCAGGTATTTAAATCTTCCACAGCAATTGGCGTCATTTCTGTAACAGTTCATCATCCAATTTCTGTTGACCAGAGCCAAAGCAACAGCTGAGATTTTACGCTGTTTTTCATCTGGCTGTCCTGCACCTGGGGTCGCCGCATGCTGATTGGATGAAAGCCAGATCTTATGAATTATAGCCCCTTACACACAGATCAACTCCACGAGGGTACAGGTCCTGATACAGCCTTCATCTGCTGTGTCTCATTTTGACTGAGACATTCGAATTAGATTAGATCTCCACAATAACATCTTCTGTTTAGATATTTGATCATCATTATGTCAGAAAGTTATTGTGTCAGGGTTATTTTGTGTTCAGTCGCCTATCCTTCATGAGTTCAGGGTCTTATGAACAAACACTTTTTTCTCTGCACTTCTGGAGTTGAGTCCACGGGGAAAACACTCTGCAAAGACTTAAAAGCACAAAGAGATGGTTTGTGCTGAAATGAATAGGAAAGTACCTTGAATTCACAATAACCCTGCTCAGAACTTTTACAAACTGTCACCTTCGCCTTTCGAGTCAAAGTGAATGGAATTCGACACATCTTGGGTCTATAAGCAAGCTTCAATATTTCGCTGTAGCTGTATGTTTCCATCTTTCATCTTTAATGCTGTGTTTGATGAAAACAAGCTGAACTTTGTAAAGCTGCACAAATCAATATTCTTATACCAATGGATGAAGTGACTATATTGACAAAGGTGTCACTTGTAGTGATGAATCCAAAGAGAGTTTTCATTGGACTCTGGGGTTCACTCAGCTGCACAGAGCGTTTTGGTGTCTTTTAGCTTATTGTTTTGGTCAGATGTTCTTTGACTCTAGCAGACAGAAAAAGCAAGCAACTAGCTAGTGACAAGTGCAGGAAGGAGCTGCTACAGAGCGAGATTTATCAGAGTTGGCAGAGACCAAAACAGAGCTAAAAGGAAAGTAAAAACTGGTCCTACATTAATCAGGTGGGCAGACACACAACTCGAAGTAAATACTGATGTTGCTCCGTGTGTGCTGGATGTGTAAGCAACTACAGTTTAGACGTCTCAAGTCTACAGGTGCATGAATGGTGGTTGGTTTCTTAAGGGTTTTACTAAATACAAACTTGGTAATAACTGACTCTTAATGATTAATTAAAACACTGACTATTTGTATCCATTCCTTACTTAAATGTTTTTGCTCAGTCATTCATTAACTTATTCATTTACTCAAAAAAATAATGATAAGGTGCAGCCTCAGAAGTGGTTAATGTTTTATTAATTAAAGGGGAACTCCACTGATTTTACACAATGTATTGAGACGACATTGCCTTCACATATGGGACATCTGCTCTACCCACAAGCCACTTGACGCCCCTAATTCCTATTTTTAATAATTTTTCTAGATCCCGGCCAGACCCTGACAGACTTTCAGATTTTTAAGTCCAAACCGGACCCGAGTCTGACGCAGTTTGCTACCTGACATAGTCATTGTTACTATGGTTACAGCTTGTCTGTTTACCGTGATCACGCATGGACAGCGTGTAAATGACCACCAAAAGGCTGCTGTTACGCAGAGTCAAACACGCTTGTCACATGAATAACAAATTCCAGCACTTGAATAGGCCGTAGCACAACACAGCAGCATGTCAAGTGGGCTGACCCGAACTGAACCCAGCAAAATTTCTGATTTGTTATCCGAACCCGGCAAATATTCCAGGCACTAAACTGATCAGTTGTTAACCCCTGACATCCCGAGAAAGAAGTGAGTTTACCAAACCTTTGTAGCCCACTCATTATGTCTACGTGTGGCTAGCGGTTTGAAGCTGCATTAGCAACTATTATACCATGGTCTGGGTGAATACTCAATTCTGATTGGCTGCAGGGTGTCCTTTAAAAGGTGTTATAGGACAGCTAAAAAGACGTTCTGGTCAAATTGCCTGATGACAGGTTCTAAATTATTGCGCTGGCTCAACTGCTAGTTTGCAACTATAGCAACGGAGACTCAGAGCAGAGGCAACGGATTACAACGAGCATCAGGAGTGATTTTATCATTCCATTTAATTTATTTGGTGAATTTGATCATTTTGATGACTGGGATGCAGAAGAAGAGAGGTTAGAGAATGAAAAGAAAAGGGAGAAACGGCACAAGGAGTCGCGGGTCTACACCAATCACAGCCTCCGGAGCACAGCTGTGGGTCGGCTCTCTGACGCCGACCTGGAAACTCGTCAGATCATGACCGTCACGTGACATCGGTGTGAGAGCAGCCTGCAGGCTTATTGGGCTTCGTCGGCGCAGGAGAGACAAGACTGGAGCAACATCTTGTCGTCTCCAAATGTCCCAACAAGCAGTGCTCAATCTGTCAATCTCCGTCCTTCAAATGCCACTATGATGGACATACCCATAGGCTATCATGAAATTTCATTATTAATGGTAATGTAACATTTAATTTTAAATAGGAAACAATCGTTAATTTGTTAATGTGTTCATATGATTTAATCTCGACTACTATGTGCTTACGAGCAAGTTGCATTGTGGGTAACATAGGTACCAACAGGGCCATTGTGCACTTACCTGAAATGACGACCGCAGCTGTTAGCTAGTTAGCAAACTAACATTAGCTTTTGCGTTATCATTCCAAATCATTACAGACTGCTAAATTAACCCAATAAACATACTGCTGGCTTATACCCGACAACAGTATAGTGGTGCTTAGTGCAAAATGCAGCGACGTTGATGGTCGCACAGTCCTCAGCCGCCATTTCCAGTTTGAAAAGTGGTCCCCCCCCCTTCCGCTACCATTGAGGGTGAGAAGTGTCCGTAGTTCCACACTCAACTTCTTCACCGTTTTGAGTGCACCACCCGGGTACTCACAGTGCAATGCATTTTTCCATACTTGTCAGTGTGAACGCACTTATGCACTCAAAGTATTAAGTGTAAGTACAGAAGTACACGGTTTGAGACACAGCAAATGTCTCGCATTCTTTTTGTTTTTAACTCTCCATTGTGAGTCCAACAGTGTTATAGGAATGCAACGCTAAATCAGTCCTGTACTCTCAGCCTTGCATCATCTCTCCCAAAGCTAGTTGTGAAGCTGATCTTAACATTATGATTAACCTCCGTTTTTCTCCACTGAACTAACCTTTTTCCACATTATTTAAAATCCCTTTTCATGCTCAGATGAAAACCATCCTATAGTTTCATAAATTACTCTGCATCATCTCACTCTGAATAACTTGTATATAAAACAGCCCTCACGATGTGACCCGTGATGATTGTAAATGGTTTAGTATCCTGTAATGTTTCTGCCAAGCCCCGGTCTACTGAACATTCATCATGAGCAGGAACGTTTTAAAAAAGGCTTTGGGTTTGATGTTCATCTTTATCTACTAAGAATCAGTGTACAGGCACTATCCATTAGCCATTCATCAGGAAAATATGCTTTGATGCTGCAATTCAAGATAGATATTCAATAGGGAATGAAGGCAGATATCACAAAGGCATCCCATTCAACAACCATATAGATAGAAAGATAGATTATATTGATAAAAAGAGGTGGACATGGCGGTCAAGAAAAGGAAGTAGAGGTAATGAGGGCCACAGGTGTCCTCTGGACAATTACTGAACAGCTGGAAAAGCAGTGAGATTGAGAGGCTACAGGAAGAATAACAAAGAAGAAAGCTAATAGAAAGACGGTGGTGTCTGAATCATCGTGAGAATGAAAAATCACAAGTGTGTATCTTAAAGAGGGAAAAGCAAGTCAGCCCATCAGTCTGACAGACTATAGACCCAAAGAGATGGTGTGGGTGTGGATAAAAGCCAGTAGCACTGATTGTGTTTGAGCACTCATCTTGTGACTCACTTACAAAAAAAAAAAAGCCTGAGCTTCATTATACAAAACACAAACCACACTACAGCACAACATGCGGGAATCCTGTTGATCCGACCTGTTGTGGCGACGCGGGGAAAATGTGCAAAGACGGAGACAAAAGACGAATTGACTGCGGTGTTGACCAACACCATCAGTCTGGTTGTTGTTTTAAGCAGCTGCTCATGGAAGCCCACCACTTAGAGAGAAATGATTTAGACTCTGGGACACTGAGCTGCAGAGCAAATAAACACCACGCTAAATCCTATGTGAAATTCATAACAGCCAGCAACACTCGCAGAACACATTCAAGTCAGCTGGGAGTAGAATGAGGAATTAGCATATATACACACTGCCGTAAGACTCGCCGCTGAAATGATGAATAGAAAGCTTTACGGCGGAGTTTTAAAACTCATTTGTCAACAGTAAATGGATCCAGGAAATGCAGGTGTGTTAAACCAACCAATTACACATTAAAGCAGCGATGTTACAGCACTCTAATGTAAATGATTCTCTCTGGAAGCTGCTTATTTATGACTTCCTTTACATAATTGCCGGTGCATTACATTTAGGTTTTAGATTAGCATATGCCTTTAAAGTACAGAACGTACAGAAAATATGAATAAATAAGTGATGCAGATGCTCACCACAGCTGAGCAGTCCTTTGCTGAGTATAAATATATTTACCTGAGCTGTAATACCACACAGGGCGCTAAATGATTCAGCTATATCACTTAAAGGACAAAATCAACTTTGCAATTTGAATAATTACGGCTAAATGTGAGAAAATGTACAGTATGTCAACATGATGATTTCTGTCAATTGTGGTGATACGAAAAATACAAAAAAAGAGATAGAACTTTCCCTGTTATATTTTTTCATTGCCCTTCAGAAAATAGCAACGTTGTCATAGTTCAGCATTTTAATTAAAAGTCTAATGAGCACCGTGAATGGTCCAAGGACTCCGAGCCTGATTTATGACAAAGTAATAAATTACATACAGTAATGAATATTTTCAATTATAGAGGTCCTGGCTGACAAAATCATCCACCTCAGTGGGCTGAAATGTGACAAACTCCATCCTGTAACAGATTAGTTTGGATCTGATGTGGGAGCCAGAGGTGTTTTCCTCTATTTGTTTTTTCTTCTTCTCATACTTGCATTATTTACAGTCGCATGTGCTGTGCCCATGCAAATGAGCAACACCCCCACACACATGAACACAATGCTGCTCTGATAGATGGCAATGTGACAACAGGAGGGTGTAAAAGCCCAACTGGGTCTCTCCTGTCTTGACCTAGTTACTGTATAATGGTTTGCATCATTATCTGCTACACAGTTATTCAGAGACATCAAAGCTTTAAACAGACACAAGACAACCAGTAGATTGTCCTCTGAGGGAGGCGGGCTGAACAAGTTTGAGGAAATCCACAACAACATCTAAATAAATTAAACTGTGCTGAAACAATGGGTTGATTAGCCTATTAGTCGAATGATAGAAACTTGATTGGCAACGATTCTGATAAATGATCCGATGTTTGGTTCGTTTAACGAGCAACAAGACGACGGGTCTGCAGCCACAGTGGCGGCTCTGTCAGGTTAAGCTGAGACACAGTGGTGCTTTGAGCTAACTGTGGCAATATTACTAGCTGGTATGTTTACCATGTTCATAATTTTAATTTAGCTTTTACCAAGATTTGCTAATTAGCACTCGACAGAAAGAACAATTGAGGCAAACGGGAATGGCAATGGTTTTTCTTTGGTCATAAACAAAACTACTGGTAAAATTAAAATTTTGACCCAATGGTGATGCCAGAGGAAAAGTCAGGGGGTTGCTCAACATGATCGCATTCCTACTGGCCATAAGTGACCACTAGTGACTAATTACTGGTCTGACTGACAAATGAAAGAATGAACTCACATTTGACTTCAGGTTTCAGAGAGGACCCAAAAGCTCCGTTTCCATCAAATGTATAGTACCTCTGGAACCAACAGTAACCCTTCAGACATGGTACCTAGACCCTAGCGTTTCCACCACAAACAGTCCTCTTAAATGTGGGCGGAGTTGTTGTCACTCACTGCTCCGTCCAGCACTCGCTGTATTTCCTCATTACCGGTGACACAGATGGAAGTCTGCACCTCAATTATCGTCCACAGAACGAGGTTGCATGTGGACATTTTCAGAACAAAATAAAACAGGCTGCAGTGAGAGTCTCTCTCCATGGGATATTTAAGAATAGTGGGTTTGTGCATTTAGTCCTTCTCAGGCAAGCTCAGGGGTTTAGTGTTGCTGTAGCCCACAGAACGACACTCCACAGCTTTTTTTTTTTTTCTCCAAGTGAGGATTAGAATAACCCTGTCGAAAGTAATATATATAAACGTTTGAAGATACACTCATTACTAAAAGTGTGTGTCATATAAAAACTAAAGTCCTGGTCAAAGTTGTCACGGTGAAATTTAAGGTGTCTTGATGGATTCACATCGTCAGCTCGTGCATTGAGTAACATTACAAGTTAACATTCTACCTTAAAAGTCGCCGGCAGTCGGCCCAGTGGATGAAGTTTTTTACTCAGACTCCAGCTGCTGCGAGAGGCAGCAAAACATCCTTTCATTTTATAGTTACAGTTTACTCATAAAACTCTCCACGGTATGAACAGTGGTTACATGAGGCTCAAAACCAGCCACATCTCGGCCCTGAGCAGAGTGACCGTCTGCCACTGACCAATCAGACTGCAGTGTTCACAACTCCACCTTTTAGTACCAGATCTGTGTGCTAGGTACCCCAACAGAGGGGGGCCAAAAATGGGGACGGTACGGAACGGTTCCATTGGTACCATCCACAACTTTTCACAGTGGAAACAGAAAAAAAAGTGTACTGAACTGAACAGAGCCACACTGTACTACTTGGTGGAAATGAGGCTAAACACAGGTCTCGTGCTTGTTGACACATCCAACTCACATTCTCACTCTTTATTTAACGTCCATTGCTCTGAGTGTCTGGTAATAACACGAATGGGCTTCCATAGAAGTTGGTTGAAAGTATCTCATACAGATGCTAAAGGGTCCATTGTGTGTCTGTATTTGATGCCAAGGGCCACTGCCCAAGCACTGCTTTTGGGAGCCCTGGGAGTGACACCAGGCTGGATCTCCAGGGTAATCATTATTTATCCTTGGCACCATGGATATCACACTATAACAAAATGTCATGGCAATCCATCCAGTGGTTGTTGAGTTAATCAAGTCTGGACCAAAGTGGGCAGCCGACTGGTCAACAGACAGACTTGCCATCCCTAACATCACGCCCAGTGTGGCCAAAAACGCCAAAACAGTCTCTTTGTCCAGTCCAGTCAATGTGTAGCGTTTATAGTATGGGTTTGTTGTTTGCTTAAATTATTTTGTAGCCTGTTAAAGTGTGTTTATGTAAAACAGTGTCCTCAGAGGCAAGACAAATGTCAGAAAATCTTCTGATAATACAGTGAAATCAAATCAAATAATTGAGTTGCAGATGCAATATTATAATTTGGGGTCCTCTAGGAGATGATGCGTAAACAACAAATATATGAGATATAAGAAATATCTGGCACAGCAACACACAAACACGACTTTTGTAGGCAGTGGACATTCTGACTTTTAAGAGACAGTCATCACTTCTGAAGGTCTGGGATGCTGAGGGTTCAGAAATAGATTGTGTGTGTGTGTGTGTGTGTGTGTGTGGGTGGTTGATGGGGAGACTCAAAAATGAAAGAACATAAAAATCAAAGAAACAAGAAACTAGTGGGACACCAGGGTGTGAACGCTGTTGCCAATCAGTCACGGGTCAGTGGTCTCTCTCTCTCTCACACACACACACACACACACACACACACACACACACACACACGCATGCACGCGAGGAGATGTAAGGTGTGATGTTGATGACATTTAGATGATATTTCCATGGACAAAGTTAATTTTAACTTCAAAGCTAAATGCACGCTCTGAACCTGATGGGCTTTTAAAGTCATAAACACAAAAACAATTTAAATCTGCTGCTTTGATGAGGGCAGTGTCGAACATCGTCTGCTCAATGTACCTCTGAGTTGTTACATTTCTATCACTGATGGAGCAATTTATTCAATGGACTATACATAAAAGACTTCGCTGTATCAAAGACTCGCAGCATTAATGGTAAAGAGGATTTCTGTTCTGACATTTATGTGCAGTAAATGCTTTCACATGTAAATATGAATGTATATACACATGGCTCTCACACACACATACACACACACTTATCATATTGTGTTACTGCATCCATTTGATTGTCGTTTCCCAGAGAAACAATTACACTTCCTCTGTCTCGAGGTATTTTACCTTCCGTGTGACTTGGTAATCCTAAAACTGACTTGATGATATCATTACATCCAATTTTCTTTGGCTATTATTATACCTCATTTATAAAAGCTCTGTCACTAACCTTATTCTGGGGCTTTAATTTCCAACTCAATTAGATTAGAGTGAAGTATGACTGAGTACTTAAAATTTTTGGGCAGCAGGATTCAGACATTTTTGGCCGTGTCCAATTTCCTTCCTGGCGTGGTATGTGTGTGATATGGGGGAAATACCTTATCTAAATACCTACATCCGCTTGGCATTTCTGTATAAGATTGATTTTTTTTTTAAAGCCTCGTCTTATCCCTCCTCTGCTATGATGCCTGGATTCTTTTTAAACTCGGTTCAAATCTGTGCAAAGAAACTTTTTCTCCTCCTTCGTCTTCGTAGCTGTTCCAAATGCTGCACTCTGCAATTTGTCTGCCATGCCAGAGTTTCCAATCTTCTTTTTTTAACTGATGAAAATGACATAATGTGGTGCTTATTCTGAGGATCTTTGCCACAGTGAGAAATTGTGGCCTTCTTCCAAGACTGAAAGAGGGCACGGCGCAGAGAATACCCAAAGCCGAGAGAGACGTATAAACAAACAATCTCCTTCAACCGGTCTGATTGGGCCTTTGAATCAATCCGTCTGGTGAGCGATGATGACAAAGCTGGAGGTAAACACTGCACTATATGAGCAGTCACAGCCTGCGATTTCACATCAGAGAGACAATTACTTTGCTCACCTGCAAAGTCAAATGGTGTTTACTTGAGTCCAGCTGCAGATCAACGTGATTGCGTTGAGCACACGGACTCTGATGAGTTCAAAACAACAGTAACAAACTTAATTCGTCTGGACACGCATACGTCGTTCTGTCTCACACAATCGTTCGTCGTCTGTTCAGACAGTGTTTACCACCTGCTGCTCATCCTCCTCTAAACAGTTGCTGGGAAAAATTGCTTCATTGATATCTTGAAGTATTTGCTCAGATTTTGGTTTTCTTACAGGAATACACTCGCAAATCCCCTCAAACAGATCTTTGATACGGGAGGGGGGCGGAAAGACGCTTTGAAAGCCCTCACCGTTTGTGTCTGTGAATCGATAGCGCCACCATTCAACATGAAAGTGAGAAGTGCCTGGCTTTCAGAACAGCACCAGCTGAATAACACCCTGCCACGCTTTGTCCTGTGGGAGACTTCCACCTGCTCCAAAAAGCAATCTATCCTTTGACTATTGATTGGTTACAGCCAAAATTGGTGAGAGGGAAACCGAAAAGGAGTACTTAGTGTATTTCATGTTCTCTGGGGTGAGAAACATATATTTTAAAGAGAGCATGCTATTTTAAAGTGACTGATCAGGAGTCCACATGAAATCAAATATACAAGTTCTCAGTTCTGATCCTGTGTCCCTGTATCAATTGATCATCTATCTTTGGTACTAATTTTCTGGCATATTTGGCAAATAACAACAGTATTTTTACCTCAAAATTTCTGTCTTTTCTCTTTCTGTAAAACCAGGTAAAATAGTTTCAGTGTCTGATGACTCATCCTGCAGTCAGGGGCTTTTACAAAAGTTCATCCAATGAAATGGGATTTTGGGCGACTAGCTTGCCACACCGTTCATATGAAACACTTCACTGTTTGCGGATTGTGGTAGGTAACGGAGCAACAGGGAAAGAGACAAGAAGAGATGTGTGTTTGAATATCAGTGTGCAAATGTTTGTTTTCATTTCCAAAGCAGTTGAGATAAGTCTACTTCATTCATCTCTCCCTCGTCCTTATCCTGATATAATGATGAGGTGTGTGTGTGGAGCCCATAGTAACTAGATACTGGTTTACTGGTTTTAGCTCCCAGCAAGAGGGTTCCTGGTTCAAATTCAGGGTGGGGGAGTCCTTCTGTGCAGAGTTTGCATGTTCTCCTCATGTCAGCGTGGGTTTTTTGCAGGTACTCCAGCTTCCTCCCACAGTCCAAAGACACGCAGGTTAATTGGTGACTCTAAATTGTCCGTAGGTGTGAATGTGAGTGTGAATGGTTGTCTGTCTCTATGTGTCAGCCCTGTCATAGTGGTGACCTGTCCAGGGCGTACCCTGCCTCTCACCCAGTGTCAGCTGGGATAGGCTCCAGCCCTCCCACGACCCTTAATAGGATAAGCGGTTATGGATAATGAAGATGGCGCCTATTCAGTGCTGTGGAATTGCTCGCCTGGCTGATATGCCAAAAAGGTGTCTCCCTTCCAGGTTCACTCCCACGATATACGGCCCACTGAATCTGAGCAGTGGTGTTTCCTCTGCTCGCCCCACCCATGGGTTCCTGCTCTCCTGCTCGGCTCATAGACTTTACATTGTGATGCCTTCAGTTCTAATGGAGTGGTGTGGAGTCTGTAAGAGCTCACACCCACACAGGGTTTAAAGCCTGTGACTTCACTTTAGAAGCCTCTTGGATGAGAGGTGAAATGTCTTCAAGAAACTCAAGCAAGTCCAGTTGCTTCCAATACAGCACTTTGGATTACCTTAAACTGGATGACTGAGAATCTTCACCAACATTTTGAATATGAAAATTCATTTTGTATTTCTGTGCAGACAGCTGCTGACTGAGGGGTGTCGCAGATGGGCTGAATTCTTATTAAGCTTTACATCAACAACCAAAACTGAATGGACTCATGAAACACCTGTCACCTCTGGTGGCACTCCGTTCATGTTAATAACATTATATGTAGATTAAAAAAAGTAACAAAATCTTATCAGCTGTCTCTTTGAATGCGCTCTGCGGATAAATACGTAAATGTGCATTGTAAAGCGGGAGAAGAAATGATAAAGGGCCTCCTTTGAGTTCTTATAGCTCAGATATTTCTTATGAAGTAGATAATGTAATTCAGTTTTATAACAGTATTCATATCAGGCACACACATCCATGCGCTCTCCTTTGAGTTATTATATTGAATCTGTTGGAGATCATTTTCCATCAGTCACGAACAGAGTTGTCTAAAATGGAATAAAACAATTGTCCTCAATACCCGTCATTAAAATTCACACTGCATACTTGTTACTGAGGAGCAGACACAAGGAATTAGACTTTTGGAGAGTGTAGGAGCCATTATGTGATTAAATTACCATTCATAATTTTGCTATCTGGTGCTTTTAGCCTGGATGGGTGCCTGGATAAACAGGCCGCCTCTTCCAACAGAGATATGTGTGTTCTGTATTCTGCCATTATTTATTCAAATAGCGGTTTTTAGACAGTACTTTGAGTATCATTTGGGAGCTGGAGTCATGATATCGTCAGACTGCCACATCGCCCTCTTATGTTTATGCCTTTGATGATTTTATTAGTTTTCTGTATGTGTGCTATTGATCATATTATATTGCCAGCCAGATGTGTGAACTTGAGCCTCATGACTTGGACTTGAGTCACACTCAAGTCACAGATTTGTTGACTTTAGACTAGGGCTGCCCCCAACTAAAAACTTCCTAGCTGACCAACAGTCATTTAGGGACATTAGTCGACTAGTTGCCTGCATGTTTACGATATTAATTTAATTATTAAATGATACACAATGGTTTGAGTTGAAGGTGTGAGAAAGAATAGTATCAGTAACATTGTTAACACTGTGCTACATTACAGAGAAATACCAAACCGTATTAATTAACCTTCATTAATATAGGCCTATATTTTATCTACAAGTGCACGTCACACACTGAGCGAGCTGCCTGTTAATGACACTGTGGGCAAAGCAGTAATGATTGTGCTAAGTGGCTAATGGGCATGTAGCTACTTCCATGTTTCAGATGATACGTCATGTTTGTAGTCGACCAATGAAGATGAGTTTACATATCACCTTGGGTTCGTCCTTCACCTTCTCAAAATGATCCAACACTTTGGATTTCCTGCCCGACATGTTATTAACTAGCCTGTGGAATAACCGCAGGTACCAGCCCTGGAAATTAGGGGCCATACACATGCTGCTGCACTAACATGATCAACTTTTCTGTATTTATCAGACTGAATATTTACAGATGAAGGGAAAGATATCTGTTGACTGTGATTGGTTTGTAACCTGAATCCTGTCTGACTGCTGAGTGTGGTCACTTCCTGTGTCTGTCCTTTCAAATTAAATTCCCACATGGTCCAGTCATACAGGTTTTGATTTATTTTGACAAGGCATAGCTCCTGACAGAGTTTCATATTTGTCTTCTGTTTTTTTCTGCAACTAAGTGACCAATTAAATCTTGCAAACTAATGACCTTGTCGTCTAACATTTGGTCGACTGAGAGCCGCCCTACTTAAGACTCAACTTGACAAAATCAAAAAAGACTTGCAACACGACTTGGACTTTTAACACCAATGACTCGTGACACCAATGTCACGAGACACCAATGTCACGAGTCATTGGTGTTAAAGTCCAAGTGGACATGGTAGTTTTGTTTGTGTACAAAAACTACGGTTGTCAACATAAACTGAATTGCAGTATGCAAAATGTTAAAAATTACGGACAGAGAAGAAACAACTTCCAACAAACTTGTTTTCACAAATAAGTACAAATTTCTAAAAAGCATTTGAGACTTTTGTAAATGTATTATATTATTAATCTGTGGTTAAAATGGCAATACATTTGGTGAAGACTTGTTTAGGACATGAAACTCAAAATTTGCGACTAGGGTCTTGACTTAAAATTGCAGAGTGCACGACTTGAGATTTCCTTGTGACTGGCAAAACACTGATTTGGTCCCACCCCTGTTGCCAGCTGCAGAGAGGAGACGTCTGACCCTGGTCAAGTACTGAAATACTGAGTCCAGCAAACTTGTTTTCATTCAGCTGACTTCATAAGGGAAAATAATGGTCCTTTTCATTTCTGTGTCTACATCATAAAGGACTCAATAAGTCACATTTCAAGGTTTTGACGCCACTTACATTGAGGAGTATTTGAGTTTAAGATTGCAATCGTTTCTTGTCGCAATGACACCTTAAATCAAACGCTGTTGGCCCCATTGTGCCTCGAAGCTATCAGAGTCAGTCAATGTATTTCTCCCTGCATAGTTTACAAAAACAACTCACCTTCAGGAAAATGAGCTGAGGTGTATTCAGCTCAGACAGGGTGATAAAACTCTCCGAGCCCCATGCTGATCAACACACTCTTGCATTTATAACTCACAAGCCTTGATAACAGAGACTGCGACCGACATCCAAATTGATGGGGTTGGTTTGTCTAGTTGGGGAGAAAAGACCTTTGTCAAAAAAAAAAAAAAAAGTTGATTCAAATGTCACCCGGGGGGCAGATAAATCACATCTAACATGGCAAACCTCCATTTGTCTCTGTTCTCTTGTAAGCCAGTGATTTGTAGTAGGCTCCATTTTTGTCAGCTCATACCTAACAGGGCTATAGTTTGTCTAAGCTCCGAGACTTTTTGTTGTCTCAACCATAAATTAGACTGGTCGTGTCTTTTTCAGTTAATCCTCACAGAGATCTTGTTCATCTTCTGCCGACTGAAGTCAACAGAGTAACTGAGATAACAGGGAGCACTTGTTAAGTTTTCAGCAGTTTTTAGGATCCAATCAGTGCCTCACATCAAAGCAATGTAAGTAAGGAACTTGCCTTCGTATACAGTGAATACATGAATAACTAAGTCGCTGTTCGATATTAAATTCCACATCCAGATGCTGCCAAATGATTAGAAAACAAATACACTGGTTACAGTGACACCGTCTGCTGCTTCAAGACACATTACCACTCTGGAGATATGCAAATTACTAATCAGGACTGCTTCAAGGTCAGCCACTCGAGCAATTTACATTTAACATGGCCACTGGCAAAACAAATCAATTTCCCAGCCTTAACCTCTTTCACAGCTCCACATGCAATCAGGTGAGCGCAGTAGCCACGTGTGTATTACTGACAGACTGACTCACTGGGGGGTATTGAGAGGTTACATCCACCCACACTCTTGAATGCATCCTCTGCACGGGGAATCAGATGCAAAAAAAGTGACAGATATGGAGCAATAGATGAATAACTAAAACCCCCACAGAACTGGGTGCCAGGCAACAGATGCTGATAACTGCCTCAGATTAGGTCCTAGATTGTCGTCGGCTCCTGCCAAGACTCTGATGCTATATTTACCGCTCCCTCTCTCCATCCCTCCTCTGATCGTGTCTGTGCCACCGTGGTGTGTCATCTCCACATTATGTCTGGCATCTATGATGCGCCAGGTGTGAAACGGAGATGAAGTATTCATTCTGAATGCCAGAATACTTTCACTTAAGCAGGGAATGATGCGGCACAAGTAGGAGACATTGAAGTTTTGTAGTAAATTCATTCAAAGCTTGATTGGGGCCCCAGATGTTGAGGGTTAAATATGACTTTTGCAGTTTTAAGAGAACTTTTGAAACATTTTCTTTTGATGGAACTTTGAACAACTTTCACACAGCTGCAGAGCCCCCACCTGAGCTTATCGCGACCTTTGGGGGAAACTTTCTTCATCATCCAAGTAGCTGTTTTGAAAGTCAAAGAGTACTTTCTTCATGATGCTCTCTGCCTGTGCTGAGCTAAATTTGATTTTTCTGTTTAGACTTGGATTTGGGAACTCATTGAAAGCTGGGACACCTTCGGAAAAATGAACTATGGACTTGACAAAAACACCCCAGTCAGCAATTATGTCAGTAGAGATGAAAAAGAAAGTGTGGGGGGAGATTGGTGTGAAAAAAGTACAAAGGAATAAAAAAGAAGTTGTGCTGATATGACAAAATTTTGACTTGTAGGTCTTTTGAACAGGATTTGTACAACTGCAGGGCTGAGGCATTACACTATTTTGTTATTGATATTAAAAATAGAAATTATTTATAGGAAATACACAAAACAGAAAAAGGAAATCCATCGAAATATAGCAATATTAATGAGACTGCCCCCCAAAAACGATACCATAGCTTATGATCCATATTTACGTTTGGTGTAGAAGGCGACCTCTAGTGGCCGTAGTATCTATGATGGAAGCAAGAAAGAAGTCAGGTGATGTTTAAAGAGAGGTGAAGCCTACACAACCAGGTGGTCAGGGTGAATCATGGATGTGTTATTAGATTTGGATACCGGACCCCAAGATGGTGCACTCCCAATGAGAATTGCTAACCTGGTGCATAGTTCAGCTGGAGACGCCAATGAGTTCCCGTTCAACCTATAGAGACAGAGCGCATTTGAAGTCCTGACCCAGCAGATGAGGAAAACAGTTCATCACTCTCCATTGACTGTGTATAGTGTAAGGTGCATCCTTGTCATTTATGTCTGCAACACAAAAACACCGAAAAGCTGCTATGTGTTTGGATGCACTATCAGCATGGTAGATATCCAAAATCAGGTTTTTATGAGCTGCCAAACCAAAAAACTGAGCTTTTAAGCAATAAAACGCGAGGCATCGGCAGGAATGTTTAAGAAACTGTGGGATCCTGACACTCAGTGTGCCAGACAAACTGTACGGATTGAAGCTAACTAAGCTATGTGAGGCCTGGTTTTAATCTTTGTTAACCTAAATGATGATCTTACCTGGTGGTTCAATCAAATAGTCGTGAATGTCCAAGTATGTCATCGGGATCATTTCTTAAACATAAGCAACATAAGAGAGCGGACACTGAGATAGACCACCAATATAAACGGCAAGTCCCAAATAATCCGTTGACATGTTGATATCTAATGTTTTTAGCAAGCTACAGGCATGTTGTAACCATTTCAGCACTTAGTTGCATGTTGTGGCACAATAAGTTTCCCCCAGTGGACGTGGTTTGTGGTTTATCACAGATTTTGAAATTGCTTTTGTTGCTCAAGGAAAGTTTTACAGATATAAAACCTCTGTGGATCAATAAATCCTACTAAAAGGAAACATAATTGACCTTGTTTGCAGTCCGAGGTTGTTGAGTCTAACAGATGTTTCTTTTATCATAGTGGTCTTCGAGGAAAATGCTTTTTGGACTGCAGGTGATGTTGTTCGCTGCAATACAAGTGGCCTTGGGACAATAACTGGAAGCAAGGAGAGACAGTGTTACTGGGGGCATGGGGTGGATGAATGGGTCAAGTCGCTGTACTGGAACCCTGATCTTTTCAACGCAAGATGGTTGGGATTCGGGCATTGCGCTTGAATGGTTAGACTCAGGTACAGATTAGGTCAAACAAACAAAGGACTTCGACCAGGAGAACGCTTCTTGAGTCCATTGTGAACACAAAAGTTAACGCTGAGTTATTTTAACTCATGGCTTAAAATAAGTATGTTTGTGATGCAACTTAACGTCACATCGTCATGTTACATGGCCTGCTTATGCAAGTTACATAACAAAGTTACTTATTTTAAGCCAAACCATAATTCTTCTCCTAAACCTAACCTAAGAGATCTGGGGGCTAATTTTGGAAACACTCCTGGGTCATATTGGGAAGTAGGAGCAAAGAACTATGCAGTCCAATAGGTTGGAGGATTTGCTGATATTAATATAATAGAAATGGATTCTCTAAGACCGTTTACAAGGTAAAAACAGCAATACCGCAATGTAAAAATACCTCATTACACATAAAGTGAAAGCACAAAAGTATTAAAAGCAAAATGTACCCAATGTATTAAAAGGACTCATAATGAGAATGCTATACTAGTATATTATTGGATTACAATAAATTGCAATTGTAAATGTCAAATAAATGTGCCTCTGTCTTGTGGAGGAGTTGAAGTAAGAAGCATAGAATGGAAACAGCTATGTACAAGTACCTCAATATTATAAACCAAATCAATTTCTCAATGAGTCCAGGAAAACTAGTATTTTTTGCCCACTCAATTCTCCACCAACCTCTACATATGTTCTAGTTTGAGAGGCAAACACTTGCCTGCAATCCTTTGAAAATGAACAATTTGAAGCAGCTGACCTTTGTGCCCACTTTTTTCCCCAGCACTTCACCAAAGTAGATGGAAAACTTAACCCTGTAAATTGTTTTGCAAAGGGAGACGAGGACACAGGACAAAGACTCAGAGGACAGAGATCTCTACAGCAGCCAGTCAGCAGGCTTAACAGAGCGGCTTAATTGAAGAGCCTGAAATAGAGACTCTCTATTAGGGCTGAAGAGGCTCCCTGCACCGGCAGCCTATCAGGAGCGACAATTCTCTGACTTTGCTCCCTGTATACCCTCAAGATAGCAGAAAAAAAGGGACGCAGTTATCAAATGGCACAAAGATGCTGCATAGCCATAGATAGGAGGCTCTCTGTTGTGCAAACTGTGCCAATTTAGCGCTGACACAAGGTGGTATGTCTTTAACTTCAAGCAAAAACTGCTGTCTAACACACCAGGGTGCACTCATGTGTTTTGTTCTCCTCCAACAGGGAGACTGAAGGTGCTGTATTTTCTATCACAGTTTCAGTATTTGGCTTATGATCATATCTGACATGATTTGAGAGTGAATTGGTAGAATAACCTTTATCACAAATATTACATGAAACTGGTAACATTGAAAGTGCTGTCGTGTCGGGTGTGTTCATCCACAGTTTTGGTGAAAAGCCTGTTTTCTCTGCATGTATAGTTTGTGTCCAAACCACTTTCTGTAACTTTGCCTTGAGTTGTGTGAGTGTTGCACTCTACTGGCAGCTATTATGTATTACAGGCCTTGACAGCTTTACATTTTCAGCTCTACAACACAGTGAATACCTCATATGATTTTTGTCACATGGCATCTGGAGCTCTGTGCCCCGCGGCTGACAACAACAGCAAAAACAACAACACAGCTGTACCCCCCACCCCCTCCGCCCCCTATAGAGTTAGACCTCCACAGTTAACTTTGTGTTGTTCCTGAGTGCTGCTAATAAGAGACAGGAGTGGTGGGAAGTCTGTTTCTGTGATTTCAGAAGCACAGGGTGTGTTACCGTAATACCTCCAACTGTTCCTGTTCGGAGAGCTGTCAGTGCTTTTAGTTTGGAGCTGGCTGTTATATTGGCTTCATCTACAGTCTGTAAACCTCCTGATTTCCCAGGTGAACTCAGAAACCCGCTGACATTTCTCCAACAGCACACAGCCTTCGCATAGCCCTGCAGACGAGAATAATCTGGCTCTTACAGTGACTGTGCCACCAGATGGCAGTCAATAATACTGTAATCCCACAAAGCCAGGAATCAATGCAAGGGATGCTTTTAAAGGAATAATTAATAATGTTGGAATCATTTAGATAAAAGTGATCAGATGGTTTTATATGGTGACATTTATAACATTCAATGCATTGTTCATTGCCTCTGTAGGACGGAATCATCTGTGGACCTTATTATGGTTTATATATTGTATATGCGCCTCACTTTTCTGCATAACATCTTGTTAGCGTTACATGCCATTTTTTTTTCTTCATTGTGCTAAAAAATACTTTGAGGTAAATTTTGCTACCAATACTTAAGTGAAAGTTATGCAATAAGTAAAAGAACAAAAGTATTTCTCCTATTGCGTCCTGTTCATTGCATGTTGAAGGATACTACCCAGACCCTGAACCATATTAATGTATTATAATTTATCACTGGGTGAAGTCAGGTAATGTGGGGCACTTTTTTGGTAGTTACCAAGACAACCACCAAAAATTCAAAAAACTACCTTGAGGGTTTTATCATCATGTATCTCTGTTATGTTTCTTTAAAGAAAATATGTTGCCAAGTGAAACACTTCAGAAACGTTGGGCCTTCGAACTCAGCAAGAACCCTCACTCCAGTGACATGTTCAGGTAAAAATGGAACAGTCATGTTTGTTTGTTTTTTGAAAGGATAATTAATTTATCAGTTAAGTCATTAACTATTTTTTTTTTTAATTAAAAATTATTTTTTGGGCTTTTTGCCTTTAATGAACAGGACAGAGTGAAATGGGGTGAGAGAGAGAGAGAGTGGGGGTTGACATGCAGCAAAGGGTTGCAAGCCAGAGTCTAACCTGCGACTGCTGCACCGGCACTATCCACTACGCTACCGACGCTCCAGTCATTAACTAATTAAACCGTTAATATAGTCCAACTTTTCTGCTGTGCCCTCCCTGTTCTTTTGCTGCCGTGTTTCCTTGATGTCATATTGTCCACAGTGGACATGTGTGCATGCAACTCTAGCCCTTTTTGCTCAGAGATTGCGCTACAAGGCTGCTACGAAGTCCCTTATTTAGGCTGCCCTTGCATTTTTACACAGAACCAAGCAATAGCAGCATTATGCCCCTCGAGTGTTTGAGTTTAGACAGCATAGCATAAGCATGTAACATGTAACACAACAGCGTCAGCCTCTAGTGCGACATAATATATGTGTCTGCGACGCCGTATAAACAATAACAATGGCATTAACGTGTCAACAACGTGACAATCATTTACTGTCCCTGTTATACGGTGGCTGATCTCGTCCTCTGCTCTGGGGGTAAGCTTTTCCAATTTGTGGACCTTATTGGCGGCTGTTCTTCATCTTTGAATTAGCTGCTAACTGCTACCACCTACTTTTTAAACCTCATCTCGTCCATAGTCCTATCCTGCGGCCTGCCCCTTTTACATAGACATCGTAGACAACTCTGTCCCTGTATTCCACGATTGTACCTTTTATACAGAGTCAACTTAGTCCCACTTCAAAGTCGTCGAAATCCAGTGCTTGGGCAGTGACTTGTGATGTCAGACACGATAAATTAAGCTGTGCTTTCATGCTGGCATGATACACAACTGGTCACTATTGTAGCTTAACAGCGCTTGGCAGCGTAGAAGGACAACAACGAAAGTTAAGGCGCTGAAAGTCCAACTGGAGCGAGTGGGAGGGTTGGTGGATGGGTCCAACAAACACCGATTTTCACCCAGGAGCGCGGTGTTGCGGTCCCATGAGATTATAGAGCCAAACCCTGTTCTTTTTTCCTAAACACAACCCCGATTTATGGTGTTGTACTGATGTACTGCGTTTATTTTGAAAGACACTGTATGCAAACTGTACATTTAATATGAAAACAGAAGTGTATTTTGAAAGAAGGGAATGCACGTAACAGGCAGAACTTCACAAGGCGTCCCAGAACATCAACAATCAACGCACCCCAGGTACCTTGCACGTTGTGCCTGGATGTGGAAAGACGTTGGACTATTTATGTTTATGTTTAGAAAGGGACAATGCGCATTAATTAACATGATCACTTGAGTCATGTCAATGTGCCAAATTAAGTCATACAGGCTAATTTTCATCTGCAATCCCTGGCAGGTTGATGGTATATGTGTATATTGTGACTGGCATCTTCTTTCACACACATGATGATTATTATCACACGTGTATACTGCCAGATACTAATATATACTTTCAACATATTGTACCACAGTAGCCAGAACTATAACGATAATATTATTACTTTCATGAATGTTGTTGTAAGCTACTGTCATTACCGAGAATGTCCTGCATCTCTCTCTCTCTCTCTTTCTCTCTCAGTCTCTCTTTCTGTCTCATTGTGTCATACAGATTACTGTTAATTTATTATGCTGATCTGTTCTGTTCATCTATTACACATCTGTCCGTCCTGGAAGAGGGATCCCTCCTCAGTTGCTTTTCCTGAGGTTTCTACCGTTTTTTCCCCCGGTAAAGGTTTTTTTTGGGGGGGAGTTTTTCCTTATCCGCTGTGAGGGTCTAAAGGACAGAGGGATGTCATATGCTGTAAAGCCCTGTGAGGCAAATTGTGATTTGTGATATTGGGCTTTATAAATAAAATTGATTGATTGATTGATTGATTGACATGATTTTATGGTACCTGATCATGCTGGGTTCACTTGAGAAAAATGTTTAATTTAATTGTTTTTTTTGGGGGGTCCCATTTTTTAATGCATACATTAACTAGGCAACTCATTTAAAACACTTTCCCACAAAAAAAAACAAAAAAAAAAAACCTGTAACTAAAATGCAACTTCCTACAACCATGCTTGTCATTAAACCTTAAAAACATGCCACATAGTTTACCTTGCAACATTGAAAGTTCTGGGACCAGAGATTTTTTTAATCTTTGCTCTGCCCATCCTGGTAACATTTGGAGCAACAATTCAAATATTATGTTTGGTGTTAGGGGTTATATTAGGGTTATATTGAGAGAGTCCAAGATGTCTCATTTTACCTTACTTAACCCTATCAAATTGAAATACTACCAAAACAGATGACAACACCAGTACAACACTGTATAAACGGGTAATAAAGTCCCTATTTATAACCACAAACACACCAACACTTGTGTTTTATAAAGTCGCTGAGCAGTTTACTTGTTAAGTCATTAAAATAGCGTGTTCACACTCTTTACGCCATGTGAAATTCCTTCAGAGAAACTCAAGTCACACTAAACAAAGAAATCCAACCTACATCCAGGAGGCGGGACGTCACAGTCCCTGCCCCCTTTCCCCCCCAACCTGCCCTCTCATTGGTCAGCGCCCAGAGCCCCGCGCCGCCTATTGGCTCACTCGGCTGTCTGTCAGAGCGATGCTTGGCCGCTAACTGTTCCGCCGCGTCGGGATCAGAAGACGCAAATCAAGTGAAACAAATCTCCTGACAGGAGAAAAGTTCATGCTGGAGTTTTCAAAGACCTCAGAGGACCTGATGAAGGTAAGAGGACCCGCAGAAATCGTCTCGATGTCGGCGGTGTGAAGTCAGAGAGCATTATCTGCTGTGTTTCACCGTGTTTCAGCCACTTTTGGTCCAAAGAAAAGAAGAAAAAAGATGTAACGTTAGCAGACTTGTGAAGGCTACAGGCCGAACCGCTTGGACTGTATCTTCTCAACATTAAATGTCACGAAGACGTGTTTAGTTAATGCCAGAATACATTAAAATGTCTCCTTAAGAAACCTTTTCAGCGAAGAAAGGCGTCAGTGATGTGTCATCTCCGTCAGTCAGCCTGCTGCTGATGACTGTTTGATCTTCATCACAGCGCTGAGTGAATTCATTTACAGCGACTCTGCTCGCTAAATAACTGTATGCTCAGCACTGTCAACACTCCTGTTCACTTTGTTTGTTGTTAATGCTTTTGCTAAAGACCAGGATGCATTAAAAACCAGGAGGCAACAAGCTGAGGAAGTAACTAAGTGGCCTACAAGAAAAATTAGGTTGGCTACCAAATCCAATTTACTGTAGTGTGCAGACATGCAGCATCTGGTCAGCCATCCTGATTACCAGAACATGGAGACTGAGCAGACCTCTCAGGCTCAGCTTCCCCTCACTTGACCCTCAGTTTGTGGGCCAAAGTCTGTGACACGGACATGCACACACAAGAGGATGTGACTGAAAAAGTTTCTCAAAGGTTCAGAGACGAGGCAGTTTGTGACGCTATAAGTGTATAAGATTCTGCTGGACTGTAGTCTAACATATTGTGCACATTATTATTATTTTTTCCCCAGTAAAGGTTTTTTTTGGGGGAGTTTTTCCTTATCTGCTGTGAGGGTCTAAAGGACAGAAGGATGTCGTATGCTGTAAAACCCTGTGAGGCAAACTGTGATTTGTGATATTGGGCTTTATAAATAAAATTGATTGATTGATTGATTATTAGCATGGGCATAGATTTGAAGGGTGTAAGGCACGCAGGGGACATAATTTCCAACATGTGCATTTGTCCTTCCCCCATGAAAAACCATTAAAGTAGCAGAGTAACATTTACTCTGACAAAAGACATTCAGATTTAAATCAGAAAACACTTAAATCCATCGATGAATTTAAGGGCATCATAAAGAATGTGGTGACAGAGACGTGCTTGTTTTTCTCAAGAGAGCACCATGTTTAAATAGTGGTTGTTTTACTGTGGATTTTTTTTGTATTTCTTTTATGTATTTCAGTGTGTTCTGATTGGCTGCTACCTTGGCCAGGTCTCTCTTGTAAAAGATATTTTCAATCTCAATGGGACTTCCTGGTTAAATAAAGGTTAAACGAAATTAAAAAAAATACCATAAACTGTCGCAGAAACAGCACAAATTAGTGCTCGGGTTGCAACAGGTGATATTTTAACTGTACGATAACTGTTTCAGAAAATGCTATGATTTCATGATATACGGTATTACACAATTACAGCATTGTTATTATCAGTTCAAGGTTCCCACGTTCATGTAAAACCTGGAAAAGTCATGAAATTTGTGAAAATAGTTAAAAGTTTTGGGAAAGTATTTTCTTTTGTGTAATGAAGTTGTTCCAGTAATCTTTTGTGGATAATCCTCCTCTTAATGTAACCTAATAGCAAATTTATATCCTGTAGCTGTCGAGGTAACGTAGCTCTGATGTGCTTTGATGTGTGAAATTGCGGAAATTATGTTTGATAAAGTTTGAATCTGATATGTTTGAAACATGCAGGGCAAGTTGTGCAATATTTTCTTTAAAAATGAAAGGGTCCTTCCATAACTTAAGTCATGGAAAAGTTTGGAAATTTCATCAATGGAAATGTGTGGGAACCTTGTCAGTCACAGTGACTCTTATAGGACTGAAGACAGTAGTTTTTTTGTTGTTGAAAAAATGCCTTATTATTCATGAAACCATTTTTTAAAAAAAAAATGGAAATTATGTGCAAAATTCTGACAGGCAGTGGGGGAGGAAAGGAGATGTGTGCATGCAGAGGAGACCGTCTGTCAGGTTGCCTTTTTTTTTCCCCTTAAACTGTAGATGAGCAAATATACATGTTATAATAGCTTTCAATTTTCACAGCATGGTATAGGGTTTCACAATTTCTAATGGGTGCATTAAAAAAATCTCCAGGATGCCGGAAACTATGTGTTTGATGCTCAAAATTTCCTGGCAGAGGACCCCCAAACCCCATTTCATGTGTCCCCCATGATATTGAAATGAATCGTGCACCCTTGATTTTTAGCATAACTTTAGATTCAATTTGAGTAGCTGATTTAGAAACTGTCCTCACATGTAGATAAGTATGTTTTTTTAACGGACTTTGATATGACTTGAGAGTGAAGGAGATTCATTTTCCACTTAGACTGCACACATAAAGAGTCTTAAGCAGCTCCTCACAAACCGAGGGCCTTTTTGTACCACAGCAAAGCACATGTTTTTGCAGCAGAAGCTGCTATGTGTTTTTAATGAGTTTACAGTGTTGCAGACAAGGCACATGGCTGACCGGGCTTAAAACAAACAGGGATAAAAAGGATTACGGACACAAGGCTTTCGTCATCGGAAGTGGAGCTACCGTGTGGGAATATTTGTGTTTCCCATGCTGTCGCTTAGTGTTTGTATACCCTCATGATTACCACCTCTAACTCGTGGGGATTAGATGAAATAATATAAAAATGATGAGGATCTAAACAAGCATGATGACACATGTACGCTCCCCGCGGGGCCAGACATTTCTCACAACAGAGCGCACACTCTTCGCACAGTGATTACAGCGGCCTGTGAAATTAGCGAGCGAGCCTGTAAAAGCAAAACCAAGGGAGGTGTGTATGCTGTAGTTTAATTAGCATTTTACCCCTGTGGTTAAGCCGCAGACCATGAGTGCTGGTGGAGGCAGCACTCAAACACTGTGTGCCTTCTTTGTGAGAGGACGCTGCTGTAGGGATTAGGCTGTAGGTGCAGTTCACCAGGGTCGTGGCTCATTCCTCTTCTCAGTTCTGCATACTGCTCCACAGAAGCGTCACAGCAAATGCTGCAAATATGCTCACTGCCGTTCACATTTCTCAGATGTTACGAAAGATGCCTGGGAAATATAGTGGCGACCAGCTCTGATATGAAAGGCTGGTGGCTCCTGTCTCTCATTATGCAACCAGTGCTCCAGGAGATCAGCCCACCCCCCTCTGGATGACTTCATGATGTGGAAAGTTGTGGTGACCACAGAGAGCTCAGAGCAGAGCCTGGGCTTGTTGAATGAATGCTAGTTCAGGTGTGGATCGCTGTCTAGTAAACAGCAGCAAGTGACATTTTTCCCCAGCCACATTTCAGAAGGAATACTTATGTGATTCATGCTTGAGTAGACTTCTGTTATTAAGTAGTCAGCCAGGGCAGCGTACATCTATCCTACATGATGATCTGAAAAGGACGCTTATTGTAATAACATCAACAGCTTTGATCTCATTTCAAAGAGGGGCCCGCATACGTTCTCCTGGCCACAGTGCGGTTGGATGTTTGAGGTGTGGACACCGCAGGGCTTGTCAGCAGAACCAACACAGCTGTGAGATTAGAGTGCAGAGACACTACAAAGAGACCACATCACTTTTCCAACACAAAATAACCAACTGTCACGAGACCCATTATGAATGGGCATGCAGTGGGAAAAACAAGACAACGTGGTTTGATATTATTTCCAACATTGAACTTAGAAGTTATGCGCACGTTGTCAGCTGGTCAGCTTTATGTATTGAAGACAGATGATGGAACAGCTTGGATGCTGGAAGCCGACTGTTTGATATGTGATCCATCTGTGCCCGATGAACATGTCAGCTCGTATTGTTGCCATGTTTGTGTAACCCCATCCAGCTAAAATATGATTTTGCTGTTTAAATTACCTGGTACTTGTATTTCTTATGCATTATCCTCATTTTGTTTAGCTATACCACACACCTTGACTACTCAAAGCATCAACAGTTCCTTAGGGTGTTTTCAGACTTAGAGTTGTCTTGCTTTGGTCTGAATCAGGGACTCATTTTGTTCCAGAGTTGCATAATTGCCTAGAGTTGGTTCATGTTTTCACGGCACCATTTACAAGCAGACCAGATAGAATACCTTGTGTGAGAAAGCTGCTCTTGTTTGGTCAGAAATTCCATGCGGGAAAAATCCAGGTAGTACATAAAACATTGAAGAAGAGTACACTTGGAAGATAAATGTGACACTTTCTAATGTCACAATGGAGGGACAACTACGCAGGTTGATTTTAGCGCTGCTCATCGTGGACTATATTGCTGTCATTGTTCATTTTAGTCAAACCATACAGTTTGAAAACGAGGCGCGGCTCCAAATAGAAAACAATGTTTTGATGCATTGGATGTGCTGAATGTGCATATTAAGGCAGTACAGGAGGAGGTGCACATTAATAATCCTCCAGGACTGTAACATGCTCATGTTTAACCCAAACAATGTGTCATGTGACTGCAGTTGGTTCACTCTCACCACAAATGAACCGCACCAGAGTTTGTTTGTAACCGGACCGAGACCACCTCTTCAAGAAGGTCTCGATCTGGTTGTTGTGGTGCGCAAGTGCAATTGCTGTGTTCACACCTGCCCAAACAAACCATGCTTAGGGGGCAAATGAACTTGAGTTTGATTGAACTGAACCAAACAGGAGAGGTGTGAAAGCACCCTTAGATTGTATACTGACGTGTAATAGGGAGAATGGCACCCCAGACCACTGTTCTTTCACTATGTAACTTTGGTGAGTGGGTAGGATCTCCCAGGAGAAGAGCATAACGCGTCATGACACTATGGTACACACCACCAGCTAGCTAAAGAAGCTAGTCCAGTGTTATCTTATTTATTACAACCTTAAGTCCCCCTGTAAATGTGTTGTATAATTGTCTTTAGCTCTGTATTCTCAGTACAAACATCATGGTAGGTGGCAGTTGATCAAAAAACTTAGCAATGCATGAATTATACTATGTAACTGAGCAAACTAATGCAGGGTTGCAAACTGTTTATACTGTCCTGATGTCAGCTGTTAAGATCATGTATCATGGCTAACGCAAAAACTCCAACAGTGCGACAGCAGAGCGTGCACCCCTGCCAGTGTCATTTAGGAAAGATTGCCAAGTAGGCCGTTACCTTATTGGTGTCATCCCTTATCCGTTACCTGTGAGACGGATCGCTACAGCTTACATCAGCACAGTATAAACACTTTGCAACCTGTAGGAATACTTTGTATTTAGGACAATGGTGCACCACTCTGAAACTGTAAGGATGCCAAAATGCAAAAGTAACAGTGCATCATGTTGCTTTAATGCAATGCACCTGTGAAGTACACCTAAAATAAGTTGTCAAGTTGGAGGAAAAATGTTGCCACATACTTGTTGCACTGGTTCTGTGCTGCAGAATTAGCCCCTCCCAAGATAATAACCACATATCCACACAAAGCTCATAAATCAGTGGGCTGGATCAGATATATGAGATGTCTGTCTGGGTGTCTGATTTGGGGAATTTGGAAAACACAGGGCTTTGTTTCAAGATGGAATGAAATACCTGAGAAGTTATTGTGGGAAACCAGTTTATATAGTTAAGTGTATCATCTCAGTGTTTCTTTCTGATCAAGTAGCTTTATGCGTAAGAAGAATATAAACTGCCACATATGTACATTTGCATCAAGAAATGTATTCTAAATTCTTCTCTTTCATTTTTTCCCTCACAGTCCAAGCTGAATATGGAGAGTTTGACCAAGCCAGAGTTGCTGATGCTTTTCAGCATCCTGGAGGGAGAGCTAGAGGCCAGAGACCTGGTCATCGATGCCCTAAAGGTACCTATTAATGAAGCTGGTGAATTTATTCTAAAGTTTGAGTGATTCCCTGCAACAACAAAAAAAAAAAGAAAAGAAAACACTCACCCCATCCAGGCCTGAAAAGTTCATAGCAGGGAAAAAAGTATCAAAGTATCAGAGGAAACCTCTCAAACCACTGTGGTAGCACTCTGCCACAACATTTCAACATGTAGTTTGCACTGAGAGCTTCTCATGTTGGTCACTCATGGGAAACAAAGCAGAGGTAGTCATGCTGTATATGACAGAACAATGGTGGAGAGCAGAGGAACAGAAGATACTGCGGCATCACAGTTACATTTCAAGCTACAGGAGGTGTGCCTGCAGAAACCTACACTGGTTGGTTATGGCTGCCTGTAATATATCAATCATGCATTAGGTTTTTGGTGTTATTGGACCTTATGTACATAAAGATCTGGCAACAAAACGAGGGGAAAAATCTGCCCAAACAGTTAAGATTTAATCTGGAGTAACCCTGTTGATGGCAGTCATTTCCTTTGAAAAAAAATATGGAAGTATGGAAACAACAGAGCTATGTGTCTATGAAGCTAATACTCCTCTTGATCCATCCTATTTGCTCGTGGCAAACTAGCGTCTGTGCCTCTGCAGAATGGGGTCTTTTGGGGCATTGTCTTAGAAGTCATGCCTTTCCTAAGTTGAAATGAGCAGACACATCCCAGTGAGCTTGACATAAAGTCAGTTGGATATAGACACAGTGTAGAGTACACACACAGTTTGACACAGAGCAGCGAGTTCCGACCTCAGGATGTCTTACTTTGGCAGGGTTAATGCTGCATTTCAATTAAAGGATTGCCAGTCTATTTTCCCATAGCATGTCTTTTGCTGCGCTCCGCTCCAAAGGCCCACATACTCAAGCTTTCAGTGACTATTTGGATAGGCTTAAGGACGTTTTGTCATTTATTTAAACAGTTGTTAACAAACTTCAGTAATGCCGTGTCACCCTGATGCTATTTAAAACCACAAACCTAAGATATGTGAATGAGCAACTTAATAATGGAGCATTTCTGACGAGACGTTTACACAACACAGCAGACTTTATTCTCACGATTAATATTTGAGCTTTACAGCTGTTCTGCTGTAGGAATGCTGTTCACTTTCCTGGTGTAAAATGCACCATTGAAAGAACAATCCAATGAGGCAGCCAGTGAAATAAAGAGCAGCCGTCTCAGAGAGCCTACTGAATGTTCATGTGTTGTGTCTAGACCACATTCCTACATCTCTCCTGGGATCTGGCCATCTAAGGCAAGGAGAGTTACAGCACGCTGGGTGCCTGATGACTCAATGTGAGCGAGAGTAGGAGTGAACAAATAAACATTGGCCTTAACTGGAGCTTGAGGGGAATATGGCTGTGCTCCTTTCAAGGCTCCACAAACTGTTAACCCATTCAGGTATGGGACAGGATCAATGCTGCAGTGTTGACGCTCATGGAGCTTTAATTAAAGGCATAATCACTGACCTGTAGGAAATTAAACTGCAGGGAGTAAGTGAGGTAAACTGATCTCCTCTCTGCAGTGCAGCGTACATGTTTATCCAAAGGTAAAATGCGACCTCATACCTTTCTGCTGTTCTGCTGTTAAGGAATTGTTAAGGAATCTTGGGTCTCGCCCTCAGATGAAAGCAGATTATTATCAGTAAAACATCACAGCATAATTCTTTTGGGTTTAGCCCACTAGCAGCGTGGCTCTGTGCATGGCAGTGTTTGTCTGTTGGTCCACCACTTTGGTCCTGACTGAAAAATCTTAACAGCTATTGGATGGATTGCCATGATCTTTTGTACCGACATTCAATTTCCCCAAAGGAAGTTTCCGCTTATCCAGTGAGGCATCTCAGCAGCCACTGGATGGTTTGTACAAACAATCATTGTCTCCGAATAGGGATGTTAGTTTAGGTTAATTTTGCTTTTTATAGCTCAGCACTGATTAATCAGTAGCTAAATGGTAAATTAAAAAAAAATGAAAAAGCAAAATGAAGTGAAATACAACAGGCCTTTCATTTGTTTCGGTGCTCTGTTGACTCAGTGAGCTAAAGTGCCACATTTCAAAGAACTCCTCATTTAGAGGTGGTGAAACTGTAAAGTTTTGGGTTGTAAAAGTCTTGCCTTTTATTTTTGTTGGCTTTGCTGACACATGACCGGCTAGCTGCATTAGCATGCAGAAATAAAATGCCTGCTGCCCATCCTCTGGTGTCCACAGTTTAGCTAATGTTTGCCTGGGCCGCTCTTTACTGTGCAGCAGCCGTGTCAGGTGGGAGCTAGCTAGCAATGCTGCTCATTCTCAATTACCTCACCCTCATGCCGAAGGAGGCTCAGGTAAAGTTTTAGAGTCCTCACATCTCTTGCGGAGATCCAAGGGGAGAGGAGGCAGCAACACAACTCCACCTAATGGAGGCTGGCGGAGCCCCAGATTCAAACATCCAAAAACACATAATTGAAACCACATAATATCTCCATACTGAGGCTAAAAAGAGTTCAAGTGACATTTTTCCAAACAGCTTTTCATGTTGGGGCTTCAGGACACTTGGATCACTATGGATGAGCAGTATGGAGATATTTTGTGTGAGGGCACACCAGGTGGTGTGCAGATAACTGGTTTAAAAACATTTTCGGTATTTAAAGTTGACATCCCTGCCTCAGAGGATGAATCCTAATAACTGGTGATCCCCTGACTTCAACTATAGGGTCACCTCAGGGTTCATATTTGTGGTATTGTGTGAAAAGATGGATTGCCACAAAGTTCGATTCAAACATTCAAGTTCCCCTCAGAATTAATTGCTGTAACTTCTTGTGATTCCTTGACATTCATCTAGTGTCATCGTCAAAATTTTCATCTATCCAAAAACCAAATACCTTTCAAACTAATGACATTCCCATCAGCCTGGTGTGCATAACGCTGGCTAAACATCAACATGTTAACATTTTGCTTAAAGTACTGCTGTGCCTTAGTACAGGTTCACAGAGCTGCTAGCGTGGCTTTGGACTGAGTCTTGTTCCAATGATGAAATTACACGTGGGACAACAGTACTTAGAGAAGTAGGTCCAGTCATGTAGCTCATGTCAGTCTTAACTGACGTGTCCTTGCTACACTCAGTGTCATGTGAGAAGGCTTAACCACAAATCACCATGGTAATAACACCACTGCTCAGCTCTTTGCTTTTTTTATCCCTTTGATCATCTGGTTAAAGTCCTGCTATTTGCAGGTTTTCATGTCTAGTCTCAATTTTCAGAGCTTAAACAAAATGAAAGATTCTCATCAGTGATTTTCTACAGGATGTAGTGCAAGTACAGGATGTGAGGTTAATGATGCAGTTTTTCTACGGTCCTCTATATTTAATTATGCAGAACTATCAATGGCATTCTAGCTATCCGCTGGATTTTTCCCTGTGTGACTCACTTCTGCAGCTGCTCACGCTGTGGCTTTCAAAAGGAAGTTAGACTCTGGCAATGCTTGTATTTGGCACACAAAGCCCTGCAGTGATCCAGTAGTCCCTTTGCTTTGGGAAAGGAGTATGAGTCTTTACTTTAGGTTCAAAGGGGACTCAAATATGGAAATGAGCCTTTTAATTAACTGTTGAGTTCACATGGTGTGATCGACTCGAGCTTCCAAATGGACGCACTTAAAACAGGTTTACCGTGTGTGCTCTTTGATAATGGTTCAGCACTGGAAGAGGGAAAATGGCTTTGTTTGTAGCTTTGAGATGCATAAACTGATACGATTCAGTGTCATTTACCGTAGCATCCACAACCATGTGCTTAGGATGGATAGTATTGTTCAGATATCCATTTCCTTTCCATTTACATGCATGAGCATTTCAGGGTATTTAGCAATCTGCCTAAGCAGCTTTGAAATATATAGGACTCTAGGGTAAGAAGTTCATATATCACCTTCCCTCTGTATTATACAGACTCTTGTCGCCAACATTGCACAACTGAAAGAGTCCAGGCATGTGTCAGCAAAAGATAAGCTGGATTGGAACCAGTGCAGCCATGACACAAAGACTTCCCGAGCAAAAACACACAGGTTGCCAGCAACTGTAGCCAACAGACAAAAGCATGAATAATGGAGGTAGACTGTGATGCATAGCAGCCATGCACTGAATAGTTATTGTTCATGTACAGTATGATGTAATGACTAAGCTCTGGTAGATCTGGGTGTTAAGTGTTAAGTAATGTTAGAAATGTGTTTCTTGTAATCCCTCTTTTCACTTCCTCCACTCTCTGCAGCAGCGGAGGATTGATGCAGAGGAAAACAGCCTCCCTTTGTGTTGTGGAAGTCTGTCTGTGCATTGAAGGGCTGGGGAGGGAGCTGAGGGAGACACAGAGTCTGTGTTTATGACTGAACTTTTGTGTAATAGGGTTCCTGTGAATTGGAAAAAAAGGCCGATTATCCATTTATGAAAATGTGCGCAGACTGAATAAGTACAAAATAACAAGAACAACACTTAACTCTCACAAAAATCTCCATTAGATGTGTTTTCTTTGTGCGTTTCAAAGTCTTTCCCTCTGGCATGAGCAGCGGCTTACATGCAACTGCAGCGATGAAAGTCAGATGGAGTATATATCCTTAAGCAAAGTAGGTGTCAAGACTGGAAACCTGATCTAAGCAAATTTAATCTTCGACCATAAAATGACGCATCAGAGCAGACAGTCATTGATGGGAACAAGGATGGGCTGTCAGCCAGCACTGTCGACTGATTTCTCTTTGAAGATTCCTCTTCAAAACTAGATATCTACCTTTTTATTAGACCCAGAAAATGAGAGACAGTGTAAAATCTGGCTCAAGGTATTTTAATTTTTTGTTTTAGTGTTTATAATCACAAGTATGCATTCAGGAAATAACATTGGCAGATAGATGCCATGTTTTTTTATGAGTCAATCAGATGTGAAACCTTGTTTTATAGGCTTGGATGATGAAATCCCAAAGGTATAATTTTCAATACTGTCAAAAATACAGACACTCCTCTTTCTACTAAACTGATAGGGCGATGCTGTATTGAAGTGATGCACTGTAGTGCCCAGCATGCTCCACCAGAGGTCAGTCTCTACTGGTAGAACAGGCAGCTGAGCTGAGAAAGATGGCGACTGAAAGTGGTGGGGATAACGTTATAGGACTAATATAAAGAAATATGCCTCTGCCCCTGTTAGGGAGTATTTTTGTATATCATCTGCACTAGGTCCATCGAAGTGTTGTTATCTGCCACAGCAGCAAGTTTTACTGGATACTTTCAGCAAGAATCTGTGGAATAAGGGCATTTATCCGAGACCCTGTGTCTTCATAAGAGGCTATCACATTTTGGGTTTACTTGACCTTATACTTCGTTCGACTTAATTTAGACCTGTTGTCCTCATTTGTGGACACTTGTATGTGCCACCTAGTGATAGTAAGAGCCCAATACACTAATCTATGTCAAAACAAGATGGCAGCCATTTCTACAAAGTCGGTCTGGCAACAGATTTGACCATTTTTGCAACAGTAATGCTAAGACACTGTTAATTAGGAAGTTCTCGTTTGAAGACATTGGGACTTGGTGTCTCATTTGAGGAAATTGAGATTTGATTATCATTAACAATGTTTAGGTTTTTTTTTTTAATACTCATTTAGTACTAGTACGACCGATCCCATATAGATAGGAGAATTTAAAAATGTATACCAAACAAAAGATTGGGTTCAGTTTCATTAATCTATGCGCCACAAGTATTCAATCTCAGCAAGACTTGTCTAAGTAGGTTAATTGCATATTCGATAGACAGCATTGTAGGCTAGACTGATGCAGGCTACAAGGACTTTGTCTGCTCAGCCTTAATGTTTTTTGTGTAGTTACACAAATACTGTCGTATAGCATTTACCTCAGTGAAATGTCAGGAAGGTATGAAAAAATAGATCGTGCCCAGGCAACTGTATAAATATAGTGTGGACAAGGACTATATGCCACACTTACAACATATTCTGCATGGCATGCAAGACTTCGTTGAGGTGCTTTGTGGTCACTGGGCTTTAGATAGCGCCCACATTCAAGAGGCATTTTTTAATTCTCCTGGGCACCCTGTGTTTTCCTGTTTCACCCGTCCATGCTGTTTGATCTGCCTTCACACAGTCCTCAGCGGACTGGATCAAATAACAGCAGCAAAGCCTCGCAGCCTTGCCCTCCTCTCTTTGTGCCAGATGAACTAATATTGTTGAAGATGACAATCACAAAGCCTGTGATCCGTTGTGGTAAATCGCTTTAACTTCTCTGTCTGTAGCCGTCCATTGTCACTCCTTGTATTTTTCCAACTGGGCTAACTAACACCAGTTGCTCAACGTAAATCTGTCTTTTATTTGTAGATGAGGAATGCACAGATTCAGTTTCTTTACAGTGTCTTTACAAAGTTTCTATTTTTGATGAAGTTGCAGTGTGCAAAGAGCAGATTGAGTTCTCTTGCCTACAGGCACTGTATGTGAAATATAGATTCTATGTAATAATGAGGAATGACATATTTAATAATTTAAGCACGGCCGCAAATCTTTGATCCATGTGATTCATTTAATGGTTTGATCCATTCATAACTGGACTTGTAATGGTATTAACTTAACAAAGCAGTTAATAGGCTAACAACAGTGAACACAACTATAATATGCCAAGAAAGAAGCTATTTAACTACGTAGCCTGCTTAATTACTTAGGGCAGAATCACAATTATTAAGGAAAAATGACAAACTAAATTGAGCAGGCAAAATGCTTCGCTTCTGAAATGTTCTCGGTGTGGTATGACGCTGTACAGCGGATGGAACAAAACTGGGTGGCAGCTGGAATATAGCGCCGTGTCACCTGTTGGAATTGTCCCTCCTGGCTCCCTTACACTCAAGATGGCGGCAAGATAACAAAAACAGTTACCTTATTTGTCTCATATCATCATCATTAAGCTTACAGTAATGAATGTGCACATAAAATTTGAGGTTGATTGGTCTAGTAGTTTGCAAGATTAGCAGCTGAAAGATTAATACACACACGACCAAATGCATGATGTCCTTCAGGCTTACACCTGACTGAGGTAATAAGGCCCACACTGTAGGTATACAGATTTTTGGAGAGAGAAAGATAAACATCAGATCAGTACTCAGCACTGGCTAATAGCATAAGCTGAGGTATCAAAACTGGTGATGGATTTAAAAAAATAAAAATAAAAAAGCTGGCCTGGTGCATCCCTGGTTAAAACTTTCTTAGTTCTAGGCCAATAAAGTGCCATTTGGGGGTGGTCATGTTATATCTCTGTGCTCAGCTGTAACAGCTTCACACACAGTCAGCAGTTTAATGCTCCTTAAGACGAGTGAATCGGCTGAATATTGCTCTGCAGGCCCATCCACACTCTTGACTACGCTTTAAACTTCTCAAGTAATCTTGGTATCAGCCATCAGGAGCTCTGTCCTCACCCTGCCAGAGAGGATACTGTTCTCTCTAATCTTTTGATCCTCTTTTGTTGAAACCTCACGAAGACACATTGCCAGTTCCGCTGTAGCACTCCTCCTCCTCCTCCTCTCTCTCCTCTCTTCAGCCCTTTTACACGGCAGGCCTAAAGGCATCTGCTGAACCTGAAATGTCTTGCTGCTATTATCCCTCCTTTGTCATGAGTTAAACAGAGAACAGGTCTGCCTTGGCCAAGGCCCAGTCCACAGCAGCTGTCCTGCTAAAGATAGACAGACACACACCATCTGTTGCTCCTTCCTCCTGCTAGCACTCTTTCTCATGTATTTTTGTGCATTTCCTCTTCCTCTCTTCCCCTTTCTTTATCTACATATAATTTACCACTCAAGTATTTGAGATGCTGATCATGGTGTGTCATTCAATTTCCTGTTTAAATGACAGTTTATCAGCAGCATTTTATCTTTAATCATAACTCTCAGGCTTATAACAAATCCTATAATATTTTTTGGCTGAATTATTTTTCCTTTTTAAATGAACTGCAGCTGGGGTTAGAGTTGATTGAAACTTTGATTTGTTTGGTTTGTTTGTCTATTGGCTTGTTTGTCAGCAGAATTACGGAGAAGCTACCAGCTCATTATCATGAAACATAGTGGAAGGGTTTAGCATGGGTCAGGAGAGAACTCATTAAGTTTTGGAGCGGATCTGAATCACGGCGCAGATACACACATCATTTTTCTCTTCTTACATTGTGAGATATGGCATCCGGCCTTGACAGAGGTCTGTGCTCTCCGAGTGGCCTCCTAGTTTACTAATTTAATTATGCTATTCATTTTGCAATTCAAAGCAGAAGGTCGATTGGAGAAAGAGGTCTACAATTGTGTTAGCATCTCTGAGGCTTCCTAAAAACAAGGTGCTTTGCGCCAAATTCTAATGTCAGCTATGCCAGCACAATGACAAAGCTAACATGCTAATGATTAGCAGGCATAATATTTACCAGGCTCATCATTCTGGTTTAGCATGTTAGTATGCCAACACTTGCTAACTCGCAACGCGCAACCACATTCAGCTCAAGCATTTGGATGTTAACCTGCACAGAACGACGGCTGCTGCTGCTAGCTGTGCTAGCCACACTCAGACCAATTTCACATAGTTAACCTGGAGACGCTGTGATCCCGCCCGGTCTGAGAAGATAATGTAGCTCATCACGACAATGATCTCGCAAGATATGCTTCCACTTAACTTTGTTGAAGGTAAAGGCTTTAGGAAGGTAATGCAATATGTTGAGCCTGATTACACTGTCCCGAGACCTTTTTTTAGACTAGTCGATGAGTCTTGATTAAAATTTTCTTTAAGTGGACAGGGAAATTAGTCGCCAGGAACATACCTAGATGGGACTGTGATTAGTTTTGCAGGTATTTTGTGATTTATTTATTTTTTTACACCAAAGGTATTAAAATGAATCCTGACAGGAACATGAAAGCCTGTCCCAAATGTCATGGAAATACATTGAATGGTTGTTGAGATATTTCATTTAAAACCATAAAATCATTAGGATTAATCCTCTGGGGAACATGAATGTCTGTAACATATTTTATGGCAATGCATCAAATAGTTGTCAAGACAATTCAGTGTGGACCAAAGTCGACCAACCGACCTGCATTGTCATCTGAAGCTGTGCCGCTAAAAATGTCTCTTAGACATTGTATATAAAGGAGTCGGCATCCAGTAACAGCTGAGACTCAGACGAGGCTGAGATGCCAGAACAGTGATCCAAGAGAAGATTCACACACTAAAGCCAACTTACAATCCTTCTGTAAACAAAGACATTTATGCAAAAGCATAAACAAGCCAAGCAGTTTCACTCATGAACATTTCCTATCACATAACCTGTAGATTACAGACGTACTGTTAACTACTGAAATCATCGCTTTCCATCTCACTCTTCTCTTCTTCTCATCTCTTCAGGCCCAACGTAAAGAGCTGTTTATCCAGGAGCGCTACGGCAGGTACAACCTCAGCGACCCCTTCCTGGCCTTGCAGAGAGACAGCGAGGCTGTCGGGGACCAGAATAAAGACCCGGGCTGTTCCTCCTCCACCTCCAACCCTCTGGTGGTTCTCAAACTGGTGGTGAGCCACTGCAGGAGGATGCAGGAGAAGATGCTGGCCCAGCTGGCTGCTGCGGAGAGCCGGCACAGAAGGGTGGGTGTGGGTGTGTGGTTCATGGTTAGGGGAGGCAAAAATGAGCTGGTTCCTTACGTGGAGTTTTAAAAAATCAATTGGGAGACATAAAATATGAAAATGGGGCCTCAGTGGTGTAAAATATTTAGATGAACATGAAAGGAGAATGCAATTAGTAAAATGCAGTGAGGATTTTCTTCCTTACAGTACACAACATATAAAACTGCAGGCAACAAAAGCTTTAAGTATACAAAACTAATGTGATTAAATCATCCCTCTTCATTTAAACCTTTGTTTCAGGGACAGCAGAATAACTCATTAAAAGCAGCATTGTTTTCAGCTTCCCAAGAGGCACAAACGCATTGAAAGTACTCCACATCTGCAGGCTAACAGACACGAACAAAGAAAAATGAAATACCTGCACACTGATGTCACGTTTACAGTTTCTCTCTCGTTTCGTGTGAGCTTCAGGTTAGAGTGTGAACACAGTAATATTTATAGACAATGATGTAACACGGCACGTCACTGTCTCCTGATTTCATTATGAGCTAAAGATGTATGCAAGGACAACATGCCCACTGTGTATGATCACAAACTTCCTGTAATTTTACATGACACGCATCAGTAACAAGCTGCAGATTTTTAACTGTGTTTGCTGCAGAAATGAGTATCTGAATACACACGCCACAAAACAAAACATTTGTTTTGCATAGAAGAAAATGAGACAGAGGGTAAACCTCAGAGTTTTAAGTATATTAAGAAGTCTAATATGAGGAAATGTCATTTAGTCCTTTTATTGTTTTGGTTTATATTTAAATGACTGTTGCAACTAACGATCCCCATTGCATCTTTTGGATCTGTACAAACACAAAACACTCCATCAACTTAGGCTCTGTAAAACCACAGAGCGAAGGCTATACTTTTCTCTGCAGGCGGGCTGAACATGGTGCTCATTTAGATGAGCTAAACTATGTAGCTGTTTAGCTTGACTGCCATCAGCATTTTTCCTTACAATGTAGTAATCATATTGCTTCAAAATAACTGCTATTGGCTGTAATATCAAGCAGACCAAACTTGTGTGAGATCATGTCATTCCTGACTCTCTGTCTCCCCGCTGTGTTTGCTTCAGGTCATTGCAGATCTGGAGGAAGAGAGGAGGAGGCATGCTGAGGACACAGCCGAGGGAGATGATGTCACCTACATCCTGGAGAAGGAGAGGGAGCGCCTGCAACAACAGGTGCCCTCTAATTAATAGTGACATAGACTGCATTACAAATATTTGTCCAGAATGTACTGTATTAACCAAATAGGAGTCAGTAGCTGTGTTTCTATTAGGGCTGCCTCCGACTAGGAATGTTCCTAGTCAAGCAATAGTCGTCATTAAGGGCCATTAGACGACTTCTCACCTGCATGTTTATGATATTAATGTAATTATTAGATGATATATTTTGGGCGGGGCAACACAATGGTTTGAGTTGAAGGTGTGAGAAAGAATAGTATCAGTAACATTGTTAACACTGTGCTACATTACAGAGAAATACCAAACCGTACTAATGAACCTTCATTAATATAGGCCTATATTTTATCTACAAGTGCACGTCACACACTGAGCGAGCCGCCTGTTAATGACGCTGTGGACAAAGCAGTAATGATTGTGCTAAGTGGCTAATGGGCATGTAGCTACTTCCATGTTTCAGACGATACGTCATGTTTGTAGTCGACCAATGATGATGAGTTTACATATCACCTTGGGTTCGTCCTTCACCTTCTCAAAATGATCCCACACTTTTGATTTCCTGCCCGACATGTTATTAACTAGCCTGTGGAGTTTAACGTGACTCCTGTCTGACTGCTGAGCGTGGCCACTTCCTGTGTCTGTCCTTTCAAATTAAATTCCCACATGGTCCAGTCATACAGGTTTTGATTTATTTTTGACAAGGTGCAGCTCCTAGTTTCACCTATTCTTGTTATTTTCTTTTCTGCGTGAAAGTTATCCCCAACCCTTAAAACTTCAAATTAAACTGTAACCATCCAAGCTGTCTTCGCAAAGTTTACTACCCCTGAAAAGTTTATTTATTGCATATCTTGTCTTTGTGTTTGTAGCTGGAGTTTGAGCGGAGCCAGGTCCGGCGGTTGGAAAAAGAACAGCGGCGGATTACTGACCAGCTTGAAGAGGAACGGGCTCAGCACAAGCAGCTGTCCTGCGCTTTGGCCAAAGAGTGCAAGTGGGCGAGTGCCAGAGCTCTGGAGGAGGGTCACCGGCTGACCGAGCTGAGCCGCAAACTTGACAAAGTATTTACATTTATTTACATTTGCAATCCAAGTTAGGCAGTTTTCTTTTTTTGTTAGGAATGTTAGGCCGGGTTATATTTTGCACTCTGGGTGAACAGACTTTTTCTCCCGCAGGAGGCGGCGTCTTGCCAGGCCCTGAGAAACGAGCTGGAGGATGAGAGGAGGAGAGCCCTGAGGATGGAGGCGAGGGTGGAGGAGCAGCTGGCTGAGTTTGACACTGAGCGAGAGCAGCTCCGCTCACGTTTGAAGAAAGAGGAAGCTCACTGCTGTCAGCTACAACAACAGGTGTGAACACTCAAACATATTCATCATGCAGGTGGCGGCAGATTGCACACTTTGCATTCAATAACTGCCTCTTCCATCTAATCTTGATGCAAGGGAAGAAAATTGGCTCGCGTCGCACAGCCTAATTTCAGCTTGAAATGACTCTTTTTCCTCATTTTATGTTCAGGTAGAGGAGCTGAAGAGGAAGCTGGAGGAGAGGAATGTGATGAGAGACGTTGGGGAGGCAGTCACAGCTCCAGTGGAGGCAGGAGGAAAGGAGTGGGCCACGAAAGTCTCCCCAGGAAAGACATCAGTAGACACTATCACAGTCGAGGACATTGAGGAGGACAGACACCAGCAGCCTGAGCAGCCAAAAGTCAACGGTCACCACTGTCCGGTGGAGACTAACGGACACCACAGTCCAAACAGCGCACTCTCAGAGAACATCTGCATACAGAACGGGATTGAAAATCCTCCAGTTCATCAAACGTCATTTCCTTCCTCTCCATGCGCCTCGCCAATCCTTGCCAAACGCCCGCCAGGCAGCCCGAGCCCTGGCAGCTACCAGTCTCCCTACCAGGCCGGCATCAACCAGCGCTTCCACGCTGCTCGTCACAAGTTCCAAGGCACCATCGAACCAGAGCCTCAATCCCAGGCGGCGCAGCCCGCTCTGCCCCTCTCACCAAAGGACGTCTCACCTGTGACCAGCAGCCCCCCTCCAGAACCCAGCCCAGTCAAGCAGATGGCCCGGAGCACCGTCACTCAAGTCCTGTCCCGTTTTACCACCGTCCAGCAGAGCGCCACGTCCAAGCTCACGGCGCCCAACAATTCACCCTTCGGCACAGACTACCGCAGCCTGGCAGCGCCCTTGTCGCCGATCATCGGAAGGGCCGCGGGGGTGCTCCCACAGGGGATCAGATCTCCCACCATCGCCAGGGCAGACAGGGGCAACCCTCCGCCCATCCCTCCTAAGAAGCCCGGTCTGGCTCAGGCTCCTCCCTCCCCTGCGGCGGTGCCCAGGTCTGCCAGCCACTTCTCTGACAGCCCGCTCTCAGGCAGCTGCGGCCTCACCTCCAGCCAGGAGGGAGTCAAAGAACTGGACATGGTGGTTTCGTCTAATTAACCGCGTCATCAATAAATGAGTCAGCTGCTGCTCTGCTTGTGACACGATGGTTTCATCACATCTCATAGCTGAAATATTGTTTGTACATGACAGGATTTATATCCTATGCTTATTGAACAGAGGTCCCTTCAAACACTGTTATATTTATTAGATGTTTTATGCGCTGAGGCACTATTGTAGGTCGTGGTCAAAGAGCTGGTACAAATGAAGAGTTACAGCAGATTTTAGTTTCACATGTGCCAATGCTGTATGTTGGGCACATCGTACTGTTACAGTATATTAAGTCTTTTTTATGGTGTCATATTTCCAAAGAATATGAATCAGAGGTATTATTTTTCACTTTAGTATGTTGCTTGTTATTATAAATACTGTAATCTACACACCAAATGTTATAAGTAGTCCTCGGACCAATCTTATATAAAATAAAAGTGTATAGTTCATTTTATAAATGTTCCGTAGTTTTTGATGTCTGATAGTTTCACACAACAGATAATCTAATCATCAGTGTTGTCCTGAGCTTTCTTCATGTATTACTTTAAATGTTACAGTTATGATAATCGTATAGGCTCAGATTATACGCAGGCGCCATTGTACGATATCTTGTTTAATATAAGTGAATCTGATGACTGTCATGCCTTCGTCATTTATAAGAAATCATTATAAAACTCAAGTATTTTATAGTCGACTGTGGCTTTGATTTATATCATAAGACAACATGTTGGTTTATCTCTATGTTTATCAGATGCTTCACAGTACTGTAAATGCTGGAAAGTGACAGATATAATAAATTAATCCAAAAGATTGTCATGTATTCTTCTTATTTATATTCTCGTAAGAATTATGTGCTGTCAGTAGGTGGTGGAGTAGGTACTGTATTAACGCTGACAGCAATCTACCGAGAGAGAGCTGCTCACGGTCTACGGCATGGAAAGATTTGGTGCTCTAGTTTAGTGTTCAACTTTTTTGGAAACAACTTGCACTCAGGTTTAGTTTAGTACAATACAGGAACAAATGTTGAGTACACCAGACACAAAACTATGTGTCATATGAGTGTGTGACAGGAATTTTATGTCATGTTTATGTGCAGAATGTCTTTCACAACATTAATTATAACCCATTGGCACCACTGCAAAACATTTATTACCGCACGATAGGTAAAGTGAGCGATTTTTCTTCAGCTTATGGTCCTAAACACATTGTCTTACGGCATGCTGGGAAACTCCACCAATTAAGCCTCAACATGCCACAATACATTAAGTGATACTGTTGTTTCCTGGCCTTCAGCTAATTAGGCGAAATTGGCCTTATATGTTTTAGTCAAATTAACTCAAAACTCAAAAACTACAGAAAGACCTAACAGAATTAAGTCAAGCTCACAACGGATGACTTTTTGTGTCAAGTTAACAAAGTTTTTACGTCATTTTGACAGTCTGGGGCATTTGTGTGGACTTTACTTTAAAATTTTGTGTCATGGATGGATTGGGGTTTCTTTAGAATTTAATCTACAAATTATTTTCATGACTACTTAATTGTTTGGTTTATAAATGGGCAGAAATTGTAAAAAAAAATAAAATAAAATGAAAAAATGTTATAATATCTCAACCATTGGCTGTTTTATTTGACTAATTGTACAAAATCCAAAGATATTCAAGAACATCTTCACATTTGAGAGACTGGAACCAGGGGCAAATTGCACAAAACACCTTAAGTTAAGATTTTCCTTGAAGTCCTAGTTTCATCAAAATAAAATCAGTTGCACAAAACACTCATAAGTCTTCTCCTTCAGGTTTCCCTAAAATGTTCACTTAAGTGTTTATCGTTTCCTCCTTGTCTTGGTCTTAAACTTAAGGAATCCCTAGGCCGCTGCACAAAAGACCTTAGCAACCAAAGCAAGGTAAAAAAAAATTCCAAAAAAATACCTTTGATTCTATCTTGACTCCAACATGACTGAGTTTATGGTGATAAATGAATGTGTTCTGCGACCAGGAGAGCACTTCATCGATTCGTCTGTAATGCATTTTAATTTGTAAATACAAACTTTTTATAACTACACTGCTGAATCTTGATTATTTTTTTTCTTTTTATGTATGATTATTATGGTATTATGTACATGTGACTATCGTTAAGACTCTCTGGTGGCAGTGTCAGAGAGAATACGTGTCATCTTGGATAATGTCTCCCACCCACTCCACCATGTGCTGCTCAAACACAGACGCACATTCAGTGACAGACTCATTCCCCCAGAATGCACCACAGGAAGTCATTCCTGCCTGCGGCCATAAATCTATACAGCTCCTCCCTCAGAGTGTGAGCCACTCTGAGTCACAGGCATCTGGATTTCATTAACCTTCTGCATTTATAATTCATAATTATCTATAGGCTGTAATAATTAACACGACTTTATCATGCACATAACTGTACATATTTCTTATGTTTACTTTTATTCTATTTTCTCTGTATATATTGTAGTTAAACTTCACACTCAGCCTCAGCACAGCGACGATATATATGTTATTTCTAATATTTTAATATCTTAAGGACTAGTGTTAAACACTGTAGCATAATGCACAATTTCATTTTATTTCATGGCTTTATATTTACAGACTTATATTTCATACTCTTATTCCTTCTTAGTATAATTTTCTATTCTTTACATCGGAGTGATTATAATGAATCACAATGTCCCCTTAAGATCATTAAAATATTTCTGATTCTGTTTCTGAATAGAGGAGGCATCTCCATAAGTCATTCTGACTTCTAACCTCTGTCTTTTCTATACGCATGTATGTGCAAATAAACAAATTAAACTAAAATCCTGCAGTACAGATGTAGTGTTTTTATTGTATTGCCAACTAATGTCCTCTAGAGGTCAGTATTTGATAAGTAATTATAAGTGAATTATTTCTCCTCCGATATTTTATATCTACAACTGTGCCTCATACAATAAACAGGTTGCATATAATACTTTTTAAAAATCTTTTTAAATGGTAACAACAGTTAGTAAAATTGCTAAAAATACAATTCAGTATTGCTTTTCTTAAAAGATATTGAGTTAGCTGTATTGGTGGCTTTATTGTACCATCCTCTGGAGGCAAAGGTTCAGCAACACTTGTGTATTTTATGTGTGTGGTTAAAGTTTCTGTATTGGTGTGTACGAGGTCTTTGACTTGATTTGAATGCTGAGAAGAAGAATTTAACTTTTGCTCCCATTGGGTTGCGAAGATAAGTTATGAAACCCTTAAGTGGACCGAGCTGTTTGTTATTTTGCGCCCTGTGTTGCTTCAGCTGTAAACAATGCTCTGGTGGTATGTTGTTTAAGTGATGCAACTTATGAGAGACACTGGGTGGTGGCGATGAGTTTGGAAATACAGAAAGACGCTTTTACTTGACAATTATCTTCTGTGTTCTGTAAGGTCACAGTATATATAGTGTCTCTGTCTGCCGCACACACACACACACACACACACACACACACACACACACGCTCTCTGACATCATAACCAGCAGATATATACAGAGCACATGCTGACTGGGCTTTCCGTCACTTTAAATCCCCCCCTGGGTTGTTGGGGAAGGGTTGGCTGGTTAACGGGACGGGGTCACCTCTTCTCTGCTCAGCTCACCTAATTAACATTCCAGTGTAGGACAGCAGGGCCGCATCCCAAATCCAGCACAGGCACGCCTGCTCCTCCAGCAAAGCCCCATCTTTCTCAGCCTCCATAAACACAGGCTCAGGTTGATGAGCTGTGAGGGGCCACGTCCCCGCTGCTGTCACTGCCAGTACGGCCGCTCTTCTCTGCTGCCGTCCTCTGCTCGGGGACGGTCCGCGGAGTTGAGCAGAAGACACAATAGTCTGTGTTTTAGAACCTTGTGTGATTGTTGTGAGAAGCTCTGATAGTGAGTGACAGCTTGTGCAGCACATGATCTGGTTTTCAGTTTCTTTTTTGGCTTTCTTTGAGTACAACTTATGCCTCTTGGACAGCGTACATATCTGCATCGACCGTAAAATTTCACATTAATATTCAAACACTGACTTAATATTCAGAGTCGGACTTCAGGCTTAGGGCTGCATGACTTGGATAAAAAATGATGCCTTTTTGAAAACTTTTATTCAAGCTATGGGTCATGACCTAAAATGCATCTTGGCGCTACTTCTGTTAGGATTCCACATGACAAGAGGGGTAATAATTAACTTTTTTTTTTCCAAGGAATAAATCACTGAGCAGTGGATAACATTTCTTTTTAAGTGCCCAACCTCAGAAAGTTGGCGAATCCTGTTTTTTTCCTGGAGTGGACTTTGAAAACTTGATGTTGTTGCAGTTTGTTCTGATGTAGATTTGTTGGATCGTTCCTCCGTAAGGTCGTGCGGGACACGCTTGTGATAAAGCACCATATATATAAATAAATGAACTTGAACTTGAACTTGAAAAGCATTGCTGCAGCCGGCCGCCACATGTCTGTCCCTCCTGGGCGGATCTGGTAAGTGCTGTACTTTATGACTGCTGCACAAAAGCAGACATACAATAAGACACATGGTGTCACGGCTGCAGTGTCATGTTGTGTGAATGAGATGACAAAACAGAGGTCAAGGAGGGAGCGCGTTCGCTGTCATGAGTTAAACCGCAAATTTACGACCTTCTCGTTTCAGACCTGTTGCACAAAAGCCGCCGTCCGTCAGAGCCATTCATTCTCCCATCTCGACCAGTGACGACTGCTGTTGCTGCAATGTTCACACAACAATGCCATAACCACCGTCATCTGAACGCTCGTCTCTGCTGTGGCATGCAGTTGGTCCAATCTTTTTCTTATCCTCTCGCTCTCTTTTTCTTTTCTCCGTCTCGTCCCCTCTTCTCTGTCCAAAATTAGCCCAAGCCATGAGATGGGCCTAGAATAGGAGCGCGGGCCCCCTCACTGAGCCTCTTGAAGACCACAGCTGGAGCTGGCTCAAAGCGAGACAGAAGGAGAGGGAGGGCCGGATGACGAGTGTTATCGCCACCATCACCTGCTCCCTGTAAAGCAATTTGTTATAGAGTTGTCACTGTAAAATCCGTAGCTTGTCCCGCGGTAAAGAAAGACAGGGTCACATGTAATGAGGATCCCAGTGTCGCTCCAAATCCAGAAATGACATAACTGAAGGACAAACAGCTGGGCTATGTGTGTGTTTGTCTATGTGCGTGATTTAGAGATGAGAGGAGAATGTCGACCAGCGACAGGAAAGATACAAGCTTCAAGCCTGCAAACCTTCATCTACACAAAGTACACACATTATATGCGTTTATTTGTAGTTTGGGGAAAGAAACACGAGAAAAATCACAATTTCCTTTTAAGAAAAAGTGCAATTTGTAAAATCCTCGAGATGACAGTTTGCATTCACAAGCACACTATTACATTATTCGCTGTCCACGCCGAGGTATTTTTAGCCAGCCACATTGTTACTGACCTTTACATAGGTCTCTAACTAACACCCCTGGATTTGCACTGATTAAAATGACCTCACACTCTCTCACACACATACTGACTGCACATAGCGGCTCGCCGGCGTCTCTCTCTCTCTACCTGCTGGACACACACACGGGGCCGCCACCGAGTGACTCACTGAAGTCGCAGGGATACGAGCCAGAAGTGTCCTTGAGGAGGGTCATATGTTTCCACACTGGCTCGATGAGACGAACCTGTTTCTGGATCGGGACTGTTGATATGAGCTGAACTACAAACATGCACTCCGCTGGCATTACAGGGGAGCTTCAAGTGCTTGGAGCTGGGACGAAGATATTTACTCTCCCACCCTGAGCCATATGGCATGAAGGCAAATTTTTAGAGCTTATTAATCATTTTCAGAAAAGGACTATATCGGGCCTCGCACCAAAGTTGGAGAAACAAGGCGTTAAAGCACACCGCCGTGTCAAACATCAACCACCGTGCAAATGTAAGAGGCTACTTCTGCTGTTTGTGGAGCTGGTTTTGGACACAAATAATTACCAATTGCCAAAGCACATTCTCCACCCTTTCCAGCCCTCAACAGCAACTTGAGAAATTTTCAATTACATATGCAGGGCTCAACAAGAAGGTTTTTTTTTCTGGAGCTGATGATGGAAGCAGCTAAGCATCGAGCCATCTTGCTTTCTTGTCATCTCCTTCGAGATTTGCTCATGTGCAGTGACAATCATGCACCATTGAGAAAATGGCGGCAAGTAAAGACAAAGTTCATGAACTGAAGCACAAGCAAGCATTTCAATTTTCCTGGAAATAGGAGTTGCTTGGTCGGCGTTAGAGGCAACACATTCTCACTCCAACCTCGTCACATATTGCCGTTTGTTCAAGGACTTTCCACATCCAGATACAAAGTGCAAGGTACCCTGGGTGCTTTATAGTTGTTGACGTTCTGGGACGCCGTGTCAAGTTCTGCCTGTTACATACATTGCATCTTTCAAAATACACTTCTGTTTTCACAGGAATTTTTTTTCGTTTAAACACAGTGTCGTTTGGCTTTATAATCTTACGGGACACAAACACCACTCTCTTAGGATCCACCACCCCTACATCCCACCCCACTGGGATTTTTGCCACCTTAAAGGCGCTTGCACATGATTGCCAATGCCGCAGCGCTTGCCGTTGGCTTGACCCAGTGCTGATCATATGCACGCACTGATGTCTGGTGGAAAGCACTGACGGCAGCAGAAGCGTTGTTTTTTAAAATCATAAACTACGGGGTAGTTGGACACGGTTGATGAGTCTCTCCTCCATCTTGCATTCGGCTCTTTAAATTTTTCCGCGCCCCGTCTCCGCCCCCGCCCCCCCGCCTGCGTTCTACTGTAAAATCATTGGCTCTACACGGAAAGGTCAGCGTCAAACGGGGTCGAAGTTCAACAAAATTGAAGTTGGGGTACTTTTTGACTTCAGCATTGCGGTGTTTTGACGTGACGCCGAAGTCAAAAAGTACCCTAACGTCAGCATTAACGGCAGCTTCCATAGAAAAACAATGGCACAGCGAGCATAAAGAGATTTTTAACACTGGTCATGTGCAAGCGCCTTAACTTTCACTTGTCCCACCACATTCCTCCTGACACCGCCGTGTGCTCTTATACTTAAACGCCGACTGTCCGCGTATCATGTCGACGTTAAGGGATGGCTTTTTTTGTCAGGGTCTAATGCCGCAAGTCGTTGCCCAAGGGCTGGATTTCAACAGCTTCAGAGTGAGACCGGGTTGTTAGAGGATGTGGGCGAAACTCCAACAATGCATTCGCAGTTTGCCCTAAGTTTGAGAGCAAGGTGAATAAAACAGTTCAATTTTTCATGACTTATCCTCATTTTATCCTCTGTGTGAATGGTATCCTTGAGTTTTGCTTCTTGTGCGTATTTGTCCTTTGTCTTGGTGGTAGAGACCAACGGTGGTACCGTAAAGTTGCTTAATGTCTTCCCAGATACACGTCACTTGTTAGCAGTCTACTTTACCCAATATTGTCATCCTGTAAATTCACTGTGTAACATCACTCTTATTATTTCTGTCTTGTGTGCATGCAAAATCTATTGCTGTCCGTCCTGATGGATGAATCTCTCCGTTTTGTTTTCCCCGTTAAAGGTTGTTTTTGTTTTGGCAGTTTTTTTTCTCCAAAGGATTTTCTAAGGATAGGTGGTGTCGTATGTTGTTCAGATTGTAAAACCCTCTGAGGCTAATTTATTTTAACTGATGAAACCTCCGGGCAGCTTTTCAGGAAACAAGTGTAGATTTTGGACTGAAATCTGCGCATATTTACAGTTGTGAAAGAGCCTTAAAATGGGTTTCCTGAACCAGTTAAAATCTCAGACATCACTGGTTACGAGGCTTCCATGCAACAGCAAAGATGTTTTATGTGTTTAATTCTGCAGCAGCATTAAATTGAGACTGATCACACTGGAGCAGCAGGCATATGAAACAATGTCTAAAATGCCCCCTGGGAAGGATTAGCTATCTCTATGGAGACACCAAGTCCCTGTTTAATGATATGTCAAAGCATGAAAGCCTGACCGCTCATAGCTGAAGGTTACCAAGCAAAACTTTCTCCTCGACACTGATGACACAAACAGACACTGGGAATGACGTACCTATTTTTTCTTCACTGGAAACACCAATGTTTTGTCTTGTTTTTTCATTCGTATCAATCCTATTAATAATCTCTGTGAATAAATGATCTGTTTAGCGTGGTTGCCATGGGAGACATTTGGTTCCTTCCACACAATGAAGTCCCCCTCAACTCAAAAATGAGTTTTCCTCATGTGTATGTCCCCTAAAATGTCTGACTTTGACTATACTGACTTGTGCCTGTGCAAAGACACCGGAGAGGTGTTTTTCATGTTCCTCTAAAGGGGGCGATGTCCGTGCACTTCCGTAAAATCTGAGTTTCAAACGTACACATAGGCAAGCTAGATTTATGTACGTCACTAATACGAAAGCAAAGCGCAGTCTAATACAGGGCAAACAAAAAAAACTCTAAAACCTAAAGCTAAGGAGGGGCTTGTCAGTACAGAGAGAAGAGCTAGCATTAGAAAAGTTTAAGTTTTGATAGAAAGCATGATAGAGTGTGCTGTTTTTGGATGTAAACCAGACCCTGGAGCTTCTGTCCACTATCCATCAAAAACCCATGTAGCTCACAACCATTAACGCTGTGTCAACCACAGTCAGTTAGCCTACAAGCTAACAAACAACACAAGCAAATAAATGATATATGGAGTGCACTTGTATAGCACCTTTCTAGTCCCAGCCATTGGGAGCAATTTGGGGTTCAGTATCATGCCCAAGGATACTTTGACATGCGGACTCGGGTGGTGGAGTCGAACCCCCAATCTTCCGATCAGTGGACGACCCCTTTCAGCCACAAGATGCTAACTCCAGATAGCATTCTGATACATCTGCTAATCGGCAATTTTGGTGCACAACAGACTCCTCATCTGAGTCTAGGTCTGACGGAGTCTCGAACACGTTTGGCTGAATCTCTCTGATGTTTCCTCTAATGCTAACCCCGGTCATTTTGACGCACACTGCTCTTTCATCCCTCAACTGGTCACCAGTTTAGCCCTTGTAGGCCAGATCCAGAATTTTTCTATAGAGTGCTTCATGGGATGACGTTTTTTTGAAGTAGGCATTGCTCTGGTTTTGTTTTGTTCTTTAAAATAATCGTCACACATGAACACCACTTTCATGATTACCGAAGCCTAAATGCAATCACTTGAAGTAAAAAGCTAACATTAGAACTACACACTGGTCACATCACCTAACATCACCCCAATAACGGCTCGGTGTGATCTCTAGACTTATTCAGCCACGTCTTATTAGCAACCACCTTTTTTAAGACACACAGGAACGTCAAAATTAATGAGTCAGGTATTTTTTGACGTATTTTATGTTGTAGAACAAAACGTGAAAGTCTCTTAAGCCTGTGTTAACCACAGACCTCATTTCAGGCATCTAAAAAAAACCTTGATTTGGAGACGAGGGAACTGTGAGCAGTAAAATGTTAACAAATTTCCAGGTTTTAGAATAAATTCCTGGGGATGAAAGAGTAGACGTGCTTACAGACCCTTTTTAGAGGTTTTATTTTACTTTCTTTCTGGACTTTTTATGAAGGAAAACCGTGTTAAATGAAATATCAATCACAGCCGAGTGTTTTTACAAACTTTAAAACGTGTCTGAAGGGGGACTTTAAGTCTGTTATAACGGTTTTGAGCTCAAGGATATTTTTGGGGAATTCAACTAAAAGTGCCAAAGCATAACAGGGAAAAAGCCCCAAGGGAAATATTACACAACTTTATTATATACACAGTGACATGAAGGGTAAGTGCAGGCACATTACAGGAATATCACTGTGTGGTATTGTTTGTTCAGAAGTGGCAACAAGTGTTGATTTTTACCCAGCAGACATCACAGGCAGGGATTACTTTCTATCAGACTAAATATACACATCTCCTTCTCTGCTGTCTGTCGGTCTACATACCACTATCTGTAATTTTCAGACAAAGGGGTGGGGGTGGAGGGAAGGAGGGAGAGAGGGAGGGAGGGGGGTCACAGACAGCTGACGCACCGGAGCGGAGCGCTGCGCGTTTCGGTGCGCATCTTCATTCCTGGCTGCAGGAGGAAAGGTGCGCACAGTGGCTGTCCCATCCTCGGGAAAAAAACACTTCTTCCACTCGACTTATATGTGATTTAAGCGACTTTAATCTAGTTCACTGCAGTGTTACAGTGTCGGATTTTGTGCGTTACAACCCGCAACTTCAGTGATATTAAAGTCGGTGCGCAACAGCGGAGAAGAGAAGGTGAATTTATTACTAGCACAAGACAACGGAGGACTTACTCTGCTCACGCCACTGAAGATCATGGATGCACTGACACCTACTCTGCATGGCATCATTAAACGTTAACCGGTGGAGTTTAAGCGCACTTCTCCTCCTTGTGAAGTTCTTATAGTTCTCCGATGATGGACGGCAGACACCCGTCCAGGACTGTCACACCTGACTCTGCAGCTTTTGCCAACACATGAGAAGGAGAAACATGTTTTGTCTGATGAAATCTCGGAGCTTATCAGACAGCAGCAGGGCTATGGGGATCAGACATAGGACAAAAGTCCAGCATCACTCCAAACCCATCTCTAAAATATACTTCTTTTTTATTCTGCTCCTGCTTATTTTCACACCCAGAGTGGATTCATCGTGGTGGTGAGTCACATCTTTGAAGTGCTGATATTTAGATGTTTTAATTTACAGTGCAAAAAGAAGTTTTGATGCAAACAAAAAAAAACCTAAATTTTACTCTTTAAGTTTACCATTTACTCATTTTTCCTCTGTCAGGTGTAAAGCTGGAAAATTCTCTCATGATGAAGGCAAACAAAGTAAATGTCTTCTGCTTATCTGACCAACATGATCTAAAACTTTCATCTTGCCAGAGGCATTCTGCTGCTTTTTTGCCAACAACCCCACAAAAATCAACTCATAACGTGTCTAGTCAAATAAAAGATGACCATGGAGCACATTTATTTCACCTCTGCGTGGGAATTTTTGTGCTATTTTCTCTAAAAACATCAATGCAAAATGAGATGTTCAGCACAGCTATGTGTGTCATGTGTTTATGAAGATTAATGGTGTTGGGGGGAATCTCCCCTATCCATCCATCTTGCCCAGAGCGAGTGGCAGGTGCAGGCGCTGGTGCATGAATAAATGCCCCTTGATGATTTCTCTTGAGGTTTTAAATGCTCAGAGGAGAGAAAAAAAACATGGAAGGGTGTAAGCACCCCCCTCTCTTATCCCACCCACATGAAATAGTTGTTCCTATGTGTCAGGTCACACTTTGAGAAATTGTATTTGATGTGCACTTTATATTTATCCAGCCACACTGAAGCAGTTTCGCTCTTTATATTTGATTGCACTGCACCACATCACAATTAGCCTCTGTTTTACACATGGATTTAAACATAGATTTAAACATGCACCCTGTGTAAACAGTGTTATGAATTGTAATTTCCCAAGAGAGCCAAAAGCATATGTTATCCTGTTTTCCGTTGAGCAATTCCTTAGCTGTCTTATGCAAATACGTAATGAATAACACTGTGATTAAAACGCTGAGACATTCCAGAGAAACAGAGAGACGCAGAGCAGGAGACGTTTGGAAGCTTGTGTCCGCTGATTAATACTTATTCAATCCTGGTTTGTGTTGTTAGGGCCTATTTTTAACCGTTGCGATAATTCAGATGAGCACTGTGTGTCTTGCCTGCACAGGGACCCCCTACCCCTCTCTCTCTCTCTCTCTCTCTCTATGTGTGTGTCCTCTTGGAGACAGTCAGGGGTCTTTTGGCACAGCCGGTGTGTACGACACACAATAAACATAAGTAGTGCTTCTGCTCTGCTTTACTGCTCAGGCAGATAGTCGCAGCTAGAACGGGACTGGGACACCCATAACGGGAGTGGAAACTGCCTGCTACGTCCGTTTCTGTCTCGGTGGCCAGGCGACACAAATGTGGCTGCGATTAGGGACTATAATGATATCCGGATGGAGAGTGGAGCGTGCAGGCTTAGAGAGGGAGGGTGGGAGGAGAAAAAAGAAGGGGGGGGGACTGCGTCTGCATATGGTCGATCTGCGAGGCTGGGAGGGTAAGGCCTGAGCGGTCACTTGCACTGTAGATGACTGTCCTCATGTCCTGTTGATAAGAGGCCCCCCCCCAGTGTCACAATGCCACCAGCATGTGATCCACCCTTTTAAGAGTTGCTACAAAGTGAGGGATTATGTGTGAATAGAGCAGGAAGCAAAGGCCTGTCACAGGGAGAGAGGTGCTTTTCACTGAATGTGAGGAATTTAATAATCGCTTCAACATCCTGAATATCTGAGACTCGAGTAGACAAGGGGTATGGACGGTATGAAAAATGGGCGCACTTGTTGGAATCAAATCAATGATGTAGACTTACGGGAAAAGATCCACATTTTAGCTTTCTTACTGTCAGCTGAGAAGACTCATACCATTCTCTTGTCTGGGGTTGGATATCAGTACTCAATGCCTTTAAGGTATCGACCGAAATAACCCAGAACCAAGTGCTATTGAGACTTCTCCAGTAAGATGATACCTGCATTTGATCCTTTTTGTATCAAGATCTAGAAAAAACAGACAGCTTCTATGGTTTTTCTCGCAGCCAATCACCACAAGTGTTCTACGATTTAATGCGACATGCAGTAGGCCCTCGATCGCAGCAGATACAACCAATACAGTATACAGTAAAATGCTGTGGTGAGGTGGAGCGCAGATTATTTACAGAGTTGGCAGTTCAGCGTGCCGAGATGCGACAAATACGTTCAAAAGTATGGTAGTATTTTACGGAAGAGACCTCTGTGGATAATTTGGCTCCCGATCAAAACCTCCTGAATATCCAAATCAGAAATAAGGTGAGCAAACATTAGCAGGTAGTGGGCGAGCAGCCAATCTGCGACGTGCAAAGGCAGGGGAAACACAGATTCATTGCATGAAAGTGCTTTAATCAGTGTCTTTACTGGTTTAAATCACCGGTTTCACTGATTTCTTTGGAGATTAAGAGACCTCTGGCAACAATTAAGCTCCCAGTAAAAACCTCCCGAACAAGGGTTGGTTGCAATCTGCAGTCCTCACTGCTCGACGCCACTAAACCTCACTAAAACTCACACTGCTTCTCTGAACAAGCACAACATAACAATTTAATTAGTGAGCTTTAGAATGAGCATATTCTCCTTGACTCTTCCTTCAAAGGGTAATCCAGTGATTGAGTATTGTGCTTCCATAAAGTTGTAGGACATGTGAGAGACTGATTCAAAAATTACAGCAAAATCGAAGCAGCAGAGACAGAGATATCCCAATCTTTTGTCCGTAGTAGTCATCAGATTTTAAAAATGCTGGATCCTTCAATACCCAAACACCACCTCTTTCAAACTCCACCGCAGAAGTTTATGACACAGACCTTGTTATAAAGTCATACCCTCAACTGCTTCATTCCCGTCATATCGTTTAGACTGTAATTACCAGCAGAAAAAAACAATCACGTCATCATCCCACTTGTAACTGCGAAGTGGAGAATTTGGGAATTTCCCACATGGTGAGGGCCAACAAACCGGCGGCAAAATGGCTTCTAAGCTGTCACCATCATATTTTTACTGACACAATTAATTTTGTTCACAATGAGGCACACAGTGTGTTTGAATCTGAATTTACTTGGTAATGAACCACGACAAATTCACAGCAACAGTAGCTAATTTAGGCCATTTATTGGTGTGAATTATAAGTTAGCAGCGGGGGTAACCATCTTGCAATAATGCGTGAACATTCTGCTGACACTGGGTGAGTGCCACATGAGCTGAGATAACCCGTATGACATCATCATGACATCATCATGGGTTATTTTTTCAGACTTTACACTGCTCCCCCTGACCTACAGAAGACAAAATGCTGCACACCTCGACACAGACTGAGATGTGATCCCACATGATGAGTAACTGTAAAATTGGTGGAGTGCCCCTTTAACGTAATGATCAATACTGTGTCTGCAGGTACATCGGAGCGCTGGGTGCTCGGGTGATCTGCGACAACATTCCCGGCCTGGTGAACAAGCAGCGGCAGCTGTGCCAGCGGCACCCGGACCTGATGCAGTCCATCGGCGAGGGAGCCAAAGAGTGGATCAAAGAGTGCCAGCACCAGTTCAGACACCACCGCTGGAACTGCAGCACGCTGGACCGGGACCACACTGTGTTCGGCCGGGTGATGCTGCGAAGTGAGTCTGCACACGTGTGACTGAGATTTCCATCTGTGTGGCTCTTTGTATGTGCGTGACAGTGGTTGTTTATGTCAGTGACACTTGAGTTAATCATCCTCGTAAATGTCTCCGCTGTTACCAGATAAGCAGAGAATTAATAGGTGTCTTATTAAATCAACTCTGCCCTGGAATACAAACAGAAAGAGAAAGTGTTGTGGGGTTGTTTTACCTTCTCTGGAATGAGGGGAGATTGGGAAAGTGGATGTTCTCCGAAAACAAGTAGCAGATCGAGAGATCCACACTGGTGATGTATAAACAGTAATAGGAGATGTAAATATTTGGGTAGATGTTTCTGGCAGCCAGACAAAGCTTTACTCCCTGACATATCGCCTGTGTTCTGCTTCATTGCGTGAGCAGGAATGAGAACAGGAGGTGGGTGGGAAAGCCAGACCAAATAACCCCCAAAATCTCCTCTTGTCTGAAATGAAAACACAGCCCAGTGACTGAGAAAGCTGCCATCTGTGCAAATTAAAAGGTGAAAGGAGAGTCGGCTGGACTGTGATGTTATAGCTGACATGCTGCTACCTCTGTCTGGACCATCCACCATAAATGGACTGATTTCTGTGCTCCTGCTGTCTGGAATATAATGGAGAAAGGCTGCTTTACTGGGCAGTAACACAGTGAACTCAGGCATTAAAAGAACAGCTTATCAACGACAGCAACAATACCAGCTGGGGCGTGGTTTACGACAACATTTACAGTACTTTAAAATGAAAAATAGCAGGAGAAGAATCTGCAAATGTTAATTTCTTAAGCTTTAACTGAAATGCCCGTCTTTTCCTCTGCACTCAGGTAGCCGTGAGGCAGCGTTCGTCTACGCCATCTCTTCGGCAGGAGTGGTGTATGCCATTACCAGGGCCTGCAGTCAGGGGGAGCTAAAGATCTGCAACTGCGACGGCCAAAAGCGAGGGCGAGCGAGTGACGACAGGGGCACTTTCGACTGGGGCGGATGCAGCGACAACATCAACTACGGCATAAAATTTGCCAAGGCCTTCGTGGATGCTCGAGAGAGGATGGTTAAAGACGCTCGTGCTCTGATGAACCTGCACAACAACCGGTGTGGTCGGATGGTGAGCAGCAGCTTTATTGTTGATACTTGACTTTTAGCACCACTCTGTGTTGCAGTTGAGATTTAGCCTGTGTCCCACTACAAAAGACCATGAGAGACAAGAGCATGTTTTACCACAATGTGCGTCCATATTACGGCTGACATTGGTTGAGAGGCGGGGTGCACCCTGGACAGGTCGCCAGACTATCACAGGACTAAAACATAGACACATTGAATAGACACTATTAATTATTTACAGATTTTTTTCTTTCAAATATCTCTTTAACTATCACTTTCATACTTTTGGTTGGTTTTTCAACCACTGTACAGCAGGCAATCTTTCAAATCAAACTTAAGCATGAAAGTTTATTTTTGATCTTAGAAACAGTCTTACATTTTACTAGCCTTTTCCAGAGTTCAGCAGATGGAGTTACAGTATCTAACTGCAGTATATACAGGATATATAGAAGGAGTTACAGCTCTTTGTGCCCATGATAGGTAGTTAAAGGCCCTGGAAGAAGCAAGACGTTGTCCATGAGTTTTTTATCAATGTGATAAAACAGCATTTATTTGTTTGTTTGTTTTTTATTTTACTGGGCTAGGCAAAAATACCATTCCCGACAGGTTATTTATCTATATCTCAAGTAGGGCTGTAACTAACAATCATTTATGTAAACAGTTAATCTACACATTATTTTATGTATTCAACCCCAGAAAACAATGACGAATACAATTTCTCGCAATATATTTAAATGTCTTGCTCTGTCCAACTAAGTGCACCTGATTGGGATGTGATCTGTCCATTAAATGGACATAATCTGTGGTTTTAAGCCACATAGATGTGGCACAGTAGGGGCCTGCTACACCAACTAGTGGGTTGAGAAGGCTGTTATCAGCACATGCAGTGGCCATTACCAGTTTGTTAGGTTTCACTATCACTTTCCTTAGTTTTGGGCACCAAAACTACAAATTAAGGTCTAGAAAAGGTCGTGGTTGGGTGTATGGTGTCACATGGGACTCAAACCCCAGTTTCCTGGGTGAAAGCCTTATCGAGCTGAAAGGTTCATTTCTTGGCTTGATAATGGCATTCTCAACCTAATAGTAGGAATGGATGATAGTATTGGCACGTCATCCATATCAGCCGATATTGGCCAACATACTTTTTCTGATTTTGCACAATGAGTGAATATTACATACTCTGAAAAGGCACTGTATTTCATGTCTTTATTTACTGGTGCGTCATCACGATGAGAGTATGCATGTATAATATGATGTTAATTCCACTGCAAAGAGACTTGATGATCACTAAAATTGGGTAGGGGAAAAAGTGGATATCAATATCAGTATCAGCTATTCAATTTTCACTTTTCAAAATCTTTATTTTGAACATGAAGATAGAATAAAAAACACCAACATATGACCACACAAGGAAGTGCTAAGAAACAAATAAAAGTACACTGTATATTGCGTTCAATAAGTCTTAACATGTTCAAAAGGGAGTAGGAGGAAGTACAAAACTTATATAGTCCTACCCCTTGGACTCTGTATTATATATTTTTTAACAATATAATAAAGAATAATTAATATCAAGTTTTCAAGATATCAAAAATATAGAAATCTATTCATAACTGAGATATAAATGCTATATAGTATGAATTATAGTTTAAACATGTATAAATAAATAGATACATAAAATGCTATTTACTATGTGCACCTATATACACCCATATACAGACACATATATATATATATATATATATATATATATATATATATATATTTCCATTCACACATTTATACACATTTATCTTTCATTTTTTCACCCATCCATATTCCTGCACCTATAACCTCCTTATATTTCCTTTTGAACTGGATAATGTTTCGGCTTTGTTTTAGTTCCACTATCAGTAAAATGGGTTGTTCCATGTTATCATATTGCCACACTAACAGTCTGAAATTTAAAAAACATTCAGTTTATAATCATTTTTACATTTGAGAAGCTGGAGAACCATTAAATGTCTGGCATTTTTGCAATAACTTACACATTTAACCAATTATCTAAATATATGCTGATTGAATGTTGACTGACTATATTTACAGTTTCACAACTTATATTAATATGAATGTCACAATATAAAAAGTAAATGTATGATGGCAGAATATTTTATCCATGTAGCCCGCCAATGATCCAATGTGTTGTTCTGTTTAAGAGAAGAAGAGTAAAATATTCTTCTGGGTTTGGGTGACGGCAACACTTTCAGCAACAGGCAACAAAGTGAGATCTAATATCCTTGCATAATACATTATGAATTGGTATATTTACGTTTAGGTATAACACAGACAGGCTAGGTTGTGTCCAAAAGTCTTTGGAGGAAAATAACTTCAAGTTAACTCCAGTCATTGTGATCACATCTTCATCATGCCATGGGCAACATCGTAGGCTTAACACCCTGTCACCTTTGACCTCTGCTCTAGGCAGTGAAGCGCTTTATGAAGCTGGAGTGCAAGTGTCACGGGGTCAGTGGCTCCTGTTCTCTGAGGACCTGCTGGCTCGCCATGTCGGACTTCAGGCGAACTGGAGACTACCTTCGCAAGAAGTACAACACAGCCATCGAGGTGACCATGAACCAGGACGGGACGGGCTTTATGGTGGCTGACAAGGACTTCAAGGGAAGCACCAAGAACGAGTTAGTGTATGTTGAGAACTCGCCAGATTACTGTCTCACGGACCGCGCAGCAGGTGAGTCAATGAATTAATGAAGAATTCATGTCTTTTAAAAAGGGGGGAAATTAGAAGTTCCTGGCAAAGAGTGAAATTTGTACTGATAGAGCGAAATAAAGACAATGGTGGCGGGAAATTTGCATGACGATACGCAGCACATTCTGAGCTCAGTGCTCTTTTTCACTGTTGAATCATGCTTATGTTCAAAGTGTCAGTGCACCCCAATCACACAAACATTCTCCTGTGCACCCCTTTTGGTATGTATCTGCCCAAATTCATTTTGTTGCATGAACACGGAACAAAGACAAATATTTTTGGATTAGGAAAACCATTATACACACACTGAACAGACACTTTACAGTAGAAATATAAACTTGTCAGTGCTGGTGGACAAACTATGTAATGACTTCACTTTCTCTATTACTTTTTGTGTTCTGCACTGTCTTGTTCCTTGAGTTTCCCACCAGACTTCTGCCACGACCCCAATACATTATTGGCAATGAGCATTTGGTTTCTGGCCCTTAAAAGCAAATCTAAAAGAATGGGATCTAGGGTATCTGATACACTCGGCAACAATAGGCGTTTTTGGACCAAACCATTCTGGAGACCTCCTGAGAGGAACTGCCAACCGGGGAGCTCCCCTGAGAGCTACACACCGTCAAGGTCTTTTTTTTTCCTGTTTACATTCGCACCGCCAATACGAACGCTTAAGTGACGAAAGCTAGCGAGCGGTTAGCATAGCAACTTCACTTTTGTTTTCCCCGATTGCATATATGCTTAGTAAGTCTGGACTTCACTGTCAGTCAGTTTACCTGTCCTTTCTTCCATCTGTTTGTGTTGTCTAACTAACTGTTTACACCAGCTAACAGGTTTTTAAAAATGGCGGTTGCTGGTGCTGCATTGGCTGTGCTCAACCAAGCAACGTACACTTATGTCTGAACCAATCACCATACACTTAGATCGCTCATGCTTTCTCTTGTGCAAGGAGAGTTCCTACTGTGATACAGGAGTTATTAAATTTACTCTGAATGGCATTCCTAAGAGCTACGATTGCTCCCAGTTCTTGCAGTGCGGACACAACAAAAAGGAGGGTTTTTAAAACTATGGAAAAGTTCCTCCGCTCCAAGAATGCCTTATCTGTCTTACTAACAAACAGGATGTCCCTGGTACAGACCTTGCTATGAACAGCTTTCGTTTAAAACAATTTGCATTGTGTGTGGTAGAACGGTCCCGAGTCAATCCCAAGGATCATATCCAGGATGATGTGAGCATATTTTAATAAACGGGTGGGTATTAGCTAAAATAACATCAGTACCAGATTGGACTTTATATTAGCAGATACCAAATATTAAAAAGGTCTTGGACTGGGATCCAGGCCAAAAAAGCTTAACTGGGACATAACATGACATAACACATGTACTGTATTTTTAATTTAGATTTTATATCAGCAAGACATTATCAATCTACATTCTAATTAAATGACTTAAAATAAAACAGTGCAACACCAAATTTCCAATTTTAAAAAGACAACTGAGAATGTTGTTATGAGACACGTCAAAAAGGTGGTCGGTCCTGTGTCACTGTGAAAACTTAAGAGTATCAGAGACTTGTCCACTGAAGCCTTGCATTCCTTCACAGCTTAACGTTCAATGATTTGACCTTTGACATCTCCCTCAGTTCCTTGTGTTTGCTTTACCTTGTTAAGCTCTGTCTCTCTGCTCCAATTCAGCATCTTAAATAGAGCTTGAAGGAGTTCACTAGCTCACTGTTAATAGGTAAGACAGCGTAGTGCGTATGAGCAGGGGACATGATGGTACCAGATTCTCTGTTGGCTTGGCTGCAGCTCAGCAACTGTGGGGTAATGAAGGTGTGTACACTCAAAGCAAAGGCAGTCTTTCCTTGTTAAAAGGTGATCTTAAAAGGAGCTTATGACCCTCCTCGCCACTAATCTCCATTGTATAGGAATTCACAGCCTAAGGATACATGCAGGCTTATTTTTCAAATCCTTCCTTTGGTCAGTGTTAAACTCCACTCTCCCGAGCCTGAGGGGAATATCTCTCCTTATCCTTTTGTCTTTACTTCAGGGATGCTCTGTTATTAGACGTGGCATCTGATCTTAGGCTTAGGTTTTACACCTGAGTACATGGACACCTCCATGTTTGTCTGAGACTACTCTGTTGGCATGTCCGTAAACCAATACCCTGCCGGAGAGTGTCGGAAAAGTGATATTTCACTTTCAAAATATTCACTGGTGCTCACTGCCAACATTAGCAGTTCTACAGTGTGTCCTCACTGGACATTTTCCAAAATGGGATTAAGTTGAGCTAATAGCTCAGAGTAACCAACTATTAAAGACGACAGACTAGAGTGACTAGAGTTACTGTTCGTGCAATAGAAAAGGTAGAAGTGATTTCCATTTTCCTTTAAAGCTGCACTTATTAAGACTTTTCTTATCACTGGATCAAAAGTGTGTAATGTTAAAGGGGTCAATCAGATATCCAACGATACCAGTATCTACTGTACCTACCAGCAGACAGACAAAGATAGCAACTAGCCAGTAACCATTACACTACAACATACCAGCTAAAGAGCCAGGGGCCAGTTGCACAAAACACCTTAAGTTAAGATTTTCCTTAAAAATGTCCTTAATGTTTCCTTTAAATGTTCACTTAAGTATTTATGGTTTTCTCCTTGTGTCAGTCTTATACTTAAGGAATCCCTTGACTGTTGCACAAAAGACCTTAGCAACCAAAGCAAGATAAAAAAGAAACCCTTAAGGTACCTCTAACTCTATCTTAACTGCAACATGGCCGAGTTTATGGTGATAAATGAAAAAAAACGAACACATCCCGAGAGGGGTGTTCTGCGACCACAAGAACCTGATGGATATGCTTTTGATTTTACACTATAGATTAGACTAAATTCATTTTTGTTGCTTCTTCCTACGATAGTATTCTGTTTGCCGGTATTTGGGGATTAAATTTACTTTGTAGTTTGTGCTTTGTATAATTACATTCCTCCAGAAGTATAATCTTGTCCTCCTCTGACCAATAATGTTTTCTTGTCTTCTCTTCTTCTGCCATTTTTTCACTATCTAACCATAAGCCAACTTTGTAACATGCTAACAGGCATCACAAGCATGAGTCCAAGCAAACCAAAAATCTCCATGGAAACTTTTACTGCTGTAAAATCTCGTTCAATGCACTAAACGAGTTTTTTCTTAACAAAGTAAACCTTTTAAGGGGTTCTGTGCAACTGTGCAAGTCCCTCAGCTAAGGAGAAATTAAGCCTTAAGTGTCATACTTTAGGAGAAAACTAAAGGTGTTTTGTGCAACTGGTCCCATATATTTCCCTCTAGTGTTGGTGGGGACCAATGATAATATTAGACCCTGACTGAGGGGAGGAAAGACTTCAAATGAATGCTAATGTTGCCCCAACTCTGTTGGATGTTTAAATAAGCAAATGTTTGCTAATTCCTTTGCTCAGTCAAGTTTATAATATGTCAATATTATGTTTACAACCTGCTCTCCTGCCCCCAAGTGGCCAAAAAAATCTATCAATGCAGCTTTGAAGATGGAAAGTGCTTGGATAAAACTTTGAGGTGACATAGGAAACATTTTGTTTCCCTGCACGACAAGTCTGAAAACTGAGACTTTTGGCTATGTGTGGGTACAGGAATTTGATGTACTGTACATGTATGTCATTGTATGATCCAGCCTGTAACATTTTAAGGGCTTTAACCTACGATGGCATTAGTTAAATACAGTTTCAAGTTTTTGGCTGTTCTTTGTCTTTCCAATAATGCTTTAAAAAAATGCAAAACTTTAGATTTCAAGTCTGTCAGTAAGATGTTTATTCTATTTACAAACCCAAAATGAGTAGATTTTGTGAGAAATCGCCACTGTACTATTTATTAATGCGAACTATATGCTATCCTACAGAATTTGAATTTTAGTAACAACAAATATACATTCTTTTTATTCATTAAATAACAAAACTGCCCTAACACAAAGATTTTTTTCTATAAATTAAAAATTAAACAATATCAATAATGAACATTTACTTTCAGAAGGAGCCTACCTTTCTTTCAGACTTAAAATTGTTCTATTATTTATTGTGTTCTGGTAAAGTGCAGAAAATTGCCGTGTTGAGAATTTGCTCACAAACAAACATCATGCCAGAAGAAAATCAGGATTTTCTCTCTAATGCCAATACATGTATTTCTTTACAGGTTCCTTGGGCACAGCAGGCAGAGTGTGCAACAAGTCCTCCAGAGGCACAGACGGCTGCGAGGTCATGTGCTGTGGGCGGGGCTACGACACCATGCGTGTCAAACGTGTCACCAAGTGCGAGTGCAAGTTCAAGTGGTGCTGCGCTGTGGAGTGTAAAGACTGCGAGGAAGTGGTGGACGTTCACACCTGCAAGCCCCACAAGCGACCCGATTGGTTGGACATAACCTAACGAGGAGACCTGAACAATCACACGTCACCACTGACTCAATAACCTGCTCGCTAATGACTGCATTTTGTTATGGGATATATAATATGGATAATACCTCTCTGGCTTTTGATCCTTTGACACTTCCTGAAGCAGAGACTTCACAGACCTGATGCTAAACTGGAAATTAGGCCCAGTTACTGAGGGTGTGCTGCTTTCTTGAGTTTTTTAAGACAAACTTTGAACCTTTGATACAAAATGGCTGAATATTATATTATTCTGTTGTAAATGCACCCAGTTTAAATCTGAGGTAACCTCTGTATTATAGTAACATTTAGCCTGAACAGAAAGTGATGAAGAAAGAAAGAAAGAGGGAGAGATCTTTTGAGATATTGTAAAGACACTGATATTGCATCATTTAAAATGATAACGTCATTGTGTGGAACTGCAACAAATCATTTAAGATACAAAAGACAGTTGCTGGTAATGATCGCAACTCTAACAAACTAACAAAGTTCCTACTATAAGATCAGACAATCACACTGTGAAGCAAAAGGAACAACAAACAGGAGGACAAGTATGGACTGTCAACTGATGTCGCCACATACTGTACCTGCTGTAAGTTCAGCAGGTTCTTGGGAGAAAAAAGACACTAAACAGGAGAAATGTTTCACATTTTTCATACAATATCTCGCTTGTTTGACTGTCTGCAATTGGTCTAACACATTCTGGCTATGTTGCCTTATGGAGAACTTTTATCATGTCTACCTCTGGTTCTTTGTCTTTGTTTCCTCGTTTTGTTTCAGTGCTACACTGAGAGCAAGCAAATGTCCTTAGGCTATGTTCAGACAGACAACAGCACTGCGTACAAAACACACACCCTCATCCATTTCAGTGAGGCTACTATATCAAAAAATGTAGTGTTACAGCTGCAACACAAGGCACTGTGTAGGCCGATCTAGACATGCAGGTGCACATTCAATATAAATTATAGATACAAAGGACGATATAATAATTTTCAATGAGATTACTTTTCCAAAGTTGTTAAATGTAAGTGTCATATTTGCTACAAACTGCTATGCAGTGATTTTGTGTCTGATAAACCTTCAGACTCATGGATTTGTTATTTAAAACTGCTATCATCAGTATCATCAGTAACAACATGCCTGCACCAACGCAGCTGTTTCTGATCTGAACACTCAGTCAGTTATTCTGCCTGCAGCCTTTGTTGTTCACTGAGATTTATCTACTTCCAGCTTCTCTTGGTCATAGTTATTTCTTATTTTACAACCACCTCTCATTCCTCTGGTAAGATTGATGCTGTTCTGTAGTTAAAGTTTGCTTTTAAAGCTTGGGTAGGTGGGTAAATTTTGTCGTCATTGGGCAACAATCCCTAATAAACCTTGAGCTTTTTGTAATTCAAGTGGACTGAGAGAAAACTAGCCCTCAGCACCTCCTCTTGACTTTGTTTCAAGCTTTAGAAAATCTGGACCATGACGGGAGACTGTTTAATCACAGGTCATTTCAGAGAGAGGGCGTTCCTATTGGCTCTTCGACAAATGAGGATGCAAGTGCGTGTCCCTTCAGACGGTGAAAGCCTGATTCAATGACGGAGAATACTGCAGACAAAGTTGCTATTCTAGCATTGGCAACAACTGCCACCACTGCAAAGCGACCCAACAAAGGAAGATGAACTTTTCAAAAAGAGAGTCTGACAATAAACAAAAGAAAACATGTGTCAATATCAGGAAAGTGTTTCAGAGATGTAGAGAAAATGCTGCTAATAGTTAAGCCTTCTGCTAACTGGTGCCGAACGCCCATCACTGTGACTTCAAGTTCACATTTACTTAGCTAACACTAGCTTGAGCTTTGAATCACAGTGTGTCCTCCCCAACAGCCATAAAATATGGACAGCCCCATCTCCCTACAAGATTAGCAAACTTTCTGTTGCTGCTGTTGCATAAGTTAGACCCAGCCCTGCTAGTCGTAACCAGCCTGCTGTGACAACTGGCGCTGTGGGGTTTACCCAGGCTGATTTTGAGCTGCTACAATGGGCAACAGAAGGTCGGCCTCTGGAGCTGCTACCAGCTCTCCTCCATGCAGAGCAGTCCAATGCAACAACTCCCTCACTCCCCACCATGGAGAGGGACTGCAGGGTGGCTAGCAGCTAATTCTTGTATGATTTGTGGTCTGATCAACAGAGAGAACTCAATGCATAAAAATACGATCAGGCTAAATAAAACAATGTATGGGAAACACTGGGTCGTCTGATGGGAGGGGCTTAGGACAGAGAGGGGGGAGCTGCAGGAGGAGGGTGAATTCAAATTCTGCTGTTTTTTGCCTTTTCCAGATTTCTGCCTCCCCCAGCTTTAAAGCTTTGGCTCACAGATGGTGAGACACATTTACAGTAATTATTTTTAAGATGGTATCAGACCCAGTGCTTCCCTTTGGATTACTGTCCAGAAGCTTCATGCTCAGGTTAAAGAGTTTTGTTTGGTCTCAGCTGGTGAACTGAAACTTTACTGATCTGAAAAAAATCGTTCTCTAATTGTGATGAAGGTTCATGATGTCAGTAACTTGTGGTGGTAGATGGAGCTAATTTTTAATGCAACTCACTGTCATTATGGTCAGCTGTAACGGACACAACAGCTGTTATACTTCTGATAACATAACGCTACTTCCCTCAAACTAAAAGGCCTTAGCATTTAAAAAAATATATGCTGCTATGCTGTCACAGATCCTAACTAAAACTGAACAGCACGATATGTACTGTAAAGCTGAAGATCCTAACTATACAGGAAAATATTAAACACAAAGTCTCTGTTTAAGAGCTTAAATCTGTATGAGGTCCTGTTGCCATTTTCAAACCAGTTGTTATTCCACGCACTCTGTCCCCAGCGCACACTTCTCAGAGGTGGGTTGTATTTTAAGGTTGTAAGTGGAGGTTTTCTCACCACTTGGTGTTCATTGCAAAGGCCAGCACAGCATGTTTCTTCTGTCATCGTATTGTGACAGAACACTTTTAAAATGCAATCTGATGCAACTGTGCTTTGCAGGCCTTGGTGCACATATTCACTGGCTCTGACTGGTTTGTGAGAAGTGAAGTATTTCATGAAGCTGGGCCAAGACATTGCAGAAAGACCAGTGAAGTAGCTACGGACCCTGAATTTGACTTTTCAACATCTGGTAATGCAGCCAGACATCAAGCTAGGCCATTGGAGACAAAACCCTCAGAGGGGTTTATAGATCTAAATGAATCTGACAACAAGCTGTGGGATGCTGAGAGTCAACAAATTTTTTCAAGTCCACGTAATGAGGAGGGGAGCCAAAGCAAAGTGCTTTGAACGAGGCCAAATGACACACGGTGTCAAACGTTCACGAGTCAAAGGTTAATTGCAAACAAAAGAGCCTGTTTTGAATGTAAATGAACAGCACGTTGGCGGTGTTTTTCTTAAAGATTAGAAAGGTGAGAGCTGTTCATGTACAGTGGGGGCCAAACTGAGTCTGCGCTGCTCTGGCCCCCAAAAGTTCATATTTCCATTCCCCAGTTTTACCGAGTGTGATAGAGCACAACACTGACAATTAAAGATTAACATTTTATTCCCAAATCCACACTGGAAATCACTGGGCCTGCACTGATCTGTGTTCCACCAAACACTTTCGGTATGGTGCCTTTGGAACAAAAGTAACCCTTCAGACACGGTACCGTGACCCTTGGTCCGTTGGCATTTCGATCGTAAACCATACTCTTTCATTTATTTTCCACTCACTGCTCCATCTACAACGCGCTCAATTTTCTCATAGATGGAACGTCTGCACCTTGTTTACTGCCTGAAGAATAGGATTGCACACTGATATTTTCAGTCTCTCTCCATGGGATATCTAAAAATTAGTTTGTGCATGTAGTAGGCAAGCACAGCCACAAGCCGAAGCCCACAGGAAAAATGCTCTATGATGCTTTTTTTTCTCCGGGCAAGGATTCGAAAGCAGGTCACATAATCCAGTCGAAATTAATAGAAATTTTTTTAACGCTTGAAGATCCACTCTTAACTAAAAGTCTGCATCATCCAAGAGAGACAATATAAACCAATAAAAAGGTCAAAGTTGTCGCAGTGAAATTTAAGGTGTGCTGATGCATTCACGTCGTCAGCTCATATATTGAGTAACATTACAAATAAACGTTCCACCTTTAAAAGTCGCCGGCAGTCGGCCCAGTGAATTAAGTTTTTATTTTTCAGACTACAGCTGCTGCAGGAGGCATCGAAACATCCTTTATTTTTATAGTTAGGCTATAGTTTACTAATGTAAAACTCTCCACGGTATGAACAGTGGTTACAACTCAGCCCTGAGCAGAGTGACTGTCCTCTATTGACCAATCAACAGACTGCAGTGTTCACAGCTCCACCTTTTAGTACCAGATCTGTGTGCTAGGTACCCCAACAGAGGGGGGACCAAAAATGGGGACAGTACAGAACGGTTCAGTTGGTACCATCCACAACTTTTCACAGTGGAAACAGAAAAATGTGCACCGAACTGAATTGTACCATACTACTCGGTGGAAACGGGGCTTTTACGCAGCAAAAAAGGAATAGCTTACCAGTTAACAGTGTAACATTAGTGGTTCACAAAATGTCACCACTTTGGCAATTTCTATGGCATTCATTCCCATTATGTATTTGTTCCTGTTTTACAAAGGGTTTAACCTGAGCCCTGCAACACAACAATGACAGCAAACATCTCACATCTGTACAAGATTCATAGTAAATAGCTGTTAAATTCTTCTTTAACGCAGCGATATGAGATCGATATTTAGTATCAGCTGATATGCAGGTTGAGGAATTGGTAACAGGAATGAAAAAATGACTTAAATCAGTAAATCACTTTACTGTAATGCACGATACCCAAAATCTAGGATATCGTGGCTCATATCACAATATCAGTATAATATTGATATAATGCCCAGCTCCAATCTGACCTGACTGAGGCTGAATGTCTTAGGTACGATACATACGTTAATTTGGGTCTATTCACTTTTTTTACAATTTAATTTTTAGACGTACTGAAGTTAAATTTCAGTCAATGGAAAAAATATACTTTTATATGTTACATGTACCTTGAATTTCAAGTCAATCTTTTCCTCGGTCAGCATTAGGTGCAGCAGTGTCCTAGTTTGTATTACTGTCTAGGGAGGTATTTTCACCTTTGAAATGCAGGTCCCAAAATACCTTACAGCCTCTATATTAAACCTTGTTGATCCCCCCTCTGTCACTCCTATTAGAAGTCTTCCGTTCTCCTCCAGCTTATATGGTCGCCTGTGTTTTAGCCCTGATTCAGTTATGGCAGGGAGAGGATAAAGATAATGCAACCAACCGTGTTGGTGTTTAAAAGTTCAGTAGGCTCAATGTCAGGTAATTCCAGAGTATATTTTCCAGAAACATAACTGCACTGGCAGATGGCGGCCGTAGATAGCAACAGAATTTACATCACAAACATCTTTGAAGTTCAAATATAACATCATCTTTACGGAATCTTAAAATCAAGGGTTTCTTTTTTTACAAAGCAAATTTCTGTCGAGCAATTAGCTAAGCTGTACACGCAGACAGAGCAGATTAATAATACTTTGCTGATCTTTAAATCTGTCACAGTATCCGTGCCGCTTTGTTCCCCACAATGTGTGATCCAGTTGAACTCTGTAAAAATAACAGGAGCAGCATCGCAGGCATTCTCTGCCATCATAGTGATATCAAATGGGCATCTCAATTTAACAACATTTCAGAGCTAAAATTGGCCCGGGGGGAGAGACTAGCCGTGTGGTCCACGCGGATGTTTCACATTCAAGGGGACCAGGAGAGAGAAATGTTGTAATCCATGCTTACAAATGGTAATGAGTCAAAACTGATTCAGTGTTGTGTCAGTTTTATACTAAACATGTTTAATATTCTCCTTGAACTTGTCTGACTAGTCCAAAACACAGGACTCCATCTAATCATATGATTAATATCTGTGATGTACAGCAATATGGGAAATATGTTGATATGTTTACATTGTGAAATTGTTGCTCTCTAGGCTATTTCAGAAAAGTGTTGAAAATCTGTCCCTGTAGTTTTCCTGTTTTTCTTGGAGGAGAGGAAGGCCCTTACGACCCTATCAGCAGTAATTAAGAGCTTTATGTGGACATGGAATTGGACTTGATTATAGCTGCTATAGTGTGGTGTATTTACTGTCTTTGCCAAGTGACATCATTTGTTACCGGGAGAATCCAGCTATAAATCCCACACACAGTATGTTTCTGAAGCGCTGACAAAGGAAAAGACTCCCACAAACTCAAGATTAACAATGTAAAATGTCTTTACAGCATAAACCAAGATCATTGTCAGCATCTAGCCGCTGCTTATGTCACCAGTGAGATACAATAAATGAGCATATTGGGGTTCAGTGTCTTTCTCAAGGATACTTAAGCAGGGCAAACAGCGTTTGACACACACTGGATGTTAAATCTTCAAATGCATAATCCTTAAATCTATTCAGCCAGCTCACATGCAGTGGATTTATTGTCTGAATACAGATGTACAGAGCTTATACTTGGCATCTAGATGCTGCTTTTCCACACAACTAATCTGCACAGCAGAGACTGGAGCGGTGATAAATACTTTCCCTAAAACCCACATATGATACAGAGCCTCATGCCAGCCATTATATTAAATCTATTTTACGTAGGCCACAAGCATCAATTGCCTTGTGGCTACTTTCTGCAGGGCACCACAGACCACAAAGGGAATATACTATGCTGTGGACGGAGATTATTAAATCCACCAGCACCTTATCCGATGAGCAGCAGCACACAAAGACACGCGAAGCTATGCATGCTAAACTGATAATGATGTCGTCTTACAAAATGTCATAGATAAGCATCAGAAAACAGCACATGGAAAACAGTGTAGCAGATGCATAACCATAGCACAGGTATAAGGCGCCAAATGTAAAATACGGTTACAATTTTCTAGCTTATTTTGAATACTTAGATTACTCACATTTAAGACAGAAATGTATTTAAAACATGTTAAATGCAACTGTTAATGTTTGTAGGCTATATGTAAAAAATATAAATGCTAAGTGTTAAATATAGTGAAATCTCAATCTAAATGTTAGAGCTAAATGAGTCGCCGAACGCTGAGCTAAATGTTTAAAATATGCAGATAGTTTACATGGCGTTTATCCTTTTTCCAGCCTACTTTAGATGAGACCATGCCCACTTTCTTTGGACAAAGGCCTCAAAATAAGACAGTTACAGTAGCTGGGAAAAAAATTACTTTAAGGCACCAAATTGATGAATTTACCTTTTATCAAAACCACAAATGAGACAAAAATCAGCTAGCTAGCACATCCCACAGCTCCTCCACCTCACTCCTCGCCAGCAGAAGACTACTTTGCCAGAAGGGGATGCAGGCAGCAGCTCTGGAACAAAACTTTAAGTTTGCAGCTGTGGCAACTTGAGTTCAGCCAGTGTAAACACCTGAACTGGGCGTCACGGCAGGTCGATGGCCAGCAGCAGTGCTGGGTCTAACCTGTGTAATGGCAGCAACAGAAAGTTTAATGATCCACCAGGGAGTCAAAGTGGTCTGGGATCAAACCCCCTGCACTAAAATTTATATTTAACATTAAATTCAACCTTTATTTAAAAAAGTAACAATATATAATAAAGCTTACACATGCACATGGTATAACATGATTTCTTTGTTGTTGTTTTTTTACATGAATTAGTACCTCAAATGTGAGGAAAATATGCTAAACATGTGGAAAGTAATCTAAACAAAATTTACCAGTGTTTTTGGTGCCTCATAGTAAGCACCTCACACCGCCGTAAACAAACCTGTCCACCAAACACATTGCTTTGACTTGAAATAGTAATAGCCTTTGGAGAAAATGTGAATGTGATGACAGCACAGCTCTTCGTTTTATTCAATATTGTACATATTTTTTATAGTTTTTTTCATATTTTATTGTTATTTTCCCCGTTCTACAGGTCATCCATGCGTCTTGTTATTTTGCAATAATTTCATTTTCTTATGTTACATACTGATACACCAAAGGACATTCCTTTAACGTGAAAACTTCTTGGCAATAAACTGAATTCTGATTCTGATATAATATGTGCGACAAAACCACCAACCAAGCCATCATTGCAGTGTAGCGCCAGCTTTTCAACAGTCCTTAAAATATTCAACATCATGAGTATCATTCAACTATTTAATGACATGCTTGCATGCTGCTAATGTTTGTTTCTCAAAGAAATCAGTCAGGTCGATGACCCACCTGCACATGGGCTACAATGTATGATTGAAAATGAATAACAGTTGAAAGTATTCGAAATGTCCATCTCTGTCTAGCTATGATGCTAGTTACTCAACTTTGGCTCAAGCTTACCTGACGAGGAGAAGAGTAGCCAATTTGACATCCGATTTCAAATTCTTCTCCGCTTTCAACCGTCTCCACCGTTCAACAGCATCTCTATATAGACCCTCGCTGTGCCTCGAGTTTTGTCTTGGCGTTTTTGGAAATCATAACGAAGTCGTTTGGGTTCAGTCGCACCATCAGACGTTGTAGCTCAGTCGTAACTGTAGCTGATGCTGAGACTCTACTGACTGCGTGACTGGTAGACAGCAGTGGGTGGCGCAACAGGCCACAAAACACAAATTCAAAACATAAACATGAATTGCGGACCGTAATTTTTTATTTTTTTTTTTAAATGTGAATATTCTGGCTGTACTATTGTTGTCGGTGAGATCAGTATGTTATATAAACATTATTCCTTAGTCTCTGTGACATATTAGGATGATTTTACAACTATTTGCTTTAGATTTCTTACATATAGCTCCTTTAAGCATTTCAGCCAGCACTGCAGTGCAGCGTCAGCTTTTCAGATAACCTTAAAATATTCAACATCATTCATACATAAGCCAGCATTGCAGTGTAGTGTCAGCTATTCAGTATGCAGCATTCATCTTAGTTCTGTAGGTCATCTGTACAGTATGTCTTGGTGTTTTGCAGTAATTTCATTTAATTATGTTATGCACCAATACACCAAAGAAAATTCCTTCAACGTGAAAACCAACTTGGCAATGAACCAGATGCGCAACAAAACCTAGGCCAGAGTTAACAATGAAAATTACTGTATGTAACACAGAAATAATGTGTGCAAGAAAAGAGCGATGTTTATCTTCCTAAAGCCAATATACAACAACATCTGCTCCACATAGCAGGGAGATAAAAACACCAAAACAGAAGTGGAGAAGAGAATCTGCCACAAAAGAGATCAGCCCAAACAGCAGCACTCAACACACTCACAACAGAGTGAAAGCATCAAACAACAATCGCAAAGCAGGCCCAAAGGTAGATGAAAGCAGCATAAACGATAACATTAGCAAACACTGCTCAGAAGCACATCTGCAGGGAAACAACAGCATCAGCAGGGTCAGAGGTCATTTACCCAGCAAAGAAACAGCAGAGCCAAAACATCACTGACAGTTAGCGTGTTAGCAAACACAGCTCCTACCTTGGTGAGGTGAAGGAGTCTGAGCCAGGTAAACATCTCTGACAAGAGTTTCCATGGTCCCATGTCTGACAGCTTGAAATGGCGTGTGAGGTCCACAGCTGATGAATGACACATACATGGAGTTGTTTCATTACAACAGGAGCAGAGATAATTCTGCGAGCTCATCTCTGGCCAGTTTACTGCTCCACTAAACCAAGAACAGAACTTGACTGTTAGCAGGTGAGCTTGATGACATGCTGCGTTACCAACAGCTGGATTCAGAACAGCTGTTAGCACCGGAGCACCGTTAGCAGCAGCAGCAGCAGGCTCGCGGATCAAACCGGTGGGCGGGGCACCGACAGTTTAAATATCCCGCCCAGTCACAAAGGGTGCGCTTGATTTAAGATACAGCGTATTTATTTAGTCTACGTTCCAGCTGGTAGAGTATGTCACATGACAGTATAATAATAATAATAATAATAATAATAATAATAATAACAACAACAACAACAACAACAACAACAACAATTATTATTATCATCAAGCTCACTTGTCAAGCTCATTATTAGAAATGAAATAAAAATGTAATATAAATATAATAAGGTAACATTATTTGTGGATGAATTACTAACCCCCCCCCCCCCCCCCCATATAAATAAATAAATAAATAATGATAATAATAATAATAATAATAATAATAATAATACACTTTTCAAATCAAAGTTGCAAAGTGCTGGATTTAAACATTTCAAAATAATATAAAAATAAAACTGAATAAAATACCCCAAAATAAAATAATACACTGTAGTAATACAGCACTTTTCAAATCGAAGGTACAAGGTTCTGGATTAAAGCATTTCAAATTAATAAAAATATGAAATTTAATGAATTCCCCCCCAAAAATTTAATAATAATAATAATAATAATGATAACACTTAAGTAATGCACCACTTTTCAAATCAAAGTTACAGAGGCGCTGGATTAAAACGTTTTTAAATAATACAAAAGTAAAATTGAATAAAATACTAAAATAATAATAATAATAATAATAATGATAATAATAATAGAATTATATTTATTTGTGTCTCTTTATGCTCACTTTGTCTCTGTAGTCATGTCGTTTCCCTTCAGGGGCATTTGTGTCTCTCTCTGGTCTTTTTGAGTGTCTTTCTGATCGGAACGTGTTAATTTGAGTGACAGTTTGCTAGTGAAGTCCTGGATGGCCCTGCACAATTTGGGCCTCTGCACCTGTGACCGGTAGGTGGGTTAGTAATTCATCCACAAATAATGTTACCTTGCCTGAAGAGCATTTCTATTGTTGTTCTTGATTATTGTTTTTGGACACAACAGCAAAGCTAAGTGCTCGAGATATATAGCTTTCTTTTTTAGTGTGTCTGATATGATGGACAGTTAATGTGTGGGAGAAAGAGAAGAGGGCAGCAGATTCAGTGACCCAGTCATAGTGTGATGTTGCCTGTTAGTGGATTATTAACTCACTGGGTGGTCATTTGGGAAACATAATGGGCTAAATCCAGGTCTGAAACATCTCATACTGTCTGTCCTGATGACCCAGCTCATCACTGGAAGGCTCAGTCTGAACACACTGAAACAGACTAATGTCCAGACATAACACACCTCTGTGAGAAGTGTTTTTGTTCTGTTTTTAGTTGAGGCTGATTGTAACCTTCAGGGACACACTTGGCAAAGGTCCCAGGACACAAGAAATCATTAATTCTTCCTGCTGGTGAACATAGTGTGCTGGCAAGATGGTATTAGCACATGGAAACTTTAATAGCTTTGCCACCCAACATATTCCCCAAATCATCATTTTACCCAACTGGCTGCGGCCATAAATGTTTTAAATGTCTCAGACATCTCTTATCTTATAAAAGGCATGTGGAGAAAAATGAAACTTCATATACACTCGTCTTCACCCATCTTTCTTGTTTTCATCTTTACCTTCCTTTCTGTATCTCTTTTTTCTCTTCTGCTGACTTTGATGCACTCTGGAGGTCAGTGAACAATTCAAGTTTCAGCTTGCAGCATGAAACGGCGCTCCAGCACTGAGAGCAAACACTTGAGCGCCCGTCAACAGCCCTCCTCGACAGCGATTTTCATTACTGCCGCTCGCCACTTGAGCATGAGTGTATGGACTATGATTATGGCACCAACGGTTCACTGGGAACATGCCACATAAAAGCATCTGCTGATGGAGGTGGAGTGGTGTAATCATAATGATGGGCACGATGGCTCTTAGCTTTATATAGTCCAGGAGCAGCAGCGGGGTGGCAGAGCGAGGAGTTTGTCCTTGAAAAAGATACCAACTCCCTGTCAATACACAAGTGATCTCAGAACACGAAGGGAAATTGCATCCATTGTACAAAAAGGAAGGTATTCAAATATGTCTCCCACTTTATGTTGAAATAGTTTGCCTTGGAGATTACCTGTTTATCCATGCCTGTAGAAAATTGGAAGTTCTGATAGGACAAAAAATATTATCTGAACGCAGGTACTTGCAGCTGAAGCATTCAGTGTCCATATATCCATTTAGAGAATATCATTTCAGCATATTTAAAACAATAGTACTGACACAACGAAACAAAAACCACAGAAGAAAAATGCACTGAAAGACAAATTTATTGTGAGTTTTGCTTTCAAACTCATCCAAGGGTAGTTACAGCTTTTCAAACATTCTCCTGTCTTCAGCATGTACTCTTACATTTCAGCTGCACACGATAAAAATCTCACATTTCAAGTGTCACAAATTCAAACAGACATATTACAGACCAGAGTTAAATGTGAAACAAAATCAGTGTAGCTTATACTTGATCGGGGTTATTTAAAATATGATCCAAATTTGCAAAGTACTGTTGTAACACATATTTTTTATGTGCCATTACATCATCACCAGCGTGCCCTTGTCTACTTTTTTAAAAGTATGTTTGCCATTGTTACATGGCTGCTGTGCTAATGCTAATCATTGGGCATTCAACAATTCTGTTATAAATTACAAATTTTAAAGGCATCTATGTATCACACTGAATTCATCAAAGTTGAACAGAGTTGCCACTAAACTTGACATCAATACTGCAGGTGCAGTAAATTCCAAATTGGAGTGTTTCACTATTGTAATGTTTAAAAGCGAGTTTTTTTCCCCTGGATGGTGAAGACATGACCTGCCCTCGGCCCCAATTACACAGATAGCATTTTAGCAGCTGGAGGCAGCTTTGTGTAATTGTTTTTGATGAGAATGAAGCTTTTTGCTTGTTTTTTGCGCTGCAAAGCGCCTCGCATTTCTGCGCTCTAGGCGCCTGGCGTTTTTCCTCAACAAAGCAGAAAAACGCCCCGCATCATTGGATGAACCTGACGTTCTTACCCCAACCCTTACCAATCCCATTCTTATCGCCCAAATCTAACCAATCCAAAGGAGGCAATGAGTACAAGCCAATCACACCCATCAGTAGGGCGCTTCATGCCTTTGCCATCCCAGGAAAAAAAAAAAAAAAAATAGCACACCAAAAGGCACTTCATTATCACATTTTCTATAACACGTGGAGTGAAGGGTTGTCAGTATTATGTCACTTACAGTACGTCAACTTTATGTTTTTGTAGCCGCCTAAAATTTAATATCTATCAAGTCACACACTTGACAAACAAAGTAAACATGTCTGTGTTAAGTGGTTTAAAATACAATAAACCTGTCAGTTTAATAAAAATTTGGGATGATGTGGCGTTATGTCCTTATCATCCATGACTAAGTGGTGTATTGCGGTAGCTTATTTGTTCCAGAAAAAAATATTTACCATTTTTCTGAATTAATATCTCTGAATTATAGGAAAAGTTTTCATGAATTAAAATCTGCTCATTTTTCTCAATTAACGAGATAATAATCTCATAAATTCTAATTTTTCAAGAGCAAATTTTTTATTTATTTATTTATTTTAATGAAAACTTTTCTCATAATTCAGATATAAAAATCTTGTTATTTATGATAAACAGCTTTTTCACCTCAGGTGAATGCATTATGCATCTGTAGTGTAACATATTTTTTTTCATAGACTTCAATAGCATTATATAGTACAATTACAGACATGATTACAATTTTGAACCAGGCACATTTGTCAGGTTTTTACATTATCTGTCAGTTTTTACATTATGCTTCACAACAGGGGACACTGGCCTCTCAGCTTATTAAGTCTGATAAAACAGGGGGAACAGAAGAACACAATGCATGTACCAATTCTGGCAAAATGAACAGACAAAGTCAATGGCAGAGAAAGATTTTGTTCATACAAAGTAAAATAACTTTGTACAATCTGTCCGTGCCTGTCTGTTTATTTCGCCTCTATCTCCAAATGCTTCTCTGAGGGCTCGTCGGTGCATTTAGAACTACTGTAATCTCATGTATTACAGTTTTAGTTACATTTCCTGTGCCAGATTATTCTCAGTATGACCACAGCAACGTCTGCCTCTTTTATGTTTGTTTGGTGACAAGAGACGTTGACTAACGCGCTGACTTATCACACTCTGCAGAGCAATCAGCAGAAATGAGTGATGCCACGAGAGGCCTAACTGTGACTAGTGATGATCCCATTTACATTTCGATGTTGCGGGGGCGGCGGTTGCCCCAGTGATATAGTGCTGAGGTGTCATGCCATGGTAACAACTGTTGAACTGCAGAGGCGTTGTATACACTGCAGGCACTTCGAGGCTGTAAATCACAGCTCTGTTTTTAGGGAGGTCTTACAGACGTTTAAATCTGGGCACTGAGGGTTGACATAGGACACACGGGTTCCCATCCCAAATACCCAATGGGATCTTTTTGGATTTACGTAAATAATATACTCTACAAGAAACATCCTCGATGCACATCTTGTTTCTTGTTCCTGTTTCTTGTGCCAGAATCATACTGGTTTAAACAAACTTACCTGACTAGTCAGTATTTTGAGAAGCACTAAAAACAGTTTTAGCTTTTTTGTGGTTTAATTCACCTCTGACGAATTCCTAATTTAATTTCTGTACCAAAAATCTGCAGCCAGTCTTTGTGGGATACTTAAAAACTTCCATTTGCCCAGTGCTAACATAATGGCAAATGAACAACCCCTGTGTAATTGTTGCACTAAATGTGCTTTTGGGAAAAAAAAAAAAAACGTGGCTGCTGGAGGAACAGTGTGGGAGAGCATCTTCAGAGTGGTATTGCCATGTTGATACAACCTCAGCCAACATAATCAGTAACAATGCAGCAAGTGGACAGTAATGCTGAAGACAGGAGAGCAAACACTTTTTGTCTGAGGGTTTGGAGTGGTATTGGTATGTGTGTATGTGTGTGTCTCTGCGTGTGTGTTGTGTGAGTGTGTGTGTAAGATGGGGTCAGATCCGAGTCAGCTGGTGCCAAAAACTGGACGGCATGAAGCTTTCCATCTTGTCTGCGAAGAAACCCAGGGGTGCAAAGAGTGTGCTGAAGAACTGAAGAGAGAGAGAAACACAATGAGCCTTTAGCTGAACGTCAGGGACATATCTTCACATTCATTCTTAGATAATATTTAAGTAAAACACTAAATAAAATAAAATAAAACTAAATAAAATAATTTCACAAAAGTTACCAAGCCCACAATTTCACTTAAATAGTCTTGTGGGGCTTGTTTATGTTGTCTCAAATCCTGAGGTAAAACCACTGTGGACTCCAGTTTTGACACCTTAAGTCAACGCCATACTGGATGTTTAGAGCCAGAAGTGAGCCAGCTGTGGAGGAGCGGTGATGCCTCTCAGACAGCATGTCACTCAAAGCAGCCACATCCTTAATTATACGCAACTTTAAGACTTAATTAAGTGTAAGCGGGTGAGTTATATAACAATTCACCCCGTATACAGTCGTCATGAATGAGAAAATAAGCAAAAGGGACCAAAACTGTTTTTTGTACCAGGCTGTAAACATGTTTATTTCTGCTGTTACTTTGGGCATCTATGGGAACTGATTTGCTTTTGGAGCCAGCCTCAAGTGGCCATTCGAGGAACTGCAGTGTTTGGCACTTGAGCGTCGGCTTCATTTTTCAGCCCCGGAGGTTTCTGCTTGGGTAAAACATTCACAAAAATTCTCATTCAAAGGGAAAAAGAAACACTACTATTATTTTTGATTAGGGAAAATCACAAGAGAGCACTGAATCCGCTGTCCTCCAGCTCCCTGTCACAGTGGCAGGCCAACGTGCATGGGAAAAAAAACCACATTTGATGTGTTTAAAAGAACGTACATTTGAGTCCTTAGCCTGCCGTCCTTTCCAGAAATAAGACAGGTTTGACATAAGGAGTACTGATCTTGCTCAATTTTTCACAACACAGGAAGGTGCAGGGCGAAGGCTTTTTTTTTAGGTGACAGTGACAGGATGCAGTTTAGATTTGAGCTGCAGTCCACAGCAGAATCATCCAAGTATTATCATTTTTACGATGTTGTTTGTAGAAACAGTACTGACAGTTTATTATACTGATCTGGGTATAAACTTTATGTTATCCATGATTTACATGTCAGCCCACTCATACACTGAATCATTCACGTTGGTTCTTTCCATTTCTCTTTCAGTCTCTCATAGAGCCAAGAAACGAAGGGAAAGGAAATAAACCTGCAAATATACTACTGTGACAAACTATTAAATTTCCCCTGCAGACACATTTTAAAGTGTGTATAAATACTAATTAATTCATCAATATTTTGTTTAACATGGGGTCCTACGTAATAGTTACATAAAACTCTGAAGAGGGGCTGGAAGCTGATCTACTCTTTCTGTCTCATTGAGAATTTTAGGTCTGGCCTCCGCCTCAAACACCATCTCTGCTTGCAGAAGTTTTCCCTTTCTGTTTTCTCTCGTGCTAACACGGCGTCATCCAGGCTAGACCGCTGACTGGTTGACCAGTGAAAGAGCAGTGCGCATCAAGATGGCTAGCGTTAGTGGTAGAGGAAACTTCTGAGACATTCAAGTCTGTTCTGCAAAATCAGTGACTAGCAGAATATCAGAATGGTAAATGTAGTTAGCATCTTATATTTGTTTATGTTGTTTGCTTGTTAGCTTGCTAGCTCGTAGGCTAACTGGCAGTGGTTGACACAGCATTAACACCTGCTGCGATGTTTTTTTTTGGTAGATAAAGTACAGAAACTCCAGGGTCTGGTTTACATCCAAAAACGGCATGCTAACTCTGCTTTCGTATTGATATTAGGTTTCAGGTTTTGTTGCCGGTGTTGTTCAAACTCGATAAGTATATATGTCGATATGTGTTTCCCGTATTAGACAGCAGTTTGCTTTCATATTAGTGACGTATATAATCTAGCTTGCCTGGCATACATTTGATTCTCTGATTATAGGGAAGTGCACAGACATCGCTACCTTCAGTCGAGGAATATAAAAACACCTCTCTAATAACAAACTTTGCACAATACAAGTCAGTAAAGTCAAGGTCGAACAATTTGTTAAAAAAATCCCAAATAAGTACAGACGTTTGATTTAAAAGCAGATGGCACTTTTCAAAAATGTCTTTCTCTGGCCTCCATCTTTGTTTAGATGAACTTCCCGCTCCATGCTGACCTCACCAGGAAAAGAAAACATCAGCACTGTCTAGTGGACCGAAAAATTGACTGAAATTGATTTTATTATTCTAGTACCAAAAGTTGGTTGAAAATGTGCATTTGTAAAAATGAATGATGTATATAATAAAAGATCGATACTTGGCGTCTGAGTATGGATACAATATCGCCCCCTACTAAACAGGGCCATACTGGAAAAATATCACTGTTACATTGTAAATCAAGTCAATGTATTTTGGAGCATATTTTGACAATTTTGATCATTTTTAATTTTGTGTTATCAGTTGTATGAAAACGAGCAAAATTATTTTTGTAATGCTGTAACCCATCTTATAAATACTCCTCATACACACAGACAACTTAAACACTCATTTTTATGATTACCAGCAGACATATATCCACTTAGATCTCTGACTAAGATCTAGAATATACAGTATATTAGATATGTGTATAATAGCATTTAAAATGCACACCATGTTAGTGATTTAAGTTAGATAGTACCAGTAAACTGTCCTCTAAAATATCACAGAATGGTTTCTCTCGAACTACTTGAGGTGTTCTTGATACACTTGACACTTTAATAGTCTCATAAGTGGACATATCAGCCCGGCCAGACAAGTGCAAATCAAGTACCTCTCTAATCCCATTTAATGTATGAAACATATTCAGCTTCATGCTATACATGTCTGCTGTCCATAAATAAAGGAAAGACAGGCCGCCACCACTGTCGTGCTTTGCTTGGATCTTCTGTTCAAGAGCAGCAGATTCAGAGAAATCTGTTTTTCCTCACAAGGCGGTGAGGACCTCTGTGTTCCTCCCTCACTGGTTTTCCATGCGAACATTACACAAACCAGGCTCGCCGGGGCTGCTGTAAAACTCCTATCTGCCCCCCGATCTTTCCCATAACAAAAGGAAGAGCACTACATGTTCTCTGTGGCCTTGTTTTTGCTACAAGTCTATGTAAAGGCAGGCAGTAATAAACAGGGTGACCGTAAACAAAGGATTAGCCAAAGGAAGGAGTTTGCCAAACTGGCTAAAAACAGATAACAACACTTCTGTCATAAACAAACAGTAAAAGGAAGTCATGCACGCATCCAGGGTTTCTAAACCTTTAGGGCTGCAAGCTACAGTCTTGTGTTTGCTATGGCGTTAAGCTTGCATTATTCCGCTGTGGTCACTGATAGCTTAAATTGGACTACAGCTTGCTTTGGCGGGAAACACAGACTTTACAGGCCTACGACTCCCATGAGCCTCCAGTGTTACTGACAGTGATGGAAGGCAGCAATTACTGTCGGGGTTAAAATGTTCAGATTACAAACAACACGTATTTAAAACAAATACCGAATCAGAGATAAACCGAAGATGTAACCGGTCAGCCAACTCACACACAAGCTAAACTTGTGTAATGATAAAAAAGTGGACTGAATCAGCATATATGAATTTCAGAACAGCAACATTTGAGATGAAACTGAGATGTGCAGTTGGAGTTGGAGCACTTACTGCTTTGGCAAAGACACCCATGAGCTCGGGGAACTGATGTGTGAGCATGGCCAGCATGGCAGTGAAGGAGCAAAGGCCTGCTGTGAAGAGGATGAAGAAGGGAAGCTCTTTCTTTGGGTACACAGACACCTCGTGGAACGCTGGAGCAAAAATGAGATGATGAGACAAAGTCAAGATACCAGTTCAGATGAACAAGACAAAAATAAAGCCTTTAGAAAAGATAAGGGGTTTTAAAAGTGAGAGGACGATTAATTACACAATCAAACTGGGAGCAACTCCACACATTTATGGACTGCATGTAGACTTTGGCTATTGTACTTACAGGGCAGCAGCTCCCTGTCTGCTGTTTCTGTGCATCCTGGGTAGGGGTAAAACAGGTGACCCTTCTCCAGTGGGTAGGGAATTATCCTGAAGGCTGTGAAGACAAAGTATGAATTATTTTAAACAGCACAACTAATCATGTTAAAGGAGCACTTTACTCTCCAAATGACCATTTGTACAACAATTACTTGCCTGTGTTACATTGAATTTGTGAAGTTCTTTAAATCACATACAAGGCTCTCACTGATCTGGCACCGAAGTACATAACTGAGCTTCTCACATTGTACCGCCCAAACAGGCCCCTCAAGTGTGCTGGTCTGGGTCGTCTGACTGTTCCAGAGTCCAGATTAAAGACAAAGGTTGATCGAGCCTTTTCAGTTTTTGCTCCTCGGCTTTGGAACAGCCTCTCACTGAGCATCAGACCGGCTGACTCTATTCACGTCTTCAAATCTCGTCTCAAAGCTTACTTTTTCAGATTGGCCTTTTCTGACAGTTACTAGACTCACTGTGTGTGTGGGAGTTATCCTTTCGTATGCTCAGTAAGTCCCAAACTGACAGGGAACTGAAGTGAAAGTGAAACTTATCTATGCTCTCTTCAAAGCCAGACTCCATTAACAAAAACAGTCATTTTACCTCACTGAACACAGGAGCTGCTGATCTACTGCTGTCTTTTTGGATAGTTTGTGTTATTATGTGACTTTAGTGAATCTGAACTAATCCTTTAAAACACCAAAGTCACTTCATAACACAAACTAACTAACTGTTTGAGGCAGCGGTAGACCAGCAGCTCCCGTGTTCTGCACGATAAAATTGCTGTTTTTGTCAATGTCATCTGGTTTGAAAGAAAATGGAGATACAGTTTTAGTTCAGTTCTCAATCAAAAAAAGGGCTGTCTGTTTGGGGAAGTAGGTGGCACGGTGGTACAGTGGTTAGCGTTGTCGCCTCACAGCAAGAGGGTTCCTGGGGTGGGGGAACTCTTCTGTGTGGGGTTTGCATGTTCTCCCCGCGTCAGCATGGGTTTTCTCTGGGTACTCCAGCTTCCTCCCACAGTCCAAAGACATGCAGGTTAACTGGTGACTCTAAATTGGCTGTAAGTGTGAATGTGCGTGTGAATGGTTGTCTGTCTCTATGTGTCAGCCCTGTGATAATCTGGCGACCTGTCCAGGGTGCACCCTGCCTCTCGCCCAATGTCAGATGGGATAGACTCCAGCTCCCATGCGGCCCCTAACAGGATAAGTGGTTACAGAAAATGAACAAATGAATTTTTGGGAAATACTGAGTATACGACTGGATAAATGAGACTTGGAGTATACAGCCCGCGTTGTGTAAGAGTTTGTACATGGATGTTTTGATGTAGGTTTGGTGTTGTTAAATGTATGTTACTGATTCTTTGTTCGCAGTGGAGGTACGCGAGAAAGTCTTGTTCATGAATTCAATGTAACATGGGTGGTGAAGTTCTCCTTTAACTATGGTTAGAGGAGGCTCTTTAAAATGGCTGACACATATTTTAGTGAAGCATTTAAGTAGCAAAATATTGTACAGAATGACAAGATACTAACATGTTAAAATATAACATTCTTCCTGTGCTTTGTGAAGCAATGACCTCATCCTTGCATAATCACAAGTAGAGAAGCTGTGGGTGTGTTGTGCATACATGACCTGTGACACAACAATTTAACAATGACGAGCAGCATACAAGCATGATACTCTGGGTCTGTGATGGCCCGGCCCTACTGAAGTACTGCATAACTGTAACTTATGAGCTTCTGACTTTCAAAACTGAAATAACAAATCCTTTACAGTGGTATACAATAGAAGGAGTAACAGTGATACATACTGCCCTCCCAGGTGCAGTGTAGTAGGTTTAAGGCTCCCTCTGCCCTCTTCCAGTGCTGCAGGTGGAAGAAAGCATATGCCACTGCCTCGCTGTCACCCCTCTTCAAGATGTGCTCTGGAGGGAGGATCAGGCTCTTCATCTCTAATAAGTACTGCAGACAGGGAGAGACAGAAATACAAGACTCCTGGTGAGTATACACATACAGGCTGGCTATCTGAACTCGATACCTTAAAGGTATCAACCGAAATAACCCAGATCCAAGCAGCATCAAAACATCTCCAGTCAAACCTTACCCACATCTTCATAAAAAATACTATTTGTATGGTTTTGCTTGCAGCCAATCACCACAAGCATTCTTCCCTTTAATGTCGGGGTGTTGTGATGCCACCAAAACGTCCAAAACTAAGGCTATACTACATGCTTGTGGAATCTGGTGGAATTTTTATGCAGCTGAATGCTTCAATTCACATGACAGGGATTACATGGGGTAGAAAAAGGTATCAAAGAAAGTATTCTATTGGTACTTGAAATTTCCTAAACAATACCCATCCCTAGTGCACACACACCTTGATGCTTTTTGGCTCCTGAACTTGGTAAAGAGTAGCAGAAGTATAGGTGCTGCCAAAATCTGATACTGTGCAGCACCTTCTGAAGGCTTGTTTGTCATGACTCTGATATCTTACCTCATAAAATCAGCAGCCAGCTATAGTGGGATCGAATAAAACTTGCTGTGAAATACTTCTATTAGCTTCACACTGTGACCACAGTAAGGTGGCCACACAAGCCAACTGTCTACAACATTTCTAGCAAAATGGCAGTGAGCAGACATAAAGAAGTTCGTGAAAACACCTTGGCCCAAACATTCGTAGGCTGAGATGAATACCATGTAACTGCAACATCCATTGTTTGCAGTCATTTGGAGACACTTATTGTCATCCTACTACGTCTCCCGACAGACTCTAATTGCATAAATGCAAAATGCTGACAAAGAAAGTCAACAAAAGAGACCCAAATGTTTTTCTCAGGCATTCGTCAACCGCTGACGATCTCGCACTCCTTTCAACCAACCATCCAAATATACAGACTAAAACTGACACGCTCAACAACTTTGCCACACAGGTTGGACTCAACATCAACACCTCCAAAACAACAGTGCTGTGCGTAAACATCAACCCCCCCAAGCACCCATACCTGTGAATCGGGAACCACTTGTGTCTGTGGAAGACTTCGCTTACCTGGGCAGCCTTATCAGCAAGGACAGCAAGACCCAGAAAGACACCAAAGCAAGGCTGGGAAAGGCTCAGGTTGCCTTTTCCCAACTCCAGCTTGGAGATCCAAGCAATACAGCCATAAAACGAAGATGCTCTTGTGTAACAGCAATGTCAGATCTGCTCTGCTCTACGGATCAGAGAGTTGGCGAATGGTCAAAACAGACATGATGAGGGTGGATGCCTCAGACGAATATGCCAGATCTTGTGGCCAAACAAAATCTCCATCCTTCAACTGTACAAGAAAACAAGTAGCCGCAGCATCACCAAGGAAATCACGCACAGATGTCGGAGATGGCGAGGCCATGTAAGGAAGGAACAGGGCTGGATCACAAGAGTCGCCTCAAGATGGATACCACCACGCAAAAAGGAAACGGGCCCAAAACCACCTGGCGCAGAACTGTGACACTGGAGTTGGAAGAGATGAGCATGTCATGGGGAGAGGTGCAACATGCTGCCAAGGCTCAAATGCAATGGAAAGAGCTCATTGAAGCCTTATGTCCCAGAGGGGATGAAGGGGAGTAACTCAGTAAGTAATCTGCCAACCAAACCACATCTAAAATACCAGTGACGATCTACATTCTTATGTTCAACAGGTGGTAACAAAGAGACAGCTCAAATGGGATGTTGCCTTGTTGAGTTGGCTACAAAGTAGGCAACCATCAGCCTAAATTCTGCTGATGTAAGTTTGGTTTGAAAAAAAAAAAGTCTGCCCCCTTGTGGTCATAAGCCATTTCATGCAGCTTTAATGGTTTCATTCACATCTTCTCCGTGTTTCTCAGTCAGCACTTCACTTATTCTACTCCATTGTGCAATTCCCTGTGGCTACCTCCCCGTAGACCCAAAACATATTTTCTTCATGTGAGGTATTTGTTGACAGCCTTATTTTGCAATTGTTCAAGGTGGGAGGGAAAAGCTTTCCAAAGCTCTCTGAGTGTGTGTTATTGTTACAGTACAGTACATTCATTCCATGAATGTGTAACATCCCCCCGCTCGCCCCTCCTCTCTTGCCCCTGCTGTGTAAGTTTGTCCCAGTGAGTCAGTCAGTTCACCGTGCTGACAAAGACCCAGACCCCAGAGTTACAACCTATAGAACAGGTATGCTTTCTGAAACTACACAGGGTGTCTTCAGGTATCAGACGATTAAATTTAATGCTTTTTAAGATAAATTTTTAACTAAATTTAAGACTGTTTTTTTGGAACAAATCTGATTTTCTTTATTAAGAAATGCGTACAAGTATAAAGGTAAGTAGTAGATCTTATGTATCACGTGTCAATATGGTTATTAAAGTGAGTATATTTTGCTTAAACTTAAGTACCAGTATAAAGGAGACAGTATTGGTTTTGTGGAAGGTTTAAAGAGTCGTAACATTGGAAATGTCAACTCTCAGGCACAAGAGCGTGACACATCTGACAAAAAAACCTCAAAAGATGGATAAATGAAATCTGATTTTAAAAATTGTGGCGATTAAGACATCACAACCTCCAATTTCATTACTTTTAATATTTATATAATTTAAGACGTTTTAAGGCTACTTAATGACCTGCAGACACCCTGTAATGGCATGCAACAGTATATGTTTTTAATACCGGCTCAGCTCTGTCCACAGACAGGTCATTAATAGGTGTACACTGACTTTGATGAACATGCCACTCTACATTCTTTATGTCTGTGGTGCCCAGTGTGGCAGGGGTCTGTGTTAAACAAAGCCCATGTGCTGGGCTGGGGCCCCCTGGGCTGGATTCCCAGGCGGCCAGCTTCACAGAGCTCTGGATCTCAGACTGACACTTTGGGAAGGTTACCCCACAGCTAATCCTGTCTAATCCCTTCCATGGTCACAGGCTCAGCCAGCCATCCATCCATCCATCCATCCATCCATCCATCCATCCATCCATCCAGACCATGCTGCTTCACTCATCTCCCCCTGCCTTACCCCTCTTTCTCCACCCTCGCCCTCATGATCACAGCCTGCCCAGGCTCTTGAACCCTGCTCATCTCTATCTCTCTCCAAGCCCTCCTTCACGCTCCTTCAGCTTGCGAGATATGAGCCTGGATCCCTTGTCCCAGGTAGAGATGCACTGATTCCACTTTTTCAGTCCTGATATGATATCGATACCTGGGCTTTTGGTATCGACCAATACAGAGTACCGATCTGATACCAGAGTTTGATTAATTAAGAGCAGAGGAGAATTGTAAATGCGCGACCATGTAGAGGCAGAAATGACATACTGTCGTGTAAACAATACAAGTCATCACGTGCGCCACATAATCGTTTGTATAATCGTGATTATGATTTCTTCCATAATCGAGCAGCCCTAATGATAGGCCTACACACTAATAAAAAGCACCTGGAAGAAGATCAGCTCTGTACTCAGGATTTCAAGTAAATCGGCTATATGATGCTGGTTAAGATTGCTTAGCAACCTCACATACAACCTGCTGCTACGCTCTTGAAAGCTGGCACAAAAAAGGTAGAGTAGAATAGCACCCTGCGCCCGACTTTGCGTATTCCAGGCGATTAAAGACGCAGCATGTGTACGGCCCCTAATTTCCAGGGCTGGTACCTGCGGTTATTCCACAGGTTAGTCAATAACATGTCGGGCACGAAATCCAAAGTGTGGGATCATTTTGAGAAGGTGAAGGACGAACCCAAGGTGATATGTAAACTCATCTTCACTGGTCGACTCCAAACATGATGTATCATCTGAAACATGGAAGTAGCTACATGCCCATTAGCCACTTAGCACAATCATTACCGCTTTGCCCCACAGCGTCATTAACAGGCGGCTCGCTCAGTGTGTGACATGCACTTGTAGATAAAATATAGGCCTATATTAATGAAGGTTCATTTGTACGGTTTGGTATTTCTCTGTAATGTAGCACAGTGTTAACAATGTTACTGATACTATTCTTTCTCACACCTTCAACTCAAACCATTGTGTTGCCCCGCCCAAAATATATCATTTAATAATTACATTAATATCATAAACACGCAGGCGACTAGTCGACTAATAGCCCTAAATGATGACTATTGGTCTAGTAGGAAAATTCTTAGGCAGAGGAGCCATCACCATACTCTATGCAGACTGTCACTTGGGCCCACTTCACCCCTCTGTCATCTGTTCCTCACTCTGTATCTCCTGAATCTCTCCACCCTCATGGGTAAAGGCTCAATCAAGCAAGCAACCACCCAACAGGTGCAAACACTTCTCCTCGCTTCACTCAACCATTCCCAGGGAATGTCCTGTCTTCTTGTCTCTCTTCTTTTCACCGAACATCCTCTGTAGTCATTACAAGGATCGGCAGCTAAGAGACAACCAGAAGCTGCTTGTTTGACCTTCTCACTTATCCTGTCTGACTTACTCAAATCAGCTCTGTCTGCTCCAGCCAAAGACATTTGACTGTCCGCCTGCATCCTCCTCACCATTCCGGTCTCCTTTCTTCCGAGCACAAACCTTTCACCATCCTCTACTCCCCCGGCACCAGCGTCGAGGCAGCCAGCCAGCCGGCGAGCTCAAGAGGAAACCCACCACTTCTCTGTTGCAGAACACGACCACAGTAACTGATAAAAAAAAAACATACATTCATTTTACACTTGACTAGAAACACATGACGAGAAGGAGCTTCATTTGGGGCCCAATGTTAAACTTCAGGTTTGATTATTCTGACAATCTGTAAGCGAGCCAATGTCTTATTTTGGTTATACTTGAATATTTTACAGTTTTACACATATTTCTGACTCCCCCCCCAGCTCTCGTTCTTTGGTCCGCTTCTCCACTCCCTGTCGCCTCTTTGATGAAGGGATTGAGTTTCATGTGTTCTCCTTTTATCCCTGGGCAGTCATACGCCCAGAGCATAACTCATAAGCTGCCTTCTGATTCTAATCTGCAGCACTTTGCTTCTCGCAATGGGACACAGCGGGAACAATAACATCTATAAGGGTCGGACAAACATACACATGTACAGTCAAAGAACATAAAGACAAACAGGTGTCGCAGATTTAAAATTCCATACAGTAAGCTAACGCCGCTTCGAGCTACTCTAACCTCTATTGAGGACAGTGGAAAACTCACAGTGTTCCAAAATGGGCCAGGATGAGGCAAATCCTAACTACCGCCTCTGCCTCGTCTGTATCAAACCTCATCCATCTTAATTCAGAACAACCCCAGCGCTGCCGCTCTGTCTCAATTTACAAACCAAAAAGCCAATTTCAGAGGCAAACTAAGCAAAGGTCTGCATTTCTGAGCCTTGACAGGCCATCTGAATGGGAACACGTCAACCAGAATGGGGTGAGATGAGAAACCGCCTTCCAAAGTGGAGCAAACTAGCAAGGTAGATGAGATCGGGTCAGCCAGGCTGCTTCGAAAATGAACGCGTACGGACCAAAGTGGTGGTAAATGTAAATGTACAACAGATTTAGATAGCGGGAGCACTTGATCAGCTGTACGAGCATCCGACAAGCTGTCAGTTTTTTAACCACTGGCTGGTAGGGAGGCTGATTGCAATGGACAGACAGATGGAGGAAAGGGTGGAGGAGGAGGAGGAGGATAAATAGAGAAGGACAAGAAGATGAGGAGGAGAGGAAAACAGACGGGAGCAGAGGGGAGGGAGGAGGTAAATAGGGGCAAAATGGAGAGCTGGTGAGGGAAAGGGAAAAGGGTCGCGTGGGTGGAGGGCGGTGTGCAATGAAACAGACTGAGACTGAAGCACGTGTGTGTGTGTGTGTGGATGTGGGTTTACTGTGTGTGGGTTCTCTTTCTGAGCAGTTTGAATGAGCTCATGTGATTTAGCCTTGTATGATATTCATATATAATCTCCTTGGCATGCTTGATGAAACACCCACACACTTAATGCCTGACCTAACGGTGCTCCTTCATTACTTGTACATCGGGTTTTTCTTTTCTTGTTTTCAACCTTAACTTGTTAGAAAATGCCCTGTGTACACTCACACAGACACACACACATTCACACCTGGAAGCTACCCAGTACAACCTCAGTCTGGGGGTCAAAGGTCTTGCTTTCCATACCCAGATTTATCCCTCTGATCCAGGGACTGAAAGGGGCGACCTTCTTTTAACAAGCTCCCATTTCTTTCAACTTTGGGCCACCACTGCAGACTGTACACTGGTGATGATGGTTGAGAATTTAAGAAAAATCCATAGAGGTTCAGATTTACCCAAGCAGCTCTACTCCGCTTGCTCCAGTTCAGTGCTGCTCTGGCATCTGTTATGGCGTCTGTATAGCAACACGAACACACACAAGCTTCATTACTGAGTCCCCTTGAACGCAACTCCTGTTGCCTTACATTGACAAAGACTATACAGTTTTATATGTTGATCAATATGCCTGTTAATCATTGTTTCTCATCTACCAGCCAAGCTGCCAGAAAAACATGTTGGCATTTATTTAAACCGCGAATACGTTACATTTGTACATTTCATTCGTATCATGTCAGCGCTTCTAGAGTGATGACGTTCTGGTTACATATACTGTATGTGAACTGATTTTGTCATCTGGAGGTGTACGACGGTGGTTCCCAACTGATTCGTCGCAGTCCAAAAGTGGGTCGTGGGTCCGTTCAGAATGGACCACAAGCAACTTGCAAACATGTCAACTTTGTAAAAAAAAACACCCTTTGTATTAAAGTACATTGAAATTCTGGCACAGAGCTTTAATTTGAAGTGTAATTTCCTGCTGTAGAGTGAGTGACTAATGGGCAGCTACTTGACAGAGACAGAAAACCAGCTCAACAACACGGCAAAACACAAGTCTGACGCTGCATATATTAAAGGAAATGGCCACTTTAGAATGAAAATACAGACAGTACTTACTGACCCTCATGCCGACAATAAGTCCAGTGTAGTTTTTAATCCACAAAACTCGTTCAGGGTATCAGAGGATAACAACTAGCTGGAATAACAGCTGCACTTGAAGTGTACGGAACCCACATTTTGAAAATGTAATAAAACTCTGCTAATGCATTTCAAAAATGTCAGAACAGCTTGTCCATTGTAATCCAAGTGCCCTGAAACCACGGCATGCAAAATTGACTTGAAAAGACGAAATTTACTCCACTTTTATAGCATCATTTCCCACCGTGGTCAGTTAGCCAGCCCTGCAGACGTTTTGTTTTGTTTTTACATGGCAACTCACGCGAGACTAGCTGATGGCTAGTGGTGATGCTAGTTCTCGAGTCTATGACGTTTTTGAAATGCATTAGCGGAGTTTTGTAACATTTTCAAAATGTGGGTTTCATGCACTTCAAGTGCAGCTGTTTTTCCGGCTAGCTGTTATCCTCCGATACCCCAAACGAGTTTTGTGGGTTAAAAAAACCACACTGGACTTCTTGTCAGCATGAGGGTCAGTAAGTACTATCTGTATTTTCATTCTAAAGTGACCTATCTTTAAACTGTGTGGACCTTAAACTAATCACTTGGGAGAAATCTGGACCCCGTGGCTGGACCAGTTGGGAACCACTGCTGAAGGGGAGACTACTGTTCGAGACCAACAAACGACAAAAGTGGGCGTTTATTTCTAAGGAGTCATTGCTGCGTTTTGAGCCATGATTGTGGTGTCAAAACCAAGTATTTTAAGCCAAACATGATCTTATCCTAACCCTAACAAAATGGTTTTTGTGCCGAGGCACAGCCCTTCGTGATGGTGTCATTTAATCGATGGATGACATTCATAAAGGTATACTAAACAGCATTGTCCTAAAAAAAATACAGGCTTAAACAAATGTAATCCCTCTCAATCATCACTTATGACCCACTACAAATATGTGGTGGTGTATTAATCTGCAGAGACTCTGCCCTCTGCCTGTATTTCATTATTTTCTTGCTTTTTTGATATGTTGACATTCCTGGGCACAGCGCTCAGATGAGGTCGGGAATTTATAACAAGGGAGCGGCCAGGTGCCCGACTGTGAGCAGCATGCATCCAAGAGGAAGCTACAAAAAGCGCAGACACAGTGAGGAAAAAATAGAGAGAGGTGAAACACCAAGCGGACAAAGCTTGTTTCAAAATGACACTGAATCTGGAGTTGGTTTTCCCTTTTGACTTCCTCCGGATAACTGTCAACTGCATCAGACACCTTTAGATAAGACACCTTCCAAAGCATGCACACATTTCTACACTATTTAGGAAATGTAATGAAATGTGGGAAATCTACAAAAGTGTGCAGAATTAGCCTCTAGGAAACGTTTGGACAAAAAGCCCATTGCAGATCCTACTTAAGAGAGCAACAGGCCAGCCCGTGTCTGCAGAGGCCACAGCCACAGGTGCAGTCATCGTCCTAGACAACACAAAGCAACACCCCCCCCTCCTCTTTCCCCTCAGTTACATTTTCACATGCAGTGAGTCAAAATCGTAACACAACTCTGTTCTGAGGCCTGAGTAAGCACCAGATGCCAGTCAAATGCTGAAAGACGAGCCTCCCAATAATCCCCTGTGAAAGGTGTGTTACAAATTTCCTTCAGTTGGCAGTGGTGGCCAACATCAGACTCTCTGTTTGGCTCAAACGGGGGATGAGAGGGGGATGAGGGAACATGAGAGGATAAGAAACAGGATGAGGGTGCGCGATGAGAGGAGAGAGGACTGCTGCCTCTGGGCACAGTGGAGTTGGAAAGTCATTGAAAATGAGGGCCCTCACTTTAAAATCAAAGGCTGGATCAAAGTGCTGGCTGCCACCCACCCCAAACACACACACACACACACACACACACACACACACACACACACACACACACACACTGATTCTCTTTCTCTCAGAGAAGGAGTCCGTGAGATGAAACAACACCACACTACAAAGGCTAAACTGAGACAAAACTCTGCTGCAACTGCTTGTGTCTGACTCTGTGTGTGTGCGTGTGTGTGACATTTAATCCTGTGGGAACTGATGGGAGAGGCCACAGGGATATCCAGTGGTGCCATGTTCTCCCTGATTCAGTTGGAGCTGCTCGCTTATTATGTGAAGCTGTGACCAACCTGTTGCATGTTTACAGATTTTCTTGGGACTCAAACGTGAAATTCAAACTAAACTACCTGTAAAAACACACGATGCATGTTTGCGTCCAAAAATACTGCATTGTTTGTACAAAATGTGCCCGACAAAAACACACTAGCGTCCTGTTCATCTGTATTACATTAATCACGACTAAATACGATAGTCATCCAAATGCACATACAAACCAAGCTTTAGGGTCTGAAGCTGACATGTCATGTGTGATAAATGCAACACTGACACCTGCTGGTAAGCCAGTATATAGCACGTCTGGATTAAAGACTATTTGTAAATTGCACCACCTGTTACTGCTGTCATAACTCACCTGTAATTGTCTTCCTGGTTTACCTGTTTTCTGTGTGTCACCTTCACCCATGGCAGACACGTGTGACCTCATCAACAGACTAAATTCAGCTCACTCAAAACTCTTAACCAGAACCAAGAGGAGAGAGCACGTCAGGCCAGTCTGAGCTGCTCTGCACTGACTTCCTGTTACATTTAGAATTGATTTTAAGCTCCTCCTCCTTGTATACAAAGCCCTACATGGGCTGGGATAGAGCTACATCGCCAACACTGCGATCACCTGCTGCTGGTTTATTGGAGGTTCCCAGCAACAGTTGGAAGAAGATCGGGGACGCAGCCTTTGTCAATTACTCCCCAAAGCAATGGAAGACACTACTGATAGATATCAGGGAAGCTAGCTCACTAATTGTTTTTAAAAGAAGGCCGAAGTTCAATCCTTGAACCCATCAGTTATCATCTGAAAAAAATTAAGCGTTTTATTATTCAGATATTTCTTTATAGAGCATCATAACTCTGTGTGTATATCATCTCAATGGCAGGCACACACAGGAAGGGGACTGATAGCCGATGAGTGCTGAGATAACTTGCAGCACAGCAGCTGCATGGATCAAAAATAACCTTTAGTGCATGAATTTCATTGAAAGCAGCCCGAACAGACCTATATCAAAAATAATCGGGACAGTTGTGGAACAGGAACAAGCACAACATAACATCATCGAGCGATCAATGGGTTTCCGTGGCCCCCAATCATCAGAGTCTGCGTGACACTTGTTACTTTAATGACTGACCTTTGGCACGTGTGGATTGAACTCAACTGCTCTGTGTATGGCCTCCACAGCATTCATCTCTGCTGTGCTTAGCCCTCGCCGTGACGCGGCCTCTGGAGAGAACCTGAGACAAAACACTTCGTATGACACACCGCTGCTGCAAACATTGTTATTTAATATATAAAGCAACTTTTAAAGGGGCAGTCCACCCTCAAATTAACAATACATATTTTATCTCTTACCTGTAGTGCTGATTATCAACCTAGATTGTTTTGATGTGAGTTGCCAAGTGTTGGAGATTTCGGCCGTAGAGATGTCTGCCTTCTCTCCAATATAACAGAACTAGATGGCACTCAGCTTGTGGTGCTCAAAGTGCCAAGAAAATACATTTGAAAAACTCAACAGCAATGTCTCTTTCCAGAAATCATGACCTAATTACTAAAGATAATCCACAGACCTTGTTGTGAGCAGTTTCATGTAGGAACTATTTTCTTTTACTGTAGCTAACCATGTCTTGAGAAACCAGGTCACGATTTCTGGAAAGAGACATTACTATCCAGTTTCAGAAGTGCCATTTGGTTCAGCTATACTGAAGAGAAGGCAGACAACTCTACGGCTGATATTTTCAATACTTCGGCATCTCACACCAAAACAATCTAGACTGATAAACAGCACTACAGGTAAGAGGAAAAATCTGCATTTTCGATTTTGGGGTGAACTGTCCCTTTAAGACGTTCTGATGTTGAATAGCATGCAAGGGACACATACTTATCTGATACAGCCCGTGCTTTCAACAGTGCAGATGTGTAGCATATAGTGGCTGATTTTGGCAAACTGATGTCTGCAATGACAGAAGAAATTGGGGTCATTTGACATGTCATACATTTCAAGGCTTATTCAATGACACTGAGCTCATTTCTGTCCAAATATAGTATGACAACTTCAGAAAAGTGACATTTTTTGTGTCCTTCAGTCTTACCATCATATTTGGCGAGGACTGCTTGGACATCAGCGTATGCCTGAAGCTCTAGAAGTGCCTCCAAGAGGTTTTCGTGTATATTTAACATTCCCAATAGCGGAAACTCCTTCATTAACTGAGAAGAGAGAAAATATCATAGATCAATAATTCAACTAGTTCGTAATACAGCACTGCAACTGTTTCAAATACAGTAAACATGTCGCCTCAGCTGAAAGCGTAATTTGACATTTGCACACTATATCAGCAGCAGTTCGTACTGTAAGGTGCAAGTGTGAAAGTGTTTTTATAGAAACTCACATCTCTCATCATTTTCACTGCTTCTTTAATTCGTCCCAGTTTGCGTGCACACATTGCCAGTCTGCGTTTAATGTACACCAGTAAGTTGATATCTTTTCCAGCTGTGGATGGCAGACAGAAAATAGGAGACATTCAATAAACACAACATTGTCAGTCCATAGAATTTTAAACATGAATAATGTGGATTGAGTTGTATTACTGACACAACTTCCTGCTACATCTTGTTATCTTGTGTGGACAAAGAGCAGTGACGCATTGATGGAATATTGTACTTGTAATTATGTCCTTCATCACAGCTGGGTGTGGACACATGTGGTCTAACCTATTTATAACCATAGCTACTGTACCTGTGATGTGGAGTTATTCAACAGTGCATTTTGGAGTGCTGCACTGCACAAGGTGTCCACTCAAATATTAGTTTTTGCAACTGACAGACAGGTTGTTATTATTCGTGTCTGCTTGATACAGTCTGCTTGTTAATGTGACAGCTTGAGTTGTTGCAGGAAGACAATAATAACGAACAGACGGGAGTGAGTGAAAGTAAAGAAAAACATTGTATTTCTTTATCAGACACGTAGAACACAAAGTCAGTGGCAAAAACAAGCACGTTAAGGGTGCTTTCAGACCTAGAGTTGTCTTGGTTTGGTCTGAATCAGGGACTCATTTTGTCACAAAGTTGCATAATTGCCTAGAGTTGGTTCGTGTTCTCACGGCAGCATTTACAAGCGGACCAGATAAAATGCCTCGTGTGAGAAAGCTGCTCTTGTTTGGTCAGAATTTCCATGAAGATAAATGTGACACTTTCTACTGTCACAATGGAGGGACAACTACGCAGGTTGATTTTAGCGCTGCTCATCGTGGACTATATTGCTGTCATTGTTCATTTTATGACACTGTATAACCATACAGTTTGAAAACGAGGCTCCAACTAGAAAACAATGTTTTGATGCATTGGATGTGCTGAATGTGCATATTAAGGCAGTACAGGAGGAGGCGCACATTAATAATCCTCCAGGATTGTAACATGCATACTGGACAAAACCTGTTGCTCTCATTGGTCACTTAGACACAAAAACATGAGAAAATAGGAGCCATTTTGAAAAATACTCACGTTTTAGTGTATATTTAAATCCATTCTTACCAATACTTAGTGCTTTTTTGAAGAGGCGTTCAGCTTCTGTGATGGTTGTGGCTTCTTCCTCTGCTAGGAGCACATAGGCTGCAGCACATCTGCACACACACGTAACACACAAAGGGACAGATTTTCAGCCCATCCTCTCTGCATGCACATCAAAAACTTGCAATCAAGGCAATAATTTGAGTACGAAAGCGCCCTTAAAAATGCCATTATATAATCATATCAATGTATTCATGCTCCTGATGCAAGCACAATCACAGACACTTACTACAGTTACAGTATTTAAGAAGATATTAGTAACTGTGTGAGAGAAGGACTCACTCATGGTTCATTTCTATGGCCTGGTAAGCTGCTCTGATCCTGGCTTGAGGATTTCTCTCTCTCCAGGCTTTCTGCATCACTGTAATGAGATGAGGAACTCAAGCTTATTATAGATGTGACCTTACAGACATATTTTATTGTGTGCGTCCACGTCAAATGCACCACAACAACAACAACAACAACAAAAACTACGTCTGAACATTTACAAAGGACCAAAAAATGTTTTACAAGGAAATATTGTTTGTACAATCTCAAGACAAAGAAGTGTCGCATTTCTGTTTTAGTCTGTGTCTAATTAAAACTCACCAGCGTCTTCAGGTCTTAACTGCGGAGTGTCTCCTGTGAAGAAGGTCTGATGGTCTTGGGCCGACAGGTTCATATCATAGTATGTTAAGGGTTCCTTCCCTGTCACCCAGGTGTACCTGTGGTGTAACATGTAAAATACAAACTGCTTTATCATCCACAATGAATCAAATAAACACGTTTTCTTGCACCAAATAAACAGTTTGCATCTTTACAAACAGTTTCACATTATGCACCATGATCCATTTCACATACCTGTTGTATTCTGCTCCTCTGAACAGATTCAAAGGATTCCTCCAGACCTTACACTCTACCAAAATGAAGACAACATTATTAGTGTTAGTAGTACGACAGGTATTATTGCTGTTATAGTTTGTACTACATGCACATTTACCTGAGACACTGGGCCTGGGCTCTGCCTCTCCGTTCACAGATGCGAACAGCCCAGTCGTGGAGCTGCTCTCCACTCCACCCAGGAGAGGACGCAGGTGGCTCACTGACACTTGTTCAATGAACGAGGTCCCATACTTACGGAAATACCACCACTCAAATATCTGCGGCGAGAAAACACACGGTGACAGCATGCTTTACAAAAGTATTCAAGGCAAGCATCCTTTTTTTTTTCTATTTGAACAACTTGTCAGTTATTTTCCAGAGCACTCTGTGATACTCAGGGGCAAAGTGTTTCTCATGTGTAGAGAAAAATGGTCTGTTGGTATACCATATATAAAACTTATGTCTCATAAAGAATAGCTCAAGTGTAGAACCTGATGTGAAGTACAATTTAAACTCCCTGTGTGCACAGTTACACTCAGGATCATCACTATCGATCGATTTAATGACACTCCAGAAGAGGACAGACTTTGTTGTGAAACGCAGATGAAATTGACGATGAGGTTCAATTTTTTTTTAAAATTTACTGTCCTGTTTTCGAAGGCATTAGGGATGTACTGTTAATTAGAATGACTTCTATTTGTGTTGATTTATTTTGGTTTGGATGACCATGAAAAATCTGAATATATTCTAGAAGGGGAACTTTTCAGTGTCAGACTTTGTCGGGCCTGTGATAGAAGGCAGAGTATTTTGTTTGGGGACTGAGCAATACGATACGTAAAACCCATGAGGGTTGGGCACATGTTTGTGTGCATGACACAAAACAAAGAAATCAATCAATCATCACCCATTACTCAGTTATATCACTACACCACTGGTTCCTTGACTTGACTTGACAACACTAATGACACAAGGCTCTGTCGCTGTAATGTCAACTAACTTGTGAGCTAACGTATTTTTGTTTAGTGAGTAACATCTTTTTTATTTTCTCCACTGTCAAAAATCTGTCCATCTTTTACATGACATGCCATTTATCTGTCTGTATACAGCAGCACGGTGGTGCAGTGGTTAGCACTGTCGCCTCACAGCAAGAGGGTTCCTGATTTTTTTCTTCCACCCTGGGCTCTGCATGTTCTCCCCATGTCAGTGTGGGTTTTCTCCAGGTACTCCAGCTTCCTCACACAGTCTAAAGACATGCAGGTTAACTGGTGACTCTGAATTGTCCGTAGGTGTGAATGTGAGTGTGAATGGTTGTCTGTCTCTATGTGTCAGCCCTGTGATAGTCTGGTGACCTGTCCAGGGTGTACCCTGCCTCTCATCCAGTGTCAGCTGGGATAGGCTCCAGCCCCCCGCCGACAATTCAATTCAATTCAATTCAGTAAGCGTTATTGGCATGACATTTCTTATGTGTTGCCAAAGCACAATTACAATATGAGACGGTGAAAATTCAGAAACAATTGACAACAATGTAGTATTACAAACTCATAGACATAAATTTCATTCATTCATTCATTCATTCATTCATTCAACTACCATAACTGCTTATCATGTTAGGAGTAACGGGTGTGCTAGAGACAGGTCACCAGACTATCACAGGGCTGACACATAGAGACAGACAACCATTCACACTCACATTCACACCTATGGACAATTTAGAGTCACCAGTTAACCTACATGTCTTTGGAATTGTGGGAGGAAGCTGGAGTACCAGGAGAAAACCGACACTGACACGGGGAGAACATGCAAACTCTGCACAGAAGGGCCCAACCACCCTGGGAGAGTCGAACCGGGAACACTCTTGCTGTGAGGCGACAGTGCTAACCACTGCTCATTTCAAAGATCATTCAATTTTAAAGGAAAACCCTGGTTAAATGAAGGAGTAAATAAACCTACTCAGTGGATGTACTTTTTTCCCCCTTACAGTCCGTCATTTAATTTATTAGTGACTAAAACTCAGCTTCCTCTCCTTTCCTGTGTGTCTCATCTTAGACTCCTGAATAAGAATTGAAGGTGAGGTTATAGCAAGTTTCATCTTCTATGTGGCCTACAAGCAGGTGTCATTTTGCAGGATGGGGTGACAGTTTGACGTGTATTCTACGGTGTGTGAAATAACTCACAAGGATGAGTCCAGAGATGAGAGAGGAGGTCCCAGTGAGGGCCACATAGAACTTGGGGGTCAGTGTGTTCAGAAACACTGAGGCTGAAAGAAGAGGAGGAGTCAGTCAGTCAGTGTGGAGCCACACAGCAACTTATCTGCTGTGATCATGCAATAAAAAGACGTGCAATAAACCATATGCCTCCAGACAAACACTGGCTGTGTGTTCAGTACAGCAGGTGACATGTAGCCACATATATTATCTCCTGTATATGAAGACCAAAGCAGCACAACAATAAACTACCCAAGTATGACTGTACACAACACACGCTGCTGTTTATAAAGCAGTATAACTATGAGCCGGGAGCAGACATGTAAGAACTGGACCTAAAGCTAACCAATGAGTCTCCTGCATTGGTGCCTGTGTGAGTGAGATAACGAAGTGTCAAAGCAGCAGCTCCCGCTGACTGTCAGCTAAAGCCAGCTAGCCACAGGCTAACAATAGCTAGCTAGCTGCCGCATGAATTCACCTGAGGTAAGAGTTTCCTGCAGTTTCAGCGGGCTCCACAGGACGTAGATCATGATGAGCACCATGCCGAACCAAATGAAGCACACGTAGGTCCATGACCAGGACAGCCAAGACTTTAATTTCTCTGTGAATCCGAGAGATTGGGGATTACTGCCAGCGGTGTCCTCCATGTTTCTCCGGATGCCTGTAAACAGAGGAGTCACGTGACCCACCAAGTAAGATGACTTCTATTTTGAAATCTCTACAATAAATCCATTTCCGGTGACCACAAAAAAACAATATCTCAACCAGAAATTAATAAAATATATTAACAACAAAATAAATGATCTGTTTTAAACAAACGTCTTGCAGTTGATTTTTTTTTTTTTTTTTCAGATTTTGTTTTGACGAGCACATGCTCAAATTACAGTGCAGGTGCAGAAATGTGTCAGGTCTCAATTCATGCATTTGAAAATATTAATTTTAAAAGAAAAAGTAAAAGTAGAAAGGGGCAAGAGGCCTGCCCTGTGTAAATTTGGCTGCAAGCTGGGTAAGGACTGTTTTTGATCTAGTTGACCTGTAAATTCCTGTTTTAAAATATTCTCTCTCTCTCTTTTTTTTTTTTTAAATTTGGCTTGTTATTTGTGCTGTCCCACTTGTGTCAGTTTTTATTCATCTTGTATGTACATATATAGTTAAACTATATACACATGTTGTTGCTGTCAGTGTTATATTTGTATATTTTTGCCAAACAATTTACAAGTGCAATGATCCTGTAAATGTTGTTCCTCTCAAACAGTAAGTAAAAACATAAATTACTCCCTTAATAGTATATAAAGTATGTAAAATGAGTTCTGCTTCACCAGCTATACCATCAAGATGCTTCCTATATTCAGAAAGGGGCTGTTGTGCATAATAAGTGCTTTTTAATAGTTTCCCATAAACCAAGGTGCTGTCTTTAATTTTTTTTTATTTATCTATTTTTTGAAACCAACAATTTACAAACAAAAGATGATCAATATATGATGATTTAAAACTGAGAAAGTGGTCATTTGACAAGCTGGAGCTAATGATGTTCAGCATTTTTGCTCAATAACTAACAATTAATTGATCATTCAATTTGTTAGTGAAGTTTCTGTTGATGAACTAATCTATTAATTATTTCAGGGTTACTAAACATGTAATAATAATGGAAACCCTTCACAAGCTCATCATAGCATGTAATATTATTTAACACCAGTGGGTGGAGCCATTACAACATGAATACATTCACATCCGTTTCCATGTGCTGACTGCAGGTGGAGACAACCTTCAGATGTGTTCACTTCCTCTCAGTCCCTGGGTTCATTACAGTATTTTAGAAATTCATGTTTTCATGCACGCAAGCCCTCTCTCATTTTTAAGCTCATGTTTTCATTACCAAACATTTTCTGCTGACCTTATCTAAGGCTAGGGGTTTAAAATAAATGGTACGGCCTGAAACTGCAAGTCACTGTAGATTCGGAGAACTCATGATTTGCATATACATAGTGCCTATACTTTGTCAGAAATAAGCAGTTCAGTAAAACTGTTGCTATAAGGTAGAAGTATATTTTTGGATGCACACAACCCGCAGCAATTCTCACCTTGCAGTGCGATTGACTCACATCCGAACAGTGCAGGAATAAATGTGATTTGTTGGAGTGCATTCTAGTTGGAGGTTACAGCCACTGAATGACAGAGAGCCAGATTTGGTCCTGCTCACACATGCCCTTGGGTGTTTTCTGCCTGATGCTGATGGACAGGCACACGCAGGGTTAAAGGCCTGTCATATAAATCAGGTACAATCACTTTAGAGGTGAAAACATGCACGATGCCACTGACAGGGAGGGAGAGTGGTGGTGGTGGTGGTGGTGGGGAAGAGAAAGGAAGAATAAAAGAGGAACAACAGAGGTCTGTAGAAGTTATCGGGGGTGTATAGCATGACCTGCATGACTGAATGTATTTCCAGCTGAAATGATATTTCCAAATGACCTCTGCTCAGTGACTCATTCTTTGATAAAACATACATGTAGCTTCCAAGAATATACTGGGTAAACAGTGTTATCTGTGCTTGTGTTTACACTGCAACACTCATTTCAGTTGGATCTCAGCAGCAGTCAAATAAGATATATATTTAGATGGATGCAAAATGGTTTGTATGCATGGTGATCACACGACTTCTTTTTTATTAACATGTTCATTTGGCACATGGGACAAATACGAAGCACAATCCTGATGCAGAATTTGCAAGCAATGGACAGTACCTTTGTAAGTGTGACATGACCTGTACACAAACGGTCAGCCGGCGTCCAGTCATGCAGAAGCGATGTCCCTCATCATTCTGCAGTCACCTGTATACTTAAGGTTCATTTACAATTTCACGTCTCGTATCCATCCAGCCATTCTGGACTTCATGTTCTGTTTATGTAGTTTCTTTCTTTTCTCTCCCCAAAGCTTTTAAGAGTCCTCTAATCATACATAATTAATCAAGGTTTTCACTTAAATGCACTGCATTTCTCACTCTCATTATTACTTGAGAGGCTGCTCTTTAAGGCTCGAAAATACCCGGCGTTCTGTTGATCGTATTGTTCACAGAGCCAGCTGTTGCAACAAATGAGGACGTATGCGACTAAAAATATACAAAACATAAATTAATATTTCAGCGCTTATCAGGCTAATGACATGCAGTAATTTTACATACAAATTATAATTATGTGTGTGTCATGGAGGTGAGACATTTAGGCACAACCTGCGCAGAGATTTTGACACAATGCAGTTTAAATGAGTGATAAAGTTTTGCTCTGAGAGGTGCACTGCATATGAACATGCTATGTGACTGGTCGTTTGTCAGCTCTGTATTTGGTGGTCCCTGCTGATGGAAAACTTCAAACCTTATGAAACTGGTTCTCGTCTCCCACACTGCTTTCTCTCGGTGAGTTTATATTACTTGTCTCCACGAAGGGACTCTCCCCCCGCAAGTCATTTCTCTCAAAACACTTCATTTTCAGAAAATGTGTGTTCTTTTTTTGCATCAGCAGACCGTGCCGTTTGACCACATCTGAAAGCAATGGTGCCGCAGAAAAATGACTTCCTCCGTGACAGGCTCAAACCATGGAGCAGCATTTCAACCCTTTTCTGTGTAAATCTGTGAGGACGAGTGGACATGCTCCACTGCTGTTTCATAACTGTAATAATGACTAATTTGCACCACATTATGCTCAGGCAGAGAGGATACCCACCGTTCAAACAGCAGCCAAGAAGATAACATATCATGTAGCACTTTGCATTGCCTCCTATACCATGACTGCAAAGTGCTCATTTTGATAGAAAGGGATATAATGTTCTGGGAAATCATATTAATCCCTTTGAATGTCAGATAAAACCTACAAAACATGAAGCGGAATCATCATCACATCAGTGTGAGCACCAGAAACACGGGACTGAAAACACAAAACATGGAATAACAGCTTAAGAGTGCAGCAAGCAGCCTCTCATCCTGTGTGTGTACACTGGCTTTTTCATCGTATACAACTCCAGCCAACTGTAAGAATAAATGGAAGAGGCAGAGATGAATAATACATATGAATTACCTTCATGCAGCCAGGGTCTTTTTTTCCCCCTTCCACTCCTCTCTGCTGCAAGAACATCATTTTTAGAAACAATAAAATAAAAGGCAAGGTGCACAGATAAAAACCACAGGTACTGTGAGTGAACACCAGTGTGTCAATAGTTGCAGGAGCTTGAAAGGTGTTACAGTACTTTCTGAAAGGTGTTAAATACTGTGCAACTGAAAACAACAGGAGTAATGAAAGTGTTTTCTGCACGGCACAATTAAGGCTGCAAAGATGGAGCAAATCCTGTCTTTTTAACGTTAATGAAGCTGTTTGTGTTTGTACTACTGGGAGGGGACATGTCTGACGTCATCGGCTGTGTTTCCATTCTTTCTTTACTTTACCACTATTATTATTATCAATTTTTCAAACACTGACTCTCTAAACTCAACAGGACAGTTGTTTTGCTTGTGATTGCTGAGGGAGCACATATGGCGGACGGCTCATGGTGCATGTTTAACTCCATAGTCCTAGTTTAAACAAAAGTATAGCACAGTATATAGGCAAATACACAAAACAAAACATGATGAAGAGACTTGTTTTTAACCTTAAATGAGCTTTTGTTTCACCCTGTTACTGTCACTGTGTTAACACTGTGTTAAGAGTGACACTTTCACAACCGCTCAGCTGAATAACACCTGCATTATGAACTATTGTGCAGCAAGTTAAATCCGTTCTATGTATCTCTTGTTATGAGGCAAACTCTTGCTGTAACAGCTCAAGTCACTCTAAACAAAAGTCTGTAATAAGTTAATAAGGCTAAAAGTTTACATCAGGAGTCTTCAGCGCTTTTCAGGCCAACAACCCCTTAGCTCAATAAGAGACAAAGCACGGACCCCCTGCTATATATGTTGTATAAAACTGAGCTGCAGTTGATGTAGTTCTTTAATTATTTTTTGGTCTTCTATCGTTTGCCTGTAGCTGCTGAGTCGGCAGCAGTTGTAACATTGCGAGGTGCATTAGTCTTTCTCACGGCATTTTAGTTAGTGGTCTTTGAGGTGGCTGGTGTGTCAGAGACTCCTACTGATGTTACTCACAAAAATGTCATCACATGTGGAATACAGGTCATTTAGTGGCAAAGTGGTGCAGTGGTTAGTATTGTTGCCTCACAGTATGATGGTTCCTGGTTCAGAACCCAGGGGGGGAGGAGCCTTTCTGTGCGGAGTTTGCATGTTCTCCCCGTGTCACCATGGGTTTTCTCTGGGTACTCCGGCTTCCTCCCACAGTCCAAAGACATGCAGGTTAATTGGTGACTCTAAATTGCCCGTAGGTGTGAATGTGAGTGTGAATGGTTGTCTGTCTCTATGTGTCAGCCCTGTGATAGTCTGGTGACCTGTCCAGGGTGTCAGCTGTGATAGGCTCCAGCCCCCCCACGACCCTTAACAGGATAAGCGGGTATGTAAAATGACCTACCTACTTTTGTTCATACAGAATGTGCCTTTTTCAGGGCAAGTAACAAAACGTGTAGCTCAGCGTGTGACGTAAACAGAGACATGGGAGAGATGCCACGGCTGGTCAGTCCTTCGGCGATTCTCTCGTAAGTCGGCCTGTACTTCACCGTCCCCGTCATCTGATGGTTAATGGCCTCTTCGTTTGCAAGAACAAAGGACGGTGCGCTATTCCTTGTCTCCCCAGTTGCTCATCTTTACAGTGTCTGTCAGGTTTGTGTTTCTCTCTTGCTACTAGCTGCTCGCTTATTCCTGCTATCAGCTGTTTCCTGTTTATCCACTGCCAGTGGGTCGCACGTGCGGCGTCATCAACAGCTCCTCCCACAAGTCTTCACCAGCCCCTCTCCCGTTGCCAAAGGCCGCCTCAGTCTGTTTAAACTAAAAGGGTTCCGCCAATATGTCTACTGTACGAGGCGGAAAAATTGGGCATTGGGTTGAAGACCCAGTGTCTACAGGCATGCTAGAGGCTCTGTGAGGCTGTACTTTAGCACAGAGGTATTTCAGCTAAATGCTAATGCTAGTATGGCAGGTGTACCAGTTTACCATGTTAGGTAAGTGTGTTAGCATGCTACATTACCATTTTCTAATCAGCACTAAACACAAAATACAACTGAGGCTGATGGGAATGTTTTTAGTTTTCAGGTATTTGGTCAAAAACAAAGTACTGGGCACATTTTTCACTCAAAACCACAGACCACAGTTAGGTGACGTAAAGATAGGCCTACAGCATTCTCGGAACCCATCGTTCCCAGAGGCTGTATTCGGCGTCTGACTTCCGGCAGACGGCGAATACAGCCTCTGGGGGCAGACCCCCAAATTTTTTGGCATTCCGGTTTGAGGTGGCAAATTTCTGTTTCAAACTTCCATTTATATATAAGTAAATATGCTGAACCATTGCGATGGATTCAGAGTTTGCAGTGCCCATTCACTGAATGTAGAGTCTGGATATAGAGACGGGGCCTACAGTAGATGAAGAATCAGGAGAACATTGAAGTTAGCAGGATTAATCCTCTGGGAACCACAGATATCAATACAAAATCAATTCTACCATTGCTGAGATATTAAAGCCTGAATGACCTGACCAACAGACAGATGTAGTGCTACCCAGAGAGCCAGGCATCGCTGCTGAATGATGGTTTCCCTGTGATCTTCGACACATCACAACAATAACGTCAGACAATGGATACAACAATCCACTGACTCACAAGCCTTCTCTTTAGGCCATCGACATTTCCTTGAACGTACCTGAGTCCATTCACATAACCTGATGAGGTCTGACTGAGAGCATGTGAAAGAACAGCACTTGGGTCTCTGTGGTTTTAAAGTCCCCCAACGCAGTCAACAGGCCTTGATTGCAGTTGCTGCTGTTGAGAATCATGTAACCTTTATAGGATGGTTTCAAAGATGACTCATAGTGAAGCTAATTTTAGAGGGCTTTGTGCTTTAGATTGGCCTTGAAGTATATAATTATAAAACATGAAACAGAGTGACACAGACAAGGAAAGAGACACAGTCAGCTGCTGTGCACAGTGATAGTCGCATGTTCAGTCTCGGTGGAAAAAAAGGGGAGAAAACAGCCTTGAATTTAGAAGCAAGTTTTGAATATTTAGATGTGCCTGACATGATTTACACTGCTGCATGGTCCCTGACTGCTCAGTGGTTTTACTACATTTTTATGTCGACCTAACACCCGTATGCAGAATTTGAAATCTGATGATTTGGGTGGTGGGTCTGTGTGGCCTTTACTGACAGTAATTTAAGACAGATGTAAAGAGACCAACCCCCACCCAGAGTGCATATGGCAAGTAGAGGAGACGTGAAATGAAACTGCTACAATGCCACAAAGCAGCCTGAATAACTGAAGTCAAATAAAAAGTTTTTTTCCCCCACAGAACAAGAAGTGTTGATCAGGAGCCATCACAAGCTACAGGTTTGTCTACCGCTACAAATATGGAGCTGATTTATGTATCGCTGTGGTGTTGGCTCGACCCGTGTCTGCAGAATAAATATCTAGCCATGAGTCTATGTGTTGAACATCGCTGCGGCTCTATTGTGAAGCGACATTGTATTAGCTGCAGGAAACTCTTGGGCTGCTTTGCCCAAAACAACAGACTGAAAGAATGACGCAGCTGAAGAATCCCAGGTCAGGTTTAAAAAAAAAACTTTGCAAGAGACAGCTGGTTCGAATAAAGATGCACATTATCTGCTGGTTTACTGCCCAATTATTTGTGATTAATTTATCTATCACATGTAAAGTCTGAATATGAATTTAGAACATGCACTTTGAGAATTTTTGCATCCTTCTAGTAATTTTGATTGGGATCTGGAATGTAATTTAGAGATACAACTCACCTTGAAAAATATGTTTTAGCCAAATTCATACGCAGACTGCAGCCAGAGGGTTTGGACACACTTACTGTCGAAGCATCCCAACAATACTATTTCACTTATCACAAATGGTGGACGCAAGTGTAGGAGAAGAAACAAAAAATCGCCCCTCCCAGCAAAAACACAGAAGTAGCAATGATCTTTTATTTTGACAAAATTAAAGTTGTTTACACTATAAATTAAAATAAAATATTCACTAGAATGCCGGAAATTCAATGTTTGGTGCTCATTTTACACAAACATCAACCTCCAGGGCAGAAAAATGAAAAATGAAGCAGATTTTTAAATAACTCACCCGTTTACATTTTATCAAGGCTTAAACTTCTGCATAATCAAGTGCATGGTGGCTTTGAGTGACAGGCTGTCTGTAGATGATGTCCTTGGCTAAGCCACAGCTCCACCCTCTTATCCAAATACTGTCACTTCTGGCTCCAGAAAAACAAGATGGCAAAGGCCAAACCTGAAATGGAATTTCCACTTTTGCCCAGAGCCTACACCGTACCCTACGCTGCAGCCTGACGCACACCTCGTGAGAAATGTAACTAAGCTACAGGTCGTGGAGATGCAGACCTCCTGTCTATTTTTGTAAGCTGAAACCATTTCCTTCAGTGGAAACAAAGCACAAAGCTTTTATTTACTCTTATTTCACAGATAAGAAACGATAAATTGTGAAGACAATAAAGCCTCCACAAAAATAGCATTTTAAGTCTTGTGTGTGATTTATCCTTAAGCTTGTGCTATTAATGTAAGCATGTTGTATTTGTTTGGAAAATGTGTTTAGTATAAGACAGTTGTTTTGTCGACGAACCTTGTGAGTTGTAATGGAGCCAAATTTTGTAACGTTACCTTTGTTAAATGTTGCTGTTGTCGCTGGCTTCATATGAGTCAAGGAAAAGTCTGCTAGCTGCTAGGCTAATTTACACAATGTAAAATGCCATAGGCTTGCGCTAAAAACATTAGTTTGTTGTATTTGTGGGGAAAATGTGTCCAGATAAAGACAAGTGCTTTGTCTGTGAATGTTTCCACTTATAGCGAAGCCGGTTTGTGTACTTGTGTTTGAAACTGTCGCTATTAAGCCATGTTTAATGTGTGTTTTGAAGGAAGGGTGATGTCACGTCCGTTATTTTAAACGGTCTATGGTTTCATATGTGTCACCTTGCCAAAGTTGCAACTAAATCCTCACCCTTGACACATTAAAAGGTCTAAGGGTTACCCTCTGAAACACAAGTTTTTCAACAGTTCCTTGTAATAAGATGCCATTGCAAGAAACTGTTGCTTTATTGTTCTGACCTGTATTTATGAGCACTGTCGTTCATTAAAATTTGATGTCTTAGTTTTATGGGCTGCATGAAACTCCAATTACAAACAAGAACAAAAACAAAACAAAACAAAAATAGGGGAACAAAGGGACTGAACCTGATTATAAAGACAAATTTTGTACATTATGTGCTTTCATTTCGTCTCTGTAGTTACATTAAGATAACCATCCCTGACATTCTCTTGTCAGCACAGCGGACAGCATAAGTGACGGCTGTTAGATAGTGACGGAAAACAAAACAACAAATTGAACCACAGCTAGTTCCACCGCTGTGTGTCTGACCTTTTACAGCGGAACCAGACACGTTAGTGTCACCTGGAGAAAACACTGCTGATTATCACGGCTAATCTCCTGTCCCTGACGTCACTACACATCAGCGTTACCTGGCCACTGGTATTTGTGGTTGAATACTGAGTCAGACGTCAGGAGCAGCCAGATTCAAACTGACAGCATGTGGGAGAGAGGTTACCTTTCATATTTGTGTGAGTCTTTTTCTTTCTTTTTTTTTACATGAAACTAAAATCTGGGGTAAGTAAAACTCATGCTCCTCAAGCCCAGCGACAAAATCTATCTGAAGTGTCTGCTGTTTAATTGCACGCCCCTCATTGCATGGTGTGATAGAAATATTCCACCGTAAAGTTGTACTTTGAACGCATAAACCATGATGACAAAGTAGAAAGGTTTTTTTTTTATACACTAAGAAGGTAATCACTGCTTTAAGTACTGCGCTCCTTTTCAAATCAGATGATTGACAGCATGGAAGCAAAACACATTATGCAATATAGCTTAAGCAAAAAATACAATTAGGCAATTTGAATGTCACTGAAGAACATAAAGTGGGAATACAAGGATGTTAAAATACATTAGGGTGTTTTAAGAGGAAGAATCATAAAAAATAAAACTGCTCATAACGGCTGACCCCCCCTGAGGAAAGCTATCTGTTCTTATACAATGCATATCAGTGCCTACTGTAATGTCAGAATACAGTTAGATGGTTGTAGACTGTCAGGGTGATGCCATTCATCCGTGCAGTAATATGCTCCCTGGACTGACCTCTGGAATGATCTAACTATAATAGACATCATGATTGTCCTGGCAGGGTCTCTAGAACCTCCCATGAAACACATTGTGAGACTGCGACCATGCGGCTTAAAGACTACTAACAACATTGATCAGCTCCATCTGAGCTGCAGAAAGCTGCAGACCATTTAAAAAATACAGAACACTGAGAGGAAAAAAAAAAAGACACGTTTTCTTTCGGAGGGAAAAAACTGTATAGATTCTGTCTTTGAAGTGATTTTTTTTTTCCTCTCCTGTGCACATTTTGTGTTTCACAGAAGCTGTGCATTTCCAAGTTCCTTGCCATCTGTGTAAATGTGATACCTCTCCTTAGTACAATGAACTGGAAATGGAAGCTGTGTTTCATATAATCCCCAAATCCATCCAACTCTCACATCCTATCATGCAAATTTGGTGCAGTTTGAAGAGAATCCGGTCTCCCAACCATATGCCTGAGCCGTGTAAAAGATACAACAATTTATTATGCATGCATTGCACCAGGCTTATGGTAATAAGGTATTAAATTAGTGCTGGACATTATTGCTCTACTATATCACTTCTGCTCAAAAGATTTTCATATAAGTCACATAAAACAGAAAAAGGAATGAGATTTTTGAACTGATTTGCCGGCGAGCTCTCCCAGTGACTTCCTTATGAAGAATAACATTTGACCACTCAGATCTACTCTGCTGAAAACTCTGAACTGGACCTGTGTTTAATGATGTCACTGCTGGCTCTGTCATCATAAGTGGTGGAAAGTAGGTAAGTACATTTACTCAGGTACTGTGCTTTAGTACAGTTCTAAGGTACTACTTTGGTATGTTTTTTGCACCATCACATTTATTTGACAGGTTTAGTTCTTAGTTAATTTTCAGATTAAGATTTTACTTTTAAAAACATTAACTGTTTAACATTCAGTGTATTGTTAAAGATGAACTGAATGGCTTATGACCTCTTATCAAAAAAATCACTGGGTATCACTTTCTCCACAGGCAGAACGAGGAGGTTTGATTGACTTAGTAGCATCACATGAGCTAAACCAGTGGTATAAACGCAGTGCTGGTTAAATCAGAGACACTCCGACAAAATTTTAGTAATTCTTAATACGTTTTTTGGTCATAATTCTGGGTCCAGATGGGACAGTGTCTGGGTCTGAACCCAGGAAAAAGAGAGGGACGGCAGGGTAACAAGGGGAGCAAAATGTGCTCATTTTGCCTTCACATTCCAGTTTGAACTGGTACATTTAAACCAACAGAGTCAGTTATGATCATGCACGGTAGGAGCTTTGCACATAAAATTAAAGGAGCTGTATGTGACATTTACAACAGAGTTGTGCAAATTTGCAGGAAAGCCCAATCAGTCTTTTTTCAGCATTGGCAGTATAAAAACAAAATCGGGGAGTGCAGCAAAATGCCACCTGCCTACTTTTGGTTATAAACAATGTGCCTTTTTCGGTGTTAACGGTGTTAACTAGAGGGGAACTAGAGGGAGGGTGTTTTTGCAACATCACCATTCTGCTGTTCCGCCAACATGGATCAGGACAGCATTATCAGCGGTGACCGCAACACATGATCACGTTGACATGATGTGCAAGGTACCCTGGGTGCGTTGGTTGTTGACCTTCTGGGATGCTGTGTCAACTTCAGCCTGTAACATGCATTGTGTGTTTCCAAAAATCCACCTCTGTTTTGACAGGAAATTTACCATTTGCATTTTATGTATTTTAATTCCATCCTGCTCAAAATGTAAAAAAAAAAAACAACTTTGGATTTTGACCAACTTCTAAAAATAACTTCTCAACTGATTAAAACACTTTAATGTGACATACATATTTTTTTAGGCTTTATCCACAAACCTCATGAATCATTTCTTACAGTGCAGAGTTTGGCTTTACAATCATACAGGAAGCGAACTCCGGCCTCCCGGAGGAAAGTTGGTGGCAGATGGACCCATCCACCACCCCTCTCACCCGCCCTACTCGCACTTTCCCCGCCTTAAACTACATTGTTGTCCCACTGCGTTTCCCCCTGATGCCGCCAGGTGCCGTCGTACAATAATGGCAACTGGCCGTGTATCATGCCGATGTGAAAGGGCTCCTTTTTCGTTGGTGTCTGATGCAGGAAGTCACTGCCACAGCACTAGCAGTCTATGACTTTGGAACATGACTGGGTTGGTAACTATATGAGCTGTATGAGTGCCATGCACAGCGGTGGCTAATCAGCTAACCACTGGGACACACACACAGGAACTCACGTGTGCCTACATACAGCCAGACCAGCTACCACAACATAGAGCAGAGGAGCTCAGAGGAAGCGTGATTCAATTCTCTGCTCAGAACGCCATTACTTCACTTTATCCTTACAAAGCAAATACTGACTTGCGGCTGTGTTAATGTTCTGAATGTTGCATACAGGACCTTTAAAAGTTAAAAATCAAATCTTTTAGTGTTCTCATTTGAGGTTTATTCACTGCTCCAAATTAGCTTAACAAGACAACCCACTGAAACAGACTTTACAATCCCACCTGATGTTTTTGTCAAATATACAGTGCAGCACAGACACAGCAGTAACCTCATGTGAGAACATTTTTGTTTTTGTCATACAGTACAAGAGTGACAAAACCACACACACACGTTGTGCTGATGAACTTATTATGATTATAAGCCAACAAACGCTCTCATTACCGAAGCAGTTGCTTGGTTAGATTGTGCTTATGATGTGGAAAGATACTGAAGTGTGATTTCTTTAAGTTTCATGTTTCACCTCTAACTCTCAGTTTTTCATTATTAGTTCAGGTGATTCCCCTAAAACAATGCAAGGAGGGGCACATGCACACACACACACAGAAAGAGAATTACAACAGAGTTTGTTAACCAATTTCCAATGTGTGTGTGTGTGTGTGTGTGTGCAGATTACACTTACTGTATCTTTTATAGGCCAGGGCTTAGTTCAGTGTGAAGCCGCTCCCTGTGTGTGTGTGTGCGTGTGTGTGTGTGTTTTATTGCATGAATGTTCAAACTGTGAGAAAACACCCACACGCTCCTCACTGCCCATACTGTACCTGCTTGTGTTTTTTCACCATCATAAACAGCTGCCCTGCGGCTGTCATTTCCCATGCTACAGACACAGTGTGCAAAGTACCATAATGCAACGTTGTTATTACCGATGCCATTCCATACCATTATAAATGCTGCCACAGCTAAATCACCATTAGCTGCTGGTGCTGCCGCCGCCGCTATTGTTGTTGATTTTGTTATTGCAGATTTGTAATGCATCGCCCTCGGGCCATAAATCTTGCACGGGATTACTGTGTATAAGTCGTTTGTATGGTCTTGACTCATCAATCAGAGCTGGAATGTTTGTGTTACAACTGCCACTTTGTATGATGGATGAAGATGGGTGTTTTCTAACAGTACAGTAACTGTGGTAGGGGATGGAGGCTGTGTGTGTGTGTGTGTGTGTGTGTGTGTGCGCGCGTGCGTGTGAGTGTGACGGAGCACAATGCAAGCAGTGACACTCATTATTCCATCTGCAGCCCAGAGTGATTGAACACGCCACATATTAACTGTCTTTTCCTCTTAATCCCATTGTGTTCTGCGAGATTAAATTTGAACACTAATAAACGTTTTTTTTGGTTTTTTTTTATATGACTAATTAATGTTTCGCACCTTGCCAAGAATCATTTTCTTCCTCTGCTAATTCTAATTGGTCCAATTAATCATGCAAAAGGTAATTGGCGTAGTTTGATGTGCAGTAAAGCCACTCCGGAGCCCACGGGGGGATTTGGAGAGCTTTTGTTTCTGGATACAAACAGAAAATTAGTCAAGGGTGGTAGGCGCTTGATGCTGAAGCACAGTGCAACACAATACTAATGAGCGTGTTCTATTGTGATGGTCTTTACGGGACTGACAGTCATATTCATACCAAAGGCAGATGTACATTGCAAATGAATGAAGACGACTGGCTTTGGCTGTCGGAGAGATCCGTGCAATGTCCCGGAGATTTACAGTAAGAAAGGCCATTCTCCAACACGCAGACACACACTGAGGCAGGAGCTCAGTCGCTGCTATACACAGATATTCAAAGGGCTCCTGCTGAAGACTGGGATACACTTATCAGGAATCTCAGGGAGATATTTTTGGATGGACGTTAATAGCAAAAAAAGTCTTGTGATACAGTGTTTAAATCTATCATGTATCTAAGGCCAGTTTATGACAACGTACTTCAGATTCAACAACTCTAGAGGAGACACAGGAAGACGTTCTGATTCAGAGTCATTCAAACACAACAGAACAACACCTGATGTGGAGATTAAAGCCCCTTTTACACTGACAGATTTTCCGTGAATGTTGGGCCGTTTTGCCGGCAAGCTGCAAGCGTTTAGACACACAGAGGCAGATTGGCCCGCTGATCCGAGGCGCCCAATTTTCCCCCTCATAGGGTAGTCATATTGGGTGAACCTTTTTAGTTTAAAAAGACCGAGGCGGTCTTCCGCCACTGGTGGTGGATAAACAGGAAACAGCTGATCGCAGGAATTAGCGAGCAGCTAGTAGCAAGAGGGAAACACAAACCTGACAGACACTGTAAATATGAGCAACTGGGGAGACAAGGAATAGCGCACCCTCCTAGCCATCGCAAACTAAGAGACGGTGAAAAACCGGCCGACTTACGAGAGAATCGCCGAAGGACTGACCAGCCGCAGCTTCCCTCCCACGTCACAGTTTACGTCACACGCTGAGCTACATGTTGTTATTTGCTCACACCCCCCATTGCCCCGAAAAAGACACATTCTGTATAACCAAAAGTAGGTAGGCGGCATTTTGCTGCACTCCCTGATTTTGTTTTTATACTGCCAATGCTGAATGAAGACTGATTGGGCTTTCCTGCAAATTTGCACAACTCCTGTTTAAAAAGGGCTTATAAGAAACTGAATATCTCATTGATTCACAGTTTATTACACACTCACCACTTTCCATCCGAACAAAGCCTGCTCAAGAAATGTTTGTCCTGTGTTCTTCCTCTTCCTGTGGGTCTGTTTTAAAGCTTAAACCTTAAAGGGGTAGTTCAGATCTTTTGAAGTGAGGTTTTACAAGGTACTTATTCACAGTGTATTAATTACAGTAGATGGTGGTCAGCATGCCCCCAGTTTGGAGAAGCAGACAGATGGACTGCTGTGGAAGCTGAGTAATGTACTGCTGTGGATGGGGCCAGTGAGGTGAGTTTCAGCTACCTAAAAAAAAGTCAGTATCAGTGTATGTGTGCTATGTTTAGAATATTTTCACCGCTTTACCTCGACGCAGACAGCCCTTTCTCTTAATGGCTCAACTTCCCTATCTATGCTCTCATCAAAGCCACAGGACACTGAGCACAGGGGTTTCTGGTCAACCATTGCCTTTATCGGTTAGATAGTTTGTGTTGTTGTGTGACTGTAGTGAATCTGACCTAACCCCTTAAAACACCACAGTCACACAATATCACAAACAAAATAATTTATTAAGGCATTTATCAAAATCAGTGCCGGGCTTGTTATTCTAAAATGTGACAAATGACTCATTTCTTGTTACCTTTTTCAAAAGTAATAATATTATTTTACTGAATACGCCCTGAAAACAGTAATTTGTTACACTACTTGTTGTATTTACTTTTCCGTTATATCACACCCATAAAATTGGTAATTGCGTATTTCCCCAAAATTCAGATGTGTGCCTCTGTGTGAATGACAGGGGAATCACCACTAAGAGAAGCTAAGGCGAGGCAGCTTCTGGGATGTTTCTATTGCTTGTGACTGGTATTTTCCTAAAGATCTGCCCGAAAGCAACATTTCATCCACAACATATCCAACTGCAAGCTTCATTATGTCTTTGTAGCTGCAGCTGTCCACGATTAAAATCCAGTTTTGGTTATTGAGCCAAGCGGCCCGAGGTTGTCACACCTTTGGTGGGGTGTATTTCCCGGAGCATCATGTCGTTGTGCTGTCGGTCATAGTAGCCGAGACGTTTCACACCGGAGGTTTGCGGACGTGTTTTTACAGTGGAAAAAGTTTTGGTCCGACTTCCTGCAGCAAGTGTTCCTCTCAGCTTTCCTCCTGACAAAATCAAAGTGAATATTTCCAGCTGCTAAGTGTTTCCAACCAGCTTGCTGCTTTGTGATGTGCCTGCACAGCGCAATGATTTCTGATGTGATGTTGTATTTCAAGTCAGTGGTGATGTGATAACAAAAGTAACATAACGAGTTGTTAAGTTTTGAAGCAACTGTAATTTCATTACTGAAATTTTATTAGTGATTACTTACAGTACCTGTTACTGTAAAAAAGTAATATTATTACTGTGGCGATACTCCTGCCTGCTTCTCCAAACTGCAGGCATATCGACTGCCATCTCCTGTAGGTAACACAGCAGTGAGCCTCCCTGGAAGTGACGATTTTGTTGCATTTATCCAATGACCGTCTCCCTTTGCTGCATGAAAAAAAACCTGCTCAGCGCTGACTCATAGGAATGCTGCTTGGAGGCTCCGCGTCACGAGACACACAAGAATGTATGACATGTATGGCGTTTGAAGCTGACGTTTGAACATCATCATGGTGTTAAATGCATCCTAGCGCATGTTTAATGCAATGTAAATTCTTATATTAATGTAAATTCAAAAGTGCATATTTGACCATTTCTTCTATGAGATTTTAGAGGAAGCTCAGCCTCCCTTGTTGTCTCAGAGCAATCACCACTGTACTGACTATAGATCAGTGCCTTTAACAACCCCACTTCAAAAGATCTGAACTATCCCAGTAAATGTTTAAGTTCTTTAAATCTATGTAGGTAAAATATGTGTTGCTACACCACAATGTGCAGGTGTAACTTGCACTGAAGAGAACCCCCTCTAAAAGTTAAAAGTAAATTTTGTCCTCCTGTTAGTAGCTCAGTAATCAAATCATTAAAACTGATCGAATAAGTGATGTTGTGTTGAAAAATTATGAAGTTATAAAGGGTTTTAAATGACAAAGGGATATGACTGCCAGATAAGCAGGTAATAGTGGGAGCCTGAGTGTTAAATTTTGAGGAAAACTGGAAAGAGATCCTGATGAAATAAAAAAAGGCTTGCTTTGGTTCTTTAAGGTGTAATCTGTTACAGAAATGCAAAAAAATTTGATCACCCCACCTTATCTTTGCTGCTGTCACTGAAAAACTGATTGACACGTCTGCTGTAATAACACTGGGACTAATATTAGACACATCATCACCAAGTTATTGATGCTTTTAAAGATGTGTTTATATTTGTTTGTCTGCAAATACAGCATTAAAATCAACCTATGTTTTCAATTTTGGTGAAGTGAAAAACACAAAAGCCATAAACTCCTCAGTTATCTATGTTAATTTGTCATTTACATTTGTGTGGTCAGAACAACAAGGGTCTGGGGCTTTACAGAATAAATAGCTTTAGCTCACATGTCAAAAACAAACAAGAAATTTCAGTAACATTTTATTAGCCCGAGCAGACACCGTGGGAACAAATAACACACTCACCTCTAAGAAATTAATAGCTAAATAAGTCAAAATTATGAATTACTGAAAGAACAAACTGTTGGATATGACGTTTATGAACCACTGTTAACGTCCTACATATCTATGAATCTGCATGCTGAGTGATTTCTCGACAAATCTCTGCTGATTAATCTGCACAAGGTGCTCTTGGCACAAAAGCAATAACTAATTAGTCACTGCTAACTGTGTTTTCTCAGGTAAATTGGTGCAACACACTGATTTGCAATTAGGGACATAATTACTTCACAATTACCTTACCATTACTTCTTTGGGTCCGTCTGAATTTTCACTCAAAATACTCAATTAGTCTATAAATGTCCACGATGGAGACGGCTGAAAAGAAACATGGATTTTAATCACCATGTTCAGAGCACATTTACATTAATATTCACATCCATGTGTCATATGATCAGCACACACAGCCTTCTGTAGTGTCTTCTCTCAGGGCCAGAAATATTCGGGGCTGCTTGATGATGTTATAGGTTTTTCCCCACGTCTCACTTGTGTGGCTTGTTGCAGTTCTGAGAAAACTATTTAAGGGTACAGTCAAACAAAAACAATATAAAATGTGGGAAATCATAACTTGTACTTTACCTAGTTGTGGTTTACAATAAATCTCAGAGTAGTAAGAACAGTGTAAGAGAAAAACAAAACACTTTCAAGGTACTTTTTGACATATGGAAATTCACTTTGAGGTTTATATTTCCACCGAGGAAGTTCTTTTTACGACGCAACCGGGCCTCATAAAAAATATTTATAGTAAAAGTATCTCAATAAACTATTATGGATGTTAGGTGGCTTCAGTTGTGCCATATGGTCATGTGTTTTTTGTTAGTCCCTCGGTATCTATGGGCCAATAAACCTGAATGTATATTTATTGATCCAATACATCGAGCAGTATTAAATGTGCTATGTAGTGTCTAAAATAACTGTAGCTGTGTGGAGATCATTAATATATATTTATAGATGTGTGTAAGTTTGGGCAGAATTTCAAACTGTTGAGATTGCCTTTGATATTAATGATCACCTGATGGTTGACATCTGAGATCAATATGGCTTCTTAGATTTATAGATTCCAATCATTTGTCTCTGCACCTTTTCACTTAAAGAAGCAGTGTTTAGGATTTACCGGTAGGATTGCAGACTGCAACCAGCTAAAACTTCTCCCATGTGCGGAGTGTGAACTCCCAGTTACGATTCCATCAGTGTTCATTATTTTCACTGGGAGCTGAATAATCTGCGAATGTCTCTCCCTCTCCAAAACAAACAGACCAAGACGTTATAAGCACAAAAATCGCTGAGTAAAACAGTTTCACGTTAGAAATCTGTGTTTTTCTGCTGCTGTTTGGGTCGTAGCAGACGTGCTGCTAGCCCAGCCAACGTGTTGTCATGCCAGCTCCTCAAATTTTGTGTCTCAAGGTATCCTCCTGCATGTTGTTGATGGTCCAGGATGCCGTGTTAATTCATGCCTATTACATGCATTGTGTCTCTTCAAATTACACTTCCATTTTCACAGGAAATGTACAATTTCTTATAAGCCCTTTTGTGCAAATTTGCAGGAAAGCCCAATCAGTCTTCGTTCAGCATTGGCAGTATAAAAACAAAATCAGGGAGTGCAATAAAATGCTGCCTGCCTACTTGTGTTTATACAGAATGTGCCTTTTTCGGGGCAATGGGGGGCGAGCAAGTAACAACGTGTAGCTCAGCGTGTGACGTAAACTGTGACGTGGGAGGGAAGCTGCGGCTGGTCAGCCCTTCGGCGATTCTCTCGTAAGTCGGCCTGTTTTTCACCGTCTCTTAGTTTGCGAGGGCAAGGAGGGCACGCTATTCCTTGTCTCCCCAGTTGCTCATCTTTACAGTGTCTGTCAGGTTTGCGTTTCCCTCTTGCTACTAGCTGCTCGCTAATTCCTGCGATCAGCTGTTTCCTGTTTATCCACCACCAGTGGCTCGTGCGTGTGGCGTCATCAACAGCTCCTCCCACAACTCTTCAACAGCTCCTCCCGTTGTGGAAGTTCCGCCTCGGTCTTTTTAAACTAAAAAGGTTCACCCAATATGACTACCCTATGAGGTGGAAAATTGGGTGCCGCGGATCAACTTGCCAATCCGGCTCTGTGTGTCTAAACGCTTGCAGCTTGCCGGCAAAACAGCCCAGCATTTGCGGAAAATCTGTCAGTGTAAAAGGGGCTTTAACCTCCACATCAGGTGTTGTTCTGTTGTGTTTGAATGACTCTGAATCAGAACGTCAGTGCCCAGTATCTAATGATGCGGTGCACATTCAAACACGCAGGATCCAGGGAGCCGTTTCAACATTTTATTGCGTATTGTGTAGTTCAACAGTTCAGTGGTGGTTCTCGGATGATTTTTTTCATAACAAGGAATATTAAAAGAAAATGTTACTGCTCTACATTATGCTAAACAATAATAATTATAAGATATAAAAATAAAAAATTAGATATTCAACTGAACGTCATTAATGCATCTGCTACAGTATTACTCCTTTTTCTTCTTTTAACAACTTTTTAAACGCAGGAATCTTAGAACAATGACAGAAAACAATCTGTTAGCTCAAAATAACACATATTGGATCAACACAGTAAAGGTGAAAAGTCCATTTGCACTCACATTAGTCCTCTCTGAGTTGCACTTGGCATGTTTGGGGGGAAAAAGAGAGTGACAGGCCTGATGGGTGGAGTTTTATAAAGTCGGGGGAGTGGTCTAGTCGGGAGTGCCTGAGACTTGTTATTTAACAGTAGGTTAAACACCTCGTATTTATCTTTATTTTCTTGTGCAACAGAAGCATGTGGTTAGGTTTAGAGAAAAACATCATGGTTTGGCTCAACATTTACACAGGAAGCAAACAGCAGGCCCTCGGGTGAACGTCTGAGGTTTGTTGGACCTATCACCGCCCCTCCCTCCCACCTGCCCCGAGGGACTTTCCAGCTCTTTATTTTACATTGCTACCAGTGGAGTTACAAACTGATGCATCTTTTGTGGCGGTATGCTGGGTGGTGACAAATCCATATCATACAACTCCGTATCACACCGCCCTGAAAGGTACCTTTTTGTGTCGACGTCTGACACCAAATCACTTTGCGACGGTATTAGATGAGCTCAGAATGAGACCAGGCTGGCCAAGCACCTGCTAATGTGTGCTCACCTTTTTTTCTCTCATAGAGATTAGAGATTAAGATCCAGACGTTCAAGAGGTTTTTACAAGTAGCCGAATTATCCGCAGAGGTCTCTTCCTCTCTAAAACAAATAGACCCGGTGATGTAACCCAGTATAAACACTAAATAAAGCAATTTGACGTTAAAAATCAGTGTTTTTCAGATGCTGTTTGGCTCATCACGGAGGAGCTGTGATCTACATTGGCTGATGTGTTGGGTTTGTCTGTTGTGGGCTACTGTAGAAACATGGTGGTGCAACATGGCAGACTCTGTGGACAAGGAACTGCCTCTATGTAAATATAAACCTCATTCTAAGGTAATGAAAACACTACAGTTCTTACTATGTTAGGCTGCATTGCATTTCTGCCAGTATATCCTCCTAAATCCGACACCCTGAACCTTTGAGGAGTTTTTCACAATGTCAGCGTCTATATGTGTAATTAATACCAGAAAACCAATCTCATAAAATTAATTTACAAATTTAAACAAGAACATTTAACATCAGATTAACCAAAAATTCAGCACTTTTTTTCTCCTCGCACAATCTACAATTCAGCCCCCGCACATTTCCTATCTGCCCTCTTATCTCCTGCACCACAAAAATCTATGCACAGTTGGAGTGTCAGCGAAAATAGTTGGCCCTATAATATCTCTCTACAAGCTGAGGTTGATTATGATAGTGAAATTGGCAGCGGAGCGTGGAATATCCCCCCGGTGATTTTCCAACTCCAACTCATTTCACGGGCCATCTCTGGGTCCCGATCTCTGGGACTGGGTTCACTTGGCTCCGGCCCCGGTGCTACTGATGTCTTGATTGCTGTTTCATAGACTTTCACGTGTCAATGCTGCAGCGCCGAAGGGACCTGCAAGGAGGAAGTGATGCAACCACAAAGACATGTAAGGGCGGCTTGAAAACACTAACACTGTGGTTCGCTGACCTCAAAGGAAGGAAAGAGACAAAGAGAGAGAGAAGGAGGGAGGGAGCGATTTTTATAGGTGGTCAGAGGGTCTAAATGTCAGGCGGTGACACTTTGGAGCATGAATGTCAAACTAGCAACGAGGATATTTTGGTGCATTCGTGGTTTCATTTCTCGTCCTACCTGTGAGAACAACTCTGTGCACAAACACACTGCAAACATTAATCAGGTTAATGGCAGGTGGAAGAAACACAGTCTCAAGTCTAATCTAAACAGTGACAATCTAATTGCTGCTGCCAAAATGTTTGATTTTAAGTAAATTAGATCAGTAGCTAAAAAAGTAGTCTCGGTAAATGGAGCTTTATCTGTAAGTCAAGGCCATTAGCAGCCCTAGTCTGAGTTGCCCTGGCCTCTGTAATTAACTCCGCTCAAGCACAGCTAAACATTTTTGACATTTTTCCTAGTCCAGAATTAACTGTCACAGCAGAGGGAGAAAGTAACCATCTTGTCACATTGAGTTTATCTGAGGATTGTGAAACGCTGTCCTCTTCTGCTTCTCTCTTACTCTCTCTCTCTCTGAGACACACACACACACACACACACACACACACACACACACACACACACACACACACACACACACACACACACACTCTCACAACCTGGATCTCATTTCAGTAATGTTTCATGATGAGCGAGATGATGGAAAGTGTGACTAGACCTAATGTTTTGAGCGTTCGGGTGGCGCCGTCATCAGGTTACATTACACTGCTAATTGTTAGGCAAAATGCATTCCTCTTCCTTGTATATATGGAGCAGAGGTCTGGCGCTCGTTGAGATGAGGTCACATGACACAAATAAAAATCTCTCAGACAAGTCCATGTGGAGGAAAATAACTGTAAAACACCGCTCTGTCGTTTTGAGGTTTCTATCGCCGTTACATAAAATATGCAGTTTACTTTATGGTTAAAGTCATGCTTGTGCTGGCACGCACACACACACACACACACACACACACACACACACACACACACACACACACACACACACACACACACACACACACACACACACACACACACACACACACACACACACACACACGGTGCACAGAGGCTGTGTGGGACAGCAGACTCACCTTATTGGTTTAGCTGAGAAACAGAAAAATGAGTTGGCTGATGTGAATGGAAAAGCCCAAGGTACCGTAAACATGTAGCATGCAGCATGACAACTCCCAAGCCATCCAGGAACTGCCCTGTTTCCAGTAAAGAATTATTTCTCCGTCACAGCTAATGCAGTCAGCGTTTGATGTGCAGTTTGACAGGAACAAGGAGTTACCACAGTGTCACAGTAGTTTTTTTTTGGGGGGGGGGGTTGACCACACACTGTTAAAAGTCCGTAAACTATTGACTGTTAACAGTGTGTATGATGAGCTCAGTGAACACTGTAATTAGAACTGCAGTGACATTAATTCAAAATGAACATAATTTTATATTTGTAAATATATTTTTATATCTGTAATAATATGTGAAGAAAGAGATTTGTCTTAAAAACTTTAAAAACTATTAGGTTATTATTTTTGAGATCTCTACAAAGTGACAAACTGTAATAATTTAATTTAATTTTATCTTATTTCATTTTATTATTTTATGTTATTTTATTTATTTAACAGGGACAGTGTAAAACAACTTCGCTGCACCAGAGTTAGCTCTAAGCTAATTTTCATCTGTGGTCCCTGGCACAGGAAACAGTGAGTAATATTTTCGCTTCTAAAAGACACTACCATATAGAAACACAAATACAAAATAGAAAATACTCATGACACAAGAGCTTCAGCAATGACAATAGCAAGACAACATGGCAACAAGTCATCGCAACAATGACAACAGCAACAATAACAAAACAGCATTGGGATATAACGATTTCATAATGTTCTTTTATTCTTTTTGTTTTACACAAACTATGTCGACTGATATTCTTTCATTTACAGTATATATATATATATATATATATATATATATATGTATATGTACATGAAGAGAGAGAGAGAGAGAGAGAGAGAGAGAGAGAGAGAGTGGGCCCTTGTGAGTGACTTGGATTACCACCTCAAATATTTGCCTGTATTCAAAAAATGGTTAAAAAAAGATTGTGAATAAATGAGAAATGATGCTATTTACTATGTATTTTCTCAGAGGGCAAACCCATCTCCATCATGGTTTGCTCATTTTGTAAAACAGTCGGCGACAATGTTTAAAAATGATATGTTTGTTCTATATCAACAGTAAAAATCTGTAAATAAACTATAAAAAAAAAACTGTTTAATTAAATAATTAATTTCTAAATGTCTTTGATATTTTTGTCAGATATCCAAACATAATTGCTGGGTAATATGTATGCTGTCCAGTGTCAAGTCTCCATTTGATCGTGTCATTTGACGATACGTGAACGACAGCGTGCACTGGAGCCTGTCACGACTGCCTTACACCACTGACCTAGTGTGCTGTGGATCTGCTCAAAGACTTTGTGTAAAACATTTGAGTCCAGATTTCAAGCTGTGCTCACTAACAGAATGTTGTCTCTGGGCGGTGATAGTACGCGCGATCCATCTCACACTTTATTTGAAGAATATCAGCTTCTGCCATCACACAGGAGATTTAGAGTCCGGCAGGCTCGATTGAACAGGTTGAAGAACTCTTTTGTTCCTCAGTCTGTCAAACTATTAAATCAAAGTGCGGCTTCTAAGGCTTCTTGTTATCTATGAGGGGCGACAGGGTGGTGTAAAGCAGGGACGGTGTATCATGTAATTTCTTAAGCACTGAAAAGGACTTAAGCTTTTTATTTTGGCTTAAGGAAGGGACACTCACCTTTAAATGCTTTTATTATGTATTTATTTTGAATACCATGTAAACTCCAACACCCAACGGCGGGTCTGAAAGGCATGTTTTCTTTAAAAATTGCCAAAATCACACCATTTATCATCAAATCATAGCCAGAAACTTTAAAAAAAAATCCTTGAACACAAAATGCAAGACTGGCACTGCTGTCACGAAACATGACCACATGTAAGCTTAAAATAGTGATGTCTGATGTCATCAAATTATACATGTCTTATTTAAAATTCATGACAAAAAAAAAACAACTCCAGGTTTTCTTTTTTACTTTTAACTTTCAAACATCAAAGGGAACGTTTTTAAAATCTAATAACCTCCGCCGGGCCAAGTTGATGATGTTATTCTGGCCGGCCGCTGCTGCTGCTGCTGTATAAAGTTTATTCGGAAAAACAGTCATCACGCACATGTTGCTGATGTTGTGCCTGCCTTGGGATGCATGAGTGTGTGTGTGATGTGTGTGTGTGTTTAAATTTGGTAGGGTTCAATTTTGCTGACTCTGTGTGGTAGGACCAGTGTCGGGTGGCACCCATATGCTGCTAATGTGCACACACAGCTTGTGCGATGATGATGATGATAATGATGATGAAGAAATTGGCTGATTATTTTGGTGTTAATTCTCTACTTTGGCTCCAATATGACCTACATTTGGTGTAAATATAAAAAAAATATATATATATAGTTACAGCCTCTTTATTGTGGAGGGAGTGTCAGGTATTTTCAGTTTGTCACTCAGGAGCTCAGGGAAAAATATTTGTGGCTCTGAGGAGGGTCAAGATAAAACAAAAAACAGCAATAAATGAATAAATAAGTAAATGAGTAAATAAATAAATGAATAAATAAAGTCACACCCCAGACACTCTCCTCCTCTGATAAGTAAAGAACAGTCCCTAAGACGCCTGAGTGTACTTTGGTCAAACGCTGACCAATATTAATAACATTAGTATTAGTAATATTAGTAATATTAATGATCAATTTGTAGCACTGCATCCACTTTAATATCTGATGTGATTTGTAGCTTGTTAGTATGTTTTTTTGGTTAAATGTTGTTTGTATTGACATCCTGGGAAGCAAGACAAATATATCCCTGATGATAAAGTGAAATCACAATCAAATCAAATACGCTGTCACCAAGAATCTCCCCGAAAGTGGCCATAAATCTGACAGCAGTTTCCATTCAGACAGCACAGTTGCATAAGAGGCTTTCCAGACTGCTCGAGAGCGTTTTAATGATGGTAGAATTGACCTTAGACATCGCCCACACAAATTACTCATTTGGCTCATAATAGACCATTTCTGCTAAGTTTCATTTATTGAGAAAGACAAAGTTTTCAATCACTCTACCACCCCGCAATGGTCGCAATGAGTCGCTGGGAGGTGATGAAAGCCACACGATAATGTCTGACAAGCCTAAACGAAATACCACCAAAGGAAAAGTCTCCAGTCAATATGGTGCAAATTCCCCCTCATGAACACACATTAAACCAATCACTGCGCGTTAGCATTTCAGTGGTCCACGGACCATTACCGGGCGCTGTAATTATACCACATATTCCATATATTACTTTGAATGAAAGAAGTCCAATTACAATCCTTTTACTCTGTCTCTCAGTGTGCTGGCTGATGCCTCCATAAAAGTCTGTGATTAAATTACTCAGGGGAAAGCACTCACATTTTATATGACAACCCCTGACGCATCGTTCAGCCACGAATTCCCCGACCGGCAGCAAATCTTCTGAGAGGCTCTGACTGCGGACAGGTGGGTCCAGATGACTGAGAGAGACGGAGAGACAAGCCCCTCCAGCTTTACGCCTGTATGCTATTACTCTCTGTCCCTGCTTATTGATATAGAGCTAACTTACCTGCCATACATATTGTATCTCCTGACAGGAACATTAGGAGGAACGTCGCTGCATTTCTGACCTCCCTCCTCAGGCGTTCTGTTTTCTTTCCACCAAGCTGTCAAAATGTTAAGAAACACAATGCTTACCAGCTTGTTACAGCGCAGTGTGTATAAATGAAGCATGTGTCTGTGAATGTAGGGGCTCTCCAGACTAAATCATAACCAAACAGACGTTATTCATAACTTTTTGTCATCGTCTGAAGTGACACAGGCGGCGATACCCTCCGCCAACTGCCCCTCTTTCAGTTGTAACGCAGTCAAAGGCTTAAAATGAATATACAGTAACTACCAACTCCCACATGTTTCACTGAGGCTGAAAATTCCCTCATCTGAAAGCAGTGTCTGCTGCTCACCGTAGGTGTTGTGCACCGATGAACACTGGACATAGTGTGAGAAGGCACACAAAAAGAAATAACTTAACATAACACTCAAATGTGAGTTTATTCAAGAATTTTATTCCCCCTCCTGTCCATGCACGGGAGCCATTTTAGACAAACGGTGTGAAAAAGCTGGAAATTTCCCTTCGTATTTCACAGCGGAGAAAATTCAGAAGTTGCTCAAGTCACGCTGGAATGTGAAATGTGAGTTCCGGTAAAGACCTGGGCCAGACAGACACACAGAGGGCCCCTTCTGACAAGGAAGGAAACCTTAACTTGTCAATCACGTCACTCCTCTGTCAATAGCTGTTTAATCCTCTGCTGAAAGCTGGTGGGTGCTGGATCCAAAGGCAGACAGGGAGGTTAAAGGTGAAGTGAATGACAACCCCCCCCCCCACAACACCACCGTCCCCACCACCACCACCCCCCACCCCCCAACAGCGAGAGCATTTTTCCATCGTCGTGAGCATATTTGGCTGAAAGGTAAGGATCTCATTGTTTTTTTTGTGAAACCAGACAGTTTCTAATATCAAGGCTGCAGCTCTGCTTGTGACAGTGATACTGATGGAAGCGATACTGAGAGGGAAATGCAAAATGCCTGTTATCAACTTTTGCAGATGGCATAAAATGTCTCTGCCTGAGAGCAGATCCTTCATGCCTTACTAGCCATCCAAAAAAAAAAAGAAAAAAAAAAAGGCATGTTAAAGTGTATTGCTTTATAGTCTGCCTGTCTGATAAAGAGACAGACGGTTGAATCAGTGGTGGTTATATGTGTGGGTATAAACGAATCATAATGAAATGAGCACAGTGAAGACAATGCACTCATTTTGAACAAAAATACATTTGAGCTTATATAAGCCCCATCATCTCCATGACAACGGCTTTACTGGTAACACGGAGACATATTTGTGTATAACCACAGCAACGTCTTCCAATTGAATTAAGCTGCACCTGTGCACATTATGGATGGAAATAATAGACTGAAAGCTGTTACAGTGAGCCTGTTGCTGACTGGATGGGAGACTTTGTGTTGTTTTGCACGGCACCGAGAGTATATCCTCTTTCTCACAGATGACAGAGATGATTCATTACTATATAACAGCACAAGATTAATAAGCTGATAAACAAAAGTGACGGCCAGATAACAAATGCTTCACTTTTGTTGTATCGTTTTACAGTGTGCCGTGAGAAAAAAGATCCTATTTTGTCTTTTAAATAAACCCCTGATCTTCAATTAGTTATCCCGGGAGATCCATTTGTCATATTTGGGATTGCTTTATTATTCCCCCTACATGCTAATGATGGTAAAATCCAAGCTCGTCCCAGCGCACCATTACAAGACAAACAAAATAAATGCACTTTTAAACTTGCATGAGGAAATGTTTTAGCACAAACTCCCGGATATACGATGCAAATGGAAGAAGCCGACATTCAAATAAATTGCTTCGTTGTGAACTTTTTCCTGCTTTGTTTACCTCTGGGATATAAACTAAACACCTGATTTGTGGAAAGGGCACCAGAGCTGAGATGCATACAGAGAATATTAGATCAGAACCGATGGTAAGGTGTATAAGATGAAGAAGACGTGGTAAGGACAGGCTTCTCTCTTGTACACTGGCTGCTCTGGCGAATAATTGGAGAATGTTATGCTGGCTCTGTCAATACATTTTCTCAAAGGATAACCGTCCTGTGCCGATGAATATTTATGATTAAAACAGCTATTTGTCATAAATATTTGATGTTACTTTATTTACCAAGCTGGTTATATAGAATAAGGTTTCAGGAGGTGTTCAAGAGATTGAGCGGTGTCTGTTTTCTCGTTTAATTTAAAATACAGAATATTTGCTCAGTTAGCAAACATCAAGTCTGAGTTACCATTATTTTTTTTTTTCAATTAAGTTTCAGACATTTAAAATTCAGTGCATCATCTATTATCAATATGACGGGTATAGTCATATTCTCCTGTAATGAATCAGGCGGGCATCAACTGAGTGTGTCAGGACGAGGTATGTATTGTCTTTATGAATAAGGGTCACCAAGTTTTCTGACTGCTTTGCCCCCGCTATGCATGTATACATGTGCGTAAGAGCTATAGCAGGCTTAACACGCTTCAAATACAGGCTGAAGGCAGCGGTTGGTGTGTGTGAGGCTACAGGAAGCAACGATGAAACTGTGAAAACAGAATCGGATGACAATTTTAAGTTGGTGATTGCAAATCAAAAAAGATGAGATGCTACAAACAAGAATTACAGCCCACAGTCTCTGATGAAATGTTGCAGTTTAGACAGTTGATCGACTGAAACAGCTGTATATGAAGAGGCAGTTGTATTACAAATACTGAAAGAAGTCGAATCAGCAGTTAAAATTAAAGTGTCGAACGGAGATGATGTCTCAGTTAGGTGTAAAGCACCAGAGGAAGTTTAAGCACAAGTTGATAAGTGCTGAGTGAAGCTGAAGTTTCGGTGGAAATAAAGAAGCTGAGAGAAAGCTCCAGCACTGAAAGTATAAAGTGAAGTATAGGTGATAAGTAGAGCTGGTGTCTGTTGAAGTGAAAGTCCTGACAGAAATTAGCGCCAGTTGAAGGTGTTGATTTGGTGTTAGAAGGTGTTCGATAATGTTAATTTTGTGTAATGTTGTGTGAGCACTGACAGCAGCAGAAACCAGAAAAGTGCACTCAATAGATTGCAGATTTCCGCCAGATGGCCGCCTGACCTAATAAAGATACCTGCCTCGTCTATTTTCTACAGCGCCATGGCACGTTGCAGGTTTCGTTTTCCTGCTAACATGCACTGTATGTGAAATATAGATGCAATATAATAAAGAAGATGGATATGTTTTTAATAGCTGAAACACAGCTTCTAATCTTTGATCCATGTCACTCATAACTGGATTTTAATTGGTATTAACTTTGTAGGCTACAACACAGCAAAGGAAATAATAACAAGAAACACAACTGAAACAGACCAAAGAAGCAACCATTAAACTACACACCCACGTAGTTACTTATTCTAGAACACAAAAATCAAGAAGAAATGACCAAACCAACAATAACTGTGAGGCTACAAAATGCGGCAGCCATGGTGGTCAAAATGCGACACAGCTGAGGAATTATCCCCCCTGGCTACCTTAGAGTAAAGATGGCGGTGAAGGTAACAAAAATGGGTATGAATTAATCTGGTAACATGCCTAAATTTAGTGAATCATAAATTATTGGATATGGAATTAATCTGCAGATGCTCCACTTCAAAATGATACCAAACTTTAGATATTTAGATGTCAGTTTTTGAATCACAACAAAGGCTAAAATGTGGCCTGCAACAGAAAGTCAGGCATGTTGTTTTTAGTCACGGTCTTTGAGCATACAGCCATGAATGTGCACAAAAGATATTAGGCTGATTGGTCCAGTAGTATTCGAGATTAGCTTCGGACTGACAGGAACACACACTCATACATGCACATGCACATACACACACACATGCATATACACACATGACCCAACGCAGGATCACTGCCAGACGTCCTAAGGCCCAGTTCAGACCAAAGATTCATGACGAGACAAAACCATTTTAGAACATTGCAGAGAAAAGTTGCCGCGGTGTGAAGTGTCCGTCTGAGCTTGCCTCAAACCGGCTGATGGTGTCACCTGCAGCTAGTTTCGGAACCAAAGAGTTTTTAAAAGTTTTATTTGACATGTTACAGTAAGTCTCAGGAAAGTTTTTTGTCTGACAGTAAAGGAAAATCACAAACCAAATATACAGTACAAAACAATTTACGATAACCAAAATAAAATAAGTTAAGACATGGGGTCCATTTGTTTTAGAAACAAGGAGACCTCTGCAGATGATCTGGCTCCTGGTAAAAACCTCCTGAACCGTGAACACTGAATTTCAGCTGGTTGCAATCTGCTGTCCTCACCACTAGATGTCACTAAATCCCCCTTAATCTTACACACTGGACCTTTAATCCTTATTACAAACCACTTTTATGGCTACACACAGATATAAACTACATACAATCATTACTTTACTATTAACCTGTCTTTGTGGGACTAAATGATAACACCATGACAGCAATGTTGGGGAAACTGGTGATGAACGTACAGCCATTGTACAGGCCCATTCATACATTAGAATACAGGCTGTGCTGTAGCGTAAATGTGTGTCTATAGAATGTGAGAAAATTCCCCAGAGCCCAAAGTGGTGTCATTTTGTGTCAAATTACAATCTATTTTTTGTCGACTGACTTATCAGTTCACCAACAAATTGTTTCACCTCTCAAACTATATACAGTGTCTGTAAATGTGACTCATATTTGATGTAATAGCTCAACGCTCCCTGATCCAGGTTGTGCGTTCGTCCAGATACAAGTCTGCGATCTATCCATTACTTTTATAGGGAGCATGAACACACCACAGTAAACAGAACAGGTTGTTTACATTTTCCGGCAACACGAGGAAATGCCGTCCTCCAACGCTGTTATTCACTTGATTGCATCTGTTTTCAATATCACTCCCGTGTCCATCGAGCATGCGCGGGAATATACAAAATGACAGACATGAATTAATGATAATGGTGCAGATGTTTGAAATAATGGAGGTGTGCTGGTAAATGTTGTGATAATAGAGGTAAAGGAAGCATTTATGATCGAGGAGGAGGGTGACCGAGGCAGATGGAATTTAAGATCAAAGGCAGGAGGACTAAATGCTTTGTAGAAATTTTAATTCATGATCTCAAGAGGAGGGGAATGGGACGCATGGAGGTGTGCGGCTGATTCAGTAATAGAAGCGAGCGAGATAAAAGCAAAAGCCTGTAATGCACTGTGACACGAGGCTCACATCAAGAGAAGAGAAAAGAAATGGTGAAAATGTTCGTCTGATAAAAAAGCCATGTTTTCTGTCAAATATTAATGACTCCATGAAAGGCTTTACTCAGAACAGCAGCTATTCTGAATTTATAAGAGGGCACAGTTACACAGAATAGTGATAAATAACTTCTTCCAGCTCTCGCAGCCACACCCCTTTCTCTTTTAATAGATGGGTACACAACACAGGCAAGCCGCATCTGTCTGTGTCTCTCTCTCTCACACACACACACCGTTTCTGAGCAGAACAGCCGTGTGTGTGCATGTGCGTGCGCGGTGTTTGTGCAGCTCTGACTTATTTTTCACTTTTCCCTTTAACTTCCTGTGAGTCACCAGCGGTGGAGGAAATACTTTACAGCTGTACCTTCATTTTTATGTGAAAACACGGCTTAATGCACACCGAGAACAAAAGCAGGAATCTGGTACAATGTTTTGCTTCACTTGTAAATTCCTGTGCACCTACTTAATTTGCTTTGCTGCTCAATGGTAAAGTGCAGTTATAGAGCTGTTACATAACCTTTGCTTATTTAAGTATGTCATGAGCCTAGAGTGGCTTATGTAACTTTACAAGATGGTATAAATCTGTAGATCCTCTCCTCTTTTCACTTATCTAAAAAATCCAAGATACATCTTTTGTTTTGATGGAAATTGCTGGCAGAGAGTCTGTGAGAAAGTATCCTTGATTATGGTGCATGAGATTAGTTCCTCTAAAGTGGATGGTGTCTCCACAGATCTCCCTTTGTATAACATGATTAATGTGATGCAGCGCGGTGTTAGTAGCAAAAGCTGCTTGTCACAAGAGAGGCAGAAAAGGAATGATATTCTTTATTTCAGATATTCATAAATAATGTTTTTCCAAGCCACCACTCAAGGAATGAAAGGCCCTTTGATGACAGTTAGAGCTTGATGGCTGCTTGTTCATTTGTCATTCACACGGCTACAGGGAGAAATTAAACGTCTGCAGAATTCTGCCTAATAATTTGTGGAAATTTAGTCCCCCCCAAAAACACCACCTTCCCGAGGAGTAAACTATGATATAGTCAAGATAAACCTGTCATTGTGAATGCTTCTGGATGAGTTGTTGGAATGTTGCCCCGGCGTTACATAACCCAAAGGCATTCACCGGGTTTCACAGAGCTAAGAGTATGGAGAAAGGGACTGTTTACCTCTCTGCTCTCCATTGTGATTTATTGACTGAATTAATTTCTGAAGGAGGGATGTCTTCACAGATAGCATACATTTTTTTTTCCATGACTCCATCTGGACCTACGGGCACATCCGTCAGCAGCATAACCCTCTGATAACTCCCGCTCTGATTCTAGATAGTCTGGTGTTGGTGGGGAACAGATACTGGGCATTTAAAAATTAGCTACATAATTAATGATTGCTTCCCATGTTGGTAAGTGAGAGGAGCAGTAGGTTGAGTCTTGATCGTGGACTGCATAAAATAATAGATGTAGCCACCGTGACGTCACCTATGGGTTTTCCACTGTCATTTTGAGACCTCCAATTTGGCATTTTGTCCGTCGCAACCCAGTCTCACTCAGAAGTCATCGAAATCCGATGCTTGGGCAGTGAGTTAATGCTCATTTATGCTCCCTTTACGTACGAAAATGTACGTAAACATCCGTTTCAAACAATGTTACCGTCACTGCCGACATACTTCCATGCGCCCTTTATGTTGACATGGATGTGAATACCTTGTATTGTGAAGGTATGTTAACAATGACAAACTGCTGCAAACACCTTTCACTGCACCACCCAACCCTCAAACATCAGTATTATTAATGAGAGTGGCTATTTCTATGGGATCTTTTAGTTGAATTTACAGTGTGATGTCTTTTAGGTTTACATATTAATTTCACAAAAATATAAATAGTGCAATTATCAGTTTTTACTTCTGAGACATAAAGTCTTTTTTTTGTAATGTATTATTATATCACCATAACTACAGTGTTTCCATAATCACCAGTTTGTTGGGAGGTTCATGTGAGGTGAATTCTGCAGTAATAAGTGTGAACATTAATGTGCCATACAGGAAGTGGATGTTAGCGGAACTAACACTTGTTGCACTAATGGTGGTTCTTGCACTTGGCCACCATATAAATAAATCATTCTGTGGCATTTAATTGGATCTTTTTTTACACTTTATATCTCGTATTTTTTCCTGCTCGTATTTCAGCCTCCCTCCTCTGCCCCTCTAGCTGTCAGACCAGGCTACAGTCGGGGACGTTTCAAAAATCTTTTTGTATCAGCCTTGTTTGGCTTGCTGCCTGCCCCACAGGTCGCCTAGCCACCGGGAAAACTCCAGGCTCTCCAGATGGCCAGTCCGCTTATGAAAGCAAGTTACCAGGCCCTTTTGAACAGCAGTGCATTCTAAATTTCAAATGATATTTCAGCTCTTTAGTATTCAGTGATATTGGTAAATCAGATCTATGTTGCACAGAGCAGTGAGTCATTCTTCTCAATAATGACGGAGTTTTAGTTTGGATTACTTTAACATCAAGATAAACACGATCACTATCACTCCTCTTACAACTGTCTGGCAGCACTCTTTTCCAAATCACTGTGAAATCCCACAGTCAACAAACTCGTAAGTATGGGCAAGAGATACCGTAAGGCAGGAAGTTACTGTGTTCTTTGCTTCCTGTAGGCTGCCGTTTGTTGTGGTGGAAACTATGAAACAATAACTAAAGCTACAGTGTGTACCAGCTCAGTAGATGGATCCTCTGCTGTCGGCACATCTAGACCAAATATATTATAACAGTCAACAAGGTCTCTCCTGTTTCATGTGAAAAAAAAACACTGTTGCTCAGATATGGAAGTCACAGCTAGTCCATCCTTTGCAGCCCTTATTATCCCATATAATCCACTGTGGACCAGCCAGTTGTTTAATGGCTTGTTCAGATGATCCTTGTCATATGACTGTGGTGTATTTACGAGTTTCAGATACATCACATGAACTGGGCCAATGAAAATGCCCCAGCAGGATGTAAATAATAGAAACCAGACATGAACCTCATTCTTCTTAAAGCGGCCGGGACAGGATGTTCATCTTTATATAGCAATACATAGCTATATTTTACATTTTACAAGTCATATCTTTACAGTTTCTGTGGCACAGTGTGTGTTATGTGATTGAGCAACATCTCAAGTTCTACTGCAAATGTCCCTCATGAAAATATCAATATCAGTATAATGAAACCTGTCCCGGTTTGCCACTGGTATTTACACTTTGTCATCTTTTTTAGAGCAACTTCACAGCAATAAATCTGGAAACACTGGACTTTAAAAGTTAGCATGTGCCACCTCAAGCATGATTAGTTTTAAAAGGGGCTTACCATGCTTTTACTTATTTCCTGTCATATATATAATATAACAATGATAGATGTTCATACCTAACTTGGCTAAAACTCCAAATAATGAGGTTAATGTAAGAGTAATCTCTATGAGACCAGACTGTTCTGAATACTCTTTGCAACATTTATTCCACTTTGGCCACTAGATGATGTCAGCTTGTCACACATGTCTTTATGTGTTGCAGTCCAGGCATGTTACTGTGTAGCCTATACTGCTACATGTAGCTACATCCCTGTGAAAGCTGCTCAGTGCCGCACGAAGCCAAAAAAGCTCTATTTCTGAGCTATGTAATCACACGCATCTTCCACATTGTAGGCCTCATAGAGCAAGCGCTCAAGAGACATACGGCTACCAAGTACTGTAGCTAACTTCCAGTTTAGCGCTTCGCTGACTTGAATAGGGGTAGAGAGACTTAATCGTGCAGCTTTTCTAGGCTTTTGAATTGTTACTGGACCACATGGGTTAAATCCGGATTGCAAAATGAGTCACTTCGGAGGGGTTGTGGCACTCAAAAAAATGTAACCATTAATTAACAGACATCTCAGTCTATGGGAAAAAGTCTTTTTTGGCCCCATGGCGTCATGTGACAAACAGACAGTGTAATTCCACTTTTGGCCACCTTGTAGAATTGGCGTCAAGACCCAATGCTTTTCCTGGGGGCTTGCTACAGTGATGGTGCAGATAAGACCCTAAGACGTTGACCAATCAGAGCGGACTGGGCTTTTTTGGGAGGGGGGCTTAAAGAGACAGGTGCTAATACTGACACTTCTCAGACAGAGGGTGAATACAGGCAACACATTCTCAGTCCGACCTCTTCACATATCAGCGTTTGGTCACAGACCTTCGACATCCAGTTACAACGTGAAAGGTACCCTGGGTGCGTTCTGGGACGCTGTGTCAAGCTCTAGCTGTTGCATTGTCTTCTTTAAAAATATACTTCAGTCTTCACAGGAAGTTTTTTTTTCCTCCAACAACTAATGCTTGGTTTAGGCAACAAAAGCACGTGGTTGGGTTTACGAAAAAAGTACAGGCCTTGGCTTTATAATCTTATGGGTAATGAACACCGCTCTCCCGGGTGTTTCCTGGACCCATCCTTTGTGGTAGATGGACTTCTGCCGCCTTAATTTTCATTCTTGTCCCACTGCATTTCCCCCTGTAGCCGCCAAGTGCCGTTTAACAATAATGGTGACAATTCATGCATCATGCCAGTGTTAAACAACGCTGACATCTTTTTTCGTTAAGGTCTGACGCCACAAGGCACTGCCCAAGCACCGGATTTCTACGACTTAAGAGTGAGACCGGGTTGATACAAGTGTTCCAGCACAGACGGTATGAGGCAAACATGCTCTCGTGGAAACTCAAACTACAAGAATGAACCTGAAAATGAGCACAATATGTCCTCTTTAATCTCTGTGGTGTGAACCATCTTATTTGGGGAAAGTACCTGGCCTTCTCTGACCTCATTTGAAGCTGTAGCTTTAGTTATAGGTGTTGCAGTATCATGGTTTGGCCATAAAACTCAAAACGCCTCCCACAATAGCTGCACATCCACAGAGAGGAGATTAATATTGGATATAAGTCACGCTAAAGACATTTCTTACCAGTGTCGTTAGTATATTAAAAGGATTGTCAATAGCATATTAGTGTTAAGTGAATGATGAAAGCCACTTGGTTTGTGTACACTGCAGATGTACCTCTGCCATCAGTTGGTAACATTATTGGTTTGTCGATAGAATATTAACATAAAGCGGCTGATGAAAGACATTTGGCGTATTATATTTCACAATGTGGTGAAGGCACATAAAAAGCTTTGTATGTCAGATGGCTGGATTTTGATGCAGTGTGTCAGCATCTGTACAAACCTGTTTTCTTTTCAAGCTAAACTAACCGATCTAAATGTTTTAATTCACTTAACGGATTTGGATCAGATTCTTGTTTTGGCTTGAGCGTGATGTTTTTGACAGACTATGCCATTTTTTCATATCAAACTTAATTTAATAGCAATCTAATAAAAAGTACAAATGTTTAACTCAATCTTTTGTCCGTGTAGACATAAATACACGTCTCCTCTCTGTATGATATATTATAAAATGCTGAATATGAGACTATAGCCAAAGCGATTTCCACTTAAAAACATGGTATTAACATTAAAGTGGAATAGTAAGAAAGCTGCAAATTACTTGTCAGACTTATTGTACAGTAATTAATTCTGAGAGAACAACAACTAAATGCATGGGAGGTAATTATTTTTGTTTTTGTCACTGAATGCTTTAAGCAACGGGCAGAGTGATTGGCATCTAAATAGTTGTCTCCAGTTTCGGAAGACATTTGAATTATACAACAGCGCCTTAATTATAGTGAATAGAAATCATTTGCATGGCTGTTATTTAGGGGTTTCCTATTTTTCAGTTGAGAAATAACCAAAAATTATATTCAATTAGAGTGTTTTTTGACTCAGGAAGTGGAGCAGATGTTAACAGCCGCTTTAAGAGCTGCAAGATTAATAAGGTTTATAAAAACGGGCAATATGCTGCAGAGCAGCACGTCTGAAATTCAAGAGCAGCAGAAGGATACCGAGGAGAGATTGAACCATGTATCTTTTCTTCCCTCTTGCTTCGACACCCTTCACATTCAAATGACCTCTGAAGGCGGCATGGGGATCTGCCTGATAGATATTACAGTATTTTGTCTGTGTCTGCTATGTGCTAGACTTCAGCGGCGCCCTCCCCCACCATGCAATCTGACCTTTCATATTTAGTATACCATGTTGGGTAAAGGTCACCTCTGTTTTGGCTTCTCTCTACTGGTTTTGTTGTGCGATTGGAAATGCCCACAGAGTCTTCGATATATAAATATTTCCGTGTTGCTGTCAAAAAACATGCAAAGGGCAAGTAATCACGGGGCGTTTTCAGTAAGTGGTTTTTGAGATTCCTAATCACGCCAGGCTGATTAGCTGGCACCTGAGCATGCAGGGCTATAATGTCGTGAGTTTCTCCTCTCATTAATTCCCATTACTTCTATTCAGCCATGATCAGCTTTGTGTTCCTGTGACCTGACGTCTAGGGCATGCAAAGCTTGAAATTAGTGTAAGACCTTGTATATCGTGTGTCATGAATAGAAAAGTAAAATACTTTGTAATGGAGGAAAGCATCACCTGTTCAAAGCATTAAATTATCAGATATAAATATATATATTTCCCTTTTGACCGCAGATTTAATGTCACTTGCATGTTTCCCCCCCTCAGACTTCACTTTCAATGGAAAGGCAATGGATTTTCTTACATTAGATTTCCCAATCACATAAAGTGCCTGCTGCTGGCTCCCTGTGACAGGTGCAGAAACCTAAACAGCCTCTTTGAAAACTGAATACCTCATTGCTAAAAAACCATGTACATTATTTCATTACAGGGAGATCTTATAGTAGTGGGCAAGACACGTCTCCGTTCCTCTATGTTCAGTATATTACTGAAACGATTTCGACCTTCAACATATTTCACTCATCCACCGGAATTTCAGACTTTTGTTTCATCACTCTGTCTTTCATTCTGTCATCATCTCTCTCTGTGGTGGTTCTGTTTTAAGACTCGGGAATGTGAAAGGCTCCAGTTAAGCTTCAAATGGTCCCCCTCCTCTTCTCAATGAGATGGAAACATTAATCAATTAGGTTGGCCCTTAAAGGATCTGAAGGAGATGAAGCTCCCCTCTCTCTGAAAATGAAATGCCACAGACTTTTAAATCCAGTCAAAGGGCATTTTTCCCAATCTTGCTCTCTTCTCTCTTCCCCCCCCCCCCCCCCCCCACCCTCCTCCCTTTCATTCCCCACTCCCTGTTTCATTCATCTTCCCTCCCATCCCCCTCTCATTTCTCATGTGCAACATAAGTAGAAGGTCGGGGAATGAGAGGATGATGAAGAGGAGGGTTTATTCGGGAGGGGAATGGGAGGATGAGGGGATGATGGGGCTGTGAAAACATGAGTTGAAATAACATTTTCTACGAACAAATCTAATGATTGAAAATACACTTTTTCTAATTGTTTTACATAAATCAGAAAGACACAGATTTACATTGTTCCCCTCACATCTGTTATGACTTTATGTCAAAGTCAAAACTTTGAATTATGTGTGTTTCTGCTGCACCGAAACCACCAATCGTCCATGTACTTGACATGCAAATGGCACAACAAATAATATATAATTTAATAAAATGTCATACATCTGTATATGAATTGCAAATATTGTAAGTGAATGGTTTGCATCTGGTGGAAATGCAACAGCAGCTAATTACTAGTATGGAAAAGGGTCACGCAGAGGGTGGAGCGGACTCCATGAATGGCAGTTGTTTCAATGGCCGATTGTCCAAAGGAACAAGAGACAACATAGTCTCATTATTGAAGGTCAGTGGCTAGAAAAGGTTAGCAAAGGTTCACCATTGAACAGCCCTTTGTGGCGAGCCTGCCACGGCCTCGCACAGAATTTATTCACACAAGCTTTGATACAAAACTCAACTGGGTAAAGAGAAGTGCAAATTCTGCAAAGCATTCTTTGGCATGTAATTGTTGTTATTCTGGAACTGTCACACATTTTGGTTTATTTGCACATTTTTAATTCAGTTGATGCCACAACAGGAAATGTTTCTCAGTCTCGCATATTGTCATTTGAAACGTCTGCTGTTTCCTTAAAGGGATACTTTGCTGATTTTCATCCAGCTTTGTATCATAATAATGTGGGTAGAGTGTGTAAATGAACTGTGGTAAACCTCCCTCTGTCTTACCAGCAGCCAGACCTCCCTGCCCCTCTGTCAGGTCAAATCTCTTGCTGGTTTTAGGGCTGTTGCTCAGACTAAAGATTGTGCTTCTTCTGTGCCTGCCACCATGGACTCAAAGAGTAACAAGGTGGATCGAGAGAGAGACCTGCCCCCCTCCCACACTCTCTGAGACTAAACTTTGATGAAACTAAAGTGCTGATTACATATAAATCAAATGGACTATACAGCCAATATACAACCTGGAAATCCAGATGCCCCGCCCCTAGCAAATTCTAATATGCACTGCATGGGGATCTGGCCCTGATGAGCAGAGCCCGGTGAATCGCCATCGGACCAATCAGATCAGTCTATCTGACAGAGGCGGGCTCTGCGCGGGTGTAACATGATGACGACAGCGCTGCGCAGTAGGAGTCGAAAAGTAAGCAGCCAATATGGCAGCTGCCGAAGGACCGCATCCATTCAATTTAGCTTTGAAAGAAACGCTAAGCCAACTACGCTTATCTTTTTCCTTGAGAAGGGAACAGAAGTCTGCCCTAGAGGCCTTCGTTTCCAGGAAGAACGTTTTTGCAGTTTTGCAGACGGGATATGGCAAAAGCACAATATATCAGTTAGCCCCACTGGTCGGCAATGAATACGTCACCTTGTTTTTTGCTCTGATTGGCTATCGTGCTATCCAGTTGCGTGCGGCGGCATTTAGTATGCCTCAGTTAGTGCCGCCCCTTGGGTAGGAAGGGTGTATCTGTGATTTGAGTCTGGATTTCCAGGCTATTGTAGCATACCATTCAACTGTAATTCAATATTGTTTGTTATCAGCTAGCTCGGGGATAATGTCTATTTGTAGGCTGACGAATAAGTCAATATTGCCCTGGTTCCCTCGACAAAAAGCCTATGGGAAGTTATATACAGTCTCTTTCAAAATAAACGCACTATGTTGGTACAACAACGCAAATTTTTTTTTCCTTCAACAACTAACGTTTAGGGTTTAAGGTTTAGGCAATAGGGTTTTGGCTTTACAATCATGCGGGAAGCGAACTCCAGCCTTCCAGAGGAAAGTCAGTGGTTGTTGGAACCCTCCCGCCTGCCCTACATGGACTTTTGTCACCTTAACATTTGTTCTTGTCCTGCCGCGTTTCCCCCTGAAACTGCACAGTGTTGTTAAACTATAACGGCAACCGTCCGTGTATTACACCAACGTTGAAGGACGGCTTTTTTGTCAGTGTCTGATGCCGTAAGTCACTGACCAAGCGCCGGATTTCAACGACTTCGGAGTGAGACCGGTTGCAACTAACCAAAAACACATTAAAAGATGAGAGAACCTGTAATGAAAAAAGGCTAATTCATTTTGTGGGGAGTGTTTATGTGTTGCCTTCTTCTCATCTTCACAAACTTATTTTAGCTTAGTACCATATTGTTTCCTGTGTAAAAGTAGCCAAGCTCACATTATGTCACGCACCAGCAGGAGTGTTTTTTAGTCCGCTGGAATGCAGTGCATTCATAGACAGCCTAGTTTTATGAAAAGACCATCTTTCCAGCTGTGAAAGACTTTTGTCAGTTTCAAGGTTTCATGTACAGTACATCTTTGCTCACCATAGACAGTTGTGCTTTCTGAGAGAACACACAGTAATATGATCCAATAGGGGAGCAAATAAAATTAGCTGGGGGTCAGTGAGACTGGGCATGACAATATCCCCAGACAAAAATGAAGTCTTTTGTAAGGCTTTGGTCAGTGTGTCTGTTTTAGGCTGAAGCTACGTGCTGTGTCTAGGAAGTCTGGATGTTGCGTCTGGAGCCATTATACGCCTTGTTAACTCAGAATTGTATTCCACCAAAGCCTGTCATGTCATCATTTCCATTGTTTGTCCTCACAAGATTTTCTCAGCGTCCTGTTTAAATTCATTTTCTTGTTTTCTGTTTATGATCATGGTAGTTTTGGACAAAAATAATAAACATCATTTGACGTGCACGGCTGAGGGGGAAACAGCCAAACTTACTGAGCCGAGCGGTTTTTCATTCAACATATTTAGGCAGCGGGAGACCAGTGGAAATGTGAAAGTGAAAAATTAAGCACCTGAGTACCAGTCTGATTTAACTTAAATTGACACAAAGTGAAATTCGTTGAACGAGAACCAAAGTCAAAGGCAAAGTCATTTATAAAGGCATTTACAAAGCATTTTTACAAGCTGCTCTATCACAAAGTAGTCGACAGAACACAAATGACACAAATCAAAGCAAAGGTGAGCCTTTTCAGCATAATCAGTTTCCATGGCTTTTATTTTTCCTCCACAAATTTGCTGCTTCTTTGCAATACTGCAAAAACAGTGTGTTTTCTGTGTAAATTTGGGTCATTAATGAGTCATCTCTCCGCTTAATGGACCTATTGAACTATTTCCTGTTTACCATTCACTTTGCTGTTTGCTTCTCTCAGGACAACCTTATATGGAATTGCTGCCAGTGGACCGAGGCAATGCTGTTACAACATTTACATTAGGGCTAAATTAAATCAGACTGGAAGGTAGCAACATTTAGTATTTCCAATTTGGTTTAAAAGGAAAAGAACATCCATGCAACATCCATGTGAAAAATAACCACGCACTGCTCTGACATTAGTGGAGACATTACTTGACCTCTAAAAACTTCTGACAGTAATTTTTTAAACCTGAAAGCTTTGACCTGTTTTACAAAAGAAAACGCATTAATATTTTACGCAGAATGACCAACAACGAAGATCCTACTGTGTCTGACGAAGCTGCACCTTGACAGCTTCACTTCCCATAACTAGTGGGGAACTGAAGTTCTTATTATAGTGACATAAAATAACACTTGCATAACTCTGCTTATTTGTTACAGATGAGAGAGTAGGCTAATGTGTATTCTCTCGTGTGGAGGAGGAGGAGGATGCCACTTAAGAAATGCTGAATTAGTGTACAGTAGGACCTCACAGTTTGTGCAGGGTTTTTGTTGAAACCTCTATTTTCCACTTCCTGTGCTTTTAATTAATAATAACAATGCTCAATAATTCACTTCATCAGAGACGTTAAATTTGGGACCAAAAATGAGTTATTCACACGATGACTCTAGTCTTTGACAAGATTTTGCACATTTTTTTAATACATTAATGACCCATCCATCCATCCATCCATCCATTGTCAACCACTTATCCAAAGCTGGGTCACGGGGGCAGCAGGCCAAACAAAGCACCCCAGACGTCCCTCTCCCCAACAATGCTTTCCAGCTCGTCCTGGGGGACCCCAAGGTGTTCCCAGGCCAGATGAGATATGTAATCCCTCCAGCCTTTTGGGTCTGTTCAGGGCCTCCTACCAGTGAGACGCGCCTGGAACACCTCTAACAGGAGGTGCCCAGGAGGATCCTGATCAGATGCCCGAACCACCTCAACTGACCCCTTTCAATGCCAACGAGCAGTGGATACACTCTGAGCTCCCTCTGGATGTCCGAGCTCCTTATCCTATCTTGAAAGCTGAGCCCAGCCACCCACCCCTCCCAGCAAACTCATTTTAGCCGCTGGTATCCGCGACCTCATTCTTGCGGCAATTACCCAAAGCTCATGACCATAGGTGAGGGTTGGGACGTAGACGGACCAGTAAATCTAAAGCTTTGCCTTTAATGACCATGATGTTAAAAAAGGTTTTATCTCCAAAACTGACTTGAATTTTACAATTCAAAGTGGGAAAAAAAACAACCATTTCCATCATTTTTGTAAAGGTAAAGCATGGCTGTAGGGATCGCAATGTCGGACTGTCTACCAGTTTTGTCCAGAGTAAAATATCACAAAGACGATAGAAGATGGATCGCCATGGAATTTTGTCCAGACATTCATGGACCCCAGTGGATAAATGACTTCAGTGATCCCTTGAGTGTTCCTCTAGTGCCACCATGGGGTTTCATGTGGTTTTGAGAGAAGTCTCCAAACTAATGCTTCCTCTGACCTTTCATGTAATACCATCACCAGGTCAATATTTCTATTTGTCCCCCAGAGCCCTGACATACTGTTGACACTAGTTGGCTGTTGGTGACTTTCTGTCTGTCCAACTCAGTATGTTGGATTCGAGTCAGCACCGCCAGAGCTTTTTGGTGATTGAAAGTACTCCGATTGGCAGTTTAGGTTGGTGGACAAGGAGAAAAGTGTACGTGAGAATAGTAAACAGTCAGCTTAAGTCAAGAGGCATGAAATCAAAACAAACTTGATGTATCAGGTAAGAGTCTTTTTAGCCATTGAGCTCCTCAGCAGAAATGGTTTGTAATCGGCTGTTATTGTTCGCTAGCGCACTGTGAATAGAATTTGTCTGTTCAGCATTGTGTTTTTGGTCGATGTGCTAACTGGCTAACTAGCATTTTGAATCCGTCTTGTCTCACTTCCGGTTTTCCTTTTTCAATGATCAACACAAACTGCTGCCGCCTGCTGCTATGGAAAGTTGTTTCCCCTCATGCAGGCACTGAATATATGAGCTAGTTGGCTGGTGTCTTTGCAGTGTGCTATGGTGGAACCTTTTGGCCAAGACACAGGCGACATGAGGCGACGCCACAGTTGGCCTTTGTTGCCACTTGTTCTTTGATGTCAGTTTGGTGTGTCTCGGCCTTTACTTTGGTTTACGACCAAATTCTGTAATGATCTAGTACAAAACTGGGACTCTGTTGCAAAGGAAAACACAAAACACCAAGAACAGTTTATCAAATCCAAATCTTTACTTAGGAGGTCAGGGTTCTGACATGTGAAGGCAGTCAGTGAAGGCAGAAAAGCCCATTCAGGGAAATCGCACAAAAGGCAAAGTCCATAAATCCAAGCAGGGTCAAAACCAAAGAATCAAACATGAGGAAAAAAGCTGGAGAGCATGAACACACAACGACAATCTGGCAACTGAATGGGGGAAACACTGGGCTTTTAATACACAAGGGTTTAATACTAACTACAGTACACACAGGTGCGTGGAACAAGACACAGGTGAAACACATGAGGTAATCAAACTCAGGAAGTAAAAGAAACACTGAACACAATGAGAACAAATTTCAAAATAAAACAGGACGTGGACACAAACACTCAGAATAGGACGCTAAATAAGATGGTTAACATTTTATCTGCTAACAATCAGCATGTTCACATCATGATTGTGAACATGTTAGCATGCTGACAGTTATTGGTCAGATGACGATAAACCTTTGGGGACAATGGCCACTTCAGCTCATCTTTATACAGAGATATCTACATATGACTGCAGACAAATTAAAGAAGCTAATAATGGATGTAATGAAGTTAGATCATGGCTTGCAATTCAGCCAATACATTCTGCCTCCCCGCATGTAGTGTTTACCTGCCACTCAACCCTCATTGATCACTACTTGAACTACAACCAGAAATCAGAATGTTTCCGGCACCAGACTCCTGTCCTGTTGCCTACAGATTCTGCATACATATGCAGATAACTGTTTATAGAGATTAGCATTTAGATCATCGCACCACTGTGCCTCGGTAGAGCTTCTCAGAGCAGCTAGGCATGGCTGTAGACTCCTGCTAGTCTGCTTTAGTCTTGTTTATTATAATCAGAATGTTTTATCCTCAACTCCCCTTTTCTAAAAAAACACATTTTTAAAATGTGATAGGATTTTGATATTTTAAATATTTAGAGTACCTTCAGCTTGCCTGCTTTTTGGACCAGTAAAATAGAACTTTATCTCAATATGTGAAAAGCTTTCAGATTGCAGATGGAGTCTTAGAGATCACAATCACATTACTAGGCTATGTAAAGTCTCTTTCAAATGCTATTGTGAAGCTTTAAACATTCAATTTATATCTAAATATAATACATATAATTGAACATGCTATGATTGTTTTTATACAGTTAGAATGTTGAATATTGAGGGAAGTTATAATCACTATTTAAGCCTTCATTTTCTGTGATGAAGACTTTATATCAGTCAGAATTAGAAGAAGAGTTTTTAGCCCACATAACAATTACAGCATAGAACTGGTGCTTTCGTCATTGTAATGTATATGGTTGAACACAGTGGTTCCCAACTGGTGGATCGCGGTCCAAAAGTGGGTCAGTTTGTAAAAAAACATTTTTATTTTAAGTACAGTGAATTTCCAGCACAAAGCTTTTATTTTTAAGTGCTTTTTCCTAAGGTAGAGTGAGTGACCAATGGACAGTTGCTTGACAGAGACAGTAAACTAACTCGCATCATGGCCAAAAGCAAGTATGACGCCGGATGTATCAGACTGTGTGGACCTTGAACTAATGACTAAGGAGAAACCTGGACCCTGTGGCTGGACCAGTTGGGAACCACTGGTTTAAAATGTTATTTAAACGAGTGAGACAAGGAAAAAGGAGCAAATATCTCATAGTGTGATAAAAACACTAGCAGGTGATATATGGTGATGTAAAACAAGCAAGCAAAGGCAGAAAATTAGCGAAAAGCCCAGTCACACTGTGTTTTGAGACGACGGGAAGAATTATTTCTCTGGTGTTGTTTATCACTCATGGGCTGTAATCAGCGCTCATTTCAGAGTGGAAGAATTACCAGCCCGCTTAAATGCAAGAGAAATGGAAGGGGCAGAGTAGAAAGGGAAGAAAATGTTTTTGTCTTGTGCCACTCTTCATAAATGTCTTTTTTAAAAGGGAAATTGTACACCGATTTAACTAAAGCTGACTTTTTTTCCCCCTCTGGAGCCAGTAAGCAAAAAAACATTACTAAACATCACCGAGTTCCTGAAATTCCTAGAGCGACAGTCACCACGTCTTGAAGCTGTCTTTCTGCTAAAGGCGAATTATCAATTTTCAGAAAGTAAGGTCACTTAAGAAGAAGTTATAAAACCAGTGCTGCTGACATCATCTAAGTACCGGCTGGGTCGTAACCCTTAATGGAAAATATTGTTTGATATTTTCCTCTCATTTCCTGGTGCTAGCAGGGGCTCTTACACAGGCAATAAAATGTGTTTGTTCTTGCTAATTGCTCCGAGTGGATGAATGTATTTCAAGACGGTTGGCTAGACGATATGATTTGCATCCCACATCGGAAAGAAGTTCTTACTTGATGTTTCTGTGACTTTTCTCCTCCTGTGTCATCTCCCCTTTATTTACATGTCTCACCGGTCTGAGTCCCCACCCTGTGTCTCATCCTTCTCATGCTCCCACCTCTTTCTTTTTTTCCATTCACCAGATTTCTTCCACCCCCTCCCTTTTTTTTTTTCTTTTTTTTTCTTGTTGAAATCAAACATCTTTCCTTCTGTGTGGCATAATTCCCTTTCTGTCTGGCCAATGCTCCGCAGCGCTGCAACACAAAAAACTACACGCATTCCTTTCCCATGAAGCCATGAGTCGGCCTGTGCCAGATACCCCCGTGCACTGTATCTTCTGCTGTAACAGTGACTGAGAGACCGAGTGACAGTATGAAAGAGAGTGAGAGACGGGCGGAGGAGACTCAGACAGACAGCGACACGGCGGCACAGAATGAGGAGAAATCGGCATCTTTGTGACAGTTAACCTTATGAGCTTGGAGTCAGGACAGCCTGAGCTGGCAGCTGATGGCAGACCGCCACAGCAGGCCCACGGTGCGACCCATCTGTGCCTGGTATTAAAGCAGGCTCACACCCCAGGGCCAGAGACACCATGCCGCGTAATAGCTACGCGGACATAGGCCCAGTCCTGAGGAGGCCAACAAGTCACCCACTGGGATGACAATGGCAGCTTGGTTAACACACACACACACACAGAAAAACTCCCACAAATGCACTAGAAAGACAAGAAATACACACACTGGCTGGAATGCTGTAACTTACATGTTGCTCTGTGTTGCAAAAACACATTAATGACACTTCGCTACACGTATGACTGAGCACATAACACCACTCCACCCTCTTCTTAAAAGCAGTGTGATACACATTTGGCTGTGAGCGGTGTTGTTTTCCCTCTCTGCACCTATTTGAAGCTCCGGCTGGACATTGTTCTGTGTTTACATCCTGTTGTGTCGACTGCTGTGTGAGTATGTTTTGCGTTTGTCCAGCTGTGTGTAAATGTGACTGTGCGTGCGTGTGTGTGTGTGTGCGTGTGTGTGTGTGTGTATGTGTGCGTGTGTGAGGGTCAGAACTGGAGCACAGTAGCGATATATATGATCCCAGCTACAGTGGTAGTTTATCTATTCTCAGCGTGTATTTAACCGACTGCTGGATGGAAGACAGGCATCAAAATGAAATGAAAAAAAAAGGGTAAATTTCGGAAATAGCTGCAGGCAGTGATTTAGTGGTGTGGAGAAGGTGAAACAGACTAAAAATGATAGCCTAGCATGAACTTTATGCCCTGTGGCAGTATTACACATCATAACAAGTGGTGTCAAAGTGATATAAGTTCTTTAAATGTTTAAAAGGGATGGCAAAAAACAAAATCATGCATTTATGAAAACATATTTGGTGTTTTCACCCCGACTGTGTTGCCTCGTGATGATCACCAACAGGAAGATATATTTTATTGGCATTACTATATGATAAATATACAAAGTACACATGTATTTGGCTTTTTCTTCTTTAAAGTCTGCAGAGTTATTCGTCTCTGACTCTCAGCTGTGTCCCTTCTAACATGTAGCTGTGTTAATGGACATCCAGCTCCAGCCCAACTTTATTTATGTAGCACCTTTCATACAAGCATGCTGTCCAAAACTTAGCATGGACAAATTGCAGACAGTCCAGTCAGTGACATTATAAAGAAACAAAATAAAAATGTTGGACTTCCTCGTCTGGATTATAGTAAGACTCCGATCACACCATGATATGTGTAGACCCAAGGAAGAGTCGTTAGTACCAAATGGCTGATGGGGATCCAAATAAATAAATAAATAAATAAAAAGCTAATGAGGCTGTTAGCAGCTTGAACCCAGATTTGCCACTTCCCCCTTGAGCTTTAGAGTTACAAACATGTTTTCACCACATATTGTACAACAAAATGACACGATAGCCACACTACTTATCTGATGTTTATGAAAGTGAAGCTATATGATGTCCAAACCTGGTATTACATCTGATTAAATCTGCACAGATTTCCCGCAAATTCAGGCTGACATATTGTATTTGCTATTTTTGGAAACTTGAAGCATAAAGTATCATGTGCTGGAAAACAGTGGTTGGATTTAACTAAATACTGACACTATACTACAGTCTTGAAGTACTTTTACTTGAGTATTTCCATTTTAGGTGACATTATTCATCTACTCCACGACAATTCAAAGGGAAATATTATACTTTTTACACCACTACATGCATCTAAACAGAGCTACAGTAACCAATTCCATGCAAATATAAAGACTACATACAAAACATGTGAGCAGCTTATAAAATGTGATGCCATGTTATAGATTGATCCACCCAACAACATAAAAACATGGCAGCCCACATCGGCACTTTGGCCAAATACAATAGCAAAATGCTGCATCAGTGACTGCATGACATTGACATGACATGACATAACAGGGACCATGTTTCTGTTTATTAGATGGTGTTTTCATCAGACTGGACCATCTATGCAGGATAAATACTTTTGAAAGTGGTGCTACATGACCAGAGGAAACAGAGGGCTGTGGTGTTTGCTGTTGCTCGAGAGGTAGAAACCTACAACAACCAGAATGCACTGCTTCATACTTGATCAATAAACTCTGCTGCTGTTGCTTTACATAATGCGAGCTTCACTTTTTCCCCCCACAGGAAACAATATGGCGGCCGGCTGGTAACAAACAGTTTGAATTTATAGTTAAACAGTGAACTAAAATATGAGCATTCTGACCATTATTTAGGCAAGGAATAGAGAGTCACAGGATCTTGGTTCATATCTGATCAACACTGCTTAGCTTTAATGTTTCAGCTCAGCCACTGTTTTACAATGCAGGAAGCAGTATGGCGCCCACATCCTGTTTACATGTTCTCTTATTACAGCAAAACAGTGCACTAAAATATGTTTCTGAGGACATTTTAGGTGAACAATACACAATACAAAAACAGCTTCTTGGTTTATATTCGATCAGCACTGCCTAGTTTTACAGTTTGATCTGAGCTGGAGTGGTCGGTCTGAGAGGTAGGAGAGACTGGTCGCCCGCTCTTGATCAGCCTCTACACTGTTGTCTGTGATGGCAAGTATACAAAAATACAAAAGTGCAAATCGTAGTTTAAGCAACAGCCCTAAAGCCAAGTACATTGTATATTTGTTGTATTATTATACACTGATGCCTAGAGCCAGCAATGAGCAGTGAGATCTGTGCACTGGTAAGATGGAGGGAAGTTTACCATATTTCATTTACACAAACAACCAGCACTGTTATGATACAAACCTGGTTGAAAATCAGCAAAGTGTTGCCTTAGGTATTTTTGATGCATTCAAATAGCCTACTTACACGTGTTTACTGGGGCCCGAGTGACAATTAAATGCAGGAGTTTTGTTTATAATGCAGTATTTTTACAGTGTGGTTTTCTACTCTTAGTGCAGTAAAGAACTTGAACACTTCCTCCACCACGATTACATTCATCCAATTGTTATACCAGTTTAGTATCAAGGGAGGACGAGAGCAAATAGGACTTGGTTGTAATCTTTGACACTGTCACTGTTAGATGACATAAAACAAGTTGGGCGCCAACCACTTGTTCACAGATCTTTAAATCAGACTAAGCAGATGTGAATTAGCTTGAAATACAGTTAGATCTGTAAAGCTTTCACTACCACGCTACCACAGGGGACTTGACAACAGCATGGGAGGACTTCATGTTTTCACACATGGTCCTTTTCAGCCCTCTACTGACTCAGCATTTGGGCACATGTGAACACTCCAAAAGATTTCAGACGCCTCTTGCTTCAAGTCTGCAGTGCAGTTCACCTAACCTGTGCCGTGTGAACTCAAAGCTCTCCAGGTTGGCTTTGCCATTGTATTCAGCCCTCTAGAGCACATGCCGCTGCACTGGGACCCTTGAAAAAACACATTAAACCACAATGGCCTGTAGTTGGCGAGTTTGCAGGACGAGGAGTAGTTTGGTCCATAGGAGATACTGTACTGCACGTCTCCAGATGTGGAGTGTAGAATGCATCAAACAGCAGCAGCCTACAGCACAGAAACACTGAGGTTTTCCTCCAGTTTAAGGTTCATCTGAAGGCGAGGGGCTTCATAACCGCACTGCAGTGTTACGTCGAAGTGAAAACAAACCTATACAGGCTATAGTGTGAACAGAGAGAGGACTGAGGCCCCATCAGAGCTGGCGTTGACCTTTCAAATGAACTGACAGTGTGAACACAAAAGGAAACTGAGTCCCTATTCTGTTGGTTCACCTTTGGGTCCACTTTAAGAGGACTGAGTCCGGTTTGTTTCAAAACGACTACATGTGAAAAACACCCCCCCCCCCCCCCGCCAATCCTCCCAGCCCCGCTGACCCTCCTCTCACCTGTTCCTCCTCTGACCGGTAGAGGTCGCAGCCTAGCAGCCGCTGTGGCCGGGTAACTCATGGATGTATCCGAGCGCTCCCACATGACAAAGCTACAGCGCGTCTGGAAACCAGGAACGGAGCACGGACGTCTTTCTTTTTTTTTATGGTGACGGGAGAGAGAAACCGTCGACAAGATCCATTTTGCATCTTTTACCTGCAGCTCGGCTCGGCTCGGCTCGCTTACTAACAACTTCAGTGAGCGGTTTTTTAATTTCTTGTGATCAGAGAGGCGGGCAGCTTCCCTCTGTTTCTCCAAGTGAACTTTATAGGGATGTTATATGAGAGCATCACCGCGCTGAATGCCCAGATAGTGCTGAAGTAAAGTGTAGGACGGATGTGGAGAGACTCCTCTCCTTCTTCTTCCAACACTACTTTTTGTTCGGTTTAATACACAGGAGGAAAAAGAGAGGGAGTGTGTGCAGGAGAGCGACACAGACAGAGAGAGAGAGAGTGAGAGAGAGAGAGAGAGAGAGAGAGAGAGAGAGAGAGAGAAGTCGCACAGGTTTTTTGGAGCTACGCTTTCATGCCGTCAGTCTTGCGGACTCTGAGATGGACGTCAGATTTTATCCAGCTCCCCCTTCAAGCGTGGGTTCATGTACGTTACCGACTGACTCCGGTTTGGACTATTACCACTCCAACAAGGTAACAATTATCTCCACTTTACGGGCTTTATAGTCTGCAGCACTGGTGTGTTGCACACACACATGGGGCCATGTATATGACCGGGCGCAATGTGTAGGAAGAGCATTAGTGGCGAGGGCTGCACTTTTAGCTCCCTCGGGATGAATTAAGCTTGACGTCAACTTTGTTGTGTATCTGATGTGCAGTTCAACTCTGCACAAGAGCACGCGTGACACCTGTTCTGAGCTCGTGCACGCCTGTTTTTTTTCCTTTAATTGCAATCTGCTTATTTGTTCATGTGGATAAACTGTGGGTGCGTTGGATACTGTAGCTGTCCTGTGAGTTGGAGCGCACCTCCTGCTCCAGCTCCAGCGCACTGCTCACAAATTAAATATGTGCCTTTTTTTCTGTCCTTTTAAAACTGAATGCAAACCTGCGAAATGTTCCCTGTGTCTTTTAAATAATGCCGACCCAACTGCGGAAACACGCTATCTTATCTGCTCCGCACAGGTCCCCACATGGGGCAGTGCACAATTAGTCCAATAAACAACTATCAAGATTGCGTCTAAATGTGATAGTGACAGCACGTTATGGATCGGTGTAAGGTGGCCTATATGTTGTGCAGCTTGATCAGTGTGCATATTAAATTGCATTTATCTGGATAAAAGTGTTGCCATAGTCGCATTTTAGTGAACACCTTTTTGCGCATATAACCAGTGCGCACTCAGTAACTTTTTTGGAATTAATTACCAATCAGCAACCTTTAAAGAAAGCCACGATGTTGTTTGAAAGTCTAAAGCATTAAATACTGGAATTTATTTACCAGTTCTGGTGTTTATATGAACATGCTCATGCGTTTTTACGCACGGAATTGTACCCAGTATTATTACAGCGTCATGTTTTTACTGGTAGATTGATGTGGGAATAGGTGCCATTAAATATTGATCACTGACAAGCTTTAATTTAAAGGAAAGTGGCGCAAAATCAGTTTGCATCAGACGTTTTTGGATGGCTAAATACTGTCATGTTTGCTGAATTGTGCAGTTATTGATATTGTGCTGAATGTCATGGGGCCTACTGTAAAGAGACTTTTCCACTGCTCCGCTCTCTCCATGTGCTGCTGGCTATCTGCCTTACTGATAAAAAGGTTTTGCATTTAGACAAATGTACGAGACTGCCACATAGTCCAAGATTACAAGTCACAAGCAACAAGGCTAGTTTTTTCTTTTGTTAATGTGGTCAGGGTAAAACTTGTGTAAACATTTGGCAGAGCTTGAAGAAGGCATTATACCCGCAGCCATTCAGATAGGTCTGCTTGCCTTTGCAGCTGGAAGGAAGCCAGCAGGCAGTTAACATTTGCTGATGACAAAGTGAAACATTATAGCACGGTACAATATTTGAATTGTTAATCTCCCCTGTCCATACACACGGTCACCTGCATGTACACATGGACAACACACACAGACACTCACACTCACTTGCAGAGGGGTTTGAGTTACGATACATGAGACTACAGTCATTCTTCAGCCACTAACCTACAGTGCAAACATCAGCCCTGTAACTCCAACAGGGCCCAGGGCTGTATTTAAGCATATACCGTACCTTCAATTAGCCTGTTAATAAAGTTAGGGCTGGCTAAAGGGTTGGGTATGGCACACACACATATGTGCATACACACAGTAGCTGCTGCGGATGTATATTTAAGATCACAATGAGACCTGGCTCTCAGGTCTTGTAGCGTTAACACAATGAACTTCACTAGCTGTCATGATTCAGCGAGCGTAGGGGTTGCTGGCCTGCTACGAAGCAGGTTTGGGTTTCAAGGGCAGAATCGTATAACATTGTCATTACTAAAGTAACAGCTGTGACTAAGATGTAAAGTGACACATTATCTGCGCCGCGCCGCCGCTACTACACATAACTGTTGAATAATGATACAGGAGCTTCATGTGACGTTCTGGCGATAGTTCATCCTTTATGGCAGGATGGAGCTGACCCCCTGGAGTAGCTCTGTGTGAGCAGGTGTTAGCTGGGAAGCTTGCAATCATGATTCAGAAATCTCTATTTCTTGCATTGCACAGCTATGTCGGAGTCACTGCACGCATGGTTTTAATGTTTCTTGGCAGAATGTTTAACAGGAAATTGAAAAGTTGATTGTAAGTGACAGATTTTAGCATTTTTTGAGGCTCAAAAGTCTTAAACCCTCCGAGTGAGGCCTCCAGCAGAAGGTGCTGATTCAACATCATTTACACTTAAAACAGTGAGAATATATATATATATATATATATATATATATATATATATATGTGGCTTGTGTGAAACTCACTAGTGTCATTGTGCATTACTGTACAGTATCATACACAGCAACCAGGAAGTGAGCATAATGCTTAGTGGGACAGTCCGTATATAAAAGGCCAGCCCTTCCTGTTCTAGCGGTGTAAAGTCAGACACATCTATTTCTGACAGTGACTAGGCTCTGTGAGAATGACTTTGTGTATGTGTGTGTGTTTGTGTGTGTGTGTGTGTGTGTGCATATAGAGTGGCTGCTACCTTAGTGGCAGCTAATGGGGATCCACATAGAGGCTGAGTAGAATACCTGAAGGGGTTAATAACTGAGGAACGTAAAGAATGTGTAAGCTGAAACTGATTCGAAGTGATCGTCCACATTCAGCGTGATGATTGATTGATGGCTGCCAGGAATATGGATCGCGCTGACAGGATGCGTCAATACCACCAATCCATGAATGCACTTGACCTTTGAGTTTTAGGCAGTGGTTTTCCCACAATTACACAGGAATCGTCAACAAAACACGGCGTGAATCAGAAGACGTCTAACGTGCTTTATGCTTTGATTTCAAACCCAAATGAGGAGATTATGTAAGACAAAAGCCATTGTGCCTTTCAACATTTCATTGTAAATTCCTTGATAAAACAACCTGTGCATCCACATTTCGGAACAATGCAAAGAACAACACATGAGAGAAGCATCGATTTGTTGTTTTTTCATTTTTTTGTTTGCTATGAACCCCACGGCTCTGTTGCTCTTCTCAACTCCATCCAACTTGCATTGTCCTGCACTTGCACAATCACCGTGAGTCATCTTTACTTTTTTTTTTTTTTTTTCGCCCAAGATTTCTCCTAATCTTTTTGAAGCCTCTCTGTATCTTTCCTCGCTGAGTGGGAGGCTTGTTTGTTCAGCGTACACTCAGCTGTGTATACCAGCGCTGAAGGCCACTTCTTCGCAAATGCCTGTTTTAGCGAGAGACTATTTGTCAAATGCATTATGACTTGTGCATACCCCCAGGCAGAATCACTCCGGTGAAATGAAGTTGGATAGATTACTGTAGCTGTTCCACTTTCTCCTCATCCCTCTTCCCTCTAACAACACGGTGCCCAAGAGAGAGGCTCTCAAGTAATTATACTGTAGGTATTCTGTAGCTTTATAATCCAATGGTTTGCAGATGTTATTCTTTACATAGTTGCAGCCTGTTCCAAGTTACTGTACGTTATTTATATATGCTGAGGCCATTTTCACCGCAGTGCGGAGCAAACACTCTATTGATGCACAGTTTGTGCAGCACAAGAAGTGATATCTCAATCAATGCATTACTGTGTTTGACTGTATGCGTGCGCGGTGCATACCTAATTGCTATCACACCTTGAGGCGAGATGTATGAAGCATGTTTAACAAGATAACCGTCCTCATTTGTACATTGATCCGCGTTTTCCCACGTGTTACACTTTGTAATGCCTCATTGTACATCTTCATGCGAGTGCGAGTAACAAGCAGCTGACATTTGTCCACCTAAAGAGCAATGAGGCCAGCTTTTTGCCGAGCACGTACCAACCCCCTTTTCAAGTGGTCCGCTCCATTTCCACCGCTATCCAAATCACTGTATTAGTCATGGGATACTTCAAAGTATGGACAGGCGAAAATATTTTCCGTGTTGAATTCTCAGAATGTGTTTTTTTTTTTTTTTTCTCTCCCCATCTCTTCAAAACATGACCGTAATAGAAACAGGAAAAAAAAAAAAAAGAAGAGAAAAAGTAAAGAGTTATTCCAGCAGTACCTCATTCTGTACACAGAGAAAAGTTAATTACATGGAGGCAAGCATTCTTGGGTCGACAAGCGTGGACTTGGGGTTTTTCATTGTGCCCATTCATAACATTCTGCTGACTGGCCAGTCCGACTTGCAATATCCCGACCGTTCTCACTGGGAAAATGTTAACCCATGCGTGGCTCTAATGCACACCAGAGGGGGAAAACGCAGGCTAAAGCTGCTGGAACTGGGAATACTCAAAGTGGCCAGTTTATTGTTCTAATGCAGTTCCAGCCAGTTTAACTCAGAGCAAATAGCAGATAACATAAAATGGAGTCGTGGAATGAACACTATTATTTATTTTTTGTGTGTAAAAAAACCTTTACTTTGTGAAGTTTTTTTGTGTCAAACCACTTCCTGGCACTATTCATAATCAAGTCTTTCTGTCTCCCCCCCTCTCTGTGTCTAACTTCTTCTCTCATTTACCTTCCCAGCAGCAATGTCAAAAGGTTATGGAGGGAAGCCGGATCGCCTGGGGCTGATTGTGTCTTTGAGTTAATGATAAGTAGCTACAGTGTTATTCTCTGGAGCAGTCGGGCTTAGATTGTGCTCTGCGCGCAGACTATTACAGTAGGGGAGGAGTGCACTATTTACGACTTTCTGTTTTTTGATCACTTGTTTAAAAACCACAAGACAGCAGAGTACAGTGTGGGTGCATTTTTTTTTTAATAGAATCAGATGGATAAAATGTGGATGGCTGCACAGCGCACACCTCCCTTGTAATCTGTTTATGTTTATTCACCTGTGTTACAACATAGGAGAAATCCCCACATAGGTGCCACCACATCAATGACACTGTAGTTTCTATTCTGCAGCTACACCTGCGTAGGATTTCCTGGGGTATTTGAGGACGACAATCGACTGTTTAGAGAAGAGGCGAGAGGATACGGTAGTGTCCACAACAGGGATTTACCACCCTGGACTTCAGTTTAACCTACAGAATGGTGAAGGTGACAAAGCCTCAACCAGACTCCGCAGCACTCCCGTTGCTCGGCTCTGTACTTTATAATCTCGACCAGACATGACTCAGAGCTACTAGAGGTGTTAAGAGGGTCATAAGTCATGTATGGCTGAAAATAGATAGTATAGTTTATCCTGCCTGGTTAGCTACTTAATCACCTAGGTCCATAGAAACAGGCTATTTATGTCGATGATTGATTGTATTAGCTGCCAAGTATTCAGTCATGACAGTGCATTTTTAAAAACTCTCCCCCGATGTACTTTTGTGATATACTACCGCTATCCAAATCATTTCTGTGCAGCTATCACATCGTAATCTATCAGCCACAGAGCCGGTTTATTATAAGAAACCACCAGACTGCTTTTGGGGCGAGACTGATAGGAGTAGTTTTCAGGCTCGGTGACACGCCTGGCAAACTGTAACGCAGTGCGAAACACAGCCACATCACAGGGTGTCAAAGTAATTTCAGTTTTGACGTCGGACGGGAATCGAAGCGACTGGCGCACCTCATTAAATCGCATTAACCCTAATTATCGTGGCTGCCCCTTGAAACCCAAATACTACAGTCAGGCTTGACTCCCGGCTCCTCGGCTGCACGTCGGGTGTGCGTTTCAGCCCCTCGACTTGTGTAAAGGAGTCCAATGTGCCAAACTGTCTTCACCTCAGAAGGCCACTGGTTCCTCGGAAGCAATAGCCCAGCCTGTCTGTCTCGCCCCCCACCCTACCCCTCCACCCCCCACCCTCCACCACCACCACCCAGTTTCCTTGTGCTGTTTTATATTCAGTTCTTGATTGGTTGGGGGATGGGGTGGTGGAGTAGCATTTGAGAGGTTAGCTGGTTTGTGCACGAAGGGGGGGGAGTAGATTTGGGATGTGTGTGTGTGTGTGTAAAGAGAGAAAGGGCTGTAGATGGAGTGAAAATGGAGAGAGATTTTTCGGGGTGCTTTATTTTTCAGCTCGCCCTTGAGTCTGTAATGTCATTCAACGATGTGGAAACCAAAATGAGCCTTGCCACCAGATGTGTTCCAGTCCAGATAGCGACTTGAAAGACAGACGTTTATTGTTTTAGTGCATTTGGTGTGGTTCAAACCCAAACTGCATGAAATGCTGATTGATGGATTTCACTAATGAATGTGTGTGTGTGTGTGTGTGTGTGTGTGTGTGTGTGTGTGTGTGTGTGTGTGTGTGTGTGAGAGAGAGAGAGAGAGAGAGAGAGAGAGAGAGAGAGAGAGAAGGAGAGAGACATCTGCTTCGTGTGATTTATTTAACCATTTCTGTGCTCTGCTCGGCGCTCTGCACGCTGATGAGGAGGGAAACGGGGTGTATTTCACTGTGCTACAGTAGCATTTCAAAGCACATTCATTTTCTTTCTATCGGCGCACAAATAGGAAATAATACAACCCTTTCAGTAATGTTTCCCTTTGATATCTATAGAACGCGGCCTTGATATGTCTGTAAAGTATAAGGACTGAAAAAAAAAATACAGTGTAGCAGACGTCAACAGAGATAAGTATGGTAAATATACTAAATCAGTTGCATAGCTGGCTCTGTTTTTATTATTTTAACAATAAGCCAAAGTCAATATAACTACTCCAACTGCTGTGACCTTCTGTTATGTAACTGTATATCTTTTGGTTCACCAAGGGCAACAGCCAAACTTATTGTTGATGCTGACATTTAGCATCATTCACATGCATGCGGTTTAGACTGTGGGTCAGGAAGTGCGCAGCTCGGTCGTCTTTGCAACAGTTTCAGCATCCCTGCTGTGAACCGCGTGTCCTTAATTACCATACACTAACAATTTTGGTGTTCCTATTGTTTTACGGTTAAGGTGTTGGCAACAGCCAGAGCGGATGCAACAAACACAAAACATTTTCAGTGTGTCGAAACGCAGCAATTCCCCAAGCAAGAAAGCTGATCTTCATTAGGATAATTGCTTCATTTCATTCATAAACAAATAGACCACAAAGTGATTATTCTAGATGCTGGAGATTATGAGCGCAGTTATTGGCCTTGGCAGATTTGTGTAAAGCAGGCTTTGGTACATAAATTAGCGTAATCATTGTATGAGAAAACCGTATCAACGTTTCACATAAGCACAGACGGAGCTCATCATGTCTGACTTTCACACTCGCTGCTCGGCAAAGATCTCACAGTTCACCCAACAATTTGTTTTTTTATTTCACGTCTCTGGGAATGGTGCATTACAGCCTATGTTCTGATGCTTTCATGATATTTTGTTAAAGTTAAGGCTCTACGTGAAAAGGTATGAGACTGTCGGTTGGTCTATTAGCAGGAAATGAAACACTAAGGAGAGGAAGGAGTGAAGGAAAGGGGGGGTGAGGGGAAGTTTTGGGCATGTTGACAGATCAGAGTGGGGACGTTTTGACAAGTTGTGGACTTGGAAGATAAGATCTACCTTGGATCGCAGGATTGGGAGGGACAGAGTTTCAATCACCCTTATAGGGGACTTATGCTTTTATTTACTTGTTTTTATGTCATATATATAATGTTGCAATGTCAGATATTCATATTAAAGATTGAAGTAAATTAAATAAAGCACTTAGAGCGACGTCAGGCTTCAGATTGTTTTAACTCACTCTGTTTTAAGGCTGTACATGACTCAGAATTATGTGAATGGAATCGGATTTGGCAGTTCAATGTGAATATTCGACTTTTCATTCCCTTTTTTTCTGTATGCAGTTTAAGAGTTTGAACAGGGTTTGGGCAGGGGGACAGCAACGTTCATTTAATATAGTGAGTAGTGAGTAAGTGAAATTAGCCCACATTATTTACCTATGCTGGGTATCAAACAAAAGACAGAGACTGTATCCTATAGCTACGTTTGGGCACCGAAACATCGTCAGGAGTACACTGATCGAGGCAAAAATACAAAGTGACTACTCAACTTGAAGGAATCTCAGTCCTACCTTGGCTACAGGCTGACATCACCTTGTGACAGATTTCTTCATATGGTCGTCTGCTCCAGGCACGCCGCTGCAAGTGTTTACATTACATAGCCCAGTGATTCCCAACTGGTCCAGCCACAGGGTCCAGACTCCTCCTTAGTCATTAGTTAAAGGTCCACAAAGTTTAATATAACCTGCGTTTGTCCATGTCGGCAAGCTAGTTTGCAGAATCTGTTAAGTAGCTGTCTGTTATTCACTCGCTCTACAACAGGAAATGACACTTTAAACATAAAACCTTGTGTCTTAAATTCATTGTACTTCAAAAATAATTTATTTATTTATTTATTTTTTTTACAAATATGACACGTTCCTGAGTCACTTGTGGTTCATTCAAAATGGACCCACGACCCACCAGTTGGGAGCCACTGACGTAGCCTACACTGCTACATGTAGCTACAGGCCAACACCAGGGAAACATGTAATCTTGGTTGCTGATGTTTCTAATTTCTCCTGATTTCAGTTTATATCCCTGCTGGAACCTCTCTGGTTGTGTAGATTTTGGTTTAGCGGCTTTTATTGGTGATTTTTCACAGTAGAAAGTGACACTATACTCTGTGGCAGAGCTTCTCTGGTTGCATAATGGTGCAGAGGTGCCCTCATAAATGCTGACCAATCGGAGCAGAGTGGGCTCTCTCAGGAGGGGATCTTAAGGAGACAGGCGCTAAAATGGAGCGTTTGACACAGAGGGTGAATACAGGTGTTCCAGCACAGACAGTATGAGGAAAATAAAGTGTTTTTTCGACCATCAAAGCTTCTTAACATGCTTTTCATAGAAACCCAGAATACAAATATGAACTTGAAAATGAGCATAATAGATCCTCTTTAAGTAAGTCTCAAGGCACCAAATCACCTGTCAGAATGTCTGATTGGAAATTTTGTGGGACATGTCTTTCATCACTCCCACTGTTGACTCAGTCGTTGTTGTATGGAAGGTTTGTCGCAATAAATGGTGGACTGACAGCTGATCCAGTCACAGGTTATAAAGTTTTAGATTAAATGAGAAGCGCCGGGATTTGCCTGTCAGAGTTGCAACATGGCGTGCGGTTTATTTGCTGGCATTTCAATCCCCTGGCTCCACTACTGATGGGCGTTTCCTCAGAGAAGGTCAGCAATGATGATCCAACTGATTCTGTAGGATAAATGTATAGAAATACTGATAAACATAGCGACCGCAGCGTCGAAGAATGCAGCTGTCGGGGGTGCATTAAGAGGGGTTCGCAACATGGGCAAACATGAACAGTTGTCTTAGCTTCCTGAGGCATGTCCTGTGCAAACAGAACTGGAGATGGCTGGTTCAAGCTCACACTCAGAGACCAACGGGCCCACTGAGTACACTCAGAGACATGCACTCTCTCACAAGTAGACACACACACTCGTACATGCAGATGCAAGCATGTCCGCACTTGCATAGCATGAATAAACACAAGCGAACACGTGTGAGCGCACAGACCACAGAAATGCTATCGGCCTGACGCGCTGCTGTAGTGATTACTTTACTTTGTAGTATAAATGTTTTAGTATTAGCAGTGCAACACATTTAATAAACTGTGAGTGTGATCGTATCACTGGTTAGAAAGTGTGTATTAGTTTTATTTCTGAAACTTTTCAGGGTTCACACATCCAGTTGTTTCCTTCCTTAATTATCACGCTGACTTTAAAAGCTTAGCTCTAGACACAAGAAAAAAAAATGTCACGTGTGAATAACCTCATCGCAGGGTGACATTATTAACGATGAAGCCTAGCTAATTGTAGGCACTGAAAATACCCTGTTTCTAAAATAAAAACTTCTGAAACTTGTGCCACTTGGGATGCATGAAATGTCAATAGATCATGGTTGAGTCACTTCAGAATTGCACAGGAAGTTAGTTAGCCTGGTAGGCCACTGAGGATTGGTCCTCTGCCGTGTGCCGTTTGTCTCTGAGCTGCTCTGAGCCAAGTGTGTGTGTGCATATGTGTGTGTGTGTGTGTGTATGTGTGTGTGTGTGACTCCCCTCCCTATCACTTCAAACCCACAGTCCCCCCAGGCCCCTTTTTTTGCCTCAGTCTAGTAAACCACCTCTGGCACTTTTGGGCTTTTGTTCATAATATTTTCATTGTAGCTTTGCTTTGCTTTCCAGGAATTCCATTCGCTGTGTGTTGATAGTCAGTTTTTGCGTCCCCAAGATAACAGCGTCAAATAAGAGCACTTAATCTTATAGAAGCTGCACCCTGTACTTAAATGTAGATGCAATTGCGTTGCTGTTCTTCTTTGCCTGTCAGTGCTGAATCTAGCTTGGCGGCGTCGTCCTACAACTTCTCTTCACGTCAACACAAACTGTGTATTAATATTGCTGTTAGCTTTTACGGAACCGTGACTTTTGTACCCTCTGTATGTTGCTTACGGATCTACAGTATCTGCTTCAGGTCTGTTTTAGGCCCCTGTACGTTGATTGGTATGTGATGTGTTGGTGCAGCTGAAAGCGAGTGTGTTCATTGTGCAAACACAGCATTGCTGGCACTCCTGGTTTCACTTAATCTTTGACACAAAGGCACTGGCATGTGGCTGGGCTCTCAGACAGATTCAGTGACAGAGGGGGAAAGAGAGAGGCAGAGGTGTGGGTATGTATACATAAATAGCGGGATAATTGCTTAAAAGATCTCACATTTTAAAGCATTTATTTATTTTTCCTCTTTTTATTCCATCTAGACAGGAAGATTACCTTTTTTTTTTTGTAGGCGTTGAACATCACAGTCAGTTATTAGGATTTCCTGAAGCAAACATCGTGTGACTGATACCGTGCCGGTACTTTGGTCACCTCAGGACCTCATTCTGGGTTGGAGTGTACGCAGAAGTCCACGCTACTGCCATTCTTGATGGATGATTTATTTGCCTGCCATCCTATAATTACCCACGGGGTAGATGGGAGGACCTTTCTGAGATTATAGTTTGTCTTTGCAGTAAAAAAAAAAAAAAAGCCTGAGACACTTTAAACGGTTTGGCAGTAAGCTCTTTTAAAAGGATCTTTTGATGTTTTATCAAGCACTGAAACGCTAATTGAAAATGTATTCATCATCTCTGCAGTGATGGAAATGGCGGAGCAAATTGTAAGAAACATTTCAAAATGCAAAACATTTATTTATTTCCAAAATGCCATGTTATCCGGAGCTGTGTTCTTAATTACCGCAGTTCGGCTTGTTTGTACTGAAACGTTACCTCTTGGCACCGGAGACTGTTGTTTGTAAAGTTTTGATATCTTTCAGATGCAGAGGCAGTGCATTCAGATATGTATCGAATGAATATTTTCACATCAAAAGAATTGTTTCTGTGTTTTTTGTTTTTGGACGTGGCTCGAGGCTAGAAGAATGAATCCAAAATGAAAAGCGGTGACCTCTCATCAGACTTTGACAGGATTCTGCCGACACTAGTCACGGGTAATCACCAGCTTCTTGGCAGGAGGAAGGCGTCAGTTCTTTTCTAGATACACACCACCTAATATTCTTTTAATTGACTTCAGAGAAACTGTATCAAGACGTGCTGATGAAGTTACAAATTGGCTAAAGCTGCTCACTCTGAGAGAGCCAGATCTTCTTGTTCCTTCAGGTTTGGTTTGTTGTACTTTCTGCAGCCCCGCACAATGACGAGGGTGGAAGAGTGGAAGATTTCAATTACTCCGGGAAAGTCAAGGAGGTTGTTGAAGTTTGAGAAATACAACACGGGCTGGTTGCTATGTGGAGATTGCGCCCATTTGGAATGTAATTAAATTGGTTTGGCTGCTTGCCAGTGAAAAAATGCATTCCTTTTTTCTCATCTCAAATGAAAATGTATAGAGTGTTTTGCTGAAAAATACCTGGAGGGAACAGTAGGCTGTTGAATATTTGTAATACAGCTTGCACTGTGCAGTTGAAATGAGTTTTGAGATGAGTTATCCATTGTGGTTTCCCCTTTGACATTTCAAAGGTATGCAGCTTTTGAACCATGGATTTACTGTAATCTATTTTTTTTCTATTATTGATGTGTGGTTGAGTTATAAACTGTAAATTGGCTTCTCCGCCATTTCACTGGCTGTGCCATATCAGAAACCACGAGGCCACGGTGCAGAGACAGACTTTGTAATAATGTTTATATATAGTCACATGTAAACCCCAGTTGTTGGTCTCAGGCTACATATAAAACTGTACAAGACCGCTGTTTACCATATAGAGTGTGTGAATCTTTCACCAGCTCCTCAACAGCACAAAGTAACCAATGCATACTGAGACAAGTAACACACTTTACCTACCACTCTAATTTGAAAGTAATGGCCCTCTGAATTATACAGGAAGACAGACACAAGACAATAAACATTAGAAGGTGGAGGTCTCATTGAGGCTGCTGCACAAAGTGCAGACAAAGATTTAAATCTAATGTGGTAACTTTAACTCTGCAAATGTCTTTTTTCGTACACTTAGGATTTTAAAGGCACAGTTCACCTCAGAAATACGTATTTTCGCTTTTACCTATAGTGCTATTTATCAGTCTAGATTGTTTTGGTGTGAGTTTCTGATTGTTGGAGATGTTGGCCATCTGTTTTTTCTTGAATATAACTGACCAAGATGGCACACGAGATGATAATTCGCAACCTTCTTGTGAGCAGTTTCATGTAGGAACTATCTTCTTGCTGCCGAACTACACCCTCCAATCGTATCACTGCACAGAAGGAAGTGTGCATCTACTCATGAATGAGAGGCATTAAATGTTAATGGTATCGTCCTTGGCTGGGCTGTAACGTTAGTGATGCACACGTCCTTCTGCACAGTGTCTCATGCAGGAACTATTTTCTGTCTACCGAACTGCACCAGCCAACTGTATCACCGTGGAGAAGGAATCGTGCATCTACTACTAGCTCACCTTGCATCACTGAGCTAGCTAATGTCAAAGCTCGGCCGAGGAGGACGCTATTAATGTTTGCATCTCGCGCCGTCACGAGCACTAGCCTCTCATCCAAAAGTAGATGCATGCTTCCTTCTGCGACGTGATACAGTTGGCAGGTGTAGTTTGGTAGAAAAAAAAAAAAGGTTCCTGCATGAAACACTGCGCAGAAGGAGGCATGCATCTACTGCTAGCTCACCCTGCACCACTGAGCTAGCTAATGTTAAAGCTTAGCCGAGGAAGACGCCATTAATGTTTGCATCTCACGCTGTCACAAGCATGAACCTCTCGTCCAAAAATAGATGCACACTTCCTATTGCGAGGTGACATGGTTGACAGGTGTAGTTCGGTAGAAAGAAAATATTTCCTGCATGAAACGCTGCGCAGAAGGAAGCTGTGCATCTACTGCTGGCTCACCCTCAACCAAAGAGTAAACCTTACCATCTAGTGCCTCTTGTCAATGATTAGATGCACACTTTTTTTTGTGCCGTGGTGGGTGTAGTTTGGTAGAAAGAAAATAGTTCCTACCTGTAACTGCTCACAACAAGGTCTGCGGATTATCTTGCGTAACTAGGTCATGAGTTCTGAAAAGAGACATTGCTGTTGAAATTTTCCAAACAGACTTTTTTGTGGTTTGAGCACAACAAGCTGAGTGCCATCTAGTTTCATTATATTTAAGAGAAGGCAGACATCTCTGATACAGCTGATAGCTCCAACACTCAACAACTCACACCAAATCAATCTAGACTGATAAACAGCACTACAGATAAGAAGAAAAATATGCATCGTTGATTTTGGGGTGTATTGTCCCTTTAAGAAGGAATCAGCCTACAGTTTAGTTGACATTAGATATCTGTTATGCGGTAGATAAAACTGTTGCAGGCCTGAAAAAGTCAGCGTTTTAACAAAGAAATGAATTATCATCCAAAATGACTAATAGATGAAAAGATAGTGTAAGGAAAAACCGACCGTGTTATCACTTCCTTCCGTTTAGCTGTGTAAAGACCAACAGTAATTGACATTTGAGGTTGTTTTGGCACTCACCAAGTACAAAGTGATCTTCCTCTTCTTCGAATGACCTCAGAGAAGTATGAACCACAAAAGGGAAAACAAATGTTCTCAGATTTGTGTTAGAGATTTTTTTTTCACCACTGTACTGTTTGCATTCAACAGAACTTCCATGGTTTCATTTCGAGCAGTTTTTTTAAGGCTGAATAATAACAGCAATTTCTGACCAGTCACAACAGTGTGAAAACGCCCCGACAATTGTATTTCGAGGGAAATGGAGAGAGAGAGAAGAGGAAAGAGGAACCAGCAGATAAATTCAGAACCATAAATGTGAGCTGTTAGGTTGTTGTGTGTTTGTTGTGGAGTATTATATATATATATATATATATATATATATATATAAAAATAAAAAAAAATCCAGCTGCCTCTGATCCACTGCTTCCTGATCTGCAAATGGATCGAGCTGCCCAGCCGAGCCGTTCTTACAAAATCAGCCTGGCATGGCGTTATAATAGCTTTTCCTTGTACGTGTCCTGTCAAATCAACTTAGCCTCTTCGGGTGCTATTTTAGTGTTAGTCACACAGTCGATAGAGGAAACTACAAGTCCTGTATGTCGCCTCTCGTCCCCAGAGAGCACAAGGGAATATACTTGTATGTCCAACGCTGTAATGCTTTCATTACACCCATGACACTTTTGGAAAGCGTACTTTGAAACCAGATCCACGGGGCGAAGGAGAGAGGTGTTGAGATGATGAGCTAATTAGCGAGGCCTAACATTATCCTGCTAATGGCTGTTTGCGGGTTTGCGGCTGCTGCAGGATGCGCGTGCGCGCGCTCACGCTGCACGGTTGATTTTCAGTCGGAGGCTTAATCCAAACATGCACATGACAAAGCCTGCTAAGTGAATCAAAAAGCTGTGTATCAGTGGAAACAAGGCTCCTCAGTCTCCTCAATGGAGCTGCGAAGATAGAGCGGACGGGCACAGACGCATGCCAATTCACCTTCAGGGCATTGATTGTGTGCCATAATGCTTTCATGTGCCTCTCCTGCCTATGTCGAATGTAAAATCATATCTCAATAAGGCGTAGGATTTTTTTATGTTGTCTTCTGTGTGTGTGCCTTGCCAGATACTTTGATGTGAAAAGATGTGAGTATGTGTGTGTGTGAACCTCGACGTAGGGATACGCTGTTAAGCTGTAAAATGATGTAGGTTTCTACTACTACAGCCCTGTACTTGTGCAAGGAACTAGAAAACAAACATCCGACAGAGAGGAAGAAGAGATGGAGAGATAGAGCTTTATCTGGCAGACACTGAGAAAGGCCCGATGAGCAATTCTGCAAACTTGAAAAAAAAAAAAAAAAAATTAAAAGAATAGATGTATACCAAGCGTTAGCACTGACACATGCACACAAACCAAAGCAGGAGTCCTCTCTTCAGGCGAGCACGTGCTGACAGGACACCACTCTCGCTTTCACTTGTGCTCATGCACCTGCTCGCACTCACTGTTATTTTCATTACAGCGTCCAACATCAAACATTGGCGTTCCTACCACAGTGTGATCACACAGTAGTTTACAGCAAGTTCCTACAACTTAACGACACAGTAGGCTGTGTGTCAGTGCAGTTCAGAAGCAGCTGTGTGAGCGTTTTACAAGGGTTAAGTCATGGTCACGTGTAGACAAACTACAGCTGAAATCAACTAAAAAACAATCGCCAACAGTTTTGATGAATGATAGATTGAGTCACTTATCAAGCAAAAAACGTCAAACATTTGATGGTGTGAGCCTCTCAGATGTCTCAGTTTTATCCCATTAATTGAATATCTTTGGGTTTTGGACACAAAATAAACAATTTAAAGTGGTTTTGAATTGAAGTTTATCAATTAATAGAAAAAAGCCTTTTAAAAAAACCCCAATGGACTATGGGGCAGAGACAGGATGTAAACCATCCAACTATACTAGCAATGAGCAAGTACACCACAATCTGTGTCTGTATCTCTACTTGGAATGGGCGGAGTTTGAGGCAGAAGTGGATGTGGCTTAAACTGTGAATGGGTGGGACCAAACCAGAATGATTGAGCTTCAGATCATTTTTGATAACAAGAGTAGGGGATTAAACGCAACTACCCAGATGAGGACTTTCCTTTATCACCAGTACAGATACTGACTCATTTTACTCAGATGGCACTTGTAATTATGTGAAGTACATTATCTGTACCAGATACTCATTTCATCTGAGTACTTGGCTTGACCCTAGCACATACTGTGCGAGGTAGAAATGTGTCCTCCGGTAGAGATTTGACAACGCCGTTTCTACTGAGGGAGCTGTTTGGGGCAGGCTAGGTAGCAAATCAGGGCTGGATTCTCGCATGAGGAAGACTTAATTTTAAAATACAGAAACCTTAAACACTTGAAATTATTGTTCTCAGTAACATTAAAGCTTGCATTTCAAAAGACTTGTTGTTTTACTGTTCTGAGTAATTTGTTTTTAACTCAAGTGTTCTCTCAAGTGAGGCAGTTGTTTTTTGTTTGCAAGGAAGTTTCAAATAAAAGAAGAAAATAATTAACTGTAATGATGCATAGTATGGTTATTGTAAACCATTTTTTGAAGGCTCAGTGTATAAGATTTTGGGGGGATTTAGTGGCATCTATAGAGGATAGGATCGCAGATTGCTGAAGCTTCTCCTGGTAAGAATTCCTTCAGGAAGTTTTTACCGGGAGCTGAATTATCTGCAGAGGTTTCTTTGCCCTCCAGAACCAATGGACCAGGTGATGAAAACCTGTAAAAAAGATGAATAAAGCAATTTGACGTTACAAAGCAGTGTTTCTCTGATGCTGTTTGGCAAGATGGAGATAGCCCGCTAGCCTATGCTCGCCTTTCTTTTCTGATAGCTTAAGACGCAGATGCTCAGGAGGTTTTTACAGCAGGCTGAATTATCTGCAGAGGTCTTTCTCTCCAAAACAAACGGACCGGGGGGTCTCATTTTTAAAACAATATGTAGGATCCATGCTAAAAATGAACGTAGAGACAAAAGTTTAAAATGGCTACAATCAGGCTTCCACCTCACCAATTTTCCGTCGTCAAAATGTTCGTAAGCATGGGTCACAGTTTCTCCCATCAAGTCTGTTTTTATAGATCACAACTTCTGCGTCCTTCAGGTCTCGTTTTCTGTGTATGCAGTGTTTATAAATGAGACCCCAGGTGACTAAAACACACGCAAATACTAAATAAAGTAGCCTGACGTTAAAAACATAGTGTTTTTTGATGCTCTCGTCACAAAGGGGCTGCCAACTACAGGCGACGTGAAAATTTGAATGGCCCTGTCTAGAGGTAGTGTTTGGTTTGTCCATCCTGTTATATACAGCCCACCTTTATTTACACCCATCCTGTCCTCTTCCATCCCTCTTGATGTGAACGAGTTTTTTAAAAAGTGTTCGGACAAATGATCAGTCCAGTTTTTAGAGAGTTCACCTTCCAGCGTTCTGTCTGTGGAAGCACTGTGGTTTGGATCAAAAAGGTGTCTCTTGGAGTGTGAAGCAGCGTTGGGGGAAAAAAATATGCAAAGATGTAGATACGGAGAGGTAATCCATGAACCAGTGCTTGACCTTTCAGCAACACTTCCAGCTTTTCTCACATTACAATAACACTTCAGCTTTTCCCTTCACTTTAAAGGCACCGCGCTCCTTCTGCTGCGGGGTCAGGACTCGGTGTGTCAGCTTCAATCTGCGGTAACTCTCCAGCTCCGTTGTGCACTTTATGCATTCTTGACATCCCTTTACAATTAAATTAGATTTTCCGTAGTCATTCAGGCTTTGTTTAGCGTCTTCGGTAACTACTATCGCTAAGCCGCACAAACATACCCAGGCAACAAAGGAGCGCGAGGGGTAAGCAGGTTTCACGTACGACACAGAGGTGACGGATGAGCTAATTGGGGATTAACAGTTAATAACTGGAAGAGGTGAGACAAGTGCCGAGCCCCTCTCTGTGCCAACGTCTGCAGTGATATTTCTTTCTTCCTGGTTCTGCTCACCCTTGTTTCTCACCTGCCATGCTGTTATTTCTATCTCCCTGGATCCTCATCTTCTTGGTCTCACTCTGCTGGGTTTCTCTTCTCTCCTTTCTCTAACCCGCTTTTTATTCCTGCTCTCTCGGGCTGATTCTCATCAGCCTGTATTAGTTGCAAATGCAGAACTAAGTGGCTGTGACAACATTCTCAGATGCTCCAGCTGCCACAGATTTATTGAGTTATTAAAGTAATGTACTGTGATTAAAAATGCTAATTTTCCCTAAATCGTACGCCAGCTTACATCGTTTTTTTTCCCCTTTTTTTCAGAAGCTGATTTAATTACATGGAAAATGAAACAAGGGCCGATGATTCAATCTTTGCAGCCAATTGCCTCTCCACACAAAAATGAATTACCTCATGATACAGAATTATTGTTTGGGCTACAGGAAGAGAAATGACAGTGGGGTTTTTTTTTTTAGACTGAATAATCACAAGTGCACAAATGCTTTACATTTGAACCGTACATATATTAGGTTAGCTTCTGTTTTGTTTATATGTCACCTCAGCAGTCTTACCTCAGGGTGTGATCTGAAAGTGAGGCTCTGAATTGAGTTTCAAATAAACAGATCCCTTAAAATCCTCATCTTGCTGCTAAAGTAAGCCACTCAACACATGTAGGGTAGTTCCGGTTTTACATTTAAAGCATGGATTTTAAATAAAAGGAGAAAAAAGTTTCCCTTCCCAATATTATTATGAATTGTGTCCTCGTCTATTCTGAATAATTTCCTTTCCCCTGGGGGATTTTTCACTGTGCATTCCTTGGCTCATTTTGGCCCCTCATTATGCATTCATGTATTCGTTTATATAATGCGCAACACTGCGGCTTCATTGGACAAATCTGAGTCGTTCTGGACAGTATTGTGTATGATACATGAATGTTAACATTTCTTGTCTTTGAATTCTTTTTGCTTTACTTTCACTTGAAGCAGTCGGTTTCTCCTGCTGCTGTTATTTTTTGCAGAATATGCAAGGCCCTCTTTTGAACATCACTGGATTGAATCAGTGACTGAAAAAAAAAAAAGTAATTCTCATTTGAATAATGAGATAGAACTTTTTTTTTCTCCCCTTGATCACTTGATCTTTGCGGGGCACTTCTGCTGAGCAGCAGATAGCAGCGCCGCCGCACCGTTATTCCAGCCCCCTTCTAAAATCTCTGCAAGATTACCAGAACAGCCTCAGATATTGTTTGGATCCCTTCCAGATTTCTCAGTGTACTGTAACAGATCCGCACCAGTATCAGCACCACTTTACAGCCCTACCTCCTCCCTGAATAGGTCCTATAGGTGAGCGTGTGAAATATCCGTGACCATGTCAGATGTCTTCCCCCCTCCACTCTGGAAAGGATTGACTCATACGTGGAGTACAGCGGAGAGTGAGCGGCTCCGGCCTTCCAGATGTCCTAGACATAACAGAGGCTTGTCAGCTCTGTGGCTGGGCTCTAAATGGGTCACTCTCCTTGATATCACACAGCTCCTTCACAATGACCCCACTGTTCTCCTGATATTACAGCACACCAGGTGGCTCACTATGAAAGTCACAGCCAGACAAATGTGGGCTGCGTGTGTTTGCGAGTAGTCCGAAAAAACACATGAACATGCACGCATGCGACTGCGGAGTTTTTTAAAAAGGTATAGAAATGGTTTTAACGCACAGTCGAAAACACAGGCCGTCTAACAGAGCTTATAGAAAAAGCTCACTGCTCTGAAAATAAAAGTATTGGATTTTTCTTTCACTACACGATTTCAGGCATCACATGACGAAAACCTTTGATATGGGGAAAATGCATTTTTCATTGATCTGCTTTTCACCTCTTCCAGAGCAGTTTATGCATGGCTGTATGTAACATAACATGCTATAGGGAGCTCTGCAGAGAGGAGTAGGAGGGTAGTAACAAAAAAAAAAGAGAGAGAGAAAGAGAGAGGGAGAGGGGGCGGATGGATGGCAGTTCAGTGATTTCTGATTTATGGTTTGATTACAGTCTTTCCATCCTGCTGAAGACCGGCTGTATTTGCCTGCATCACGTGAACTTTTTCTCACATGGCCTAGTGGTGCAGCAAGCTCCAGCTCGTTCTGCTCCTCGTCAGAACGAAACACGCATTTTGCACATATACACACCAGTAGGCTGGCATTCAGGCACTCACACACACACACACACACACACACACACACACACACACACACACACACACACACACATATATGCACAAATACACACTGATTGAGAGATAAAATGGAGAATGGCTCTTTTAGTCAGCTGAGCAGTCTCCCCTCCAGCAGCCTGGCAACCATTCAATACCATTTACCTCCTACTGGGAAATAATATTGATATTCATAAATGTACCCAGTAAAGGGAAAAAAAGAAAGAGCGATACAATAGACAGTGTGATTCAAGCGCAGGTGTCTGCCTTCTTGGGTTCACAATATCGCACTCATCAGAATGAATATCAGCACATTTATTACTGCAAATATGAATGAGAAGAAAAAACTCTCTTTATTTGGAATGTCAATGCCACCTTTTTTTGTAAGAAAAGTAGCCATTATAATTTAGACATAGCAGCTTCTCTTTTTTCACCTGTAGCTGGCTGGATATTCTCTACTGAGAGCTGCATTCCATTAATAGTCTTGGAGTGATCAGACCTTGGTGAGAAAGAAACACAGTAGCGAAGCATGCTCCCTTTATGTGCCATTAGTGTTTTTAACCAGCATCGATCCACCTGCATTTAAACCATGTTGGTGTATGAATAGGATGAAAGCTGCAGTGAAAGAGCCAGTCAGTGATATCATGTCTCCCCAGGCTTTCATTAAACTGCCATTCACTCTCCTCCTCAGGCCTCCTTAGGCCTCTTACTTTGAATTCTCTAACTGCACATTCTGTACCAGGGACTCTCGGGCCTTGTGAGTGGAGTAGTACATTCGAGTTCAACTTGTCACTCAGGCTGGTTATGAAATGTTTCAGCAAAGTTGAGAACGAGAGTGTTCAAGCTGTCAAAATGAGACTGTCCTCCCACGCAAAAATGACACTACAAGTTGTTGGTATGAGCAGGTTATAAGGATCCATAGTTAGGTTTATTGTTAGGCGGCGACCTCAAGTGGCTGTTGCTGCTATGATGGGAGCATAGTTAGGTTAGGTAGGTGATGTGGGATGAAAAGCAACACAGTCCTCAGGCACACGGTTGGGGTGGGTGGATGGGTCAAACAAACACAGGACTTTGACCCAGGAGACCGCTGTTTGTGTTCTCTGCGAACAACCCAGTCTTACTCTGAAGTCATTGAAATCTGGCACCTGGGCAGTGACTTGCGTCATTTGACAATTCGTTGTCAGTTTATTTTGAAACAGACTGTATGTAAACGATAAATTTCTTGTAAACTTGAAACAGCGTCCTAGAACGTCAACCACCAACGCACCCAGGGCACCTTTCAAGTCGTATCTGGACGTGGAAAGTCCATGACTAAACACCGATATGTGTCGAGGTGGAATCAGAATGGACATGGACATATTTTAACTGATGTAGTACGTAACGTCCCGTTATCATCACGTCCTTGTGTTTCGTTGAGTACATAACGTGATGACGTGACATTATATACATATATCATGCTCTGTAGCGTACTTATTTTAACCTCTGTTGCTTAGGCCAGTGGTTCCCAACTGGTGGGTGGCGGCCCAAAAGTGGGTCGCAGGTCCATTTTGAATGGACCATAAGTGACTTGTGAACGTGTCAAGTGTGTAAGCCATGATATTACAACAACAAACACGCCAATATAGTTTTGCAGCTGACCACAATTTGCCTTTTGTTTTTGCATCTGATTGCAGGTATCCTCAATACTTATTCCATGAATGTGCAAAAAGCTGTGTGCTTGGCAGTGCAGCTAGGGTACATTTCACTGTTTGCGTGTGCATTGAGAATTACACAGGTTCTTTTTGTCTTGTTTGAGCAGGTGCAATCCTCTGGTGAACTCACCCCTGACCTTGCAGGAGCTGCTGTTAACTGGTGTTGGAATAAAATGAACAATTGTAACGTCTAGTGGGAGTCGGTGTTAGCTACAGTAGCCTAGCTTGGAAAAACGCCCACGCAGAGGCTCAAACAAGGACAAAAAAATCTTTCCTGTAAAATGGATAAAAGTGTAGGATAGCTGCAGAATCACAATGCTGTAGTTTATATTTCCTTATAAAAAAGTGAGGAGATTAAAATTTCAGTGTGACTTTTAGGTCAATCATTTTCAGATATTTTAAAGGGGCAGATCATGTTGAATTTTTGTCTTGATTTAAATTGTTGAAATCAACATATAAACTCCAGAAATAAAGAGCTTTATCTTCACTCTAAATTCTTTTAATTTGGAGCCTGAGACACCAAACTGCTTATGGGCTGGTGGATGAGCCTTCATTCGCTCCAGTCAGTTAATTTGGCAGCAAAGCACAGAGTGGACCTGATTGTTTCTGGCAGCACTCAAATAGATCTCAAATTAACACCTACTGAAAGCTGATGTTAAAAACCTGTGAACACAGACGAGAAAAAAAAGGCCGACCAGGATGACGGGTGAGCTCGCAGCCGCTTCAACATCGGCGGCCGGTACATTTGAATATGAACGGCCCCGACTCAAAGGTTATGACCCATAAAGAGGGGGAACGATTTGAGCGAAGCGTGCAGCAGAGAGAAATGTCAGAGTGAGAATGGCAGGAAATATGTTAGTGACAAGGAAAAAGCTGCCCCTGGTATTCTAGAGCCGATGAGTAAAAATAGGGCATTGGGCAAGAAGGCAGGAAACCAGCAGAGCGAGGCCTCTAGTAGGAATTTCTTCTGGGGAGGAGAGATAAGGGACTTAACTCCCTCCTGTCTGGGCCAGCCGACTTTAACATGCGACATGTGATCACTGATCACTTCTGTAGAGATGGACAGAGGAAGAGGAGATTGGAGAAATGAATAAATGATTTGAGCACTGAGTGGCGTGGGTGTCTGTGCAAGTGTGTGTGCGTGCATGCGTGCGTGCGTGCGTGTGTGTGCAGTTCAGTGTGGTTTCTGATGATCTGTCACTTATTGAGCATCGACAGGACTTTTTAATTAGGTCAAGACTTGTGATGGAAACCAAAGATCACACACACACACGCACACACACACACACACGGTCTCTCTCAGGCAAACACACATGTACCCACACTTTGCACACACACTTTGCACACACACACACACACACACACACACACACACACACACACACACACACACACACACACGGGTGTTGAGGTAATGGCTAAGGGGTGGAAAGTACCGTGTGTGAGAGTCTGAGGTTCCTCAGGTTAAAGAGTGGAAGTTAGACAATAAACAGTGGCCTTATCACACTCTGGGCAGAGCTTCCAACCTGATAGCCCAACATATCACTCTGACTATTAGAAACAAATGTGACCTCTACCACTTTCCTCGGCCCACTCACTCCCATGAATAAGCAATTTTGATAAAAAAGGACCCTCAGTGGCGAGTTTGTCTCGGTGTAAAGATTTCAGACTAAGCCTCAAGCCTGTGCTCCTTCCCCCGTCATTTTGCCACATCACACTCATCACGCCGCATTATTTGATTTGCCTGCAGTTACGTGACCTCGCCGAGACGAGATTTATTGGGATTTTTTTCGACAAATCAAATTTCCAGTCCTAGTGGAATGTGAGATCGATGCCCCAGAAGAGGCAAGACAACGAGATGATTATCATATCGTTGATTACAGTAATTTGTACGCGGGGTGGCGAGTGTGGAACTGATAGGGCGTTCACTGACACAACCAGTTGACAGGCTGACCACTTCTTATAAAACGTGGGTGGTTCAGGAGTTCCCGGTGTTGATCTCGCTCAGGGGACAGAGTCAGAACTTGCCAAACATCTACTCCACTGACTAAAAATAGTGAACAACAGCTTAACATTTACAACAACAATAAAGGTCGTTGACATTTATTAATTGTTTTTAAGTGTTTTATTCCTGTTCTGAGAGAAAGAAAAAAACAACCCTGGATCCAGATGATCAACTTTCCATTATTTATTTCCAAAATAGGAGCAGGCCTCATTCACTGAGAGTTCTAAGTTCTTTAAACTCACTGACGGCTTTTTTTTTTTGGCAAAGATTCTGACATTCACCGATGTTTTCTTATCTGGATTTGTTTTTATGGTGGATAACATATTTGTAAAAAAGAAAAAAATGCGTATTGCATTTTCTTCAATTCTACAGTTGTTTATGCAACCCTGCCATCTAATAATTAGTAATTGACTGCATTAGAAAATATCCCTGGAGGTTCAGGCAGCTGGGACAAAAAGTAACGAAGCATTCTGAGTTAGTTATTAATAACTTTCAGATAAATTGCGTGAAATAGTCCACCTTCCACCTTTTCTCCCCTCTTGCTGTCTCAAACATACACGTGCACACCTTGAAGAGTGCCATGACACCTGTCTCTGTCCTCTGTCTTCTGACAATTGTGTCACGTAATGCATAAAGTTTGCGTATGTTTAATGTGTTGTATTATTTTATACCCACTCTTGTCACTACTAAATATGACAGCTCTTTGGCATCACTTCCTGCAGATGCACCTCTACTTCAGAACTATTTAAGTGTTTTTTTTAATGAGGAAAAAATACATAGTGCTGCACTGGGTTAAGGTTCTGTGTAGTTAGTGGTAACACAAAAAAAAAAAAAAAAAAAAAAAAAGCAGCTCCTCAAGGACGGGGCAAAGAGTCATTTACAGATAAAAAACAACTGCCTAGCTTACTCAGTGTAAAAGTCCATTGTACAGGCAGGCAGTCCAAAAATGCATCCGAGGCAACATCATGTAGGGGTCATGTGACACAGGTGACACAATATATTGGTAAAGCCCTGCTAGATGAAAAACCACATTGACAGAAATTGCAAATGAAAATGACATAAATGTATACTTTAGATAACTGACATATTTAGTAACAAGAAAAATGGTTCAATGGCAACTTAACAAAAAGGAAACAGCAGTGAAATAAAATAAGTATTGTCATATATTGTGACAAACCTGCACATGAAGAGGCAGAAACTGAAAAATAAGACTGTTTTTTTTTTTTTTTTAATGTTTAGAGTCCAGTGCTCCTCCCTCTTTCACTTGGACCTTCTTGACTTAATTCTCGACTTTTCTTCTTCCTCCTCTTCTTTTTCTGTGTGTGTGCACATGGCCCTGCGGTTTCATGCCCTTTTATGGGGACTGCCGGGGTGTTTATGCTAATTAGGATCAACTGGCACATGCTTTCAACCTGACAAAGCTCAATGAGATTCATCTGTATTAGAAAACAGGGGCAGAGATCTATGCTGCAGGAGAACACGTCACGAATCTGACAGACTTTGATCAGGACCTTTCTTTCGGGAGATATTCGTGAATGAGGCCCAGTGTTTGCTATTTAAGTGGCACATAAAACTTATGAGATGTTGATTCTAAAAAGGTAAAAGTTTCTCAGCCACAGCTACAGCAGAGATATGAACTGCTGCCAGCTGTGAGCAGAGCTTTACAGACTTTTTGGTCATTGATTGCATTCTGCACAGAAGCTGCTGTGAAATAAAAGAGTAACCCCTACATGCAGGGAAAAAGAAAGTCTCATTCTTGTCCCAGTTGTGCTACTTTTATTGAAATGAATAGTCTACTTAAAAAAAATGTTGAATGACCTTCGTGAGACGGCAGCTGGAGATTGGGAATAATACAAAAGTGGGAGGGTAAAGATCAACGTATAATTTAGGATTTTGGGAATACAGGATTTCTGACAGAATAGTTTGAAACATGCTGTATGATAATTAGAGTTGAAAGACAGAAGTGCTTCCATTGACAAGGGGAAAGGCGTTACATAAGCGTCCTTATGTGTCCTTGTTGTGTCCAGTTGCTGTCATATTGAGGACACAGCCTTCCCTCCAGCTATATTGCTGTATGAGACAATAACCTAAATACCTGTCGGATTTCTCTCCTTTTTCTTTTTCTTTCTCTCTCCGTGCTTCTTTACTTCTCTCCCTCTTTGTGATCCCGTTTCATCCTCACATTCTCCCTCCTTCTCTCCCCCCCATGCAGCCCCCGTTACCCACACTCCCTCATGGTCACTCTCTTAAGTGATTGCTACATTTCATCTCATGGTAAATCGGCCGTCAGCCCGGTGAGCTATCATTATGCAAATGATGGGCAATTCAATTTCAGTTGGTCGGAGGGGGAATTTCTAATTAGGGTGAGGCACAGCACTCAAGATGGAGAGAAAGATGTAAAGGCAGAGAGAGGGGAAGGCAGGGAGGTGCTGGAAATGGATAGCAGAGGTAAAAAGAGAGGAAGGCTGGAGAGAAGGAGAGAGTATCCATCCACGAAATCAACACCTGCATCACAATTATACTCTTCAGTTGGCTGCGAGTCTCCTGCCGCCTCCTGCTCTTCCCATTGTTTTCCTTTCTTCCTTATCCAGTTAATTTTAATGAAGCCGTGGCTTCTGAGCTTTCCACGAGGAAAAGAATCCACGGATAAGGTTCCTCATGCGCAAGAGATTTAGAATGTTGCCACAGTGGAAACCTCAGAAAAACACATGAAAAGCATGTAATCACATTTATACTTAACTTTTAATGATAGTGTGGTGAGCAAAGTTTTCGAATTAGTAAAATGACAGTTTCACATGGGGGAATGGAAGGTTACTTGGTGTGAACTATAAATATCTGCCTTTGACTCATCTGTGACTTGTGTCATGACACTTGTTTCATAACTTGTGACGAGTCATACATGTAGAGTATTAAGAGGGGGGTTTGCACTTTATGTCTGTCTCTGAATCATTTTGAATTGCTTGATATGATGTAGGAATTTTCTCTTGGTGGTCGAGCTGTTAGTTCCTCTTTTAGTGGAATTAGCCAAAGTCAAATTTCCTAGAGTTTAGAACAAGTGCTGGTCAAGTCACAAGTAAGTTGTTAGCTGACCATTCACATTTGAAACCAGCAGAGCGAGGCCATTTGAACTAGGAATACAACTACCAGCTATTTTCATTTAATTTAATTTAACTTAACTTAATTTTATATTATATTATATTATATTTTATTTTTAATAAAAGTAAAATACTCTTTGAAATTACAAATCTCTTTTTCAAGAGTGTCTTCACCAAAAAAAAGGCAGCAGCACAAATAACATGGTAGCAGACAATAAAACAAACACATAACAATTAAAAATGAAAACAAAGAACAACTGTCAGAAATTACAAAAATTTCAAAAAACACTCTTCAATCACTCAAAACATCTGCAGGCATATGTGCCTGCTTCAAAGCCATTTAAAAACGCTCTGAATGCGTCCAATGACTCCGGCTCCTCAAGATGTAGGTCAGTTTGCAAATGACTCTAAGCCGAGGGAGCAGCGTACTTAAAGACCTTTTTTCCCCAGTTGGGTTCGGACTTTAGGAGCAGGTAGTAAGAATAAGTCCTGGGAGCGAAGACAATAACTTCCCGTCCTATTTCGTAGGATGTAGATCGGCTGATAAGAAGGTAGCAGACCATGAAAAGCCTTATAAATAAGAATGTGCCGGTGGTAAAGTCAGGGCAGAACATCCAACATGAGCAGTGGTGAATTAGAGCTGAGAGATTGTGATGAATCTCAATGCTCTGTGGTAGACAGTGTGAACGTATATGCATTTACTATTATCAATTAAAGCCTCCTTGATCAATCGATTAGGGCTGCGATTACTGATTATTTGAATTGTCAGTTAACTTGTCCATTACTTTCTCGAATAATCGATTTAATTTAGTTAAAACATCAGAAAAATGGTGATAAATGTGTTTCTCGCAAAAAATGACACCTTCAAAGTCTTGTTTTGTCCACAACCGCCCAAAAATTCAGCTTATAGTCAAAGAAGAGTAAAGAAACCAGAAAAAAAACACATTTAAGATGCTTTAATCAGAGAAATGTCACTTTTTTTCATAAGCATATTAATCGATTATCAAATTAGCCCGGATTAACTCAACATTTGATAACTAATTGATTAATCTGTGCAGGTTTAAATGTGTGCTTTGTCAAGATAAAGGTCAAAAAATAGTGAATTTCCTACAGAGCCAAATGTGATATTCAATGTTTTTGTTTCATCTGACCAACATTAACAGAGCAAATATTGAATTTAAAGGGCAAATCATCAAATTTGGCCATAAAGGGATGCTAAAAAAACGTGTACAATTTTCTACACATTTGAAATCTAGTTGCAGGGCGTCCAGTGGCTCAGTGGGTAGAGCAGGTGTCCCATGTACAAAGGCAGTGTCCTTGCTGCAGTGGCCGTGGGCTTGATTCCAGCCTGCAGCCCCCCCTTCACACCCAATACTGTCCTATCAGTTAAAGGCAAAAGGCCCTGCAGAGAGAGAGTGAATTATGATGTCAGATAAATGAACTGCACTGTGTAGATACTTATGTATGTACCTGTAGGTTTAGTGTGTACACAGGTCGGTTATCACATGACTTATATGTCTGTGTGTGTGTGAGACAGGCAATTAGCTCTCTAATTACCACTGATTTGCATGTGTATACATTCCTGTGTTTAGCTAAACTTATCCAATTATACAAATCAAATACCGAGTATTCTGTTATTTTTAATCCTCACGTTTACTGTAAGTGATAAAAGTTGATATCAAGAGACTGAACGTGATCAACACAATTATATATGTGCAGTACGTGCAGCTTTGTGTGTTACATTCTCACAAAAGGTTTTTCATGATGTGTGCTGCTGTCAAACTGCACCAGTCCTGTGTAGCACGTTTATTTTTTGATGGAGCATCTTTTTTCTTCTTCTTCCATCACTGTGATGACGCACTGGGCTTGTCTGTGTCTTTTTTTTTTTTTTCCCTTTCAGCAGCCCAGAAGGCACAACATGTTTCCTGCAGGGAAAAGAAAAAAGCCTTGGTCAAACTGTTTCATCTTGATTAAGTGAACGTGCTCAATTTAGCTGCATATGAGGGTTGTTTGCATACTCAGGTTGTTTGTGTTTCCGTGTGTGTTGGCGCTTAGTTAACAGTCATTTAGGATCTGATTTATGTGCTGGTTTGGTTTAGTCTTGGTATCACATACTGTCCACTGTATTTGTGTGTCCATGTGTGTGTGTGGGAGTCTGTACACACATTGGTGTGGGCGTTTTTTGCACATCCACACATATCTGAACATGTGTAGGTGTATGAATGTGTTGGGTATCAACCATACATTCACACACACACACGCAGGCACACACACACACACGCAGAACAGAGGATTCAGCTGAGATCAGCAGCTCACCCTAGGCTGTCAAATATTCTGTCAGCACAGCCCAAGAATCACAATTGGACTCTTTGGGAGGCATTAATTCAAAGCACCGTAACAATGCTCTCTGAAACCAAATCAACTGCCTGTAGTCAGCATATCAACTCTCAACTAACTCTCTCCCTCTATCTCTCTATCTCCATATCTCTCCCGCTCTCTCTTCTTGCCTCCTGTGCCGCTCTCACTCTCTCTATCCCGTCTCTGCTGCCTTGTCTTCTCCCATCCTCGCTACCTCTCCCTCACTCTCTTCCTCCGGTGTGTGATTGAACTTCTAAACATGTTGCCAAAGCTGACTTACTGTACAAGGTTGCCTAACATAGACAGCGACTTCCTCTGCAGCTTGTATCTGGTGAAAGCAACACTTTCAGTTCAAGTAAATGCATCAAGAATTGCATCAAGAATTAACTAAGCATAAATAATGATCCTCTGCAATATTCAAATGTACTGAGGCAGAGTGACATATTTCAGTACTGACTCAGATTCCAGTGCTTTAAATTCACAACCCAGTCTCAGTCCCAACTCGTCAAATATGGACATTTGGTCAGCAGCCATCAGCGTCAGATACCAAGGCACAGAGGCACCCTTTAGCTGCGGTATGAGACGCACTGTGCAGGGGCATTTTTTGACGCTATGAGCAACCACCATAGTAAAACGAGTGAGAAAGTCCACACAGGACAGGTTGGAGGGGAGGTGGATGTGTAACAACTGGTGAACCAGGTGAGAGTGGACTCAAACACAACTCAGGAGACAGTTCAAATAAGATAACACAGTCTTCACCGGACAAAAGGAAGGTTTGGTCCATAGAGGGACTATCAATGTAGACAAATACTCCAATATGGATGAGGCAGAGGCAGACTACATCCAAAAAAACAAGAAAAGGACACAGGGATACCAAAGGCTAGAACGCTAGACACACATTGAGCTAAGATGAGCTGGCACTGAGAAAAGAAGACACACTAAATACTGTGGCGAGGGGAAGGATAACGAGACATGTGAGGCTAATCAGGGCGGGACAGACAATCAGACACAGGTGGAGTCATCAGAAGGGAAAACACACAGGGGCAGGAAGTGAAGTGATCTGAAACGAGAAGAGATGTGAGTGAATGACATAAAAAAACAGCCTTGAGTTGTGACAGAATGGGTCAAACAAACTCTGGACTTTCACCTGGGAGATCACTGTTTGTGTCCTGTGTGAAACCAAAAGTCACGTCAGTTATTTTAGTAACCGCGTGGTGTGTTAGGACGTGTAGCATGTTACAGTAGTGACATCATATGACTTTATACTATGTCAGTAACAAACGTACTCACTTTAGGCCCAAACTCGACATTTTCTTCTAAACCTAACCATGTGGTTTTCTTGCCAAACTGACCACATAGTATGGAGTTAATACATCTTGTTTTTGCTTCTGACACTTAATCAGACAAGACCATGTTCAATTTGGGAGTGTAACGATACATCAGTCTTGATCGACATATCAATTCAGTGATCAACAATCTACCATCATTGATTCGGATTGCCATCTTTAAGATACACCTTTATTGTGAAATTACCATGACATGCCTGTGTTACCATTTCCATCCAGGCACACCTTCTTCATAAACATTTAAACAGTGTTAGTGCCAGGAAGTAATGGCAAGCAGCCAAGAGTAAGACTGAGCATATTTACTGATACTGTCTCGCAGGCCCTTAAATTGAATTGAATTGAATCGTACTGTGGCAGATGTTGTGATATCAGCAAATATTGTATCGTTGTCCAAAGGGTCAATATCATTTCGTATCATGATTAAACTTACACCCCAGTTCAGATTATGTTATTAATGTAGGGCAATGCCAATAAGAGATGAAGACGCACTGACTCATTACCATCCAAAATTTTAAATTTGAACTTTTGACACTTACTGATTATTCTGTTTTTTTGTTCTTCAGATTACTCAATTGACCTTCAGTCTAAAAAATGTCAGAAAGTTGTGAAAAATGCAGATTATGATCACCTAGAGCCAAGAGTGTAGGTTTCGTTTCACCATTAGAGGTGGGCACATATGAAACAGGGGTTTGGGGGATTTCCAACAAAAGATTCTAAGTGCCACTTAATTTCCTTTATTCTGAATTTTTATGCACCGATCTGTGCCTTTTCTGCATCAGTTTGTGGTGCACATGGCTTTCATTTTGTCAAAACACAATCCTCTGCTACTTTCATGTTCTTAATAGGTGAGACAAATGCACATGTTGTTAATATTGTCCCCTGCTTTCGCCTCAAATCTACTGTAGGCCCATGCTTAAAGCCAAAGATGATGTCTTCAGGTGCTTATTTTATCCAACAAAGAGTCCAAAATAATAAGAATATTCAATATAAAACCGTACAAAGCAAAGATAAGCTACACATTGTCACATTTGACAAGCTGGAATCAGAGGATGTTTACTCGATCATTAAAAATGTTGTCCATTAAATTCCTGTGGCTAATCGTCTAATCGTGTCAGCACCGCTCCTTTTCCTGTCTTACTATCAGCGTTACCGTGTTGCTAAAAATCCTTATAATGCAGCACAGATGGTGTTGTATTTGCTAAGTTCTGTTAAAGGAAACATGAGAACATTTATATCACAGGCGCAGAATTTCTCATGAAATCAGATGACAAATGCAAACTGACATTCGGGGGAGTCTCTGCTCTCCTCAGCAATCCCAATTTGTTAAAGGAATTATTCTCCTCAGCTTCTGCCTGTATTAAACTAATCTAGCCTTTGCGTGTACGTCTTCTCTGGGAAAAAAAAAGGAGAAAATCCCCTGTTTTTGTATTAGCTAAATCTTCTCCCAACCATCTGTTTTCTGCCAGTAACACACTAGTTGTGGCCAGCGCGCAGCACAGAGGTGCTGGCTCTGCTTGTCAGTTGTTGGTAAGTTGTATTGTTGTAACGCCATGTTGTTTTGCCTTCAGGAAACCGCGTCAAAAGATGAGGGGTTCTGAAAAAAAAAAACAGGTATATGAAAATAAAAAGTTTCTTTTCTTCAAGTCTGTATCAGACAGAGCAAGGGCACCAACTGCACTTTATTAATGTGCTCCATCTCTCCCGCTTCTGTGTCAAACGCAATACAAAGGGCAGAAAGTAAAAGAGAGAAAACAAATTTGAGTAGTTTTCCCAGCACATGTTATCCTTGGTAAGAGATGTAGAGGTCTGTGTGGCATTCTTAAACCTGCCTTTGATGACATAACTCACGAACAGATTGCTTGTCTCTGACATTCAGCTTTACTGTAGATGAAGCTTGATTACTTTTTCTTTCATTTGAACCGAACCAATTTAGTCTTTAATTTGGCACTTTGATGAAACCCGACAACAAACTGTACTTGACCATTGACTGGAGCTAAAATCTTTAATTACATCTACAACTTTTTATTCCATTTTCCTGTGTGGGGAGTTTAAAAAAAATGTAGCGTTTAATCCACTCAATAATCCACTCAGCCTGTATCTAAAGCTTTGGTGCAATTTTAGATGGTGCTGTTGAATTTTCTATCTACGTGCCTGAAAACATGCAGCCAAGCTCTGCATTGTTGTTCCAGTAGATACAGAATCTACTTTCTGTGACAGCCCTCTGTAGCTGCAGGTACAGACACAGAAAGTCAAGATAGAAAGAACAAGAAAGAGTCGGGGGGGAAGAGAAAGGAGAGCAGCACAGTGTCATAAAAGTTTGAGAAATGAGCACAGTGTCGGAAACCAAAACTGTACTGCAGATGTGTAACCTCTATTTTCACTGTTAATTGTGTTTCTTAAAAATAGCACAACAGTTTTAGCAGTTTATCACATTTAAAGGTGTGGTTACAGTGGAGGTTTCAACAAACACAGCAACTGTGGTTCAAGACGAGGTTAAAGGGACAGTTGACCCGAAAATTGAAAACATGTATTTTTCCTCTTACCTGTAGTGCTATTTATCAGTCTAGATTGTTTTGATATGAGTTGCTGAGTGTTGGAGATATCAGCTGGAGAGATGTCTGCCTTCTCTTGAATATAATGGAACTAGATGGCACTCAGCTTGTGGTGCTCAGAGTGCCAAAACAACATTTGAAAAACTCAACAGCAATGTGTCTTTTGAGAAATCATGACCTGGTTACTCAAGATAATCCACAGACCTTGTTGTGAGCAGTTTCATGTAGGAACTATTTTCTTTCTGGAACTGCACCCGCCAACCATATCACAGCACAGAGGGAAGTGTGCATGTACTGCTAGCTCACCTCACGCCACTGATGCTCCTTTCACACTGGACACAAAACCCACTACCACCCACCAACATCTGGCTTTTGTATCTTATGGGAAAGGTTACAGTTGGCAGTCACTCCCGGGACAAATGTTAGTTGCGGCTATTTATTGGCTCCAGTTCCAATTAGCAGTGATAGAAATACAGTGCCTGGGGGGACGCCAATTTAAGCTTCTTTGGTGGCACAATATACTGTCCATCTTCAACTAAGCAGTGTTTTTTTTCTCTTAATAATTTATTTGTAGATTTTTAGATTTTAACAAACACAAATACACCACCCAAAAACATGAACAGTACAAAAACAAAAGTAATAGTATGACCAGCAAGATGTTCAGCACCAACTACAGAATGGATGTCTGTACATATGCATGTATTACGAGTACACAAATGTTGTTTGTCCAACCAATCATGAACAAGTATCTCTACATACATGCAAACACTTTAGGCCTTTCTCAATAAATAAGGCATGAGTTGTTGCCATGTTTAATCAAAGATTACAGAGCTGAGGGAAACACTGTATTTTACTCTCTACCTGTGTAACAAGTTGGTGATTTCCTCCCACCGGGTCTCAAAAGAAGGCACAGCCTCAGGTTTCCAAAGAGTTGAAATATTCCTTTTTGCCACAACCATGTCACATTGTCTTATGTGTGGGACAGTGGTCATCTAAGCAGTGTTTGAACATCGTTTCAAATTCTGAGAGAGACACTAAGGAAGTAAGAGATACAAAACCACCGTAACATTTTTACTGGACTCCATGCTGCTTTCTACTGTTGACTACCCTGTTCTCCAGCCCATCCGCCATGTCGAATGTGACTGGCAATGGGAAAGAAGTCTATTACCTATTTTAACAGGGTTTGCCACATTTAAAGACATGTATATACACACCAATTTTGGTGTATGAATTGTATGAGCTGACTAACATTACAGCTCAGCCACAATGGACACCATTATTGTTCAAATCTTGCTCTACTACGAGCCCGATACAGTACATGCATGCTTCCTTCTGTGCAGGTGCAGTTTGGTAACACATGAAACAGCTCACAACAAAGTCTGTGGATTATCTTGAGTAACCAGGTCATGGTTTCCGGAAAGAGACATTGATGTTCAGTTTGTGAAACCACAAGCTGAGTGCCATCTAGTTCCATTATATTTGAAAGAAAGCAGACATCTCTATGGCTGATATCTCCAACACTCAGCAACTCACACCAAAACACTTTAAACTGATAAATAGCTCTACAGGTAAGAGATGAAATATGTGTATTTGATTTCGGGGTGAACCGTCCTTTTAAGGTAAAGAGCTCCCACAATATTGATGTCAGAATAAGGTTTTCCATCATCCACAGTAGAAAACATTGAGGCAGGAGTTGGGTCAGAAATTGTCACAGTCAAAGGAAAATGCGACCTCCGTGCCCTCACTTTCTACTGTAGGTTTTCAGTGTTAAATAACACGAGCATGTATTTGCATTTCAACACATCCTGCTTAGCTCTAGAAATGCCAGGAGACTGAGAGTAAAGAGAAAAGGAATAAAAGACACATAGAGACATAGATGGATATACATATTGATGGAAAGCAAGACAGAGGCTGATGTCGGAGGTTCTGCTGTTGTGTTGTGCTCATGTGTAAATTACGATCTGCGTCGACCGGTGGAGCGACAAAAACCACTGGAGAAATATAAACAGAAGATAAGGCAGCAGGAGGAAGGGTGGAGGCGCAGCGAGGGGTAAAGAGAAGTGACAAGCCAACAGAAGAGGACAAAAGAAGATAGGAGACATGATGCGAAGTTTTATAACGGTTGTTATATAATCAGCTGTTCCAACCTTAAAAGCACAGGCGTAAGCATGTACGAACATACAAGCTCACATGAGTTTACACCAGGGGTGGATGGAAAGTAAAAGCTGCGGTCAGCTATGAATAGCCCCGGCTCAAACTGTGGTGTTAGCTGGATATTCCCCATGGTGTGATCAGTAGTTTGAGTGTCAGTAGTGGCCTGAGGCAGTAGCCCCTGGGTTCATGTCCTGGTTATGGTCGAGCTGCTTAGGCCTCAGCTGACATCTCTTTCACACACACACACACACACACACACACACACACACACACACACACACACACACAACTCATCTGTCCGTCTCTCACTGCAAGTGTGTAAATAAATAATACCTACAAATACAGCCGAATGGGATGCGACAAACCTGCTGAATTCTAATCTATGTGAAAATAAACAGAAAAATCTAAACAAACAATCACTGTAAACATGAGCATCAATATGTTTTTGCAATTCAGGTCTGTAGCTTCCAGCCTTTAGTAATCAATGCTCTGTATTGATTCACTATATTACACAAGTACTGGCTTAGCAGTGGAGTCTGAATGCATTTCTGTACATGAACCTTGAGCCATATATTAAAGTTACTTCTCTGTTTATACATCAGAGTTTAAGTCTGTCTTTTCCTTTGAAATAAACAACACTCAGAATGTTTCCAGGGTCTAAAGGCTAAAACTGGCAGATGGTAGCAGAGATACTGTGGCTATATTACCATCAAACCCAAGTCCCTGCAAAGTAAAGTTGGTTTCATTAAGTTAAAAACCTAACACTCGAGATAATTTGTCAGTTTAAGGTTCCCTGACATACTGTACGCCCGTCCAAACTGAGCTGGAATTCAGCTTATCTTTGAATAGATCCATTGGCACCTTAAGGATGGGCCAAGAGGGGGCTAGGGAGGTAGTGGTATCTTGTAAAACTAGACATCCATTGGTAGCAACCATGTCATGTCAGCATAGCATGTTGGGAAACAGGCTAAACACTTTAAATTTAGGCTAAATGTTGGCAAAGGAACAACTGGCATGACCTTTTTTAAAAGGGTCCCTTGAACTCACACGTCAAGATATCTGAATGACAGTTGGTTCTATTGGGTACCCACGAGTTTCTCCTAAACGTGAGTAGGCCTGTACCCAGTAACTGTTTTGTTTCGTACAATCAGTGTACTCCTTCAAATCAAAGTTGTATATTTGTCTTTTAAAGGAAACAGGACAACCAGCCTATGTGAAGATAACCTGAACATGTATAGATAGGTAACATAAAAATTGAGAACAATATCAGCCCTAACACCGAACCTTGTGGAACACCTTTTGAAATATTAAGGAAATCTGAGTGAACATCATCCATTTTTACACACTGTAATCTATTAGAGAGATAGTTTTTAAACCATACAACCAATACAGGCAAGTTTATAGATAACATAAAAACATGATTGTTGTTGTGGTATTAGTCTGTGTACATCAGATGATTAGGAATAGTAATTATAAAATAAGAAACCAAAGTGTATCAGTTTGTGATTCCTTAACACTTATACTGACATAGTTTTCAACTAGCCTATATAATAAGGGTGCTTTCAGACCTAGAGTTGTCTTGCTTTGGTCTGAATCAAGGACTTATTTTGTAACAAAGTTGTATAATTGCCTAGAGTTGGTTCATGTTGTCATGGCAGCATTTAGAAGCAGAACAGATCAAATGCCTTGTGCAAGAAAGATGCTTTTGATTGGTCAGAATTTTCATGCAGGAAAAATACAGGAAGTAAACAAAACGTTGAAGAAGAGTACACTTGCAAGATAAATGTGACACTTTCTAATGTCACAATGGAGGGACAACTACGCAGGTTGATTTTAGCGCTGCTCATCGTGGACTATATTGCTGTCATTGTTCATTTTAGTCAAACCATACAGTTTGAAAACGAGGCACGATTGCTGTGTTCACACCTGCCCAAACAAACTGCACTTAGTGGGCAAATGAACTTGAGTTTGATTGAACTGAACCAAACAGGGCAGGTGTGAAAGCACTTGAATACACCATAATAGAATTCCTGAAGTTCAGTTATGGATTTTGACTTTGATGAACTACACCAAGATTTCCAGTGGCACCCATCTGGCTACCCCTATGAAAAATTTTCTGGGGGTACCACTGTAAAAAAACAAAGCTGTATGTATGTATGTAAATTATATCTGAATCATTTGCTATCAAATTAGATCATATCACATTCAGTTAGGACTCAGCCGTATGGAGAAAATCAACATTATTGACCAAATTGTTGTAATGATGCGATATTTTTGATAAATAATCATAAGTAATGTAGAAATAACGCCAAAGTGGGTAATAGTAGATCAAAGTACAGCTGCAACACGCCGCTAAATGCAGAAAATTACATCACTTTACGGTAACACATCTTTTAAAACCAGGAAATGACAAGACTTGAGATATTACACTCCACAGTAAGTGACAATATCTAGTCTCATTTCACAATATTGATATAATAACAATATATTGCCAAGCCGTACAATCAGTACAAAATCTATGAAGGAAAATGATTCATTACGATATGCAAACCAATGTTTGCACGCTGCAGTTTTTTCTCAGATTTAAGTCTCTTCAAACCACTGAAAAAGTGATTCATACTCTGTTATTGACTGTTAGACCAGCGCAGCTAGAAATGCGACTGATATTGTGTCATGTGTTTATGCAACAGAATTGACAGGATAATGTATGTTAGCAGTTGAAATATCAGGAAGAGCAGCACCACAGGAAGCTGAATTGAACAATGCAGGGACTGAATCTGGAATGAGGGTAATGTTTTGTATCATTGATCATCTTGTGTCAGCGTGCATGCATTGTTGAGTGCATACTGTACATACAGTATGGAGCGCTGTCTCCATGATGTATAAATACAGTACGTGTGTACATGCATGATCATGTGTGTGTGTGTGTGTGTGCATACATTACTGTATACTATAGATGAGTGATAGGGTTTCCCCATAAGCCGGTCTAGGCCCTGCATTCCTCCCATCAGTGGAGTCTGATGTGTGCAGGCCTTTCAGCTAATCTGGGAAGAATGTCGGCTGCAGACACACATGTGTTCCATTAAGTCCAGATCTGCGTAAATAATATAACATGCAACAGCTAACGTTACAGGTAACTATACCCCCACAGCTGTGCCTTTGGCTTTGCAGCGCCCCACCACCCCCGCCTATAAAAAGGCAACGCTGATATCTAATGAGTAGGTGTATCATAGCGTCTGCTGTGCTCTAGGCTGCTGATTTGGAGAAAAATAAAGATGATGAATATTTATTAGATAGAGGTGGAAATATTAACACACTTGAGTATCATGACACTACGCTCTCTTGTATTGTATTGATTTTTAATTAATAGTTTACATGCAAACATTTGTAGCAGTGGTTCATTTTGTGTAGTGTTTAAAGCCCAGTACATTGTCCACCATTTCACTCTTTCACTCCAACATACTCAAAAGCGTGTTTCAGGGGCTGTGATAAATCCAAATGCAGTTCCTGCTGATCTGATTGCAAAAAAAATGAACTTTTTTAACTTAGATTTTTTTTGCATATGGTTATGTGTTTTTTATATTGTGACAGTTCTCCTTAAAATAAGATTAAAAATATTGCAATGTATCGCCTTGCTTACAGTATCAAAAAACACTGAATCGTAACCCCTGTATCGTGATGCGTATTGTTTCTTTTTATTTTTTTAATTTTTATTTATTCAGCAGGGACAGTGCACAGCTACTTAGTTGCACCAGAGTTAACAATAAGCTATTTTTCACCTGTAGTCCCTGGACAGGAAACAAAGAATACTTTCCCTGCTAGAAGACACTATTATATAAAAAAACAATAGCAAGACAACACAACATTAAGTCAAAGCAACAACAACAACAACAACAACAACAGTACAACTACAACATTAGGATATAAAAATATTCCATAATGTTAGATAATTTAGATTAGTTATAACGTATCGCCAGATTCTTGCCAGTGCACAGCCCCATTATTAGATAATGAAGCCTGACAGATAATGGATTTTATTTATGAATGATTAAAAAAAAATGTTCATCTTGTACATTTTTGCAAATCATAGTTACTTAACTTGTTAGTGGATACAATGAAACTTAAAGCTTCTCAACAATGCTGTGGTGAAGCTGTGGCTGTGTTAAGGCCAAAAAAATCACTTGGTTATAGTTTGAAAAAGACCATGTTTTGGCTTAAAACACCCACATTTGGGGGCGCAAAGCCTGGAGGGAAATGTTGTGATGTGTCTGTAAAAAACACCCAGATTTTTCCCACAAACACCGCTGAAAACACAGTCAGCTTATATTACATTACTTAAGAAATGTTGAAATGGTTTTGGTCCAGGTCACAGGTCCAGTGTGAACATTTTCTTCTGGCAACTGGGTTCTTTTTGTGTCTCCTTTAATTCTTTTGTGCTTATATAAAAACACAACATACACATGAGGACATGTCTTAGATATTTTACAGGAGCTCAGATCTTGTAGCATATTTAATATATGGTTAAATATTAATTATGAATACAAACATATAAATTAAACATTTATTGCTGCATTTCTTTTATTTCTCTGACAGCAAACATGTTGATACCAGTATAACTGTGAAAAACTAACTTGGCCATTAATCAGTAGCAGTTGGCCTCGATTATATAACATGGCAAACGTTTCAATCACTCGTCAGAAAAATTACACTTTAGCTTAGTTCAGAGAATAAACTTTTCAACACGATTTGTCCGACACAGTCTGAAACTGTCACGTGCATCAGTGTAATCAGTATCATGTAAATCTTGAGCATAAAAGTCTGTCACATGGCAGGAGTGGAGCCAGAAAACATATCGCAGCCCAACTTGTATCCCCCCCCTCCCCGCCCCCTCTATTGTTAATGGTTCTACATCCAGACGTCCGTCATTGGCTCTCTGTGTTTATTGTCTGCCTGCTCAGCTTGTACTGATTGGCTCGGCTCTGCCAAGCGACAGGACAATGTTTGCTTTTGCTGTCTGCCTGGGGAAGTCCCTCTTGTCCCCAGCCAGGCTCGGCTACAGTAACTGATACAAAGTTCAGAGGATGCCAGCCTCTTCCTGGTGTGGTGCAGCATCTTCCTGTGGCTGTACACTGAAGTTAGTTAGAAACTAAGTGAGTTGTGGAGTTATTTATTCATGTATTTATTTATTTTACCTTTACTTTTCTCAGAGAGGACTACAGAAGCGTGAGCGAACAAGTGAACTCTGCCTTCTGCTCTATTTCGGTCAGAACTAGAGTGTGGGTGTGCGGGATTTAAAAAAAAAAGAAGAAAAAGTGGTGAGACTCAGCGTGGTGTCGAACAGAGATGATAAACTCCTGGCAGCATCTGGTTTTGGTAGAAATATCACAGAAACCCAAAGCCAGCCAGAAAGTGAAAGAGAGGTGACAGGGGTTAGAGCATCTGAAGAGAGGACTTGAAAACAAAAGAAAGGTGCCAGAGAACAAGTGTAGAGAACAATGCTTCGTGCACTTGCAAACTGTTGTGAGCCAGCAAGGAAATGTGAGGAGTTTGGCTGTTGCTGTTCTGGGTGCCAGCACTCCTAATGAGTCTGTCAGGGCCAGTTAGCGCAGCCAGGCCTGCTTGTGTCCCCTCCAGGCCGCAGACAGCTGTTATTAGCCCCGTAATGGCATGCCACAGGGCCAGATTAGCCTGGCACACTGGAGAAATATCAAACATTCACTTACTGTGGCTCCTTCGCTGGCTAAAGCAGCTATTCTGCGAGGCATTCATTTAGCAGCGATGCTGGCAAGCTACCTAACAAGCCACAAAAGAAAAAGTCTCCACTGAGGGATGCAGTTAGTGTACAGTAGCTCCTCTGCAAGGCAGGAAGAGAAAGAAATGTCTGACTGGAGGATGTGAGAGACGCAACATGCCAGGTCATGTCGCTGATTGTGACCTAGAATGGCACTGCAAATATTATGAACAGCAAATACATACATATATTACAATTTGATAAAAACAATGCCTTTTTGAGTACACTCTAGACCCTCATAGGGTTCTTCTGCGTGTCCCCATAGAAGAACCATTTTTGGATCCTAGTAGAAAACTGTTGAAATTTGCCATTCTGCATGTTCGAAAAACCTGCTGGTTCACACCAATGCAACTAGATGAGACAGTGTATCATCTCTATGCAACAACTCTCTGTACTTCTGTTCTGTTTTCCAGCTTTTCAGGCTTATTTTGTGGCTGAATACATTTTTTAGCTTATTAAAATATGAATGAGGATAGTGATAGTGAGATACTGGCTCCAGCTGCATCTGTAGTAGTGATGAAACAGTGAAAAACATGGACTGTATTCATAATAAATACGCCACAATAATGTGAATACCCAGCGCCAATTAATCAGTCAATGAGAATGTGTGTGTTTGTGAGGGGGCGTAAGCACATACAGCGAGCAGCAGCGACGTACAGTCCGACACCGGCACCCCGTGAGGATGGAAACAGAGGTCTGGGTGAGGACAGAGCACCTGCCACAGCATGCCATCTGAGGCCATTTTGACTTGACCAGTGGGCTTCACTACAAGCTGATTGGCTGTAGAAACAGGTGACATTCTTTACGTTCTGAAACCAGCCACTGGCGTTTTGACCAGCTGAGTTGTAGGTGACGCCATCAGCCGGCTTGAATCAAGCTCAGACCGGCCAGTTCACACTGCTGTGACTTTTGTTCTAAAACGGTTTCATCTCGTCATGAATCATTCGTCTTAACTGGAAAGGTTCCACCCAGACCCACTATGAAAGGTATTATGTTGTAATTGTTCCACCTTGAGTCTGTCCCAGGGCTCTAAAAACAGTAATTGACTCCATTACCCATATATCCCTATACGTCTAATACTGCTTTTAGCCTGGGGCCACTTGGAACAACGTCCAGCGGCCTTCGGCTTCAAAAGCCTCCTAAAGGGACGGTGCTCATTTGGTCTATCTGAACCAAAGTGCTACTGTAAGGCATGAAATAATGATTAAAGTATCAACTATGGCAGAAAACAAGTAAAATGAATTGATGAAGTGGATGTAGATTCATCTACATTTGAAACATGGGTAAACATTTGAATATTTAAGGGGTGAGGATCTTTTAACATCCATGCTTTCAGCAATCCTCAAAGAACTCTGGATGAAAAGGTTCTTAATGAACTCTTGGTCTTATAAAAAACCCTTGGAGAACCCCTTCTTCAAAAAAGGGTTTCTTCTGGGTAGAGCCGCAGCCCTTCATTAAGAACCATTTTTCTAATGATGTAAAGGAAAACTGTAAATCCGCCTTTAGAAAACATATTGCAAATCCAGAATAGGTGCTTGTGTGTTTTAAGTTGTTGGTTGTGAGGACGGTGCAGCATCAAGGAAAGTTGTAAATGAGAGTTCTCTTTAATAACGCTGTGTCATCATTATGCGAGCCATATCGACGAGATGGCCACTGCTGTCTACTCATCTGTTTTCACCTTTCATAATGAGCACAGGAAATCAAAACCTTACACAGCAAGTACTCTCACTCTGCCTCAGGGGATAGCCTGCCACTGTACACTGTGTGTGATAGGCCATTAGATCAGCATACTGTTACTGTTCTGCATAGAACGCTGCTCATAGGGGATAAATCATGCTCTTTGAGCCTGTGATTTCTCGATTGTGTTTCATGCACGGTATGTTGCATAAGCTTTTGCATGCACTGGGTTTCACTGCGAGGTAATCACTACGCATTTAGGCCCATAAACGCAATCTGCAAAGGTGTGTTTATGGCGATTCCACTATAAAAGCTGAGGCCTGCTACGCTCATGTGCGCACGGGATGCGTGTTTGCCTGCACCATGTGACTGACTACAAGTGAATGGCAGGGTCAGTTTTGGTTGTTTTCTCGCTCAATTGTTAAATATAGTCAAATACTGCGTCTGTCTGAATCTGAGGCCCTGCCTGTGTGTGTCTGGGTGTTGTTGTGTATGATTTTTGTCGATTGTGAGTGCGTGTGAGTGAGGTGACAGACTGAATGCCAAAAAAGAAAAAGGGAAGACAGAATAAAGCAAGTAAAAGATTAAGTACAAGAGAGAGATAATGTGTTATTTGTTCTAGATTGCTGCACTGTTTTTTTTTCTCCCTCAGTAATCTACATCACATCCTCATTAGCAGACTGTTTGTATCAAATGTGGCAAAGCCATTAAGCATTATACATAGCAGGCAGTTGTAGTCATTACCAAATATACTAAAATAAATTCATGTTTTATTATCTTATTTATGAGAAACCAGTTTCCACATCACCAGTTGCAGCATTTATTTTCAAGGCCCAGACACACCAAAGCAACAGTAAAGAACAACAGCAAAGGCTGACTGTTGTGTCGCCTTGAATGCATCACAAAGACGAGAGCCAACAACCAACTAGCACGTACGCAAAAGGGATACTAGCAGGTGGCGGTAGTCTGTATTCGTCATTCAGAATGGGAAAACGGACCAGCGATAGGATAGATTCAAGATGCTAGTTAGCCAGTTAGCACATGAACGATACAACCCGATGTTGACAGAAGAAAGCATGTTTACCGTGCGTCATCGAATGATTTCAAACTGTTTCTGCTGAAGAGCTCAATGGCTAAAAACTTTTTTGGGGGCTTTTTGCCTTTATTAGATAGGCAAAGGGGAGGGGACGACATGCAGCAAAGGGCCACAAGCTGGAATCGAACCAATGGCTGCTGCGGCAAGGACATTGCCTTCGTATATGGGATGCTTGCTTTACTTACTAAGCCACCAAGCGCCCCATGTCTGCTTGACTTTAGCTGTTTGTTTGCTCTCCCTACTTCCGTTTCTCTTCTTGTGCGCTGAGCTCAGTTGCCGATCAGTGATTTCATTTACCAACGAGCTCTGACGCAGATTCAGGGTGCTGAATCAGCCGGAAAAAAGCGGACGAGGGCGGACAAGGGCCCAACATTGACTAACAGCGGACCATCGCCTTGGTGTGTCAGGGCTGTAACAGCTGGCACCATACAGAAGCTAAAATAGACTCTTCGACACCAAAAATAAAAAGATGTAACTCGTCTATCAATTAACACCCACACGGAGACAATAGGTGTTCACTGTCAGATGATAGAGACAACATGCAAACTGTTAAGCAGATGTTACGACAAAGAGATGTTAATGCAAGATTCACAGAATATCAAGAAATCACCGAGGTACAGCGAGACGTGTATAGTTGAGTGAGGGAAGCGATGAAAGCGATGAAGACAAGGAGCGAGATAGAGAAAGTGAGATTTGAATTGAATCCCGGGATGTAACCCCCGCTGAGGCTGTGGGCCACGGTGTGAACCACACTGAGCTGCACTGTCTTTCCCTGGCAGGGACCACTTGTTGCGAATCATTAGCTTCCCAACTACTGAGGGCTTTGCCACCACTCCCTCAGGTTGTGTTGTACAGCTGTAGCCCACATGGGCAATTACAGGGAGGAGCCGGCCCACCACACTCTAATTATCAGCTGTGTAACGTATAGAAAGTTGGAGTCGGCAGAGTACAGTGGAGCAGAGCGCAGAAACCCTGGCTACCAAACACAACAGCTTAGTTCCATTAGTGCCGCTACTGAGCCAACCTTATCCAGTTATTATGTGTGGTACATCACCATGAGGTGATGTGATTTAACATGGCAGCCAATGTGCAGGCTCTCCGACTTGGCGGAAATTTATGAAACCAGCACTCGTAAACAAAATGAGGACCATGAAAAGAACTATGTGTGATCCTTGCTCTTTGGTTGAGAAAATAAAACTTGAGTAACTTTGAAATTAAGTTACTTTGGAACACATTTAATTCATTCTTTCACTCTGCTTTTATTCTCGTGTTTGAGGTGTTTTATTTATGCTTTACTCTTTATGCTCAAAATCTCCCTCTCTCCTCCTCCAGAGCAGATACGGTGCTGCAGATCGAGGTGTGAGGCTCTACAGTTCCCTGCCCATGCGCCCAAACCCTGACGGCAAGAGACTGCCCTCTACTGGGGTAAGACTCATCTCTGTCAGCCCACTCCCCCCCCCCTCACCCCTGCTCCCTCACCCCTAGGTCTCATCCACACCTACATGCACTGACATGCCACATTAAACCCTCATCTATACAGTGAGACCTTCCCTCATCTGCACAGCAGGACTGTCCAAACACAGGAGAGCAGTGACAGAAGCAGTGTCAAAGGCTTTTTTTAACTGAAGTGTGCACACCTCAGATATACAGTAACTTCTGCACAGAGGACAATCACCAATATCTGGACTTTAATCAGCCAGGAAACAATACATCCCATTGATTTAAACCTAGCAGCATCTGCCTCAACTACCATGACTTCTTCCCTGTCATCTAACTCCTCATCCCACTGCTAGTCACTAGGGTTGGGTACCATTCACATGTAATCAGATATCAAAAGAACCTATTTCAGTACTCTATTATTTCTGTAATAACAAAAATTATTGAGCAAGTTGCAGGAGTGACGCAAAAAAGAAAAGCAATACTGCTCCTCTGCTCTTTTCTAATCACACAGAGCTAATCTTCTGTCGTCGTCTGAGTGTCTATGTGTGTACTTGTCTAGCAGTGACACTTGGCTATTACTAAAATAATATAGAAAGGAAAATAAACCAGATGCTGAAACCATAGCAGGAGTCGTAGAGCTGTAGTTGTGGCTATAAATCCGGCGGCTACGTGGCCAGCCTCCAGGCGTCTGGGAGCTCTTTTCTAAATCGAGTGTTTTCACCCTGATGTGCAAACACTTATTACTCTTTTCAAAATTAATAATATTACTTTACTTATTACTCTCTGCCAACAGTAATTCATTACACTACTCTTTGTATTACTTTTCCGTTACACCCCATAAGAATGATAACTGCGGATCTTCCCAAAACTGAGATGTGTAGCTAAGGCTAGTTAGCTTCTATTTACCTGGGGGTCATATGTTGCCGTGATCAGTATTTTCCCAAGGCTCATGCTCATGGAGCAACATGTCAACCACCACGTATCCAGCCATGAGCTTCATTTGGTCTTCGTAACCGCAGCTGTCCACAAATAAAATCCAGGTTTGGTTGTTTGGCCTAAGCAGGGCTACAGCCAACCGAGGACGGCTCACCTTTGGTGGGGTGTATTTCCTGGAGCTTCATGTTGTTGTGTCATTGGTTGTAGTAGCCGAGGTGTTTCCGACCAGAGGTTTGAGGATGTGTTTTTGCAGTGGTAAGAGTTTTAGCGCGACTACCTACAGCAACAGTGTTCTTGTCATCTTTCCTCCCGACAAAATTGAAGTAACGGGAATGTTTCCAGCCACCAAGCTAAGCTTTTACAACTAGCTTGCTGCTTTTTAACGTGTGTGCGCAACAAGACAATTACGAAAATGAGTCCGCTGATGGGATGTGATATTTCAAGTCAGTAGTGACGTGATAACAAAAGTAAAGTTGTAACGAGTTGTTTGGTTTTGGAGTAACTGTAATATTATTACTGAAAGTTATAGTAATTAGTTACACTACTCGTTACTGGAAAAAGTAACATTATTACAGTAACGTGTTACTGCCCAACACTGCATTTGATACAGACGGATTTAACGTAATCGTTACTTGATTGTACCGATGTAATTTGATTCAGAGTTCGATACCCGACCCTACTACTCACGGCACGGGATCTTCCCACGCTCGCCCTGAGAGACCTGCTCATCCTCAAACCATCACTGGCCACCACAAGGCTCTCAAGAAAGCACCCATCAGACTTGGTGGTTTGTGTGGTATCTGCATGGGAGCAGAAGCATTTCGCTGCAGCTAACCAACCGCCTCCCGCTGTGTTCGTGTTCACACAGAACAAAGGCATGCAGCGGCTTTCTGCAGGCAGTGCTTCTGCTACAAACCTGTTTAAGGTTAAAAATAAAAAGATGAGCAATGTTGATTAAATGAAATACAACATTTGGTGATTTTCACTTTTCTTTTGTTGTAAAGCAGCTGTATCGGGGCATCAAAGTCTCGTTTTTTTAACTGTTTCATTATATAATTGTTCGTAAGGCTGCTCGGAAAAAGGAAAAAGTTTATTGAAGCTCAGTGATGCAGCACTTGCAGTACTTTGACTTTGACAAAGTGCTGGAACAGTAACTCTGCTTTGTTTGTGACACCTTTCTTTCATTTTTTCTTAATAAAAAAAGAAGAAGAAATCTTTTAGTATTGTGAAAATCATAATTAGAATCTAGCTTGCCTTGCTTTTATGCATTTATGCATTTATGTAACAAAGGAGAGAAAATGAAAGAACAATAGAGCGAAAAGAGAGAATTTAATTTCATATGTCTCCTCTTTTTCATGTTTCACTCCATGCAAGTGCTTTTTGAATTATCTCTTCTCTGCTCCGGGGCTCAATGAGAGGAAGAGTGGGTGAGCGCAGGAGGGAGAGGGGGGAGACAGTAACAGAGAGAGAGAGAGAGAGAGAGAGAGAGAGAGAGAGAGGAGAGACAGACAAAGTGAAAGCAGTGTAATATTGTTGGTGCGCACCTTTTTTTAATTACAACAGAGATTGTATTGATGTCTCAGGCCACATGTCCTCAATCATTTATCAAGGGGGGGAGAGTGCTAACAAAGCATTTCTAAGAAACCCATCCTCTCCTAGGGCCTGGAATCATACGTTATCTAAAGTGAATATTGTTAATGCTGTTCTGTGGAGAGACCCACTTACAAATCATGGGAATGAGTTCCTTGTCAGTACATGCATGAGGTAGTAAAGATATATATCCGCTCGCATCTGATCCTCTGTTGAGCAAATAAAACTCTGCATCTGGATCTCTATGCAGAAATTGTTTTTGAAACGACGAGGGACGTGTTAAAAAATAATGGATGAAGAAAGGAACATTTCTAGATCGTCTTTTTTTGTTGCCACCAACTTAAAGATTACCATCTCTCACGCAGATTAGAATTCATCATAAAAAAAAGGGAAAGAAACAATACAAAAGGAGACAATACGTGCTATTTTTTCTCCCTGTCTCTTTGGTTTTCTGTCATTTCCTTTTGTCTGTTATTACCTCGCTGTAGCGTCAGTACAGTAGCAGACTGTAGCTACAGGCTGCATGGAGAGGAGGAGAATATAAACCACTTAACATGCAGGAGGAAACCAGACGTTTTTCCATTGCACTTATCAGGTGCTGTGGTGAGAGCAAGTGTCAAGGTGCAGAAGGTCCCTGCACCCCCCTCGTTCTCACCCCCCCCCCCAACCTCTCCTTCCTCCCTTCTTCCTTCCCCTGCACACCCCTTTTATTTTCCCCTGATCTCTATCTCTGTCTCTCCCCCCCTCCCTCTGCCTCACCCCACCACCACTCACCACCTCGGTTCAGTTAAAAGTGGGCTTGGCACTTCCGCAGCGACCCCCCCCCCCCACTCCCCCCACCCCCATTTCTCCTCACCACCACCACCACCACCACCACTTCTTTTCTCTCTGTCAAACTAACCTCCAACTCCTGCTCTTCACCTCTATGTTTCCTGTCAAGGTGCACTGCCCACCTCCCCCTCCCCACCCAACCACCGGCTCTGCCCCCGCAACCTTTTCCTTTTCTTTCTTTCAACATCTATTATGGCTCTAAATGCCTACAGTTCATTTTTTTAAATGCTCGGTGCAGAGGGCCTGACCCCCAGCGCTCTGCTGTGATCTCACCATCCCTGCGTGTTCGACGAATGCAGGGGGAGTTCTGTTGTATTGGTGGCTTTGAAGGGAATCTCTGTAAAAATTGAGTGTACGCTTTATTGCTCTGCTCTCTGGTTTTTATGAATTCTTCTTTAACATGTCAATTAATCTGTCCAAATTAACAAGTGCACAGTGTGTAATGTCCATTAGGCAGGGATGTGTGTGAAGTGAGCGTGCTGTGCAGAAACATGTACACATAGGGCTGGACAATGGAACTTTTTCAATAGCTAAGATTATTAACCTCTTACTGACTTAGTACGTTAACCTGCTCAGAACCCAATTAAGTTCCAAACACAAAAAAAATATCTATATTGCAATGGTGAATTTCTAGTCTAAATGGACTCATAAATTGTTAGTAACAGTACTATAGTACTATACGTACTATATGCCAGTGTTAGCCAGCTGGCTAATTCTCAACCGCAGTCCTTTGGCGAGATGTTTGATACGAATAAAAGGAAATTCACAGGACAAATACAGCATGAAGACATGCAGACAGCATTAACAACAGGAAATTCTCAAGGGAAAACGTTAGCACAAACAGACATGCAAGCAGCATTAAGTACCAACACGCAGCTTAGCACAATTACAGTGGCATTAGCATCATACATTGATGCAACAGAGGCTCAAATTGGAGTATAAAAATTAACCAGAATGCAGGAAATGGAGTGTTTGATGACCGCCAGGCCTCCTGCGTAATATGTGCCCCCTTAAATTTTGAAACAAACCTACAGCTTTAACAACAAGGAATAATGACAGCACATGCAGTAACTCCTTCAAAGGCTAATCATTGTCATTTTACATTAGTGTCGCCATCAGCAGGATTTTGGGGATAGCCAGGCTAGCTGCTGCGCCTGTGCCTCAATGCTAAGCTAAGCTATGACATGAACTACGAGGCAGGCACATGTGTAATGACTGATAATTATTGTTACATGTATCATTATTCAGACATTTTCATGTCTTTTAAATCCCCAAATTTTACCCCTTCACATCCAGTCTTCATCTGTTTTTCCTTTAAGGTGCCCTACAAACAATGTTTCTGTTTACATTTAATGTTTCCCACTAAATTCAATGAGGTCTAATAAAAATCTTGAATGCATTTTCTTTATCATAAAACATGTGCAAACCAGATGCATTGTTTACATCAGTGTGAACTTGGCAGCAGTCTTCTTCCTCTCTGCCCCTTGTCGGTGCATTGCTGTGATTCTTGGCACATTACCACCACATATAGATCAGCGGCATAGTGTGAAACCACAGGGCACCTTTGAGCTTTAAGATGTATCTACCATATTCCACGCTGTCTTTAAGTAAAGCTGTGTATCATAGTATACACATTTCCTCTAGTATCACCCTGATAGTTTAGTGTCTTTGGAAACTTGAGAATATCCACTAGAATTTAATATAACACTCTGCGGGTTTGAGCAGTGTTTGGCTGCACAGCATGGCGCTCCAATAACTGACCCACTGGCGGATCAGTGAGCTTTAATAGGCAAGCTCAGTTTACGTTACTGCATGCACGCATGGTGCAACGTGTTCGAGTTTTATTGTCATCTGTAATGAAACAACAGGAATCTAAACAATTATATAAAATATTGAAATCCAATGAGTGTTTAAGGTGATTCACAATCACTCAGATTGGAGAGGAGGTTTGCTCTAAGCCGAGGTTGGATAAGCATCAGCGTATTCTTTGCAGTGAGTCAAACTGTTTGAGCTACCGTTGTAGTTGTTGTTATTGTTGTTGTTGTTTTAGCTCCACTGCCTTGACAGTGATACATAGGGTGAAGGTTCAGAATCTGCTATAGTGCCGAGAAGACAGGATCGTTTCAGGACTCCTTCTCTTCCTCTCTCCGTCTGTTTCCCTTGGTCGCTACATCTCCTCCTCTCTCTACCGCTTTCGCTTTGTCTCTCTCTGTCTTCCTCTCGTTTTTTCCGAGCTGATTTGGAGCCTTGCATAGTCAATTATGTAGGGAGTGAGAGATGGAGTGGGGGCTCCGGCTTCCATATTTTGGTGAGATATTAATATTGCATGAGCGCTATTCTGTAGCGAATATCTAAGAGACTGCCTATTAAGGCAGCAGCTGGAGAAGAATGTGACAGACACACACACACACACACACACACACACACACACACACACACACACACACGCACACACACACACACACACACACACATGCACACTGTACATACATACATACACACACACACAGACATCCAGAGAGCAGGGGTGAATCAGTCAGGATCACGCACAGGTTGTTATAATTAGTGTTTTCCAGATTTATTTTGGTGGGATAATAAGAGTGACTCATTTTCCTGTTTAATATGTCATGTTTGTTTATCTTGACATGGCTCACATCACACCGTACAGTGAGCGTGTTTGATGTTGGTGAGAACTGAGTGATGTTCCACTGTAATTGTGCTAAGAATGGAATATTTTAACTAACCAACTGAATCAACAAACAAAACAGAGACACAAAACAAATGCCGGCTGTACGAAAAGGAGGAGGGAGAAAAAAAAAAAGTGTTGCCAAGATAATTGTGATATTGCAAAGCAGGAGTGATCTGATGGCAGGCTATTTATTTTCTGCTGCTGGGTGGGTATCAATGATGCATACAGCGAGTGTCAACAGTGACAGGCTGAGAAGGTCCCTAGCGATGACTGAGAGGCTCAGCGTGGACACTCGATGGTTTTTTGGGTGCTAAGTGGCGGTGACACCGGATGGTCTGTGATAGACGTCTCATTTCATGCCGCCACAGATGGTCAAAAAGCATCTGATTTTAAGGTGTCATGCACAGAAGCCTCATTAATACAGTTTGAGAACATAATAACACTTATTACTTGTTCAAGAGGCTGTTTTGTAAACCTCAAACAATTGATGTGGTAGTGTGACAGGGCTGAAATCAATACCAGATTATTCATAATATTCTTTTAATATTGCTATACTGTGTATATCACCATATGGAACATGTAGGGCTGGACAATATGGAGAACATCAAATATAACAGTATTTGATATTGATATTGCAGTGATATTGTTGAATATTGGTGCCTTCACAAAATATTTACATAATGAGATATTTGCCAAATAACCATCAGTAATGTGGACATAATGATCAAGTGGGTAAAGCTAAATAATAGAACAGCTGTTATCCAAATCTAAGACGTTATCTTGTCTCATATCATGATATCGATAAATATCGATATTTTGCCCAGCCCTAGGAACGTGTATGTACAATAACATATTAGAACACTGAACTGTGTTAAACATTTGCTGCTGCAGGGGACGGATGTATAAAATCAGATGGTTGGCTACCCACTTGAGCTAACGTTAATTAGCTGCTTAGATCGTGCATACACATATAAATACCTGCACTTTTGACAATATGGAGATGCTACACATCGTTAGCTTGGTTAGATCCTCCACAATGCAATCGTTTAATTCAGTTAATTCTACTGAAACCATGAGCACCACAGAGGACAGTAATTCATTGAGATTTACCGCCATGATGAAAAAACAAGTGGTGACTTCCTTCCTCTGAAGCTGTTGCAAAGTCGGAATATGTGTCTATTCCTCCATTACTCTGGAAGTTATTCATATTTCTTTAGTCCGTAAAGGTCCACTGATCAAAATAATCAAAAGGGTTTTATTGTGAAAATGAATCCAAGTCATGAATTTTGTTTTAACAGGATAAAGTTGTGTTGTGTCAGTAATTTGGGTGCTATATTCCTCGGGTGCCGTAAAACAAGTGTCATAGCTCTCTCCCTAATTTTTATACAAGCAATATTCATACTAGTTTAAGTAAACAATTTGATCGTGTTTCACGTCTTTGCTGAAAAAATAAAATCAGGTTTGTGTGAAGGTAGTTAAAAGCTTGTCCCTAATATAGGCCTGTTGAGTTCAGTGATATAAGCAAATAATAGCCTGGGCTACTAATCAGCAATCAGCAGGTATATGTCAAACTAAAAGTGGACAAAATCCACCCATTGACAGTAAACTGTAAAAATGCAAGGTACTCTATGGGACAAATAACTGTCACAGTCACCTTTGTGTAGCTACAATAAAACACTATTCTATTTCTGCGAGTCAGAAATAGTCTGAACTTCTCTCTGGAGGAATTTAACTGGACCTAAATGCACCGTCTTTGCATACTGTTCATTTCTAAGTATGCCAGCTATACACCCAGTCACCCCCCTTTCATTGTCAAATCAGGTAGGCTACTGGAAATGTCCTGCACATCAAACATAATAATCAACTGATGGTATTTTTCTCACAGGACTTGGACTTGCAAACATGCTGAAGAGGTTTTCCTTTACAGTCTTTTCCCTCATGCACTGGCATTGCCAGGCGCTGTCAAAAGCCCAGAAAGCCCGGCCTGGAGTCGACACAGCCAGTTAGTCCCGAGCCCAGAAGCATCACGCTGGGCCCGACGTCGAACAAGTGCTTGGTGACCTTACAGCACCAGCTGGAGTTAAAAGAAGTCTTTAAAAGGCCGATTCTCCACAGTAATATCATCGCCCATGCCTCAAAGAGTCTGGATTAAGGCCCACTTTCCCTCGCTAAAATGTAACAAATGTGTGAAAAAACATCACAGCCAAAGCCAATGCGGCGGGAACAATGGAGAGAGGAAGAGGAGAGAGGGAGACAGAGAGAGAGAGAGGGCTAGGAACAGATAGGAGAGGTGGAAGAGAAGGGGAGAAAGAAAGTGAGGGGAAACTCAACATCTTAACACCCCCCAAAATCCCCCCCCCCCCTCCCTCCCCCTCCCGCCAGATATATCAATGTAGTTGGCTTTCTCTGAAATTCAAATGGCAAGAGGAAAAAAAGCTGATAAAAAAAGAAAAAAGAGAAAGAAACCTCTGGCTTTGGAAAGGGGGGTGGGGGGTGGGGGGGTTGCTGAGAAAAAGACCTGCCATCTATGTATTAGTGCTCTGTAAATATTACATGAGCTCCACATTCGCTCAGTTGTTTGGCATTACTTCCACTGGATGGGTATATTATTTTAGAAACCATGCCTTGTTTATGGAGAGGCATGACCTACTTCCAGACACTCCTCTCTCTCTCTGTTTCTCTCTGGTATTTTTTTCTTTCTCTAGCCCCCCCCCCTCTCTCTCTCTCTTTCTCTCCGTCTCTCTTTCTCTCCCTCTCTCTTATTCACTTCCAATCTGCGAAATCTCAACTGGTTGTCCCTGCTGAACAATTACAAGGCAGAGAGACCCAAATGGAGATGTTTGTAGAAAACAACATGTGTATAATTAAGGTTTAATGAGCTCTTGTCAGGGTGGAATGTGCAATTAGATTGGTAATAAAAAATTCTGCCTGAATGCTAGTGGCAGATGCTGGATGTGGAGTCAGCATGGCAGTGAATGAAAGAACAGTGAATTATTTTGAGCCCTATTGACAGAAGTAGACGGTGCTGGATGCTGCATTTAGATTTAAATACATGGTGAGATCCCCAAATACAGAAAGAAGGTTTTTCTTTCCTGGTGGTGCTATATTGTGTGTTTTCAAATTACTGTACTTGTGCGCACCAGGTCGGTTTCTTGGGAAAACAGTTCTTAAACAGCTGGAGTTGTGCTTTACTGAATGAAGCAGGACACGGTCATTGTGATGTGAATGGAGAAGGTCGTAAACGCACAAATTAAAAAGGGTGACAGGGTTTGATGAAAATTTCTCCAATAGTATTCTCAATTAGAAATGATTCAGAGAGCATTTACCTCTGCCAAGGCTGTACAGTTCTTTAAATCAGTTTTTTTAATAGAATTTTTTTTTTTTAATTTCCATCTAGATCTGAATTTGCAAGTACAGTATAGCAGTGAAAGACAGTTGTGCTGATAAAGGAGTGGCAGCCATGTTTTTTGGAGAGTACATAAATCCTGCCGTGGAATAATAAGGCATAACCAGATATTTACACAATGAGATTTTTGCTAAATAACCCTCAGTAATGTGGATGTAATGGCTGAGTGAGTAAAGCTAGGTAGAATAGTCTGGTATCCAAATGTAAGACGTTGTCTGGTCTCATCTCATGATATTGATATTTTGCCCAATTTTGAAATAAAACCTACCCCCGTGTGAAAAAGAGAAATTGGGAAAAAAGTTGGACAATAAGATGTGTAAAATGTAAAACATGATATTGTCATCATCATGTTGAATTATCACCTTAAAGTGTAGCTAAAATATGTACCATAAAACTTGCTACACATAAAGGCCTGTCTCAATTGATCTATGGCTAAGCCCCCTCCACTCTGACAAAATATCAACATTCAGTGTCCGGCGCTGTGGCAGGTGTCACAGTACACGGCATTTCACAGCAGGCAATTAATGTTTTTAGGGGATAACGATCAAATTTTGGTGCATCAAAGTGCCACTGAAGTTCAGGTTTTTGGCTCAGAATATGAGAAAAGGATAACGGCCTTTTTACCATCTTTACCAAGAGTGTCTCTGCGTTAGTTTGGTGCTACAGTATTTACATGGAATCATTCAGCATAACGTTTGCCAACCATCTCTGCGATTACAATGATATAGGAAGCACCAAAGTTAACAAAAACCAGACAACAAGCTAATGAACTCCCAAAGTACAAAACAGAGGTGACATGATGAACAACACAGCTGGGAGCTAACGTTACGCTAACTTTAGTTAAGATAACTTTATATTTCTTTCCAGCAAAGTGACAATATGTTTCCTCAAACACAATGTTGACTTACCTTAAAACAGATGTAGACATCATTGTTAATCTTATTCACATTGAGTTGCTGTTGTGGTCTAACGTTGCCACACAATTTTATCCACAGGAGACACTTTTCTCGGTTGAGATGTGGTTTAAAGTGTAAGCCTCTCAGGATACCTTGTGTCGGAGACTTTGCATGTACCCCATGAACACTGTTTGACCATTTTTAAACTTCAGATCTCAGAAAAAGCTCAACAGGAACGAAACTGACTTTCTGTAATGCGGTAGGGGCATGCATTTTTTCTGGAGAACACCTAAATCCTGCCCGGGCATAATAACGCTTTGTATGGGGATGGTTTGTTCAAAATTTCAAAGGCGTCAAATCTATAACCAGAAGATCATAATGTTGCAGTAGCATCATCTATAAGGCTGCAGCAGCTTATATTTTTCATTATCCACCAATTTGTTGATGCTCTCTCCAAAAAACATCCAAAAATAATGAAAAATTCTCATCATACCTTGCCAGAACCCATGGTGATGTCTTCAAATGTCTTGTCTTGTTTGACCCACAGTCCAAAACCAATGGTATTTGCTCACTCAGTTTATAATCATCCTATCTTTATGACTAAAAAAAGGCTTAAATCTTCACATTAGCAAAGCTGGAACCAGCGATTTGGCATTTTTGCTTGTAGAATGACTGAAATTATTAATCAATTGTCTAAATAGCTGCAGAATAAATTTCTGTTGATCGACAGACTGATAATTGTTTCAGCCCTGAAATGTCATCAGCAATTGCAGGTTGGCTCTAATATGCATAATTTAAGTATTAGCAGTCATAAAGTCTTTACAAATGGCTGCAAATGGTGCTATGTAAAAAAAGACTGAAGCAGCTTGTTCTTAGCGGATGGCTGAGCTTTTTCCACCAAATTTGATATCCCTGGCTTAACAGACGTGTCAGCCTGGTATCCCTAAATGAAGTCTGTATCGGACATTCCCGAACCTCACTTATTTTCAGTGCTAATTAGGGTTGGGTACCGTTCACATTTAAACAGGTAACAGTGCCTGGATTTCGGTATGGGTACCCAACATACCTTCTTTTAACTCTCTCTGTAAGAACGAAAATGTGTTTCACTTGCATTTTGCGTCAGAAATATTGCAGCAAGCATCGTCTGCATCACATTTTGGAAAGTGTAAGCACACTTGTGATCGCTTGCAACTTGATGTGGTTTGAACAAGCAGCAGGGCTGACTTTGTCTTGCTCTCTTTTTTCGTCTCTCTGAAGTAATTTAATCCCTCACCCTAATGTGCTCTTTGGCCCTGATTGATTAAACGTGAATTGGTACTCAGGAGTACGGACATAATTTGGTTGGCACCCTTAAAAGTATTGAAATCGGTACCCAACTGCAGTGCTAATGCTAAAAGTAGCACACCAAACTGAAGGTTCAGGGTGTAACACGTCTGCAGTTTGTGTCCCATCATACAACTGCAGTTAAGATTTGCCTCTAACCAGTTTTCCCTTTACCTTAGCTTATTTCCATGACCACAATCTTTTCCTCAACGTTACCGTATCACAGTCACCATGTGCAGATATTGTACAACACCAGGATTTGAAAAACTCTGCGTAATCGGGAGTCTCTAGTTGCCCAATAACGATGTTCTCTTGTGGTGGTAAGGTTAGACAGACAGACTGAAAACATTCCCTCTGTGGTGACAAATATGCAAATACGAGTGTTTATTGAATAAAATCAGCCCTCATTTGCTCTCAAATCGCTGCCTGGCATTTCTTTCTAGGTCTGTGCTTTTTCCGTCTCACAGACTCACTATTTTAGGGAAGGACACTTCTCCACCAGCCCCTGTGTCTTTTTAAATAAGGCACTTGTGAGGAGAAAAAAAAAAAACAGGTATCTTGCTGCTCTCTTTTTCCACTCTATTCCTTTTTTGTGACAGCCTTTTTCTCGACTTGGTGAAATTGCCGCTTGTGGGTCTGGTGGAGAAGATCAGCACACACAAAAATCGTGTTTGGCTCTTTCTGAATTACTTGACTAGACCCTGAAAGAGAGGGCCCTTTGTTGGCTTCCTCCGGGACTGCCCTTGAAAGGCTCCTATTGTGTGGTAAGCACTATGATATAATGCAAGTGGATTTAATAGATTTAATGGAACATGCAGACATGGTTCTCAAGCCCTCATGTGATGAGAAGCAGCCTGTTTTTAGGAGATCAGAACCACATCTTAAAGAAATGAAATGACATGTCAATGTCACACTGCCCCAGAAGCACGTTAAGCTTTGATTTTATGTTAAATATTCTTGATTGTTTGGTGCAGACGGAATCCATTGCTTTTATTTTTCACCTCACCAACAGTATGTTTCTATGTCTGAGTTCTTTGCAGATTTCTGTATGGCTTGATTACCCGTTTCTGTGTTCCACCTGAGTCGTGCTGGAAGTCAAGGTTAGGCAGAGTGGGGGGAGTTGAATGTCAGCGATGTGTTAGCTTTGTTTTCATTGTGTTAACAGGAGCACAATGGTACGATTGTGTGGCCATCTGAAATCCTACACCTAGCCAGAGCTTTCGGGGGTCAGAGGTGGGGGAGATGTGTGTGCCTTTAGCCCGACGAACCATGCATTTTGAAAGACCCAGAAACCAAAGAGTAATCCAAGCGGCATACCATCAAAACCATTCTGCTTCGCCGGCTCGCTCACATACCAGATCTGCTTGTAAAATGCTCTCATTTTCCAGATATAAATGATGCTTTTTTTTCTCCCCCGCTCTGTTTCCCCCTCCCCTCGTTGCTTTGTAATCTGTCTCATTATTTTAAGGTGCCATTTGAGGAGTGGCCCGCCTCTTGAAACCCCTCAGTGTGATGGACAAGACCATAAAGCAGAGCAATAAACCTGAGATGAATGTTATATCTTAACACTGATAGAGGCAATTAAGTCCATCATAAGCGAGAGAGGGAACACTCTTCTCTGGGGACTCATTCACTTGCATGGTTTAACATGATTCCCAGCTAAATCCCTTATTTTATTTCTCCTCTCAGCTCACAGCTTACAGTCGAGCACAAATTGAGCTGATGTGTTTTTTTTTTTACACAATTTGGTCTTTCTGTCTGATCTGCCCTTTTCTGTCTGTCGTCATGTGTCTCTCTCCCTCTCGCGCTATCTCTCCCTCCTCTCTCCCTTGCCTCCCCATTTCGCCGTATTTGTCATGGTAATGTAAAAAATCTCAGCTGCTCCAATTCATTTCGTGCTCTTTCAGTCGAGAAAGAAGGCCAATTCTGTTTTTCCTCACTAGTTTCTGTGTGTTGAGGTTTGAAGGTAATGAAGACCATATTTCATCTGCATGGAGTTATATGACTGGGCGTGGCTGAGCAGGTCTGTTATGGGAAAATAAATATTATGGAAGGTCTAACTTTGTTATCTTTATCTCGCTGGGATCAATGTGTGTATTATTGGACAGGATACATTACACAAACACGCCGGCACGCATGCAATGTGCACACATTCAGAGCCAAGAACTTAAGTTGTCTATAAAGCATGCAAACATGTGCACACATACGGAACACATAAAGGTGAAATACACATGCGGCAGCAGAGATAGCCACACATACATGCAGGCAATCCATATCTGCTTTACACCACACCATCCCCCCCCATACTGTGTGCTTTGGTTATGTCTGTATGTGTGTGTGTGTGTGTGTGTGTGTGTGTGTGTGTGTGTGTGCGTGCCTGCCAGCGAGTCACTGAATGCTCTAATGACCACAGTCCTGACACAGGTATTTTGACTGCTGCCTCTTTCCATCGGCACATTGACTGACGTGCGATTAGTTACGCCGGGGTGAAAAACTAGGGAGGCGCACACTGTAACCATGAAGAGAGACTAGAAGGAGGTTTAAGTCCTGTTTCTCTCCGTCTCCTCATCTTTCTTTAAATCTAAAACATCCCTGGCCGCAGTTGCCCGTTGTGTGATTTGGTATTCTGTACGTACAGTAAAAGCACAGCTTGGCTCACAGCGACCTTATGAGAAAAGCTTTTGGTGTAGATCAATGCAGGTTAGCAACGATGTAGCACAGAATGCAAAGTAATGGTGGTATGTTACATATAACTCACAGTGGCAGTGGTGCCGCTAAGGGTGGGCCGGGGGGCAGAGGCCCATGGCCACTCTTACACAATTGCTAGTGCATGTTTGTGAAAATAATCAAGAATGGAGGCCTGCATGTGGTTGTTCAGGTTTTCCTCATGCACTGTTCACACGTATACCTACACAAAATAATGCACCACAATTTATATGTAAACCAAGTCATCATGAGCCAGTAATTCATGTATAAGTCTCGCAATTTAGAAGGCTGTAATCACGTGACCATGCACTGATGGCGGGAAAGTAGGCAGTTGTATAAAGACAGAAAGTCCAAGTAAGGAGGCAAGTCGGGGTGGTGGACTGGTCAAACAGTGTAGGACTTTTCCCCATGAGACCGGTGTTTGGAACCGTGTGAAAGTGAGTGAATTTTTTCTTGGTAAGGAAAAGGACAAGTAGCCCATTTGGATAACAGTGAATTGCCTGTATACAGATACATAACATTTAAACATGATTGTTAATTAATAACAATATAATAATTTATAAAGAATTGTAAAAAAGTATCTTCTTCTACAGTTTCACCTTGAATTTTCATGTCATTAAAACATTTTTTTTTTTTACCTGATGTTTCAGTCATGTGATATTCAAGGTGATACTCTTAGTACTGCTGAGCTTTCTGTAAATGTAGATTTTGTGAATATATTTTTTGTTAATTTATTTTTTTGTAAGTGCATGCACTGGTTTTGCAGTGTGTTGCGCTCGGCTTCTGTGTAGCTACATGTGTTATCACATAATCTGTTGGGCGACCACCATCGATTGTACATACAGAAGTGTGTCTCCTTATCTTGTTCGTGTCTGATGAAGGGCTGGTGCCCGAAACATAACATGTGGTGATGGTAATTAAATTTTCAAAAGGTGTGTGGACCTGTTTTGTATTTGTTCTCCTGTCCAGCACCTGGTACTTATCATTTTTGGATGTGCGTGCTGTTTTGAGTCTACAATTGAAGAATGACACAGAATTAAAAACTTTAATTTTTATTTTCATTGCGGCACTGAACATAACAGAGTGTTAAAAAAAACAACAACCCCCAAATATTGCAGCAAATCAACATACTGAACCTATAATACAGTATAAACTGCTCCATTACTTTCACTGTAGTCATTAAAAGTGACAAACGATCATGAATCATCAATTTAAAAAGTTCTGATATATTTTTGTGAGGGAAACTTATTCTTTAATGGATGGATAAAACTGCTGTGAGTTTTGAGATGCCACTGTAGATGTGAGTCCTTGTCTGAAGGCTTTGGAGAGCTACATTTCTGATGCGCTGTGTTCCAGTCAACAGTTGTTTTATAACCTCTATGACTGTGGTGCACTTCCTGCATCAAACTGACATTGGTTTGGCTTTACGCAAACACAAAGCTATTTATAGCATCTCTCCCACTTTATTTTCTCCCTCCCTTTCTCTCCCTCTCATGTATTTGCATTTCTGCTATGCAAACAGGAGTCTGGTGTCAAGTGCGTCAGTTGTGCAGGCCGTGCTTGTCCCTTTCCTTTCTCAAGCCTCTATCTATCTGGAAATTTGTCTCCTTCGTTCCCTCGCTCGACACGACTCCCCTCTCCTCCATCTCACTGTAGCTTTCCACCTCTCTCTCACCTTCACCCTTTCCTCCCTCCCCGCTGCACCCTCTCCCTCTCTCTGTCTGTGTTTTCCTTTGCTCAATTGTTTTGCTGTAGATTTGACCGCTATGATTAATGACCTCAAAGCCTCAGGAAAGCAAACAGAGAGAGACACGACAAGCTCGCCCTTCCCTTACAAACCTCCCTTTTTCTCATATGTCAACTGCTCGTGTGTTCACAGTGAGCACGTTATGACTTTTGGAAGAAAAAAAAAAAGATCTACATAATATGAGTCAGATTACACGAGAGGGAAGATTTTATATGCACACATTTTTTATCTGATTTCTGCAGAAAACAACCACCACCTGGCAGACAGAGCAGCTTTCCCAGACCATTGCTGTAAAGCCCTGTGCATGATTAATTTGTTCTTAGTGCATTTTTACTATAGTTTATTTGGCTCCTTAAATAATTGTGTTCATTTTGTTATCATGAATCACAGTGTAAGTGTATCTGACATTGTTTCCCAAAAAGCTTTCATTGTCCTTTACGTGTTTAAAATGTTAAATGAGGAAGGATCACAGATGAAGTGAACCTCTTACTCAGAGGTCAGATTGGTCAGACTTGGAGGTTGGAGTTCAGAGTCTTGCCCAAGGACAGTTCAGCTGGATGGAAGCCTGAATGTGGTTAACTTTTTGGAAGCAAAATGGACAGCGAGACTGATTATACAAAAGAAACCAATTTTATAACCGTTTTTCTCTAGACACCTAAAGTAAAGTATGATTCAGTTTACTTAGTGAAATAATTCATAGCTGTTAAAGCTGGGGTAGGCAGTTTATGGTTTGTTTCGTTTTTCGCACCATTGGGTAAAAATTGCATCATAACTTTTAAGCATATTGTGATTTAAGTGGTCTTAGGGGCCGTACACATGCTGCATCTTGAACCACCTTGAAAACGCGAGGTTGGACACAGGGTGCCGCTAAATAATGTCGTGTCAAGTTGGAAGCTAAGGTGGGGATGGGGGTTAGGAACAAAACGTATTGTAGTCACTTCAAAGCCTATCAAAAAATGTAAGTTTAGATGGATGCTGTTTTGAGAATATCTTCACCATTGTACCCAGCCATCAGACAGCCTTTTACTTTGGCACTGTATTTTCTCAACCGCAGAACTTCAGTATTCCTTCACATCTCTAATTTTTGGCCCCATTTAGTCACCCACTGCAAAAGTTCTTCTGTGAAGACTGGTTCATGACGGTGTCCTCTTGTCTCCACAGTGAACGGCATCCCTTCGATTCTGTCATTGTCACTCTTTTAAATTGTTTTGGTATTTTGTGTCTCTTCCATGAACTGCAAGAAGTCCGACCCAAACAGTAGATAAGTGGCGTATTATGGGCCGTTCACATGCTGCGTTTCTAACCACCTGGAAAACGCAAGGTCAGGCGCTGGGGGTTAGTCTTGTGCCTTTTCTGTGCCAGCTTTCAAAAGCGCCACGGCAGGTTGCGTCTGAGGTTGCTAAGCAACCTTAACAAGCACCGTATCATAGCCTGTTTACCTGAAATCCTGAGTGCAGAGCTGATCTTCTTCCAGACAACTGTTTATAACTGTGTCGGTCTTATCTGGCAGCCCTGCACTAACATGATCAACTGATATTTACGGAAGGGGGCAAAGATATTCATCGGCTGTGATTGGTTGGTTCTCGTCACATGACATACACTGTGCACTACTGCGTTCCGAAATTTGAACTGAAAATTAGGCACTCTGGAACATGTGAGTGCTGCAACGACATGGTCATGCCTGCCGTGTGTACATATAAAACCAATGACTTTAAGGGCACAAGAAACGCAGCATGTGTACAGCCCCTTAGAGAAAACTAGACTTCTGCGTCTCCTCTTGGCTCTGTTTTTTCTGGCATCAGAAAATCTCGCCTGTGACAGGAGACTTTGGCCAATCACAACTCATTTCAGAAAGACAGTTTTCTTATTGGCTGTTCTACAAATGCAGATGCACGTGCATGTCACTTAAGATGGTGAAAGCTTAATTCAATGGCAGAAAGTCCTACAAAAAAGTTGCATTGGCAATGACTGCCTACACTGCAAAGCAACCGAAAAAAGGAAGACGGACTCATCAGAAAGAGAGTCTGAAGTGTAAATATTATTAAAGCATTGTAGAGATGGAGAGAAAATGTAGTTAATAGTTAGCCTTCTACTAATCGTACACAAAAGGCTCATAGCTGTGGCTCCAAGTTCAGGTTTATGTACCTAACGATGGCAAGAGCCTTGAATCACAGTGTCATTTGAAAGGGCTTTACAGGCTCACAGGTTTGCAAAGAAGAAAGGAAAGTATCTCAAAGAATTGTGGCTATATAACGGCATTGAGATTGGAATCACAATCACAGTTGCCATGATTTAAATGAGTGACTAGCGCTTGTACAGGTTGCTGTGTGAACCTTGTACATGCCAGTGCAGAGCTGCTAAAGGAGGGTGTGATTTCAGATTCTCTCGTTTTTATGCCTGCTCCAGGAAACTGCCTACCTCAGCTTTAAGAACAGAATATAAAGTTTGGGAGCAGGAATTTGACTTTCATTTCTGTGCTTTAAAGAAATAGTTTTAACATTAGGGGAAATGCACGATCGAGGCCGATCTCATGTCTGCGTGCTGAATTTGAAGATAGAGCTAGAAGCCAGTTAGCTTAGCTTAGCATAAAGACAGGTGAAAACAGTTAGGTTGCCAGGAAGTCACTGCACCTGCCCGAAAAAAAATCTTCAATTGCATAACACTGTAAAACTACAAATTTAAAATCATTTGAAGCTGCAAGGCTAGATCTTTCCACCTGTTTTAAGTCTTTGTAACAGCAACAAAAGCAAACGTGTGTTTCCCAAAGTGTTGTGCTAATAATTTAACATACATGACACTGACATTGATTTAGGCTGTTAAACTCAGATTGACACGGGGTAAGTGCAAACTGTGTTAGCTACATTCCCCTCCTGTATCTGCACTGTAGCTGAACTGACCAGTTTCTAAACACAAAGAGGCAGGAAATAACTATTTTTACCTTTCCCCTCAATTTAGATATTGTTTGTTATTTTACCAACTCTGCCCTCAGCGACTCCTTCACATTGTGCTGCAGGAGCACCACCACACACTCCGGTCTGCTCTTCGACTTTCTGTATAATTGTTTTCTACTTGCCCTGCTTCGCCCGTCGACATCTGGTTTGCAGGTGTGAAAATAACCTATTCCGAGATAGCGTCACTTCCAGCTCGATGTGATTAGGATAGCATGTAAAATCATTTTCCAGGAGCAATAAAGAAAGTGATTTCATTTTCATTGCAGAATACAATGATTATTCCTCCGGCAAACTAATAGTGCTATCAGAGAGAAATCATTGCACTAGAAGTAACAGCGCCATCAGAAGCTGAGTGATAACATGAGGATGGAATTGGGGCTTCAAATTGAATAATGTTGCAAGGAAGTGTCTTTGTAGTGTAGTTTGTTTGGTGCTCTGGCTTATAAAGATGCGAGGAAACTGTTGTAGTGAAACCTGGCTGTCATTTGAATGAAAAATATTAAAAAAAAATAGGGTTCAAATTGAACAGCTGAACAACTACAGTACAGTAGATTTAGTCACTCCAACACATGGCCTATTACACGCGCTGAAACTTGGCTATAAAAAAAGATTGTGGCCCATTTTGGTCCCTGCTCACAGCTTGAGAAACACCCCTAGTAAGTTACTGTAGGCACATATCCATCCTGTTACTTGACCTTACAGTAGCAGCAGTAATTCATCTCAGCCACTGCGAGCTGTCTTGAGGTGTGTTTTGTTTCCTCATAAATGGCTGGTACCAAATAGTGTCAGACAGAGAAGCAGGGAAGGCCTCTGGGAGTGTGTGTGTGTGTGTGTGTGTGTGTGTGTGTGTGCGCGCGCGCGTGTATTTGTATGCCGGTGTGTTTCAAGCTGCGGCCTCTGGCTGTGACCCCAGTGTTAATCACACTACAGCCAGAACAACCACAGGCTCTATCGCCACTACTGCTGCTACAACCCTCCTCCTCCTCTCCAGCTCTATTTCTTTCTCATTCATGCTCTCTGTCCTTGCTCTGTATTTATTTCTCTCTCTCTCTTTCCATCCTCCCCATTCCTACAGTATCTTTCCCACTGTATCTCCCACTTATACATGATCTCTACCCACTCCTTCACCATTAGCTCAGGGGTACACCCTCATCTCTCTCATCCCCATAACCTCAAACCGTCACCTCTCCTGCAGCCTAAGCCTCCCCTGTAGGCTTCATGAGCTCAGTGTGTCTGAGTTCTGGATTAGAGGGGTCCTTGTTTCTCTGGCAAAGTGCAAAAGCGCTAAAGGCTGCTCTCACCTTGTGGTCTGCGTAGTCTCGGCAGAGAATGTATACAGTAATGGACGTAGCTGCTGTGACGTCGACCATTTGTTTGTGGGCTGCCGATTTGAAGCCTTGAGTTAAGCACGTTGGCCCTCGCCATCTTCGTTTCTTGGAGCCAGAAGTGACCATACTTGGAGGAGAGGGTGGAGCTGTGGAGGAGCGAGAGGTGGATCTGACTCAGACTGTGGTGACAGCCTTCACTCAAGCAGCCAAGCCCTTAATTATACGTAACTTTAGGCCTTAATTAAATGTACAGACTTGAGATATATAAAAACTCACCCACCATATAGTTGTCATAAAATTAGCTATACATACTGAAACTGTTTTTTGTACCAGGCTGTAAACATGCTTCTGCTTTAAAGCTGTGCCCTTTAACATGGCGGTCTATAGGGACTGACTCACTTCTGGAACCAGCCTCAAGTGGCCATTAAAGGAACTGCAATTTTTGGGCACTTCTGTGTTGGCTTTGTTTTTCAGTCTCAGAGGTTGTCGCTGGGTCTCAATAAATATTTGGATGAAGTCAACCAGGAAGAAGTTGACCTTCTGATTATGTCTGATCACAATCCACATCCATTCTTGTTTATACCTGTTACTTATTCGGTCTTTCTCTCAAATTTGGTGACTTTTGAACAATGTCTGATTACTGATTGGATGCAGACTGATGGAATTTGTTGCTGAGATGCTTCAAACGTTACTAAAGATTGTGCTGGAAAGGGGTGACATTTAGTGTTTGTTGTGTTGGGGGTCGATTGTAGTCTTTCCCTCTTAAGACAAAACCCAGATGTTAGTGGGTCTTACTGTTTTTTTGTCCAGTGATAGTGGGGCTTTAGATTTCACTATTTGTCAACCTCTTTCACGACAAGGCCTGGGTATTGGAATAACTCAGTATCAAGCAGCACCAAATGTCTCTAGTCAAACAATAACTGAATTCAATCCGTTTTGCTGCAAGGGTCTGATGCTGGACCGTCCAAAGTCCAGACTTGGAGTTACTCTCCTCCCGGTAAAAGTCAGTTCAGCATCTGCCCAGTGAGCACAAGCTAACACAGCAGAAGCAGCTAACATCCAGCACTGAGCTGTTAAATGATCCCAACAAACTCATACCAACACAAAACGGTTTGACTTGTCATTATACTCATTAATGACCATTAGGTAATGCTAACAGTTGGCCCTGACAGCTCGCAGCAGCAATTATAAGCCATACCGTCTGTGGTATTGTGGAGTTGAGTGTGGTGTATTGACAGAGCTTGCAGTTTAGCTAAGCTACCACCAAGATGGCTGTACTTCATGCCACTACGTTCACATTATGGGTTTGAATGAAGTACTCTATGAGCATTGGTATCACTTCAAAAGATACAGGTATTCTAATTTTTTAAACAATACCCGGCCCTAATTATGAAACCACCTTCTTTCTAGAGATGTTGGAAAACCCGCACTAAAGCACATATGACATCAAACGGAGCAAGAAGCAAGATCCGCCCACAGCTTTATAAAAAAATGGCAGTTTACTAGAAATCATCTTGAACACTTGTCTTTGAGTCTGACCGTAAGTCAACATCGAAAGTAGGTCCCTGGAAATTCCTGTTGCTGTTGTAGCGAACTGTGCGACACAGCAAATCAATTTCTGGGTCAACCTCCTGGCTGGCTCACCTGTCATATGTCGTTTGATTACGTTGATGTTGCCTGGCTGACTAACTACATGGCCGTTGGTGCAAGTGGTGTGCTCTCGGTGTAGTGATTATCACACTGTTGTGCCTTAGTCGCCTTGTGACACCCGTGGAATCACAGCAGTTAGGTGTGCGCGAACTTAGACACACACACACACACACAGACACACACACAATCTCAGGCTGTCGGCAAGCTGAGACGAAAGAGTGTGAGTTACACAAGCTTTGACAGGGCCTAATTATACGTGTCTCTAATGAACTGTAATTACTGACATCCACCAGAGCATCGAGGTCTATAAGCCGAGGACTTGCAGTCATTAGGCTGCTGTGTTACTCTGTTGCTGTATCTCTACTGACTAACTGAAAATCTCTGTTTTCTGTCCCTGTTGTGATGTGTCGCTCTCCGCCTAACCGTTTCCTCATCTCCCTCCCTCTCCCTCCACAGTTTGATGGTGACAACATGTACATGAATGAAAACAACCACGAGTTCCTCCCGCCCAACCAGGTGAGTTCAAATTGCCTCTAATGGAATACCTGCTCTTTTCCCCCTTTTCCTCTTATTTCATCTGTTGCCATGATTGTTGCCTGAGTTGTTGCAGAGCCATTTTCATTCCACCATTGTTCAGGCTTGTTAGGACGGGCGACAAATTGTTGTTACTGAAATAACCGCGGAGTTATATGACATCAGCTGAAAGCAAAGGGACTGAAAGCTCTCAGAAATATTCCAATTAGTTCAGCTATGTTTTATGCTGACAGATGTAACAGAAAACATGTATTCAATGCATTCAGCACTCTTTGGGTGAAATATGCTCTCAGGATTGTTAATGCGAGCGTTAGTGGACACAGTGTGGGATAAACGGAGACACGTTTCTTCTAGTCCCACAACATGGAATCTAAACACAGTGAAATGACTGCCAACGACGCCTGTTTTTATTGTTTATTGTTCATTTGGCTCCCCATTAGTTGTTACCTTGGCAACCACCACTCTTCCTGGGGTCCATATTAAAATGTACAGTATAATCAACACATTTATTCACTTACACTACATACAGCAGGGCTCCTCAATTACAGATTCAATTCTGTCTATTCAAAAGCAAGTCATTATTTTTCATGACAAATTTTAAACAAATGCAAATGAATGTAGTAAAAATAGCAATGTTTATTATTTTACCATGAAAAAATGGTCACATTATTTGACCCAGGCACATTACAAAGTGCAAAAAAGAGCTGGCAATGCTTTCAGTGAACAGAACCATAACAAGTGTAACCACAACAGTAACCAATAACACACAATCTTAATCTACCAGTATCTCTTTCCCGCACACATACACACATAACCTCATGATGTTTTGTGTAGAGGTTAAGAGAAAGTGTTAAGGAGCTAAACTACAGCCCAGATGTTTTGAAAAGCTACTCTGCATTCTCGACTGCGTTGTTTCACAGTTGTTTCGTGGAAGATGTGATTGTGGGTGTTGCTGTAGCTGTAGCGGTCTGTACCTCCTTCCCGATTGGTACTGTGCTCAGAGATAACAAGGAAGCAAGATGGCTCACTCATTAGCTACTCCCAGGCACTATGAGTAGTTTACATATTTTTGTCATACGAATATGTCTGATTTGTGTATGCTGGGCCGCTCTGAGGTTGCTTCCAGGTCAGATTTGGTAATTGAATAGACCTGATATACAGTGAAGTAGCCCCATTCACACTGCCTGTTCAAGGCAGGAGTCTCACGCCGTTAATCAGCCTTGCCGTTCTTTATAAATGGTACAATCACAAAATGGGGGAACAGGATTGTCTAGCCTTTAAGCCGGCAGCAGAGGTAGTAACGGCACCAAGTCGAAATCTATGTTAAAAAAAGGAGAGCAGGAGGGATGGGACTGTGGGAGGGATTTAAAAAGCAGCTAGCTAGGTTAACTGAAAGAAGAAGAGCAAACAAAAATGTCCGCAAACTGGGGAGACAATGAGGTCAGGGAGCTGCTTACCCTCAAAGCAAAGAGCGAAATCAACCACCATATAAATGAATTGTTATTGCCATGCTAAAGCCATTGTTATTGCTTTCAAAGTGCTGCAGACACATGTTATATGTCACACTAGAGGCCGACGCTGTTGTGTTAGATGTCACGTCGATCATGCCTGTTTTGCCTCCAGGAGGATGCTGGCATGCTTGCTTAAATCACACACTGGGGCGACATGATGCTGCTGTTGTTCGGGTCCATACAAAGATACAAAAGCAGCGTAATGAAGGGATTTTGTAGCGGCTGACACTGGATCTCTGAAAATAAGGTCAAAACCAAACATATGGCAAATAAACACACAGAACAATTAATAGTTAAACATTAGATTTATTCTCACATCTCCTCTGCAAACAAAGTTAGAGACAACGTACATTGCTTAAAATCTGCAATATAAATAAAGTTTATTATAATGTAATTTTTATTATCAGTACAGTTGATATGGTTGACCTGAAATATGTAGTAGTAGTTCTTCTGTAAGAATAAAAGATTTGTCGCCATTCAAACACTGCAGCTGGAGTCTATCCCAGCACGCATTGGGCAGAAGTCACTGAAACACACTGGACAGGTTGCCAGTCTTTCACAGTCTACGTCAGACTGTCATGACATTTCTGTTCAGTACAGTAGGAGGAAACCGCCAGAGAACCCAAACCAGCAGAAATATCCAAATCCCAAAGAGAAAGTGCTGGTGCCTTCTGTCTGTGGGGTGACTGTGTCAACCATTAAGCTAACTCTGCCATCATAAAATTCAAATTCACTTTATTCCAATTATGCAATCATCCCCTGTGCACACAATTTTCACTTTGGTAAAAGCCAAGCAGAAAGCGCTGCTTCACTCTGAGTGAGTTTTGGCCTCATTGCAAAGGATTTATTAAGTTAGAATGGAGGGGGAGTCAGCGCTCTTCTACAGTACATGGCAACCATGCCAGATACACTGTAGCACAGCTGGTCGGGAACAACTGGGAGACCATATGGTTGTGTTTGGACAGGGGGATTTACGGAGTTTGGGAATAAGCCCATCTGACATACACGAGGGAGCAGGGAATTTGTCCCTGTCAATTGCAATTATTAGAACCGACCCATGGGCTACAGTAGTTCTGTGGTTCTGTTGCATTCGCTGTTTTGCTTAATTTCTTAATGCTCTGGTTTGTTAAAGCGTGGCTCGAGGCCCAGAATGAGAGAGCTGCTTATGCTGCTTCTTGTGCATGATTCCCTAAGTTTATTTAGATAACTCCGACAACAAATATGTCTGTTACAAAGTGATTTTCAGCAGGATAGCGCTGCTATCTGACAAATTTCTCATGCTGGTACTTGGCTGTCTGAAAAAAAATCTGAAGAACCACTGCTTTTATCGCCCATTTTGATTCAGCACATGTACTTTTACTGCAGCGCTGATTGACTGATTACAAGTCCTGCTGATGTGCACAATGTTTTTTGCTGAATTACTGAGGGACAGATAAAACATCGCAAATGTGGCATGGAAGATAGACAGAGAGAGACAGGGAGAGAAAGGTGGGGATCAAGGAAGCAAGAGAGAAAGAGACAGAGAGGGAAATAGCGTGAAACACAGTGATGGGATGAGAGACGATTTTGCTTTGCTCCGTGTTATACTTTGTTTACTCAAGATCCCCTCATATTTGACATGTGCCTTGCTCTATTCTCCGCTTCACCAAGTTTAGCCTCTCCTTCCCTCTGACAGCTTGAATCACAGAGGGCCTTAGGGGTGGACACACACTCCGACAACAAAACACGGAGATGGAAGAAAGAGAAAAATCACTGATCTGCACCTCCTTAGCTGTGTCCTAATTCTGCACTACACACTAATCCTAAACTGTGAACTAAAATTTTAAGTATGTGGTGTGTTCACACAGGAGGAGTCACAGTCAATTAAAAAAAGAATCAGTATGCAGACGAAAATAGACTAAAAGTGTTTAGTTTTTGAGGGTGCTGTTGATACACTGTTGATACAAATTGTGGGTGGTGGTGAACCAGCTTGAGGAAGATCTTGTCAAAACAAAAAATTATAACAATAAATTAGTATTGAATCTTTGTTAATTGACGGTGGAATTCTAAAAAAATTAAAGTGTGTAAAATCCATGCAGCATACTTATTCCATACAGTGTAATGTATACATGTACCAACCGTTCAATGTATCCTCATACGATTCATATGATAGCTCATGAATGCACATACAGTGATTTGTACGAGATCTAACAACTAGCGTAGTCATGGCACATACTTAACATTAAGTTACGTACTTAAGGCAAAATTACGTAGGTTAGGTTAAGGAAAAGACACATGGCTGAGTGTTGTCATATTACCTACCTAACATAAAGTTACGTACTTATCGCAAAGTTACGTAGGTTAGGTGTAGAAAAAAAAAACATGGCTAAGTCATCACAGTAGTACTTAACGTAAAGTTAAGCAAGTTAGGTTTAGGAGAGGAAACGTAGTTTAAAGTCATCAAGTTACATAGTTAATGCAAAATTACGTAGGTAAGTTTTTAAAAGAGAAACATGGTTGGGTGTTGTCATGTTACGCACTAAACATAAAGATATGTACGTCATACAAAGTAACAGGTTAGGTTCAGGAACGAAACTTGGTTAAGAGTCGTTACTGTAATACTTAGCGGCAAATTTCTGTAGGTTAGGTTTAAGAGAAGAAACATGATTGGGTGTTGTCACGTTACCTACTTAACATAAACTTACGTCTGTAAAGATACGTACCTCATGCAAAATACATGATTGGATGATGTCATGTTACGTACTTAAAGTAAAGTTACGTAGATTTGGTTTCAGAAAAGACACACGGAGATGACATGACTTAATATAACTCAAAGTTAATTTGGTTTCACACAGGACACAGTCATTGATCTCCTGGGGGAAAGTCCTGTGTTTGTTTGACCCATCCACCACCCCAACCTGTCTCCTTAGGTGAACTTTAGGTCCATGTACTCCTTCAGTCTTTACTTAAGTCGCACATTGGTCACGTGAAAGCAGCCTTTTCGATTACACAGGTTATAAACCAACTGTGGTGCGTTACTTTTTGTAAACTTATGAACAGTGCATGAAACCAGTCTGAATCAATACAGTATGTTTTTTTTGCAGTTAGATCAGGCCTGACACTTACGCTGTCAGATGTCAATCAAACTGCCATTTCAGAATTCAGCTCCCAATTAAAGTTTACAAAGAGGCAACAAAATATTTCTCCAAAATATATATATTTTTTTGTTTTTGTTTTCTGAGACGCACCACCCTCTGTTAGACGTTTTATCCAGCTGTGAGCAGTGTCTCCCATTTCTTTGTGCCCTGCATTGCAAGAGAACCCTGAGAGTACTAGTACTTGAATGTTTATAGTCGTCGTATGTTTAAGCTCGGCCTTTCTGTACTTGTTTTAACTGTGTGTCTATTTCTGTGTATGTACTTCAAGAGCACAAAAAATGGAGTCCAATTCAATGTATGTACACTCATACTCTTGGCCATTAAAGCTGATACATTAGTTAATTCATTTTTGTATGAATGCTGACTGGTTTGAATACACATTGTTTTGCCACGTTTCCAGTGTGAACATACAGGAGGCTACAACATAATTGCTCAGAATTGGTGTGCAGTATAGATTTGGAGCACAGCTGCTGTTTAATTGATGTCTGTAACTGTACATGTTGCATAATTTCAGTAGAGTGCATTGAGTTCTTCTATGCTCATTGCAAAAAAGACGTTAGTATATAGTTCGTAGTTGATGCAAGTAAGCGTGTTTCGCTGGATTGGGTGTTTGGCTGTAACTGTGTTTATGCTTGTGTTGTTTGTGCAGAGATAAAAATGGACTTGGTGAAAGTGAGACGGCTGCAGGGATAATTTTTTATTAACTAGTTTCGTTCCTGAAGAAACATCTTGTACAGTACATACAGTGTAATTCTCACTATATTCCATCTTAAATAAAAAACAAATCATACTGCCTACAGCTCACTTTTCTCTGCTCGCTGCTTTATTATCTTACTTTACTTTTCTATCTTTCTTCCATTTACTCCCCCTCTTCTGCTCATTTTCTCACTCTGTTTCTCTTCTTCTCTCTCTTACCCCCCGTTGCATTTAAATGCATTTGGGTCAGCGGTTCCGCCTCCAAACTGTGAAAGTGTGTCTCTCAGTGCTCTGCTGTCTCTCACTTCAGTTTCTGCATGTAATCGCTCTATTTAATCTGGCTCACCTATATAAATACTTCTTTTCTTTTTTTTTTTTTTTACATAAGGTACATTCATATAAGACATAAGCACGGCCCTGTTGAGTAACTCTGGCCAGATGCATCATGCAGTGAGATGCTTAGATGGGTATGTTCTCGTGATGAGTCACAAGGAAATGGGGTCAGTGCCATTGTCATATCGATGTTCCCATGAGCATCGCAGTCTGACCCTGCTTAGTTCTCTGTAGTGTTTCTTCCAGTCTCTCTCTGCACCCCCCAGCGGACTGACAGAGTGTTAGTGATTCAATGACAAGGTCATGGACCCTGGTCTTGGCATCAACAAGCTCTTTGTCTGCCCCTGTGGCCACTGACCATTGTCGTGGCAACAATGTAGGAAAGAGTAACCAACGACGAGAAGCTCCGGCTTGTTCCAGTGTCTTCGCAGAGGTTTGATGTGACCCCTGGAGCACAAAAAGAGACACACTGAAGGCCCAATCTCATGGGACTAGTATTACCAGGGGATCTCGTGTGATTGGGGAATTACCCATCACGTCTGTGTTTTCTGCGGTACATTTGCATGAGATAAGTCTGTTCTTGAATTTACTGACATTGCCTCTTTTTTTTTTCTTTTTTTAAATGTGGGTTAAACAAACAACAGTGACTACAATGCCGCTACACATTTTCACATCATCCTCATTCTCATTGTCTTTTAAGATTTCGCTCTCCTGATGGTTTGGTTCTTTCTGTGAATGGGTCTCCATACTGTGTAGCGAGGTGTAGCCCAGTCTCCAGAAGAAAATGTTGACATTATAAGTGTCTAATTACAAATATGTAACATTTGGACATTTTTTAATCAGTGTTTCCAAAGTGATGTAGTATAAGCTGAATTTGTCATCAGGAGGGAGAGGTGGAGTGTCACTTAGGCAAGATGGCTGCCAAGCTGCAGACCACTGGATCAACAAAACCAGTTGTGTATTTGTGAGTCATTGCTGTGTTTCCAGTGGCTTTAAGGCTCCAATTATGGGTGTTTTGTAGTGGCCCGCCGGCGAGGATAGTGCCATGAAAAGTGATTGTTTTTTAATCAAGACATTGCTGCATTTCCTACCAGGATTGTGTCATCAAAATGGGGGATTTTAAGCCAAAACATGATCTTTTCCAAACCATATCCAAGTGGTTTTTGTGTCTAAATCCAACCACATGTTAACCACCAATATAAAGTTACAACCATAGACTGTGTGATAAAGATGGACAACATGACAGCTCCCCAAAAGTGAAGCCAAAACATCTGGATCACCCCCTGGTGGCTGGCTGCAGTATAGGTCATAAACCTCGACCCCATAATGTTAGTGGATGGGACATGGACCAAACTAAAAACTCAAAGTACATGTCAGGTTTGGTTTCTCTCAGTTTAGTTAGTTATTGTCATGCTGATGTGTGTTCAATTAGTTTTTGGGGGATTTGACATGATAGACAGCTGTGTGTACCAATCAGTGTGCTGGTGCTGCTCATGATTGGTCAGATGGGTGTATGAACGCAAACTAGATACTGCAGTTTTATCAAAGCTGTGGCATGCTGTCTTGCAATATTGCTTTTATTACCTCCGCCAAGGAGGTTATGTTTTCGCCGGCGTTGGTCTGTTTGTCTGTTTGTTTGTTTGTTTGTTTGTGTTTGTTTGTCTACAAAATAACTCAAAAAGTTATGAACGGATTTTGATGACATTTTCGGGAAAGGTGGATAATGGGACAAGGAACAGATGATAAAATTTTGATGGTGATCGGTTGAAGCAAAGTGGGTAATAATTAATTTGTAATTCTAAAGTTTAAATTAATGTTCTGTGTTGGAAAAAAAGAAAGTGAAAAATACAAAAAAACATATATTCTGTGTTGGTACAAAATAAAAACGAAATAAATACACCACAGTGTCTCCATGGTGAAGGCGTATGTAACCTAATAATGATAGTGATGCAAATAACCTAACTGTGATGCAGGCTGCAAAATCTGATGCAGAGGGGGAGGGAATATCATCTACTTGGCGGAGGTCTGCACTCTCTGAGTGCTTTTCTAGTTATCCTTGCTGACGATAAATGCAAAGCAGAACGCAGTATTTAGTCCACTGAGTGTCCTTGGATCAATTCTGAAGAAAAAAAAAGGCCCAATGCCTCCTAAACAACTTTCTAAAAATAAAGAGTCACCAGCAGCCGCCCCTCAAGACAACGATGCTACGCTAGCAGCTAACACAGCTAGCTTGGAAGTTGGCCAGAGTCTGTCCAAAGCTTGAATGATAGTAAATATAGCTGCTGTAAAGGGATGGAAAATTAGGGAAGATGTTATATGACATTAAGGCAAATATATCGCAGAGTTGAAAAGACACTGAGATTGCTACGGCACAAACTCCGGCTCCAAGTGACGTCACCAGCACGAGATGGCAGAGGTCGTATCCAGGATAATTTGGCTTCATTTTTGTACAGTGTGGAGACGTGCTGTCCATCTTAACATACAGTCTATGGTTTCAACCTATTCACTACATACCAATGTGCAAATGTAACATATCTGTGGTTTGCAGGAATGTTCAATGCCAACATTTTTCTGGCAATTGGGATGCAAGACGAGCCTCCCATGCACCCAAAATGCTGTTAAAGCTCTCATTTATAATTGCCAATGCAGCTTCTATAATTCTCAACCAGGAAAGAGGCAGAAAATAGACAAAGAGAAAACTTAAATACCACCCCAGATCATCAAGATGCCCACTCGTACAGTCGACTATTATAACATGACCTCTGTGTTTGGTGAAATATGGTAATTTGCGTTGGGATTTTTACTTGACAAATTACAGACATGGCCGATTTGCAGAGGATTAAGATCATAGAAGACTCTGGCAATTATTACAAATTACTAGTGGTCTCCAGGTAATACTAGTCCTGTGCGAATAGGGCTTAAGAAGACGTCTTCACAGTGGAAGGTAGAAGAGCACCAAGTAGAGTGCCTTTTTTTATTACAGAGGTCTTTAGTAGACCTTCACCTGAAGAGGGATTTCTCTTGCTAACACTTAACAGAACAGTACGGAACGATGCGATCAAAGATAATGCGCTGCGGAGATGCCTTCTCATAGCTGCGCAGCAAAGTGAAAGAAACAGTATACTTCATCAGCACTTTACCTTGACAATGCTTTGCTTTGATGTCTTTCTCCCTGACTTATGAATTCATTTAGCAGAACTGCTGTTTGAGAGAAATATGTCACAGAAAAAAGAAAAAAAAGAACACGAGGAGGAAATGGAAAGGGGGGGGGGGGACTGCACAGGGGAATAATTCGGCTAATGGAGTGACTGTTTGGATATTCAGCAGAAGTAGGAACAGAGATTATGATCTTGCAATTAGCGTAACAAGGTTTTATTGATTGGCTGCCGCTGTAGCGTCTTTGCTGCCAAGACGCTGCATGTGGTTTTAACATGCACAGTGTGTGTGTGTAGCCCAGCCAGTCACACTAGTCCGACTACTACCAGAGCAGAATCCAGCTCCGTGTTACCATCGAGCCGTGGCCATTTCCTGAGCATCAAAGCTGAAATATTATGGATTGCCGAGTTGAAAGGGTCTGTTTGAATGCCTGATGATAAAGTGGACCGCATTTGCATTTTCCACTCACTTTTAAGTTAATGCACTGCCCTCCTTCCTCTTTGAGTAAAATAGCAGGTATGAAAAGGCGGCTTCTGGTAACGAGTGATTTGAAAGTTTGTCCGCCTGTTTTACATGTTGGGAGTTCAAATGGTGTTTTAACGGTAAGTTTGATGCCATTTCTCGTCTCAGTTATTTTATTGTAAGTCATTGCTGCCAAGGATTGTGCCAGCCCCTTGGGTGTTGTAATTGTAATTAGGGAGGTGTTTGAGTGCCAGCAGCAGATCTGTGAGACACGGCGAGGCAGAGACAGATTGGAGACGGACGGAAAGTTGTTTTTTTGTTTTTTTTATATGGCAGCAAACAGATGTGATTATGATTAAGTTTAGAAAACACGCCGACAGATTGAACTCATAATGAGGCCTTCATGTTATTTTTGTCATTCCTAAATGTTTTTAATGAGAGATTTAGTGGTATAAGGGCTCCAGTGAACAGATTTGATGTCTGTCACACTGTTTTAGTGCCTAAACTTGTAGAAACTCCAGTCTGATGAATATGATTAAGTCCTCCTCCGCAGCTCTCTGTGTCTCTCATCTTTCCCCCATATGTTTCTGATGAACCATTGTAGAACATGATCCCATAGTCTTTTATGTCCAACCTTTGACAAATCTATCACCTCGTCCCTCCATGCTCTGAATTAAAGGCCCATTCCACCTTTCCAGTTTCGATGAGTAATTCTCTTGTTTGGCAGCAGCCCAAAGCCCAGCCAGCCCGTCTGGAACCTCGGCGGAGCCTGATTGGTCGGGTTCAGTCGTGTGTGACTGACAGGAAGCCCGCTGATTGGGGGAGACGGTATCTTCGGATCGTTGCACTGATTAAAGCCTCGCGGCGGCGTTTTGTAAACTCCCGCCGTTCGGGGTCCCCGCACCAGCGCCCTGGCCCTGCTGGTCTGAATTACAGCTCGGCCGCATTAGTCTGATTTACAGCTTCCTCCCGCTGTTTAGATTGGAGCTGGGGACCAGAGTGGCAGGCTCTTCCTCCCCTTCTTTTCCACCTGACCCCTCCTCTTTGAATTGATTCTCCCACTTTGTGCCTCACCCTTGTTGTTCCCCCTTTAATGCCACCTCACCTGATTTACCTCATTTATACGTCCCCTTGACCTCATACGTCCCACCTGTGCTCCTGCTAGTCTCACCTTTCCATGTTGTCTCCCCCTCTTTCTTTCTTCCTTCCTTCCCTGCCCTCCCTCCATCTTCCCACCGCCCTCCCCCTTATCCTCCTTTTCTCAAATGTCCCCCACAACATCCCTTTACCTTTCCCACCCAGTACCTCTCCCATCTGCCCCCTCCTCCCCCTTTTCTCTCTCTCTCCCTCCCTCCCTCACTCCCTCACTACATCTTTTGTGAAAATGAAAACAAAGAGCAGCCTGCCAAAATATTTCTATAGCTGTTCGCTGACGAAGCAGGGAGCGGAGACAATGCAAAAAGATGTGCAGGCATATTTGTCGCGGCAGCAGAAAGATGGAAAGCTCTCTCCCCGTGGCCTTTTTACAGTCATTTGGACCCCCCCACACACACACCGCAACCTCACCCTCCTCACTCACTCTTGCCCCGTTTAAAAGCCCTCTGTTTGAAACACTCATCTGACATGGCACCACGTAGAAATGCACAGCTGTATATTTGTGTAAGGCCCTCGCTCTGCCAAGCTGTCCATCCCCCCCGTTGCCCCAGGTGATCAGATGAAACTAATGGCAACCTTAATGTGTTTGTGTAGGCCTTTCACCCCATTGGACTGAACGATGACAGACCAAACACGCACCCTTGTGCTAGATCACATGCCGGAGTATTATAAAAAAGCATGCCATGGCCACTGTCTGTGAAGCCTTTTCATGATTTTACTCTTTTAGAAAAATAAAATGTACAAAGTTTCCCTTGAACTGTTTTTCCCCCATGGCGGCGGATGAAAAGCTATGGGTTATTAGAGAGGAAAATGTTCCATTGAACCAAGATTCATTAGCAAAAATACTTTGTTAATTATTGATGCTGTATCTTCAAGGTATGAAAAAAAAAAGCCTCAAACTGACATCGATCCACGTTGGCTTATTTCCACTGCTGGGAGAAAGTTTAAATTAGGTAATATATTTTTCACACAGCGAAGATGCAAAACCTGAGGCAGACAGCTTTTATATTTTCACATTATATTATGTATTTGTGTAGTTTGTCTAACAGAGGCGGAGTTATCCATGTAAGACCACCCCGGTCGCACTTCCTGTTATGTTTAAGGTTCAAAAGAGGATTCAAATGCAGTACAGCAGGCAGGCAGGTTTGAAATAACAAAACACGAGCGCTAATGACATGGATTATTAAAAAGACAAAAATGAGCAGCAAGCAGTAGAGAGTGAAACAAAAACTATGCAGGAACAAACTGGGACTCAAGGAGCACAGACACTGACACTGACATGGAACAAAGGTATGTATGCGCAGAGAACTAATCAGAGGAACAAGACACAGCTGGAGAGGGCGGGCACCGGCATCAGGAGGGAAACACCAGCACAGGCTAACCATGCACACAAACAAGGGCGTGGTAGGTAACATTAGGGTGGAGCAAACGAGACTAACATGAGACAGGTGTGCAGGGAGACTCTGGTGCAGGGAGGGACTGACGAGGCTGATACAAAGCAGGTGTGTGAGGAAACAGACAGGTAACAGATGACGGACAGAAGTGAAACAAGATATGATGCACAAAGTATAAGAAAATAAAACAGGAATTAACTGAATCACTAACAAGAACCTAAAACCTAAAACAAGAAAACAAAATCCTCATGATAACTAAATGAGTGATTGACTGACAAAAAGACTTCAGTCAGAGACAGCTGGTACCACGGAGGTCATTAACACATCAACTTGCTCTGTTATCTCAGGCTTTCATCATCAGGCTCTGCACGTCTTCACCTGAACCCTCTGAAACCGGGGCAAACTGGCTTCATTTCTTTTAAAAAATGTGGGATGATGGCAATAACAAAAGAAGAAATGACCCAAAAAATTAGCAAGAAAGTAGTAAAAAGAATAAGAACAAGAAAATTAGTATAAATAAATAAATAAAAACAAACAAATAAGGACATTACCTAGAAAGAGTGCTTAAAAATTATAATAATTCTGCAACATAATTTACAACAATAAAAATAATGGTAAACATAGGTTTTCCCTAGTTATTTTTCTTTTTTCCTTTTTTTAAACAATTGACCTTTTGTTGGCTTCTGATTCTCCCAGGGGCGTTGTTAATGGCGTCACGGTGAAACGCAGAGCTTTCTAGCTGGCAAACACGGATAAATCAGCGAGTTATATTATTTTAACATGGGTAAAAGGTGTGCTTGGGGGTGTCTGCAACAGTGGCTCGAGATATCCAGAACATGTTCCCGGAGTAGCTTTTATTCCAGTCACTGACAGACTCACATTAGTGGCCATGGCTACCGTCAGACATCGGGACAAAACAACGATTTTCACCAGTTTCGGATATGTCATTGTAATGCCCTTTCACTCAACTGTAGCCACGTTTGTTCTCTATCACTGACAGAATGATCGATTCAATTCGAATTACGAGAAAGTTAAATCTCCCAGTATGTTCCATTGTTTCCTATGGGAATGAGCCCCCGCGAGGCTTGGCTTCTTGAATCCAGCAACAGTAACCAAGGGGGGGTGGGACCATGGGCGGGTCTTGACAAGGATTTTTTTTTTAATTTTTCAGAAATTTCTTTCTAAGCTGCTCGTTGCTTTTTCCCCATGTTTTTTGAAAGAAATCGCACCAATTATCTCAGGGTTCAAAGGTTTAAATTCTGTAAAGCAGCACAAGAAAACTTGATGTCACTCCAGGTTTCAAAGGGTTAAACGAGTCAAATGACGCCTTTAACGCATCATTTGACTCTTAAAAATGATCAATTGTGTGCAGCCTCCCTCCGCCTTTGAAGAATATTTTGAAAAGTATCACAGTAAAAAGCAACGTGGCAGCGAGGACTGCTGGCAAATACTAAAATCAGGCCAATGAAACTGCTCCTGTTTGGGTTCAGGTCGAAAATCGTAGTCGTGAATATGCCGCGATGCTGGAGGTTCTTTTGTGAAGCATCAAGTGTGAGTTGCAGTGCCGAGCTCTAGTGAGAGACAGGGAGGTTCATTGACACTGGAGAGCTGTCTCCTCCACTCCCCTCCACTCCCCACCAGCCTCTTATTAACAATGGCACCATGAGTACGAGGGTCCAGATGTTAGTCTCCTGCTCCCACCAGCTGTGCCAGCCTCCGATACACAGCCTCATTGACTCTGAACCAGGGAGGGGAGACACTTAAGAACACATACACACACACACACACACACACACACACACAGAGGGAGCAGGCAGTCTCTGACAGTAAGCTTTTGTTTTTAAAAGAAATCATAGATAACTACAAAATGTTCACAAAAGCATTCAAGAGCTATTACCGTCAGTTCTGCATACAGATACACATTTGTCACACAGATTAAATGACACACACACACACACGCACGCACTCTCACCAGCCACATGCACTTTACACCCCCTCCCCCTTCTCCTGGTGTATGGCAGAGTTATTTGTGGGTGACAGGATCCTAACAATTCTCAGAATAATGCACGTTTGTTTGGATGACTGCGCCATCAGCGCTCCCTTTGTTATTCTCAACATTGTTAGAGTCAGTCGGTACTGATCCACCAACCCTTTTATTGTGCTGTTTTTTGTCCATTTACTTGCTCTTATAACAATAATTAGTTTTGTCATTCACACACAGTAGCGCCATTGTCCACATGCTAATAATGATTTTGACAGTGAGCGTAGAAAAGCAGATAACTGAAGAGTCATTCAAAATTTAAAAAACAGTTGACTGGCTGCTGTTTTCTGGCCTCAGGGCGGCTTCTGTGTGGTCATAACTCTTGCAGCAGCGGTGGCTGTTGTTGTTAAGCCTCGCAGAACAGACAGTGTTGTGCCAATGAGCAAAGTTAAAAAGGCTTCCCTCTCCAGGAGACATGGCTGCTCCGAACAGGAAGAGACAGAGGGGACTCTGGAAATAATACTGCATGTCTGCCAATGTAACACTGTTCTCCTAGATTCACCCTGTCAGGCAATAAGTTTGATTATGGTCCTCATTTGAAATGTTGGATTCATATCTTCCCCCTCCCCTCTTTCTCCCCTGCTACTTCCTCTCTGTTTTCTACTCCATCCACCCTCCTCCTCCTCCTCCTCCTCCTCCTCCTCTCTCCTGTCACCCACAGCGATATCAACATCGGCATCACAATCACCCTAGATGACTATTGGGAAACCTGAGCAATCGTGTGCACCCATGGTTTGTTTTCTGACCGCATTAGTGGAGATCACAGTCGAGTTTTCTCTGACACTGTGCAGCATCTGCATATCATTACCACCGCGAGGTCCTGAACTCCTTCTCACACGACGCAGTAAAGCAGAGGGAGACATAAATACTACGCATCGTATGGATTTTTTAAAGCAGACGCCGATAACTGATAATTACCTACTACTCATAACAGACACCAATAAGATTACAGATAATTTCACGTTTGTATTTTAAAAACAAGATTATAATCTGCCGTTTATGCGCACCTGAGGCTAAGAAAGGCTCAGATGTAGTGAGAAATAATGAATGATTCAATATTCTATAGTTCTAAACGAACCAAATCCTACTGACATTACTGTTGTTAACACACACACACGCACACAAAAAAGAGATGTTTGCCGTTATATTCCAAATTAAAGCTTTGACATAGTCTGTCAAAACAGACATGACAACATATTATACACAAATAACTGAAACAAAGAGTAAAGAGCATCCCTCAACACTAAGATAAAGGCTTTGTGTTTCCCATACATTCATTTATTTACGGCAGCCTGCCACAATATTAACACTGACCTGTCAAATCTGGATATTCTTTTTCTTTCTTTCTTGTTTTGACTATTTAAAATGCCTAAACTTTGATTTTATATTGAGCTTAATGCAGTGTAGGCTATTCGCTTAGCCCTCCTTTGCCTTGCTCTCTCTAACTGGGCTAACTGTTAGCATCACACGGCTAATCCACCTAACAGTTATCACCAGGTTTAAGGACAGAGTCAAACCATGTTGGTGTCAGTGTGATTTGTTTGGACCATTTCACAGCTCTGCATTGGATGTTAGCCGCTGCTGCTGTGTCAGCTTGTGCTAACCAGGCAGACGTTGAGCTGACTGTGCAGTGGGGAGACAGTTTCCTTGAGGGTTTTCCTACCAGAAAGGGATCTCTTGGTTAAGGTTAGGGAAGACGTCTTGGTTTGGTTTCTTTCTTGGAGAAAGCCTACAAGGAAACTTCCCCCGTGTGCACTGACCATTCGCTGGAAAGACACCAGCTCCAGAGTTAGTCCTTTAGCACTGCATTTATCTGTGTAATGGCAGCAACAGAAAAGGAATCAGACCCGGCACAATCACACTGTCTTCCTCTGAAACTTACGTCCACACGTCCACACTGGCGACAACATATTTGGCTCTCTCATCAGTTTGCTGCGTTAGTTCTTCTTCCTCTTCTCTTTGTTTATTAGCGGTGTAGATGCGGTGCCTGTTAAATCAATCAAAGCAAAAAATCGGCTTTATTTGTCGTCTATAATTTTGTCATTGTTATTTCCCCCTTTTGAAAACAGGAGAAAAAAGGAGTCATTAACAAACAACAAAATAAAAGGAGTGAGAGTAGAAGTTGAAAATGAAAGTGAGTTATTTCCAAACTCAGCAAACTTAAAGTACTCCAAATTGTGGGGGAGGATGGGACAAAGTGGTCGTGCCAAACACATGAAATCAATATAGCAAAACCAGGCCTAGCTAAGCTCTGCGTCTTAAAACAAACACAAGCCAAAAACCTAACAAACTTGTCTAAAAACGAGCTTCATCCAAGCAAATCCAAGGGTGGCAGCAACCAATAAACCCAAATAACTACCTGAGTGAAAAACTACTATCCTCAACCTCCCGCCATGGACCTTTAATATTCTCAACAGGTTTCACAATTTATCGGCCCTGATGTATGTTGTGTTTCCCTAATAAATACATGTTTAGTCATCAAACAGTAAAACCTGTTGTCATCCCTCTTCCGAATAATAACTTGGTTGATTTTTGGCTACTGGTACATTTCTATTCTGTGCTATTCTATAGTCATTTGGGAGCTATTTAAATGTTTTTTGTGTTCCAGTTGAATGTTCAGCAATGATGATGTGGTTGTTGTTGCTGACAGCACTTCTCCATTAGTCTCCTCTCTTGCCAAAATCAAGTGTTATTAGACAGCGAGGAAGAAACAGACGGAGAAAAACAAGAGAGACGAGGGTCAGTGACACATTTCCACTGAATCAAATTGATAAAGAAAGAAGAAAGGAAAGAGAAAAGCAACACATTAGGCGCAGGAGGCAGCTAATGTCTGGGCACTCGCATCAGTTTGCAGAGTAGAAAGGAAGCGTGCGAGAGACAGGCAGAAACAGAGGTACAAGGGAGGTTGTGTTTATTATTTGATAAAGCCTCCCTCATAACCTCAGCATGTTGTGCAATAGCTCTGGCTCTCCTTCAACTCTGCGGTGTGCCACTTCAAATTAGTCGCTCGTGGAGAGGGCCTGCCCCGTCTTTGCAAAATGCATTAGTACGCCACTCAGAGCCTCATACAGCCTAGGGTTAAACACAAATTATATCATTTCTGTCATCCAATCAAATCACACTGACCCCTTGACCTGCCAGATGAGTCAAATGCATAATGAAATATGACATGGCACAAAAGCTCTGATTCTAATCTGCTCTGACACGCGATCAGATGAGGATGACCTCCTGACCTTGACTGACAAGTGAGACGAGCACTGGGAACAGGATACACGAGGGAGAAGAAGGGGAAGGAAACATAAAAGAAAAGCAGGGAAATATAAGCAATTAGAATGGCTGCTTTTAGTTGAGGTTAGTTAGTAATCAACTCAGTATCTGGGGTGAATGGGGCCATCTGCATCTTTGGACTTTGGACAGTTGGTGTTCGCTGTAATTATTCTCAGCATTCCCTCAATATTTTCTCTCCCATAATGATAAATAAGGAGCATTTTTGTCACAGAGCAGCATCGTCTTCTCACTTAGCTGTGGCCGGGGCTGACGAGATAGCGGCTGGATGTTATTTCCTAGAAAGAGCATGACTTTGACTTTATTTTTTTCCCTGTCTCACTGCCTCGCTGCCTCCCAGTATCTGTCTCGCTTTCACCCACCTTCCCCTCTTCCCACCCTCCCGTCCCATTCATTCACCGAACAGAAACCACGGTGGTTTAGCATCCCCATCCCCACAGCTCCTTTCATGATTTCCAAACAGTAACATAGTGACAGATAAATAATGCAGCCTGGCTGTTTTAGAGGGAGATGAGATGACAGGGTGGATGGGCGGGAGGGGTGGGGGGGGTGGCTGATCAAGGGTCCGGGGAAGCAGGGACCAGAACTGTTTGGGCTCTGTCAGGGACAGGCCAGGCTGGGGTTGGGCCAGCCGAGAAGAGAGGAAGAGGAGAGTGGAGGTGTAGGGTGGCTGTAACTGGATCTGCGGCCCTCTCCCCTCCCTCCCCGTCTTTGGGCTCTGCTAGAGACGGCTTTGTGGTGTGTTGATACCCCCCTGACATGATATTGTAGCAGAAGAACAGCTATGGCTTTAATTAAGCCTGAGTTGACGGAGAGAGATGGAGGGATAAAGAGAGGGGAAGAGGAAAGGGGAAAAGAGGAGGAGGAGGGAGGACAAGGAGGAGGAGGAGTATCAAGAACAAATAACAGAAATAGCAGATCAGTTCATGCCGTTCAGATTAAGCGTCTCAGAGTAAGTGATCTTTGTAGTCTGACAACAGCTATTTGCCTCTGCTGTGTTACATTAAAACAAGAGCTCTGTGTACACTCGTAAACAGGATCATTCATAAATATACAGTATAATCTTCCTCTGGGAGAGCGATGGCAGAGCGAATGAAAATAGATGATGCTCTCAAATTCTTCCCAAAGATAAATCCACCGTTTCCCTTGCAAACCGGACTGCGTGGAAAGGAGAGATAACGGGGCCTGACTTTGTCTCCGCGCGCGCAGGAGTGCTGCATGGCGGATACGGGAAGGTGTTGGAACGAAGAGTGTCGGTGGTGATGGAAGTGGTAGTGTGTGGGGGGATTTTAAGCATAAATCACCACTGTGACAAAGCTCTCCAATAGGCAGATAAGTGCACATTAGTGGTAAGGCAGATCTGTCATCGTCTGTCTCTGAGCTGTCGGTCCCGCCCTCTCTCCACAAAACAAACGCTGACTTCAGAGGACTCTAAACTCTGTGTCTGTGTGCCGCACATGCAACCGGCCTGGGCATACTTACTCACCTGTGCTCTTGTTGTGTGATTATTTTTAAAGGAGTCCACCCCCAAATCAAAAATACATATTTTTCACAGTTTCAGCTTCATGTGGGAACTATTTACTATTTACTACACCCGCCGACCATGTCACCATGCAGAAGGAAGCGTGCATCTACTGCATAAATTGAGAAAGAGTAGAAGGGACATTACACTGTTTTCATTTGACTACTAGAGAAGAAAATGGCGGTTGTTGTTAGTTTTGATAGTGACACTCTGTCTTTGCCTAGTTTGAAACCTCCTCCCCTTATTAAACAGAGAAATACAACCGTGCACCAATCCAGCTTCCTCTTCCTCCCCACACTAAGACTAATGTATTAAGAGTAGCGTAACTCATTGGGAGAATAGCTCAGTGCACAGCCATTATGTGCGTGTGTGTGTGTGTGTGTGTGCATAAAGCGTGTGTGGTAGAACAAGCAGGAGATAAAGCACTGGAGCATAGCAGGGTTCAAGTTTATTGGTGAAGATATCAAGAGTGAATGTACAGTAGGCTCTGGCTCCCCTGTGCCGTCTGACCACAGTCTGGAAGCCAAAGCAAGGAAAAGCTAACACCGGCTTTACTTAATTGCCTTGTTAACCTATTGTAAAACACATTTCATTCACACCGAAACCATCGTAGGTAGTCTTATTGGTCATCTAGTTAATTGGTCCACTGTTCAAACAATCACAGACTCTGGACTGGTTGAAATAAACCATTAATTCATGAGTTGAATGTGAAAATGTGCTGCTCTAAGTGCTGTATCGTAGGCAACTGGACTTGTGTGAGTTTCTTGAAGACGTTACGCCCCTCATCCAAGAAGCTTCCTCACTTCTAACAGACTGGTGCGCAGTCCCGAGCTTTAAACCCTGTTTGGGTGTGAACCTTTACAGAGTCTCAGATTGAGAGTCGTTAAGGTCACATGTGAGCTGTTGAACCGGCCATCTTCATGCTGTTAATCCCTGCGGTCACTGTTTCTCTCAGCAGCTCTCACTCCTTCTAAGGCAGCTACGTTACATCATGTTTTCATAACCATGCAATTAATGGCAACAAAAGAAACAGCGAAATAACAGTTACAGTAATATCTCAAAAGTTACTTCATGCTTATTTGGTCATTACTGTAAAACCTCACCTCGGTGAGTTCGCAACTTGCCGCAAGTCGTTGTATACGGAAGTTAGCGGTTGCAATGGCAACAGTACACCCAAAACGTCTGCTGCTGCGTTGATTTGAATGGGAATGTCCGTTCTACTGTTTTTCCATTTCTATGATCTACTGCTAGCTCACCTACAGTAGCAAAACTGAGCTAGCTAACGTTACAACTCAGCCGAGGAGGATGCCATTAATGTTTATATCTCGCGCTGCTATGAGCACGAGCCTCTTGTCCATGAGTAGATGCACCTTCCTTCTGCGCAGTGATACGGCTGGCAGGTGTAGCTCGGTAGAGAGAAAATAGGTCTTGCATGAAACTGCTCACAACAAGGTTTGTAGATCATCTTGAGTAACCAGGTCATGATTTCTGGAAAGTTGCTGTTGAGTTTCTCAAATGCATTTTTTCGGTGCTTTGAGCACCACAAGCCGAGTGCCATCTAGTTCCATTATGCTGGAGAGAAGGCAGACATCCTTACGGCTGAAATCTCCAACACTTGGCAACTCACACCAAAAATAACTGGATTAATAAATAGCGCTAGAGGTAAGAGGTAAAATATGTATTTTTGATTTTAGGGTGAACTGTACCTTTAACAGGAAATGTTACCAGTGTAATGTTTGTACAATGGTGTTCATTTTTATGTCATATAGTAAGAAACTGGCAAATACGACTAGAACTCCAGCTCATGGTTGTTCTCGTTATAGATTTGTCTGCTGATTATTTTCCTGATTAACTGATTAACCATTTCGTCTGTGGAAAATAGTGAAAAATATGCTCATTACCCAGAGCCCAGGGTCAAAATGTCTTGTTCTGTCTGACTAACAGTCCAAAAATATTCAGTTTACGATCACATAAAACACAGAAAAGCAGAAAACCCTCACATTATAAAGAAGCTGGAGGCAGAGACTGTGTTGGTGTTTCTGTTGTAAAAATGGCTCAAACAATGAATCAATCATCGCAATAGTTGCATATACAACATTATGCCAAGATCATGTCGTGTTGTAAACACAAAGAGACACGCCGCTCTCTTATTGTGCATGTGAATTGTATTTGACAGTGAATCATTTTACAGAATTAATACACAATTTAATATTAATTGGGTTATGTCCCAAATCCAGATTTCTACAGGCATTACAACAATAATCTAATAAGAAGAAGAATGTACAGATAATGAGCCATTAGCCACAGTCAATATCATCTCCAGAAGGCCTTGAGTACTCCGGCAGTGTTACAGAGGGAGGGAGAGATCTGTGCCAAATAAAAGACAAGCTGGAAAGCTCCCCAATCAATGTTATTTTCTCTCTCAGTCCCAGACCAACTGTCTATTCATCTGTTTCTTTCAAATGAAAGGTGTGCTGGTATGTAACACTTACAGTCGAGAGATCTGTCTCTTAATTAAAATGTTACAGATTGTGTTTCGCTCGCTGTGCAGACGGAGCATACTGTGTATTGGAAATAACGCTCCCTATAGTGTGCGGTATTGATCAGAGGAGGAAAATAAAGGATGTTTCAGTGAGAAAATAGAATCTGTGTAATGCAGCTTTTGGGTAGGGAATGTGGCTAGGACTATTGAAAGTAAACCCATGACGAGTACCTCATAGGGAGGGGGAAAAAAAAAAAGAGGGGGCTTTTGTTTGAAAAGCCAATTCCATACTAGGACACACGCTGGTCTGTGCGATCCATCAAATACGTTGCCTTTGTTTGGATTTTACTTTTAAAGGAGAAAAGAGTATACATTAGCCAGAGTGTACATGTGGTTCTGTACATGCAAGCTCATTCTGAATAGAGGCATATGAATAATTTATCCTGCCACAATCCAACTGGGAACGTCCTTGGTATTTACATTTTATCATCAAGGGCACTGGATGAGCCCTCACAGCAATCTAACACATGACACATTCTCAGTCCGCGTCCCTCCGCACAATCAAGAGCAACGGATGGGACCGGGGGAATGTTTCTGTAGCGTGGATATATATTTATACCCAGAGAAAACAAAAGGGTTGATGAACAGATGATGACTAAGCGTGGCGGATTACACAGTGGTCACCCGCGAGTCGTAGTGAAAGATGACGGCGAGGGACAGGCGCACGGGGACTCACTTTACACAATGGCTCCAATGTTTACAGCAGACAATTTAGTTTCCTTCCAACAATTATGAGGGAAATTGAATCTCAGGAAATGTTCGTTTTCTTGTCCATTAGACCAAACAATAACACTATCCCCAAAGGTTTACAAAGACATCTGTCTTCAAAGGACAGTCCAGAAAATTAATATCAACTAGCTCGCAGGCTATGTAAGGACAAAGTAAATCAAATTGAGGCAATCGCACATCTTCCTCTCTCTCCTTCTTTTTCATTTCGTCGTAACATGTAGGAAGATGAAAGTGTCTGTGTCTACATTCTTGCCTCACAATAAAACACCACTAACGTCCTTTTTTGTGGTCAAATTAAAGATGGGTGTTTTAGGTATTGTGACTTAATGAAATTCCTCTCATCTGGCTTTGTGCTTACTGCCGTAGATTGGTGTTCATTTAAAAGACATTAGATTCATTTTAATCCTGCTGAAAGCTATTGTTATAAAGAGAAGATTGTCGGTTGCTGTGTACTTAAAGGCGCAATCTGTGATCTGTGTGGAAACAAAAGGCTCGCCCCACCGCCAAATCACAATAAAAGAAACAGAAACATGAGGATTTAAAGCTGCTATCGCTTCAGAATTAACAAACAGCGACATTAGATGAAAACAAAATCCATATACTTAATATGTTCTGATGCTGATTGAGGTTTGTTTGCACTAAAATGAGCAGCTGAAAATGCTAATTTATCATTTGGAAGGCTTTTCAGGTATATATCTCTAACAAACCTGTAATTTTTATGGCTCCAACATCACAGAATGGGCCGCGTCACTCACCTTTGTAGTAAAAGAGGGTTGAGAGAAACAAGAAAAAAATGTGCCCTGTATCCTCTCTCCTTTCTTCCATCTCCCCATGCCCCTTATTTTCTAAAAGTATCTGTTTGAGAGATAAATGACCACTCTGCTGCCGAGGATGACAGCCTACACAAAGATGATATTGAATTTATTTCAGAAATGTTGCAGAACTGACTGTTTGATGTATACTGCCAGACATGAATCATAAAAATTCTATTAAAAAACCCTTGAATGGCTGACACCAGAATATTATTTGTGATGATTAATTTGACTCAGTCATTACAATGGGAGTCAAGTTGGATCGTCTCAGACAAAATTGCTTTTCATTCCCCCGTTGAATTTCCCTGCTATTTTTCTTTTCTTCTTGCTCTGTGCAGAACTCTGATCTGATTGGACTTACTGTGTTAGCGCGACAGCACACAAATACAGAGGCTGTTGGTCTTCTTTATTACTGATCGCTCAGCATCGGGGTTTTGTTCCAAAATGAGACGTTCAACATTGGAAACAAAATTACACCTATTCCAACAGAGTGACGGATCAGAAATTAAACAGTTTACACATCTATTTGTAGGAATGGCAGGAAGCTGAATTGGTTGGTGAACAAGATGTTAACATATTCATGATTCCTAAGGTTGTATTGGCAGGAGCCTTAAATATTGTAAAGATTATTTTACACAGATGTGTTATAATGAATTAGCTCTTGACCACAGCAGTGGATGTAGTGACCAGTCAGAGGTCAGTGGATCTAAGAATAACTTCTGTATTATATAGGTTCAACCACAAAATCACTGATCAAACAAATGGTATTCAGTACAGCTGTCAGTGAGAGGTAGTCTGCAAAATTAATGTTTATCCTGAAGTCCTCCACAAGAAATTGAGAATCACAGGGCACCAGTAATCAATTTATCATCATTCCTTTTTGTCTGACCCTCTGTAGGTTTATAATACCCAACAAGGTGTCCTGATGTAACACCACACAACAAAGCTAGGTCTACAACTGACAATTATTTTCATATTGATTAATCTACCAATAATTTTCACAATTAATCCTGAACTGTTCGTCTATAAAATGTCAAGTAATTGTGAAAAATGCTCGTCACAATGTCCCAGAGCCCAAGATGACATCTTCAAAAAGCTTCTTTCGTCCAGTCAACCTGAAGACTCTTCATGTACCTTTGTAAATAACAAAGGAAACAAATGCTCACATTTAAAAAAAACTTGTAACCAGAAAATGTTTGACAGTTTGGCTTGAAAACTCACTGAAAAGATTGATCGACTATGAAATTAGTTGGTGATTAATCTCCTTTCGATCAACTGATTGATTAATCGACTAATTGCTGCAGCTCTACACAAAACTTTCCATACTGGAACACCACAAAGTGTGTTATTAACACTGATCACATGGCTGTAACAGCTTTCGGTTTTTGCTGTTAGTTTAATGTATAGTAAGTTTCTACAATAAAGCGTAACTGGCAATGTAGCACAAAGTAGAGTTACTATGGTTACCTGCAGTGTAATCAACGCAATACTCGTTAACTGTAGGTTTGTCTGGATCAGGGGTGTAAATATAGACAGTGCAGGCAGGGCAGCTTCACAGGGGCCCATGGGGGTGGGGGGGCCCATTCAGAGAATGGCTGGAGGGCCCACTCTCTCTAGAGCAGAGAACGGGCAAGTGATTCAACTTGCTCCCTCAGAAATACGCCTGTGTTCAGAAGAAGAACACAGTAAAATCGTCAGTGGCAATCTATAACAAAATTATATGATCATATAAACTATAAAAAAAAAAAATATTTTAAAAATCAATTTAACGAACAATTTATTATTTTATTTGGTATTTTTGTCATATACAGATTTGCAATGATGCTTGGTAATATGTATATTGATGCTGATCTGATCATGTGACGATACTATAAAGTCTGGCATCCTAACTACTGTACACCACTGGTCTGGATGTAAGTTTGAGTTTTTCCACTGGTTTTGTACTGTGAATGGTTCCAACACTGTGATACTCATTAAGGCTGCAGTTAACTATTTTTTATTATTGATTAATCTGCCAATAAGTTTCTCGATTAATGGATTTGTCAATAAAATGTAAGAAAACGGCGAGACATGTCCTGTGTAATGTCATAGAGCCCAACGTGTGTTTTATCTGACCAACAAAACAACAACAAAAACCCAAAGCTATTTAGTTTATTATTCTGTTTGACAAAAGAGACTATCTTGAACCACGGCCATGGAGTTGCAGGGGGGTTGAGTAGGTCTATGATGTAATTTGTTTGTTTGCAATTACGTGCATGTTCTTATGTATGGCTTTGTTGTCTACACCGAGCACCACTTTGGAAATAAGTCTATTTAATAATGCTTTTAAGTGCATGTCATGATAATCCTGTGAGTCATCGTGCTTTTGACATTTAACATTTTAAAAAGCACGAAACCAGCACGTTTGACTTTTTTGCTTTAAAAAATAAAACTGAAATAATTATCTGGTGATCAAAATAGTCGCCAATTAATTTCCTGTCAATCAGGTAATCCATTAATCAGCTAATCAGTGCAGCTCGTTCACCCTCAGCTTCCACTGCTGTGAAGAAGAAGCTAATTAGAGGCGTGAATTTGAGCTGTAGCAAGTTCACAGTGCTTTGTTGTTGCATTTTGGAGCAGTACTCACCATACAGTAGTTTCTGCATTCATCCCAAATTGACTAAGGATCTAAAAGTAAATTGATTTAAGCTGCTGAATATGGTTTTGAGTTTGGATTGAACGAAGTGCACCTTGAGAGGTGTAGTTGACCTTATGTTTTATGTACACACGCTTGTATCTTTGACTTGTTTTCAAAGAACTTTATTTTGTGAAGCAGTTGCTCATCTTTTGATTCAGATGGGAGAGTTTTTTTACACATTCAAGCGTTGGAAGCGCTCCAGTTTCCTAACATGGCCTGTGCAGGAAATGAGCACGACTTTTGGAACTCTCGGCACCTGAAATAACTCCGTGTAGTAACCGAACGTCTACATCTGCAGAACATATGGAGCAGTGTCATGTCGAAATCAGTTATGACTCAGCTCGAGTTTGATCCACTGATATCTGCTACTTCCTCAAACCTGAGTTGTCACACTCCTCCTCTCTTTGTGTCTCATCCTCAGAACTACACAGGTCAGACCGGCGGCGGCGGGGGAGGAGGCGGCGGTGGCGGATCGGGCAGTGGAAACGGAGCCGGGGACGAGGACTACGAGATCCCCCCCATCACTCCACCGAACCACCCCGAGCCTCCTCTTCTTCACCTGATGGAGCACGACTCTACAGGCTACCTCTGCCACTCGCTGCCACACAATGGGCTCATCAACCCGTATTCCTACCCAGAGCTGCCCACACTCATGATGTCTAACATGCTGGCGCAGGACAGCCACCTCGTCTCCAGCCAAATGCCCTCGGTGAGTAGCACTGAACAACTCGTCCGAACACCAGAGGAGTCCGAGGATATTTTCAGTAATAGCCATAAAAGTTTTGGACAGTTTAATAAAAGTAGAAGGTGGTTAATGCCTGAGAGGGGAAAGGGTTTGACTGAAACCCTTTTAGTTTGTGTGATTTTAACTGTGCTGGCTCAAAATGATAGGTCTTTGAAGAAGTATTTTTGCTGTAGTTGAGACATCCAGGAGGACATGAGAGCAAACTATTACCCTAAAATACACACGCACACGAACACTCAACAGACACCATACACCGAGGCACATGCAACACTGCAATTTACGAGGGGGGAGCACATGAGAAATTGGACAAATTTGACTTTTTTAAAATGATTTCCAAAGCTTATTGGATATTGCAAAACATCCAAAACAGCCATTTTGAAAAGGAGCTCTCTAATGTGAAACAGATTACAACCCTACGAGGTAAATGTAATTTCCAAGCCACGAAGAAGGGGGCTAAGTGGGGGAACTGAGCGATTGTTCGGCGGTTGCCATGTCAGCTCTGATGCATGGAGAAAAGGATTGTGGGTAAATCCATCAGCATCATATCTGCCTCGACAGCATGCATCGGTCAATCTGTCAAGCCTTCAAACATGAATACGCACTGATTACTCCCTCAGCTCCACAGAGAACTGCTCCTCCACAAATTAGCATCTCCAAACTGTAATTGCATTCATGAGAACTGCAGGAAAGGGAGCAGGTTTCTATCACAACAGATGATGTATATGCGGCATGTAAAAGCTCGTGCCTGAAGCATAATGTATAGGTTGCACTAATCAGAGGTTTAGCAGCGTCTCGTGCACTCCACACATGGTAAGAAATGAGTAAATGAGTTAAAGGTTGGCTTTTTTTGGATCCTATTCAGTGACCAAAATGTAAATATGGTAACAGAGGTGCAGTGAATAACACTGACATTTGATTCAATGCTTCCCTTTAAAAAAATGCTTGCATGTGAGTGATTTTTATTGACTGCAGCATCAAGCTTTCAGTGAAAATAACTTGCACATATGCTCAACAATCCCAACATATGCAAAGGGTTTGAAGGTCAGAATGTCATGCCTTCGTAACTTATTTGATATTTAGTCAGAAATCAGAACAAGACGCAAATAGCTACACCCGACAGCTGTGCCTTTCATAAGTTATATGTGCTCCATAATACAGTGCACATGTTTTACATTGTTCTTTTTCTGTCTGATGCATCTATAGAAATGATTAATTAGCTGCACATAATGAAAAAAACAAAACGTACTAAACGCATACAGGTGCATAAACCAAGGTCGGTGTAGTGTAATGCTAATCATAAACAAAAGAGATGAAGATAAAGAACAGTGAGCGTAAATACAGCTTGATAAAGATCTGAAATATAAATATGCTATATATTATATATAATGCTGGAATATTCCCCCCAGGTATTGGATTCATGTGTCATTTATCTTCATATTCGTTTCACATTTTGGTCGTGACCTTTACCGCGGAGACAGTGGTTGATTGGCCAGTCTCTCGCTCGGCAGTCAGGATATTTGTTACTGCTACAGAGGGCCACACTCGGTGGTTTTAATAGATTGAGCGTTCCAGGTTGTGCGATAAAAATGCATGAGATTTGAAATGTTTGACATGACACGAGTAATCCAAAACACACACGCTCACAAAGATAGGTGCGACACATGTTTTGATGTGATGTTAATTTTATCGTCAGGGTCATTAAGACGCAAATAGACAGAGAAATAAAAAGCAAACCCAGACGATCAGTGATCTTTTAAAGAAATGTTCTCGCCTCCCAAAGCTTGATATTTCTAACTGGCTCTGAGGGAAGCTCTGTGGAACATATAGGAGACCTTTTCAGAGCTCTGCTTCAACTTCACTGCAAAAAGCAGCATATAAAGCGAACTCAGAAAAATTTCTAAGTCAAATAGGCTGCCTGGTGAAACTACCAAACCGTAGCAGAGGTTCATTTGTGCTGAGAACGGAGTGTCTATTAAATTGGTGCCTCACCTTGACACAGTCTGTTGAGCAGAGTAATTAAGCAAACTCTGCAGTTCAAACATGAGATTCTATCATAATGAATACCTCACTTGACATGGATAGATAAATAATGAGGGTTAATTCTGATTTTAGACAGTTTTGTGCGCTAAAAAAAAAAAATACAGTATTGGAGAGCTGTATGTAGATGGAAGGGGATTTTGCTGCTGTTGACGGTGTACTGTTTGTGTGTGTCTATGTGTTTCTGTGTCCTCACTATAAACAATATCTCTGCTGTTGAAATGGATCCACTACATCTGGAGGTCAGGCCTTATATTCAATCTTGAGCACATTGAAAAAAAAATCCATTAGGGTTCATCTTTCCTGCATCAGCCATTCTATTGTGGTGCTGCAGTGAGATCTGTTTTCATCAGGCAGATTCAATACGTGAGCTGGGCAATGAAAAGAGTGCAATAGAGTTGGATGAAGAGAGGAGGGGTGAGGATGGAGAGAGAGGGTGGGCGTGGGGGGGGGGGGGGGGGGGCATTGTGGGGACGAAAGCAAGAAGAAATTGCAAAGAGGAAAGGGGTAACTCTTATTCAAAATGAGCATATACCTCCAGTTTTCTGTACCTCCTGGATTTCATTATTAGATATTTTAGAGATAATTCAGTTGAGTGAAATAAGGTTATTCTCTCGCAACAAAAGGCTGAGAGCTACTGGTTTCTAAATGCGGGCCTACGTGATTCAAGTATGAGGACGTTTGAAGGTACTCCATTGCAGGTGCAACAATATAAACATAAAATAAATAGGGCGATTATATAACAAAAAGGATTTAGAGTAGAACGGTATTACAGCGGCAGTTGATCAGAGTCAGGGAGCTGTTAGACACAATAGATAGTGTGTGTTTTGTTAGCGGGTGAACTGTGATACTAAACGCTGTTTAGATTTAAATCTTTGGGTGGATACAACAGGGGATTGTGGGTGTGGATTCACCGGAGCATTGACAGCTATCAAGATTTTCACATGAAGAATAGAGACTATAGAATATTAAAGAACAAGGCTGATGGATGTAGTGCTGCAGGAATGAGTCCTTAAACCTAGAGATGTGTTAGCATTTTAGCCCAGATCCTTCATCTGGAGGTCAGTGGGCTTTTTGAATGGGTTTGAATGTCTGTGGTTAACACGCGCTCAAGAGACTTACACATTTTGTTCTACGGCATAAAATACGTCAAAAAATATCCACTCGGGAATTTTGAAGCTTTTATGCGTCTTAAAAAAAGTGGTTGCTAAATAGTGGCTAGATGAGACTACAGAATGTTGTGGTGGCAAAACAGCTATTTAATGAACAGTTTAAAGAAAAGGTCGTCATACGTCGGCTGTCTTTCTTGAGCTTTAATAAGCATTCATGAATGGAGTCACATGACCAGCCAACGTTAAGTCTTGCAACTGTATCCAAGTAGCTGAAATGACCTGGCCTTAAACTTAGCAGGGCTACATGTGGTTGCCCGACTTGGCTGAGACATGACATAAATGATACCCAAGATAAGGCCAAATCAGTCGGCATGATTCACTGCCAGCACAGGGTAGTGTAGTTTTTTCATGTGGTGTTCTTTTTTGAAGATTATCGCGCTAAACAAAACATTTGTTTGACACAGAGCTTACTTTCTGTGATTATTCCCACCAGGGCGGCGTTAACTTTAATATCAGCCCACATAAAATGTCAAACCTGGGGTGCCGAGTAGCTTCCCTGGGAGAGCGGGTGCCCCATGTACAAAGGCTACGTCCTTGCTACAGCAGCTGCAGATTCAATTCCGACCTGTGGCCCTTTGCTGCTTGTCATCCGCTCTCTCTCCCCCTTTCATGCTAGCACTGCCCTATCAAGTAAAGGCTAAAAAGCCCCCCTAATGAGTATTTAAGGCTGCAGCAGGATGGTGAGTGTGGGCTTGTCACTGCCCATTTCCCAGTTATGAAGTTAGCCAGTGCAACAATGGGGCTCATTGATTCGCTTTTAATACTTAAACAATGGAGCTCTTGGCTTCATGGGCAATATTTGTTAACAGATGTGCCCAGAATTTTAATCAGCTACTTCAGACCAGTTTACCACCAAGCTAAGCTAACTAGGCTAAGCTAGCATGCAGACTTACCTCGTTACCACTCATTCAAGCCTGGGATTTTTAAATCATCTCAATCCAGGCATCGGTCAAAGGCCAAAAATATGTCCACAGCCAGATAACTTGAGGTCTGAAATCCCAAATCTGTTATTTTTAGGCAAACACCAGCCAGGAGCCTGTGTCTGTCCTTTCAAATTAAATTCCCATGCGGTCCAGTCATACAAGTTTTGATTTGTTTTGACAAGGTGCAGCTCCTAATAGAGTCTCATGTTTGTTTGTTTTCTCGCAACTAAGTGACCAATGAAATCTTGCCGACTAATGACCTTTCTGGTCGACTATTAGGGGGCAGCCGCAGTGGCCTGGTGTTACACATTATACCTTTAAGTCCACTATAATAGTAAATGAATTATCTTTGGGTTCTGGGTTGTTGTTGGACAAAACAAGCACTTAAAACATATCAACATGGGTTTTTGGAAAATTTGTAATTATGGCATTTTCATTATTTTCTGACATTTTACAAACCAAACCATTAATCAGCTAAATGTCAAAGTAATCAGCAGATTTAATGAAAATAATTGTTAGCTGCAGACCCACTTTGTTAGCTGGATCAATACATTGTTGGATTTGGTTCATGGGATTAGTTGACACAACAAAACGATTGAGTATTGCCAGTCCAAACCTTTAAAGGTGGTTTTAATCATAAACAGGAATGAGAGGATTTGATGGAAGCTAACTTTCCTTTCGACCAGGTGGTGACTTTTAGTTTTTTCTCTTTATCCTCTGCTGACCCTGAAAACCTGAAAGACATAATTGACTGTACTCTCCTAATTTTGTAAAGAGGCCATTTTCAATTCATGAGGTATTTTTTGCTGATGCTTATTGTGTTGCGGTCTGAAGCCCCTCCTGGCCAAACCTGATATCTTTCTGAGAGCTCTTTTCTCTGATGCTCTGATGCACTTGGCAGGGCCTCTCTTTCCCTCTCTGCCTCTCTCTGTTAATGCCCCCACTGTCATAGCATCTACAAGTTCCAAAACACATTAGACATTTAATAGCCATGCTCAGGTTGCATTGATCTTATCAATACAGCCCAGAAAGATACAGATCTCTGCTGCTGGTGAATAATTTCTGGACTCACAAGTGGAGTGGCCTTGTTGTTGTTGTGTCTTTATTTACACCAAAACTTGCCTAAAGCATTGTATTATTGGCCGGATAGATATATAGGAGCCTCACACCTGCGCTGTGACAAATACATCTGCAATCTATTTGAACAGAAAGGCTCCATATTCAATTATGGTACATTTAAAATGCTCCTCAAATTCATATGACCTGCGCCTGCGACTGGAATAAATTATCTTTGATTAAGTTTTTTTTTTCATGTTCCTCAATGATGCATGCAATATTAGCCATCATCAAACTGGCTCGAGTGTGATGTTTTGAATATGTAACAGATGATGAATGTATAATCAGCCAGAGGATGTTATGCGCTATGTATTAGCAGAAAGAGCTACGTGCAGCCGTAGCTCCATCAAACTCCCAGGTATTATCTCATTTGTTATTTTGCAGAATACAAGACGTGAATGAGGGTCAGTTCATTCGTAATGAGGGTGGTCTGCCGGCTGTATTCATATTCAAATTCATACTCTTAATTTCTTTTGTTACCTACATTTAAATGAAAGAATTTCCCCCACCAGCTCTTTATCTTCAGTTGTCGAGGTTAATTATCAAGTGTTAATCCCACCCTGATTGTCATGTTAAGTTGCGTGGACGCCCGTGTTTTCTTTTCTTTTCTTTTCTTTATTTTTTCGTCGCGAGGCATTAAGTGCTCCTGGCAGGTGCTCGCTCTCCAAGCCCGCGTGAATGAAATATGAGCTGCAATGTCAACTGAACTTGTCACAGACAAGCTGGGATGAATTAATGATAAGAGAGCAGAGGTGTGTTTTAATGTGTTCTCTCTCTGATGGAGGGTCTCAGCAAACGTATTATCACATACTGTACACCTGCTGGTTTTTGTATAAACATGGAACAGAGAAAAAGGTGGATTAGAGATAAGGTGATGTATTCATAGAGAAAATCTTGCTCTTCTAATTCTCTGTCTGGGAAAGAAAATGAATAGCGGCGTACGTCACCTCGACTGTTATCGAGTGACTTTTGGGAAATATTGTAATTAAATGTGTTTAGACTTTTCCCCCACTTTAAATTTGTCTTACCTTTTGCCTTTAAAGACTTGTGGCTCTTTGAGGCTTTGCCTTATTCTACACTTTTCATTCAGATGAAGAAAACCTATTTCTCCTTTGAAAGACCTTCATTTTCAGTCATTTTTTAAAGGGATTAGAGCGTCTGCGGAAAATGATGGAATGTCTGTCGCTTTTCACCACAGTTCAACAAGCCCACTGATAGAACGGGACTTGTATTAGTTATTCCAATGTTGATTCAAGCATAGATGATTTTGAATGATCAATGCCTCCAGCGGAACAAAAATATCACTTGCTTGTTTGATGGCCTCTTGAAAATCTGCAGGGGAAAAAAAAAACAGGGTTGTTCTTTAAACTGCTTCCCCCCTTTTTTTTTTCTCCCCCACTTTTTTTGTGATTATTTATTTTCAAATTGTCCCTTAGGCTAATGTTCCATTTGGCATTTCACACCTCCCTCTCCCATAAATGAACCATCACAGCCATAAATCACTGGACAAACAGAGACTTGTGCAAACCCTGAAAGGTTCAGAGATTTATGTAACACATTCATGTTTTCCACTTCCTCATTTTAGTACTCCACTGGTAAAGCCTAGCTAATAAAAGGTCCTATTAATATTTCCTGTTGCTTAGCAACGGCAGGCAGCAAGTAATAGCATTCTGTGGAAAAATAGATGACCGATAAGGAAAAATTCAATTCTTTTCTCATCTCCTGGGAGAAAGTGCCTTATTTCTCTGGCAATGTGATATGAAACTGTAGTTGTATATTAAGAAATATCTTAAAAGAAATATAGGTTATTTTCCAATTTCATCATTTTGGGGGATTTTTATTGCAGGCTGGAATGGCTGCTCATCTGTTTTCTCCACCCTGATAAAGTCAATTAACCTATCGGATTAAGCTAATCAGAGGATAAGGTGCCGACTTAATTTCTTTCTTTTTAATCAGAAATTCTAAAGAGATGGTGTTAAATAACATACGCGCCGAACTTTAAAAGGATCAGTTCTGTGAAGCAAATTGCATTTCATTTATATTGCAGGTATAATTTAAACTTGTTTTGTACAAACACAGGCCAGCTCCGACACCACGGATGCAAAGTCTCTTCTAATAACGCTGCTTATCAGTGTGATCCCAGGTAATGGAAGAGGATCTCCACACTGACAATTTTCAATTTAGATAATTCATCACATCGTATTTCAAAAACAACTGAGTAAAAGATGTGTTATCGCACACATGTTGTTGTCATCAGCCTCCTCCATACTGTAGATGTGATCAACAGCGGCATTCAAGCAGAGAACAGAAGCTAAAGAAACAAAGGCAGATTCAGCCGCAGCAGATAGCCGGTGTTATGAAGCAGATACATAGATAAGGGATTTCATATTACACTTAGCCACGGGCCCCTGCGGAGATTTATCATGCCATGAAATCGTGTCCATATTGCACTGTGCCCTATCTCAACCATCCATCAGCTCATTCTGCTTTCACCACCAGGAATATTCTGCCCTGGTGGCGGTGGCGGAGAGCCTTCTCATGTCATCTCACTCAGGGACGTCTCCCCTGCTGTGCCACCAGCCACCAGTTCAACACAACACTGCCACTCTGTCTGCTAATGTGTACAAGAGTGGCCAGAGCCGGGGTGATTAAAACACTTTGTGTATTCATGTGACACAGTTCGGAGTGTGTTGTGTTACTGTAATCCAGCACCAAGAGGCACAAGCTACAGGCAGCATTCACGAGTGGCATTCATCCGCTGTGGTGCCAAGTAGGACAAAATGATTCTAGGAATGATTAAATGAATTATCACAGTCTATATTTGATATCAGAGTGGAAAGAAATGCCGGGCCAGAATCTCACCAAAGACACAAATAAGCTTAAGTTTATCTTTGCTGTGTCTTAATTTTCTCTTGTAATAATAATAATCCAACAATCTTGTTTTAAATTAGAGTTTTGTTTAGACTGCAAGATTGTGGTTTGTATTGTTTTTTAAATATTTTTTCACAAAATGAAGGACTAACAGTAGGAAATAGTGGTGGGAATCACCAGAGGCCCCACGATACACTAATATTGTGATACAATATTATCACGATACGATATTATCATGATATAATGTTATCACAGTACCTAAGCCGTGATACAGTATTGGGCTTTTAAATGTTTTTCTCACTCTGAGGGACTTATAGTAGAAAAAAGTGGTGGGAATCATCAGAGTCCCCACGATATGTTATAATCACGATATGTTATAATCACGATACTTAAGCCTTTTTTTTTTTAAACCTTTTTTCGATATGCTGAACGTTGCGGTAACATATATTGTGATATATTGGATTTATTACCTTTTTTTCAGCTGCAAATTATGTCCTCAAAGGAAAACCTTGTCAACATCTGTTTTATCTAGTGAAATAAATTTTGTCAGTCTATTTATCTGAGTTAATTTTTTTTTTTTTTAGGAAGACTGTATTTAGGAGTCTAAAAAAAGCAATTGATTTTATTATTCTAGTAGGCTACCAAATTTGTATTAGCAATGTTAATGATTTATATGATTAAAAATCGATACTTGGCATCGAGGTATGGATACAATATTGCCACAGATATATCGTGATGCTATGCTGTATTGATTTTTTCCCTACTCCTATTAGAAAACCAGTGTCTCATTTGTGGTTTTTTTTTTCCAGCAGAATTTTTTTAAATTTTTTTTATTTATTTTTTATCAGTGATTTGTGTTCAACATTTTGATGTGTGGTGACATTAAATCTGATTGTTTAAAGTATTCCGCCTCTTTTAAAGAAATCTGTTTTTTGTTGAAAATCAATGGGCGTCATCTCGATACATCCTGTGCTCAAAGGTGCTGTGCAGCCACGTGATCACGTGTGTCATAATAGCGAGGAGTTAATTTGTTTGGTAATCCGCTGTCTGAAGCAGTTGTTGTAGTTCAAAGCTTGGAGAATAAGGTGAAGATGGCTTCTGTCAGAAATGTGTGAAATTTCTCCGTGAGCGGATTTTACACACACATGAAATCACCTCTCCATGACCCGCACCGTGCTGCAGCACATACAGTACCGTACTGTATGCACCTTATACTTTTCATTTGTGGGGCTCTTTCTTGTTTTTGTGTTCATTATTTCTGCATCTATGTTCATTTTTTGTTGTTGTATGAGTGCGGGCACGCCCACACACACACACACACACACAGACACACTCACACACGCACACAAAGTGTGTTTGACACGGCAGTCAGGAGTCTCATTAGTGGGAGCAGAGGAGCCTTGCCTTCTGCTGTCAAGAGTGTGTGTCCCTACCGCTCCTCACAACCGTCTCCTACATGTCATGTCAGGCAAGGCTCTGATTCTCTGACGCTGTGCTTTGTGAGGTGAGCTCAGAGACACGCCCGGGCTGAGAGAGAGCGAGACAGAGGGAGAAAGAGACGGTGAGAGAGAATAAAAAAGACTGAAGAACAAGAGAGAGAGAACTGGGGGTTGGAAGAGAGAGGAAGAGAGGGAGGGAAAATAAAAGCAAAGGAGGTTCTGACATTAGCAGTAATGAGGAACATGGAGGATGGTGCCGAGGGGGACATCATGACATTACTATCTGCAAATCAACCACTGCCTTGTTGCTGCCACAGATTCACTCTGAGAGGCGTTCAGGGTGGTACAGTACTTTTCAAACCGACAGTCAATCGCAACCGGGGACATCAGCCTCTTTATGCCTTCAGCTATACTCTTAAATTTAATCATTAACAATAATAATAATAACAGCTGCAGGCATTAAGCACACAAAGGAAAATAAAACACCAGCACAAAAGGTTGTAAAGTGCAACACTGTAAAACTTGACCTTTTTACCATTTACTTTTGTTATAACTTCACTTCTGTTTTTTATTTCTATGTCAGCCTGTATCTGTATGGCACAGCTTAAAAGTCATTCCTAGGTATTTTTATGAAAATATCAAACGTGCTGGCACCGACTCGGCTTGGCTTTCAGAGATATAGTGGCAAAGTCCATTTCAACAGCGTGGCTACTTAAGACAGTCTTGGAAATTGCTTTTTCTCTCTTTTCAAGTTTGTGCTGAAACTCGTAATTATTTCCTTATGCTGTTGGTTTGTGAGGTATTGCTGTTTTTCTGCCAGATTAATTACTTGATCACAGTTCAGTGCAGGAGGTGCAAGAGCAACTATTTCACATTTTTCCTTTTGACTAGCGTGTAATTGGAACGATTGAAAGTGACCTTATAGTGTCTTGTTTTGGCAACATGGATCGACTGCCAAGCTGTTAAATAAAATGAGGTTTTAATAGTGTGTTGCTAAATGCAGTTGGCTGGCAGTACACCTGGATCAGGGCATCATATTACAGCCGAATCAAAGTCTCCTTGTCTTGCTGAATGATACTTTATAAGTCGTCTTGGCTCAGTTTTTAAAATGCATCCAATTAAGCCTGGACACATTCTTAAAACGCTTATGTTTCCTCTTCTTAAACATCCCGGCATCTGCTGCCCATCATATCTCCTCACTAAGCATCTGTCTGATGTCACAAGAAGGCAGAAGCAACGTTTTGCCTTTGCTTTCATACTTAAGTAGCGTATGATTCATAAATCCACTCTCTTATTAATTCTCCTCAGCTTGTGTAAATGACCCTCCTGGGTATATATAAGCTTGATAAACCGAAGACATGGATGAAGGGAGAGAGAAGAAGAGCGAGAAAGAGAGTGAGGAGGAGGAGGGGGAGGGAGGGAGGGGTGGCGGCTCCGAGGCTCTTTGAGGAACAGAGTTGTTAGTGCTTTGCCCTCGGGGTGAATGAGAAGTAGCTTTGAGGGCTGTGAGGCCCAGGGTTGGCTCCCCACCTAAAGGCGTGTTTACCACCGTGTTGCGCGGCGGCCGTGCTTTTGAAGGATCAGTCTTGAACGCGCCTCTAATTAAAGCTGTCATGGCTGGGTGCCTGCAGGGATAATGTTCTATTATTATAGTCATTTGTTTCAATTAAACGCTGGGTGATTTTACAATAGCAGCCGTGAACCTGTGTGAGTGAGCCATCACTCTAAACAAGATGGCTCCAGTCAGGCAGGGAGTGAGGAGAGGAAAGTCTCAGGACTCTCAGAAGCATTGATCACCAGCTGAGTATTATAACAGGGTCTGAATGTCTGATGGCGTTCATTTAAGCCGGTCAGCGGGTCATGTTTCATTAAAATAGAAAGACACATGCAACATTGTGGGGGAATATTCGTTATCACTAACAATCACATTTCACGTTTCAGAACACATTTTAAAGGTATACTATGCAGGATTGTCAGTTACAGTTTGTAAACACTCACCCGCCATAGTGAAAGTAAAAACCAACCCCAGATTTACTCTCATTTGGTGTTTAGCCTTGTGGTTTTTTTTCTGCATTGTGTCTCTTGGAGGTCTGCTGCTTACAGTCTGATGCCTTGTTACCTTGTTGCTAAATGAGCATGGTGGTGATACACACCCATAAACATCCCAAACACAGGAAAGAAGAAGAAAATAAGAAAATACAGGCAAAGTTCTGCAGACAAATACACCGCCACGCACTGAGAGTGGGTCTAGTGGGTCTGTATGAGTCTGTATATTGTTTTTTGTTTTGTTTTTTTAGCATAGTATATCTTAAAAGTAAGTGAACTAAAAGTGATTAGACTCTGCTCTTCATTTTCAATACTTTTTTATTTTCAGCAGTACCAAAATGGTGCCATAGTAAGACCTACAATTAAGACGAGATGTAATGAAAACCACAAAACAAGTATAAAAATGAATAAATATATGAATAAATAAGTAAGCAATAGCAAGAGTCGCAACCAGGTGAGTGTACTCTTCAGTGGTGGAGGAAGTATCCAGATCCTTAATGTAAGTAAAAGGAGTAATACTCATACCACACTGTGAAAATACTCTTTTTGTGGTATATTGAAAATGTTACTTAAGTAAAAAAAAACACTCAGTAGCTGCGGTAGTTAGCCAGCCACCTGTAGCCGGCGCGGCGCCTCTGCTAGCGGTCCCCTAGTAACCCCCGCAAAAAATGTCTGAAAAAACAGAAGTAGGCTATTAAGAGTAAAAGTACTTCATGCAGGAAAATTAAAACCTATTAAATGAACCAAAATCACTGAAATAATTAAAAGGAAAAGCAGTAAGTCCTCACAATGAGAAGCTGGGATCATGAATCATTTTGCATGGAAAATGACAAACAATTTGCCAATCAATTTTCTAATCAATTGACTAATTGTTTCAGCCACGCTTGTACATTTTTACATGCATGCAGAAAGCTTAATTTGTAAAGTAACTAGTAACTAAAGTTACTGAATACTTGTAGTGGAATAGAAAGTATAATATTCCCCTTAGAGGTGGAGATAGAAATACTTTGGTCAAATTAAAATACCTTAAATTTGTACTTAAGTAAATTTAGCACTAAGCGCCACAGATCGGCCCTTGTCCCGTCTGCTATTGCTTATCTTAACCAGCAGTGACCACTAACTGTCCATAATTTACCCCTGACAGTGATTCTGGATTCTGTGTGCTATGTATCATACTGTCTGTTTTGTTGTAAGTGACTACTGTCTGTATCCCAAATTGCCCCTAAATGTACTTAGCTACATTCCACTGCTGCTATTATTAACCATTGCTCTGTCAGGTGTACTGCTATCAGGGAACAGTCCCCTACAAACTTCTAGAGTGCCTCTTGATAGTCCCTCAAATGGCAGGAGTTTTTCATACCATCCTCAAATATCAGAGGGGTCTCTGTCTAAACATTTTTGCAATATTGTAAGGCATGCAGCATACAAAACGATTCTAGGAATGTACCGTACATTCATAATTGGATTTTAATCCCAGTACAATGTGATGTAGAATTAGAGGTGTATCTGTCCCAACTACTTTCTTAATCTCGCTTTGGGCTGACAGCCAAAAGTTATATTTTAGGGCATGACCACATAAGATGACTATATGTGCTGGCACTTAATTAAAAACTGACACACGCTGAAGATTAATTTAGTTATTTTTAGGTGATGATAAATTTTTGATTGATTCTATAGCATCAAGAGACCAGTTTATTGTGATGCCAGGGCAATAAAAGCTTGCATAGCAATGAACCCGCTTATTTAAATGATGAAACAGATGCCACTCTGGTATAATCATCATAAGGACGGAGCAAGGTTAGCTGCTTTGCTCTCCTCTGGTGTGAATCTCTCCTCTTTCTCCTTGTAGCTCTGTAGGGCTCTCTTCTCCCCTTTTCTCATCTCTGTGCTGGTGGTCAAATCCCCTTAGCTAAATCAAATGGTGCAGGCAATTGGAGCGGCCGTGAAACCATTTCAAAGGTAAGGTCAGCAGGAGCAGGGGAACAATGGCTTTGTGATATTCCATCTCACACACAATGTGCTACACATAATTGGAAAGCCTTTGTTATTTGACTCCCATTTGACTATGATGTACAAGATGTGAATACAAACACGACAGGCGTAACGATGGCAGAGGAACACGTTCACACCGAGTTTCCTGGCTTTACATCACAGTTTAGGTCTGCCTGGCTGCTCATCACCAAAAAGCAATATCTAACTGTCCCCATGCTAACTTTGGGGATGGATTTTAGTACTTAGGTCATGTGTTGTTTTTTTCTGTATCTTTTTTCCCTTCCTCTTTCCCCTCCTTTTCTCCTCTGTTATGTCTCTCTACCTCTCTCTCTCTCTGTTCCAGCGTCCTCTTTCCTTTCCTCTTACTTTTTTTTCTCCTCTCCATTTATGAGAGACTCTGATCTCCTGGGGCTTTACAACAAACAACTAAATTGCTGGAGGTTAAGCACAGCAATGACAACACCCAAGAGAACTCAGAATCCAACTTTATGAATAATCTAAATATATAAATTTAGGGCACTGCATTGCTCAAGTTGCCAGTTATTGGTTTATGGCTGTACCCCGAAATACAGCAGAAAAAAAAAAAAAAAACAGAGCAATGATGAGCAAAGTGTTCAGTGAGTTAGCTGCTGCTTCGGCATTGAATGAGACTACTTGCAATGCTGGCTTTCTTAACCTATAACCATCTGTCTAGCAGGTCTACTCCACTCAAAAAATATAGGCCTGTTATTTATGTCAAGAGCATGAAAAGTCAGTATGTGTTGAAGGAGCTCTGCAGAGCATTTAATATAGCAACAAACGACTATTTGCTATGTAAAGCTGTGAAGTAATGGCATCCTGAGCAGAAAATAAAGTCACGCTCCCTCTTTATTTGTTGTAGTCCAAGCTTCTGTCTTCTCTGTAGCAGTCGACAGTCTGATAATGCATGTTGGTGCATGTGAGGCCCCTGTGTGTATCTCACTGGCGAGCTAATTATTAATCTGCATTGCGCTCATACGGTGGTTACAGCTGATATCGGGACTGTGTTGCTAAGGAAGTGTAGTGCCTACCATTAAAACAAGCCTTCAGGAACAGTGCCTGGCTTTGAGGCCAGTTTTACATAGTGGCCCCAAAAGACTTTTCCCCATAGACTTACATTGTGAAAGAGATGTCTGTAAATCAATAGATAGATTTTTTTGAGCGTCACAACTAGGGATGGGCATTTTAAGTAAAATTTAAAAATTTAAGTAAATTATAACAGTACAAAAATCTAAAGTGAGAATAGAAATGTAAATTGGCCAACAAAAGAAAGCAAGAGCAATTTGAAATCATTTATTGAACAACCAGGCTTCCATTAGCCTTTTAAATCAATTGATTCAGAGTTAACATAAGAAAAATTAGCAAACTTTCTGTTGCTGCCATTACATAGATTAAATGCAGCACTGAAGGACCGTCTCTGGAGTCTGGAGCAGCTCTCCTCGGTCAGTTCAATGTCTTCCTGGTTAGCACAAGCTAACACAGCAGCAGCGGCTAATATTCAACACTGAGCCCTTTAATGGTCCTAACAAAAATGGCCTGCGTCTCTGCCATTAAACCCATTAATAACTATTAGGAAACAGTAGCTGTGTGATGCTAACAGTGAGCCCTGTCACTGTGTGTGTGTGTGTGTGTGTGTGTGTGTGTGCGTGCTGGCAGACTTAACAACTGTTCCCTAGTGCAGAGCTCACACTCCTGCAGCAGTAGTCTGACTCTGATGTCCGTTCCCATTTAAAACCTCCAACAAAAAGACTCCAAAATGACTCGTTTCACTGTCAGGATTTGATCCATTCAATCTGATAACATTTTGAAAGCCCTGTAGTGCTGCACGGTTAAATCATTTTATCTCCATTCAAGTCAGCAAAGTGCTAAACAGGAAGTGCAGAAGATTTAGATAATTTTATACTCGGGAAGTCCAAGTGTTTTGGCTTCATGTGCAACTGAGCAGCTTTCATAGAAATGAATGGGGCTGTGACTCCAACACTGTATCCAGTTCTCCTTATACATCCATGATTTAAAAACTGTGCTGTCAGCACTGCTGCTATCTTTAACACTTTTTGCGCTGTTAGCATGAGCTGCTCAGCCACCTCCATGTTGAGAGCCATGTGCTCTGAATATCATATAGTTCCTTTAATTACTAAAGACAGAGAGCAGTGACCAACCAAGTCCTGTTTCTCACTGTGCATCCCCCCCCGCCCGCCTCTTTTGGCCCGCCATTTGGATGATACCATTAGGAATTAGCATACAGTACCTATGGCAACCGGCAACCTTTGTCAGAGTCTTTCATAATATTTGTACAGCCGTCTGCCACTCGCTTTATTTAGCCCGGGCTTGATGGCGCTATGTGATAACTTCTTGCTCTTTCTGTCTGGAACAGGTAAAGGCAGCAGCTAAGAGCACCCAGAAACAATCTTAAAAGGTGACATATAGGAAGGACTATTAGAAGGAGATTATCACAGTTGGAGTGTTTAGAGTAATGAGCACTAGTCCTGTGGGTGTCGTACTGTACAGCACATGGCTGCTTTTAGTAACTAACAAGACAATACACACTTTCATACTTAGGAATCAGTGTCTATGAGTTTACACTGATGTGTCTTTGCTTTTACACTGACATAGCTTCGGCTATCAGCGTCATCAGGCTTTAACTGGAATGCAATAGTTAATTTGTTTCTGTATTTTCTGGTGACTTACTGCTTCATTAGTTTGGGCAGAGCACTCAGCTCTAATGACAATGAATCAATGCTGTTAAATGTTATGAAGATACAGAATAGCAGATGAAACACATGGACTTAAAAATAAATAAAATCAAGACATGTAGTGGATTATTTTATATTTGTGTTGAGACATACTTCCCATTACAAGCTCCACCATTTCCTCCACAAGATTGGTATGCAAGATATTGAGAACTTAAAAATAGATTTATGTACGTCTGTAAGCGACTTTGACCCTTTCCTGTTTCTCCTCTTGCGAGGCTGACACCCAGTACCCACGATGCCACGGTGCCTTCCCCCGGTGAACTCCTCTCTGCTCTGCATGTCTCCTTCTTGTTTATATTAAACATGGTGTGGCTCAGATTAAAGGGTGACAATTTTGCCTGGAGGCTGTTGCTATGGAAATGCGTCTGCTATAGCTATGATAGGCCATTCATGTTTGATTAATTGGTTTTTCAATGCTTCTTGGTTTGTGAGGACCCTTAAAGAGCAAGTCCATGGAAAATGGAAAATTAATGGATTTCTATTTCCTTCTCTTTCCTCTTTCTTCCTCTTTTCTTCCTCCCTCCTGTCTTACTCCTTATTTTGCCGAAGCTATTTCCTCATGTTTTAAGAAGTGTAGTGACGATGTTTTGAATTATGATTGGAAGTTGGAGATTGCCGTGGATGGGGGAGGTTAGAGCTTGGTTATTTGAAATGCAAAAGGAATGTCTTTGTTCATGACTGCCTTTTGTGTGCAGCTGCTGAGGCAAACACAGAATCTAATGTCGTGTGAATATTATGAGTTTTCAAAGCAGGCCAGGGCCTCGTACAACATTACTTTGTTGTGCATTTTTATTCTAGCAATCTACTGGGACCAATTATGATTAGAGAGCCGAGCCTTCATCTTTGAACCTCCACTCATGTTTATCAAGACCTCATATGCTCGGGCCTTTTCAATTTGATCTTTTTAGCACTTCACTAATGTGTAATGTATTATTTAACTCATAAATGTTTAAAAGTGCTAACAAATGCTAGTTCATCACTTTCTGATCTGTAAATTGCCAAACATTCCCATTTATGCCTACATTAAAAGCTTCCTTTGGTCCGTGCTCATGTTCTGTCCTGATGAATCTCAAAGAAAAGCTTTTGATGTAGTTATTATTGAAGATCTTTTAAGACGGCTAAGAGCAGAACTTTGCGAGAGTGTGATTCTGTAATCACTCTGAAGGGTGTTCTCCGTGCAGGGGTCACTCTCCAGCTGTGAGCAACGTTTTTGTTTCTATTTGCGGGCCCAAGTGTTGAGAGAGGTGTTGTTAAACATGGCAGTAAGTGATATTTTCCTCTTTCATAGCGCACAGTGAGCATAATATATCTGCAGGGGGTTGATAGGGTTGCTGATCAATGGCATTGACACAGTGATCGCTTGGCAAGGTACTGAGATTTCTGGCTTCTTAAAACTTCACTTCTTAGAAGCAGAAAGGTCTTCCACAGCACACCAACCAGGCCACTGTGTCTCAAGGGCCCTGGAGGGTCTGCACTTGTTGCACTTCCTAGTGATTGTCTATAGACGTCAATAGAAATAATGGATTGTACGTTCAACTGTAATGGAGAGCCCCGTTGGAAAAATATATAATTTTGAGTTGAATGATAATGGCCCTTTGTGTTACATGGCTGAATGCTGCAGCACTGCAAAATTTGGCTTAAGGTACAGTTTTCAAAATGCCTAGAGGGTGTAGAAAATGTTTTTCTTGGCCACTTTTACAGCAGAAGACACATAATCACTTTTAATGAGGAGATGGTTAGCTGTTGGCTCGTTTTCTGCATTTAGCAGATATAGCAATATGAGCATTGATTCGGAGTCATATCTCTGGCCATTCGATGGATTTAAGTCCCACTTCCTGTCTCATTTTAGCTCTGTTTTTGGTCTCCACCAACTCCTGAGAAAAATATATGGCTCTTTAGCTGCTAAATGCTCCGCTGGGGCCACCAGCTAGTCGCTAACTGTTTTGTCTGCCATGCAGTGCTAAGCAACGGTTCATATATCTCACAAATTAGCATCTCTACCAGTAAGGCTAGGTTTAAGAAAAGAATTGGGCCTTGTGATGTGACAGTGTAACACTACGTACAGACGTAACTTAAAATAACTCAACGTTGACTTTCAGTTTCAAACGGGGCACAAATCCAGCTCTCCTGGGTCAAAGTGCATCTTTGTTTGACCCATTCGTCCAAACCAGCCACCTCCCCACGCAAACACTGTCAATCTTTATACTACATCCACAGCCTTCCTCATTTTCTCCTGTCATATAAGGGAGGACAGAATGCAGCACATAGGGATCACAGTCATGGGATCACAGCCTTCTGGCTCATGATTACATGGGTTATATCTGAATCATACTGCATTACTTTTCATGGATGTAAGTACTAACAGTGAATGAGAACAGCCTGCATACACTGAGCCTTCACAGCATTTTTGCTGCAAACAGCTGCCTACTGTGAACTGTGACTCTCACACTATGAAAGCATTGAGAATGAGCCAAAACAATAAAATTGTGGGCCGGAAAACAAAAATAATGAGTCTTTAAAAAAGCTAAAACGCTCCATATAGCAGAAGGGGAGTCTCTGTGGCTTCATTACTACAAATATGTGATCTACATAATGTAGAAAAGACTGCTTATAGCTGCTTTAAAGTCATGTCACTTCCTTGAGTTTGTGTTTTGACAATGAAGTCACAATAGTTTGAATTAAAATTAAATTATGCTTGTAAGGGTATGTTTGAGTCACATTTGCTTGACTGACAGCTGTCTAAGCTTATCACAGCGAGTCTCATTGAATGCTGACTCCATCCAGCTCCAACTCATTGAGAATTTAGATTTTATGGCTCTGGTTACTGACAAATATGGCAGCAGGCAATAAACCCAAAGGCTAACAGGCTTCGAAATGAGCCTTCAGAAAACTATGGGGACCATGTTACAGATTCTGCACTCATGTTTTTCTTGTCTGGTTAGTTAAGAGTGAATGGTATTAGCCTTTAGGGAGCAAAGTAGATGTCTTTATTAGTGTCTGTGTGTCTTGGTTGATTGGGGTTGAGAGATTTTATACAGATGTTTTTAGCTTTTTAGAGAGCTGAGTAGTCACCTTGCACCCAGTATTCAAGATTTGCCACCATATTAAGGTCACTGCTGATGTCAGGTACCAATAATAGTAAGTAAAGATAAGCTGGCCACAAACCTGCGAGTTTGAAAACAGTGGTGTGTCTTGAGAAAAGACACTTGAAAAAGAAAAGAGAAGCTTTCTAACCACCAGCCTCAGTTTAACAAGACCTGTAAGAGGGTTTTTTGTCTGTCTAATGACACACTTCCCTCATTACAACACATCCAAAAATAATATTTTGTCTTTTTATAATTTTGTCCAACACACATGCATATTTTCTCAAATTTGAAAATGTCAAAGGCTTTGCATATTTGGCTAATTGGCAAACTTTTATCACTTTGAGTAGAGAAGATAGTAAAGCTGGTGTTCTTCTCTCACCCCAGATGCAGGAGATGGCTTTGCACCACCACCAACAGCAACACCATCACCAGCACCCAGACGGCGCTCATTATAACCACCCCCTGATAAACAGCTCACCTCCGATTCTGCCCAACCCCATGAGTGCACTGACCCAGCTAAACCCTCAGGTCAGCCGGAGTGCACTGCCTCATGGCTCCCCCTCACCTCCCGGAAGTAAATCGGCCACACCCTCCCCCTCCAGCTCCAATCAGGAAGAGGAGACTGATCCTCATTCGAAGGTACTGATGTAGCAACGCTTGTCTGGCTTGTAGTGAGTGGAGTAGGAGGCGAGGGCTTGGCAGCGCTTCTCAGAGATGGTTTGCATGCTAACTGCAGTGTGGAGTCTGAACAGGGGGTAGCCATGCTTGTGCTTTTTATGGGGTTGGCTGGAAAACTCGCATGGTTGCAAAATGTTGCTGTTGAGGAGAGCTGAAGCCATGATTATTATTTTTTTTAATTTGTGTATGTTATGGTGTGGTGTCACATTTGAAAAGAAAATTGACTTGAAATATCTGCTTCATGATTATATTTAGTTGCAGATACTGGCTTGATTTTGTTTCAGTTATTAAATTTTGCCTTATTTCTTCAGTCTGAGCAGCTCATTTCCAAAAATCTGGTTCACACTTAAAAGCAACACAATCTTCTTTCGGTCCTTTTGTGCAGGATAATTTCACCCTCTGACAAATTTCTTTTCAATGACACAGTCGCAAATAGCTGACAGTCCATTAACACCATGACATGTTTGTAAGACTGTTGGCAAACTCTCACACGACATGAGACATGACATATAATCTTTCTCCCTGAAGTAGATGTAGATGATATGTATTGATTATACTCGATGTATCGCTGCTTGTTCCATGTGGGATGTATATCGCGGACATTGTGTTTAAGGTGTCACATCATTTTATTAAGCCACCAGCATGAGAACTTGAAACGTTACATGCACTCCCCCACCCATCCAGACCAACCTCTCCTGGGCAATAGTGTGTGTTTTTGTATCTGCAGGGCTCTGGTCACATTATGCAATTAAATGGAACATCGACTGTGAATATTACGGACTTTCAGATATAATTAATACATGACCTGGAGAGTTGTTAGTTTGTTTCCCGCTCACAGTGAATAAAGTCATGTTTAAAGGTGGCGCTAAAACAGTACGCACGTAACTGCTAACATCTAACTGTTGACCGGAAGCGGGAACATTAACACTTCTAGCCTGAGACAAGCTGGTTGTGTCAAAATAAAAGCACCAGTGCCTCCGCTTTGGTTAGCTTTATTGTAATAGTACCTAGGGCTGCCCCTGACTAAGAATTTTCCAGGTCAGCCAATAGTCATCATTTAGGGTCATTAGTCGACTAGTCGCCCGCATGTTACTGATATTAATTTAATTATTAAATGATATTATTTTATTTTTTTTCTTCATTTCCTGCGACTAAGCGACCAATGAAATCTTGCCGACTGATGACCTTTCTGGGTGATTATTGGTTGGTTGACTATTAGGGGGCAGCCCTTGTAGTACCTTATTTGACTTTATTATAAAATGACCTTATTTAACTTTATTTATTTAGTTTTATTTTAGTTTATTTATTAGTTTAGTATTTTAGGAATGTTCAGTAGTGATTTCACAATATCGTGATATATATTGTGTATTGCGATATAACCAAAAAATATTGAGATTTTATTCATAGATCATATTGAATTAGAAATATTGTGAAGTTGTTTTCTAAATTGAAGAGACCTCCTTTATTTGCAAATGTGATGGATATTTAGTTTGATCATTGACAAGACACAAGGTGTCAGCAGTCAGTTATTTTGCCAATGGAGTTATGTCTGGTTTGAAAGCTACCACTCCCACACTTAAATCACTCATGCATTTAAACGAGGAAGAGAAGGACACTTGTTTACATTCGTTTGGTTTATGTAAATCTGTAAAACTGCTTGTCATAAATTGCCCACCAACCGATGTCTCTGCGGATTTGCTTCATTTCTATCAGGGGCATGTGAATGAGTGCATAATTGAATCTGCCACATCCACAGTGTTTCAGATTCATCAGTGTATTTAAATGCTAGCTCGCAGTGATACAGTATAACAAGAAGGGGATCCTTTAGTTAAAGAAAATATATTTCCCTGCATATACATCTCTGCTGTGCTTCTCGCCGTGTGTGTGTGAATAAAAATGATTACCATCTCTCCTATCAGTAAGTAATTCCATTTGCTCTCTCCAATTCACTCTGAGACCACATCAAAGCCAGAGCAGATACAGCAGGCGATTTAAAATTCCTTTCACCCCTGGCATGAAAAGTCAGAATTTATGACTTGCTGAACAACTGAAAAATAAAGATTTGAAAAGGTTTGATAAATTCAACTAACAGATGTTATTTTTGACAAAGTAAGGCAGAAATAAAATGCTGTCAACCAGTGGCGGTGCCAAAGTGTTACTGTCAGTGAAACATTGCCGCAATATTCAAACGCTGACTAAACGGGTATTGAACAGAGAGCTTGAATAATGGATTTGATGAAGTTTACAGGCTTCACCTGGACCCAATGTTGTAAGCATTCATCAGGGATGCAATTATTCACTCCAGCTGAATCGGTAGGCCGTGTTCCTGCGGTGTCAATAAGTCGTTTTGTTTTTTGTGTGTTTTTGATGGTCTTCCAGATCACGGGCGAGAAGCGGCCGTCTTCAGAGATGATGAAACCCAAGCCCAAGCCCCAAAAAAAGAAGAAGAAGAAGGATCCCAATGAGCCTACGAAGCCTGTGTCAGCCTACGCCTTGTTCTTCAGAGACACCCAGGCAGCCATTAAAGGACAGAATCCCAACGCCACCTTTGGAGACGTATCCAAGATAGTGGCCTCCATGTGGGACGGACTGGGAGAGGAGCAGAAACAGGTAGATTAACACTCTGTGTGATTTAAACCTACTATAATTCACTTTTTGGCCATGTAGGGACAACGGAAACAAGCTGTGAACACAACACTGACGCCATCACTTTTAAAGCATATGATGCAACATTCATTTGGAGTCATGGTTCTGGCCACCTGGTGAATGAAAGGCTGATATTCACTCTCCTTATAGCTCTGTTTTGGTCTCTACCAACTCCTGAGGGAAATAGCGAAGGTTACGATGTTGTAACCCTAGTTCTGTCAGCACAGATGAAACTGTCTCCTGGACTCTACGGGTAATACTCTCCTCCCGTCATCAGCACCCTTTTGTCCACTGAAATTTGCATAAACATAGCCAGCCAATGAAGTCTCGTCTACCTGATTACAAGTTGATGGCACAGTGTATAAGGCAGCACATGGCACTGTCAAGCTACACCCTCTTTAATGTAGAGTGTAGGAGCAACAGAGTCCTTAAGTGAAGGGCTCCACCTTTGTTGATAGAACTAGGGTTATCAAACTAGGGTTAGGGTTAGGGGGTTAGGGGGTGAAACCACAGTGGAGAATTAGGGGCAGTACAACCCAGGTAGTATGCAACTGACCTGGGTAAGGCCATAGCCTTAACTGATCAGTGGACAAATCACCGTTGCTAAAGAGAGATTGCTGACAGTGTCATTTGGGTCCGCTCATGTTCAAGTAGGCTTGATTGGCCAGCTATGATTATGCAAATATCAGTGAGTGTTTACATGCTCGTGATTGAAGTATTCCTCACAGAGTCCGATGGAGGGCGGAGCCTGTGTAAGACAGAACTTGCTCTTTAACTAAGTGCTTCGCTATGTTCCCCAGCAAGTTGCTAACTTTATCTGCCTGATATTTGATGCAGGGAAAGAAGTGCACAGTGGATTTTAGAGCTTTTTTGCTGAAAACTGCTACCTGTTGTGGGCAAAAACAAACCGAAAGTGAACCAAAACAGTAAAGGCAAATTTGGCGATGCTTCTCTGTGGCGGCAACCCTCCAAGCAACCCCTTTTACACTGAAGGGTCATGTGATCCATTTAATATGTAAAGAAATACTGATCATAGCTGCGTAAACGTGTTGATTACAGCAGTTTTTCAGCCTTTCAATCAAAGACACATCACGGCACCATGTCGCAGCCAAAGTCAGATATTAGTCACTCGCATGAAAAAGTGTGATACCGCTTCAGTAGCCCAGTTTAAATTTTTAGGACATGGTCATGCAAATTGACAGGTCAGGTTCACCACACATTGGCTACTGTAAACTCTGCACAGCGTTCACAGCTTGGTGAGTCTCTCTGTTGTTTCCTACTGCGGTCAAACTGAGATTGTATCTCCAGTATGTATCTGTGTCATGCAGCTACAAAGATTTAACAAGATAGCTTGCAGCTCTGGTTTTGCATTGAACAATATCGTGCTCTTTTGACTAGTTAATGAAGCTATTAGACTGTGTTGATGGAAATGTTAAGCTAAGGGAAGGGGGGGGGGGGTTGCTGTATGCTAAAACTGTACAATAGTATGTATTTAAGAAGTGCAATGATGGTGCAGAACTGGAATATTAAGATTATTGTTCTGAAACTATCCATAATGACAACTTGCATGTCAGTGGTTTCGTTTACATGTAACTAATATTCCGCTATTATTCTGAAAATGACAATATTCTGAGTTTGACACGAGCCATGTGAACGTTTCATATTCCGAATTAAGCATTTTCCGATCAAGACACAGGGGGTTTGCCGGCACTACTCTGGTTTCAGTCTTTTGACACGTATACAGCACGCTCAGATTATGCATCTCAACAGGGGTGCTCACCACAGTTTGAGACACGTGGCCTCTTGTCTGTTTACAGTCAGCTCTGTGGGTTGTCACGGATATGCTGTACACAAACCAACTCGTCAAGAGATTGCAAGCCTGAGATGCAGATGCACGCCCAAAGAAAAGTCCACATTTCTGGTCAGAAGGAGAAACACACCCCCTTGAAAACACTACCAAGTTTCCGTTTCAGCTGCTCCACTTTTCCATATTTTCACGTGATAAATGACATGTTCGGGCACATTAATCAGACCGTACATGGCTTCATGTGAGCGGAAGTATTAGTGGAATATTCATTTTTATTAGCCATGCAAACACCTCAGTAGGAGTATTGTCTTTTTTGGAATAAGGGCAAAACCCAGAATATTTTGTGCATGTGAACGCAGCCAGTGAAGCACATGAAATACTCCTTTTATGAAGTGAGAGTTTAATGTCATTTATTTATGAATTAGACACGCACCAACCATGTAAAATCAACTGCGGGAAATGTATTATTATTATGCATTGAAAATCATATACAGAAATAAGTGAAACGTTTGCCACAGTCCGCAGTGTAGATACACTATTTCCCTGCATATTTCCAGGAGTCAATTTAATTTTATTACAGCCTGACCTGTGCATATGGAACTGCATTAACATTTACTGCAGTTTAGAGCGTTTCCAGCCGGCACATTTTCTATTTCATTTCAGCATTCCACACCAACAGACAAAGTCAAAAGGGGTTCCTGTGTGTTTGTGGTAACAAATGATGGTGTGAAATGAATGGAAAACGAGACAGTCTGATGATCATGCGCAGACTCATATTTTTAGAATATCCAGTCAGGGCGCAGCCTATTGGGTGTCAAATAAAAGCACCTGTCTCCATGACAAAGTGCAGCCCATTCTCCTCAGCCCCAGCCACCGTCGACTAGACCCTATCTAGCATGTGTGTGTGTGTTTTTCTCCCACCAAACCTACTTTATACGCTGGACTTTGGAGGCCGTCTGTCCCTTTTATTTGCAGTTAATTTTTGCCGCCTTCACCGGGGCTCTTCACCATGAATCTTCATTTCGCCGCTGACACCCTTGAATGTGAATTCCTCATTTCCTGTCCTTTTATTTATATCTGTTGCCTGGTGATTTGATCATGCTGGGAATACAAGATTAGCAATTGCCTTGTCCTTGGTTTTGCCTCAAGGACATCTGCTCCTGAAATGTTATTGTTTGTGCTGCTTAACCCTTTGTGTCCTGGCGTCTTTTTCACCTCAGAAAAAAAAAAAGGAGAGAGAGAGAGAGAGAGAGAGAGAGAGAGAGAGAGAGAGAGAGAGAGAGAGAGACCTATCTACAGTGCAAAATCTCTCTCTCTGTCTCTCTCTCTAAATGCATTTGTCCTTCACAGCATTACCTGAGAACAGAGAGGAAACTAACAAAAGGGCAGTTCCACCATTAAAAATCCAGCCATTTATCGTGCCATTCCGCGGCTAATTTTTTGATTTGTTTGTGCATTCATGTGTTTAATCAAACGTGTCACCTTGCAAGACACATAATTAACTTGAGGTAATGATGTCATTATGGAATGAAATGTAGTACCCTGTCTGGGCAATAACACCGTGATTGCTCTAATTATTCTCTGTGACTAGCACTGTCACTTCTACCTGCACAACAAATGGATAAACTCGATAACCGCGTATTTACACAGTGTAACCAATTCAGCTGCTGCGTGTTCATATTCATTAAAGTCCAAATGTATTAAAATTTCTGTCTTTGCTTTCAACAAGCAACTGCTGAATGTTCCCAGTGAAATGCATTCATCCATGCCGGGGTCTCATACCTTAAAAATTCTCAATATGCAGTTTCTATCTCTCCCCCTGCTGTTGGCTCGCTGATGTATATGCTGTTACGCCGTTTCTTTTCTCCCAACATGGGCTGTCACGTCATCTCCATAGGACCGATGAGGTGTGCTCTATAATGTCACAGTCAGACCCTCTGGAGCCATGCAGGAGCACCAGAATGTAAACACAGCCCCTTCCCCTACACACAGCTTTGTTTTAACTAGAACGTGGCCCCTGTTTCCAATTACCTATAGGACTCCTCAAACACACCAAGCAGCAGAATCCACATGAACGCATTGAAGGCTGCGTGTTTTATCGCCGTGTTTTACTGAAGGAACGATCACAAGTGTCATTGTTGTGATTTGTGTTCTTTCTGTGATTCTTTTTTGAGCGTCAGCGTGCGTTTTCCCCACTTTGCTCGCATTGTTGTGTATTCTCCAGTGTCGCCCTTGAGTTTGGTAGAACAAAGTGGGTTTTTTTTTTCTTCTCCTCTCTTCGTGTTTATGTTCATATTTTCTTTTTTATTAAGATGTTTTCGAATGCCTGCACGCTATACGGCGTTTTTTTTTTTTCTTCTTTCTAATTCCCGAAGGCCTGTGTTTTATAGTGCAAGATCAATGCGTTATTTGGGCTGCGTTATTCCTCAAGGTGACTACATGTTAAAGCTGGCCCAGAAACACAAAGGAACATTTTTTTCTTGTTTTTGTTATTTAAGATTAAGATCAATTTTCTGTTGTTTTTTGTCGCAGCAGTGGGGAGGAACAGTGATAATGGAGTTGGGTAGGAGGGAGGAGAGACCTTAGCTTTTTTTAATTGAGTCTGCTGTGTTGGAGTTGTGTATCAGTGAAAGGTCAGAGATAGAAGGAGAAGAACACTGTCACTTAGTTTAAACTGCAGGCTTTGATATTAAATCCCTTGTACAGGCTGTGTTTTAGCATCCATGCAGTATTTCTTAGTCTGTTTTCTGCCTCTTTGTCCAACTTTCACTTGTTTCCTTTTTAATGTGCACCTCAGCGTCCTCTCCTCCTCTCTCCTCCACTACCTTCCTTTTAATCCCCCTCATCTCTCCACCTTCTCTACTTCCCGTTAGCTTCCACCTCCTCCTCCTCCTCCTCTCACCAGTCGCTCGGTTTTTCGGTCGTCGGGGTAATCACTCCCTTCAGTGTCAGCAGGGTGCGGAGTTATTGTCTCCTGTAATTAACTGGTTATCAAACAAGAACATTTCATTAAGGTACAATTAGGGGCTAATTCAGGCGGGACACCTCTGTGTCAGGATTACGATGGAGGCATATGCTCTCCCCTTGCAGCTTTGTTATTTTTAATTCATACTGACCTGCAGCCTCTGACGGCTTCAATTGCTAATGAATCCACTCACTTTGGAATAATTAGACATCCTTAGGCATGGTAATTTATTTAAAAGTATCCGTCGTTGCGCGAATCATTAGCTGTGTTAAATTGATTTGAAATTAAAGCTGCTGGGAGAAGTTTGGGGTTCATTAAAGAGGCAGCCACGGATCTATCAATATTTAAGGGGTGAGGGGTAAGGTTGTCGTTTATTTTTTTAAACTGTAATTCATTTCTTAACAGGGGATTCACTGTTTTTATTACAACAATTTAAGGTGTATTCCTGTATTTTTTTAAAGTTCCAGATTCAATGCAGTCCTGTGCCATAATACCTGAACGTATATCAAGGAGGGGGAATAATAATAATATTGTAAATAGGGATGAGTGAGAGGATAAACATCAGCTGTTTGAGCAAGAGATTGTATCCGTCTTCATCCCGGGTTTGTTTGCTGTTCTGTGTGTATGTCTGTTTGTTTATTGACTGTATGTGTTAGCAGCTGCCAGCCTTTGTGCATTTGGCAACACATGAATGCATAATGGTTATTCTACCCCACCTCTTTGAAAGAAATGACCCCGTCCATGGAGCCACAGACAGTCTCTCACTGAGGATCAGTAATTATCCACCGCATTCACACACAAACGCACACACACACAGAAACACACGTCCTCCTTCATATTAAAATGCTCCAGAGAGGAGCTGAGATCTGAGTCTTCCTCATCGATTTAAGGGTGGACTTTTCGCGACTTGTTTTCCCCGCATCAAAAAGGCAGTGGCAGCTATAAAGAGCCCGTGAGTGACATGTGATGACATTAACTTGAATTCCCTGTCTTAACGCATCATTTGAGGTTCATTCAGAAGGCCTGAGATTGCCTCTTTGCTAATGCTGTTTTGAATTCTTTTATTTTTTTCCTGCCCCCTCCTCCTCCTCGTCTGAATGATTTGCTGGGACATCAGCTCTGATTAAGAGATGAGCAACAGCAGCCTTAATAGAGGAAGAGGCTGAAAAGCAACACACGAAATGACAAACAGCTCCTCGCTCCTCATTTAGCTCCATTATACTTCAAACTCCATTTTCACGTTAGTGCACACACACACACACACACACACACACACACACCAGCTTTCTCGGCATTTCATTCTGGACATTTTCAAGGAAATAAATGATTCAAATGCGACAGCATCATGCAGATGGTCAAATCTCCTCCACTTGATAACGCTGCCATGAATACATTTGATATGTTTTTCATCGCCGAGCGCACGGACGGGGTCACGCAATCACGCCATGACTCCCAAAATCTCATCCGCATCAGCCGGTGTGGACCACAGGGTCAGTTTAGCCTTTGGCATCACCTTGTAATCAATCGTTGTTGTTGTTGTTGTTGTTGTGTTTGCTCCTGCAGAGCTACAAGAGGAAAACAGAGGCTGCTAAGAAGGAGTACCTGAAAGCCCTGGCCGCCTACAGAGCCAGTCTGGTTTCCAAGGTAACCACGGGGGTCACATCTTTGATATACATGGGTCAGCGGCGATATAAGGGATGATAAATTAGACAGCGAATTCCTCTCACTCTTATTCCAAGGAAAGGGTCCACTCGCTGCACCGAGGGGTTAGTATGTTTGTGCATATCTGTGTGTGTGTGTGTGTGTGTGTGTGAGAGAGAGTGTGTGCTCAGAGGAGAACAGTGAAAATTAGGCCTCAAACACACCCAATTTGCAACCTGGGGAGAAATGAAAAGTAACAGTACACGTCTGTGTGTGCACGCTCATCAGTGTGCGCATGTAAGAGTAGAAGTGGGCATTACCTATCATTTGCTGTCCTCCTGGTGTTTCTGTCCTCCCTGATGGGCCACTAATGTGTTGGCTGAGGTTTGCTCACACCTACTGCTCTCTCTTTGCAGCAGGTTAGCCCAGAGCATTAACACTTTTCTACTTAGGTTTGAAAAAATAAAAAATAAAAAAATCCACACACATTGGAAAAGTTTAAAAAAAAAAAAAAAATCTGATGTAATATGTTCCCTAAATTCTTTGTACATCTGCGAGGCTTATACAATAGTTATCACAGTACAGGGGTGTTTCAATCTGTGGGTGCGCTGCATTTCATTTCAGTGTTTCTGCATTGTTTTGGAAAACACAACTCCAAATTGCATTAGCATATCCCAAGCTCCTCCTCTTCGCCCTCCCTCCGCTCCCGTCCTCCCACCCCCCCTCCGCACAGCGCCACACTTCCTCTCACGCGCATGGGCCGAAAACAAGCACCTTGATTAAGGCATGAATAGTTAATTCATCAGCCTCTTCACTGTGGCATACTTTCAACTAAAAAGACTATTCTCATCTCTTGTCTTTGGTGCAATTAGACATTCATGTCAGAGCTCCTATACAGAGGCTTGATTGATACTATATGTTGGTAGATTGCCAGTCAAAAAACTGACTAACAAAAATAAACCTGCAATCCCCCCCCCAACACCACCACCACCACCCCGTCTCCCCTCCCCTTCACTCATTCAGGACCAGCCAATCTGAATGCAGGGCTGAATCTCATGATTCAACGCGACTCTCTTTTTTAATTACCAATGAAGGAGTCTTTTCAAAGTGAATTGGGGCGGGTGGAATTGGAGGTAATTGGAGTATCATTTGAAGGATTCACATCTTCAGCGTGCACCTGTTGCCTTTTTGTTTGGTGACGCATGTTCGGTTTGTTTGGAGGGAGAAGAAAAAACAAAAGTTTGATTGCTTCCCACTGTACGCCGCGGCACTTCTCTTGTGTGCATTTGAATCCCAAAAACTCCCAAGTCGAGACTGTTATCAAAAAAATGTTCAATTTCATAAATGTTTCAATCCTCACAAACTCATCTGACACGTATCCCGATCATATATCTCCTCTGATGAATATAAAATCATTGTACCGCGGTGCATCGGCCTAAAACGTCCCCTTAAAATAAAATAAGGTGAAACAAATCACACCCATCCTCTCACTCGTCCCTTCTCCCTTCACACCATTTCTTCAGTATTTCATTTTCCACTTGACCCTGCAAATGTATCTGACCCTCTCTTTTATCCATCCCTCTATCCCGTTCCATTGATTATTTCACGGGTTCAGAGGGATGGATGTGAGCCATTACTAAATAGCAGACCACCACACATCACTCCGGCCCGTCTGACAGTTAATGAGAAACACTGGATGTATTTCATACATACGCCACCTCGTAAAAAAAAAAGGAGGAGAGACAGAGAGACCTGCAGAATGAATGTGTGTGTCGGGACTCGCAGCATCACCAGGGGTTTGTGTGGAATAAATAAATAAAGAGAGAAGAAGCAGAGTGAGGTAGCGTTAGCCGCAACAGCCAAATGTAAATACTTTGGGTAAAAGTGCTCACTGTTATAATATCGTTTACAAGCACATTTTCTCATCACGTTAAAGTTTCTTGGAAAAGGAGCTGCATCACTTTTCAGATTATTTCGTTAAGTTATTTAAATGCTGCTCCTCTTTTTTTTTTTTTTTTTTGGTTGGTTGGGTTTTTTTTTTTTTGCTTCATTGGCGTATTGCTTTGAAAACTTCCCACAGAGAGTTCTCTCTTTCTCTCTGGAGAATTACGAGACAGTTTTATCCTCTAGTGACTATCAGCTCCATCAGCGATTGTGTGCACACTCATATCTGACTCAAACTATATTTTATGGAACTGGAACAGTGATAGTAAGTTTTGTAAAAAAAAAAAAAAAAAAAAAAAAAAAAAAGAAATAAAATGTAGTACTGAAAAATGAAATATTACAAAATAAAATACAAGCATTGAAATTATTTTATTTAGATATTTCTTTGCATTCTGTCTTCCGACAACAATCTTCTGATCTTTTCTTCATGTCACTATCAAAGGACTGTAAGTCCAGAGGTGATGTTCTCTCCTTAGTGAGCAGATTGTCATGCTGCTGGCAAATCATGCTGTCCTTGCCCCTGACCCTCTGACCTCTCATCTCCACACCAAAACACTGACAAAAGGTTGAAACTGAAAAAAAAAAAGAGTAGAAAAAAAGTCAAATGTCACAAAAACATGAAGAAAAATCTGAAAGTAGTCATTGAAAAATACATAACATTGCAAAATAAAATAAAATGAATGAAAATAAAATGGAATAAAACTAAATTAAATTAAATTGAACTGAATTAAATTAAGAAATAAACATAAAATCATTTTCACTGCCTGTGTTTTGATCTTCAGCGGAACGCTTTTTTACCGCCCATGCTTCCTTTTTCAACGCCAAATTTTATTTTTGATGCCAGAATTTACTGCCACTGTTGTAGCCCTTTAATATTTGCATACTAAAATGTTCGTACTATTATTATAACCAATTCTGACACAAGCTTACAATACTGAGAGCGCTGTTTGAGGCTGGGAGCAGTGCAAAAATTCCAAAAAAAGAAATAACACTAATCTTACAGATCCGCATTTTAATAAGAACTCCTTCAAATTTAAATATGTGAAATATTAAAGTCCTAACCATTACATAAACCCCTCAGCAAGGTGCACACTGTTAATATTTCACTGAATATGTGATTTATCCCTCCAGTTTATTACAACTTGGGTCTTACAGCAGCTTTTCCAGCTTTGGCCATCATATCTATTCCACAGAAAAACTTAAGATCTGGGAACATCAGTAAGGTCAGACAGGACATGAAATATGAGCGCTCAATCAGGCATGTTGTAAACAAGCCATATAGAATTTGGGGGGGAAGCAGGAAGTAGGAGAGGACTTTTGTTTTGATGGAATGAAACACATATCCACCGTAAAGTCATGCAGTAAAGGTACAAATTGGAGCATAAAAACTTCACCAGAATGCAGGAAACTAAGTAACTAAAACTGTGTCAATGTTGAAACAAAACCTACACCCTTAAAATGAGCCAACAGTTTAGCCACGTTATCTGAACCACTTTATTTGAAGGTAAACACACAATTTCATTGCACAAGCCATGTAACTAAAGCCAAAATCCACATTGTAATAAGCTGAAATCGAATCAGTTGAAGGTATTGTCACGACTGAGTGTAACCATTTTCTTTCTCCTCCGACCCCTCCAGACATATAACGACCCCGTGGAGACAAAAAGTGCCCAAACAAGCCAGGCTTCTCCACATATGATGCCAGCCAACCCGCCCCTGTACAGCGTGCCACCTCCCCCCCAGCCGTCGTCGCCCTACCTGGGGCCCGGGGCCTTCCCACTCACCGACCTGCAGAGCTACGCAGGACACGCCCCTCGCCACACCCTGTCGCAGACGCTCAGCCAATCGCAGATGCTGCCCAGCATTAGTGCCTCTCCCCCTTCCTCCTTCCAGATCAGCCCACCCCTTCACCCCCACCAGCAGCTCTCCCTGCACCAGAGCTCGCTCCTCAACCAGCCTATCCGCATGCAGCAGGTCCAGTCCCAGCCAATCATCTCTCACCAGATGGGGCTGCAGGCCTCTCTTCATCCCCCACCTCCTGGGCAGCAGGTACGGCAACAAACTGCACACACACACACACACACACACACACGCTGCTGTGAGATAGTTAATACTTTCAGATGTTGAGCTTAATTTTCTTGTTTCGTTCTCCAGGGTTTTTCCCACCTCCAGTCAGAGTATCAGAAGAGCATTGGGGGTTCCCAGTCTCCAGGAGCCCCTGGCCCCGGTCCAGGCCCTGGAGTGGCTCAGAGCCACGACTGGGACAGTGAATACTGCAATCGGGAGTGTGGCAACCACTGCAGGTCAGTGGAGACAGAGGAGACGGTTTTATTTGCTTCCCACAGTCTGTTTTCCACAATAACCTTTGTTACTGCGACTCATCGGGTCATACTGAGAAGTCCCGAAGGACATTTTGAACAGAGATAAATTGACTGAGTTCAACTAAATGGACATTTTCTTTCACTGTTTGATGTATTTACTCAAATTCATTATGAAAATGTAAACGCCGAGATTTTTAATTGAAGTTTTTCAGGTTGAATTCGTCAGAAAGACACAATCAATTCAGAGTCTCAGACCAGAGGTCCCTCACAAATATGCCTATATCGTCTCGTCAAACGTCTCTCCCACTACTTTCACAGTATGAGTGTTAAAAATTGTCAGCTCCGTTCCAGTGAGACAGCTGGAGAGGTAATGGTGAGATAATAGAGCTTGTCATGTGTTTGTGAGACAGCAGTAAAAAAAAAAAAAAAAACAGATGTTCCCTAACACAAGTTTTCACTGTTAGTGTACTAAACGCTTTGGCAGGCTGTGCAGTCCTACAGCACTGGAAGATATTCTAGGTTTACAGTGCTTGTAGTCAGTGGCGTATCTTCCCATAGAGATACAGCCGACAGCCAAGGGTGCCACCTATAGGAGGGGAGGGTGTCGAAATCAGGACGGATCCCACTGTTCGTACTTGACATTTATTCCATCTGTATTTGTGCATGCTCTCTGAAAGCTTACCAACGAAACGGAGCAGTGCTATCGGAGATCATGGGGGCAGTGCAGTGTAGTTCAAACAAGATACAAACGTAAGAGACGACAAAGACATTTTAAGAATGTTGTAATACAGTGAAAAGAATTCTCTGTCCACGTGTCGCGATGCATTTAATGGCCTCACAGACCACCGCCGTCTACGACGCTGCCTCCCCTAAAAGGTTCATTATTACAACCTCCTCCACCGCCACCTCATTTGTTGTTGTATGAAACTTTTGATTCTGCTCTGTAGTGCCATCTTTTGGCCGTACCTATGTCAGGCATGTCAGGCAAGTTTATAGACATGCACCAAGTAGAAACTACTGTGTTTCCATAAACAGGCAGTAAACCAAAGCAAATGAACGGTTACCTAACAGCAGACGTTTCCGGCCAGGTAGTCAGCATGGCCACAGCACAGGAGTGTTAATAGACAGTTGAATACTTTTTCCACAAAAACCCCAACCAGTTGTTTTTCATTAACCCTTATGAATCAAGATGCAGCTGGCCCCCAGTTTTTTTGTTTTTTTTAAGCTTGTTTTTTTTACATTACCTTATCTGGCCCCCCATTCAAAAAAGTGAGGACACCCCAGATCTACGCTAACACAAAGGACGCATGGAAGTGTGAGGGCAGGGATGGACGCATTTGTTTTCTTACGTAAAGGGGGTATAAATTACCAGATCACTGTCAGAACATGTTAAAACTTTGTTAAAAGTTTGTGGAGAGAATTAGGCCAGTGGTTCCCAACTGGTCCAGCCACAGGCTCCAGATTTGTCCTTAGTCATTAGTTCAAGGTCCAGACAGTTTAATACATTCAGCATCATACTTGCATTTGGCCATTTCATGGAGCTAGTTTGCTGTCTCTGTTAGGCAGCTTTCTGTCAGTCAGTCATTCGACAGCAGGAAACGGCACTTCAAAATAAAAGGTCTGTGCTGGAAATTCACTGTACTTAAAAATAAAATGTGTTTCCTACAAATATGACATGTTTGCGAGTCACTGACGGTCCATTCAGAGTGGACCCAAGACCCACTTTTGGACTGCAACAGGCGAAATTAGCAATGTTGATCTGTGTTTTCCAGGTCTTGTTTTTGTTTGTAATACAAGCTAATAATGTGTTGGGGTGGGGGGGCCTTGCCCAGGGTGCAGAATGTGCTAGGTGCGGCACTGCTCATCGTGCCGAACTACTATAAAATGTTTTGTTTAAGTTATAGGGTTTTGGTTTAGGCGAGGTAGAAGCTGAGAGAATGGGTGTTTCAGCTTAAACTGTGACCATCAGGGAATGAGGAGTATTCACAATCGAAGGAAAACATACCTCCTGTTTTTCTCTCCTTTCCTGTATAACTCTGTGTTTTCTTTACGGCTGTTTCTTTGTTTGTCATCTAACCTGTGCCTCTGTTTTTTGGTTTCTTCCTCTCTCCAGTGGCAGCATGATTGGCAGGGACAAGCCACTCTACCTCACCTGAAACTGAAGATCATGCTCTGTCGACAAATACGACACCGAGGAGTCTACTCTCACCCTCCCCACCCCCACCCTGACCACCACCCCCACATCCCCTCAACCCTCTTCTGATGCACACACACAGTTACACACAGTTCACACTTAACATACAGTAACATACATGCAAACACACACACACACACACACACACTCCGCCTCCCGAGTCACCACCGCCACCTTTTTTTGTCAATGTAATTATTATTTCTCTCAGTTTCTAGAAGAATTTGTGACCAGAGTTTTTTGACTAGATGACTGCTGTCTGTACCACTTAATGTATTAGCAGTCCTCTCGCTGTTTAAAATTTGCCAAGCACTTATTAAGGCCCCCCTCCTCTTCCTCCTCCTCCCCTCCCCTCCCCTCCCGCGCCCGCCCTCCTCTCTGAGCAGTGCGTCTACGCCCTCACCGATACAGGCCGGGCTGTAGAGCACTCCTCTTCTGTGTCACCATCAAAGTCCCCTCAGGGACCCCATCCAGCTTTAATTAGAATGAGAAGAAAAAAAAATACTCTTCCTCTTCTTTAATCATTTTAATTTCCTTTTGTGTTTTTTTTCCCTTTTCTTTTTTGTTGTTGTTGTCGTTGCTGTTTTATTTATTTCTGGCTTGCAAAATTGTTCCTCTATTTTTTTTTTTTTTTTCTTGCCAATAAGCGTTGGGCCCTGTACTGTGGAAAAATATTAACTTCTAGTAGGTTCAGCACAGGCTTTGATGTTATGGTAGCTTTGCTTAAGGGCCTGCAAATTGATACAAAAAGCTTGGGTGGGGGAAAGAAACAAAACAAAAAGGAATCTTTTTTTAATATTAAAGACCTGTTGAGGTCTACTGAGCTGTCACAGTGTGATTGTAAATATCACTTTTATGGGATCAAATTGGGAATTGGAAGTCCAGATAGATTTGTTTCTTCTTTAATATTACATGTAAGTCATTTTGTGTGCATGTGTGTGTGTGTGCGTGTGTGTCTGGACGTTAGAATGTACCCCATTCATGGCGTGTGAAGTCGAGTGTGTATGTGTGTATGTGCACAGACACACACTTGCGTGCGAGAGTGTCTCAGTGTTCGAGTGTCGAGTCTTTCTCGTGAATTTTAACAGCCTTGTGCAGCTGGATTTCAGAGGAGTATTTCACACTCTCGTTCTTGCATTAAATCTGTGCTCACTGGTGTGTTTTTTTCCAATAAAGTTCAATCTAAAACTGAATACACAATATGTGTCCTGCAGATCATTAAATGGAAAGAGCCAGGTGAGAGATAGAGAGGAAAGAGATAGAAGGAGAGAAAGAAACGCTGTGAGATAAAATGAGATATAATGTTGCAGGTGGAGAGGAAAAAAAAAGAAAAAAGATATTGCCTCAAAATGCGCCCCCCCTCCCCCCCATCCTCCGCCCCCACCTCCCTTTTCTTATTTCGTCTGACCATAATGTCAATTTTGTCTCCTCGACATGCAGAAGTGAAGTAATGAAATATGTGAATGGAGCCATCACATCCACATTACGGTGATTTTTATAAGTTTCTACTTGGTGTTTGGTTGTGTTGATCTCATCTTTTTAACTTTTTGTGTGATTAACAGAAATGCATTTTGCTGACAAAGACATCTGTATTTATCTCTTTACTGTAGCATAATTTCAGTTTTAGTTGTTACAGAACTATAACATTTTAAGTTGTGTAAAAAAAAAGAAAAAAAAAACCCTGCCAACTGTAGTTATTTTATTTGTAAAGCCAGTAATGATAAATATTTTAAATGGTTCTCAATATATTGTTTTCCGCTCTAGTTGCCCATCAGCCATTTGACAGGTTTTCTTATTTATGAAAGAAACTAGATCACTTTTTGCTTCTTACAATGGAGGTGTATTTTTATTTTATTGTTTCCTTTGGTTTGATAAAAATGATGATGACCACAACAATGACTTTTGTTTATTTTTTACATTTTTTTGGGTGCTGCTCCTTTTTTTTCCCCCTTGCCGGCAGCATCTCTTTGTGTCACAATGCTTCTTTTATTTCAAACCTGCATAATAAAAAAAAGTTTAAAAGTGAACGAGCCTGATGTCTTAATTTCCCTGCAGACTTTTCTGTGCCCCTCTCTAATAAGACGATCACACCTTCTTTTTATAAAAGCCATGATAACCGTTGTTTTAAAGATCCACCAACACCCCCGACTTTACTGTACTTTACAGTGTGTTTGCGCTCAAGAGGGTCACATTTGTATCCTATATTTATATTTAGCTCAGGGCTCCGATGGCATTAGCTAATTAGCCGTGGATACAGAGTACACCAGCCAGCGTGGATATTGCCAGTAAACTATCTTAACAAACAAGAGAGCAGATGCGAGAAGACGTTTGCTTTGCTTGTGAAAGTGGTGCATCGTAGGCGTCTAGTGTGAGATAAAGAGAACAGAGAAATGCAATGTGCACACAAACTCAGGCAACCGTCCAAGTACTGATTTTACCCCAATTGCACACAAGTCTTCTCAGAGACTTTCTAAGAGAGAGAAGGAGAGATTGAAATGGAACTGTCACGATCCCTCCATTCAATGTTTTATTCATTTTACGTCTGCCTGCCGTCTCTTCCTCAATAGTATTGAATTGGCAAATAGATCATTATTGGACAATTGGAGAACCTGCCACTTTGTGATATGACACACATTATATGAAAATCACAGTCATACATTCTTAATGCAACGCAAGATAAAAGAGGTTTTGGGTGCAGCCGCACAGCCCCCGTCTGCGCCTTTTGTGTACGTCATGTGTTTGTATGAATATCTGCTCATGTGTTTTTTATTCCTTCCTCCCTGTGTTTGGGTGCAGCCTCTCCTCACTAGCTGCGCGTACAATATCTTATTTCCTTTATTCTTGCTGCCATGCACAGACGTGCAGGCAGTCATTGTGTGTAGTAATACTGTAGTAAATACTGGAGGAAGACAGTATCACTTTGACACTCCCCCGTCAGCGCCCTTAATCCCATCCCTCGTCTCAGAGTCAAAGTCATGAGGCCAACGGAGAATGAAAAGCTACAATTTATGGTGGAGGATGCCATTGAGGAGAGGTGAATGCAGCCGTCTTGTTGGTTTCCATACAATTCAAAAGACCAAGGCGGCGACAAAATGGATGGCATCAGTGACAGCAGGCTGGTTGACAGCGATGAGGTCGGCAAATGTCATGCAGAAAGGCCTCTCGTGTTATACTGAGGCAGAAATGTAAGAAATTATGTACTAAATAAACATAAGAATGTAAATACTCACTGGTTGTCGTCAGCAATGGTGGCCGAAACTAACATTTGAAGTACTGTGTGTGTCACTGGTCCACCAGTTGTCGTGCTCCTAGCTGTGTGTAGGGGTGGGCGATATGGCCCTTAAATAATATCACGATATTTTAGGGTGTTTTTGCAATAACAATATTTTGATGATATGACAAATAAGTAAAATATATACAGTTTTTTCATGTCAACCTTACGGTCTGCCTTCAGATATTCAGTAAACACTGAGCAAAATGATCTCTCATTTCTTCAGTTTGTAAACAACAACAGTAACGCAAAATGAAATTCACATTCTGTATACAATATTAATAGTTAAACAAAATAAAATCTACCACAAATTACACATCTAAACAGTTCCCAGGACGCCCAGGCCTAACGTCGCCACAGTTTACTCCACCCTACTGAAGCCGCTCCTCTGTTTGGAACCACGGCGGAATATTCTTGCTTTCAGCCATGCTTGTTGTTTCCGCGTGCAACACTTTGATAAACACGTCAACAAGTTGAAATATCGCCTAGCTTTGTGTGATGTACTCGGCCTTCTGCGAATTTAAGCTACTGTTTGAGGGCAATGATGACTGTGTAAACCCGGCCTGCTGACTGGTATCTGAAACTCATGTGGTCAGCTAATCACGCTTTTGTGATGCTTCAGTGACATGCAACAAAACAAATCAATCTTTCTCTCCTTTGCTTGCTCACTTGCTGGTGCACGTGTGGGAACCAAGACGTTGTGGGCGGGCGTTTCTTGTACATATGAAATAGAATCCTGTCAGGGTGTGCACTGCACACTGTTCCGTTAGAGTGGACTTTTGTTGTTTAGGTGAGAAAGTAAAACCTTTTTTTTTTAATGTTGCATTTGGCTGAAATGTCAATGCCCTTTGTATCGTGCACCAAGCGCTTCATTCTGCACATCTGTCTCACTCTCAGATTAGCCTAATGTAGCCTATTTTTCCCCCTATGTAGGAACTATCTCCTACATTAAAATAAGTAAATAAAAGTTCACCTCGCACTTCAAGGCTTAAAATAATAAACTAAAATTAAATTAAATTTAAAAAAAAAAACTAGATATAAAAAGTTAATTAAAAAAGTCACAATTTAAAATTATGTTACAGAATTATTCTAATTTCAAGCTCTCTTTTCAGGTCATCTCCCTTTTTTGTTTGTTTTAAACAGTCTTTCTCGTCTTTTTTTAAACTAATTTTCTTGTTTTTTTATTTTCTCTTTTTACTAATTTCCTCCTGATTTTGCGGGTGATTTCTTCTCTCGTTGCTAATTGCCTTCTTCCCGTGTTTTTAAGCCAATTTGCTCAGGTTTCAAAGTTAATTCAGGTTAATTTATTCGTCCAGCTTGTATAATTCAAACTTCCTTTAAGTGAAATTTACAAGATTAATCCTGGAACTATTTTGTTTCCTTTTAGACTAAATGATGAGTGAAAACACAAATTATTCTAATCTATCCTAATGTGTCACTCAGCCAAATTATTTTGTCGAGCAAACTAATGATGAAAGTGTCCACCGTCCTAAAAATGAAACGTACAATGTTCGACGCATTAAAACAAAACAAGTTCTGCTAAATGTTTTTTCAGCGTTGGAAACTGTGCACGTCTGCCAGACCATTATTTATTTAGTTATTTATTTATGTATGCTGCTGATTATTAAAAATACAACCATGCATGTACAACAGGTTCAGCGTGTTTGTCGATGATGAATATGAGGTCAACCTCAGCGTGTGTGCGAGTGTGTGTCTGTGGAGTCGCTCAGCCCAACCGTTGAAAATTTCCATCACCAACAACAGTGAGATCCACCCTGTCAGAAGCCTTTTATTTTCTCAAAAATGCTCTATATTTGCTCGTTGTTGTGGTACAGCAATGTACTCTCACTCCTCATGTGAGCGTGAATATAAACATGGTTAAATGTGACCACATGAGACAACGAGCAAGCAGGAGCTTATCTGTTCTTTGAGTTTAAAGTGATGCAGGCCAGAAGGTCAGTGCAATGGGTGAAGTGAAGGCTCGCAACACGCACAGAGCACCAAACACGCGGAGCCTCTCACAGACCAGCCACTGTAGCACACAGGCAAAACGTTTCAGTTGCAAGTTTGGTGCTGCGGTGGAGCAACAAACAGCAGGAAATGTGGGTGGTTTTAACAAGAAATGGGTTTCGCTTTGTGTTCACAATCAGTTAAGGTTTCTTTTTTATGCTGACTGTACTGCACAGTAGATTCAGTACATCAACAAAACACAATATTGTCAGCAGATTAAATATTTTAATACAGAATTCATCCCGCAGTACTTTTAATTCAGCATATTTGGCAATTTAGAAAGATTAATCTAATCAGAGTCATGTTTTGTCGAAGACCTCCTTCAGGAACAAAGTGGGTTATCTTAATTTGACACAACAGTTGCAGCTCACTCACATACACACAAACTCCAAAGGAAACAGAGACTTAACACATAAGACACACCACGTGAGGCACAAAGCACACTTGTGGTTTCACACCTGTAGATATTTACGTAATCCGGCATATATGTTATGTCAGCGCTGACAACCATCAGGTACTGCCTGCGGTGGCCAAATTCAGTCCATTTCCTGTTTATCAGATATCACAAATAATCAAATGCTTAAAGTGGTTTCATCGTCTTTTAAAGAACCGGCGCTGCAGTTGTCTTGTGTATATAAAATTTCCCTCAGACTCATTGTGAAACGTCAGGTGATGAAGAACTTCTCTCTATGACTGGGTTAAACCAAATTTGAACGTCTCAATATCAATTTGGCTATTTGGCCTCAGCCTGCAGGATCATTAGAAGACGATATTATCAAAGACGTCTTGAAATAACATAACCTCTTTTATAAATGTGACTGATGCTCAAAATCATCAGCTGGCAAGTGGTGCAGACACAGTGCGGCTCTCTTAGTTTTAGTTTTGGTGGAGTGGTCTTGAGGTTCAAGAGCTCAGTCCCTTTTGCCAGCAATTATTTTTCTGTTTTTAATCTGTCTTGTGAGTGTGTTTTGTTTGTGCTTCCCACTGGATTGGCCCTCTGCTTTATATTATGTCTGCACAGAGCAAACACAACCAATGTCAGGTTTTATATTTTCTAATGTTGCTTCTGTGAATGGTTGATCATTCATAAAATGGCTATACATTTTTATGTTTAACAATTATCATGGTCTTCTCCTAAGTAGTGTGTATATATATATATATATATATATATATATATATATATATATATAGTGACCAAATCCCAAAGCAACTGTAATCATATTACTATGTTACATACTTCATAGTGTCTTTCAGCTGCTGTTTTGAATCAGTCTCACTGCTCCTTGCTTTAAGCAGGTAGCTGATTTCAAAGCAGTTTCTAAAAACCAACTGTTCGCTGCCTGTCCACACCAAACAGGAGCAAAGGTAGTGGCAAGCCTATGGACATACTGTAGCATTTTAGCTGGCTGAGACCAAAAACAAAGCTAAAAGGAGAGTGAATATTGATTAAGAAACATGACTTCAACTAATGCTAATGTTGCTCTGTATCTGCTGGGTGTGTAAATAGGTCACTGTTTTGTTTAGCCCCGTTTCCACCAAACACTTTCGGTGTGATACTTTTGAGTAAACCTTCAGACATGGTACCTAAACCCCAGGTGCGCTTAGTGTTCCACCGCAAACAGTACTCTTGAATGTGGGCGGAATTGTCGTCGCTCACTGCTCCGTCCAACACTTCCTCCTTTCTCAGTCTGCACCTTGTTTATCGTCCACAGAACAAGGCTGCACGCCGGCATTTTCGGAACAAAATAAAAACAGGCTGCAGTGAGAGTCTCTCTCCATGGGATAATCTATCTATCTATCTATCTATCTATCTATCTATCTATCTATCTATGTGGTCAAAGTTGTCACAGTGAAATTTAAGGTATCTTGATGGATTCACATCGTCAGCTCATGCATTGAGAAACAACGCCTTAAAAGTCGGCGGCAGTCGGCCCAATGAATTAAGTTTTGTTTTTTCTCCGACTCCAGCTGCTGCGAGAGGCAGCAAAATATCCTTTCATTTCATAGTTACAGTTTACTAAACTCTCCACAGTATGAACAGTAGTTGCATGAGCTTCAAAACCAGCCACAACTCAGCCCTGAGCAGAGTCACCGTCCTCTATTGACCAATCAGACTGCAGTGTTCACAGCTCCACCTTTTAGCACCAGATCTGTGTGCTAGGTACCCCAACAGAGGGGGGACCAAAGATGGGGACGGTACGAAATGGTTCCACTGGTACTATACACAACTTTTCACAGTGGAAACAGGGCTTAACAAACCTAAATGGTGCTCATACCAGTGTGCCAGTGTTGCATTCACTGCTTATTTCCACCATCTACAAGTGGCCAAAAAAACAAAGTTACTGGAGCTTTATGATTAAAGAAAATAATACAAGAGTACAGAGTGCTTTTATAAGGAAAAACATAAAAACTGAATTCAAAGCAAACACAGCCATAAAATAAGTCGTAAAATGTTATATAGTTTGCAGAAACATTCAAACTATCAATCATGATTCTATATAATAATCCCACATAAACATGTGGCCTTACAAATGTCAGTCCCACACCCATGCACTGGCCATGGAGCGGCAGATCATATATTTAATGCTAGGCTATAGCTTTGCATGTTTGAAAGAACATAAAACAAAGAAACTTTAAATTAAAAGCAAATCACATATTTTCTTTTTGAGCTCTTTTTTTTATTTTTTTTTTAGATCTGAATGTATTGTATGAACATGTGGTATTTCAGAGGTTGCATATGTCCAGCAGATCTTTTTGCCTCACCAGGAGGGGGAAAGTGATGTGAACAGGCTGATATTGCACTTTTGATCTTTATGGACCCATGAAAATCGTGGTTGGGAGAGAGCATTAAGCAAATGGTGGCCGGAAGAGAGACTTGTTTGATAAGAAGTAAAGTCTCTCTCACTCTCTTTCTCATTTGGCTGTGGGCTGTGCGGAGCAGGAGCCCACATCCCTGAAGAGAAAACCACTGTGCTCACTGACTAAGAGGTAAAATAATAGTGCCTCACATTTCTCCATCTCAGCAGTTCTTAAGTCTTGACTTGAAGTGGAGATGAGTCAGATTGAGAACCACACACATAACTATTTTCTCATCACCCCTGCAGTCGTCTGTGAAAGTCAGGTCTCTTTATGCCCTGGATCACCTCACGCTGGAGCTACAAAAACGGGACCAGCCATATGCAGTCATTTCAGATGTTTGTTAAACGCCGCAGCTGCTCTATTTGAGCAATATCGCCCACACATGCTGCACCTTAGATCATCCAATAATTGCATGTTGGGGAGAGTGTTTGAGAGAGATGGCTGTGTTAGTGTAACAAGGTTCTGGTCCAGATGTTTGGGATTAAAGGCTTGTTATGAAAATACAAAATAGTTACTCAGGAAGTAAGGTATTCAGCTCCGTCATGCACATGGCATGTAACACTATTTAAATAGGCTCAAAGATGAGATTGGGAAAAGATTCAATTGAATATAGTGCAACATGTTGGCATGTTGTATAATAGGCAGTGCTAGCATTTGGTTGGTGAAAAAGGTCCATGTTCTTAAAATCAGCACCATAGCAACCAAGCTGTGGAACATGCTTTGCCAATATACACTAAATGTAACTTCACAATGTATTTTTACTGAGTTGTACCTCACTTTATTATTCCTAGGATATCCATTGAAAAAGCATTGCTCAGTTTAGTCATTTAATTACCAAGCACAACTATTAAGGAAACATTTCTGAAAATAAAGGCATAAATGTTAGTTGAAAATGTTCTTTCCTGTTTGTTTAATGATTACATTACGAGATGTTTCTCTCCCTGATCCACTACTAGCAGCAAACTACAGCTAATGACTTCTAGTGCTGAAAAAAAAAAAAAGCTTTCTCCTTTGTGCAGAGAAAAACATCAGTTTGTCCGATGCAGTGTGCCACGTCAAAAATCACACATACTGATCCTCCTTCCGACACCTCTCAAAAAAAGGAACAATTAAACGTGGTGGAGACACGCCCAAACTGAAAATGAAACACCATGTTTGTTTATTGGTACACATGAGGGTTGCATACGTGCTAACGTCAAAGCTCATAATGCCAAATATTTCCCAGCACATCTTGTACTATTGTGTAACAGAGCAGAAACTGGGGTGTGTGCCAAAGACGTTTCCCAGCCTCTGCCCTACTTCTGCGGTTCTCACCCCACTAAATATGCAAAACAACGTTTCTTCCGCTAACCTCACCCGCAAGTTTCCGCTTGGCTCATAGACATAACGTTGTGATGACGTCACAGATTTTTAAAGAAAGTTTTACAACCACCATGGCAAAAAAATTCACAATAGAAAGATTCATAATTTACCTTGTTTGCAGTTCGAGGTGTTTTACAGACATCTCTTTTACAATTGTGGTAATTTTTTGCTGCAATACTGCGAGTGGCCTCTGGGAAAGATTTGCTGCAGGGTTGAGCAGGTTTCCTGGGGGCCTGAGAAACTCCTGTAGTCTTAAGAAATATGAATGAAGGAACTGAGAAGAACAATTTTTAGATATGGCCTGATGAAAAATATTTCTTAAATAGGATAGTTAGTTTGGCTAATGCCACTTAGCTTATAGAAATACTGAACTATCACAACAATCAATATTCGATGTTTTGATTCTTCTTCTAGAAGTTAAAATTATTATAAGAAACGTTTGAAGACAAAAAAAAAGAGAGCAAATGTAGCTTCATGTAGCTGTGGCTAGTAGATACCGTAGTTAGCACCTGTACCATCTTCTTTGATTTTAAAAAATAAGCTCTAATCAAGGAACTACATTGAAATTCCAATCAATTTGATGTGTTTTGCAATATACACTTTAAATTGTTAAATTTGATTTGCCATATGCTCATGGATTCAGTGCTAATCTCTCTGAACTGTAATCCTGAGCTGTCTGAGATGCTAGCCACTGCTAAATGCTACAATCTTTCACTGCCTTTTTGGTTTTGTTTTCCACTGTAAAACTCTTTGAACTTTATTTTTTAGTTGTACTCTGTATTCTAAGAAACTTGATATCTTTGTAGCTGTAGCCACATTCATCAAAAAGAATGAACAATATGTTATTTCTTCCTTTGAAGTAATTATTACAAGGGATTTTAGTCCTGTCCGAACACGCCATGTCTGTAATCATTACGGATAATGTCAGTAAAAATTACGGCAACTTTTACCTTCTGTAAAACAGTCCGGAGAAAATACCTCGGGTAATATTAATCCCGTGCGAATGCGATCCTCTGTAAAAATGTATGTAAATATTTCGACACGTCATGTTTACAACAATTTTTCCACATTTACATCTAGTTTTCCATGTTTTTTTTTTCTTCGATGATGGAGGCACTTGAAGAAGCATTCGGTGTTGTCAGCAGTCGTGATAGTGGACATTCTTCTAATGCTCGCATAGCCTTATGTGGGAGACCAATCAAAAAGGTCGAGAAGAAAGCACTCAGAGCCACGAGACTTCTGGTTGTGTTAGGCAGGCCTAATAAAAATCCATATTGCTAATCGTTGTGTACACACAATCCTGATCATGGGCAATATTTCATATTGGGCAAATCATTAATTATTATTATCCTTCAGCTGATGCTTACAGGAAGCAACGTAGCACGCACATGCCGACAGGGAGGTGACACCAGGGCGCAAACCAAGTTACCGTTCCCATCTCTGGTAGAATTACGGAGATTTCTTGTCCCGTGCGAATCTGACCTTCTTATTACAGACATCCTGTGGTAAACTGACATTAGTCCACATCCCTATCTAAAACTAATCCCGTCCGAATAGTGCTTAAGTTTGTTAGTAGCTAAATGGTCAAATAAATTCAGGCTGTTTTCATGCACTGAATATTTTCCTACAAAAAGTAATTCCCCAAAGTTTGTATATTCTATGTAATTATGTGCGAGTAATTCCTGTGTAACCCACACATTTTGGAAGGCTGTGGTGACGGGTACCAAACAGGCCCCCTAAGGTAACAGTTTGGGGTGGTGCGTAGGTCAGAAAACACGGGACTTTCCCAGGAGACCAGAGTTTGAAACCGTGTAAACTTTGAGTCATCTTAAGGTGCGACATCACCATGTTTCTCTTCCTAAACCTAGTGCCAGCAAGCCACAACTCTAATTAACTCTAATGGCTATTTTTTTCTGTACGTCCTTCTCTCTAAAAAATGCAAAATATGACAGTTTTTCAAAGTAAAATGTGACAAATTTTAAATCCGTCTGAGATGATAATTAATTTGATTCAAAGAAAGTTAGTGAAGACAAACTGGATCGTCTTGTTAAGTCACTGTGAGCTCCGTCGTGTCTGACACATTGTATGTCAAGTACTTTTTCTCTCTTTTACCAATTACAGTGTTTATTTACCTGCAGAATGCAGAATGCTTTGTGCTCGTGTGCAGCTGCATTTCAAATCCAATGTATCATTCCATCTTTAATAAGCCCTATCACTCTTCATTTACGTCTGCGAGACAAACTTTCTTTCTTCCCAGGGGACATTTTATTTTTGTCAGGTGCATCTGCATCCATTGAAATCAAATACACCAGAATCTTTCCCTTCTATTTCTCGACTTGTCTCCCTCTCTGTCTCTCTTCCAAGTAATGATACTTTCTGTCACTCCAAAGTGTTTTCAATCAGTCTCCCTGGTTTTAAAGAAATTGACTTAAAAGGTTTGGAGGAGGTGAAAAAATGTGGTTTGAATTCTAACTTGGGATTCAATTCAAAGGATCATCGCGGGCTAAACCATTCGCAGAGAGTTCAGGTGCTGCCACACACACCCTGATGAAGGCCATGCGGTGACAACGTGTGGGTTTTACAAATAAATATTAGCGCTCAGTTAAAAGCATTTAGCCCTTTTCTCAGTGTTACCCATCCATCCTTTGAATGTTGTCAGTAGAGTAGGTGAATTGCAGAAGAATGGCTTTTTCAATGATGAGCTGACTTGCCATGGAGAAGGGCAGCGGCTGTGTGAGACAGGTCAGGAGTTCATGTGCAGTGTGGCTCAGTTCGGGGAAGTTTTCAAAGACTTCAGTCAAAGTATGTATGAGAATCCTTGGAAATAAAATTCTGCTGAATTTTTGTGCTCAGCCGTTGCAAATTTAACCTTAATACTGGAGAGGCAACGCTGCTGCTTCAATACTACTCATTTACAACAGCAGATACATTTTAAGAGAAATGTAATGTGACCTTAAGTATGTTTTTTCGAACAAGATAATGAGAAAATCTTTTCTGCCAATTCTTAAAATGTTATTCTTGACCTTGGGAACAGCAGCCAGCAAAACAAGATTTGCTCAAGATCCATTTATAAGCTCTCTGGAGCTTTTGATCATCTCACATAATCTACATACAAATGAATGATTGTTTTGTTAACAGGCTGTTTCCAGGGTCAAGGATGAAATTGGAGCCTTACTGTTAAACACTGTTTGTGTTAAATTGTACAATGTAGACTATTAATATCACAAGGAGACAAAGAGTCAACAGCCATGCTAGCAGCTCTCCTTTGAGCTAAGTTGTAACGTTGGTATGCCAGCGTGCTCAAAATATCAATGCTAAAATGGTGATGTTAATCAAATACAATGTTTGCCATCTTAGTTTAGCATGTTAGCATTATCTAGTTCTGCAGGTATCTGCTCATAAACCAAACTGTGAGACATACACAACACAAAAGCGCGATTTATACTTGTAGCCTACGCCATTGTGAGCATTTATACCTGTGTGGTGGTGTGTCTGTATCTCTCTGCAGTTACATCTCCAAAACATTAGTTGGCGACAGGGTTTCTGTGAAGTGCTGTAAAGTTTAGTTGATTCAAAACACACATTAAACATGGCTTAATAGTGGCAAATTCAAACACAAGTACACAAACCAGCTTCACTATAACTCGCAGCATTCACAGACAAACACTGGTCTTTATCTGGACACATTTCCCCCACAAATACAACATGCTAATGTTTTTAGCACAAGCCTATGGCATTTTACATTGTATACATTAGCCTAGCGACAAGCTGAGATTTCCTCTGCTCATATGAAGCCAGGATAAATCACACACAAGACTTAAAACGCTATTTTGTGGAGGCTTTGTCTTCACAATTTATTGTTTCTTATCTGTGAAATATTTAATAAAAGCTGTGTTTCCACTGAGGGAAATGCTCTCAGCTTACAAAAATAGACAGGAGGTCTGCGTCGCAGCGACATGTAGTTACATTTCTGGAGATGTGCACATCAGGCTTCAGCATAGGGTACAGCGTAGGCTCTATGTTGTCGCTGAGCCTATGCGGTAGGTACGGCGATTCAACATGGATAAATCCCACAAAACACAGGACTTTCACTCAGGAGACCAAGATTCGAGACCCATTTTAGGCCAATATTTACACCCAAACATGATCTTTTTCTAAACCTAACCACATCCTTGTGGTGCCTAAACCTAAGGAGAGTAAAAAGTGAAACCTAACAAACTGGTAATGGCCACTGAATGGGCTGATAACAGCCAAATGAACCTACCAGTAGGTGTAGAAGGCCTCTGCTGACCCATAGGCTTCAAACCACAGATAACAGCCATTTAATAGGGTGATAACATCCCAATAGGATGATAGGATTGATCCTCTGGGGACCATGAATGTACAAAATTCCACTGCAATCCATCTAGTAGTTGTGGAGATATTTCAGGCGACTAGCAGACTGACATTTCCATCTCATGAGCAGTAGTTGTTTCTTGTCTGCTGAGTCCCAAGACTATGAAACCGTAATACACGCAGGCTTGAAACAGTCCCTAAGATGAAGCTACAACCACAGCATCACCCACAAACTCCAAAAGCCTATTGATTTTTCTATTCTCTCTGCTACAGATGTTAATATGCTAATATGTGAACAGCCCAGAACCTAAGTCACTGATCTTTTGGACTCCTCTAACCTAAACTATAAATTCTTATTATACACTCTGCAATTTTATCATTCATTAGTAACTTTAATTGCATTTGTTAACCGTGAGCCAGTAATGACTTAAATCCTGTTTTCTTCTCACACCCACATACATGCAGCTCGCGGCCTCCTCTTTCTCTGCTTGTCAGCCTCAGATAATAAACAGAGGAGAGCATTCTGGAAAACGGCACTTTTTAATACGTTCCTTTAAAAAAAAAAATGGATTATCAAATTAATGGAAACTGCTCAATAACTGCTGCAGTGAGGAATGCTTCCCACCTAATTGAATTAGGGTTTTCATTTCTGTGATTTCTCTGTTTGTTTTTGGCAGCTGCCATCTGTTTGCCTGGGACCAGCTCTATTAATAAGCTATTCAGATTGAGATGGGGCTTTATTCCAGCAACTGTTTCTCACCTCCTCTCTCTCCCTGTCTCCCTCTCCCCTCTTCTCGCTTCCTCGCTCACTCAAATGATTGTCATGGAAATCATCAGAGGTGCCAAACCACAAACAAAAGAAAGAGCTTTAACATACACCTGAGCCAAAAAGAACAGAACTGTAGTCTAATTACGATGGGAACAATTAAGACTGTGCATATTTATTGACAGGGGACTTCACACAGGAGCATATGCTCATGAATACCAAAAAATGAAGGCAAGATGGGGTGTTGGTGTTGGATTTGAATGTCTATATGATGGTGTTGCTATGAAAAAAAAAAAGCATTTTAACCCTTGAAAGCATGAGAGTCGATGAAAAACGTGCATTTCTTTATCAGCTATTGTCTTATGCGCTCATTGTGAACTGTTTTGACGTAACACCTTTGTGAAAGCAATCTGGCCCATTTCCACAGCCTCAAACAAAGACAAAAAAACAAACTTAAGTGTGCTCATCATCACCAGCTGCCAATATTAACCCCCATTCTCTCCCTATCCCCCTTTTTTTTTTACCCCTCCTGTTGACAGCTACAGTGTCCCTTTCAATGCTCCAAGAACAAGGAATTCCAATCTGGGCTTTGCTCAGTATTCTGATCACACACCTCTCTCCTCCAGTAATACAAGTCTACTTTAAAATTCATAACTACATTTGGAAAGAATAAAAGGGTGCCCTGATGGAATATTTCCAAGGAGCTTACTTGAGCGAAAATACAATTCGCTTTGGCATATTTAATAACCCTAACCTGGTCTTTAAGACATACAGTAGTAATAACAATATTAAAAAAAATACTGGTGACTGACAAAAAAAAAAGAAGAAGAAGAAATCCAAGCTATGCCTTAGCATGAAATGAGCACCTATAATTCCTGCCTCTAGGAGGAGGATGAGAGAACGATAGAGAGAATGAAAGGAAAAGAAGGGGGGAAAATGAAGGAGACAAGAGACAGCGAGAAGCCTTGTCAAAGTTAGAAAGAGTCAGCTCAGCTCAACTCTCATTTTCTGCCTTTCTCTTCCTCTCTTCTTCTGCCCGGGAGGCAGTTTGAATTGAATCAAACAACCTAGATTGATTAAGCTTGGATGAATGACTTTCCAATGACACAGGACTCAGCTTTAGCCTCACCCCCCCACACCCACCCACAACCCACCCCTCCACCCATCCCTCTGTACATATTTGACACGGTTATTGAGGAGTTGATGTGAAAGTGATTGCGCGGTTGTTTCCTTTTGGGTTCTTGTGCAAGGTTGAAATGTTCAACCCTAGACTAAATGTTGTCGCCATTGTTCGGTTCCTTGAAAGTCCTGTTTGATTCCTGTTGCTTTGATTCGAATGCCTCTCAGGAAGAGCAGCACAATGAACGAGTGTGAGAAAATAGATAACATGCTCCTCCAATTGGAATATGAATTGCTCAGCTCGAGCCTTAGTATTAATCTCTTGCCCTCTTTCCTCTCTCTAGTCCTTTTGTGTTAAGAGGGAGGAGAAAAAAAAGATAGAGGGTAGAGAGAGAGAGAGAGAGAGAGAGAGAGAGAGAGAGAGAGAGAGAGAGAGAGAGAGGGAAAACAAGAAATAGAGTATTGAATATTGTGGGATGTCCTGTTCTGAATTAGGTCAGGACCAATCAAAGCTTAAATGCTTTTTCTCTCTCTTTCCCCCACCGAGCACCAGAGCTGTCTTTGTGGCTCCTCTGTGTGGAGAGACAGAGACCCCTACTGTCTCTGAGGGTGAACTAAAACCAGTGCGACCTCCCTTTCCTCAATACTCTACTGCCATCTGTCTGCTGTCAAACACACTGCAAACTGTGACTGCTGCATGTACATTTAATAGACACTCAGCAGCCACTTTATTAGGCACACCTTGCCAGTACCATGTTGGACCCCTTTTGCCTTCAGAGTCATGTTCAAGAAACCAGTTTGAGATGATTTGAGCTTTGTGACATGGTGCATTGTCCTGCTGGAAGTAGCCATCAGAAGATGGTACACTGTGGTCATAAAGGGATGGACACGGTCAGCAACAATACTCAGGTAGGCTGTGGTGTTTAAACCATGCTCAGCTGGTACTAAGGGGCCCAAAGTGTGCCAAGAAAATCTCCCCGTTTTTCCAGTCTTCTATTATCCAACTTTGGTGGCCTCAGTGTCCTGTTGTTAGCTGACAGCAGTGGCACCTGGTGTGGTCTTCTGCTGCTGTAGCCCATCTGCTTCAAGGTTCAACATGTTGTTGGTTCAGAGATGGTCTTCTGCAGACCTTGGTTACGGTTACTGTTGCCTTTCTATCATCTCGAACCAGTCTGGCCATTCTCCTCTGAACCTTACTTGTTAGCTGCTGTCTTGGCAGATTACCAAAGACACGTGTTATTGAAAGATTAAAAGCCACGCATAGTTTATTAAATACAGGCCTTCATCTTTTTATGTTCTTTTAATTTGAGAGATGTTGTTTGCTTGTATAAAAACACTCTTACAGTATGAGACAAGAGCTGCTGTTAAACCCTATATGTAAAATGTATCCGACAGATAGTCTGGTAATTGTCTGAACTGCAAAGCATCAAGAGGGTTGGACTGTGTGGGTGGACGAATTGGTTCTTTTGTTTGTGTTTTCTTGTTTTTTCATTTGTTTTCCTCCGTGTTTTTATCTGCAATTATCCATTTGTGAACTGCACTAATACATGCTTGTGCTGCTCTGTGTCAAAAATAAGTAGATAATAAGTAGAAACACAGACTCTGTAAAAGTCCTGCATTTAAAGTCTTACAAAAAAGTATCTAAGAATAGTCAGAAAAATGTGCATAATGTTAATAATGATTACATTTTACACGACTGGGTTATCAATAATACCCTCCTGAGATGTTGTTTGATATGCATTTTAAGTGACACTTGGCTAAGTCCCGCCCCCAGATGCAGACTGGCCAATCATAACATAGCATCGGGCCAGCTCAGACCAGGGTACGACAACAACGCAGCTGTGCTCCATTGACTCTAATGCAGTCGTTTCAGATTTCCTTCATTTTCAGGCTGGTTTTGTGGATATGGAGCTAAATGTTGTGTCTGGGGCAATTCGTCTATTAATGACACTCGTTACCTGGAGAGGTTGGGAAAAGATGTACGTTTCGTCCCTGTTCCAAAACCAAAATCAAACCCTTAAAAGAGTAGGGTTAGCTAGCTAGCTACTGAAGTCGTGTAAAAATGGTGATGTTCAAGGAAAGTACATCAGATTTGAACTTGTGAACAAGACCGTAGCCATGGATTCAACACTGGGGGGACCAAATCTGAACTTGAAAACTCATTTCCCATTGTATTACATCATTCATTTAGCGTATGCATTTACAGCAAGAATGCTACTACTGCTGCTGCTGCTGCTAGGTAGCATGGGGAACCTCCTAACATGGAGTAAATTGTAACGTGCACTTTTTAAGTGGTTCCAAAAGGTCCATCCTTTCGTGCCTCCGGCCAGTTGACCACAAAACCACCAAACAGCGACCCACAAAATTCCGCAGAGATTGGACGTGTTCAAGCTGAGAGAGTGTTTTCAGCCAACATAAGTAAAACATTTTGTCATACTTGTTTTTTTTAATTATTGGGCTGTCTCTGTAAGTCACCGATCCAACCATATATCTTCTTAACAACTGTCTTGTTGCCTAAAACATAGCACCATTTTGATGTATGTTACCAACGCCCAGCAAGTTTTAGCTAGGCTTGATATAATGTCCACACAGTATGGTCAATTACACGAGATATACTTTGTATTTTTATTCCTCAGGTATCTTATTTACACAATTTTACAGTCTTACAAATATTCATACATTTGATACTCATATTTTGACATGTAGATCTAGGTTACCCATTCTATTCAGTCCGACCATTGAATATCGATGATAGACTAACAGATGGATGGATACCTGTATGGCTACCTATCCTTCCTGTGATGCAGATGGAGATCTATTGTATGTAGATTGAATTGTATTGAATAATTGTGTTTAAGAGACTTTTTCAGCCAGTGTTAAAGCCAGTGCCATCCATTGGGTAGGTTGTAACTTTTCACTTCAACCAATTCTCGGTGCAAGTGGAGAAGAAAGGTGAGTTCTAGAAACACAACAACTGTTCATTTGTAGCAGAGATGTGCACGTTGCTAGAATAGAGCAAAAAAAACAACAACCCAAAAAACCCCAAAACAAAACAGTTTTAATACCATTTAACCAAAACTAAAATGTGTTAGGTTGTGACCCGCTCTCCCCTACTCATGCAGTGCACATAAATGATCAACACTTCACACTCATAATACACTTTCCACTTGTTACTATATTTGAATGTCATCAAATAAAGAGACAGTGTTTGACATTGATTGTACCTACCCGCAGCCTCTGCTGAGGTATGGCAACACCACTTGGACAAAGCACATGCAGAACTGCAGTACCACCCACCCAAAAGATATTATAATCACTACCTTGCTTGTGAGCGTACTTAATCACATTCCAGCGCTGATCTCAGGTGCGCAGACACAAGTCTGGCAAAAAACACTGCAGCTATTCAAGTTTTATGAGATCTGCATTCACAACTGCACTTGATCTTCTGATTATGCGCAGCATTGTAAAGAAAGCCTGCTGATCGGTGCAGAGAGCGATGACTCAGTCAGACCCCAGGAAAAGACGCACAGCCTTCATAATGACGATGATGACAGCGCTGATGATAATAGTGATTACTGTATACTGAAGAGTGTGATGATGGCTTTACAAAAGGGAAATGACGGAGACAGTAAACACAATGAACACGCAGCTATACTGGCGATTTTGATCAACACCTTTGCTAATGGTTCATTTTGCAGAAGTGATGCTCCACTTGACGAAGCTCTAATAAAGTAATAAAGTGTAAAAATGATGCCAAATGGACACACTGGGCCCGTGCCATCTCAGAATGCTTCCTGCGCAGTTATTTAAGAGGACACTTTAATTTTGTCATTTTAAAGCTGCATCCACTTTGATTGCTTTCCATTTAAATGACAACTTTTCATCATTGTCTAATTTATTAGTTTAACAAAGAATCTGACAAAGTACAAATGATTAAAAATGAAAAGAGAACTAGTAAAAATGTCAGATTGTGATTAGTTAAACTTTTAAAAAATACTGTGGAGCCTCATATAGGATACTTTTACAGGAGCTATAAAGCATTTAGGATGTAAAATCTGTCATTAGGCTGGAATATGGAAAGTCGACAGGATGGAGCGAGGCAGAGGGAGCAAAGCTACAGTTATGGAAACATTTTATTGACTACATGCCAGAGCTGGGGTGCAATAATAATCAGGTTTATTTGATTGTAGGGCAGCAAACTGTGCTAAAAAGCACAGCATGATGAATTTACTTCATGTAGTATTTCAATGATGTTTTGTGTATTTGCTCCTGATGTTGGTTTACTACAGCTGGATCAGTTCAGTGTTTCCACACTTTTAAGCCCTTTTATATTTACAGCCTTTTTGAGGCCAACAACTTGCCACAGTAGATTTCCTACATTTGTGAATGCTTTCGTTTATCCTCCAAAGAACAACAGTTTTTTTTTTTTTATCACAGTGTTAAAGACAAATACATCTTAAAGGAGATTTTTAACCAGCTTTGTAGCAAAACTTCCCTCATCTCCACAGCACTCAGATCTCCCTGCTCATCTCTCCAGCTCTTAAGCTTTTGCTCGCACTACAGATTGTACTTCTGTGTTTTTGTATGCCATCAACCACGGACACAAAGAGTGAAGAAGCGGATTGATTAAATATAACCCACGACTCGGTTTGTGTATCGCCTTTATTTCCCCTAAAATGTCTTCAGAAACATATTTTAGTGCACTGTTTGGCTGTAATATGAGAATATGTAAACAGGAAGTGGGCGCCATATTGTTTCCTGCACTGTGAAAACAGAGGTTGAAAATATTGAGCTCAAGCAGTAGAACTAGGCAGTGCTGATCAAATATAGACCGAGATTCTGTTACTGTATTACCTGTTTCTTGCCAAATATGTTTTCAGAGACATATTTTAGTGCACTGTCTAACTGTAATTCCAGATCATTTGTTACCTGCTGGCCGCCATATTGTTTCCCCACATCGAAACTAAAGATTTATAATAATACCTACACCCATAACAGATGCCAAGATGGCACCTATTCTTCTCAATGGAGTTGCTTGTCAGAGACATTCGAGGGCTCAGGAAGTACACCTGGTAGTGAAGCCAATTTTAGCAGTGGCTGCACAGCGGAATTTACAACGCCCGAGTCCGTCACGTGATGCCCCCTCGGCTCAAAAACTTTTTCCCCATAGACTCACACTGGGAAGCAATGTCTGTCAATCAATGGATACATTTTTTTTAACATTACAGCCCCCACAGATTAACTTCTTTCATTATCAAAATTTGATCCATTCGGTCCGATAATGTTTTGAAAGTCTAGAAGAGCACAGGATTGAATCTTTTTATCCCCTATCAAGTTAGCAGAGCACTAAACCAGAAGTAGCTGGTTCATCTGGTGGAGGTCTCTAGTGCACCTGCTCTATGGGCCAAACGATGCAGGCGGATCCGGGTAATTTCATACCACAGAAAGTGTTTTTGGCTTCATGCGCCACTGAGCAGCTTTCATAGGAATGAACAGGGGCCCGCCTTCAATGCTGTATCCAGGTCTCTTCATATATCCATGGCACGTACGTAAAAAAATTTTTTTAGCTTCCACGTTTACTTCTCTTACCTTCTCGCTCAGCTCGTAGACTTTACATTGTGATGACATGGCAGGTTTTTAAGTCACTTTTCTTGGCTCCAGGAAAGTTTTACAAATATAAAGCCACCATGGATAAAAAAAAATTATATATATGATAGAAAGAGTCATAGCTGACCTTGGCTGCAGTGCGAGGTGTCCTGTCAGCAGTCCTACAGATGTCTCTTATTATGATGGCTTAAGAGGAAAATGTTGCTGACTGTGCATGCAGCCTGTTGCAGTCGTTTTTGTTAGTTTATTTGTCTTACTTCATACTAACTTAGCTTTCTTTGTACTTGTTTTTTTCACACTGTTTTTCTTACTGTTTATAATTCTTTATTCTTTATATTGGAGAAACTGTAACAAATCATAATTTCCCCTCACGGATCAATAAAGTATTTCTGATTTCTTTTGTTTTCTTTTTTTTTTTGCTGCAACACTGCGGGGCCACTGGGTAAAATTGGCTGTTCCCGAAGGCCTGGTCCACACGGCTGGTTTCACAATACATCACCCATCAGCAGGACTGTTAATTTGTCTGGTACAGAGCAGTGCATTCTGGTAGTTTTCTCCCTCTTGAGCAAAAAAATGCCACAGCCCTTCCTCTGTGTTTTCTCTGGTCATGTTGCAATGATTTTAACAGTATTTATGTTTCTTTCTGCTGCACAGACAGCGCAGTTTTTTTTTTTTTTTAAAGACCATCTCTCTGAAGGGAGACTTTCATCACAGCTGCCAAAGACGCCTTATTGTTGGCCGATAATGCAGCTGACAGTGGAGACTGATCTGTAACGTCTGCTTTGCCTCGTCATGCTTCAACATTTTGATTTGACAAGATGGTATGAATAAAATTTGGGCTAAAACAACACAAAAACACCCTTATAGTGGATACCTGGATCAGTGCGGACTTGTCTCGCCTCCAGTCTTTTCACCTTTAATGTCTACATTCACACAATATTCCTGGTTGTTATCATGGAAATTCAAACATAGACCTTAATGCCCGATCGGCAGAAGTGTTACAGTGCCTATTCAATCTTATTTAGAGTCAATATTCCTTCTTTTTGAATGTAATAGTGTTTGCTCTCCAGGCTTCGACACAAAAGGAGGGATTGCAGAGTGTATTCTATCCAGAGCAACATTTTCTCTTCGCCCCCTTCCCTTACTAACATCATATTTTCTGACAATTTTCTCCCCCTTCCTCTCCCTCCTAAGTGCCCTTCCATTTTTGTTAATCAAAATATATTCACACAATCTCCTCCTCCTCTCCAGCGGATCTGAGAGGCTGATTGGCAATTTCAGCAGCGAAACCATAGTTCAGGCGAAGAGACGGACGCAGCCAATCTGAGAGCTCCCTGCCGTTACCATGGTAACATCTCAACAAGAGGAGTTGGGGGCCGAGAAGGCGGGAGGGAGGGAGGGGGAGAGGGGAGATATGATCAAATGTGAACACTCCATTCTGATTTGATAGGCTGATACACAACTCACAGTTTGTTATTACGAGACGCTCCCGCTTCCATTTGTTGTTCGGGCACACACATGCAAATGCACGTGTGTTTGAAAAGCATATGAACACACACACACGCACACGCACACTCATGCACACACACACACTTTACACAGCAACAAACAGCATCTGCGCCTCAGTGATAACGCAGCCTCATAGCCGTAAAAAGCATATAAGAGGGGACTGTTTGCTTGCTCCCTTTACAATGGCTAGCAGCAGGCCTAACTGTCTCCATCACACACCCCGCTGACTTAAGCATCTCATCATCATCATCATCTTTGCACTTCCCATTCTACAGATCTGTCTGGACTTAATAAAACTGTCAGACCACCAGCCGGGACTGTTAAATAAAGACTGTGCGAAGGCTGGATGTGCTGTCTGAAGCGGCGCAGTGGAACGGATTGTTAAAGACCATGAGATATGACATTAAAACTTGCAGCTGGATGTGAAAAGTGCATTAGGACTAACTTAGAAAAGGGCTTTACAAGACTGTTTGAGAGAGCTATTACAGCAGATGGATAGATGGACAGGTGGAGAGATAGATATTTTTATTCAATCCTCTTCCCACAGACAGTCAGGGTCACAATTTTATTCCTTCTAATGCATGCCTTGGTTTCCATCTTGAGAATCATCAGGCGATAAAGAAGTTAACAAATATGATCTGAGCGTGTGCGCTCGAGACACAGGTGCCGACTCCACCAGGACTTCCTTTGCTCTGACAAAATCTGGGTTTTCTTTGATGATTTGATGATGGTGAGCAATAAATCCAAATTAAGCTTGAAAGAATCCTTCAGGATCAGGCTGCAAACTCCGGGGCTGAAAAATGGAGCCAACGTGCAAACTGCAGTTCCTCAAATGGCCACTTGAGGCTGGCTCCAAGTGTGAGTCAATCCTCATCGGTAGTGTAACCATAGTATAACCCCAGATTCACAGAATAAAGCTGTAGCTGTCTATTTCAGTGTATTTTCAGTTGATGGAAGTTTAACTGTAACATCTTGGTTATCTAAAAAATCTTGTTCAACGTTTAGTCGTACTAAAAAACCTTCTAGGGAGTCAGATGTTCAGTTTTAGCAAGTAAGTACATTTTAGCCCCGTTTCCACCAAACACTTTCGGTATGGTACCTTTGCAACCAAAAGTAACCCTTCAGTCATGGTACCTAAACACTAGCGTTTCCACCACAAATAGTACCCTTAACTGTGGGCGGGGTCGTCACTCACTGCTCCGTCCAGCACTCACTGTATTTCCTACTCTATCAATCTGCACCTCACTTATCGTCCACAGATTAACGCTGGTTAAACGCCGACATTTTCAGAACAAAATAAAACAGGCTGCAGTGAGAGTCTTTCTCGATAGGATATTTAAAAATAGTGGATTTGTGCATTTAGTCCTTCTCAGAAATTGAATTTAAAGTTACAGTCTAATAAAACTCTCCATGGTATGACCAGTGGAAAGCTTCACAACCAACCACAGCTCAGCGCTGAGCAGAGTGACCGTCCTCTATTGACCAATCAGACTGCAGTGTTCACAGCTCCAACTTTTAGTGCCAGATCTGTGTGCTAGGTACCCCAACAGAGGGGGGGCCAAAGATGGGGACGGTACGAATTGGTTCCATTGGTACCATCCACAACTTTTTACAATGAAAATGGAAAAAAGTGAAGTGTTTTAAGCCTGTTAATTAGCATTAGCATTGTCCCAGTTAATGCCAGACTGTAAATGCACCTCGCTAACAAAGCTAGCAGCTAGCGTCAAGGTTAGCTCCACCCTCTCACCCAAATAAAGCACATGCAAAGCAATCCATAAAAGTTAACAAAGTTTATTACATGTTTATATACAAACAACCCTGCAAGGCACACCTTTGTTTAAATAAGAATATACAATACATTTTTATTCTTGAAAGCAAACAGGTTTTAGTTTTGAAATATATATTAATACAAGTCTGTTTAGTGTTGGACACAGAGAGAAGGCCCCAATAAGATTTGGATGTTCAGTCGACACAAATAATAAAGAAAAAAACAAAAACAAACACTTGATGATGTAAACAACTCAACGTCTTTTTATATGGTAAATTAACATATTTAAATGTTGGACAAATTGTGTAGAAAATGGACCGTTAGTGGTTTCTGATGAGGGCCGTTTGTCCCCTCTCATGATTAAATTATTAAGTACAGACGAAAACACTGCACTATAATTTAATTAAGAGCTAAACTCTACTTGAAAGCTCAATAATACAGAAGTAGCTTAGCTGGACTGGTGCCCTTTCAGCCGACTCTTTGTCATCTATCAATACGTGATTACGGAACAACCTTTGTCTGCAAGACTCTAAAAACACAAGAGCTCTTGTTTGTACTTCACATGGGCTGATATGAAATTGCACAGTCACACTGTCTGACTAAAGCTATCCAGATTTACAGAGGGTGTCTTTTTTGTTAGGAAAATTATAAGTTTTTATCTAATTTATTGGTTAACCTAAAACACAATTACAAAAAAAGCCTTTTATAATATACTCTGTTAGTCGTTTCTCTTTGTTAGGCCGTGGATGAGCACACTTAAAACAGGGAAGAAGACAGACAGAGGGGAGAAAAGAAATTCAGCTGCTATATTTGATTTGGCATTTAGAAGTCGTCTTCAGCAGAAATTATGTCGCTTCTTTTATGAAAATTCAGGGTAAAGGCAACTTAAGAATCCACATAAAAAGCATATAGTTGTATTCTGTACATTGTTCAGTCCAGACTATTGATCGTGTAGTTATCAGTCATGTCATTCTGTCACTCCACTGAAGCTGCCTTTATAAAGGAACAACAAAGTTTGTCCAACATCAATCAGGACATTTATGAAATAACTTGTTATGACTGCTCACAGCGCATAAAGCAAAGATTGAAAGATGAAAGGATGCTCATGACAAAGGCCTGCCGTGACTCATGAAACAAAACAGAACTGAACAATGGGGCAAAAACAACATAAAATGTTTGGGACTTCAAGCTTCGAAACATTAAGATGCAGGCTGTCATGTTCATTCACACAGTTTGCCATCAGAAAGTGTGATGACCCACCGTAACAGACTTGACAGATGTCAGATCCCTTAAGTGGCTGCTGACTTACGCCATCTGTAAAACCTCTTTACTTTACAACTACAGGTTCAACAAAGGTCCATCAGTGTTGCAGTTTTCTCTTCGTTCCCCTACAGAGACCAGCAGGTGTCTGACCAGAGACGATCAGAGGCCTAGGAGGGCTGAGAAGGAGGGGTTAGTCAGCATCTTTTCCTGGGGCCACATCCTCTGGTGTCTCAGAGTCTTCTGGCTGTGTGTTTTATTGAATACTCCTATTGTTGATGTTCCGGATGGTTGGCCGTTATCATGCCAGGAGGCCGAGTCGCTTGACCTTTGCAGACAGGAAGGAGTGGATGATGAAGACTATGGTCTTGGGGCAGGCATGGAGGTCCAGTTGCTGTGAGAAGAGGTAGAGTTTGGAGAGAAGGAAATGCAGAAGAGACAGGAAGTCCATTAATTACTGATCACCATCTTTGAACAGTGACAGATTACATTTTTAGAATTAGAATTATTAGAACTAGAATTACCACCTTGTGGTTGTATGGCTCTGACACACAGACAAGGTACACTTACAGTTTACATCCATGTCTGTGAGAACATGGATGCTTCGCACACATCTTCCCTGCAGCAGAACAGAAGATCTGTACCATTAGTTCAGTTCTAAGGTGGGCACCCAAGATGAGTATCTGACCAAATGTCTCCCATTCTGTTCCTGAGTTATGATATTAAATACTGACCAGAAATGTTTTGTTGAACATCCTGATGTCACAGTGAAGTTGACCTTTGACCTTTTGGATATAAAATATCATCACTTCATTTTAGCCTATCAGACATCTGAGTGAAATTTTGTCATAATTAGCGCGTGAATATTGAGTTATGGTCAAAAACATGTTTTGTGAGGTCACAGTGACCTTGACCTTCAAACACCAAATTCGAATCAGTTCATTCGTAAGTCCAAATGAACATTTCTACAAAATTTAAGGACATTCCCTTAAGGCCTTCTTGAGATACTACATTCATGAAATGTGATGGATGCAACGTCACAGTGACTTTGACCCTTGACCTCCAAATTCTAATCAGTTCATCCTTGACTCAAAGTGAACGTTTGTGTCAAATTTGCAAAAAAAAATTTTCTTAAGGCGTTGCTGACATGTGTTTGAGAATGAGACACATTCAAGGTCACAGTAACCTTGACCTTTCATAACCAAATTCTAATCAGTAGATCCTTGAGTCCAAGTACTGTAGATGTTTTGTGCCAAATTTTGAGAAATTCCCTCAAGGTGCTCTTGAGATTCTGCATTTACAACACCTCCCAAAATCTAATTAGTTTATCCTTGAGTCCAAGTGAACGCTTGTGCAAAATCTGTAAAAAATTAAGCCCCCTTAAGGCTTTCTTGAAATATCGCGTTCACAAGAATGAGAAATACTCAATGTCACAGTGACCTTTGACCACCAAATTCGAATCAGCTTATCCTTGAGTCCAAGTAGATGTTTTGTGCAAAATTTGAATAAATTCCCTCAAGGCTTTCTACTGTTCACATAATGCCTCCGGCCACAGCTGTCACCAGCGTGGAGGTATAAGGTTTGGCAACTGGACACATATGTGGCTATCTGCAATTGGCTGCGCACATTGTCAGTTGTGTGTGTGTGTGTGGGGTTTGTCACTTTACTTTGCCAACTTAATGGTCTGCCTCTGAAGAAGGAGTGAGAGCTGCAGTGCTAAAACTAAGTGTTGAGCTCTGTCTGCCTCTGCAACACTGCTCAGCAACACCCTCTCATTTAGCAAGCTAACCCGTTAGCAGCAACAGAGACAGTGGGGTCAACAGCATGTAGCAGCATATTTTCACTTCTGACTCTGTGAATTAAGAGTTTATTACAACCAAACCAGGAGTTGGAGACAGTGGAAAGACTAACCGAGACAGTTTTGGTTAGTTTTATTTTTTTTGTTACTATTGAGTTTGAATGTAGTGTTTTTATGACTTAAAAGGCAGTTAATGTAGTCTTAATTCAGTGAAAGAACAGGACTTGTGGTTTGAATATTTCTTTTCATGACATTTTGTGATTTTATTTTGTTTATTGATTAAGCTATAAAAAAGGTAAAAGAACTTGTGGAACACAGCGAACTCGCAGCTCGAACACACACCTGTGCAAACATATCTGCAGCTGGCCAGTTGTTTGACTTACGGTGGCCAGCTGAAAAAATGTTAACATATTGCCCAACCTTAGCGCTAAATGTTAAAAAATACAAAACAAAGAGGTTTGTATTAAGTGAACACGTATTTAAATATAGTTCATAGTTTTAAACATCTGTATATTGTCCAAGTAATTGTGATTTTTACATAAGAGTTCACTTTTGACTTTGGAAATAGTGGATAGTTTTCTCATTTGTCACACAAATGGCTCATTTGTTGATTCAGGTGGAGATGACTCAGAGTTTGCCATCTCCATGACATCTCAGCAGTCTCCATCTGCTGAACTGAAAGCAACGTGAAAGGCTATCAAGTGGGATTATGAGATTATTTTCTTAATATTTGTTTATATAATCATTTAAAACATACAAAGTGGCTGTGGCATCGTGACAGCACTCTGAAGACATCTGCCTATAATGCTGACATCCATAAGATTTCCTTAAATCAAAATCACACTCATGTACTGCTGCATTTGATAACTATCCAAGTTAACTTTGACATATTCACTATAACAGCTATAATTCAAAAAAGTTATATATTGACAAAGCCCAAAGGAAAACAGACACTTACAATCTCGGCCTCGGGGCCTCCAAAGTCGAGGAACATCATGCGAACTCCATCGAGGACATTCTTAGGCGCTCAAAGGGCTGCTGAAGCAGAATACTTTTCCTGACACCCATCTCTTCTGTGAATAGTGTGAAGCCCTCATCAATGTGGACTCCCAGGGTACACTCCTTCCCATTCCAACTACAGGCTGCCAGGGTAGAAAAGAGAAAACAGGGCTTAAAAAAAGAGGCAGAAAAAAGGTAATGATTTTACAGCACACAGCTGACGTTGTTCTCAAATAAATCTGGATCTATCACACATTTCTTGTGTTCTCATTTTGTTGCGAGATCAGTGTCACGGTGTTGGTGCGGAGCCCAGATTTCTTGGCTGTGTTCTGTGAGCACTGAGAGGATAACAATATGATTCAAATAATGATTATTGTTCAGCAAAGAGAAAAGCTCTTAGTTAAATGCAATACTATCCTAATTCTGATACTAAAATTAGATCATTCTTGCTTTTAGGGTGACAGTTTTTGCACCACCTCATGCCACCAGCAGAGGGCAATGTAACAGCACTACTACACTGCACTGACTTGGAGCCTGTCGTATAAAGCAGGATTACTGAGTTTCCAAAAGAAACTTTAATGACTAAAATGCAGGATCTGGATGGTGGAAGGAAAGAGAGCGGCATTGTAACACAGAGCAGACGTGGCTTTATGCCATGTATACAGCTGCACCTGAAACAAAAATGTTTTGTCTCCTCTCCAGTTCTTCATAAAAATCTATTACCAACAGCTTTCCTTTCTGAAAACCTAATTCCAGTCTTTTTATAAACATGCAGCCAAGAGAAATCTCCAGAGACGGAGGACATTTTGCTAAAGACCACAGTCCCTAAATCACAGTGCAAGAAACAATAAGTGGTAACTCCTAATCCTGCTTTGTGAGACAGTCCCTGATTATGTACTTTGTGTCTTTGTTGAATAGACGTCTCATCTTGTGCCCAAGCAGTACCTGTTTGGATTAAACAGATTTGAGGTATATTCATAGATATGACTGAGGAGTTTGACCGATATAATCAGCACTTTTAATTAGAGAATACAGGATCCGATGCAACAGGCCAAAATCACTGGATTAGACGGGGAAAACAGTATATTCTGGTATGATCCATTACTAAAGAAACATGTCACATGATGACTAACACAGATGAGCAGCATGTGTCACATGAACAGAACCCTTGGATCATTTTTATTCAATGTATTTAACTTGATATCAGGTGTAATAATGGCCTTGAGTTCAGTGCCTTTAGATGCCATGTCTACCATACTGTGTTCCAGTGATGTTTTCATGTTACATGTTAAGGTCTTTTGCTATGTCACTGAGGTATAGGCTACCTAACCAGTTATAATAGAAATAAATCTAACAAAACACCAATCAATAATAACAATATATAATAGCTAAGGATTAATAAACATGCACGGTATAGATGTATAGTTAAAAAGCATTTACAGTCAACAAAACAAGGTATTTAAACAGCTGTAATGGCGGCAAAGTGTCCTTGTTTAAGGTCTTTTGTGTTTAGGAATAAGGGGAATGTGGAGCAACAATTATTCTGTGAGGAGTGCCGAGATTATGTGAGTTCAGAGTTAAAAGGGATGAAACACAGGGTGGAGGCATCTGCATCAGAGCTTCACAGATAAATAGAAACAAGTGCTGGTCCCACCTCACAGCCAACTGTGGCCAGCCAACCTTTTGGTAAAGATGGCAGTGATGGTTGTTGTAAGGATCATTTGTTATATACACCTCAGGGCTGAGTGGTAGACAGCATAAATCATTTAATTTAGAGGCAGCAGCTTCTCCATAAAATTCTTTTTCTATGTAGAAAAGGAAAATAATTCTTATTTCAGCGCAGAAAGCCAAGTACTGATCTCAACTTACTAATCAGTAACAATAATATAGAAATAATAAATCCTTTTTATTCTAAATAGTCAGATTCAGATTTCATTTTGAATGTCTGAATGGTGGTAACCAATCAAAACGCTGGTAAAAGTTCTGTATGAGAAAAAGTTTGAATAAACAGATGCAGCTGTGTTGCATAAGTGAGTCATGTTGTGGGTTATGTATCTCTTCCTTTAGGGGAGCACAATATGTGTTTTACAGCTTGATTATGATGTTTAGATGGCCATTGGCCAAGCTAGGCAAAGTGCATCCAAACAGATATATTATTAACAGCTTAGTTCTTTAAGAGCGGGGAAAAGATGTGGTATTGGAAGATAATCAAAGACATGAAAAAGTGGTATTGAGCTGTCCATATTTCTGACTCTCAATGTAGGCTTTTTTTTTTTTTTTTTTACTGCATGACACACATCTTTATGTATCCATCGTGGATTGTGCCTTAGAGGTGAGCACTTTTTGTTGATGCAAAAGTTTAGCATGAGTATAGCATAGCTGGTACGCAGTTCTTTCTGATGGACTATAGTATAGAACCTCTCATCATGTGGCATATTACATAGTGAATTACCAAAAGAAACTTGCAGTACCATGACAACATTCATTCTTGCAAAGGGCGGGGGTCAAACTTGAACCTTGGTTGCGTCATTCAGAACAAAGTTTTATTTTTTTTCTACTCCTAGGTGGAGAAAGATTGAAGACCGAACTGGGAGTCAAACAAATCTCTGAATCCATACCCGTGGTGACCTCCTTGATGAGCTCAGCAGCATTATGGCAACCCTCCACCAGCAGATGAGTCCAGGTGGACAGCTCCTTGGCAGAGTCCACCCTGAACACATGGGTCTCCACGCCTTGCTTAGTGCCCGAGCGCAGGCCAAATGAGAGATCAGAGTCCAGGAGAGGAGAACTTTTTCCTGGGCCAGAGTGGACCAGTCTGTCGAGGGAGAGAAGAAAGTATGAGAAGAACGAGGTTGAAAAGGAGGGTAATTAAGATTCATAGAAAAGGATGAGCCAGAAGAGCAAAGGGTGTGCGTGTTCGTGTGCTACAGATGTGAACAGTGAGAGTGCACAGGAGAGAAGGAAAGGAGGGAAAAACACATGAGTCATAGGTTCTGGTTCCACTTATGTTTTCCAAATGATCGTGACGTTATGGAGCCAAAATGTCCAAATGTCCAGTTATGGAAAGAGTGAGCATGAGCTCTTGGGCTGGGCCAAAATAAGCCAAGGGAAGTCTGTTGACTCAAAACTGGGCTGCTTAGTGTGGACAGAAGTTTATTAAATGTACTATAAGTGCTAGGTGTGTTCATAAATAGAGTGCTGTATGTGTATATATGCAGGTTTGTGTGTGTGTGAACCTGGTAGCAATGAGCGGGTGACTCTTGGTGGGGTTGCTGAGGCTCTCTTTGCTCTCAGGCAGGGAGGGATACAGGAGCAGATCTTTGTCAGTCAACATAGCCAGTACTGGTTTCTCTGGACCCTGGGTCACCTGTGCATTTGCGGCAGAGTTGAAGAAATCATTCAGTCTCACTCATATTCATCCTATGATTACTAAACACGGCACATTTCTGACAGTAATGTGTCGTGCAGTTATGAATCTGGGATAAGTGGTTATGTGTTGGGGAAGATTCACAGTCATCCAGGTCGTGGAAATCTTAAGTGCTTTATCGTATCCAAGAGGCTTTTTCAATTCTGAACTGAAGAGCCTCTTGGATGAGGTGAAATGTCTTTAAAAAACTCAAGTAAGTGCAGTTGCCTACGATACAGCACTTAAAATGAGTTGTTACATGACTGTAAATGAACTTGTGTATCAAAGCCACCAGACTCCATTAAGAACAACAGTAGTTAACCATCACTGAACACTGGAGCTGCTGGTCTACTGCTGCCTCCATCCGTTTCATTTGTTTGTGTTATTGTGTGACTTTGGCATTTAAAAGTCGTCGTTTGGATTCACCAAGTCAAATAATTCAAACAAACTAATGCGGGATTTATACTTCTGTGTTGAATCGAAGCTGTGCCTCTCTACGTCGACGCAGACCCTACGCCGTACCCTAGGCTATAATCTGACATACATCTCCCCAGACGTAACGACACGTCACAGCGGCGCAGACTTCCTGTCTGTTTTTGTAAGCTGAAACCAGTGGAAACAAAAGTTTTATTTACTTTAATTTCACAGATAAGAAACAATAAATTATGAAGACAACAAAGCACCCACAAAATTGCATTTTAACTCTTGTCTGCAGTTTATCCTGGCTTCATCTCCACTCGTTGCTAGGCTAATTTATACAATGTAAAATGCCATAGGCTTGTGCTAATAACATTAGCATGTTGTATTTGTTTGGAGAAAGTGTTCAGTATAAGACAGTTGTTTTGTTGGTTAACAGTGGGAGTTGTAATGGAGCCAAATTCTGTGACTTTACCTTTGATAAATGTTGCTGTTGTCCCTGGCTTCATATGAGTAGAGGAAAAGTCTGCTAGCCGCTAGGCTAATTTATACAATGTAAAATGTGATAGACTTGTGCTAAAAACATTAGCATGTTGTATTTGTGGGGAAAATGTGTCCAGATAGACAAGAGCTTTGTCTGTGAATGCTGCGAGTTATAGTGAAGCCGATTTGTGTTTGACATTGTCTCTTTTAAGCCGTGGTTAATGTGCGTTTTGAATCAATTACACTTTACAGCACTTCACAGAAACACTGTCGCCAACTGATGTTTTGGAGGTGTAACAGACACACGACTGCACAAGTATAAATGCTCACATCGGCATAGTCCTCGTGCGTAAGCTACGGCATAGGCAACTGATTGAGGCAGTGGCAGACCAGCAGCTCCTGTGCTCAGCAAGCTGGTGGCTTGACGAGAGCACAGATGAGGAACTGAAGCAAAATATACTCAATATAGCATACACTTAAAATGATAGATTTTTTTTGGTGGGACTTTTTTTGGTTGACTAACATATGTTTTGCTGCTGGCCCCATCAATAACAGAAGATAGCTCATCTTCCGAGGCAGTACTCCTGCCTGCTTCTTCAAACCCACATCAAATGCTCAAAACAATCCCTTTAAGATAGAATTGATTGTACTGTGCTGGAAAGTTGTCTTCGCCTCAGACAGATATAAAAACAGGCACAAAAACAGGGTGCCATGACATACTGAAAAAAATTAACATAAAAAATGCAAAACACTGCAGAGCAGATCTTGCAGTATGGACTATGTACGCCAGTATTCTTGCATACCTGCTCTGTAATCCAGCCCAGATGTTTGACCTCCATGCCAAGCTGCATGCTCTTCATCTCCTCCTTCACTCGGGGTAAAAGGTTGGCAGCACCAGCCTGGATGGCATTGTACCAGGACTGAGCCATGGCAGGGTCTTTTGCCCGCAGGAACACAGAGTTCTTTCTGTTGGATGAAATCACCTCGAAATACCTGGCAGATGAGATGAGAGGACGAGAGGGGGGAAGCAAGCAGGGAGGGAGGAAAAGGGAGAAAAGGGGCAGTTAGAGAAATGAAAGACAAATGAGAAAGGCAGAAAAGCTTGAGGGTGAAGAGGAAGTTTCAGATGGTAACAAAGAGAATATGTGAAGACGACGGGGTATGAAGTCCCTTTTACACTATTCTCTCTGAGCCATTTTGTTATTTTCAGGTTAAGATCTGACAGTCTTGAGGAATGTATGAACTGCAAATCAAAATATTGCATAAAGCTGTAAACTCGTAACACGCGTTACCTGTTTTCTGTGTCCGGGGGGCACTGTTTTCGTGTCACCTGGCACATCTTCAGCGGGATGCTGCGGGGCTCCTTCGCCTCAGGTGAGAGTTCGGTGCCCCTCTGAGGTGTGGAGGGGGGAGATTCCCACGGGAGGGCCGCCCCGGGGGACCCCGAGTTTTTAAAGAAGGCCGACATCTCCTTGATGTACTTCACTGAAGCAGAGTGAGAGTGTGAGGGAGACACAATTAGATAAAGCGGACAGGCGGGCGAAGCACATGAAGACAGAGGAGGGAGAGAAAAAGAATTTTGGATATAAATATGGAGCCTCCGGGTTCGCAGATGAGTTGAAAGCTGCAGCAGCACTTAACAGCTTGAAAAAGAAATTCATCTGCACAGAAATCTGTCTCTTCAGAATACTAAGCTTTTCTATAGAGCCTGTCATCAATAACTCCTCTTAACATGGCCAATCTATGCTTCTCTCCACTTTAAAATGACCCCCCTCCCAAAGTTCATTTTTGTATTTACTGAACACAATATTTTCCCCTCACTGTAACGCTGCATTTTTGTTGCATGTGGCTGATTCTGGCATGGGTGGGCCTGTGTTGAACACCAGCTGGAGGCAGAGAGGGGATGTGGTCTCCTCCAGCTGTGCACTGACATTATGTGGCATGGGTGAGGTGTTGGGAAATGCACTTAGGTGGTTCATTTGATACCCCGTTTAAAATGATATGATGTTAACTATAAGTCACTAGTATTGAAAGTGCTGAAGCTATACAAGAAAAACAAAAACAATCTACAATCGGCTTTTCAAATCAAGGCTGCAGAGATGAAACAACAGGGATGAAAATCTAGCCAGCTGCACAAAGCACCTTAATGTTTTCCTGAAGGACAGAGTTAAGGTTACCTCGAGATAAAATCAGTTGCACAAAACATCCTTGTCTTCTCTTTTAGGTTTCCTTAAAATGTTTACTTAACGATTTAAGTTTTTCTCATTATCTTGGTCTTGTACTTAAGGAATTGCTTAAAGTTTGTTAAACCGTTGGATCTTAGTAACCAAAGTAAAGACAAAAAGTACCTCTGATTCCATCTTAACTGCAACATAGTTTATGGTGATAAAAGACTTCAAAGAGGAGCGTTCTGCGACCAGGAGAACCCGATGGACACGCTTAATGATGAGCAAATGATTTTGTGCTATAAATTTGAAGTCAGCGTATGATTGTGACCAACCGGAGTTGGATCACTCAACTTTCCAAAGCTGCACTCTTCCAGCTCCTTTACAATTAATGATTGCTCTGCAGTTTTATGCTATGGGATCTTTCCAGTCAGTTATTGGCGAGGTACTTCATGTAAGCCTTATGTGTCACACATAAGGAGCAAACTTAATGTGCTTTGTGCAACCAGCCCCTGGTCCTCAACCTGTGGCTGTTACGGCATTCTCTGAAAACATGAGGTACAAGCAGACAGGAGTCTGACTGGATGTCAGAACGGCCAGCAACTTTTTCTTTTTGCTGTGGTATCAAAACAGGTATTGAGTATCGTTTTTTATACTAGTTTTGTGTTGAAGTTTAGAATTCTGGTATCGTGACAACATTAGAAAAAACAAGCCAAATTCTACAAGAATTGTTTAAAAAATGTGTTTAAACTTCATTTTTGTTGCATTATGTGCTTTGTGTTTTTATCTTGTGTTTGACTGCTGCACAACCAATTGTCCTCTGGAGACAAATAAAATGATTCATTGACTAAAATTGCTTCATTCCCACTAATAATGACCATCAGTCATGGTGTGGGAGCCGTGTTGTCATGCCGACATCAGTCGATACAGTCAATGTGACTATCAGTATTGACTGTTCTATAGTCTGTATGATTGACAGTATCAAAAATGGCATCAATAACTACAGGGAACAGAAAGATTAGGAACACACAACTATACTGTGGGACAGTGTTGGGCAAGTTACTCTCAAAATATAATATATTACATATTACTAGTTACCTTCATTTAAGAGTAATAAGTTACTTATTCGACTACTTTTGTGCTACTTTCATCAAAATGACCTCAGAAGAAGAACATTTTAAATGGATGAGGGTCATGTTGTTTCACAGCAGGCAGTTAAAGCACTCAAGCTCCAGTTTATTACAGTTCATTTCAAAGCCAGTGCTGCAGGTCTGACCCATTCATGCATTCACACACAGTGGTTACCACTTTGTATGAAAATCTCATGCTTATATTATTAATAATGTGATGATATAGAACAAATAAATAGCCTAGACCGTTTGAAATAAACGAATATCCTCGGGCAGAGGGTCAAAGTCTGATAATTATGAGATATGGATTAATATTTGTGGGCTTATGATATGAAACACAATGTTAGCACAACAAGCAGAATGGCGTGCGATCAAGTCACTATGACCAGCGCAATGCCGGATGCCGGTGTTTCCAGTAAACTACAGCAGCAACGGAGATAGAGTTATGCATAAGAATGGGACTGTAGTGGTGTTGCTTTGCAGTTGTAGGGAGATGTGAACAAGGACAAACATCCAACACGTATTAACATCACTGGGATGGGGATACAACAAACGAGAGGCCGGCTCCTAGGACGCAAAACAGAATGGGATACGGTGTAGGTATATGAATGGAAACACACTGGACAGGATAACGCACATGACCACCGGCACACTTCTATAAAGGTAGCATATAATGAAAGACAACACAAAACAACCTTCACCTATTATTTTAAAAAGTTGTTATCCACTAAATTTTTCACCTTTACAAATTTGTTGCCCCATGCGTTTAACACTAATTATTCTTTTTCACCTTAATGGCCATATCCAATGTCGAAGTGGCCCCTAATTAGAGAATTTGGACCATAATTACTGGTACTTTTTGAGTTATTAAATAAATTCAGCCTTTTGTGTTGTTTTCCAATGACTACAATACTGCAACCCATAATTATTTGAATTACATCGTCTTGTTTTGGCACATTGCCCAGCTCTATTCTGCACACAACTCTTTTAAAATGCAAAGTTTAACCACTCACACACCTACAAACACCTACTCTATCACATACACACACACACACACACACACACACACACACACACACACAACCGTGCACACACACACACATAGAAACACACGTGGCCTCAGCTCCAGTCCAGTAGGCTGTGGTATGGGTTTGGCACAAGTAGCCACTGCTGGAGTAAAAATAGCCCAGAGGACATGGCAAGGCATGAGGCTGAAGGCTGAGCTCTGGTTTCACTGGGGAAGTGTGAAGTGCTCTTCTTGCTCAGTACAAGAGGCATGTAGCCAGAGGGCAAGCAGAAGAGTCACAGCGCAGGACAACGGCAGAGAGAGAGAGAAAGAGGGGGCTTCCACCATTCCCAAAATAGAGCCCCTGCCAGCCAGTCAGGCAGGCAGGCAGCCATACAGTTATTTTCTTAAAACATCAAGCAGTACATCATATCCGCGACCGTGCAGTGGCTCCTTCTTTTATAGCTGTATTTCACTACAAACAGTGCACAAGTGATTCAGACTTCTCGTCTATCAGGAGCTGGCAGTGACTCAGTGATTAAAGAGAGGGTCAAAGTATAGAAGGGTCGGTCCTCAGAGCACCCCTGCTCACTCTCCGTAAAGCTGCTTTCAGACATTAAATCTGCTGCACTGCTTGTTTCATCTGTCTGTTGAAGCAGTGGCTTTTAGTTTCCACACACGGGACTTTAAAAAAAGTGTCATGTTGACTGTTCAAAAGGACACGGTCGCCACGTATGCAAACTAGCTCACATGATTGGCATCCAGCCCGTGCAAAGAAACATCGCAGAAAGTTATGTGATGAGCAAGCCGAGAGATTGTTCACTTGTTATCTCGTCCTTGGCACCAGCGGAACAACTGTTATCAAATTTCGATGTCAAACCGAGCCATCTCCAGCCATCCTTGTAAAAACAATCTCTCGTTTCAGTGTAATCTGCCACTTTAAAATCCTTAATATGATCAAGTGTCACTCCGCCGTCTCCTATAATTGGTTCTAATGCCACAGAAATGTCAAATGGAAGAACGTCATGAAACCATGTGCTTTCAATAGCAAAAGGACTGCGTGCGCTTACACGTGAGAGATGGTGCAGAAATGGTCCTAAGTCGGAAAACTGCCAGAGCAGCGCTGACGGAAAAAATGACTCAGTTTCTTGCCAACATTTAAAACTGGCAGAGCATTTTAGGACTAAAGTGCATGTCTGAAGGGGACTTAAGTAGCTGCAGAAAAGGGCATGACCTAAATGCTGAAAACTATAAACATACAGTAGCTCCTCTGAGTCAGCAGTATCCTCGCTGTCTTCCCGTCTGCAGCTCTCCTTTTTGAAAACGTATTCTTTCTCCATAATATTGTCCTGGATTTCTAATCTGCCTCTAATCTTTCCCTCTCTCCTTGTCCTCAGAGATGAGGTCTGTTCCTTTGCAGTTTGGGATGTGGATTGTTTCAGTATCTGAAAGCTAAAAATCTCTTGCCATTAAATGGTTTTTCCTCTCAAATCTATAAAGAATAACCGCGAAGAATGACTCTGTTTCCTCACTTTGGATTAAAAGTATTGAAAATGCCTGCCTCACTGTCTCATTTTCTCCCCGCATCTCTCTGTCTCCCTCCCTCTCACTGACGCTGGTCTACCAGTATGGTTTCCAGGGACAAACATTTGGGCCTATGACACACACACACAGTCTGGGTTTAACGCAAACACTTGCTCACACTCCCATGGCTAGGCACACATGCAAACACACATAAATGAGCACACAAAGTAATGCACAGCCAAAAATAAATTTATGGCTTAGAATCCCTGCGGCTGAGTCTCTAGCCTCAGTGCTTTTTTTGATACTGACTTAGTGTCCACAGAGCACAGTGCAGAAAGCTTGCTCAGATTTGTAGCCTCTTTTTTTCCCCACTTGTTCTTTGGCAGATTGTTCCTAATTCAAATCATAGTTTATTCAGACACATGTCTATTATGAATGCTTGTGTCTTAAGGTCGGATGAGGAAAAATGGTTTGTATTCCTCGAAGTAGAAGGAAAAAACATTTGCTTGTTTTGGTATTGGTACCAAAACCCGGGTGTCATATCGGCACGGGTGTTGAAATTCTTACTCAGCCTTACAGGTATCCCAGTAGGCTATTAGGGAGCTGGGTGTAAATCTGTCCCTGAGGCCCAGACACACCAAATTGGCATCAAAGAACGAGCAGCAACAAAGGTCTAGAAAGTACACCGCAGTATATAGTGCCAGAAAACTTAAAGGGATAGCGCACCCAAAAATGAAAATTCACCCATTATCTACTCACCCATATGCTGATGGAGACTCAGGTGAATTTTTAGAGTCCTCACAACACATTTTCATTTTTCGGTGCACTATCCCTTTAAGTTTTCTGGCACTATATACTGCGGTGTGTCTGTGTGTGTTTGCTAGCTCCCAGGTTGCTCACCTGGCAGCTGCAAATCCGCCGCTATATCCTTCCATGCTTTGTCCTTTTTTGCGTGCTCATGGTAAGAGCTGGGGACATTATACAGGCAAGACTTCTGCTGCCACAACTCCACAAGGTTTCACTCGTTGCTGGAATCCCACACATTTCTTTTGGCACATTTTGCCTCCATGGCGAGCTGCTATGGGTCTGTTTGTTTGGGTTTAGCACCTGTGTATCATTTCATGCTGCATTTCTATTGGCTGGTTAGTAGATGTAGGTCGTAACAGCAGTCACACAGCTAGATGGTCATCCCGAATTTATGACACTGTCAGAATTTTATCCCAGGCTGTCTTTGATCTATCCTTGAACCTTTCTCACTGTGCAACGTAGAACCACAAAGATATCGCCACACTTTTTTCATGATGGTCATCTTTTGTCTGGGACACCCCAAAATCACACTGTATACCAGGGTTTTAGTCATCTGTTTGCTTTCCTCACTTTTCTCTTCTCTTGCACTGAGCTGCCAGTAAGAGTGATTCTCTCACTGCTCTGTCCCCGATTCAACATGCTGAATCAGCCAATAAACAGCCAACAGGAGACAACAAGTGCCAACGGTGAGAGAAACACAACGAGACAAGGGTTACAGATGCTCAGCAAAGGCCCGATATTGATCGAGGGCTTGGTGTGTCAGGGCCCTTAACACTGTTTTTGCTCTATGCCCCCCTGATGTAACCTTCTGTGTATTGACTACACTCACATTACATGACCCGGATACATATGAAGAGTCTTCTTTCTCCCTTTTCTACTCGCGAATTTCACTTGTCTCATTACACTATGCATATTCAGTTCAGTGTACTATAAAACATGTGCATTTGTAGACAAAACCAGATGTATTGAGGATGTGTAGACTGGGAATACGGAAGCAGCGAGCAACCAATATGTACCAGCTACGGCTTTGAAGTAGCTGTCAACTTGCATACGTAATGTTTCATGGAAATGAGCTTCTGTCCATTTGTTCCTGTGCCAAGCCATTGATGTTTGTACCACAGGGTAGCCAACTGCTTCCTTGTTGCTGGACCAAGGCCATTCAAAATTGATGTGGTCAATCTCAATATGGCAGGCCAGGCCACAAGACTGGGAATTTAAATGGGATTGCCTACATTATTTTTTCATGTGGAAGGTCCCTAAACCCTGCAACTATACTGAATAAGAAAGAGGTGTGGGAATTTCTCAGTAAAGTCCTATTTGGTATTAACTGGCACTTCAGAGATAGATATATGCATATGATAAGGATGAACCTGTTTATACCTAGTATTAACATGCATGTGGGGTCACAAGTGGATAGCATTTAGTTTATCTATTCCCATCTGGTATTAGTGTCTCTACAAGTGTTTTGAGTGACCACTTGTGATCAGATCTCACCTTCCCACTCTATATGCAAATAAATACATCATTTCATTCATCATCATAAAGGAATTACTGTTGTGGGAGTGTGAGCTCCATGCTGCTAGCATCTAGGGATGTCACGATACCAAAAATTCAGTAGTCAGTGATGACACCAGTAAAACTACACGATACTCGATACCAAGGTCGATACCATGGTAAAAAAAATACTTTACTAAAATACTTTATTAAAATATTTGCATATAAAATAACATTTCTATCAACTGAACAGATTGATATTATACTTATTTTTCTTTTTCTCTTTACCTATTTTTCGTTGTAAAAAACATTGATCAACATCCGCAATAAACTCAACTATTTAAATATTTGCTATTTAAATCATGCGGACACAGTGTTTGAGCCAGCCACAAGAATGTGTGGAATTTCGTTGGTTTCATTTATTGTTTGTCCTTTCCCGGTGCAAACAACGATTTTTAATGTCCGTGGTCAAGTTGTGGAAAAATCAAACGTCCCAGTACAATAGAAGTAGACGCGCATTATGACGATGAGAGTGAAATCCCTGATCGTTAGCTCACATGCAGCTTGCTCAAGCTGTTCTGTGTTGTTGAAATTGAACAAAGTAACATGGAACATATCTGCTTGTTATGCTACTGATTTTAACTGGGATATTTTTTTAATGAACTGAATGGCATTTAACGTAGTGTTGCATGTCTCTAATGCTGCTGCATAGGAGACCACCGGACTCTCTCCCAGGGGAGGGGCTGGGGGAGAGAGGGAGATGTCCGGACAAAGCTCCGTACGCAGCACGGACGGTTGAGAAACAATTCGGAACGAGTTAAAAGCAATTAATAAACCGACAAAGTGATGTTTAAAACTGCATATATTGCTAGCAGATCTATACTCTGGTATAAAGTGCAGCCGTGTCTGGTTCTAAACGTGGGCTTTAGAAGGCAGCCGCTCTCTCCTCTTCCTCGTCACCGCCCTCGCTCTAAATGTAGGCATAGACTTTGACTGTAACGCTATATACGGCGTATACTGTCCCCATCAGTTCCAGAAGAGTCAAATCACTGATTCTTACGCTGGTATTGGTTCTTCTGGTTTTTCAAAAACGAGTATCACCGTTTTTTTTCATCATGGCATCGAAAGGTATCGCGAGTATTGGTTCTCATGACATCACTACTAACATCACATGGCTAACATTAAAGAACAGTTATTGATGGTTATAATGAGAGAGGTGATCTGTTTCTGTGTTGGTGTGAGCTTGTTGGGACCACAGCCACTGCTGCGTTAGCTCATGCTAACAGGGCAGATGTTGAACTGACCATTCACCGAGAAGACAGCGGTTCCAAGGATGGTCTTCTAGCACTGCTTCTAACTTGTGTAACAGCAGCAACAGAAAGCTTTTGTATCTGGCGGGGAGTTGGTAAGCTCATCACAAGAGTAGTAGTAGTCCTTCAATCTGGTCCAAGACACATTAGCGTACACACTGCTGAAAGAATATGGCCATATGCAGCCCACACAACCCTAGAATGTGGTCTAAGCGTTCGGATCTCAAGACACATTGAGGACATTCATTCATTTTCCATAACCATGTATCCTGTCGGGGGTCATAGGGGGGCTGGAGCCTATCCCAGCTGACACTGGGTGAGAGGCGGGGCACACCCTGGACAGGTTGCCAGACTATCACAGGGCTGACACATGGAGACATTCAACCATTCATGCTCACATTCACACCTACAGTCAATTTAGAGTCACTAATTGACTTGGGAGAACATGCAAACTCTGACAGAAGTCTGAACCCCCCCACTCTGGGTTCGAACCAGGAAGTCATAACTCATACCTGTACCAAGAGTTGTCCACTTGTGATCTGATCATCCAAGACGCATATGATAACATTAATACCAGGTGTAAACAGGGCCGATGTCTTAGTTATTCCACTAGTGCTATACTTTGAATAATAAGTTTCATAACTTTGTCGGAGACAGCAAGAAGCAAGGAAGCAGACATTGCTGTAGGTGCTAATATCTGGCACCTAAACAGGTTCTATTCTCAGTGGTCATTATTCTTTATTATGTAACGCTGAGTTTATGTTTGTGTTTCATGCAGCACAAACAGAGCAGGCTGGGGAAAAATACAAATCATAGCAAGTCTAAGGAGATATTTACTTCTGTAAAGAGGCTTTACTATTCTCCAAAAACCGATATGGAAATGATCGCATTGGTGTTTCCCAGATTAGAAATGTCAGGCATTAGCTGTGGCCTCATATAACAAATTGGGCGAGATAGCTTTCAAACAGAGCGGTGAATGAAAAGGAGAGGAGAGAGGGATGGGGAATTGAGAGGAAGGACGACAGGAATAAACAGCGTGGAAAGGATAGAGAAAGGAAGAAGAATGAGAGAATAAGAAGAGTGAGACAGGCGATACAGCGAGACGGAACATACAGTTAAGCTCAGCCAGAAATGTTGCCATGAATACCAGTGGCGGCACATTCAATACAGAGCTAAAATTAGCTGAGATGGCACTGTTATTACTTTAGCTTATCTGGCAGCCAGTGAAACTACTTTTGTACTGTGTGTGTGCGCGCACGCGGGTGTGTGTATGAGGAGTTTCTCTGCTTCTTCTGCAGAATCTGCCACTAAGCTTTTCCTACTAAAGTCCGTACATTGAACTTCACAAATCCTGACCAGACATTTTCAGCCAATTCAGTTTTGACACAATTCACTTAACTGTGGTTTGAAAAGCTTTGTCTTCCTCAGTTCCCTGGATGCTCCGAATTGCCAAAGCACAAGTTTAAATTTTCTAACAGCCAATACTCTCCATTGTGTTGACTGCCTAATATACATGCACAAACAGACACACACCCACACCACATCAGCCCCACCCTCAGCCTGCATCTTCAAGCAGACTCTGAGAGTCACATCTACAGGTATCTAATTAAAAAGCCACTAAGTTGAAACAGTTTGGCAGTCATAACCACGCTTCAAAACATGTGGTCAAAAAGTGCCATTGGCTTGTAAAAAGGCCAGACAATGCTCTAAAGCTGAACGCCAGCCCTTCCTCCCCCCCGCCACTGGTTGCCGTGGGAGCAGCTGGAATGTCATTGGCCAGTCAGCGACCTCAGAGGCATGCTGTTGGCTCTGTAAACCATGTCAGACGAAGAATGTCCCAATGTTGCACCACCAACGAGGAGAAATGTCTTCGGCCAAACAACATCATAAATAACTGAGCAAAATACCAGGAACACTTGCTGTTCTCATTCGTACATTGAGGTCAATCGAGGTAAAAGTAAATTAAAGGTATTACTGCGCCCACTTAAAGGAATACTTGACCAACTATTACGTACTTTTAATTCATAAAGAAAACTTTGTTTATCTTGCATGCCTTCTTTAAACGAAGAATCCAAAAGCAGAGAAAATTCTTGCAAACAGCCCTTTCCGATGGGAAACCAAACTGGTGAGAAACTTATCTGTGCTCATATACGTAATTGTATCTCACTGAACATGGGAGCTTCTGGTAAACCACTGCTGTTTAAAACACATTGTACAGTATTCTGATTAAAGCAGCATTAAGGGCTTTGCACACCGAGTCCGACTTTTAGTCCGAAATTGTTGCACGTCTAAAAATAAATCACGTTTGCACACTAAAATTTTCCGAACCAGTTAGATTTCTTACGTTTTCCGTAACCGTCAAAGCCTTTAGAGACATCCGACCAAGAGTCAGTGAAGAAAATGTGGCGGCAGGACACAGCCGCAACAAGACAGAGGAACGGGGCGCACAGCATCATTGCATGACTCAGACAGCTCACTTTCAACCGGTCAGATAGTAATATTCAAGTGGATGATGATAAAGAGGAGAAGAAGGTGGACGGCTCACAGAATGGGGAGGACAGATCCGCCCCTTCATGCAGCTGCGGTGCAGAATGAAAGACGGGGACGGAGTGGTGACATCCAGATAGAGAAGCAAAGGAGGAAATGGGTCTTGTATTTTGTCACATACTGCAAATTTTCACAACCAACAAAACAATAAAATGCATCTGAATCAGTGTGTAAGGTTTCTGTGCGTAACAATTTTTTTTTTCAGATGACAGATTAAAAAGTGCATCCGAAAAAAGCAGACTCAGTGTGCAAAGGCCTTTAGGGTGATCTTATAAAACAAGTTTGTCAGTATAGTGAAAAGAAATGCATGGTTTCCTACTCATACGTACCAAACCCTGGGGTGGTGTTTGTCTGTTTCGAGGCATGTGTGTACACGTGCAAACAAAAAGTATACGTCCATGCCTCCTTTCAGAGATCTCTCTGAGATCATGTATAGTTAATAAACGTCAGGTTTATGTGCCCACAGTGTTTCACTGATTAATGCGTCTCTTACTGGCACTGTCAGTCAGCCAGAGAAGATTTCCCCTGTTCTGAATGATTTAGATAAGATCATTGTTCCTATAGCCCATCTCATTAAAATCATGGACAAATGCCAAGCTGAGGGTGTGTGTAAGGTATGGTATGAGAGTGAGAGTGCGAGTGAAAGAGAGGGTAGAGCCCACCGAATCAGACTTTTAAACTAATTCACATACTGCCAAAGCACAGATTTGATTACTTTGCATAGTGTGTCAGGAGAGTTAATTATCCTAATTCAACAAAGTGAAAGTGAAGGAAACTTGAGCAGGATCTGGCAGAGGACAAGAACAGAGTGAAAGGGAGGTTGAGTGGCAGACATTTCCACTTTACTGTCCAATTTTTTTTTTTTTTTTATTTTGTGTCTGGAGATCCATTTGCTGCTTTGAATGCAAAGAAACTCAATTTTCCATTTATAGGTTCATGTACATTTGCTCAGTGTGATTCAAAGCGGTAACTTGCTGTGCGAGTAGAATGATGCATAATATATAGACAATATAGTGATGCAAATGTATATATGAAATCCTAAGCAGCCAAGTTGAGAATTCAGTCGTATAAGTTAAACAAATTCACGCTGGCTGGTACCTCAGCAGTTTTTAAAATGCTGAAAAACTCATTTATCTTTTTTTATTATCGGTTAATTTGTGGCTGCATACCACACACACATTGTCCCATTCCTATTACCTCCCCCTCCTCCATCCCTTACATGCACATGCTGCACAATACTGCGAGATGGTTCAGTGGAGCCTGAGCCTGTAATGAAGTGAGAGAGTGGCACAAAGACTAGGACACCAATTTATCAGGGGCCCCGGACCAGGGCAGCAGGGTTCAGATGGGGCCTGTTAAGCAAACTTGACGCCACGGAGGGAGAGAAGGTCTGAGGGAGAGTTGTGATTTAATAAAGCTATGTTATTTTGCGGGTTAATCCATCCCCTCGCTGAGTCTAAGCGCAATGTCATCACGGGCCAGCAGCTCTGACGGAAAAGGAACCGAGCTTTGTGTCCGCAGGGTGAGAGGTTTCACAGCAGGGACACACAGAGACATTCAGGGAAGAAACACAGTAAATACAGTGCATCCCTTCTCCTGCAGAACATACAGACGGCAGGAGACGATGTGCAGTGTGGACAGAAGTGCTTAACTGACTACATCCCATGGCAATTTGATGCAAATGCACACATTGTAAATTGACTTTGTTGCTCCATCTCGGCTGTGTCTATCTGAAATTTTAAGAGAGTAATGTACAGTGGCAGCATATTTGCAACACTGCAAAAAGGAATTTATATTCATTTTCTTATCATGAAAACAAAGCGTTTACATCAATGTGCTAACACTCTTTGTCACCACACACAAACACTATAACAGAAGCCAGAGAACAGAAACTATTCTGACATGATATAATATTCAATACGTGCTACTGCTGTGGATTAATCCAAACAACCTGCAGCAACAAAGTTAAAAGTTTGCCTTTCCTGAGCGATGGCTATATTTGTAATTGTTTACCTTAAAGAATTGGAGCACCAGATGGGTGGGACATATTTCTCTAAAAGGTGCCAAATGCATTGTAACAGCACACATCTTGTGTCCCGGATGTGGTGCTTATGCACAAATCTTAAATAACTGAAGGTTTTTCAACCAGGAAAAGGGCACAATATCAATGTATCTAGGCCAGGGTAAAGAAAGCACATGGAACCACATGAGCCATGAGTGTGTCTTTAAAGAAGTGTTTGACTGCTGGAGAGATGGCCTTTTCATAAAACTAGGCCGTCTGTGCAGTAGAGGGATGCAACTACTTTTAAAATTGGTGCTATTTGATCAGGGAAAACTGAGAAAAAGAGCTGTGGCTTTCGCTTTTGCTCAAGAAGTAGAAAAACTAAAACTACCAGAATGCACTGGGCCACACCGGACAAATAAACAATCCAGCTGGTGGGTGAGCTTGCCTGTATGATACAGGAAACAATATGGCAGTGCGTTTGTAACAAACGATCTCAAAGTGCAGTTAAACTGGAAGATAAATGATGTTTCCGAAAACATTTTAGATCCAACAGCAAAACTAAGCAGCGCTGATTAAATATGACCCAAGATTGTGTTACTGTGTTGCCCACTTCGCTCCTAAAGCCCAGTTCAGACCAAAGATTTGAGACGAGAGACGAGTTGAAAGAGGCAGCTTCTTGCAATGCGCCATTCTGCAACTTTCTGAAAAACCTGACAGTTCACACCAATGCAACAAAATTAAATCCAACAACTCTCTGTACTTCTGTTCTGACTTCCATCTTTTCAGGTTTATTTTGTGGCTGAATATAATTTGTAGCTTCTTAAAATATGAATGAGGATAGTGATAGTGAGATACAACTGCATTTGAAGTCGTGATCAAACAGCAAAAAACATAAAATGAGCATCAGATGGAGTGTATTCGTGATAAATACAGCACAAAAATATCGAAAACAGCGCCAATTAATCAGTCAATGAGAATGTGCATGTGGGTGGGGCATAAGCCCTGACAGCGAGCAGCAGCAGCGACCCACCGTCAGACACCGGCACACCATGAGAACGGAAACAGAGGGCTCAGCGGAGACGAAGCACCTGCCGCAGCAAGCGAACACACCGTGTGGGGTCATTTTGACTTGACCAGCAGACTTAACAAGCAGATTGGCTGCAGAAAGAGGTGACCAGGGTTACGTTCTAAAACCAGCTACCAGCGATTTGACCAGCTGAGTTGCAGGTGACACCATCAGTTGACTTGAGTCAAGCTCACACGGCTAGTTCACACCGCCGCAACTTTTTTCTGCAACGTTCCAAAACGGTTTAGTCTCGTCGCACATCTTTGGTCTGAACTGGGTTTTTACGTTTTCATCTTCCAATTTAACAATACAAGAAACACTATGGCGCCCACTTCCTGGTCATAAATTCTCATATTACAGCTAAACAGTGCACTAAAATGTGTTTCTGAAGACATTTAAGGCGAGAAATAGGCCATATAGTGACAAAATCTTGATTCATATTTCATCAGCACTGCCTACTTTTACAGTTTGATCTGAGATCTGAGAGAGAGTGAGAGGGGGCAGCTCTCTCTTGGAAATCGGCAAAGTATCCTGTTATGACTGCTTGTGGGTTGGGTGGTGAAATATAAGCAGGAAAGAAGTGGCGAGCTATTTTTCCGTCAGCTACTGCACTCTGGAAACTGTACAGACAACTTTGAATTCTTTTTTTCAAGAATATCACTCATTCTTCAGTTTCACAGACATGCAAAAATCTCTGAATGAGACTCTCCTGGGTCAGTGAAGGTTAACTGAAATACCTCATTGAATAGAATTTCTTTAGCTGCCAATTAGACTACACGACCCTGCGCTCCGCCCTGAACTGCTCCACAAAATAGTTCTATATCCAGATAATGATACATCTGAAATTAAGAGAACCGCCTTTCTACTGTTAAATAAGTCTCTTCTATCTATCAGAGCTGAAGAGGAGAGAGCAAACTTAGCCTTGAGAACAAAGATCCAGCAGGTAGTAAGAAACTGGAGGAATGTGGCTGAGGGATTCAGTCAGGATACGAGGGGAGGTTTTTTTCCTAAGTAATAATTATACTGTCACAGGAGCGGGAGCCAGAAAGTTTTAATTAGGTGATAAAGTACATGCATGTCATTGGCAGAGCTGCGCAGCTCCAGCGTCAACACTGGTTGGGTTCATACATTTTATATCTTCGCTGACATCCCAAAAGTCTGAATCCTGAGCAGCAAGTTCTTGTTAAGAATCTGCTCACATGAGTCAAGTTTACCATGTTTTTATTAATTGTGCGTGAGCTCATCAGCAAAACATCCGTGTTTGATTTTACATGGTCTACACTGGAATGTTGCCACATGCAGATGTACAGTACTTCCATCTAGCAATTAAATTTGACTGGCAGGTCAAATTGAGAAAAAGACGGGGGGAAAAGGGTATGTTCAATACACGACTTTAAATTGGTTTCCAGTCATGATTGAAATGGTTTTATCTGCAGCAGATATCGCTGCAACACTGTCACATGGACACTGTTTTACACGTTTTTTAAGACATATTTTAGTAGATGACAGTCAGCAAAGCAGGAATGTGACAAAGAACAGCAGACTGAGCCACTTCAACAAAGGCCCAGTGACTGTAGCAATCCAGCATGACAAGCTATCCAGGCAGTGTTTGGAGGCAGTGTGAGAAATTTACTAATCCTGCAGGTCCTCAGAAGAGGAAAAGGACAGGATTCTCGTCCCAAAGATAACAGATCTCACAATGTTTTAGGTGCTTTTAGCCTGTGTGACAATAACCAGTTTTTTTTTCAGTTCAGTTTTTCGCATGCAGGGTTTCCCACACATTCATTTATTAGTGGAAAATATCAGCATTTGCAGCAGAAAAATAGAGCTCATTTTCGTGTTTTCCACTGGTTTTCCTTACGAATTTTAATGAAACCAGTTGCAAACTAATGGAAAGCGCTGGGTCTAAAAGTTTGCTTTCACTCGCTTCTGCAACAGCTGCTCACAGAATGATCACAAAGGTCATCAGCTACTTCCACACACACATTCTAGTTTTGTTAGGGACGCACCTATTTTGAAATTATTGGCCGATACTGTTGTTTAAAACAACAATTCAACCCATAGCTGATACCGATATTGGTGTTTTATATTGTTGTTAAGTTTTGTTTATGATGTTTTTTATTCCTTCTCTTTTGTGCCAGGGACACAAAGTGTTTTAAAGTAATTAAGCCCTTCATTACACTACCTTTGAATAAGCACAATCATACAAATTCATGAAACTACCTTTAATATAACCTGTCACATTTTGAAAAAAATAACTACTTCAAAACCTTTTTACTGTATATAATATCATAATTCCCTCGCTCATATTTTATAATGCTGTGAAAACAAACAGATTTCACCTTCAAACAACTATTTATTCAAGTTTCGACAAAATCAACATTTACACGCATACACTAAACACATCATGAGATAATTTACCTGCACTAAACACTCATTTTTACTGAAGAGAGCTTGAATGCATCATGAAGCTCAGCATAAATTGAATCAGGAAGACTTTCTTTATGTTATATCCACTCACATTTCTCTCTCTATCCCACTCCCACCACATCCACCAATCAGCTGACTGGGTGTTCCCTCCCAGTTGGCCAATTAAACTTTGCCATGATCTCCTTCAGTCATTCATGCTGCTTCTGCCAAAACTTTAAATCTGTTCTCCTCTCTGCTCCTGTCAGCTGTCATTTTAGGTGGAGTCACCGTGCCCTCCTCCACCCCCTTCACCTCCAGTCACCTTATCCAGAGCCCAGGACGAGCTTATCAAAAGCCCACTCCTCTTCACATCCAGATCCTCAGCTCCCTCTTCGTCTCATTTCATCAGCACCAGTGTCTAGACTCCATAGCGGGGGTTCCCTAATCTACTACAGCTTCACTTTATTACACTTATGTGCACATGTAAATATTCTTGTCTCGCAGTATGAGTCTCTCCTGATTGAAATAATGTAACTCAATGCAACCTCTGTGAGCTGACCAGCGCTCCTCCTGATGATTTTAACAGATTTGTTGTTCACAATGTAGAATTATCACGGGAACAATAAGGTGCATCCTCTCATGCAGTATCCCGGGGAAGTTTTGTTTGTCCCAAACACGTTTTCCATTTCCCCCCGGAGGATGGGACGACAGGATGACGGTACGCCGGCTGCTACAGCCATCTCGTCACACAACAGTGAGATCACAGAGCCCGTTTATGAGTCAGTCATTGTATTCTTCTTGTACCTGCTCATTACTTTAAGTTTGTGGCTGTTGGTTTCAAGCCCTGCTTTTAGCCTGCGCAAAAGTGATGTGACACAACGGAAAAACATCTGCCGCTGCCATCAGGGAATGCCATCTTATTTGCATCAACAAGGTAAATATCAGTCGGTGAATCCCTTATTTCTGTGGGAAACACTGGTGAGATGGGTCTAATAAAATCTTGGTTGCAAGCTGTCTCTGAATATTCGATAACAATTTGAAGAATTTCAGATTATGGGGATGAATAAGCGGTGATTTGTAGCACTACAATACGACTAGAAAAAATAAGTACATGAGAACAGAGGCAACTGTTCACTCAACAACTGTTGGATTGTTGACCAAAAAACTTACCACATTTCTCTCACGATTTGTCAACTTCCGTCACAGATCGCTCCATACCGCACAGTGTAAAAGGCGCCTTTATAAATCAGAGCCCTGCTATTTCCCAGCGAAGCACATTTGTTTTGCCGGCTATTCTCAGATAGGGGGTATGAACTCCTGGAGAATTGAAGGACACAAGGCAGTCAAACAAAAGAGCTACTAGAAAAAAACACTCCAAACCAGAGGGAGTTGTTGCTGCCACCCACTAGATGAATAGATTAACCGCTGCACAGAAACACCGACTCTCACATCTCTGACTGGGCTGAGGCAGCTTGGCCCAAAAGACACCACCTGAGAATTTGCGACTGGAAACTGTGAATTAAGAAAATCTCACTTGCCTCCCTGGCTACTTGCGCGGCACGGTCCAATAAGAGACACGGGGGCCACCCTTTGAATCGGCAGCATAGGTGGAAAGTAGCATGCAAATTCATATGCAAGTGAATGCGCTTGCATACACGAGCACGGTCTATTTACAGATTATATGTGTGAAGTGCCAGAGGCTTCTGCTGCTTCTGTAACAGAACCTGAACTTGTACAGAATGAATTTTAGACAAAGAATGAGCGGTACAGACAGTCTTAGCCGGCAGCACTTTGTGTCCCTATGAGGAGCTTTAAACTTTACTCCCCAAAGTCATTATATTCCATAAATCACTCACTTAACCAGACTTGAATCAGTGCAGGAAGATAAAGCTGGAGTATATCTCTCTGCTGGCCTTGCTTAAAAAGAATATATGGTATGTATCTTCTTTTAAGGGGGCTATATTCACACATGCCCTTGAAGAGCTTGATTTGTAGATATGAAATACGGTTTTTCGCTCTCAAAGCAAAATGTAGCTAGTCTGCACTCCTCGGCCCTCTGAAGGACCGCCTGTCCCGTCCCCGTATTAATAACCCAGACTATATTAATGTGACATTATGAACATGATCTTAAGTGACTACATGCATAACCAAAACCACCAAGTGGGTGATATGAGCTGTTCAACAGGGGGGGAGGGTATGACAGTTAAAGATCAGACAACTTGTATGTATGTACGCATGCAATACAAATGTGGTTGAATTATTTGATGCAGAAAGTTGTGCGCATGTGTCAGAAGTAGAGAGATTAGGTTCGGGGGTTAGATCTTGTTGAGAACGCTGACAAAGCATCCTTCAGCTAATACTCATCACTGACACAAATGAACCTCTTCAAATCTAATCTCACCTCGGGCACTTCTGAAACACACTCCTACTTGTGCATATTGAATTTTCACATTCTGAGTGTTTTAAAAGGAGCGTTAATGCACTTTTCAGACGAATGATGGCGTCAATGTAGTCACACTTATTAAATACAATCAAAAGTGTAACCGCTGTGCCCGCTGGGACTTAATATTAAGAGCTGTAATGAAACTTCAAAATGTAGCCAGAGTGAATCTGCATGATCTAAACAGCCTGGCAACACATGGCCGTAGCTGCTAATGATTATCACCTTTGAAAGGAAGTGCTGTGTGCTCATAACTGAGTTCTGGGCATCTGTGTTTCTACTGCTTTCTTTAGGATCGGAAGAAACCAGAGAAGCCATTTTCAGCGGTATATATTGTGTGTGGAACAGGTGTTTCAAATCCCTGTGCAAGCAACATGAACAAAGAAACGGATCACATAGAGAGGTAATTCACTGCCAAGAGACGCTTTCCATGTCCATATGTCCACAATCTAGGAATCAGCAAAGAAGAAAGTCACACACGAAACATCAAAGTAGGAAAACAAGTGGATGCAAACGTTCAAACTGTGCAGACTGTTTTGGGAGCTTGCCTTTGCTGGTTTACTGTTCTGTGTACTCTAGGTCTATGCTGATGCTGATTGCCATGTGAGCTCTTTGATTTGAATCACCTGTTGTGTGTCACACAGGATCACAGGTGTTTTACTTCTCCTGATGGAGGCAAAATGTGACCAAAAAAAGTGGATTTATGAGTTTAAAAATAAAAATCATGCATCTAGGATTTGAGTGTGCTGCTCTGTCCAACTTCCTCCTTCACTGGCCATGAGTTTAGTAGTTAGAGGAGCTCCAAACTCAGATATTCATGAACCCTAACCCTGATCTATCTTAAAACACAGCTCGAAACAAAGAGGTAATCAAGCAAAAGTTTCTGTTTACACATTTGTCAGCAAGCGAGATTAAGTTTGTGAGTAGATTAGATGTTTTGCTGAATCGTGATGCAAGCTGCAACGAGCCAAAACATGTAAATGATATTCTTTTAAAACCAGCACATTGTTGCTTTGAATGTGACATACTTTTCCCAAACACACTGAACTTTGCACAGTGTTGATCAATAGTTCATGCTTACACATTGGCCAACAGCCCAATGGGAATAACAGAAATCAGGAGACTTGATACAGCTAACAAGACATGTCCTGCGAAAAGAAGTTCTAGACGAGGGGAAGGCTGCAACCGTGGAGCTTCCATAACTAAGCCTACTTAATCCATGTGTGTGTGCGCACTGAGCCCGAGCACAACTACCTTAATGAAAAGGACAAGGCAGAAAGGGCCGGCAGTGTCCAGAAATGTCTTGGCAAGAGGAAATTCTCTCCCCGTGACTCTGTCCCTCATGCTCTCTTGTGCACACACACGTATATGCACAGACACGCAGGAAATTATGTCCCCCTGGATGCCCGAGTGAATTCTATTGAAATTCAGGCTGACATTAAGCGCTCATGCCCTCATCAAGTACAAAAATGGACCGAACTACATGCAACAAGACCCTCAAACCTTCTTGGTAGACAAGGGCCAAAATGTAGCTCTATGGCTCGCTCTGTCGGTTGTTTGGATGGTCGGTTGGTCTGTCGACAAAATTTGGTGGCCACAGTTTTTGCCGTGGGAGGCTGAGCTTTGCATGGAGGTCGCAGCCATTGCAGATTCACGCTTATTAATATTATGTTTCAGTCATTTTAGGTGCCAAGAGAGAAGAGCTCTCCACATGCAACAACAGTACAAAACAAATACAATTAGTAGGGCACTCAGACAGCGCAGACCTCCACCAAGGCCTTCAACCTTTAAGTCACTGTGCTTAACAGTCTCTAAAACCCATCGCTACCCATTTCCGAAGTCAGAATTGAAGGGCTGCATCTGGCAACAATTTGAAACTGAAAATGAAAACCTAAATGACCAGCAAAGGAGGAGGAAGTGTTGGTTGGTTTAAAATACAGAGACAATGCACATTAATAAACATTACTGTAAATATGCCGGTTTAGCCAGGTTGGCTAATATTCAACCGTAATCTCTGAGGCAGGTGACATGAGCACTATAATCACTGAAGTATACACTGCATAAAATACCTAATTAAATACAGTAAAATATGATACACAGATGTTACTGATTTGTTTTTAATACAAACTATTAATATTACAAGTTAAAGTTAAACCTTTGGTGGCCTACTTAATAAAAAAAAAATCTACTGCTCTTTCAGTCAACTAGATATAATTTGCTGCAATAAAAGTGGACTGGACAGACTGAAAACTTTTTATCTTACTAGATAAAACAGATGTTGGTAAAGTTTTCCTTCTGTGACATATTTTACAGTAGAAAAAAGGTAATGAATCACTATATACCGCAACACTCAGCATACTGCAACACATTTGAAATCACACTTAAGTATCCTGATAATATTGTATCATGGGGCCTCTGGTGATTCCCTCCCCACTAGGGTCAAGTATGCCATCAGCAACCAGTATTTGAATCAAGCAGTTGTACAGCAGCTCTGCACAGCCACTCATCCAGACGATGGCTCTCACAATCAGCCTCACATCTCAATCGTTGGAGTGTTACATTCTTCTCCTGTGCTACGAAACATGGTGTACCAGCACACCGACTCCTAGGACACATGAACAGCACTTACACATACACACTGACACATACCTGCTCCCAGGGCACACACACACACTCAATCTGCCCCCCACGTTCACACTCACCTCAGTGTCCTGACCTGTCCTTTGCAGCCCATTCATCCTTCCTCTCTATGTATAGCATGTGGTATACTTTGTGTGTGTGCTTTATCATCAGCCCTTGGTTGCCCGGGGAAAAGCTTCCCGAATGAACTATCCCTACCCCCCAACCCCTTTCTTTTACACACATACACACACACTTTACTTATTCCATGGTTTCTTCATACAGTGGCGGGTCATGCCTCGCCTTTGCTGGCAGGCTGGTGGCAATGATGGATGCAGTTTCAGCGAGAGTAGAATCCAAATTAAAACAGGGTAGAGACACAGTGGGACAGGTCAGAGACCAGTGCTGCACACTGTAGCTCGTCCTGTCCCTCCCTGTGGAACCGCTTCATGTATGTCTGCAGTCATTTTTATTTCCGTCCCCATTTCCATTTCATCTCACATTGGTTCATTTTTGCTCCGTAAAGCCATGTTTAACTGTTTCATAATGTTCTCACACGTTTCACAGAATTGACATATAAATCTCCCGATTTATTATGACCTAACCTGTATTAATGTGTGACTCTACTTTAACGTTCAGGTGCGATAATTAAGTGTGACTGGGGAAAATGTTGAGGTGACCTGACACATACACACAAGGAGACAACCACACACCCACACAGACACACACATGCAGCACATGTGCTCACACACCCCATACATAAACACACACAGTGGGGCTGTAAATGCCACTGGGAGGAAATTAAGGCAGCTGTGGACACATGGTTTCATCTGGTCAGTTATATTTATCCGACCCTCTCAGGTGTTTACTCTTCCTCTCTCACAGACTCACATCGATTATTCCATCACCATTTTGATGTAAGGTGTGACAGGAGCACGCAGAGAGAGGAGCAGAGGACATCTATTGGAAACGCACACAAAGCCTTTTTTTTTTCCTTCTTCTTTCAAACAAATAGATTGACGATGCACAAATTCTTATTTGTGGAAAAGCAGGAGGCGGAGGATTTTTACGCATATCCATACTCACACCTGGGAGCTGCCCAGTGCTGCCCTTTCCTTCTGCTGTTGGCTGCTAAGCAACTGTGTGGGACATTAAAATCAGAAGATTTATTAAAAATCTATAAAATGAACAATGCTGAAAGTATTTCCAGTTGGGCTGCCATGATAATTTCATTATTGACTTATTGAGGGCAGTGAAAATAATCCAGATCATGTCCATATGTTGTACATTATCGTATGTGTTTGCTCACATAACAATGTCACCAAAGTCTTTGCCAATATGATGCCAGAATAAACAGCAAGAAGAGAAAAACTAAACTACAATACATTTTACTTTCATTTCTGGTTTAGCTAAAAGCTTATTGTCAGGGCATCCTGGTAGCTCACCTGGTAGAGCGTGTGCTCCCATATAGTCTGAGTTCTTAGCCTAGGGCTCTAGTTAAACTAATGTTAACTTCTGGAGCTTAGCTTCATTAACTTATCTGTAATCGCAGAGATAACAAAGGTTGGCAAACATTGTGTTGAATGATTCCGTGTAAATACTGTAGCACCAAACTATTGGAGAGACACTCTTGGTAAAGACGGTAAAAAGGCTGTTATCCTTTTCTCATATTCTGAGCCAAAAACCTGAACTTCTGTGGCACTTTAACTTGTTGTCATCGGCCAAAATCAGCCAACATGCTTTTTTAACAATTTAGCATGACAAATGAATATTACATACTGTATGTTAAAAAGCATTGTATTTCACGTCTCAATCTGCTGGCGGGTCATGATAAGAGCAAGCATGCATAATAGTATGTTAATTCCGCAGAAAAAAACTTGATGATCACTACAATTACGTGGAGGAAAAGTGGGTATATTGATATCTGTACTGGTTATCGGCCATACCATTGTTATACGGTATATTGGCATATCGATATCGGCAAAAAATCCAATATCATGCAACGTAGAAAATACCCCACTCTTAAATTCTGAAACTTTTATGTACATTAAAAATGGTTGCTAACAAATGGCTAAATGAGACTGCAGACTATCATCACGCTGAACACAGCTTTACAGCCTCGTTGTGGTAAGGATGTTAAGTCACATGACTGTTGTCTTTCATTTTTAGCCTAATGTTGGCCTTTTTCACTTCTGGCGACTGCATTTAGGCACCAAAACTCATAACAGTGATGTTTATTTGTAAAGCTTATCTTGCAGAACAACATATGTAAGTATCATAAACGTTTATTTGCAATAACCCAAAAACCAAAATTTGATGAGGGAACCAGAGCTACACTAACTTCCATGTCGGCCTACACAAAAACGTCATCCCTGGTGCCTTGTGTCTGGCAGTGGATGGTGGAGCCGTTAAATGGATTTGTGGAGTCTGTTAGTTACAGCAGTGCTGTCAGCAGCTAGCTCAGCTTGTTAGCCACTGAACCACAGCACAGGGAGCAGCCTCCAGCCACTGGTCTTCTCATCTGTTGATCCTCAAAAGACTCCACTCAGATCCAGACTGTTTAGAGAAGGTTTATGGTTTGATCGCTGTATGACAGGCAGGTTATCTGTGAGTGTAGCTGAGCTCTAAGTAAACAGTCTGAATTCAGCTGGGTTTTCTCTGACTGAGCTGAAGGTCCAGTTGTAACCACTGACTCTCTAAGAAGATGAGTTTAAACCTCCAGACTAACATGTTGCAAAATAAAGTTATTCTGCTGCTTCTAAACAGTGAGATCGATAAGTCAGAGATACAGTGAACTTGGGTACAAATCCAAGTTGTTTAGTTGTCTACAAGTAGTTTTTAAGGTCTCAAAGTTTTTAAGACCACAAAAAGAGCCATGTTGAGCTTTTTTAAATCATGATCAGTAAGTGTGAGCTGGTAAATCATTTTTTAAACCTGTCACAAACTCTGCTGGTAAAATGCAAGTTTGTAAATATGTAGAACGTAAGCTGTTAAAAAAATCATGAAATTTCAACACTTGATACAACCTGTCACCTTGATTCCAATTTCTGATACCTGAATTAGTTTAAAAAATAATAATAAATAATAGAAATAATAAAAAATTATTAGAGTGTGCAAATTACTGACGGAAGCTGACTAAATTGTCATGACTTTTGTCAACTAAAACTGGAGAACATTAACTAAAAGTTTGGAGTTGTCGTCAACTAAAAGTAGACTAAAACTATGAAGGATAAATGAACTAAAATGTGACTTAAGGTGCTTTCACACCTGCCCTGTTTGGTTCGGTTCAGTCGAACTCAAGTGCGTTTGCCCCCTAAGTACAGTTTGTTTGGGTAGGGTTGAACACAGCAATCACACACCAAAAGAACTGGACTGAGACCTTCTTGAAGAGTCTTTGTCTGAAGATTTTCATCTACAAAGACTAAATTAAAAATAGCTGCCAAAATTAATACTGTGCTGCATGTCGTCTGTGTCTGTGCTGTCTAATAAAGACGAAATACCCCCCCAAAAAAATCATCTTTAAAAGTTCATTGCTCTTTGAAAGAGTGCACTTGCATCACTATGCTCTTAAATAATCAATATAGCAGTGGCATAACATGGTTTAAAATGCCAATAATATTGTTTATTATTACTTGTCTGGGACAATATATCCAACAGAAGAGACTGCTGTGACAGGCCTAAGTTCCAGCTGTGCCACATCGACACAGCCGGAAACCCTAAACTCTTTTCAAAACCAATTTTAGAAGCAATTTTCTTTTTTCCTGACATTTTAATCTCATGCATGTTAACAATGTCGAAGATAACCTTTCAGCTCCAGACTAAAAGAAATACATGTTAACCTTAAAAACCCTCTTCACCTTGATTATACTGCTTCAGGTACGAGGCACAGCTCAGCATTAATCCCTCGCATGTGCTGCTGCAACAATCAAAATTGCGCTAATCTAAGTGAGCGCAAATCTGTTGAACACAGGTGATCAAATACTCCTTCTTCTTCTTGACATCTAAGAGTCAAAAAGGAACAAATCCTGCCACAAGCACGGAATGTCAATCAGGCTTCTTATGTAGCTGCCTTAAATGTTGTGAAAGTAATTATATGACAGATTCAAGTATTACTGTTTGCATATTCCAGATATTTGAATGTGATGGAGGCAGCTTCTCCTTGATCTCAGTCAAGGCCGTCTGTGTTATGAGATTCACAGAGCGATGAAAAGTGCCTTGAGCGCAGCGGTGGTGGCTTGTTTGTTGCTGCGCACATGTAAGAAAGACTGTAACCCTGACCTTTAACACTGTAGTGGTGCCAAGAAGGAGTTAGTTTCTGACTGTGTTTCTGACTATCTTGATAAAATGCCAAAGCCAAAATAAACATTGTACTTGAACTTCGTGTCATATGTATTCACAAGTACTTTCATGATGCACAAATAGTCCTGGAAGAGAAAAATCTGAATCTTAAAGACTGCAGCTGGAAAGCTCATAGCCCTCAAGTGTTGACCAAAAACTTTCATTCTTTATTTCCTCTATTCCCTGAAAATACTCCAAAGCCTCTCGCAACAGATATGCGTCCTGGAGTCCTGCAATCTCCAGGTCAGACAGGCAGACACAAGCAAACGAATCGCAGGACATCAAATAAATACTCACAAACACACACACACACACACACAGCCCTCTCCCCTCAGTGAGCCTCCAAGCCTCTTTCGTCTCTTCACTCCTCTATCAGGTCCTCAGGGGGTAGGGAAACCCATGAAATGATTCCTGACATGACGGATCACAGAGCAGCGCTGGTTGAGCCGTCTGATATCAACACTTTTCTGCCTGACTGTGGACAAGTAAGGCAGGGGGATTTGCAATGATTTCCCCTGGCTGTAGCTCCAGCTGTATCTGCTCCGCTGACTGAAGTTACTGACGCTGGCCCACAGTGCGAGCTAACCCACAGAAATGCTGCAACATGGAAAACTGGCAACTCCGCTTTTACTGTTGCTTTCTTAAATGTATTTTCTGAAGCGGAAACTTTATGTCGGATTTAATGAGTTGCTCTTATTTCAGTTTATTAGAAGAGTATAAAGACATGTTACAGAGGTTGCCTTTTAAATAGTTCCTGAAAACACTTTCTGGACATACTAGGTTTTCATATGAAAGTATACGTTGAGAGCACCAAGTGTCAGCTCGACTCACATCACTGAATATAACTGTTAGCCTCTGTTTCGCCTCTGTGGGTGGGCTCTCTCTCAAAACACGGACTTTGACACACAGAGAATATACAGATCAATAGAAAGAATAATAAAAGCAAAACAACAAAGCGTCGACTTTTATGATTCCTGATGGAGACATATTCTTTTTGAGTGGTAACGTCCTCCATTAAACATCACTCAAACTCGTGCCTTTAGACGCTCTGTGCATTTGTAGCGAGCGCATTTCCAATTCAGCCCAGTGACTTTAAGTCAGCTTGGTGGGAGATACAGAATTCCTGTGATGCAATCAGTTGGCAAGAAGAAAGATTGATTTTTAAATCCCTTTCTTGTGTCCTCACAGCTAAAGATCACATCTCAGATTAGCCATGTTGTCTCACACCTGCTGGCAGACCGGCGCTTTTAGGCAAATATGCATAAACACATCCAGCGAGTGACTAAACTAGACCGAAAAAGGACAGAGATGCAGTACATGAGCTCTGGCAGCTCATGTGAGTTAAATAACAGCAAGTGAGAAGGAAAAACAGACACCTGCAAATACCTGCTGACTCCACTGCAAACCCTCCTATGCACAGCAGGTCTCACCTTATAAGTTCTCCACAGCGCTCAGTTCTGACACGAACGGCAACAAAGAACTTTCTATCGGTGTCAACAGTGTTTGATGGTCGGAAAGACTGCTCATTAGCATGCTGAGACGCTCAGAGGTGTGAGCCACAACAATATTCGCACAATTTGAGCCTTTGGTTTCCTCTTGCTGTTTCAGTTCAACTCATTATTTTGATGTTTCCGAGGAAGTCTGATCAAAGTTCTGACTTAACACATCGTCTCTCTCAGCTCATCATATATGGCCCTTAAGGGAAAATCAAGTAAAGTGCTGGAGAAATGGAGGAAAAACATATCAAGGTATCAAAAGTTCCCATCGTTTCCGTCTATGTGTCTATTTGGAGCCGTGGAGTGTAGACAGGGAAGTGTTCCTTTTTCGTGAAAGATAAGATTTTTGTTCTGTCCCACTCTGAGGATTACATTGTTAAAGACATATGAAGCACTGCTTTGTCACGCAACACAGATAGAAGTGACATATTTTGCAAATGTGTGTCTCAGATTTAACTCCTAGTTTTCTGACACTCTGTGGAAGCAGAGACAAAATGTAAAAATACAAAGACAGAAAGACTGAGTCAGTTTTGGGGTTTCCTTTTTTTTCCCTGGATGAAAAATATCTTACCTTCAAGGATGACTTCTTTGCCAGTTTTCTTCAGCGCTTGCACAGCTTCGTCGTGTGTGGCCTCCCGTAAGTCAAAACCATTGACAGACAATATGGCATCGCCAACATAAAGCGCCTCGGTCTGGTCGGCAGCCAGGCCCTTAAAAATCTTGGAGATGAGGATCGGCATCTTGTTCTCCTTCCCACCTGCACGGCAAGAAGAGAAGAATGTTGCTGTTTCATCTTGTGCATTTACCAGGAACCTGCTGCTGCTTTACATACAGTAATTGCACATTATACACAGTCACATTCATTCACACTTGCACAGTACAGCTTCTGGCCCCTGATCAGCTTTATCAGAGCAGCTGGGAATTAAGTTATTTCTACTTACACAATCCATGCAAAGTGCAAGTGCTTATGCTAAAAGCTTCAGTACACTGACAAAATCGAATATGGCATGTTGCTAGAGGCTGTGGGAATATGATGCTGCCAGCAAATGCCAACTTCAGACTGGAAGGTAGAGTGTGCAAGTAACAGTGAGGGAAATGACGCCAGGAATAATAACTGACAAAGAAACCCAAGACAAAGATAACAGCTTAATTTATTATAAAGACACAGTGCGTCACCAGTGTCCAGCACCTGCATGTCGTACACACAACCACTCCAGCCACCAACCACTGCAATCCTCAAATTAGAGCATTTAAAGTGACCTCAGTCCCCTAAACTACAGAGAGCATATGAGGACAGACAGACAGCAGCGATTACCCTCCTGTACTAACTTCCACAGTTTCCCATCTCGCCCTCCCTTCCTCTCCCTCTCTCTCATTAAACGAAGGTCAGCTAGTAAGCTGATGGATCTGCCTCTTGCTGTGGGCCTCTACTCTTCATGAGAAATATCGTCATTAATGTCAGCTGGCAGTTGGACTCTGGCCTTCGGGCTAGTGAGAAATTATCTACAAGAGGATTACATTTAATTAATTTTAAATACATCCTCCACAGGTTGCTTCCTCTGGGTGATTCCTTTTAGATTTAACTCATGTGTCTTTCTTTGGAGGCCAATGCCTGATGCTCTTAATTAAAAAAAAACACACACACAAAAACACCATGGCTGAGGTGACACGCGCTTCTACTGTGCATGTCAATCACCGTGCTGGGATTTAGCAGCTACTTGACCGCACCGTGACATCAGATTGTTGTTTACTGCATGACTAAGTGTTAGAAGCGAGGTGATGGCCTGTGCTTACTGAGTCTCTGAATCGTGAGGTGTTGATAGAAATGCTGAAGTGAGGATGAGGTGAAGGGGACCTTCAGCAATACTTGTGGTGTTATTATCAATATATTTCATTAAACCTTTAATCAGAATATTTTGAATCACAACTCACAGTAAATATACTTGAATTTGGCGCAGAGACATTAAGACATTTTGCAAAATTGCCCATGATCAAGATAAACATGTGAAGTTCTGCACAATACGAAGGAAAAGTAAGTGTTGCAATGGACATCTGAATACTGTACCTAATTCTCAAGCACCAATATTCCGTCTCTGTTCAATTTGTACAGCATACAGTATTCATGCAGCTGTGGTTAGAAGTGGAGCTGTGGCTGTCAGACAAGAACTGAATTCATAAAAAAGAGCAATTTAATGTGTTAGGCCCTGGAGAGACCTGAGCATGTCAGAAATTAACCTCTATTTGATACTGCTAATCAGTGGAGGACACAGGAGGGTATCATTTAAATGTTTAGCATCACCTAACACTCTCTAAAGAGACATGGTTGCAGTTTCTGACTGCTCGGCATGGATGACCCTGCAGGAGAGCCAAAAAGTTACCCCCATTTCCACCAAATACTCTCAGTATGGTACCTTAGGAACTAAAAGTAACCCTTCAGACATGGTACCTAGACGCTAGTGTTTCCATGGCAAACAGTGCTCTTTCACGTAGGCAGGGTTGTTGTCATTCACTGTATTTCCTCATTACCGGTGACACAGATGGAAGTCTGCACCCCATTTATCGTCCACAGAACAAGGCTGCACGCTGACATTTTCAGAACAAAATAAAACAGGCTGCAGTGAGAGTCTCTCTCTACATGGGATATTCAAAAAATTGTGGGTTTGTGGATTTAAGCCCTCTAAGGAAAGCTCAGGGGTTTAGTGTTGCCGGAGCCTATAGGAACGACTCGAAGATCCACTCATCACTAAAAGTGTATGCTATATAAAAACTAAAGTAATGGTCAAAGCTGTCACAGAAATTTAAGGTGTCTTGATGGATTCACTTCTGCAACTCATGCATTGAGTAATATAACAAGTTAATGTTCCACCTTAAAAGTTGCCGGCAGTCGGCCCAGTGAATTAAGTTATCTTTTTCTCTGACTGCAGCTGCTGCAAGAGGCAGCAAAACATCCTTTGATTTTAGGAACTGAACTATACCGCACTGTGCTGCTCGGTGTAAATGAGGCTTTTGTTGCTCTTTTTATTCTGAGGTATAACCAATGATTTCGGCATCTGTATGCATCAATCTGAGTTCAACTATTCCGACTAAGGGGCTCAAATTACTGGATGATCCCTCATTCATTTTAGGCCAAAACTAGATCTAGTTGATGTTTGAGTCCAAGTGTTTTTTACTTTTATGTTTTCAACTTTCAGTCTGTTGTTGTCGTCCCTTTGTCTTCAGTAAAGCACTTTAAATTATGCCATATATGAAATGTGCAGTACAAATGAAACTGCCTCGTGCTAAAACTGACTTCTACTATGATTTGTAACAAAGGGAGATTGCTGGGTTTGCAAGGAGAGCCAAAATATTTGGCTCTGTAGGAGGACATGGTAGACTGTGTGTGTACAATATCCCAGAGGAGTAGCTGCAACTCTACTACCATTAACTTTATGTGGAATTGTATTGCTGAGGAACTGCCGGTCTGATCAGTGCTCTCTGAAACTCTGACACTCACTTGGTCCTCTGGTGTCCTGTGCTAATAAAATCCCCAAATACTGATAAGAAGGACAGCTCAGTTGATGAGTCAGCACCAAGTGAGCCTGTGAGTTCCTTCAACAGTAATGACTTGTACATTTTATCGGGGTTGGAAATTAACTTTTTCATCCACCTGCCACTGTTGCTGGTGGATTCGAAACTCTACCAGCCACTCAACAGATAATCTTTGTTTTTAGGCTGGTGAGTGAAGTAAATCTAGCCACTTGCATATTTTACCCGCATTTGGCTTGTGGATGGTGTTAATTTCAAACCCTGCATTTTACATGTGAGTATGAACACTGCTGATTTGTCCACACACTGTATCAATTAAACATCTTTAGCATAAGTAACATTATCAAGGATAAAGGAGATTACCGGTGTGCAGGGACATACTGTATACAAAAATAACAGTGCCATGCCAACTCTAGAAGCTTTTTGTAGCCATTCATCTCCAAGTAAGTCAACAAAAGAGACAGACGTGACCACAAAAGTGGTGCTACCACTTTGCAGATTTTCAACCAGCTCTGTATTATAACAATGTTGGTAGGATGTGTAAATGAACTGTGGTAAATTTCCCTCCATCTCACCAGTGCCCAGATCTCCCTGCTCATGTCCTTGCTCAAATCCTTGAACTACAGATTGTACTTTGGCATTTTCTTATACCTACCACTACGAACACAGACACACCCCTCTCTGTCAGGCATTTGCTCTCTCAAATGCAGACCAAACTCAGATTAAACTGTAAAACCAGGCAGTGCTGATCAAATATAAACCAAGATCCTGTCACACTATTGCCTATTTCTAACCTAAAATGTCTTTTTAAAAAAAGACATTTTAGTGCACTGTTTGGCTGTAATACGAGAGTCTGTCAACAGGAAGTGGGCACCATACAATTTCCTGTATTGGTAATACAGAAGCTGAAATAAATTAGATCAAACGCTTACTGTTTAACTGTAATTTGATACTTTTTTGGTACAAGCCAGCCGCCATATTGTTTCCTGTGTTGAAACAGACACGTGGGAGCATTTACTGGTCTGGTGTGGTGCAGCATATTCTGTTAAAAGTTCTTTACCTCTTGAGCAAAGGTGAATGCCACAGCCCTTTCTCTGTTTTCTCTGGTTGTGTAACACTGATTTCAAAAGTATTTGCATCTCTCTACTGCACAGACAGCCTTGTTTTATGTAAAGACCAATTTCACAGCCATGAAATACTTCTTCAAATCTGATGTGAAGTAATGACACTGCTTGTTTCTCTAAAGTTTACAGTTGTGCTAACAGATGTCTGTAGGCTACTTACTGGCAAACCCCCGATCTAACACAATTAAGATGGAAAAACAATAATGATAAATGTGTTGTTCTGAATGTCAAGTTAAATGCTCTGCTGCCCTGTGAAGCCAGTGTCCTGCTTAGCGCCCACATCCAAATCTTCCCAGCTGATCTGAGGATTAAATTTGAATGCCCTCCAGTCACAAGTTACTCCTCTAACCTTCAGGGTACCTTTGCCCTTCATTTGCACTACCACAGAAAGTGTAGTGAGTTACATTGCTCTATAATCTTCTTTCAGTGCTTAAGGAATCCATAGTATAATTAGTAACACATAAACCACAGACGTTTTGTCTGTACCGCCTACATGAAGGGTTTAAAGATTTAACAGGCATCCAGGAATTAATGACCACTGGGTCAAATGTGCAGGACAGCGCCAATAGATTTCAAGTATTTATAGAATTAACGGTGAAAAAAAAAAGTTAACAGTTGTTCCCCGATGTGCACTGACTAAAGATGAAAACATTTCAGAAAGTAAAATCGATAGAAAGCTAAGCCAAACAACTACAGTACATACATTACTGCTGGGCTGCTGATTCAACCACAAAACTTAAGGGTCTTCAGACTTCACCAGTGATCGGCAGTAAAAGACACAGCCGGCGACCTTTCAGCTTCATTAAAACTGACATGCTAATATCTCATGTACCAAACCCATGCTAATAAAGTGCTCACAACAGCACTTCCCACTTTGCCAACTGCAGTGCTCTCTCTTTTAACTTGATGAATGGTGGAAAGGAAGGATCTATTTAAAGCAAATGGTCAAACAAGTCGGTAGAAGACAGCCCAGTCATTTGAGACAGTCGGAGGATAATAGTGACATCGGTGTCACAGCGATGAGAGGATTATATTGGTGTCCAAATGACTTGGCATCTGCCTACAAATGATGTACGGCCAATCGCGCATATTAATTGTAGATTTTTGGACTGATAAGGAGAAAAAATTACTTGATGTAAGTGATGATTAAAGGGATAGTACGGATTTTTTTGAAGTGGAGTTTGTGGGGGTATTAAGTACAGTAGATTGCGGTTGGCACACTCCCAATTTGGAGAAACGGCAAGAGTGTCATCATGGAAGCTCAGCGATGTACTGCTGTGGACAGGGGCAGCTGCAAAACATATTTAAGCCACCTAAGTCCCACCAAATCTACACCAGTTTAAATGTAGTCTCTATTGACAGCCATTTTAATTGCTTTACCTTTCCGTCAGACAGCCCGTTCCGACAGGGTAGCCATTATTGGCTTCAGTTTTCCAACCATGCTCTCGTCAAAACTACCAGACTCCATTGGCAAAAACAATAATTTTGGTTTGCTGAACACAGGGGAGCTGCTGGTCTACCACAGCCTTGATAGGTTAGTTTCTTTGTGTTATTGTGTGACTCTGGGGAAGCTGAACTACCCCTTTAAAACACCAAAGTCACAATATCACAAACTATATAAGTGATCGAGGCAGTGGTAGACCACCAGCCTGTGTTTAGTGATGTTAAATCCCTTATTTCCATAGCCCCGGTTGCTTGTTTCTCTCCCAAGATCTGGCAGCACTGACAAGCCGGCAAGCAACAACAACAATGGCGGAGTCCACAGGATCACGGGGAGCGTGTTGTGTTTGGACCCAGGCCCTGGAGGCAGATCTGGTTCAACGCTGGGAAGAATATCCATGCCTTTACGATGTGTCGTCACCGCGTTATCTGGGGCTCTGTTGGCGAGGGCTCGGTGGAGAAATCTTGTGGTGTGCACACACAGGTCGTAATGCAGCTGGCGAGACTCCCAATGACAGAAACGCACGTCACCAGGTATGAACGCTCGAAAGATTACGATAGTCTCCATGACGCAAAGTCAGGATGAAAATCATGTGACGTGAATAGGCTTTAGAAGAGACGACTTCAGTTCCCACTTGGAAATTGCTGTGACTGTAATGTAAAGCAATGAAAATATTCTAAATATAGCGTACACTTTAACTGATATTGATATTTTTTTAGGTGGGGCCTTTCACAGGTGGCTAAAATAGGTTTTGTAGCAGACCCCTGCATGGCAGTACACTCCTAAGCTCCTGTGCCGGACTGCAGCCTGCTTCTCCACACTGGGGGCCTCCAGACAAATCTGCTGTCTGTAATACACTCCCTGAGGATAAGCACCTCATACAACCCTGCTTCAAAAGATCTATCCCTTTAGAAGATTTTTTTCACCTTCCGCTTTGACAAATTATTAAGTCTGACCTTGGGACAGCCGAGGGGTGAGCGTCTACAACAGTGACAAGCACCAGACACGGCACCCTTTTCAACCTTTATTTTCCTTCCTTTTCTACCCATACTTTCACGTTTACTTCCTATCTGAAATACCTCTCACTGGCATGACTGCTGAATAAACATCGCTGACATATTGTAGGAAAAATAACGTCAATATGTCTGCCACTCCTACACAACCCCCTAATCCTCCCATACTCCCTTCCAACACCAACCTTTTTTTTTTGTTCGCCTTCAACTTTTCATGTCAAACACAGTTCAGCACCCTCCAGCTGGCAGCCCGTCACTCAGCTGACAGGAGGGTGGCGGTGGCGGAGGTGGGGTGGAGCCACCGGAGCTACCCCATGACAGGTAAATGAATGGTACTGGTTTATACAACACTGACACGTACCTAATTAGGTAATTTTTTGCTAACCGTCTGTGTTGTTGTGATAATGCTCCTTTCAAAGAATTCAGTGTGATCAGCACTTAACTTCGGCAAACTTCATCCGCTGAGTTGCGTGCAGTGCTAATGAACACTGGAGCAAACAACAGGAAAAAAAGTACAACACAAACCTTCAAAATAATGCGGTTACATGTTCCTGACGGACGTGCACAGCCACATTTGGAGAGAATAAAAGATTTGTTGCATAACGCTGCACCTGCGCCTTGTTACCTGACAAAAAATATTGTCTGTGTGCACATCTGAGGTGTTCTGTGACAAGAGACTTTGAAGCATCAAAACATGGCTTCATTATGTTTGCTCTAAAAATACTAGCATTGATTATAACGTGCATGAAGTCACATCTAGCCGGGATAAAACACACTGTTACAGTTTAAACAATGCCAGGGAAGCTATTAAATCAAAATCATCTTTTTGAGGTGCTGTATGACTTTAATTGTGGCACAACTCCTCACACCAAAGTGTTACACCCAGATCTGCAGACACACACTGTACTTCGCTCCGACCAGTGGGCCTGTCTAGAGATCCGGAGCCTCCCTTCCTAGCCTCCCCTCTTAAATTTAGACATGTGAGAGTAAAGGTTGACTGCCTCCATGCTCTCCTCTGCAAGCTGGGGTGGGCTCCCTAAAATTAACACTAGTGGAGTACTCCACTCCCAGCCACATAGCTTTCATCTTTGGCCAATGACAACTGCCTTCTGTGGGCTGCTCACTCTCAGCTGTTCACAATGTGGTGTCAGCTAGCCCACAACAACTTCGCCCTTTACTTTCATTTGCTTCCCCGTTTCTTTTTCACACCGTACTATTTCCTTCTCCTTTTTTTTTTTAATCTTTTCTTCCTTTCTACTCATTTGACCTCTATGGTTTGTTCCAAGTCATGTTTCATGCTTGGTCTTTGAGCCTTTTGCCTTTCTCTTTCTATCCCTCTTCCAGACCCTTCTACCTCCCCTCCCTTCATTGTCGCCTTTGAACAACCGGCATCACAACAATGTCACGCCGGCAGGGTGCCAGCTATGATTTTGTTTTAATAACATGCTGTCTGATTTTCAAAGCCACCCATTTCTACAAAGATGGACATTACATTATGTCATTAGGGGCTGGCTTTGTTGTTGTTGGTGGCGGTAGCAGCGTGGGGGAACTTATATTAACATGCCACCAGCTGCTCCAATGATGAACCATCTTTGCTACATGACAATGGCGCAAGTCTACAGCTGTCCGTCAAATCGACCTCACCTGTCAATCCATGCAGACGTTCAAACACAATGCACATACTGTACATATCCGAATGCAGGTTCATTATTCACCATTATTGTCATGATGAACCACACGAATCACAAACAAAAGAAAAGTGGCAATTACAACTTAACAGGTCTGGTTTAAACCAGGAAGACAGATGAATAAATTGGTAGCTAAACTGCAATAGTGATATAAATTTGCAAAAGGCATCTTAAAGCAGACAAGCAGTGTAAAAAATTCAATCTATCTTGTTCAGCGTACAAATTTGAGCTGAAATAAAATGGAAAAACAATATCAGATGCCTCTAGGAAATAAAAATCAAAACATAGCTCAGACTGCATTATCGCCGTGCTGTCCCTTTTATCTTCTGTATTTACATAGCTTCCCAAAGCTGAGCCATTCCTAGTCTTCTTTATACTGAGATCTCCAGCGAGATAATAGCCTGTTGCTGCAGGTCGAGGAAACAGGACAAGGAAAAGGCTTTTATCTGCCGCTGTATGGTACACAGCCCAGGTATGTAAGCCTGGCTTGTAAGATATGGCAAGGTCGCGGTCTCTTCCCATGGAGAGGTTATATGACTAATGCTGGTGTGACTACGATGTAGCAGCAGTGGGATATAGACGCATCTTTGCTCATTCAGAGACAGTTAATCAGCAAAAAAAATCTTATAGCAAAGCAGTTTATATCTTATGGAAACAGTGATGGATTTACTCTAGTTTCTGTGACTCCACTTTTCTCTATGTAGTACTTGACTGGTACTCACAGTCATACTTTACAGTGACATGACTTTGTTTACAGCAGATGTAAGCACCGTTCAAATATATGGCTTGAAATTAAAATACAGATAAAATATAAGTGTTTATTATACAAAACAAATGCACAGTTACTAAGAGTTGATATGTTTTTGTTTGTCTTGGTTTATAACTTATTGGGACCCCACAGGAAGGTAGTCTCAACTCAACCACTCTGGCTTTAGTGATTTTATTGGAGCCATGAATAACATATTAATCTCAAACAAAAAGAAGGATTAGTATTACATTTAAAGGAATACTTCAGCCACAAAATGTATCAAATGAATCACGCAGTGTGACCTTGAATTGGTGAAGAAAACTTTTTTGTCCTGCATGACTCCAAACATGTCGATTCACTATATGATTGGAGAGCACATCAGCAAAACCCGCATCAAAACATCCATTTGCAAACACTCAAAACACTCGTGCATTATAACCCAAGTCTCATTTATCCATTCATACGCTCAGTACTTCCCAACACCCCTTTTTAAAACTGAACTGAAAGTGAAACTTCTCTATGCTCTCTTCACAGCAGACTCCAATACAAAGGTTTTCAAGGGAAAGCTGCAAGTGTTTAGGAAGTAACATAGACTCACTGTATTTTGGACATCACGGTATTCCAGATACCTGTCCTTTTGACATAAATTATTTAAACAAATACTCCCAGATCCCATCACTTTTTCCTCTTTTTATCTTTTGACCACCCGAGAAACATCTACTTCATTAATTTGAGAGAAATCAGGGTGAATTTCCACTGTGTGTTGCACAAACATGGCAAGAGACAGATTTCTGTGACTTCACGCTCAAGGGAGGTTCGAGCCTGTGTCAGCAAAACAGTATTATCAGGTTGATTTTAATCATGACAAAGCTCAATAAATATGGTCACACTGTGTTTTAAGTCTTCTCCGTGAGTTGAGAACAGCACCTGTCAGGAGTACGATGAGCTTTCGCCATGTCTCCAGGTAGCTTGTTCATGATTTCTCTTGAATAATTGGTCCAAAAGGTGCCAATCAAAGCTGCACTGACTCGAAAGACCCACCCCGAGAGATGAGGCAGCAGTCAAACTTGTGTGTGTATGTATTAAAGCAGCAAAGTGTGCCAGGCTTTGAAGCCAATTTAAGTCGAGGCCAAACAATGATACTGCGATTTTCGTGGTCCGTCACATGTTGCCATTGGAAGAACCAAAAAGACTTTTTCCTATAGACTAACACTGGAGAAGATGTGTCTCTAAATCACTGATCGTCACAACCTAATCCATTCAGTCTGATAACATTTGGAAAGTCTTTTTCGCTTCATGCACCACGTAGCAACTTTAATACAAATGAACAGGGGCCCGCCGCCAATGCTGTACCTAGGTCTCTTAATACATCCATGAGCAAAGCAAACAAACCCTTTTAGGCCGACGTCACAGTGATTGTTAGCTGTAGGCAAAAGACGACACAGGAGTCTTAAAATGTCATCTTGTTGTGTTATTGGGAGCCAGAATAGGATCATGGCTCACGACTTAAATTTCATCGCATACTAGCCAACGAAAACAAAAACAACTACGGTTAAATGTGATCAGATGAAAGGACTGGTCCGAGGTGACCATCAAAATGCTTGCACGTGCAGTTATATGCACTTCATATCAGGTTAAGAAAAAGGTATTTACTGTTGTAGGGATGAATATTTTTGTGATCATTTCCACTTAATCAGATATTGGGGCGATACTGAGAGGAATACTGGATTTCTGAGCACACAACTGAATAAATATGATTTAGTTACACTGCAGGAGTTGTGTAAGAGTTTGTAAGCAGATGTTTTGATAGCTTGTAGTTTTGCTGTTGTTAAACATGGTCCCCAATCAATCAATATATCAATATATCCACTGTTTTCAATGGAGGCATGCAAGAAAGGTTTACTTTTCAAACTCAGGGTAAAATGGCAAAATAAGTGATATGCAGATTGTCATTTTGGGGGTGAAGTGTTCCTTTAACATGTCATCCTTTGGCTTTAGTGAGAATATGGGACCTGTAACTAATATTACAGTATTGTTGGCTATGACTCCTGCTAAAAAGCTTGTTGTGGGTGTTTCTGAATAAAGAATCACAGCAACTCATCAAAATAACGTGTTTTCCACAATTTATCAACCTGAACCGATTAACTTTGAGTTTCACCATGTGTTGGGACAGTGTGTGTGAAGCCTGAGATTACAGGACACCAGCTAATTGCCATCTCCGGTGACTCCGGGACACTGAAATGTCTCCCCGTTGAGATGAGGGGACAGCGTGAGATAATCACAGCTGTCAGTTTTTCCTCTGCGCAAACTCGCGTACAGTGTAACATTAATTAAACGTGAGTGGAAATAATAATAATAATCTCTCCAAACAAAATGGCGAGGCTGAAATTATCGCACGTTTAACGGTGAAGTTACGCTAAAGTTCACTGACAAGTCGTGCTGTCGCCGTCGCAACTCCTCGCCAAAAACTTGTGCTAACTTGAGGTTGACTCGCCGTGAAGAGAAGTTACCTGTTTATATGTTATTGTTTTGTGATATGTAATGTAATCGTTACCTTTGATACTGATTCCGAGTCCTCCAACATCTTGCTTCGTAACTCGCACGGTGCGCTTCACGTTGGTGATGGTTTCCGGGACCGGGGACGAGCTTAGGTTCGGGGGGTCTCCGTTGATGGCACCGGCGGGACTCGGGTTGGGCTTTGCGGGCTCCTCTGCACCCTCCCCGGGGTTTACTGTCAGCGTGTCCTCGGTGAGAGTGCCCAACACCCGGATCCAGCGGTCCACGGTCACTCGAAGTTCCAGCAGTCCCGTTTTCTGCGCCTTCATCGCGGCAGCCATGTTCAACGCATTCCTGGAATAACTCTAGACGGGCTGGCAGTCCTGTAAAGAGATAGTGGGGGAGGTGGAGGAGGGATGGGGCAGGGTAGGGGGCACACACACTGAAATCCTCCCCTCTCCTCTCCCCCTCTCTCCCCCTGACTCCGTCCCCCCTCCGAGGAGCTTTATCCAGTAGTAAGAAGTAAAGTTAATTGAGGGTGATACGATTAGCAACGGTGTTGACACACACACTCAAAGTTCAAAGAGCTTCTTGTTGAGTCCCCGCCATTAATGAACTGTGTGCGGCTGAGTCACACATAATTAAGTTTTGATTCATTTTTTATTATTTATATATTTCATGTGCATTGAACCAGCCGGGCTCAGATCACAGATCTAATTTGCAACGTGCCCAACAGACACAAAATCACTGCGTTGATATACAGGCGTCCTGTCATGAAGAAAATGAAATCAATAGTGCTTCCCAGGCCAGATATACTGCCCTGCATATCCAGCAGAGAGAGCTCACATCAGGCATGAAATCCACAAAGTCGTCTCCAGTTTGAACTCTGCTGACAGGAAACACGCTTATAATGGATGTGATGTTAACAACAGAGTAGTAAATAAACCCAATTTTACCATCAGCTCCAAAGAAAGCAGCATATGTTTCTTTTAGTTATCGTTCAAAGGGAAAAATCCAGGCTAAATTTGCCTTAGGAAATCAAATGAAAAGGATACCAGTGCCATGACAATTCCAACTGCTCCTTAGTTAAGCTGCTTGTGGAAAATAACACCCCCCCAAATCAATACACAGCAAAATCTTAATAAAAGGTAGACACCGGACGAGCATGGTGTTCTCTAAAGGGTGGTTCGCCTGAAGCTTCCCTCCAGTAGGCACTAAATGAGTTGGCAGCGCAGTATATGAGCACTGATAAAGCTGAATCAATACTGGCCACAGACCAAAACCAGAGGACCTGATATGTTGGACGGAGTTGCATAAGAGCGAAGAGAAAAACTCCAAGAGATTGATACAATATACATGTAGTTACTGGTGAGGAAATTTGCTGCTGGTTCTCTTTGAATTGGTGGAGCATAGCATCAATGTTTGGGTCAGGAGTTCGTCGCAAATGAAGGTACGCACGGTGTGGAGCTTTGGGAAATGTCCTCTATATCATCCCGAGAGCCGAACTTTTGTTTGGCATGCATTTTGTATTTCTGCTAGCTATTTCAGATCAGTACGACCCTTCAAGGATAAAAAATGAAGCATTGTCGAAGACAATTAAGTCCCAAAACGAGACGATAATAAAGTCCCAATGTCCTCAACTGAGTACTTCCTAATTAACAGTGCCTTAGCTTGTTACTTTCACTAAAATTGGTCGAATTTGTTGCCGTATCTAACTACAAACATTATTAGTTATGAATAAACAAGTTACAGGTGGCATTGTTGCCTCACAGCAAGAGGTTCCTGGTTCGAACCCTAGGGTGTGGGGTTCAAACGCAGGGTGGAGTTTGCGTGTTCTCCTTGCGTCAGCGGGGGTTTCCTGCGGGTACTCCAGCTTCCTCCCACAATCCAAACATGCAGGTTAGGTTAACAGGTGACTCTAAAGTGCCTTGAATGGTTGTCTGTCTCTACATGTTAGCCCTGCGATAGTCAGGCAACCTATCCAGGGTGTGCCCCGCCTCTCGCCCAGTGTCGGCTGGGATAAGCTCCAGCCGCCCCGTGACCCCCAACAGGGTAAGCGGTTACGGAAAATGAATGAATGAAGACGAGTTTCAACCATAAAATGTGATCAGGTTTTGGACCTTGTCTACTTTTGTGTCGGGATCGGCTACAGACTGAGTTGGCAGAGATGGCAGCCTTCTTGTTTTTACATGGATTAGTGCATTGTGCCAATTATCCTTCCACATGTTCATCGATGGACACCTTGTTACGACTTCTACTTCCACTAAGATAGTCAAGTTTGAAAGTCTTCTTGGCGCTCTGCCCGAGCCACTAGATGGGCCAAAAAAGTGTCAGCGAACGAGGACAACAGGCCAGAAAGTATAAGGTCAAGTAAACCCAAAATGTGGGGGTCTCAGGAGGATACGGCATACAACATTTATGCCTCAGTTTGGATAATTTTGCAAATAATCTCAGTCCACAAGACGACACCTTGAATAACTGCCTCTAAACTAATACTGTTTTCTGATCTATTTCCTTCCACCTTCCATCAATCTGGTCTACCTATTCCGTTTTTTAGCCAACAATTTGATTTGCAGTAACCCTTTGTGCGAATCTTTCATTTAATACTTTAAATAAGAAGAAATCACTGAAAAATGCTGTCTAACATGCTGCATGCTGATTTGTACTAAGCCATGATTTCAGCTGTAGTACGCTGACAAAGCCATTTACCCTCGGTCTTGACTCCAGCTCAACATGGTTAGGCCTAAGCATTGCGCCGTCTTGGTGACTCAGCAGAGGTGCACTTAATTGCGCGGAGTAGACATTAACAACATGCGTGACTCACTGAAACAAGCTGATGAAGCAGTCCACATTTCCCATGCTCGACTGCATCTGCAAGTAATCTGCCAGCCCCTTCAGCTGTGTGTGTGGCAGCCTGCGTTGCATCTGCTTCACAGCAGGTGAAATAGCAAAGAAGTTCCAGCACCCAATTTTAGCAAACACTCTTCTGGGTGGGTTGGTGAGGAGCAATTGCTTCCGTAATGAAAACAAGTTTGAGACACTGACTGGAAATTGCTCTCAGTTTATACAGATGGTTTAAAGATGCTCATCTGTTAATAAAACCTACTTGTAACATTAAAGCAGCAAAGCAGATAGACAACCCCGACCTAAACTGTTGCATTCATGTATAATTGGTTACTCTGATACATATGGACTTGTAGTTTTGTTTCCTGTAACTGAATTTCATGCATCATTTGAACATAATGCACAGACAAACTCAGTGTTCTGCACATACAGGCTTTTTAAATGTTGGTTTTCAATCATCTGTCTCCCCCTAGTGAACAAATGGCTCCATTACTTTCAACCAGACAATCTCTTTTAAAATATAAGGCAGATATTTGACCTGGGGTATTCAGTGTTTTCAGCCTTTATCTGTTTTATAGGCCTTTAGAAACATTTTTGAATTATTGTGTAATGCCAGGTTTATTTGGAAATATACAACAAAAGAAATAACGTAAATCAAAAACAGAATAAAGGGCTACATTTTTGTATGTTTTTGTTCTAAAACTAGGCTGAGTGATTGTAATCTAATAGACACTGCAGATGTCTTTTTTCATAGATTAATAATAATGTATGTTACGCTGAGATTTATCTCCTGGACATAAGATTAAATATACATTTACTGTGTCATCAGCTAACACTAAACCACCACAGTCTGTCCCAGGATTAAATGCATCACAGTTATTAATACACCTCCAACCACATGTTCAGTGCAAACAACTTTTCACAGTCGTGTGGTTTAAATAATTTATTTTGAAGTCATTACTGAAAATATCTGTAGGCTACTCAAGGCCTTGTTTTCAATCAGCACATTTTTTCATGTAGAAGACATTTACTGGAAACTGCACAAGCCACTACAATTATTCTTTACCAATAAGAGCAGCATGTTTACAAATGGGATATTATTCATGTGTGTAATATTTCATAGACTGTGCAACCCCTTTGGCACTTACCAAAAGAACATTTTGTTGCTGGTGGCTGATTAAAGCACATGATTAAACAATTGATTTGATTGATTTAAAATGCATAATAATAATAATAACATGCATGATGGTTGAATAAATACATAAATAGAAATTCATGATTACTTTTCGTGTAAACATTGTAATGAACATTGTCTAACAGTTGAAAACACAGCTTCAATCAGAATGTGGACGTTTTTTCTTCATACTCAAATTAGAATATAATGTATAATATAATGTGTTTTTGTTAAGAGCCAAATTAAACTCACTGGCCACTTTATTAGGTACACCTTGCCAGTACCAGGTTGGACCCCTTTTGCCTTCAGAACTACCTTAATTCTTTGTGGCATAGATTCAACAAGGTGCTGGAAACATTCCTCAGAGATGTTGATCCATATTGACATGACAGCATCACACAGTTGCTGCAGATTTGTCGGCTGCACATCCATGATGTGAATCTCCCGTTCCACCACATCCCAAAGGTGCTCTGTTGGATTGAAAACTGGTGACTGTGGAGGCCTTTCTTCCCCATTCTGATGCTCGGTTTGAACTTCAGCAGGTCGTCTTGACCATGTCTACATTCCTAAATGCAGAGTTGCTGCCACGTGATTGGCTGATTAGACATTTGTGTAAACAAGCAGTTGAACAGGTACCTAATAAAGTGGCCAATGAGTGTATATAAGTAATGCTTTACCAATCTTTTTTTTTATATTACCAAAGAATCAAATGACTACGTGTTTAATATGAGAGGTCGTAAGTAGTGACAAACACACAGGAATTCTTCCCAACTCTTTTTAGCCTCTTTTAGCTCATTGTTTTGGTTATCACCCACAAATGTACTGAACAGTTTAGTCTCAGCAATCTAGTTAACCCTGTTCCCAGCCACAGCAGGCAGCTGTTTTCAGCAGAAAACACCAACGCTAAACCTGCTGTATGCTGGCTGTCGGAGTTAGCAACTAGCTAGTGAATGCAGTGGAGCATTGAACTGACCTTTAGCGGACATTTAGCCACCCAGAGAGCCAGATATTGCTCTCAGAAATTGGTAGAAAACAAACAAGCAACTAAATTAATCAATAAATTAAATAATACTGGATGTGTAGCCAGGTAGGATTTGCTAACATTACAACAGGTAGCAGTGTGTGGAGTTGTTGTGCCCCCTAGTGGCCATAAAAATCAACGTAAGATTCAGATTCTTTAAATGTTCAAGAAGTGGTAAAATTGTGGTGAACATGATCCATTTCTTTTTTTAATATGTCTCCCCATAAACTTTCACCTACACTTACACTTTTATACAACACTTTGTTCAGACTAAAACACTTGTTCTACTTAGCACATGTATAGAGCAATACAAACCATTCGGCAACAATGAACTGGGGGCTTCAACGACACTGCTCGCTTTAAGCAGTGCATCTACCTAATGATGTTCGGCATTATGACAAAGCATTTGACCATCTGACCTCCTGTCTATACATCTGTCAGTCTGTTCCTTTGTGATGTGAATGGCAGGTGGCCGGCCTATCTTTCACAGTACCAGGCCTTCATATTTTTTCCAAGCCTCAGTGAATGGGACAACAGGATTTGTAAGGATGTCTCACACACAAAAGAATAGATGTCCTGTCATAGGAAACGCACGGGGAGTTTGGAGTTGATGTAACCACCATGTACTGAAGAAGTTGCTGGTCATATGGAAACATATGTACGGTGCCTTACATGAGTATGTGGACATTGATTTTTTTGGCTCTACTCCAGAACATTTGACATAAGATGAAACAACTAGTGACAATTGGGAACAATAGTCACAGTCAGACTGATATACAAAATGAGGCTTTGTTATTGATTTAACTATCCAACAGTGTAAATCATCTTAATCTTGACCAGCAACAATATTAACATGCTCCTAACATGCTAATGCATCAATATAATAATCCAATAATATAGAACATAATATAATATTCTAAAAGAGATCATTCTACTTAACAGGTACTTTAAGTTTTTTATTTTACTGTATTTTATTTTATTTAATCTTACATTATTTTATTTTATCTAATTTAATTTCTGTCTTTATTTTATTTTATCCGATTTAATTTTAGTTTTTTTTAATTTTATTGTATGTTATTTTATTTTATTTATTTTTTATTTTTTTTGGCATTGATATATCAATATTTGATACTGTCAGTACATTTTAAGAGGCTAATACTTCTATGCTTTTTCTTACCTAAGTAATGCAAGACTTTTACTTGTGACAGCTGCTGCTACTTTATTTAAGTACGAGATCTGAATGCTTCTTCCACCACTGCAAAAGCAATGGTTGAATTAGGAAAAAGTTAACATGACATATATAACAGAACGTAGACGACAAAGAATACAATGGACAGTCAAAAAAAACAACAACAACATGATTCTCACGAGAAAACCGTTTTACATCACATATAATTGATTAATTATTTTACCATTTTATAAAATCATTATCTTTATTATTTATGTGTGTAAATATTTAGGGTTTAAAGGATTTACTCCGACTAATGCAGAGGGTGTTTAAAAGTTTAAAAAATGCTTCAAAATATTTGTATTTCTATTAGAGCTGCAACAATTAATCAATTAGCTGTCAATTTTTATATTAATCGCCCACTAATTTGACAATCTGTGAATTAGTTTGAGTAATTTTATGAGAAAAAAAGTCAAAGTTCTTTGATTCCAGCTTCTTAAATGTGAATATTTTCTTGTTTCTTTACTCCGCTGTGACAGTAAACTGATTATCTCGGGCTTTGGGAAACACTGACTGACATTTTTCACCATTTTGTGACTTTTTATAAACCAAACAACCAATTGATTAATGGAGAAAATAATCAACAGATTAACAGACAATAAAAATAATCGTTAGTTGTAGCCCTAATTTCAATCAGATAAAAAGGACACACACATGCACCCAACAGAACACACCACAACCCCCCACTTGCCATCATCACCCCCGGTTCAATCAGCCACATATATGCATGTCTCAACTCCCCAAAGACAGTGGACAGTTGGGGTGGCCTGCTGATTAATTTCAACCTCCCCCCTCTGCTTCCCTCTGCCTCCTCCTCCTCCCCCCTCCTCCTCCTGCTCCTGCCATCCTCCAACCATCTCTGCATCCCTCCATCCATCCCTCGCCTACTCTGCAAAGGGCAACAGCTCCAGAGGTCTACCATATGGGCCAGTGTCTGAGCGGCTGACTGCCTGCCTCCCTGCAGCTTGCATGTGTGTGTGTGTGTGTGTGTGTGTGTGACTCAATCCTGCTCTGACTGTTAGCCCGGCCCACCTGTTCCTCTGTAACAACAGACCAGACCTCTCCACTCCAGGCCGTCCAGGGCAGGCTGGTGATGAAACAGATAGATGAACTGATCACAGACAAAAAGATAAATAGATTTGAGAGGGAGATGACGAGAGATATGCAGATGTGACAGGGGGTTTGGAAAAGATTGGAATCGAAAGTGACAGTCGGATGAGTGATGAGCGGCTGTAAATCATATTATTGATAAGCATCTGCCGAGCGGGTAGGAAAGTCACCAGAAATGTGGTCAAAATGGGTCAAAAGACAGAAACCCAGATGGATGGACCCACAAAACAGACAGACAGATGAGCAGATGATAATAGATTTAAAAAATATGGAATATATTATTTCCAAAATATGAATGACAGACTGCGCGGTGAACAGACTGTGGTAGACAGACACACCACGCTGCTCCCCAAACACCCGAGGACACGGGACGATAATGAATGAGAACTTGGGGGTGATAATGAGAGGTCAAACAGAAGAATAAGTCCCAGGCTTGTACACCTGTGGCCCACCTTCTGCCATCTAAACCGCCCCGCGACCTTTTTTTTAACCCCCGCCACGTTCAGTTACTCTCATTATAACCTCCTGAATAATGTAAAGGTATATATGCATGAGGGATCCAAGCGGAGGAGAGGAGACAGGGCAGAGGGATGGAGGGATCTACATAATAGGGCTATCTCTCTCTCCATCTGGTCATGTGTTTGTAATCTTCCCCTCCTCCTTCCTAATGCTGATCTATCTGTTTGTCTGACAGACCCAGCGCCCCGTCATCCTCATCAAACTCCCCCAAAAACTATTTAGCTCTTGCTAATAACATCATGCTCTATCTCCAGTCTGCACAGTCTGTCTTATGTTGTGCCATGAGTGCTATGAATGTGCATCAGAGAGGATGCATGTGTGTTTTTGTCTCTATCTGTGCATATCAGCGTCCGTTTCTGCGAGCTGACGCGAGCACTTCGCAGCCTCGGGAGAATTAACCAGGCGTCTGCCACCTGACCCCGTTGACTCCGACCATCCTGGGCTCAGCTGATACGCGTGCCGTGTGGCCCTGACATGAGGAGGACAAAAAGGCAGGAGGAGTGGGAGGAGGCCGAGGACAGAAGGACCAGCAGGCAATGAATGATTATGATGACTAGGGCCATCTTGCTGGCCTCAGCCCCCCCCCCCCTCCTCACCCCCCTCCAATCAGAAACCCTGGCCTTGGCCCTGGCTCTGGCTCCCACATGGAGAAGTGATCTGGCTCGGGTCGGCGTGGGTGAAGTGTCACCACCAGGCAGGGTCTGGTCTGTCAGCTGTTGGGGATGACAGGAGGAGAGGAGGGGAACGAGGGAGAGGAGGGGAGAGATGTATGTAACAGAGGGCGAGAGAAATGTACAATAGGTGAAGAGACATAAATCGTGAAAAGATAATTGGTGAGGAGAGCGAAATCACAAAAAGCCAACAGAGGGAACATGAAAGAAGGCACGGGGGAGAGAAAAGATAATATTGGAAGGAGCAGACTGAAACAATAGATAAAAGGGAACAGGTTTTGTGGAGGTGTCATATCTGCCAGGCCTTATGCAACCTACAGAGCTCACGCAGATGGCACGACTGCTGAGAAAGTAGGGTAAACAGTCCCTGCTAATGACTTGCCCCCTCTTGACTCAGTACAGTCGAGTGAAAAAGCAAATAAATTGGAGAAAACATTCCCTCAAGGGGATTAAGAAATCTGTCAGGTCAACCACTGTACAGTGCAGAGGCTAAGTGAGCAGGGTTGCAAAGGGTAAATGTGTGGGCTTATATATTCATGGCATCTTTTCACAGTGTTGTTGGCACTGTCAGATCACTCCGAGGCAGCGATTACTTAACTCAGCAAGCTGAGCAGAGAGGAGGGGTGGCCAGTTCCTCTTGAGGCTGAGGAGACTGTGTGTCCCTGCAGGTCTGCCATAGCAGGCCTTATGAAAGTAAATGCAAACAGAGAGGGTAAACACAGGAGGGCTTCATGGTGATCTTGCTCACGATGAGAAGTACAGCGTCCAGAAATGAGCGAGATAAAATCCACTTGTGTCCAAATAGGTGGCACTTAAAGCTGGTGATGTAGATTACTTGCAGATTATGTTAGCTTGTTCTCTTCATGTTGGACTCTTTGCTTGTTATATCCCACAAAGGTCAGCGCTCTCAAGACGGTTTAAAGTCATAGTTTATCAAAGAGGAACTCAATCAGGGGTGTAAATATAGACAGTGTAAGCAGTGCAGTTGACCTTTGTGATGGACCGTCAAGCTGTCGCAGTGAGCACGGAGCCCACACTGTAACTAACTGCACTCCCTGAAGAAATATGATCATATTTTTGGAAAAATGAAACAGTGATTCCAGAGAGAAGCAGACAGAGGGGTCTACAGTCTGTGTTTGAAGGATATATCCAGGATGTCAAACTGACTCAGCAGCAACAACAGGTTCAAAAGACAAAGATAGTTAGAAGCTAAAGCCGAACTATAGGCCACAGAAGACAGTGAATATAAAGGGAAACTTTGCTGATATTGAACCAGCTGTGTGCCACCGACACCCCCGATATTCACTCTTTTTAACCTCTGCTAGACGTGTGTGTATCTGACTACACGTAGCTAATTCACATATTACTGGACCAATCAGCCTAATATTTTGAGTGCACATTTATGGCTGTTTGCTCAACAACCTCTGGTGGCTGACATGATTCATAATTGTTGAATCAAATTGAATGTTTCATACTATCTTTGACTGCTGACTCCTCACTCCTCTTAACTGGCCGGTAGGGGCCACAAGTCATTTGCAAAATCACGCAGCAAAAGCAAAGAGCGAAAGGCATTTCTGGAAATCATCTCTACTTGATACAAGACGCCTCGCTGTCTGTTACACGCCACATTTTAGCCTTTGTTGCTGTTCAAACACTGGCATCCATGAAAAGGTTTGGTCTCATTTTGAACTGGAGTATCTGCATCTTAATTCCATACCTGATATGCTACAGCCCATTATTTTTCATTATCTTCACTGTCATCTTGACTGTAACGAAGCCAGGAGGGACATTTAGATCTAGATCTGCTACTGAATGCACTTCTCTTTTTAGCTCTGTTTTTCTGCTTTGCTAACTCTTAAGGGAAATGTCTAGCTGCTAAATGCTGCACTATGTTAACTAGCTTCCAGTCACAAACTTTTCCTCCTGCTACGCTGCCATAACACTGGTTAGACTGAACCAAAACAATAAGTTTTGATATAAAAATACTGATTATAGCTGCTTTATTTGCCCTCATGAAGAAGTATACTGTTACCCCTTTTCATATACACAAGACATCCTTCACTGTCTTGGCACAAACGTGAAATAGCGAAACACTTGCACATTAGTCTGTGTGGTGAGATTTATTGGGGATTATGGGAGAGGGTTACACATCTTGTTACAACTTCGCCACAGCTTATCGGTTATACGTTCAGACAGTCGCTCAGTCAGCCAGTAGGTCAGGTCAGCTGATTTGCTGTGTAACAGTCCTGCTGGTGTGATTAAAGGAGCTGTGACAAAGACGCTGAAAGGCGATGGAGGGGGGGCAGCGGCCAGCTGTCACACAGAGGGACCATAATGGCCGCTGCAAATCCCACCACCGTCTGAGCTTGTTTCTTCTTTGACTCCAGCCTCCTGCTAACTGACTAGTCATCTCTTTGTTAACCTGTCACTGAGCTTGTTGACAAGATGAGTTAGGACATTGTTGTCACAATCAAAGGTTTAGTCTGGACTGAGTCATTGTAACTCGCTGAATGCATACTACACATGTAGATTCAAATTACACAGACTGGTGATTTAAATGTTGAAACTATAAAAGATCATGCTGTGTCATGCTGTCGAAATAAGAAATGTGTCAGCAGTAGAGGCTTGTGGTAGTTCATGCACCGATGCACAGAAGTCTTTTAAAAGCTGTTGGATCGCATACAACCCTTATGCAACTCAAATAACCAGGCCACCCATGTAAATAAATCTAGTGTTCATTCTTTATGCGTACACCCCTGCTGATTCTTCCTAGTGCCTTCTTCACATGTTGTGTCTTGCATTCCCAGTCAGGTGTAGGCAGTAATGTAGCACTTGCACCTGCTGGAGACTATATGGGTTGTTAATCTGTGGTGCACAGTCCCCTATTTTACGAAGAATAAATGCTGGCATTGTACATTTCTTCAAACCATGGCTATGTTGCATTTGTTATCTTATAGCGGATATCTTCACGTTATAGTAAGGCTGTGGTTAATGTGGTTAGGGTTAGACAAGAAAACAACTTGGTTATGGATGAAAAAAGATCATGTTTTGGCCCAAAATACCCAGTTTTGGTGGCAAAATTCCTACCGGAAATGTAGTAATGTCTCGGTATAAAACAACCACTTTTTGTGTCACTATCACTGATGGAAACACAGCGATGTCCTGGTAACAAACAACTGCTTTTCATAGCGCTATCCCTGATGGAAACACAGCAAGGTGCCCGTAAAAAAAACCCAACTGCTTTTGGTGGCATTATCAGCAGGAAATCAGCAATGGATCGCTAAAAAATACCATTGTACAGTGGCTGTAAAGGCGCTGGAAACACTGCGATAACTCATTAAACACAACCAGTTTTGTGGTTTCCTGGTCTTGAACAAGAGTCTGCAGCTTAGCAGGTGTCTCGCCCCCCACCCACCATCCCTTCCACCTCCCAATGACAAAGTCAGCTCATACTTTAAACTTTCGAAGTGCTGATATGACACATATGAAGCATACAAATGTAACATATCTGTGGTTTCTCAAATAGTACAGTGCCAACATTTCACCTAGCCACTGGGCTACACTGGCAATATTGTTAAAATGCTGGTAACTTTGAGTTTACATCGTTTTCTCCAAAGCTACTTTGTCTTTTACATCATGTACCAGTACTTCTCATAAACCTTGATACCTCACCTGTGGGTTGTTCCTTCACACTATTGTCTAGTCTGATGTAGTTTATCATGCTTTAAAATTCAATTACGTCCTTGCTACATTTAAAGAGTGAGTGAATTAATATATCACAAGATTTTAATAATCAGCAATAGGCTTTTAAAGCTAATTCCTTATTTATTGCATTATGTTATTTTAATGACACTGACAGGAAAGGAAAGTCGTCACCATCTGTAAGTGACAAAGATAACTAACCCACAGGAAGATGACGTTTTAATTTGAAGAGTTACTTTAAAAAAAAAAAACAGCAAAAAAAAAAGAATTATATTGATATTATATTATATATTATATTCTTTTATTGTCTGTTAAATAAAATTTAAGGCTGTTGCTGTTTGATAATGGTAAATAATGAAGTCTTTTTCAGCAGGGATCTGATCCTTCTTTCATTAATTGTGAAAACAGCTCAGTCAGCAGCACATGACTCGCTCCTGACACTGACACAGCACGCGGTGACTCTTAGCTTCTGTGTCCTCAAACTGTGGCACCCCCTGATCCTTTGCGCCACATCAAAACAATTAGTGGCCCTTGGCCCCGAGTTTTACACAATGCGGGTGAAAACCTGTCCCCCCCCCCCCCCCCCCCCCCCCCCACACACACACACACACACACACACACACACACACACACACCACACACACACACAGAGATGGTAGCTGACGGCTCCTTGGCTCTTCCATAGCAGGAACAGTAGGTAATGACTCCTGCCTGCCACGGTGGACCTTAATTTGTTATTGTAGCAGAGCAGCTGTGCAGCATGCTGCAGAGAGCAGGTGGCAGCCTGGCAGGAGTGGAGGATGGGGGGCTGGAGGGGAAGGGAAGGAGGGGGAGGACAGGAGCGTGTGGCATATGTGGGTGGCTGTAGGGGGGGGAGGGAGGATGGAAAGATGATGGTGGATGTTTATGTGTGGGTTAGGAGTGGTATTGCTCACAATCTTTTCAGCCAGCGACCAAATATTATGCTTGTTAAAGAGGAATGACATGTGAAACTCTGGATGGAGTCCAGATCTGTGTGACTGTGTAGGTTTTTGTGTTCTGGCTCAACAGATGACACACCGAATCAAGGGTGTAGGTTTCGGTTTAACATTGGGTGACGCACATATGAAACAGGAGGTTACAGGGTTCTTGGCCATAAAATTTGGAGCGCTTTCCTGTATTCTGGTGAATTTTTATGCAACAATTTGTGCAGTTCTGCATGAATTTATGATGTAAATGTCTTTAATTTTGTCAAAGTAAAAGTGCTCTGCTACTTTCATGTTTTTATTGCACATTTTCTAAATATTAAAAGGTAACTTGTCCCCTGCATACCCCCAAAATCTGAGCATATGCACCACACATTCAACTTTTGTTTTTACCTTTATGTATGATTATATTGTGCAACATTTTAATTCATTCCCTAGGTTAAATATTATCAAGTGCAATCCATCATTGCAACAATTTGTAAATTGTGGTGTAAATATCTTTAATTTTGTCAAAGTAAAAGTGCTCTGCTACTTTCAAGCATTTATTGCACATGCTCTAAATACTGACAGCAACTTGTCCCTGCAAACCCCCCAAAATCTTTTTTTTTTTACTTTACTGCATGGTTATACTGTGCAACATTTTAATTCATCCCCTAGGACTACATATTATCAAGTGCAATCCATCATTTTCAGTTCCAGCAGGCTCTCCTTATCCTTGCTTGTTCCAATGACAATTTGTGGAGGCATCCCAGGCTATGGATCCAGGCAGTGAAAAACAAAATCAATACACCAACAAGTCGAGGTCATAAACGACTTTGCTCGAGGCAACAGAAGTATGTCTGCTGTGAGGATTATGTGAGCTGAGCTCTGGTGTCCTATTGTTGCCGCTCGGAGTTAATCATTACACACACACCGTTTCCCTGCTGTATACGGAGCGTTATTGGTTTTCTGCTTAAATGCTGACAATTAGTACCGCCCACCCAAATCTCCTGTGTTGCGCCGCAGAGAATAGATACCTGATGCCTGCTGCTGATCCACATCGATCCTCTCATGCTGGTTCCGTTTAACTCTGTCTCTTTCAAAGGTGTTTTAAAACTGTTTTAATCCAGTAGAGAGGCTGTGGAAGAGAAACTGCGGGACTGTGATCGCATCAGCCATCATCATTCTGCCAGGAGGAGGAAGAAAACTCAATACGAGGAGCATGGTCGGAATGCCGAGTGCTTTAAACTGTAAGTAGACTTTAATTATGCTTAATGTGCTGCTTATTACTGTTAGTGAGTTACTATTACCTGACTTCATACATCCACAGGTGTGTGTATATGTGTGTTTGCACCTGCACACTGTAGCACACCCTGCTGAGTCATGTCAAATGGCCCCTGCATGGCTGGAGGTGTCATTTCAACACTGGGGGGACACGTGCGAAACAGAAGGGGGGTCAAAGGTCCACCACCAGACATTTTTGAGCACTTAATTTTTGCCTTTTCTGTATCAATTTATTTGTAAATGTATTTAATTTTGTCAAATAGTAAACTTTAATGTTTTTAATGTGGGAGACTAAAACAGGATTTATACTTCTGTGTCAAATGTAGCCTGACATACGTGCACCTCGCCAGAAATGTACCTACCACTAATAGACCTCCTGTCTATTTTTGTAAGCTGAAAGCATTTCCCTCAGTGGAAACGACGCTTTTATTTACTTTAATTTTCAAAGATAATAAACAGTAAATTGTGAAGACAATAAAGCCTCCACAAAATAGCATTTTAAGTCTTGTGTGTGATTTATCCTGGCAGAGGAAATGGCTGCTTGTCGCTAGGCTAATTTATACATTGTAAAATGTAATAGGCTTGTGCTAATAACGTTAGCCTGTTATTTATTTATTTATTTTTTGAAAATGTGTTTAGTATAAGACAGTTGTTTTGTCGGTGAACCTTGTGAGAAATTTTGTAACATTACCTTTGTTAAATGTCGCTGTTGTCCCGGCTTCATATGAGTAGAGGAAAAGTCCGCTAGCTGCTAGGCTAATTTATACAATGTAAAATGCTGTAGGCTTGTGCTAATACCGTTAGCATGCTATATTTGTATGGAAAACATATTAATAAGACAGTTGTTTTGTCTGTGAACCTTGTGAGTTGTAATGAAGCTGAATTTTGTAACGTTACCTTTGTTAAATCTTGCTGTTGTCCCTGGTTTTATATGAGTAGAGGAAATGTCTGCTTGTCGCTAGGCTATTTTGTACAATGTAAAATGCCATAGGCTTGTGCTAATACTGTTAGCATGCAATATTTGTTTGGAAAACATGTTTAGTATAAGACAGTTGTTTTGTCGGTGAACCTTGTGAGTTGTAATGGAGCCGAATTTTGTAACATTACCTTTGTTAAATGTTGCTGTTGTTGCTGGCTTCATATGAGCAGAGGAAATGTCCGCTAGTTGCTAGGCTAATTTATGCAATGTAAAATGCCATTGAATTGTGCTCATAATGTTAGCTTGTTATATTAGTATGAGACAGTCGTTTTGTCGGTGAACCTTGTTAATTGTATTAGAAGTGAATTTTGTAACATTACCTTTGTTGAATGTTGCTGTTGTCCCTGGCTTTATATGAGTAGAGCAAATGTCTGTAATGCTCACAGCAGCGTAGGCCACGTGCGTACGCTACGTCGTAGTATAAATCCTGCTTAATACACTCATTTCAAATACTGAGGGAGCCATGTCCCCGGCGTCCCCCCCAAAATCTACACCTTTGGGCCCATATGTCCTTCATCTCATTTTTTTATGTTTTACATAATTAAGGACCAAAATCTCAGCTAAAGCTCTGTCTTTGCCTCGTAATGAGCCGATATCTAGGCTGCATAATGGGGACTTAAAAAAACTCCGCTCTATTATTTTCAGATTCGTCTCCCAGAGCGGGCTGAAGTCTTCAGAGAGGACCTTTGAATGTGTTACTTCAGATCATATCAAATCATTATAATGACCAAACAAAAACTCAGTCATCCCTTTGTCTGCTGAGATCTTACGCTCATTAGGATCCATTAAAGAGTGCGAATAAACTATGCATAACACACACTCTATTGGATGCATTATCCCTTGTATAGCCCCCACAAGACAGCTATTATGCTCCCATTTGATTGAATAGCAGCTTTGGGTCTATGTGTCTATTCAGCGGAGGATTTGGAGCCCTTAATCCACCAGGCAAAGTTTTTTCTCTCTCTCTGTCTCTTTCCACCATCTGGACTTTACAGCTTTTTAAGACAAAAACACCAGGCGGTGTGAAACCAGGCTGGAGCTGCTGCTCGATGCCAGGAGGAGGTTTTTCCCTTTTTCTTGCCTGCGGTTTCTGCCTGCTTTACATCAGGGGTCAATAGTACAGTCCTGCAATGCAAGTGGGGTCAGCAGGGCCTGAGGGCTTGACTGCAGGGCTCCCATGTGTCGCTGCAGCCTCCCCTCAGGACTCCCCTTTTCCCCCGTAGAGAAACAAATAATCGCATGACAAAGGCATGACTGTAACGCTGATGGCTGGTGTTGTGGTGATGATGATAATTATCATGATGATGAGGCCACAGTTGCCACCAGGGAGCAGCAGAGTGTGTACTGTAATATAAAACTGTAAACATGATGGATTCTGGGTTTGAAAGCGATCCCTGTTTTGGAAAATTTGGTTCCAACTTGAACCCACAAAAGATCAAAAATGTGTGTTCTTCTGTTTTACCGTAATCGCTGTTTAGTTGGGAGTAATTCGATGTTTTGCAGAAAGCTAAATAGCCCTCTGGGAAGCCGGGATGCTGTGTGTACACTGGGAGAAAATGTGTTAAAGAGCATGTAGGCTCAACATTGCTCACACTAGTCAATCATTTCCATTCACCGCTGATTCAATTAGCTCTACTCGAAAACATGTGGATAATTTGGAACCCCCGATAATTTTCCCTTTTGCCTTTTTTCCCTTCTTTTCTTTGGGGTGGGTTATGGAGTCAGATTCCAATCCTCTGACATTAAAAGGGGAAATAAACGACAAAGGGGCCCTGCAGGTTTGCATTAGAGACCTAATTGGTTTTGGCTTGAGTGGGCTGTTAGCGTTGCCAGACGTGGGCCCTTTGTGTTTTGCCATGTGGGAGAATTTGCCTGTGCTGGAGGTAGAGAAGAGAGGTGCCTGCAGATCTTGTCTGAGTCATCCCTGCGCTGTTTCTCGTCTTTGTGGGCAGTTTGTATGCATGTGCGTGTGCGTCTGTGAATGTGTCGGTATGCATGTGTCATTTCAGGTATGTATGTTGAAAATGTGCGTTGAATTGCGTGTTTTATTTTTCAGTTTCTCCGTGTGCAGCTTTTACTTGTATCTGTTTGTTACTATGTGTCATGCATGCGGTTGGCTGTGTTTTTGTACTATGCGTGCGCTCGTGTGTGTGTTTGTGTGTGTCAGGCTGCTAGCCCAGTATCCTTCTCACTCCCTCTGGTCTCTGCGTGGGTCTTTTCCACCAGCGCTACCACCTGTTAGTGTTTTACTCAGGCCCCAGGGCTACAATGACTGCAGAACCTTCCAGATTTGCTCATCAAGCCCATCAGATCGGCTCCCTTACCTCAAACCTGGCTCCCATTTCCTATCGCAGGGACCAATCTGGAGCTGGATTCCCCGGTGCAGTTTAGCTGAGTCAAGATGGTGTGCAGTCGAACCGGCCTGAGTTTGATTAATGACTCATGAGCGACAACATTGGATTCAGCGCGCTGCACTGCTGGATCGCGCTTAAGTGTTTGCAAAGTGTGGTTTCAGAGGGAAAAGAGATGTTTAAAGACCGAATTTATGGGGTCACATCGTTGCCCAGTGCTCCACATGTGAGAACCACAACAAAGCATCTGGCATCTTCTGTTTGAGTAATAATATGTGAGGAAATGTGACTGTTTAAACAGACTTTAATTGCATGTGTCACATATCTACTGTTAGGGATCACATGCAGCGAAAATTGAAGATTTAAATGAACCCTAATTGTAATGAAACGTTTACTACCCAATGACAGGAAGAGAGAATATATCATCTCTGCGTCTTATTATCAAGTTCCCCTCGTGTTGAATCCCAAACCGCTGCAAACTGCATCATCAGTCTTTTCAAACAGATAGGATTTGTCATGTTCCGTGTTTCGTGAGACCTCTGAGCTTTCCGTCCCGTTGTCTGTTTCCAATTCAGCACACTGTGTTCCCCTGTCTATTACTTCAGACAGTGTGGCAACCTGAAGCAAAGCTTAAAAAAAAAAAGAGAAACAGAGGAATGACCGAACAGTTAAAGGAAAAAAAAAAACAGTGAGAGAAGGGGAGTAGAAAGGGATTAACTGTCAGGGAGAATGTGAGGCTAATTGAAGCCAGTTTTGCACAGCTGTTTCTTGTTGCTGTGCGGCACTGCGCGGAGCGGCTGGGAAGATGGGATCCAGATGTGATCTTACGCCAAGGATCACCCGCCAGTAACAGTCCTCCAAAATACCAGCCGTACAGGAGACTGGGGCTATTAGAGTGTCCGCGCTCGCCCACCTCCTGACAAAGCATCACTTCTCCGCCTCTGAAAGATAACCCGGCTCTCTGCTTTTCACCGGTGATTGCAGGTCTTAGCTCGGCTCCTGAGCGTTGTTAACACTGTCATTTTGTTATACCGCCAGCCACCGCCATGGCCTCTGTATTCAGGTGTCACTTGGTGGCGTAAACATCGCTTTGACACATTTGACTATTCTAAAAAGGCGTCTCGCACGGCTCCAGAGTGGTTTTGCATATTTGTTATATGGCTTTTGAAACACACAACCAAAAAGGGATAAAAGCATCTTTTGTGTGTTTTTCTGTTTTATTTAAATCATCACGGAGAAAAAAAAAAAATCATGTATCCTTGATCAGGATGGCGGCATGCAGATCCCAGGATTGTGTGCAGGCATTTATTCGGTCTTCTACTCTTAAGTTGAGGGACATTGGCTGGGAACAAAAGGGCCCAGTCACTTCAGAGTAAATCAGAGCGGTCAGGGGAAGAAAAAAAAAAGCAAGTGAAAGGAACTTATCACCACATTATGCTTTTTTAATGCCCCCTGCCTTTCACCCCCCTTCCATCATTTCCCACTTGGCCCAGACAAAGAGGAGTTAGCATTGGTTCCCCCTTTTCTCCACGCCTTCCAGGGTTACCCCGGCACTTCTTTCTCACCTCCTGTTTCAGCCCGACGTTCGGCCTCCCTCCGTCCATCCCTCTTTGTTCCCCGTCGCTCTGTCCTCGTTCCTTTTCCGCCTCTGTTTATCTCCCCTTATCCCTCACTCCATTCCCACTCGTCTGCCTTGGCTGCCACGCAGAGTCCAACTGCAGCTGGCCTGTCGTCGCCCTGAGGAAAGCTGACATCCAGCTGCGTATGAGCTCTTGTTGAAGACTCCGAGAGAGAAGTCTCAGTTCATGGATTTATGAGATACATGTTAAGTCACACTTTTTAAAAGGCCCCTTTTTTTTAACAGAATGTTCCAGAAGATGTAATATTTTTGTGTATTTAAAAAAAAAATAGCAGTTTTTTCCTATTTCAAGGGGAACATCACCTAAATTAAAAGTTCCAATATATTATTTCCATCGCCTGTGAAGGCTCAGTGAATATTTGTGAACATGAGCTCCTGTCTCTCAAAGCCAAGAACCAGAGTAGTAACTCTAAGACTTGTGATGTCATCAAGTAGAAAGTAGGGATGCACTGATTTATCATTCGAACGTTGCCCTATTGACTGTCTATTGGCAAACAAGATGGCATTCACTGTTGGCAGTGGGCAATGTTTTTCTGTTTTGTAACGTCAATATTAAGCAAGTTAAAAGGCAGGGCTTGAGACTTATGTTGTCCCATCATCCTGGGAACAATAGAAAATAGAATAGAATAGAATATGCCTTTATTGTCATTGTATAAGTACTAACGAAACACTAATGAAATTACAGGGGGCTCATCACAGTGGCATAGCAACATACACAGACACATAATGCACGAAGAAAAACAGATTTAAAAGAAATTAATAAAGTAGGATAAAAACATTATTGCACAGTCCAAAAAATGAGTTTGGGATGAAGACAGATCTTACTGTGACGTTGTTGGGACTGTAAACTCACTACTGAAACACCAGGAGACACACATGATTGTCTTCCTTTATAATTTTTTATAATAATAAAGAAATTTCTAACAACAAAAATAAAAAAAACATGAAATGTATCGGCGCAGAATTTAACAACCAGTGCATCCCTGGTATAAAGTTTGGAGCTGTTCCTTAATTTTGTGGACCCACAGAATGTTGGTTTACCCTTTTAATCCCTGACTGAGCTTAATTTTATGGTAATGTTATCAGTTGTGAATCAGATAATGCACCCATATACCCAGAACATTCCTCTGGGTGCTCTCACTGTCATCTATAACACCTACTCCAATTAAAAGATAAAGGATGCATCCATTATCCGTGGATCAGCTCCAGACTTTATATTCAATGACATTACAAATTTGAACTTTCACACACTAGCTTTTGGATTTGGGAGAGAGTTGTGCATGTTTGCTAATATCTTTTGGACCGTCTTAGACAGTAGGAATGACATATGAATTTTGAAAATAGGCGTAGCCCCCCTTTAAAATCATCGATTATCCGCCATAACACATGTAGTGTTTATGTAGAGCATATGCAACAAGCACATCCAGCAGAGTCTGACCCAGATAATGGCTGTAACACATCCTGACAGATAACGATGAACATGATGTGGCCTTGGCCTAGTCTCACTTTATCAGACGCGCACACACAGTGACAGCCAGTGTGACAGAGGATCTTAGCCTATAAGCCAACATCACTCCCGAGCTCCCGAGTGTCAGTCGTGAGTTTTATGATTTTTGTCAAGTTCACCTCATCTGTCCCGTCTCTGATTTCACCCCTGCCGGGCCTCGTGCTGTCAGAGAACGGGACCTGCTCTCCTGATACACACATAAACTCACATTGCACTCTGCCTGCTCTTGCTCCCAGGGTGGAATGTGTTCTGGGTGCCGTTGTTTATGTGTCTTGTCCTCAGCTGGTGTCTCTGCTTGTTGTCTTTGCTTGTTTGTTCTAGCAGAGTACTGTAGCGAGATGTCATACCCGTGGTGAGTCTGCGAAGCAACAACAAAACAGGTGCTGCCTCAGCCTCCTGTTGCTCTGGCTGGAGATATTTGTACCATTTAGTCCGCAAATCCGAGCAGGGACAACTGGGGAAGAGAAGAGGAGGCTGAATTTTATTTGTTATGTCTTGAAAAGAAAAAGAACCAGAACAACTAAAACTGTAAATACACCCTCTCCATTACACACACACACACAGACACACACACACACAGATTGAGGATTGTATTGCAACACTGACAAGCCCAAACATCCCTAAGGCTTAACCTTGGGAAATGCCAACACATGTCTCTGAATGTGTGTGTGTGGGCGTGTGTGTGAGCAAAGCCAGCCGTTATCTTCCCTCAGCTTTAATTGAGCCCTTCAGAAATCCCAAAAAACTATTACACGCACACACAAACACACACAGGGAGTAAAGCCTGGAGGCTCTATCTCTGCCTGGCCAGGTGTTCCCGGCTCCGCTGCCAGATGAACCACCTGCAGATCACAGGTGTGGCCATCGCCAGAGAAGAGAACAACACAGCTGCTCCTTCAGCCTCGGGGAGAGGGAAAAAGAGAGAGGTGGAAGCTTTATATAGAATCAACTGCTGGTAGCAGGAAGCTTCAAACACACACGCACACACACACACACACACACACACCAGGCAGAAATGCACAGTTTAAAGTAACATCGTGTTGTCGGTCATGTTGTCATCGCCTGCTACTCAGTAAAAATGACTTTCCCTTTCTTAGGCTAATCTGCTTTAGTTTAAAAACACCTAACTTTTGCTACATTACACCTAGCTTCCACACTACTCTGGTGTATTTGAACCCCTAAAATGCTGTTGACCCTGTTTTACGTTTGAAAACCTCCAGGATAGCGGTGACATCTAACTCACCAGGTTAGAGTGTGCACCCCATGAAAGCTGAGGTCTTAGTAGGCTGGGGGATATAGCTTAAAAATAATATTACGATATGTGTAGGCTACATCATGATACTTGATATCTAGATATTTTAAACTGACTGTAAAACACTAAAATACAAAACTATTAAATGAACTACAGTTACAGTAAAGTTAAAGCAGCTACTGTCATATTATAAAATTATTAAATAAAGTATTGTTAAAATAAACATCAATATCATACTCTTATAATACAGTTAAATCAAGTACTCTTTTATAAAAATTAAATAAAATGTTAACATTAATTTGAATTAAATATTGTGAGGCTATAATTGAATAAATCAATGCGCAACTGCTGGTGCTTTTATTTTGAAGCACCCAGCTCATCTCGGCGTGGAAGTGTTGATGTGTTTGCCATGACATTAAAGCAGTTGTTTTTAGCAGTTAGCATATTGTTGCCGTGATGCTGATAAATGTGGAGATTTATTCACTGTGAGCTGGAAACAAACTAACTGCTCTCAAGTCAAATGATTATTATGGCATTGGTGCTCCATGGTAGCAAAATGTGACTGAATAGTCGCAGTCTGGAGCCCTGTTGGTAAAAAAATTAGAAAAGCATCATGCTCATACTCAGTCAGCAGAGACTGGTTTGGATGGGTGGAGGAGTGCGTGTGACATGTTGTGTTCATGTTCATGTGTTCATTTCTGTGTAAGGAAGAGGTCCGAAACACCAAAGTCATATGCCATTGTCCTTTAAAAAAAAAAATTGGTCCAAGCAAAGAAATGTAACAAAGCAACTAACCGCAGAGCAGATAGTCTGCTGCCTGTTTACACGCACCTGCCCAGGTGGTGTGATATGCATTTTCATGTGTGTTGGTATGAATGGAGAATCTGAAACGGTGCCAAAACACTTTTGTAGAAGGAGAATGTTTCATTTTAAAACTGCGTTTGAAAAACATGTCAGTGTGAATGACCCTGGTGGGGATGTGCTTTTAATTAAAGCAGCTCAGTGTGACAGCTTTGACAGGAGTGGGAGTTGTTGTGAACCTTGACACAGCATGTACGTCAATTTATTGTCACATTGAAAGTAGAAATTTATTCATGCTGTTGTGTTCTGTGAAATTATTTGTGGCTCCTCTATTTTAAGACTTTTCCCTCAATAATTGCAAAACACATTCAAGGCAAGCTGCTAAATCTGAGCAGTTTGACAACTCGGTAGTGAGTCGTGTTTACTCTCATAATTTAGTCATGTTTTTTATTTGGTCTAATTCTTTAATATCTAAATCCAGGGGCAAAATGTATGTGTTGTATTAGTGGGTGTAGTGACAGTGGGAACAAGAAGGTATTAGCTTCATGAGGTGGCAGCCTCAACAAAGACTTCTATTAAGTCATAAATGATGTAATTGAGTTTTTAGTTTTGGACCATGATTAATTCCCTATAAAAAAGGTGGCAAAGTCAATAATCTTTTACTGGCCGGCAGCTGTGAACAATACACAGTACTGTCACTATAATAAAGCCTGTTGTACTCAGAGGAATGTCCAGTGCGTAGTTACTGGCTGTATGTGTTACGTCTGTGTGTGGGCCCGTCCACATCTTAGCAAGCGCCCGCTCTTTTAACACACGACTTCTCCCAAACATGGAGTTGTTTATGAGCACTATTCATTTTTATGTGCCAACAATTGGGTGAGGCTGGCAAGTTCTGATCCGCGGTATCATTTTCCAATTAGCCAAATTGCCGCATTTAAGGTTTTAACTGTGAGTGCCATAGATGGATATCCCCGACAGCATATCTGGTACATTAGTTAAACAAGAGAGCGGCTGGAGAGACTTCGAAAAGTGCGTTGGTTGTTGAATATCGTTTAAGGGGAGTTATTGGTGAGAAGGGTTTGGCGTCTGGCTACGCACTTGGCCTCCCTGCGTGGAAACTTCAGGAAGATGCAGCCAAGTGAGCATGAGACCCACCGCTCATAAATTTTAAGCACACATGCAGCCACTCTCTCGCTCTGTCTCTCCCTCATACCAACACACAAACACTTTCTCACTCACTTTCCCTCTCGCTCATAAACACACTCTCACACATGCATGTCTCCGTCTTTCTCATACCCGCACTTCTGATATTTACTCATCTCTATTTGCTCCTGTCTCGTGTTTACACACACATCCACACACACCCGTTGCACCCCAAGAGCAGCCGTGTGTCTCCCCTCTGTGCGCGGAGTGTAATAGGAGATCTGAGGGTTTTCCGTGGGTGAGTAGGCGGGTCAGACCTTACTTAAACTAATGGCTCCCAGCAGTGTTGAATAGCCAGACACAGTGGAGCCGAGGCCTGAGGTTTTGGAATGCCACTGCCGGCTCAATGCCTGCCTTTCATCGGCACCGAGTGAAGGGGAGAAAGAGAGGGAGAAAATAAGAGAAAGGAGGGGGAGGAGAGAAGGGGAAAATACGGGACCCATTTGTTTTGGGTGATATGAGGATGCCTGAAAAGGAGGGCACAATAGTCAAAGTGGAATGGACGGACGGAGGAGGGGGGCAAGGGCGGGTCAGTGGACTGTGGGGAAGGAGGGGAGGGGTGAGGCGTGTTTGGGCTGGTGGGATGTCAGGAGGGGGTAAAGTACCAGTCGATGGTTGAATTGTGTCGGAGCACCGTGGGACCCCCCCTTTCTGACCAGCCACCCATTTGTTTTTAATGTCCTTGGGATGAGCTGTGAATGAGTCTTCAGGGAACCAATAAAGTTTTGAGGACTGAGGCCATGGCCAGAAAACCAAAGCAGATCATTTAAATGTGTTTCCTTGTTTATGGCCTTCCATCAAAACTACGCAACCATTGTTGACCAACAAAACAAACATGTTGTCCAAAATGACCTAAAAAGTTAACACATTTGAAAGAATGCTGAAAAGAGTGTGATGCCTTACACAATCATGGCTGATGTGCTTTTGTTTGTCTGCAAGTTAAGTTTTTGTAAGGAATTCTCATAGAACGATTCCTGTGATATCTTACTAATTAGTGCCCCACGAATAACGTTACATCCTCAACATACAGTTATATAATTAACATAAAGTCATGGAGGTTGAAGGCCATTAAAGTTACTGGGGTTAGGTTAAGGAGGAAAAACATGGCGAGGACGTACCTTAAAGTGACTCAGAGTTTACATGGTTCCGAACATGCAACTCCAGAGCTCCCTTACGATCTTCTGACTCTGCGGTCTCTTGTATCTCTCTTGTAACTTGTATGTACCAGAGCTGTATTTTTCCAATTTTGTGCATTGTTGTTGTGTAGTGTGAATTCTTCTTCTTGTGTTTGCTAGCTGTGCTACATGGCTCACGTAGTCACTTTCTTCTTGTATATTGCCCGTGTGAAGCACTTCATGAAAGCACGTGAAGAAATATATAAATACATTTTACTTTCTTACTTTTACTTAGTAGTGATGCTATGGACTCATGCTTTAAATAGCCTGTTTTATTTTCATCTTGTGCACTGCCAGCATGCGTATGAGAATGCAAATGTAATTAGTACAGTTGATGGTATTGATGCACCAATAAATACAGCATTGCATCAGCTGAAAGAAGAGAAGAACTGCAAGCCAGTTAAATCAGTGAAGGTTTCAAAAATATTCAGAAGACTGGCTCAACAAATGTTTTATCCAAAATTTCAAATACAACATGAGACATCAGTGACGTACCAGCTGTACTAATCTGGCTCAGTAAATCAGAGGAACCTCACCAACCCCAACCTCAAAATCCAATATGGCTGCTCTGGGCATCAATATTAGTGAAAATTGCAGTATTATCTCGCATTTGTGTCTCATTAAAAAAGACATACGCACATCCAACTTCTTTTCTTGGACATGATGCTTCTGTGTTTAATTTACAATATACAGAGTAATGTGTCATCAGCAGGTATTGCTACTACTGGCTCATCTAGCTAGAAATGGTATTGCTAACAACATCTTGGTTTTCCGACTTGTTGTACTGGAACGTGGTCAACTTGGGTGTGATGTCATTCCCAACTCCAAAATCGGAGGTAAATGGAACGCAGCAAAGGCTCCATCCTTTCAATCCACACCTATGCCTTCCTCACAGAAATTGAGGCATAATTCTGCCAGTTAAGACTGCCTTTAACTTTATGTTGACTATCCATCCATGTCTGTGTTTATTTTAGATCATTACCAGGCCTTGAAACATGTATTTAATTCAGTGTCATGAAATGCTATTTGCTATCCAAGGCACATCAGACTTTTTAACGTTGTCCAAGCATATGACCACAGAAGCAGATATCTCCACACAAAACCAATGATTAGCTATTTTGAACCAAGTGACAACAGAGAGGGCACAGAATTAGAAGCTTTGCTTTGGCAACTCAGCCATCAGGCATGTTTATGATATTAATAACACATTTTATTTAATGTTTGTGAAGTGGTCGCTTACCAGAAACATTTTGTGGTTTGCCAACTGCCATTTAAGGTTTCCCCGTGTAAGTTTTAGGCTGAGTGTCCATTTAAAGTTTTTTTTCTGAGTGCCTGAGTCTTTTTTAAATTGTCCCCAATGAGGAGAGAGTGTGTGACGCCACATGTTGCTATTCGCAGTATCTTTTTTTCAGAGCCCTCTGACTTTTTGTGCAGCTGTGCTGAGTGGTTCTAGTTGACAATCTCTTAACTTTTCAGAAAGGTGCAGGTGTCACTGTCGCTCCTTTTCAGGCAAGAGATCATATAATAGAGGGGGCAGGACTCATCACCCTGGTAACCAAGAAACTGGAGGTGAAGCTTGCGTTGGCGGTGTGTCTGTCTATCCAGAGCTGCATGATATTGTCACACAGAAACTATCACAGCAAGGACAGACAAGCTTATTTGTGGGAGCAGACTGACCAGAAATTAGGGCCGCCCCCCATCAGTCGACCAAACGTTTGTCGACCAGAAAGGTCATTAGTCGGCAAGATTTCATCGGACGCTTAGTCGAAGAAAAATAAAACAAATGTGAAACTCTATTAGGAGCTGCACCTTGTCAAAAATAAATCAAAACCTATATGACTGGACTGTGTGGGATTTTAATTTGAGTCAGACAGGAGTCACGTTACCAACCAATCACAGCCGACAGATATCTTTCCCTTATTCTGTAAATACTCAGTTTGTGATAAACATGTAAAGTTGATTATTTTGGTGCAGGGCTACCCAGAGCTCTACGTCTGGCACAAAAGTAGCACCCAGCGCCTGACCTCGCGTTTTCCAAGCAGATAAGGACGTGGCATGTGTACGGCTCCTAAATCCAAAGTGTGGGATCATTTTGAGAAGGTGAAGGACGAACCCAAGGTGATATGTAAACTCATCTTCACTGGTCGACTACAAACATGACGTATCATCTGAAACATGGAAGTAGCTACATGCCCATTAGCCACTTAGCACAATCATTACTGCTTTGCCGACAGCGTCCAGTAGCTCAACGGACCTCCTTTTTCAGCTCCCTGTTTCGTTTATCTCGTACATGCTCTCGAAGACAGACGTGCTCATGTGGTTCATACCATACCCTTCTACCAATAGTGTGACACTACTCCACTGGTCAAGATGGCAGCAACATGCCAACATACACAGCAGTGCGCCAGAAAAGACTGGAAAGAAGAAGACTGCAATCTAGTAAACACGGATCTAAACAATGCTGGATTTATTTGTATTTATTTATGAGGAAAGTTTTTCAGAACTCAAGGATACACACAGTGTGTTTTGGTGAGTAACACTGGATGTAAACACAACTTTTGTTTGTTTACAAGTTAACTCCACAGGGCCGCTTTGACTGAAAGTGGAGGAAGAGGAATAGATTTAAATGTTTTTTTGTTCCTTTGTTATTTGAGAACATTGAAGTCTAAGCAAAAGTGTGTGTATGTCTGTGTGTGTCTGTGGGTGATGTTCTGGGAACCTCATCCTTTCCCTCGCCATCCTCCTGCAGTACTTAAAGTTTACTGTCCAGAACCAACACATACAGTAAAACCCTATCATTCATCTGACCCTGCAGACAGAGAGAAAATGGCCCTCACTTTAGCCTTCGTTACTACCGAGAAGCTTCTTATTTTATCGCTAACTGTGTTGTGTTTTTTTGTTGTTGTCATGTTTTTGTTTTTTTTTTGACAGTAAATGGTCCTCCAGACGTGGACCTGGAAAATGACGTGTCCCTATTAGATAAATATGCTGTAGAAGATGTAATGGAAAATGCGGCCATGCGAGATCAGACAGGGAAATCTATGGCTGCATCAGATTAGCGAACATCAGGAGTCTGAACAGTGATGAGACGGAGGGGAAGAGGGCGAGGAGGGGGAGGGGAGCCATGCTGGTAAAATGGTTAGAGAGACAGCAATGATGAGGCTTGGTGGTAAAAATAGCAACAATATCAATAATTACCCAAAATAGGCATATTTATCAGATAGCCAGAAAGAGAGAGGAGGAGAGGAGATAGACGGAGAGACATCCGCGTATGTGGCAGTTTTACAAGGGGCCCTGACATACTAACCCAATGTTGCGTAGCTATTATTGAGTGTTTGCAGGTGTCTCAAGTGGTGTTTATTGCTGTGTTGCATACTGTTGATACCAGTCGTCCAGTCGGTTATACATCTTAGCACAGTGGTTCCCAACTGGTCCAGCTACGGGGTCCAGATTTCTCCTTAGTCATTAGTTTAAGGTCCACAAAGTTTATTACAGTCAGCATCATACTTGCTTTTGGCCATGATGCAAGCTAGTTTGCTGTCTCTGTCAAGTAACTGTCCATTAGTCACTTACTCTATCTTAGGTAACGGCACTAAAAAATGGCATCTTGCGGTGAGGATTGCAGATTGCAACCAGTTGAAACTTCTCCCATGTACCAAGCTTTAACTCCCGGTTAGGATTCCTTCGCTGTTGATTGTTCAGGAGTTTAGACCAGTAGCTGAATTATCCAAAACAAACAGACCACGTGATTAAAACAGGTAAAACTCTTTATCTTTCTAAGTACTTATGTATGTGTTACATGTCAGTGTTTCTTCTTCATTGTTTGGCTCGTCTCAAATGGGCCGCGAGCCCAGCACCTGCTAATATGTGCTCCCTTTTTTTACTTTGATAATTTAAGATCCAGACATTTGGGAGGTTTTCTAGGGGCGGCTGTGGCTTAGAGATAGAGCAGGTCATCCACTAATTGAAAGATCTGCTGTACAATCCCTGGCTCCTCCAGTCCGCATGTTGAAGCCTCCTTGGGCAAGGTACTGAGCCCCGAACTGCTCCTGATGGCTGATCCATCGGTGTGTGGGAGTGTATGAATGGTTACTGAGGAGCAGGTGGCACCATGTATGGTAGCCTCTGCCATTAATGTGTCAACAGGTGAATGTGACATAGTGTAAAAAGGGCTTTGAGTGGTCTGAAGACTAGAAAGGCGCTACACAAGTGCAGTCCATTTACCACTTACTGGGAGCTGAATTATCTGCAGAGGTCTCTTCCTCTCCAAAACACAAGGGCTCTGTGATTTAAACAAGTAAAAACACGTGTTTTCCAATGCTGTTCGGCTCATCACGGTGGAGCTGGTTACTACGGTGGCTGATGCAAAAACGGGAATGGCCCTATGTAGAGCTAGTGTTTGGTTTGTCCATTTTTGGCTCCTGTAGAAACATGGCGGTGCAGCATGGCGATCTCTAGAATTAGCTGTTCTGGCTCACACATTGTATGACCACAGGCGAGCTCGATAACTGATAACACCGTATTCACATCGCAGACACATGCACCACATGCACACACAATCTCACAAAGACTGACTTAACACACTGTGAAGTGAGAAAGCTTCTGTAGGAAGCTGTGTCTGGGGAAAAGAACACAAAGCCCCAGCACAGGTTTTTTTTTTTTAAACTCATGAAAATCTCTCTCATCGTTTCACACTGATCTGGCAGCAGCTCTCGCAGTGACATCCCATCAGCCAGATTACCCTTTTCAAACCCCTCAGTGAACGCTGAGAACAAAATGCTCTCACCATGTGTGAGTTGTGTTGCCTCATGAAAATCAATGTGATTCCAGTTGCACGGTGTGCGTTGGAGGCAGAGTTTCTGTTTTCCTCAACACCTAACTGATGTGGACCGTTGCCCGAGAGACCTTGTTTCGTCGGAGGATATCTCACATTTCTGAATTTCCATCTTGATGTTAGCTACAGTGGAAGACTGCTGATGAAAACATGGATTTGGATGTCCATACGAGACCAGGCTCATGGGTCTGCAATTCAGTGGGGACAGACTGGGAAAAGTCTTGCTGTCTGTGGCGAAAAAAGTGGGGCTCTTTATTCACTGGACCAACTGGCAGAGTGGATGTGGTCATCTGAAAACATTATGTTGCCCAATCCAATACTCGCATACACACATAGGATACTAGAAATCTACTAAAATCCCTGTATGGCCCATATGAAACTCAGTGTTGTTTCCTTTGAACATTTACGATTAGAACATGATCTGTCGGCTAAGCAGCTGAGATAAAGCTTGGTTGTCAAGAGTTGCATGTTGGGTAATTTTAGGAATTAGCATATTGAGCTAATCAATTACGAAAAACTGGAAATGGCTATAATTTTGCTTTTGGTTGACTTGGAAAGGTGAACTAAGAGTCGAAGTTGTGATGTCCAGAAATTATTTATTACTATGGTGCAGTCATGCAACCCTTCCTTATTAGCATACTTTGCATAAACTATGTAAAAAAAAAATAGGCTGAAATCAGAAGATGGTTATATATTCACTTTTAGTCAGCTTAGAAAGGTGATTTCATAGTCCAAGTTTATGCCCAGAAATTCATCTAACCTTTCCTTGGACATTTGTGTCGCTGTTTTTGTCTCAGTGTCAGAATCGTTACACTCCTAATAATCAGGTGTCTTAAACATTAGCCAGTGTGTAAGGAGATTAGCATGTCAGCGATGCTCAGTAACACCAAAACTGCTTCGACAAGTTCCACAAAATTCCTCATAACTCAGTCAATTCTGAGTCACGTAAGCCAGCAATTGAAGAGTCCTTGAGATTGGCTGTAAAAAAATAAGAAAGGGGAATGTGGGAAACTAAAGCACCGTTTCCACCAAACACTTTCGGTATGGTACCTTTGGAATCAAAAGTCACCCTTCAGACATGGTGCCTAGACTCTAGGTCCGCTTAGCGTTTCCACCACAATACTCTCAAATGTGGGCAGGGTTGTTGTCACTCAGAGATGGAACGTCTGCACCTTGTTTATTGTCTGCAGAACGAAGTTGAACGCGGACATTTTCAGAACAAAATAGAACAGGGTGCAGTGAGAGTCTCTCCCAGTGGGATATTCAAAAATAGCGGGTTTGTGCATTAAGTCCTTCTCAGGCAAGCAGAGGCAGCCAAAGCCCACAGGAACAACGCTCCGCAATGCTTTTTTTCTCCAAGTGAGGATTAGAACATAAGCAGTTCACATAAGCCAATTGAAATTAATATATTTGTCAACTTTTGAAGATCCACTTATTACAAAATGTCTGTGTCATTCAACAGAGACAAAAAAAACCCCCAACTAAAGTAATCGTCAAAGTTGTCACAGTGAAATTTAAGGTGTGCTGATGGATTCATGTCGTCAGCTCATGCATTGAGTAACATTACAAGTAAAAATTCCACCTTAAAGGTTGCTGGCAGTCGGCCCAGTGAATGGAGTTATTTTTCTCAGACTCCAGCTGCTGCAAGAGGCAGCAAAACATCCTTTATTTTTATAGTTATAGTTTACTAATGTAAAACTTGCTGTATGATCAGTGGTTACAAAACCAGCCACAAATCAGCAGCCCTGATCAGAGTGACTGTCCTCTACTGACCAATCAGACTGCAGTGTTCACAGCTCCACCTTTTAGTACAGAACGGTACCATTGGTACCATCCACAACTTTTCACAGTGGAAACAGAAAAGAAGCGTACTAAACTGAACTGAACTGTACCGTGCTGCTTGGTGGAAATGGGGCTACACAGTTCAATCATTGTGCTAATGTTTTGCTCTCCTTGGCTGTTGTGCTTCATTTTGCATTTGTTAAGCATATAAACTTGTTGGTACTTTATATTCTTTACCTGCTGCAACATGCCCACATCAGCTTTTGTTGTCTTGCTGTGTTGCTATTGTTGGTGTGAAAGCTCGGCTATCCGGGGTTAATTAGCCTTTTAGTGAAATGGAGGTTAGCCATTACATCCCTTTTTACGGATGCAGACTCCCATTCACAGCACATGCACCACCTGTGTATGCCTTTCACGCAGCGATAGCAGGCTGCATCGGCATCTATTGTCATGATAATGGAACCTCAGAAAACACTGTTTTCACTGAGGCACATGTGAATGATTCAGGAGTGATTCAGGAGTGTAAATGCTGTGTTGTAAGTGAATGGATGGAGTTTGTGGTCACTTACACATTTGTTTTCTTGGTGCTTGGTCACATGGCTGAGGTCACTATACTTCTACTTTCTGTGTGGAACTGGAAACCATTTAATGATATTAAGCAGTACTTTGAAAACATCTATAAGCTAGATTTCACACAACTTACTTCATTAAGAAAAACAATGTAAATGCATGTGGATTAAGACATATACTCACACAAAACATGATTTCCTCTGCAATTTTTAATGCACAAACATACATAGGGAGCTCATGTTCTGACTCTGGTGCTTCCTATCTCGTTTACTCAATCACCAAGTCTCAAAATCCCATATTCCCTCTTCTCCTCCTCTTTTTTTCCTTCCCTCTCTAAAAAATGCTGTTTACTTTTTCTAAAAGTGGAAGTTTGGCGAGGGAGCGTGTGAACAGAAACAGATGCTGCATACTCTCTTGCTCTGTAGCGCTCTCTCTCTTTATCTCACACACATACGCACAATGGCAAACAGCTGTGTGAGGATTGAGCTGCTACAGCAAAAGGAAGCCGTGCAGTATGCATACATACTATTGTATGCACGGTATCGTTTACTCTCCTTGTTTGGGATCCTCTCAAAAGCAGGCGTGCTGAGATTCAAAGCCAGTGTACTTCGAAAGTACCGCGTGAGGCTTTTGAAGATGTGAAAGGGTAAGAAAAGTGGTTCCTTGTGTCTAACGTTATCCACACAAGAAATAAAAAGATTTGGTGCTAATGGTAGTTGTTGTGGCCAGCCCCATTCTGTAACCAGCATAACATTAGCAAGTGCATATCAGCTGCATTATTGCTGTCATTGTAACTCAGCTGATGGGCGATCTCAGGCCAAATATTGTCCTTTATTTGGTTGTTGAGATAGTCATGGTGGTGTTTGTCATATAATACTGGTTGTTGAGACGCCATATTGATAAGACGTTCCCTTATTTAGGTATTTCTTCTGCCATCCCTTCTTTGTTTTCCATTGTATCGACCCACCCGAGATAAACTTTTTTTGTTGCCCTAAGTGGGTGCAGTTTCACAGTAGCCCTAAAACTTTGGGACGTGGAAGTATGACATTAGTTGCAACAAAGGATTTCATCGGTCAAATGTGCATTTCTGCAACAGAAATTTGCTGAAATCTAGGTCTGTCTGAATGTTTTCCCCAGCACAAATGGTTCGCAGTATTTGTAAATTTCCGTGCAATTTTTTTTGATGAAAAACCTTGCTTGGTTTAAAGCGGCTTTCAGACTGAAAACCCTACTAAACAGTAATATGATCTATGGAGTACCAAGCTGATGGTCGGCTGTCGGTCAATGTTGCGCCATGGGTGGACGTCCATGGCCCTTCTTGCTGCGGTGTGTCCCGCACCATTGGCTCTCGTCTGTGCTAGTCTGCTTTTTTCCTGCCGATTTAGCATGTTGAATTCAGCGTAGGCCCCTGTGGAGCCCCTCTGTGAATTAAATCACTCTGATTGGTAGTTCAGCTCAGCGCACAAAAACAGAAATGGATGTAGGGAAAGTAAAACAAAGAGTGAGTAAAGAGGGAGTGAGATCAAGCAAACTTGCTACATAGGGAAAGATTAGTTGTCTGTAGCGACTGAGCTCTTCAGCAGAAACTGTTGGTTTCTGTTGCTGTTGACTAGTGCACAGTAAATATGCTTTGTTCTTTAGACATTTGATTGTGTTGTGCTAAGTGGCTATCTAGTATCAAGATGGTCGTCTGGTGTGTTGTATGACAATTACAGACACCGCTGCTGATGTGGAGAGTAATTTCCTTCCACGCAAGCGCAGAACATACGTGTTAGTTGACCATCAGTTTTAGTCTTTGTGGTGTGTTTATGTGCAACTTTTTGGCTGAGGCACAGCGGTGTGAGGCAATGCAGCATCAGGCTTTTGTTAACGCTAATTTTCTGAGGTCAGTTTGGTAATGTAATCTAACAAATAGAGAACAGTTAGTTTTCATGAACTGACAGTGAAAATAAATCATTAGTTGCAGCCTCAGCCTTTGTTCTGTTTTAAAATAAGATGCTTCACTAGTAAGACATGCGACAGCTGGTGGTACAAAATTAAACAAGATCGCAGTGCTGTTGGTGAATTGATTCTGTGGTCTGTTGAAATTATATGGCTTATCTTATTAATATACTGAACAAGTTTGTTACTACTGTGCAGAAACCTCATACTCCCTGTAAGCTGCCATATAGCTTTGTGTAGACATGAGGTAAAATCAGACATGTGATAGCTCATGACTCCAGTGAGCATGCTCTGTGATGTGCCACCTGCCTGCCACTGCACCTGGATTTTAATCTAAATCTGCTGGTAGCCTTTATCCATCAGCGGTGTCGGTTGCAGCTCACCACCTACTATTTGCTACAATAGCATGTGGGTTACAGTATGCAAGGCCTTCCTCGTTTCTCCATTTTTCCACCCCCTCCCTCCCTCCCTCCCTCCCTCTCTCCCTCTCTCGCAGCCACCTGGCCCTGCCTCTGAGCCTGCTGGCTGACCAGATGCACCCTGAATAAAACAGGCCTGCAAGGAGAGAGGAGGGGAGATAGAGGTTATTATGGGTGATTATTCAGTCCATATCTAGTTTTTGACAACTAGTGGAAATGCAGTAACACACAATAAGCCTTTTTGTGCTTATTTAGAAACCATTAGATGTGACATCAGTGTGGATTTTACCTGTGCTCCTCAGGGCAGAAAAAAGGATTTGACTTTCAGTTATTCAGTGCTGTTTAAGTGTGTGTTGTGCATAAGGGCAAAGAGAAGAGGCGACACCTTCTCCTAATGAATTGTTTGTATTTATCTGACAGCATTTGCTTGTTTGTTTGCACAGCCAAGTGCCTGTGGATTCTCACACGTTGATCATGTTCTCTCAATTGTCGGTCGTCTAATTAAAAACAGATTAATGCCTTATTTACACCAGGCTCACAATGAACTGAGCACCATCCTCTGTGCTGTTCTAGAAGTAAACTGGTGCAGGGAATAAAAGGCGGGATGAGTGAATGAAGCGCGCAGGCTGCCCGATCTCAGCCAGGCCCTATTATCTTAACCTGCATTGTGTCGACAGCAGCACTTGTGCGCGAGGCTGGGCATAAATCAGACAGTGATTTAAGTTTAACTCAGTGAAGATGGAGCGCAGGGGATGAGAGCGCAGAAGAGGAGAGAAGAATAACTCATTCATGATCCTCAAGTGTCCCCCAATGGGTTGGCTGGCGAGGCAGCGTTGAGCGCCGCATTAAGGAGCTGAGACAAAAGAGAGCATCAATGAAAGAGCCGGGAAGGAGCAGGGGGGGTAGTATAAAAACATTTTAAAGGGAGATCCCCTCTTCTCTTGGAGGGGTGGAGGGGAGGGAGTGGGGTTGCAAAGGACCCCCTCCCTCACTCACACACATGCAGATGCACGCACACACACTTTTGTCTCTCTTGGCACGGCCCCTTGTTTAGCCTTTAGGTGCCAAAGCAATTAGTTATGTTAATTGCAGGGGCCATTGCCGGTGAATGCAGGTTGAATAGAGCCAGTCAGCAGTGGATGATTGGCCAGGATCCACGGGTGAATGGGTGGGGAGGAGGAGGAGGAGGAGGAGGAGAGGTGGGGGCTGTGACGTCGCCAGATCACCCGGCCCATGAAAACAGAGGAGAGGACAGTGTGTGGGAAAACAGGGGAGGAGCCAGAGCCGAAAGAGAGAGACAGAGAGGGTGGGAGGCTCAGAGCTTGAGAGAGCAAGCACGAGAGAGGACCCACATTCACTGATAGAAACACAGAGACAGAGAGTTGGAGAAAATAAATACACCTGCGGAGACAAGCTGAGGGACGGAGACGGTGAGACAGAGAGAGCTTCGCGGGAGAGAAAGAGAGACGACAAAGACACAGAAAGAAAGTCAGAGAGAGTGTGTGTGTGTGTGTGTAGTGCAGCGTTGCGCTGGTCTACTCGGTTATCTGTCTCCATCTGGGTGCCATCTGTGTCTCTGGCTCTGGCCTTCGCCACACTGGAGCTCACATATGTGGGAATGCAAACACATGCCTGACATATGAAGGCGTGGAGTCACAGAAAGAGACAAAAAGGAAAGGATAAGAAAGCGAAACCCAGCCGCCGCAGCTGACTTTCTCAAAGGACTGAAGAGTGGACTCTACTAGAGTGGAGGTAGGAGAGAGGAGCAGGATTTGTGTTGCATTTTTCTGGCTGTATTTTTAGTGAATATATGCATTTATCTCTAACTGTGAGCAAGTGTTTTTGCTTTTGCAAACGGTGCGTTTATGTGTGTGTGTGTGTCTGTTACATCCTAATTCCCAGAGCTGCTCTGTAGTGCTGTACAGATGGTGCCTCATCCTCTCCTCTTATCTCTTCATCCTTATCTTCTGAGGTAGGAGGGATGAATTTGCCTGTGCGCATCCTTTCAGCGCACAAAAACTTCTGCTGCCATATGGACAAAATACTGATTGCTGAGGAGACTTTTGTTGTTCAGTTGTTGAAGTTTTAACAGGGTCAGTTTGGGGGATAATTTAAATAGAAGCAGTCCAAATGTTCCCATTGCTTTTTTCTGTTCTCTGACTCCATATATAGCACATAAATCAACCCATAAAACGCTCTGGCAACTTTCAGCGTTTGGCATCATCTGTAGCAGCAGCAGATTTTTTTTTAAAAAAAAGGAGGCTGTGGCTGTCTGACATCTGAGGGTTTTTTCCCCCAGCAAACTTTTCCCACCAAAACAGCTTCATCCTCAGGTTTAGGAGCCAAAACATGGAGCCTTCTGTCGTTTCTTCATTGTCAACTCACCCCTAATCCCCCTCCATTTGCTTGCACTTGTGGCAAGCAGAAGAAAAGTCAAATCCACCTGGAGTGATTATGCTATGTGGGAACAGATTCCTTCCTCTATAAGCAATACTTATGTGCAAACATCGAAGAACTGCTACTTCAGCCGGATACGTAAACACGGCAGCGTAATTGGCTCCGTGTGTGAAAGGGGCTTATCTCGCTCAGCTGTCATTTACTCAGATAGTAATCAGTTTTTCCACATGGCAAGCAGAGCAGAAGAAAATAGGTAAAGAAGACGTGTGCATCTGCTGTACAGTATCCCAGACATATGGGAAGAGGAGGGAAACTGCTGTGTCTGTCTTGCATGCTGTGCCTACATGTTACACAACACCGACATCAGTGGGAACACAGGTCCCAGCAGAGTGCAAATGTCACATCGTTGTACCACGGATATTATGTAGGAGTGACTTGAGTTACAGGTTTTGGAACAGTGTTACCCATCTGCAGTACCTTGCAGGGGAAAGTGTGTTGGGAGGGAGGGAGGGAGGGAGGTGTGTGAGGAGAGCAGCAGACAGAGAAAAGGCAGAGAGACCTGGCTTGTGTTACGCCCGGCCAGACCAGTCCATCAGGGAGATAGGAGCGACTAACTGTCGGCTGCACAGTCTCAGAGCAGAGACCCCTGTCTGGTCTGCTGGACACTGTCACCCTCCTGACAGCAGGCAGTGTTCTGCGCATGTGTGTTTGTGCAGAGATCAAGGATGTGACTTTCATTTTTATTCGCCTTCATTCATTTCTAACAGGCATTTACTGTTTTTGTCAAGGATTTATGTGGCTGTTGAATTTTTTGATTGCATGCTTGATAAGTCCGAGTGTGTGTGTGTGTGTGTTTGTGTGTGTGTGTGTGTGTTTGTGCGTGTGTGTACCAGGTGTCTTGTAGACACAGTGTCTGCTCAAGTACAAGGTTGCTTTCTGTAACTCTCTGCCCTTCTCTCTGACCTTCCTTTCCAGCTGTGAGCTTATCTACTGAAAGTGTAGTAATAAACGGCGAAACAGACCACCGTGACACTTGCTCAACGTGCTATTATCTGAAGAATTCATCCACACTATACCCCCCACTTTTTTCAACACACACACACACACATGCACACTCACACAGAATAGAGCAGCTGCTTCAAGAGTTTGATGCAGGAAGTGCTCTATTAGTTCCAGTGGCGAGGACTGTGATATCTTGCCCCAGGGGTTCAATGAGAGGTTGTGTGTTTGAATTGCGTGCGCCTGCTTGTGTGTTTGTGTGCGGACATGAAAGGGTTAGATCATTTACTCAACAGAAACAGCTCAGTCACTCCAAGTGGTGAATTGAAAGATGGTTTCATCGCCGGGAAACGTCTCCTGACAGTGTAAAGCGCTGTGGGTTTGCGAGTTTGCAGACGCGTATCTGTGTCAACGAGCATCCAGCCACCTGTGCTTCGCCACCCCCCATCTCTCCTATTGCGACCCCAGTGACATTGTATGAGAGTCCCTCTCCTTGTGCTAAGTGCATGAGTTAGAGGTCTGTTGACCCCTTGCTGGCCTGAGAGACCCGTTCAGTGACCCAGGACAAGAACTCTTTTTACTGGGCTGGTGTGGTCTGGGAGGGAAGGGTATCGGCACATGCTTAAAAGGCTCTATAATGACCTCAATTGAATTCCCCAGACAAATCTATTTAAGGTCTGAAGTTCTGAATTGAAATTAATTGCCTGCGTAAATACAAGAATAATACATTACATAAAACTGGCAGTGGTAAAAATAGTACTGAGGGGGTTCCATATTTTCAAAATCTATGGGAAAAATAAAGTTTAAAGGGAGCGCCGAAAGCTGTGTGAACCATTTTTTGAACACAATAAGTGCAAAACAATCTCACAAAATCACAACTGCTAACATGTTAAGGCCCAGGCGCACTAAACCCACATCAAAGAACAAGTGACGATGCAGGGCGTCAGTTGCATCGCCTCACATTTCCTGTGTTTTAGTCAAAAAGCTGCACTTGAATTCACCACAAAGACGGCAGCCAACAGTCAACAAGCATGTGCATTCTTCAAAATAACTCCATAACAGCAGGCTGTTGTGGTGTGTTTTTTGTTTTTTTTAAAAAAAAAAAGGAAAAAAGGAAGACAGACTGGATGGATTTAAGATACTAATTAGCTGGTTAGCACATTAACAACGCAACCTGAGAGAACAAAGGATATCTACCATGTGCTAGAGCTCAGTGGCTAAAAAACAATCTTATCCAATATATCAAGGTAGTTTCAATCTCACATCTTCTTGAATTTAGTCGTACAATTCCTCACTTTTGTTTGTCAGAGTAATTTCACTCGCCGTTGGGCTCCGCCGGCTCTGACATTGATTAAACATACTGATAAGGCTGGAAAAAAGCCAACAAGGGCGGACGAATACCAACAGTGTGGGTAACACCACCGAAAGTAGGATGACAGACACTTACTGATTGGCCGAAATGTACCCTTGGCTGACCGTCAGCTTGTCAGGGCCCTCAACTAACAGATATAGATCAATATGAGTGCCCCGTTCTTGTTGTTACCAATTATACAAGTTCAGTATCTGGTAGCCTTTTAGCTCTTGTTTAGTCCAGAGAAAAACATCCATCTTTATCTTGGTAGTTAGTTCAACTTTCTTCACTGGACACCTTGTTGAATTATTGGCAGCATATACTGTTTGTCTGAGCTTGTTGGCTTTAAATTAGTGGTTCCCAACATACATTCAGTGTCATACTTGAGTTCGGCGATGTCCTCGAGCTAGTCTGTTAGTCACTCACTCTACAGCAGAAAATAGCACTTCAAAATAAAAGCTCTGTGCTGGAAATCCACTGTACTTCAAAATAAAGTGTTCTTTTTACAGACAACATGTTTGTGAGTCACTTGTGGCCCTTTCAGATTGGATCCAAGACCCGCGTTTGATCCGTGCTTTTTACATAGTTGGCAGTTGGGAACCAATGCTTTAAATCACGTTGGGGTTGGTTGGAGTGGTGAGATGTTGCTTAGAGTCTGTACAGAGTCTTGTCAAAAGGTTCTGAATGTGTTGAGCAACACTAGCTACTCTTTGACATTACACAGACTCATTTGCCTCCTAATATCACACGTATTAGGTAAGGATGCCTTCAGGCTAAACTTTCCAATATTTAACCAAGGAGGCACAGATACGCAGGAGGAACACTGAGGTTTTGTGAGCCTCTGTGAAAAACAGGATGCGTTGAAACATGTGTAACTTCCCTGGAAATACAGTGTTATTTTTCCAACGCAAAACCCAAAAGGCAGGAGTTGATACTCGAGAGGACGTGCAAGAGCAAAAGAAAATTGCATGTGCCTGTGTTGTTAGGTGTGTGGGTGGAAAAGAAATGGGTGGTGCAGCCTCTCTCCATGAATTGTCTGTCATAGTCATTATTTTCCCTCTTTCTTCTTCTGAGAAAGTGTGCACGAAAATGTGAGTATTTTCACAAACAAAAGAAAGACGAACTCTAATTTGCTCGACTGGAATTAAAAACTTAAAGAAACACAGACATTGAGACTTTGTAGTCGACAGTTTTATGTTAAAACAATGGTTTAATCCTTCTTCACCATGAGGATGAATTGTATATGTACATATACTAAAAAAGACACTGCGTTCTTAAATACGTGTGCTCAAACCCATACAACACACACACACACACTCACACACACACACACACACACACACACACACACACACAATAATGCTCATCAAAACACGCCTCGGCCCACTCGTTCACAAACACACACTCATCCTCCCCAGCTATCTCTGTCTCATTCCCCTCATTGTTTTGAGCACAGCTGGCCTCTTTGTTTTACTTATCTGTCTCTCTCAGCGGTTGTTGAGCTCTGGTCTTTTATACAGCTGGGCTAAGCTTACACACAGCTCTGTTTATGGACTCTATGGACCATACTGCTCAGCTTTGATTCACTGCATCCCCAACACCTGAGGGTGACAGATTAGTCGTCTGCATAGTCCATGCGTGCACGGGGAAGGGATACTGTCTTTGTTTCACTACAATACAGTAAGTTGGATTGTTTTAAGTTTTTCTTAAGCTGTGCTCATGTTCTCAGTGATGTGACTGGCTTATAGTTTGCTTCACAATATGTTGGACTGACGACATGTTTTTTGAAAGCCTGACCAAAGAAATATGAACATTGTTCTCCTTAATCTAACATGTAAGATACTGTAAAACTTCAGATAAAAGCTTAGTCCCAATTAAACACCCAGTCCCTTTTACTAGAATGGTGTGGCTACACATTTTGACAAACAAAGGCCTGTCTCGAATAGAGGCCTGGTCTGGTTGCCAAGCAATTCATTTTTACAGAAGCTCTTTGGATGTATAAAACATGTTGTTGGCTACCCACTTGAGCTAACGTTAAATAGCTGTTTAGATCGTATTTACAAACATAAATGTTTAAACTTTGGCTACACATGGTTGGCTCGGTAAAATTCTCCACAACTCAATCGTTCAGTTAATTTTAATGAAACCATGAGTACCAGGGAAGACAAGACAAGTTTAACGGTATAAAGTTGTGTATGACAAAATACTGTTGTTTTATTTTTTGCAACTTGACACTGATTTCCCCAAACAACTTGTGTTGCAGTTGGGGGAAAAAACAATTCACTTGAGTATCCTGACTCTTATTTTTAACAATTCCTGAACAGATTTTATATAAAACCAGCACTTAGTCTGTTAGCTTTATGCTGATATAGTGGGAATTACCATTAATATGCTAGGGTCAGTCGGCATTTTAGTTGTGATAGTATTATCAGAACAAACAATCCATTTTACTTAACGTGCTTAACATTGATATATATATATATATATATATATATATATATATATATATATTTTTATTGGCCAACGCAGAAGTTAGCGCCACCCTGGTTTCTTTGTCAAAAAACAAATATTTCCATTGGATTTGGGATTATTCCAGAAAATAAACTCTGTAGCAAACAAAAGATTATGGTACTTGCAAGTTTTGTTCAGTGTTGTTTTGAAGTCGTGTTCGGTGTAATGAGGTACTGCAGCCTTATTTAGCCGCTTGTTAGCAACTGCCTTTTTAAGGACACATAAAAGCTTCAAAACTTACAAGTGACGTATGTTGGATAACAAAAAGTCCCTTCAGCTTGTGTTGACCACAGACTCAAAAAAATGACGAGCATGGGATGTGCATTGTTTTTGGAAATATGACTCATGATGTACTCATGATGGGAATGGTTCAACATTTTCCCATGATCAAGTGTCATAAAAGCAAGCAAAAATTGCAATAAATCTTAACATCGAGTTGCAACACTTGTAGAATCACCACCCAAGTATCATGATCAAATCAGCCCTAACTTGTGCACATCCATTAACCGTCATGTTTCCCGTCAAGAAGCTCTAACCTTCAGCCCACATGTCCTCTCTGGATTAACGTCAGTGAAATGCCAAAAATGTAAAATTAAAGGTCTTGATATGATCCTAAACACAAAGCTCACCGAGTCATCGCTCTCAGTCTGGGTCAAAAGAGACCGTGTAAATGTCTTCAGCATGGCCCGTGGTGATAGCAACATCTGGTTGGACCCGAGCCCAGGCCGTTTGGCTGTTGAGGCCTCTGACACCTGGTCTGAAACAGGCCGTTCTTAATGCATGCTTTGTTTTCTCATGTCTAGAGCTCGTATTTTGTTTTATGGACTACCGTAACTTACTAGTTCCGAACGTGCATCTGCGTATGTACCTCTACCAAAGTACAGCACCGAGGAAAAACAGTATTTTGCCTGGCTGTGGGTAAAGTTGATTGTCCTGGTTTATTATCTATAGGAGCCATGCAATCTTTATCCTCCAGACACACATGATGATATACATCTTCGCTGTGTGTCAGGGGAGCTCTATAAGTCTGTTCCGACATCAATAATTTTGTTTCACCATGAGAATAAACAGTGAAAAAAGAACAGCTTCATTTTAAAGCTGTCATTCTTCCTGAATGTTTGCCGTCTTGAGTTTAAAGACTCGCCAGGCTCTCGATGATTGATGGGCAGGCTAACCAATTAGTTACGGAGAGGTGAGAAGGGTTGTAACCAGATAGGCAGATAATCTACTGGCCCTCAGAGAAGGCGAGCTGGTGTGAGAGTCTGCATGTGTGTGAGTCATGGCTTTTGTGTTTGGAGGTCATGATTGACAGATTTGAATTGTCTGTTATGTCATAGTTGTTATTTATGTGGGTGGGGGGGTGTACACGTGCCTCAGGCTGGCTATTTCACAGGTGTGTGTGTGTTGCTTCAGGGATAGCTGCCCTCTCTCCACTAAGCTGATGACAAACCCAACACCTGGTTAATGGGGCCAACACACACACACACACACACACACACGATGACGAACATGCACCTCCAGCTCTATCCCTCGTGGCTCAGCTGTGTGTGACGCAGGCTTGCGTCTGTGTTTTAAGTTTGTGCCACTGTGAATAACACACATCCAGAGGACCCAGTGACAGTGGAGCCTGTGGCAGAGGCTGAATGTGGCAACAGTTAAGTGCGTGAGTCCATAACCTTTGTTATCCCACAATAGGACCACGACAAAGACCCTTCATTACAGCAGATTTGCTTTATTATACACAACCGAACAAGGAAGGTATAATGCTGCCCGGAAGCAAAAGAGGTAGGATATATATAACATGCATTTTCTAATCAAAAACACTGACACAACATGTGAGTAAGAAATCATTTGCTGTCCCTGTTACATGGCAGCTGATCTCGCCCTCTGCTTGGAGGATAAGGAGCTCCTGGAACTAATTTTCTTTGAGCTAGCTGTTAACTGCTACTACCTGCTTTTCAAATCTCCCAGCAGTCGGTCGCACACGTAACATGTCATCAAAACGCCACTCTTGTCCCATCCTGCCAGCTGTCGCTTTCACAACAAACATCAATTTGACGCTGTTACTACCGCTGCTCCTGGCTTAGAGACCAAACAGCGCTGTTCTCCCATTCCAGGATCATATCTTTTATACAGAGCGGCGAGGCAGAATAACATTGGCACGTTGAACAGCAGGGCTTCTGTCAAATACATACAACTATATTTTCTACATTTACTCTACACACCGGCCTTCTTGCCTGCTTAAAATTTTATTCGAGGACATAGCAAGGATCTAGAGGTAGTAATGACCATGATAGAGTTGAGAGCTGGGCCATAGGAGTCTTTGATATTATTACAACACTAATGTTCTCAACTGGTTGGTCGCAGTTTAAAAGTGGGTATCAAGTCCATTCTGAATGAAGTATCTGGGGGAACATGTCAGGTTTGTAAAAAACACACTTTATTTTGAGGTACAGTGAATTCCGGGCACATAGCTTTTATTTTGAAGTGCCTTTTCCTGCTTTAGAATGATGAATAAGGGACATCTACTTAACAGAGACAGCAAACTAGTATGTCGCCGAATATATTTAAATGTGTGGACCTTGAACTAATGACTGAGGAGAAATCTAGACCCTGTGGCTGGGCCACTTTGGAACCACTCCTGTAGGTTTATGTTAAGGTTACAGTTCTTCATTGAAGACGCAGATCATTTTCAGTTGCCCTTGCTGATGTGATGATAGGCTTTGAAGAAGTTTAGCAGCAATGAAACGGGCTAAGATCCATTTTCTTCAACTTTGGTGTCTGGCGTCCACACAAAGATTGATACTAATAGCTATGTAAAATCGAAGTCGAGCGCATGTGGGGTACACACCAAAACTATAACACCAACAACAGTGGCGAATGATATCGGTGGGATCACTTGAGAATGGTTTTGTGAACGATAGAAACAGTAAAAGCCAATCAAGATCTGTCTGACTTTACAGGGCATCACATTCCAAATGGCAGATGACATTGCAGAGAGTCTCATCATTGAGTTTTAAAAACACTTCCTCTGTTTTATAAAACAAACAGTCTTTATAAAGACACTTCCAAAAAGGAAGACATCTGGGATGCAATCTTGCTCCCTCTCAGAGTCAGTGGTAAGTGGCCCTTAAAGCCAGTAACTTCCCATCCAGTACATTCTCCCTGCAGTCTGACCTCATGTACACGTGGACGCTGTCCGCTCTCGCTGTCCGGCCTTTGCCAAACCTCCTCTCCCTCCTCTGCTTCCAGCATCACATCACTGCGCCTCTTTTACTGCTCATTCTTAGTTTTTATGGACGACGTCTGTCTGCCTTGCCTTCGTCCCCCTCTTTTCGTTTTCTCTCTCGCTCTGCCACTAAGTACATTTCCATCCCCACGTCCCTTTTTTCACTATGTGGCATTCTGGATTACAGTGGTGTTATTGCAATTATCTCACTGAGTGACAAAGTCATGCGAGGGCTTCTCTCGCTGTCACATTAAAATGTGACGAGCTCCCGTCAGGAACACATCTGCGTGCCTCTTCACATGTGTGTGCATGAAAGTCGCATTGTCCCCTCTTTCACCTACACATTTCTTTTTTTTTCCTGATCTCTCTCTTCCTCCAGAGTTGTCTCTCTTTCCTCTCCCTTTCTAATGTATACATCTTTCTCTCGCTCTCCCCCCTTCGCTGTCAACCTTGCCACCTCCCCGTCTCTCCCCTCCCGTAGCAGAGTGAGGAGCAGAGTGTTGATATTGGGTTTTGTCCAAATATGTAGTCTACGGGGCTGGAAGGTGGTAATGAGAGCCAAGAAAAACAGCCTGGCTCCGAGTCTGACAACCAGGCTTGTCTTTCTGATGAAACCAAATGAAAACAGTATTTTCTATCCTTGTTATTCCCTCCCTCCCATCCTTCTTGCCCTACGTGCATCCCTCCTTCTCCACCTATGGTGCCTCTTATTTACAGCCTCCTTTTCTATTAAAATCAGTGTTTGTTTAATGCACTTTCATGGTCATTAAAAGTGTTACTGCAGCAGCCAAAATTTGTCTTCAGTAGGGATTTAAAACAGAATTAAATTTGAAAATAATGCAGGCATGGATATGTTAAAAAATGACCTGTATATAAACATTGCTTGTCATATTGTAAACCAGTATATTGTAAGTATCTGGTGACCGCAACAGTGTCGTGGCAACAGTTGAGGCGGTGCCGGTCCCAAGAGAGCAATAGTATAAATTAAGTTGATTGAAAAAAGCAGCGAGGACACGTGTCTCCTGATTTCCAGACATTTGACACCACGCACGCACCGAAAAGCCTGTAAAATACTTAAGTCCTCGAACCTGCCGCTTAACTATGAGGCTATAACGACAACCTGACACTGAGAGAGACCATGCGCTGTCGAATTATCTGTTTTATAAGTGGATAGGGTTGTTTGAGTGTTGGTGCATGAGCCCTTGCCTTTGCAGTGTGTGTGTGTGTGTGTGTGTGTGTGTGTGTTTGTGTTTGTGTGGGTGGAGGTCAGGAGGGAGCGCAGGATAGAGGAACAGATGTGTGCTGTATTGTGGTGGTGTGCGTGGACGGACGGGGACCAGGTGCAGCCTTTGTCTCCCCGGCATTTAAGTCCACTCGCTTGCATTCAGCCGCCTCGTGCCTCCCCACCCCTCCCCTCCACGTCCTACTCCACTCCTTGGAGGGAAGGCAGAAATGTGTGTGTGTATGTGTGTGTGTATGTGTGTGTGTGTGTGTGTGTGTGTGTGTGTGTGTGTGTGTGTGTGTGTGTGTGTGTGGAGGAGGGGCTGCTTTGGCTTAGCAGAGGAGGCTCCAGCAGTCCCTCCTGCACCCCCCCTCCTCCTCCCTCACAGGTGACTGTTGGAGGTCCCAGCTGGCCAGCTCTTGGCCGATTAGATCCATATGGTACAGGAGGAGGAGGAGGAGGAGGAGGAGGAGAGGAGGAGGAGGGGAAGTGATCATCAGTTGCATGGGTGCTGAGGGAGCTGTTAGCTTGTCCCTTTTTTGCCCCGAGCTTTGAGTCAGTTCCTCAAATTTTTTATCTTTTTCACTTCACCACTTTTTTCTACTCCCTGTGTGTCTCGCCATTTTTTCCCATTTACTCTGGGGCTTATTCTAATATCATTCCCCTAAGTTCATTTTCAGATCTATTGCTGTTGGTCTGCTCTCTGTTTTGGTTCAGTTGTTTTCCTTGGTGATGAGGTGGAGGCTCTGTTAGTTGTTAAAAACCAGGCTTTTCTTTTCTTTTTTTTTACTTTGAATAGTGAGAGTGCAGGGTTGATGGTAGCCTATTCAGGATAATGCTTTTATACTTTAAAAGCATATAACACAATATATGTTGATACTTGCTGTTCTATTGAAAGTTAGACATTCAAAACATTAAATTAGCAGCAAATTAAATATAGTGAATGATGAAGTAATGGCGTCCTGAGCAGAGAATGAAGTCACACTACCTCTGTGTGTGTTTAAGCTTCTCTTTGGTTTGTTGTGGTAAACTGTTAGTGCATGTGTGTATCCCCATAGCTAGCTCATCACTGCTGACACATTTGCACTGTGCACAGTGGTAAAAGCTTAAATCAAGATGGCCTTGTGGCAGTTAGCGCCCTCCCTCCATTTTCCCATGGGTCGACACCGTTAGCTCTCTTGTTGAGAATCATGACCAGACAAATCATATGTTGGAGATGCTGGTTAACACTGTTTGATTTGTCAGCACTGTTGCCATTGTTTAGAACTGTTTATGCAGTTAGCACCGTTAGCTGCCAGTTGGTTAAGCCATGTCCACGTTGAGCACCATGTCCAGACAAGTCATATGCTGGAGATGGCATTATTATGGAAGCATAGTGCCCACCCTCAGTTCCCCCTGGGTTAACACCGTTAGCTCTGTCATCCATGTTGCTGTTGTTTTGCATTGTCTATGGAGTTAGCACCGTCAGCTGCTTGTTGGCTAAGCCACCTCCATGTTGAGAACCATGTCCAGACAGCTCATATGCTGTAGATGGCGTTGTTGCAGAAAGATAGCGCCCACCGTCCAGCTCCCCCAGGTTAACACTGTTAATTTTGTCAGCACTGTTACTGTTCAGCGGCGTATGAGTTGTCTAGGCAACTCATACGCTAAGTTTAATTTCTGTGCACTCATGGTCCAGTACATGTTGAGCTAACCCCCCTCAAAAAGAGGAAAAATAACCCGCAGCTACGAACATTTTCTCTTATTTACATGCTTGTTAGCTATCAAGCTACCTACCAAATAACAACGTTTTGTTCAGCGTTCGGACAGTGAGGACATTTACTTCTAAGTTGCTGCGTTCATAGCCCGTTGTTGGTCAGAAAGCTTGTGTCTAAGCTAATTCAACACACAGTAACTGTATATATGACCATTTTGGAGTCGTTGTAAAGTATTGTTATGAAGCTAGGTTAGTGAGCTAGCTTGGTTTCCTCCCTTGCTCCAGTGTTTGTCCTAAACGAGGATAAACAGCCTAACTTCTGGTAAGAAAACATTCAGCTGTATTCATTTAAACAAAGTGTTGTAAGGTTTGATTCAGTTAGCTTTGTGTGCCTGTGGGTGTTAGCACATCTTCTGGCCCTGCATACTTGTAGCATTGCACATGTGCTCCATTGTCTTTTTGCTCTTTGATAAATTAGCGAGGCCTGTGTTACATCTTCTCTCACCTCATCTACACTGACAGGACTGAGATAGCAGCGCGCCGCCAGTACACAGTCCTACAGCACGCACTCGCACAAACACATGCGCCGTGACTCACAGCCGCCAGAGAGTTTTAACCTCAGAGTAAAACCACGAGCTTAATAAACCCTAACACTGAACACATTTATTTATACGTCACATCAAGATTAATTTATTTGCAGGGACTCAAACTATCGCTCCTCACTTCATGTAAGGAGGTAAATGAATGTTCCTGGCACTTTATCTGTCTTGTCGTTTCCGATTTCATTATTTAATGGATTGGCTTCAGTCACAGTAGTGGCCTGATGGGGAAAGCCTTGTTCTGTCTCTGTCTCTTTCTCCTCCTGAACCTCATTTAAACCATCACCTGCAGAGGCAGAGGCAATTAAAGCCGATTGGATGTTTTAATGCAGACGAGCGTCACCTGAAGCTGAACAAACAAGAAACACCTGGCTAGCAACCACAGCCATCACCACAGATGCACATTACTTTCCCATCGCTGCAGTAACAACTGTAGTAGAGAGCAAATAAGGAAGCTCGGGTAACACACGAGATTATACAACTTTATATTATCTGTTTGAGAGGCGATGAGAGAAGACAGGCAGCACGGAACGGTGAGCAGAATCTGTAATTGTTTTATAAATTGACAAGCTGAAGCTGTCTGGTATTAGCTTTATATTCAGTATGCATTGGTCTGCTCACAGTGTTATCACCTCTGCTTCAAAGTGTTGCCTATGCATCGTGGCATTTCCATGAAATCCTCTTGATGTGTAGTGAGGAGCTTTGTGTACCTTGTCTTTGTTCCATTAGAGCAAAGACGACAGGTGGTATTTAGACCAGACAAACACCCCACATCCTCCTCTAAGCCAACATTCACCTGAGTTAACATCAGACCACTTTATACACTATATGTGTGTGTGTGTGTGTGTGTGTGTGTGTGTGTGTGTGTGTGTGTGTGTTTTGTGGCTGCTGTAACAGCTGCCTCCCCTGACGGCCCTGTGACTAGATCCGATGGACTCAGGTGCTCGCAAGCCAGATGAAGTCATCCAGCTATGTGCGCTGTCTAATTGACAAGCAGAGGCAATCCTCTATGGGCTGTCAGCGCGACATGCACACACACCTGATGTCGCCTGTTTTGGCCATTACCTCTGGCACGGCTAACCACAGACCGTGCCACATCTTAAGACGGCACGGACGCAGCTGTAGCCTAATTTCTCAGTTCCGTGTTGAAATTGGATGCACAACAAGACATATGCGCGATATGTTTGTATCCGTTGAGCGTGTTTATGTTCCGCGGCCTCATGTCGGACCTGTCAGTCACACACAATAGGCCTGCAAGAAGCTTCACAAGGATGACAGTCATTTGGACACAGAACTACTGTTCACTGCCAGGGGAGAACTGTTGATGATGTGTCAACATGTCGACTTGAATACATTTCCATGCGACACTGTTGAAAAGCACGAGCTGAACGCCGGAGCTCTTGTGTATATATGAAGTTGTTTACATGGTAACAGTCTTGACACTAAAGGCCATATGCCCCGTTGATTCTGTTATTGAGATGTCAGTCTAATTTCCTGGCCATACGGATGGAGTGTGCGGAGCTTTGGAACCGGTGCATGTGCGTGCTGCAGGCTGCTTCCTGCGGTGCGCTGGCAGACCGCGTGTGTGGTGGGCACGACGGTCCAAATGTCTGCATAGATCCCTCCTTCCTGCCCCCTATGTTGGTGAACAGGTGGAGCGATGGCAGGCAAGCCACAGGGCTGAGAAAGAACGAGAGGGAAGGAGAGCACGTGAAGAGGACTGCAAAACAGAAGGAAGAACAGTCGAAGCTGTATAATGAATTGCAGACATGACAGATGAGTTGCATGGGGCAGATTGAGAAAGTGTGCAGAAAGATCGACTCTTGAAGGCAAGTGGGGCTGAGAGTTTGTTGACAGAGTTTCTTGTACGTGCGTGTGCTTCTATATACACATACTTTTGTAATTTATTTCCTCTGAATTCTTAATGCATTGATTTCTGTACGTGTTTACATATTTTTTGCACACTCACAAAATCTAAAGCGCTCTTTATTCATTCAATGGGTGTAATTCCTCCCTTTGAGTTCTCACGAGTTACCTACTGACGGCTTAAATCTTCCAACTTAAGCCTTTATAAACTGGGACCCTGCGGCTCAAGGCCATGCAGAGTTCATAGCTGTGAAAAAGATATAAAGGGCGCCATTGAAGCCAAAGCCCTAAAACCATGAAACCACATTTAAAAAGCTGCTCTCTGCTGACCCATGACCCTCGAGACCATGCTTGTCTATTAATCGTCCATTCTTGAAGCAGTTAGAAAAGTCTGATCCACTCTAAATGGAGACGGGACCCCGGCCTTCATGGATCTCCAGGAGACAAAGACGGCTTCTGATCCCGCATCTCCCCGCCGCCACACCCCCCATTTCACTTTCCCCATGCCCCTTATCTGGTGGTCTCATTCAGCGGCAATAGCATATTGAGAAGTTGCGTTTAACATTCAAAAGCTTTGCCGATCTTGTTAGTAAAGCGTGAAATAACCCCGTCCCTTTCTCACTCTGTCCCCGCCCGCCCCCATTTTCTAGGGCGCTCAATGAGGGGGCATTCTTCTCCCGACACAATAGGCTTCTTCAGCATTTCTTCTGTTATTGATCTGAATGGTTGGGAGTAAGGGGCTAAACTTTAGACATCTGGCTCTTTGATGGGGGGGAGGCAGGGTGGTTGATGCTCTGGCAGTATGTGTTGTGTGATGTGGAGTGGGTTGGGGGGTTGGCATTTCTTTTTTCTTTTGTGGCCACAGAGCTGAAGCTCCTGCATTGATTAGGAAAGCAAAACTGGTCTTTTTAGTGGCTTGTTTATGTGTCATGTCCGTTACAATCCTTTATTTCTTAAACCTATTTTGTACATTTTTATGTGTCCTGCTGCTTTAACGTAGAGAACAAGACAACATTTTGAAAACTGTTCTGGTTTATGACCCACAGCTGAACCCCTCTGTCCTCTTTTCTCCCTCTGCAGACAGTAGAGAGAAGAAGAGCCCTGCCATGCCCGGTTCTCCTGTGGATGCTAAGACTCATTCCAGATCAGCCCCCAGCAGCAGCGCCAGCTCCACCATGCCACCCCTGCCCTCTGTCAACCCCAGCGGCCCTCGCCCGGCCTCCTTTTCCACCACAGCATGTAAGGGCCCTTCTCTTTTACAAATGATATCCTCATGCTGGCCTCAGACCAAACAGTTTTGGCAGACAAATTTCCAATGTCTGATTCATGATTTCCAAATCATGAGGTTTACCTCAGTTGGTGCATGCTCCCAGGATCTTGATCATAAGGTGCAAGGACGTTTTAACACTCAGTCTGAGTTGTCTCAAGTCAGTCTTTTGTGCGTCTTGCCATTCCCATAGAATCAAACATGTTTAATATTATCGCACATTTTCAGTCTTGGCTCATGCAAATCAAAAACAAGTCTTGTCTCGTCTTCTCTCTTCTTGTTCTCTTGTTCTGTGGAAAAAGAGGAAAAACAGGTGGAATTGTGGAGTAAACAAGAGTCAGTGTTGCATTCAGTGTGCATCTGAGCCACCAGCTAGCGCTCATGGTAGTGAGAAATCTAATCAATAAAAGCTGGTAGTGAGTTAAGGCTACAGAATCCAAAATGTAAAGTTTGATCCAAATACACTTCAGATTTCTGGATTATATTGGTGCCGAATTGACGGTAGAAGTGTCCTCATATGATGCCTTTTGTCTCGTTTTCTGGAGTTATTTGTTTTTGCAGACACATAAGGAATTGTTAAACTGACATTTTTTAAAGGGACTTTGGCATAAGATTTGCCAAAATGAGCAGGACTGGAAATAATCTAGCTGGGAGTCTTGCAAATAGTGACCCTGCAAGAACCTAGTTCTTTGCAAAATCTTATAGCATGTGACTAAAAAAGTCTTGATGTGAGAGGGTGTCAGACTTTAGTCTTTAAAAAGTCTTGTCAGAGTCTAGTATCATAGGCATTAGTCTCATAAGAAGGTTTAAAGCATGTGTCCATTCTTATGACGAATCATCTTAACTTCTCCCCTCCTCACCTTTCCTCCCCAGTGACTAATGGGAATCATCATTCCCCACCAACCCTGAATGCAGTGCCATCTCCACCGCAGCGTTACAGCAACGGACCATCCTCTTCCTCTTCCTCATCGCTGGCTAACCAGCAGCTGCCGGCCACCTGTGGGGCTCGCCAGCTGAGCAAGCTCAAACGTTTCCTGACCACGCTGCAGCAGTTTGGCAACGACATCTCTCCTGAGATCGGAGACAGCGTCCGAAGCCTGGTTCTGGCCCTCGTGGTAAGTTGTTGTGTAGAAGAAATGGCTTTTCATCATCTCTTAATGACATAGACTGACCAGTTTCTAAACTTTATTTACCTGCCTCCTTAGAATTCGACGGTTACCATTGAGGAGTTCCACTCACGGCTTCAGGAGGCCACCAACTTCCCCTTACGGCCCTTTGTCATTCCTTTCCTCAAGGTAAACACATCTTCAGCCTCCCCTCCACATTCCCATATTTGCTTTGCATTATTCCTTTCGACTACTTCCTTTTTTCTCGGCACCAGTGTTTTTCTTCCCCCTCTCAGTTTAAGTCTTAAACCTCACACACTCTGGTTTCAGAACACTGTGGCCCTCATGTCTCTCGACAGTGGTTTTCAACCAGTTCAGCCTTATTAATGGCGTAATAACAAGTGATAAAGAGAAGGTGCTTGACACCCACATCACCTTCATTCAGTATGATCTATATAATCTTTGGGCAGTCGCATCAGCGCTTGTGAGTCATGATGGAAAAGTAACAGAGTCATTACACTTTATTACGGCGTCTCCAGGATACTGTGTAGGTTTTCTAATTGAATAAACGGCTTCTCCGGAGTTCAAAGTAACTATCAACATTTGCGTGTTGACTTGACAAGCAGCAGATGAGTGTGTGTGTTAAACAGCCTCTCGAGCCCCTTTGTAACCAGGGGAGTCTGCAAGAGTATACTTTTTAGGAGCTCCCCTCGGTAAAGCAGCCCATAAATCTTCAGTCGGTTGTACCGCTGCAACTTCAAGCAGTCGAAATCTGCTCTTTTTCCACACTTACCTCTTACTCACCTTTGGAGCCCCTCCATCTGTCTGCCGAAGAGTGCCGAGACAAGAAACCTCTGTTCCCCTCCTTTTTCTAATTTATTACGAGGGGGTGGGGTCCCCCGCAACTTAATTCCAACTCCTTGAGAGGAGTCTGTCTTAAAAAACAAGAGAGAGGGGGGGAGAAAGAGACAGATGGGACGAAGTCACAGGGGTGAGGAAGTGGAAAAGAGAGTGAGGTGGGTGAGGAGGAGAGAGGGAAAAGTGGGAACTCGGAAGTGTGAAACATGCCTATAAAGTGTTCCCTTCCCTTTTTATGGGCTTCAGTGTGCCATATGGAGCCGCTGTCCCGTTAAAAGAGCATTCAGCTGCCAAGGCGCCGCCAATCTAGCATCCGCCCCGCTGAACCCCAGAGAGCCCTCTGCTCAACTGACACACAGCACATGTGTCCGCTAGCTGGGGCCCCAGGGAAAGAAGGGAGGCAGAGGAGCATGGGAGAAAGAGGCAAAAGAGAGCACAGGGACAGAGCAGACCATAAAGCGGGAGGTATCAGCATCTTTGTGACGACGGTACACCGACAGGGAGAGATGCTGCGTGTGTCAGTGAGCGCAGACAGAGAAGAAAAGATTAGAGGAGGAAGGAGCCTGCATTTATAGAATCTGCTAGATAATGGCTGAAAGTGCTACGTGAAAGGAGGAGGTCAGAGTCACAAAATGAGAACGGCATGGTTATTTAGTCGGTTGCCCAAGAAGAGGGAGAATGAGGGAGTGAGGAAGCGGTGTAATTGCAAACACACCAGAGTCTGTTCCTAATTAGGGAAACGCAGGGAACAAAAGCGAGATGGAAAGATAGGACGGAGACAGTCGCAGATAAATATAAAAAAAAAACAAGTCAAGAGAGAGAAGGTAAGGAATGAGGGGAGAAGTGGAGTCTGTGTATCGTTTCTTATGAAATGTTTCAAAGTTTAAAAGCCTCTGTATCATCAGGCATATCTTTGCCACGACCTTAGTAACCAACTTCAGCAGCAGCTTAGAAAGCTCAGCCGTTTTTTTGTTTGAGCCACAGCCACCATGGAGGCAGCCACAAAACAACACCCAGACCCAAATTGAGCTTTACAGCCAGACCTCAAGGAGTCAGTGCCCCCCTTCTTTAAACCCCCTAACTCCCACTACGGCGTCTTCCCCAGGACGCATAAGTACACTGTGTCTCTCAGCTCTCGAACAGTGCTGGTGGTCTGTCTTGGACAGTTTGGGTCTGCTTGATTCAGATTGGTGCTTCTCTTTTTCTGCTGATCTCCAAATGAGCATGGACTGTATAAAATAATGAACTCAGCTACCTTGACATGACCCATTGGTTTGTGGACTAGCGCTTTGAAGTCTTTAATTCGGCATTTCAGCCGTCACCATATTGGGTTTTTTGTAGCTAGAAGTAAACATATTTGGAGGAGAGGGTGGATCTGACTCATAGATGGTTAGTCAGGCGGCCCCGCCCTTACATAGGCATACCTGTAAGCCTAAATTAAATGTAATGCAATGTTTAATTCTGCTGCGAAGTTTGGCATTTAAGATGGGGGTCTATGGACATTGACTCACCACTGGAGCCAGCCTCAAGTGGCCATTTGAGGAACTGCAGTTTTTGGCACTTTCTAGTTGCCTTCATTTTGCACCCCTGGAGGTTGCGGCCTGGGTATGACTGATGTGTGACTGAATACGTGACTGGCAAACGGCCAGTGGCGATCGTAGACTCTTGGGGGCCCTGGGCCGGCTGACATTTAAGGTGGCATAACATCGCGTAATCAAAGATTTCCTGGGTAGATTTCTTAATTTTCCTCCTCTCAGACTTAAGACTCCTCTGTAGATTAGAATGAAACCTCACCAGTTTATTTATTTCTCGTCAGGCAAACCTTCCCCTCCTGCAAAGGGAGCTCCTCCACTGTGCGAGGGCAGCCAAGCAGACACCAGCCCAGTACCTGTCCCAGCATGAGCATCTCCTGCTGAGCACCACCATGGCGTCTTCTCCAGACTCCTCCGAGCTGCTGATGGAGCCTCCTGAAACTGTTACCAAGAGACACAGCCCCAGCAGGTTAGATAAAAGTTAGTGGACACATGCAGCCTTCATCCTTCTGCTCGTTTTTATTTTTCTTATTTGTTTTAACCGCCCACTGCTCTCTCTCCTTCAGAGCTAAAGAGAACGGTTTCCACGAACGTCCACCTGCAGCCATGGAGCCCGCCGCGAAACGAATTTGCACCATCAGCCCAGCTCCCCGACACAGCCCCGCCCACCCGCTGCCCCTCAGCGCCCAGCTTCACCCGACCCCTCCGCCCTTGCAGCACTACGCGCTGGATGACATCGCAGCGCCGCACATCCTACACCGTGAGCACAGCCAACGCATGCTGGAGATCCGCGAGCTCAAAGACAGGCCCAGACTCCCTGGTATGTGATGCTTATTAAGTTATTTTGTTGGCCAGGTTTCTCAGTCATGTCTTCTCAGGATTTAAAGTTAATGAGCACTGACATTTTATTTATTCCTAAAGAGAAGTTGAGTCTCAGTTGTGGAAAAGCTCAGTCCAAAAAAAACCTCATTCTGTGGCAGAATATTCCTGCAAATCACTGTAACACCAAAAAAATTTAACCTAAATCTGGTTCTTTACAGCAGAGTGAACCCAAGTGGGTGATTAATCTAGATTTTAACACACTTACATGAACAGACATGCATTCTGTGAGCGATAACGGGTGGTCTGTGTGTTTGTGTAGCCGTCCCCGTATATATTTCTGGACTCCACATGTGTGTATAAACAGAGCCGTACTGTCCAGGCAGGGAGGGTCGGATCTCCTCTGGTGTATATCTGCCCTCCATTTGGGGCTTGTCAGCAAGCAGTGGAAACAGCAGTAGCTCACAGACACAGGCACACACACACGCACACACGTAGAGAAACACACCTTGATATGTTCATGGTAGAGGTGCTGTGTTTATAAGGCCTTAGTCCCTTGTCTGACAGCCTCCCGCCCGCCTGCCGCCACTTAACTCACAGGCACACACACACATAAACACATCAGTCCACGCACTCGTGGCTTTGAACTGATGAACGCTGATGAGAACCAGGAGTGGAGAAGAGGTCGAGGGGAAGGCTAGCGAGTGTGTGTGCGTGTGTGTGTGTGCATGAGGGAATCATTATTCTTTTCAGCAGACCCAGTGTGCATGTGGCCTCTTGTTGGCTGTTTGTTACTCAATTTTAAGAGATAGCAGTTTGCGCTGTCTTTGTAGTCAGTGTGTGTCTCTGTGTATGGACATGTATCAAGACGTTTCGGGGCCGTGCATGAGCACGAGCTTGTGTGTGCAAACAATTATTGCAGTTAAATGTACAATTAAATATTGCTTAAGTCATAGTCTTGTGCAATGACTCAATTGAAATCAGATAGTTAACTAAATTAGTGTGTGTGTGTGTGTGTGTGTGTGTGTGTGTGTGTGTCCATGGTTGTCATGGTCCACAGTGAGTGTCAGACCGGCTGGTTGTGTTTAGAAGTGGAGCCACTCCACTCAGCCTGAGTGTCTCCCTACTGGAATGCCGTGAGCTCCAGGAGGGGAGGTGCTAAGGGAGACGTTTGGGGAGTGTATGTATGTGTGTGTGTGTGTGTGTGTGTGTGTCTGTGTGTGAGTGTGCGGTTGACAGCTGACTTCCAGATGTGCGCAGGCTCTGGGTGCTGGAAGTCTGTTTTGCATCACAGCCATCTCCTTTTCTCTTTCACCCCACCTTTCTCGCTCACAATCTCCCGGTCTATCTCACATCTTTTCTTATTTTTTGCTGCCTGTTTGCTTCACCTCATCGCTGTCACTCTTGATTCTGGTGTAAAAAAAAGTGCGGCTTTTGACTTTTAAGTCATTTCTCTTCTGTTACGTGGGGAAATATTCTCAGTTTATCTTGTGGTGAGGTAATGAAGCTACTGTAGCTCAAAATTTAAAGTTTTTTTTGGCTACAGACGTATACACACCTTTCACTCACTTACTGTCACTTGTGGCTTCTCTCATATTAAAAAGAACGTTAATCACATCGGCCTGTGGTCTGTCTTGTGTGTTTTAATCAGGCACTAACGGGGGCTACCGCGAGGAGCCAGTGGACCACAGACTGACAGACAGAGAGTGGGCTGATGAATGGAGGCATCTGGACCACGTAAGTCTGCAGACAGGCACCACCACTGCTAATGGCTTGTGATATAGAAAGAATGTAAAATGTAATTTGTCTTCCTGGCGTCCTACACCAAAGAGTGTTTAATTTCACACAGTATGAAAGCAATCTATAGCACATCTGGACGTCACACATTCACACAAGGAATCCATGTTTTGCTGCTAAAGATAACAACCCCCAACATACGGGCTTCAAATTAATATAATAATCTTCCTCCTCTAGGTGTTGAACTGCATCGTCGACATGGTAGAAAAGACACGGAGGTCAGTGAGCGTGCTCAGGCGATGCCAGGAGTCGGATCGCGAGGAGCTCAACTATTGGAGGCGGCGCTCGAGCGAGCAGGAGGACCCGCGCAAAGGAGGCTCAGGCTCCGCTCCCTTCTCCAAGACACACAGCCCCCACTCTGCAGAGCCGGGTGGGTGCCGCTAGATTTAATTCACTTATGTTGGTGTGCCGCAGAAACCAGTCATTCTGTTGTCGTCTCGGTGATCGGTGCCTATTGTTTTCCACAAGGGAGATTGCTTCATGAGGCCAAGCCAGTGGAAAACAGTTAGCATTTACGTTTAAAGGATCAGTTCCTTCAAATTACAAGAAAATAACGTTCTGCCTGATTGAATTATCTGTCGTGCAGATAATTTTATTTGCCCACGTTTGTCGAACTTCTACCATAAAACAGAGTGAATAGATGTGTGTTCCATGATTTTAATTTTAGACGCTGGACACTGATTTGGATGCTAATTTGGGTGAATTGATCATTTTATGTTTAATATGAATAAGCATCATATGGAAAAACAAATATGTCTTGGCAGGCATTGCAACTGTTGGTAATTCACTCAGGGATGTGAAGGTTACACATATATTAAAGTATATAATAATTATAAGCAATATAATCCATTGACAAAAGTAGTCATTGTATGTATCTGAACACAGGAGCTGCTGGTCTGCCGCTGCCTCGATCAGTTTTTGAGTTATTGTGTGACTTAGGATGTTTTAAAGGGTTAGTTTGGATTTACCAAAGTGTTCACTGCTCCACCTTTTAGTACCAGATCTGTGTGCTAGGTACCCTTACAGAGGGGGGACTAAAAATGCGGACGGTACAGAATGGTTCCATTGGTACCATCCACAACTTTTCACAGTGGAAAAAAAAAAAAAAAAGCGTACCGAACTGAACCGTACTGGACCAGACTCCTCACGGGGCTTTTCATTTTAGTTCAGCTCCCTGTCAGCTGTCTGTCTGGGAAGATCTGAGCGTATGAGTGGATAAATGGGACTTGGATTATACTGCACAAGCTGTGTGAGAGTTTTTTAAGAGATGTTTTGATGTAGTTTTGCTGTTGTTAAAGGCGGACTTTGTCTTTGGATTCTTTGATCACCTGAGGCAAGTGAGGAAAACAGTTTTCTTCATAAACTGAAAGTAACACGGGTAAATGGTCATTTGGAGGATGAAGTATTCCTTTAATTCTTAGGTCTGTTATGCCAAGTATATCCTTAATATTAAGTTATAATAATATGAACATCCTGAGATGTATGTAGTGGACATGATAGTGAAAGGTCTGAGCACCAGCAAGGACAGCCTGTCTTCTGTTTCATACTCTTTACGCCGTCTGGTGGTCATCAGTATAACTGCAGCTCAGTCACATGTCAGTGTGTTAGTGAGTCCCTCCACACAGTTAGTCCCCCAGTCTGCTGTGTACTGGCACGGTTCTCTCTGAGTGCCAGCCTTGCCTTCCCCCTGCTGGTCCATAGTCACAGACAGGTGCCCAGGACCGGCCTCGGCCATATCGGCCACAGAAGGGCCGTCCTGCCGTCCTGCAGGCTCAGAGACCCAGAGCTGGCTGACTTGCCTGAGCACCATCTGGGCCCCCAGCCGGGAAGCCTGCCTGCCTGCCTGCCTGCCTGGGCTCGGGCTGAGGAAGACTGTAGTGGGGGTGGAAATGGAGGCGGGGAGGGTGCGTGCAGGCTGGGTAGAAGAGAGAGGATGTAAATGATGGCGAAGAGAGAAAGCGGTGGCGAGGCGGAGGATATAAGAGATGGGGGAAAGAGGAGATGAGCCAGGTGGCAGTGTTGGAGAGGCAGAGCCCGGTAGCGACACAGAAATGAATTGAGATGCAGGCGGAGAGGGAGAGATTCGAGGGAACAGACAGAATGTTGACACAGCTTGTTGGTCTGCAGTTCCCTCCAAGCCAAACACATTCCTTTCTAAAGCTGTCAGATCTCAGATCAGTCCAAGACTCCGATAAACAACAATTACGTCGGATGTGTGGCCTAGATATGCAGACTTGTTTGCGTCGAGGACAAAATAAAAGACGACAAAGATAATATCACTGCCTGCCTCTGTGGCCTTTCTTTGTGAGCACCTGTTACCTTGATTGAGCTGTCAGTCACAAAGTCAGCCATTATTTCAACAATTAATCATCTTAATATCCTTATAAGCCTTGGCAGGTGCTAATCCCTTCTGTCTCTGCTTTCCCGCAGACTCCCAGCGCGACTTTGCACCACGGCCAGGCTCAGCATACGTTACAGATGAGATCTGGAGGAAAGCTGGTAAGAACACAATTACATTGGAAAATTAAATCACTGATGTGTTAATGAAAAAAAACTTAATACATTAAGTTAGATACAAAGATAATCACTATGCACTGACGGAGGACAACTTCAAACATCAAACTGTGCTCCTCTGTGGTGTTATTTACTGATGCGGTTGTGCAGAGTTTAAACTTGTCTCACTTGTCTCCCCCGCAGAAGAAGCGGTGAATGAGGTGAAGCGTCAGGCCATGGATGAGGTTCAGAAGGCGGTAGCAGAGGCTGAGCAGAAAGCTTTTGAAATGATTGCCTCTGAGAGAGCTAAGATGGAAAAGACTCTGGCTGATGCAAAGAGGAAGGCTCAAGAGGACGCAATCATGGTCATCAACGAGCAGGAGGACTCCAGTGAGGTGAGCAGAGAGATGGTGCGGAGATTCTGTGAAGTCCGGCATTAAGAGGGTGTTTTGCATAGAAGCATCTTAGATTGTTATTAATTTAAATACAGTTTACAGTTACATGTTCACAGTCATAATTAAAGCTGCTATAATCAAATTTTTTCCATCGAAATTGAATCAAATGACTCCATTTAAGTGACAGGTTGTACAGCGACAATGTCAAACACACATTCACAATTCAGCTTCACTATAACTCGCAGCATTCACAGACAAAGCACTTGTCTTTATCTGGACACATTTCCCCCACAAATACAACATGCTAATGTTTTTAGCACAAGCTTATGGCATTTTACATTGTATAAATTAGCCTAGCAGCTAGTGGACTTTTCCTCTACTCATATGAAGCCAGGGACAACAGCAACATTTAACAAAATTCTTATACTAAACACATTTTCCAAATAAATATAACATGCTCATAGACGGTAATAGAATGAGACCTCACGCAGACCAGATTGATCATAATATAACCCGTGCAAGTCCGGGGTCGTGTCTTGGGTCTTAGGGTCTCTAAAACGCCACTGTTCCCTATTTGTCCAGCACCAAAAAACAGACAAAGGCAGTGGAGCATTTAACAGCTACAAAGATAAATATTTCCCTCAGGGGTTGGTGGAGAGCAAAACAGAGCTCAAGGAAGAGTAAATATTGGATTTAAATTCGTCAGGTGGCCAGAAATACGATTATCAGAGTGATGGTGTGTCAGTGTTAAGTTTCTGCTTTTATTTCGGAGGATGCTTACCTAGGACTCCTGCCCTTACATTCCTGACTAAACTAAGTCGTCTCTCCTTTCTTCCTCAGTGTTGCTGGAACTGCGGCCGCAAAGCCAGCGAGACGTGCAGCGGCTGCAACGCAGCTCGCTACTGCGGCTCCTTCTGCCAGCACAAAGACTGGGAGAGGCATCACCTCATCTGCAGCCCAGGACTTCAGGCTCAGCCCAAACCAGTTTCCGCCATCACTGCGAGCAGGGCGGCTGCCGTGGCCACAGCGGCGGCAGCAGCAGCAGCCGCCGGGGTGTCTCCTGTCGGCCTGGCCGGGGTCAAGGTTCCCGACAGCGTTCCTTCAGTCTCCAGTCCTGGTGGAGAGAAGGCTTCGGTCGCCTCGCGCTCCTCCACCCCTTCCACCCCCGCCTCGGCCCCTGAGGCCAACGGACACTAGGAGGCGAAGGACATGAGTGGTGAACGTGGCACCTATCCTCCTCCGTGCTGGGGAAGAATTGAATCAGCAGCAAGAGGGAACTATTTGTGGGTTAAGTTAGGATAACAGATTTTTCATCATACTCTTTGGCAGATAAAAAAGGACAGATTATGGATGACTGTTTGAGTGATATGTCAACTGGGACTTTGGCTTTGGCAAAGAACAGAAGGACTCGTCTCGAATGCATCTATTGGATGAACAGATCTCCCTAACAGATGGAAACGTGTTTTTCCGCGTCCAAAAAACCCCAAATCTTGGATCTGCGAGGGTCGGAAAAAAACTGACGATTGATCTCAGTTTATCTCTGGCCGCGGGGAGAAAGTTATGAAAGGGAGGCATATGAGAAACAACGGGAGGAGATTAAAAAAAAAAAACAGTGAGGTATAAAGGCGCCTCCCCCTTGAACCAATATTCTCACTTTGTTGTGTATAGATTTCAGATAGGGAGGTGGTGGTGGAAAATGTAAACAGTGTAATAGTACCAGCCATAAAGCACCTGTCTTCGTCCTGTAGGAAAAAACAATCTGACAGTAGAGTCGTCTCTGCAGCTCCTCCTGTATACATAAATATTTGCTCGCCAACTTCTTGTCAGGTTTTCATATGTGTGAATGCGTGTGTCAAACGGTCGTGCCGTCAGTGAATATTGTACAGCATATGATAACTTTTGTCAAAGCAATATTAAAGTGAAGTGTTCAGGTATCTCAAGCCGTTTGTGCATCACCAAAGTTTTCAGTCGCTCGAGAGAGAGTGGTCGTCATTGCTTGTATATGTCCTCGTGAACAAGAGATAATTATACACTACCGCCCCCCCCTGGATCAAGTCAGCGCAGGTTGGACTTTATTCTAGTTGCAGTTTCATTTTGGCACTTGTTCATGTCACCAGTTGTGTATGGCGGGGTCGGATGTTGCTCCAAATCTTCCACCATTGCAATATTTGCATCAGGGGTTTGTAACACAGGTTTCTCAAGCACAGAAAAGCAGATAAAGGATAAAAAAGAAAAAATCCATTTTACTTCATTTGAAATTTTCAAAAAGCAGATAATCCTCACCGGTGCTGACATTGCCGCGGTGCAGGTTTCGAGCAGCGACTCTGTTCCACGGAGAATCTCAGGAGCTAAACTGTATTTGTATGTACAGATCATTCTGTTCTTTTTGGGGTTTTTTTCTTTTGTCACAGTTAGGTTCAAGTCAAAAGTTTAGTGAGGAATTTTGATTTATCGTACTCTGCTGTTACAACTGAGACATTGTTCTTGTTTTTTTTTTTTTTTTTGTTCGTTGTAAGATGACTTTGTAAAGAATATTATGAGAGAATGCCTTTATTTTGTGAGCCACGATTTTCTTCGTTCTTTAAACACGTTCTTTTTGTTATGAGGCATAACTTCATATGAAAAAAAGATATCTTGACATGAAGTATGAAATAAACAAATAGAATTACGTCAGATTGTTTTTTGTCTTTTCTCTGATTGACTTGTGAATTTCTGATGAAAGGTAAACTCTGCAAATATAAATCAGGGTGGTAGGAACTAGGTGGGATTTATACTTCTGCGTCGAATGACATGCACCTCCCCAGAGCGACGCAGACCTATCTATTTTTGTAAGCTGAAACCATTTCCCTCAGAGGAATCAAAGCTTTTATTTACTTTAATTTCACAGATAAGAAACAATAAATTTTGAGGACAATAAAACCTCCCTCCACAAAAATAGCATGTTATATTTGTTTGGAAAACGTATTTAGTATAAGATAGTTGTTTTGTCGGTGAACCTTGAGAGTTGTAATGGAGCCAAATTTTGTAACGTTACCTTTGTTAAATGCTGCTGTTGTCCCGGCTTCATATGAGTGGAGGAAAAGTCTGCTAGCTGCTAGGCTAATTTATGCTAAAAACAGTAGAATGTTGTATTTGTGAGGAATGTGTCCAGCAAAAGACAAGTGTTTGTCTGTGAATGCTGTGAGTTATAGTGAAGCTGATTTGTGCACTTGTGTTTGAAACTGTTGCTATTAATCCATGTTTAATGTGTGTTTAATGTGTGTTTTGAATCAACTAAACTTTACAGCATTTCACAGAAATCCCACCGCCGACCAGTGTTGTGGATGTGTAACTGCAGAGTGACACAGACACACCGTTCTTAACAACAGCAAAGCTATATCAAAACATCTGTTTACAACTCGTGCAGTATAATCCAACTCTCATTTATCCAGTCATAAGCTCAGTGACACGTTGCATTGCCGTCAGCCTTTTCTGACCGGAACTCAAAAGCATGCTTTGACTTTTAGTCCCAGAGTTGGATTACACTTCAGATGTTGTGTGGGAGTTTCTACACAGATGTTTTAATATACTTTTGCGTTTGTTAAACCTGGTCCCTTTTCTACTTCAATTAATCAACATTTGCAATTTCTGGATTCTTCATTCACTGGGGGCCTGCAAGAAAAATGTTTTCTTCAAGGACTCAAGGTAACACAACATGACTATTTGACCAGTAAATGGTCATTTTGTGGGTAAAGTTTTCCTTCAAGTATGAAATTACACATCTGACAGGGATTGAAAATGTTTTAAGTACTGTCACAGTCAGTAGAATCAACCCTACCCGATCAATAACATAAAAAATATATTCTGTTTATATATAGTCAGAAATCAGAAACTCCAAAATGTTCATAGAAAAGGCTTTTTATCCATTTATAAACTAAGTGTAACTTCTAATTCACAATCCAAAAAGTAGAGCAGAACTTTCTTCGCCAAGGGGCCACTTTAGCAAAATGGCAAGACGCCTGGGGCCATAAACAAAAAATATTTTTCAGATTATATTACATACAAATTGCATTTCACTGGAACTGTATCTGATGGTTTCATGTGACTAATAATTAAATATACTGTACGTATATTATTTCTCAGCTGGGAATATATTGCTTTATTCATTTATTTATTCATTCATTTCCATAACCTCTTATCTTGTTAGGGGTCGCGGGGTGCTGGAGCCTCTCACCCAGCTGACACTGGGTGAGAGGAGGGGTACATCCTGGACAGGTTGCCAGACTATCACACATACATAGAACACAACCCACACTTACAGTCACATTCACCCCTTCAGCCCAGAGAAAACCCACGCTGCAATCCCCATAAAGAAGGCTCCCACATCCTGGGGTTCAAACCCTCCACCCCGAACATATAGCTTTAATTTCATGCTATTTTCAACAGGTACTTGAAATGTCAGATATCACCTTGACAATAAAGGCTTGTTCACAAACCAGCGTTATGTGGTTGTTCCACAAGAAGTGACAAAGCTTCAGAGCGAAAGCAGTTGTAAACCATTACTGTATTATCTCTGTATAAACTTATTTAGCATGTTAAAAAATGTCTTCACAAACCAAATTACACTCAACAGCTGCTTCTGTCATGAACTTGTTTTACTGCACAGATCCAGTCATTTCCAAAAACCACACCAGCCTGTAATTTCTGCATCCTCTTTGTCTCCCTAATGTTGTGAATCATTCAGTGACTTGTGATAAAATATGCAGGAGGCATCTTCGAAATCAGGTATGAAATAATGAGGAGCCTCTCCTTGAGAGTGAATTATTCGGAAGTGGGTGGAAACTCTGTCATGTATAATGTATAATGTTTTCCACCTCTGAAATTAATTAATATTTAAGTCACCTCACACTAAAGGTCTTTATTAAAAGGTTCTGGGGTTGCAGGAGATGATACACTTCAGCAGTTACTTTAGTCATCATTGTGTTTTACTCAAAAAGCTCAATGTTAATTCAAACAGGAGGCAAGGTGCTGTAAAATGTGTAATATCGTGTATGACCACCAGGTGGCAGTATAAGCTATCTTAATAAGCAAAGTATTACTCAGAAGTGATGCAGAGCAGTGTGTGATTTTTATAACTTGGACCACAGTACACTTCCTCATATATGAGAATAATAAACTGGACAGAATAATCCAAAAATATGACTTTTATCAGTCTAATGAGCTTTTTGTCTCACAGAAGAGGGCAAATACTAGTGGCAACATCACACTGAAAAATAACAACTGCTCAAAAAAATTTAAGGGAACATTTAAATCATCATCAGATCGTGATGAATGAATTATTCAAGTTGAAGGTCTTTACTGATGCACGCTGTATAATTTGTTGAGAACAAAATGACACATCAATACAAACCAAAATCATCAACCCACCGAGGGCTGGATTCAAAATCACACCGAAAGTCAAAGTAAAAAAACTGAAATCACTGGTTGATCCAACAGAATTTTATCATGGCAGCTCATAATGTGACTCAGGAGTGTGTACGGCCCCCACGTGCCTGTATATACTCCTGGCAATGGTCGGCAGATGGTGTCCTGGGGGATCTCCTCGCAGACCTGGATCAGGGCGTCAGTCAGCTCCTGGACAGTCTGTGATGGTACTTGGTGTCAGGAGAACGAAAGGGTCAGTCAATGGCATCAATGCTTTCGCCATCCAGGAACCTACACACTCTGGCCACATGAGGCCGGGCTTTGTCCTGCACCAGGAGGAACCCAGAGCCCACTGCGCCAGGGTAAGGTCTGACAATCACTCTGAGGATTTCATCCTGGTACCTAACAGCAGTCAGGGTACTGTTGGCTATGATATGGAGGTCTGTGCGACCCTCCAGGGATATGCCTCCCTAGACCACCACTGACCCGCCACCAAACCGGTCATGCTGGATGAGTGAGTTTAGTGTGAACCTTTTCTCACCTGTGAAAAGAACAGAGGGCCAGTGGCAGACCTGCCACTTGCACGGTGTTAGGCTGTGAGCACAAGTGCCGCTAAAGGACATCAGGCCCTTGTGCCACCCTGTCTGTTTCTGACAGCTTGGTCAGAAACATGCACACCAGTAGCCTGCTGGAGGTCATTCTGCAGGGCTCTGGCAGTGCTTCTCCTGTTCCTCCTCGCACAAAGGAGCAGATACCAGTCCTGCTGCTGGGTTGATGCCCTTCTACGGCCCTGTCAGCTCTTCTTGTGTACCGGCCAGTCTCCTGGTATCTCCTCCATGCTCTTGAGACTCTGCTGGAAGACACAGCAAATCATCTTGCGACCGCACGTATGGATGTGCCATACCTGTGTAACCTGATTGGGCTGTAGGTACGACCCCATGCTACCTGTAGTGACACTAGAGAAGAATCAGTCAGGAAGGATGAGGAGAGAGCAACTGTCTGTGGCCACCACATGTGAAACCATTCTCTTTTTGGGAGTTGTCTTGCTTTTACCTCTCCATTGCACCTGTTGTCATTTTCATTTGCACCAAAGCAGCTGAAACTGATTCACAGTCACTTGTGCTTCCGAAATGGACAGATTGATCCCTGAAGTTTCACTGACTTGGTGTTATACTGTGACCATTAAGCACTGTCTTAATTCTTTTGAGCAGTGAACCCCTTTAAGTAAAAGTACTTAGGTATTGCAGGCAAAATACAAAACAAAAAACAAGTGAACTATGAGAACCTTTGTAGTTTTTATTGCTGATGATAAATTCTAACAAAGCAGCTGCTGTTGTGTTTGTGAGCAGCATTGTTTCACTTTGATTTAAAAAGCACAGATCTAAAAAGGACCACGATCATTAAGTGTATTTACTGACCATCAGTTGATCTAAAAATGAACCATGACTCATCTGTTGTCTGGAGGTAATTGTATGTGTCAGCATGTGTGCCAGGATCAGTGTTGTTGTTTGTGTCTGTCTAGTAGCTGGATCGTGACGTCCGCTCCATGCTGAAGATAAGATATTGAGCGGTCTCATGCTGTGGCTGGGATGTCACATGGACGCGGCAAAGCAAGGTCAGAATTCTGAAGCCAGCTTGTAGGTTTCTGTCTTGTTATTAACGTAGATCTGTGCCAGGTTTTTTTTTTCCATGTGAAAGCATTCAGACAGTGTGTTTTTGCTGGTGATGAGCCGCCCGGGTTCCCTCGCAGTGAGGCTCCGAATTGAGGCCAGACAGTTCAGTCTTGGTTTTATCAGACCAGAGAATTTTGTTTCTCACAATCTAAGAGTCCTTTGTGTGCTTTTTTTGTGCTTTCATGTGTCTGTCACTGAGGAGAGGCTTCCATCTGGCCACTCAGCCATGAAGCCCAGATCGGTGGAGTGTTGCAGTGATGGCTGTCCTTCTGGAATTCTCTTCCATCTCCACACAGAGTCTCTGGAGCTCAGCCAGACTGACCATCGGGTTCTTGGTCGTCTCTTTTACCAAGGCTCTCTCTCTTCTTCCCTGATTGCTCAGTTTGGTCGGGTGGCCAGCTCTAGGAAGAGTCGTTCCGAACTTCTTCCAATTAAGAAATGCGGAGCCCACTGTGTTTTTGGAAACTGTCAACACAGCAGAAATGTTTTTGTAGCCTCCCCCAGATCTGTGCTTCAACTTCATGGCTTGACTTTTGCTCTGATATGCATTGTCAGCTCTAAGACGCTATAGCACCAGACAAGTGTGTCTTGGGAAGCAGAGCAGTCCAGACAACGGGGCTGGACATGGCGAGGTATGGTTGAGGTTGGCATTGAACTGATAGCCAAAAGTAGAAAGAGAAGAAACAAGTTTGCCTAGACGTCTGAACTACAGAGGAGACTGAACAATCTGAAACAGTCTTGACGTCTGAGCCGGGGTTTTATACTGCAGTGGCTTGATGGTAGATCAGGTGTGCAGGCTCAGCAGCTGCCGGCACTCAGGAGGATTGGCGGGAGGAGGGAACCAGAAGGCCACGCTCAGCAAACACACAGAGATGTGCTGAAAACAAATATGAGACACTAGGAAGGGGAAACAGGAAATACAAGGACATACGTATCATATCGTTTCTAATGTGATGTAGTTTTCCATTTATTTCCCCCCACAAACAAGATTCGGTTCAAGTACAGAATCACGAGAAGTTCTGTTTTGTAAAAAGGTTACAAAGGTTCCCCAGCATTTCTCTGAGATTATACATAACCTTCTCTGAGGGCAGGTATGATGAGAGCTCTTTAAGCCACAGAGACACACTGGGGGGCTCCTCAAATCTCCAGCGCATGGCAGTTCATTTGCTAGATGCAATTAGGGCTCGTCTGACAAAGCGAATATTGCCCCTCATGTTGATATGTCCCCCAGTAATGTCAGTCTTGGGTTGGTTGGGATCTCAACCCCCACAATTCTTTTTATAATACCCAAAATAGATCTGCAGTGCTGTTCCAGATATCTGTATGTCCAGAACATGCTTCAGTCTTACAGCTAGGACAGTACTCTGAGTAGCTACTACTTATGTTGTGAAGACGGTATGGCATCAGGTAAACGCTGTGTGTTAGGTTAAACTGTAAGATTCTGTGTCGGCTGGTATAGGAGAATGATTGAGAGCTATCACAAATCAGCTTCCACTCAAATGTACGTCCTTTTCTCACATCATAATATTTACTTGGAAATCCTCTAGTGGAATAATTTTCCACCCCGCTGTACTCTGATATAATCTCTAACCCGTAGATACTTTAAAAAAATGTCCCTTTGGAAGCCCAAAGGAGGATCTCAGTTGCTGAAAGGTTTTTAAATTATTGTGTTCATATAAATGTCCAAATGTATGTACACCTCTGTTATACCAGTCTCCTGTGATACCATCTTTCAGTGCTCCAGGTAAAACAGGATTAAAATGGAATGGGGTTGATCTGTATATTTTCCAGACACTGTGAAATTTGACTCTAATCTCATGCCTTATTTTAGACGAGTGTTTTATAAGTGATGTAGTTCTGATGTATTTGAGCTGGCTTTATCATCAGTAGGTGGAGGGGATGGTGGATGGTGTGAATCCTAGGTGAGACAGCTGCCAAGCTGCGTTCCAATGTTCCAAATCAACAAAAAAACAAAACTAGGTGCTTTTTAGCAATACATTGGCAGCATTTGCAGTGAGAATTGTACCATTAAAACTTGATGCCTTTTGACATCAATGGCATTTCAGGCGGTGATTGTGTCACCAAAACCAGGTAATTTTTAGCAAGACATTGACAGCGTTTCCAGCTGTGCCGGTGCCACCAAAATTGGGTTTTTTAGCGACAGATCTACAGCATTTCCAGTGACGATTGTGTCACCAAAACCAGGTTTTTTTTAGCAGGACACTGATGGCAATTCCAGCAGAAATTGTGCCACCAATACATCAAATACATAATTTCAGACAGCGATTGTGCCCAAAAGTCCAGCATTTCCAAGAGCGATTGTGGCATCAAAACCAGGTATTTCTTAGCGAGACACTGACGCCACTTGCAGCAGTGATTGTGGCACCAAAACTAGGTGTTTGTTGATGAGACATTGACAGCATCTCCTGCAGTAGAGTAAGCAAGACATCTGCGGCATTTCCAACGGCAATTGTGCCATCAAAAGCAGGTATTTTAAGCCAAAAAATGATCTTTTACCAACCACAATAACCATACCAAGTGGCTTTTGTGCCAAAACATAACCAGGTGTTAACCACAGTGATGAAGAAATGTAAAGTATCAACATATTCACTACCTAATGTACTAATATTACATATCAGTGGTTTTCAGAAACGTCCACTGCCAGCATTTATTCTGACGTCTGAGTTGGTATTTCTGCTTGCCAATACAAAATGTTACAAAGATTATGGAGAGAGTCTGGTTTAATTATGTGCCTGGTTTCTGTCCCAACTTCTTGCTGGAGGCAAAGTAATGGAAGTCATTTTAGATTCTGCCCTTGTTGTCAAAGCTCCTCTCATGATGCCTCAAAAACAAGCTACTGATACAGAAAGCTGATTTCTCTCCCTCTTTCCCTCCCTACCCTTCCTCTTTTCTCACTTCTCTACATCCTTATATCATCTACTTTAATAACAGCTCCCGAATAATGAATCACTCCTGTAACAAACACTGAAAGCGATGCGGGTTCTGACGTTGTCATCACCAGCTTTTTTTCTTCATCAGTGAGGTTGGTTATGTGTTAACATTTATTGTTTTTCTTTTATGAATCATCAGTCTCCCACACAGGGGAAGGGCTGCGTTTAACCATTTCTGAAATGACCTTTAAAAAGACGTGACAGTTATGTCACAACAACCAGCGTACACTGAACCTTTGGCAAGTTAATTACTCTTGTTTGCTCCTGCAGTATCTCATTATGTCGAGAAATGTTTAAGAAATGTTTTTTTCTGAGGAAACGTTTTAACTCCTTTTGTACTTGGCTCCATCTGATCCATAAGTGAATCTTGCGTTTCATGAGGCGTTTGATGTGTATAGGCTATGTTTATATTTCATGTGTATATGCTCTTGGGTCCTACAGCACTGAGTGAAGATCCTCAGTTTGAATTAATCACCAAAGTGAGAGCTCATGCAAATTCTCTTTTCTATTGTATCTAAATGTATGTATCAGAAAACAGTATTTGCTGTGGATACCTAATGAGATACAGATAAGTAGGTTACAGGAGAGCGATGGGAGCTGGAGTAAGTGCAGAAGTAGATGGCTGCACTGTAACACTATTAGTAGCTACCCAGTGGATCACTTGTTAATAATACATTTAATGTAGGCCTATACAGTGCAGCAGTTGTCCTATAAAGCTGAGTGTTCAAAGGGGTTCACAAAGGAGCATTAAAACCAAGACAAGCTCTGTGTGTCAGGAGGAGGTGATACGGGAAAAGAAACCAACCTAAGAATCTTTGAGGCTGCTAACAATGACAGTGCTAACATTAAAGGAGCAGTGTGGAAGATTTAGAGGGATTTAGTGGCATCTAGTGGTGAGAATTGCAGATTGCAACCAGCTGAAACTACTCCGTTAGAATCCCTTCAGTGTTCATTGTTCAGGAGGTTTTTACCAGGAGCTAAATCACCTGCAGAGGTCTGGTCTCCAAAACAAACAGTGTTTCTCTGACGCGGCTAGTCTCAGATGGGCTGCACGCCCAGCGCCTGCCATATGTGCACAACGTTTATTCTCTAATAACTCAAGATCCAGACACTCAAGAGGTTTTTACCAGGAGCTGAATTGTCCACAGGGATCTCTTCTCCACCAAAATAAATGGACCAGGTCATTTAAACCAGTAAAAACTAGGGTGGGAAATTGTGATATATTGCAATGTATTATAATTTTTCTAACTGCAAATTATGTCCCTGAAGGAAAATTTTGTCAACATCAACAATTTTATTAAGTAAAATAAAGTTTTCAGTCTGTTCATCTCACTTCAGGCAATTTTATTGCAGCAAAATGTATGAAGTAAACTGAAAAAGCAACTGATCATATTATTCTAGTAGGCTACCAAAACTTTAATTTGTATTTGTAATATTAATAATTCATATAATAAAAAATAGTAAAAAAAAAACAACTTGTCCCTGTAAATCCCTGTAACAAAACAGTATCTCCACACAAAAACATTGTGATACTATGCTGTATCGATTTTTTCCCCCAACCACTAGTAAAGGCACTGAATGAAGCAGTAACAATCAGTATTTTTTTGATGCTGCTCATTGTGGAGGGGCTGCTAACAACAATGGCTGACACGAAAATGCAAAAACAAATGGCCCTATTTGAGCCAGTGTTTGGTTTGTCTATTCTGTTCCCCCCTATTTTTTTCTAGTCTGACCAGCCAGTATTACATGTTGTCCGACCCCTGGTATATTGTCTTAATTCTTAATTGACACTGGGCTGACTCAATCACATTTCTCAACCCCTCTTCTTTGGGCTCAGTGCCTTCATTAATCAACATATGCAACAAAAAGTGTGCCAAAATCGATAACACAAAACACAACGTAGGCACGGAGAAATTGCAGGTCAGAAAAATACTTTTCACCGGGACTTTTCACACCCTTTTAGCAAGTTGATGGCTACTCAGAGTAACTCAGTCTCATCTCTCCCTCCCCTCTTTTGTCATGAGGCAGGATGAAGTTACTTTTTATGGATGGATTGATGGGTAGGTAGGTAGATGAGTATGGACTGGATGGAGTTACTTTATGGCACTTGGCATCACCAGGTCATTTCATCATGAGCCTAGGTAGGTAGGTGGATGGATGAATGGATGGATGGATGGATGGATGGATGGGTAGGTATGAGTATGGACTGGAAGTCCAAAGGTCAGAATGGTTGAGAGGTTGAGGTTAAGGCACTCTCGGAACCCATCGGCTGTATTCGGCGTCTTACTTCCAGCAGACGGCGATACAGCCTCTGGGGGCAGCCCCCCGATTTTTTGGCATTCCGGTTTGATTTGGGCGGAGGAGGCGAATTTCCGTTTCCAACTTACATTTATATATAAGTAAATATGCTGAACCACTGCGATGGATTCGGAGTTTGCAGTGATGCCAATTATGTTCCGCCTCGTTAGTTCACCGCACGGAGTGTTTAACCTGGCAACACCTGCAGCCGGCTCAAACGTGATTGGTCAATATCATGCGGACTACAAAAAGCCTAGCACCGGAAACCAGGGCTCTTCTGCTCTTCTTCTGGAGGCAAGATCTCCAGGGTTTGCCTACAGACTCTACATTCACTGAATGTAGAGTCTGTATATAGAGACTAAGGTTAAAGTGGTTAAGAGTGACCAAGCTAAGATCCAGTGAGAATTCAAGATCCAGACTGACAAACTGGTGACGGCTAACTAACCTGACATAGTGTTGATGGACAACGAGCAGAAGAAGGCAGTGATGATGGATGCAATAATCCCGAGCAGCAACAGCAACATCAGGAAGAAGGAATGCGAGAAGCTGGAAAAATATCGAGGGCTGAAAAGATGTGGGAGTTTAAGTGGTGCCAGTGGTAATAGGAGCACAGTCGTGGGCCAGTCTGGACCAAATTTCCAGGGCCAGTATATCCCCCTAAATCCTATACACTGGACCTTTAAGCAGGTATAATGTTTACTGTGTTCACCATCTTAGTTTATCATGTTATCATGCTAACATTTGCTTAAAATCACTTAACACAAAGTTCAGCTGAGGCCGTCAGGAATGTCATTAGTTTTGAAGGGTTATGGTCATAAAGCAATGTCACAGAGCCCCGGCAATGAAAGTAAAACAAGAATATATAATTTACAACAAATTCAGTGCAGTCAGCAAACAAACTCAGTGAAATTCAGAGATGCACTGAGAGCTAACATTGTGTCTGTCACCTCCGTTCAGCAGGAGGCCTGAATTTTATGATGATGTTGGAAGATCTGTCGTAGTTCATCATCAGCGAGACGCAGACAGGACATTGGAGCTGTATCTTACTCCCATGTTGCACATCACTGGAAAAAAACCCATACTGATGATAAAACTCCATCCCCCGTCTGTCTTAATCACATCTTCACTACCGACATTTTTCTTCACTTCCCTTCTCTCTCTCGCCCTGTCTGCCCCTTGCAAATGGTTTTTGACAGAATGCTATTATGAACACTTAATGTTCTTCAAGGCCAGCAGTGACACTATGATTGATTTTGAGACACATTTTGTAGACTGCTGCTGCTGCTGCACTGGACCTACATCCACACAAAGATTTCAGATGTTCAGTATGGCACTTACAGTTCTGTTAAAGCTGGAGTGCGGGACTTTTATATCCAAGCCCTTGCCAAATGAGTTCTCACAATGCTGATCACTGTGCAAAGCGTTCTGTATTTGTCAGCATACCGGAGTTATAATGTCTGATGACTGTGGCAACTTTACCGCACTGGTGCACCAGAAGCGATGTGTTTTACATCAGCTGGCCAGAGCTAAAGGGCAGGAAGGAGGGAGGACCAGACAGAGAAGAGCAGCAGCGAGGAATATGGAGGAAGTTATGCTTCAAGCAAAAAAGTCAGTGGAAGAATTTTAAAAAAGGAAGCAATTGGCTGCACCTTTTGTTGTAGCTTTCCCTCATTGGAGAGTGCTGAAAGAAGAGAAGGCAAGAAGGGCAGACACAGATGTCACCTTCTTCCTCTTGGACAGGTTGGTATTTGTGAAATACCAGTGCTGTGCCTGAGGAAAGCACCCGCAGCAGTCATAAGCAGTTTTTGTGTAATTACTCTCACCATGGATGGATTCCCGAACGAGTCTACCAGGCAAGTGTCAGGGCCCCCCTGGTCTTCACCTGCAAAATGTGCTTCGAAATAACACATGCTGACTAGGATCAGATGCAAAATGACCACAAAGAGACACGAAACCCCAGTGAGATGCAAAACAACAACATAAAGCAACCTGGTCGCACTTTGAAGTCGTCGAAATCTGGCACTCTGGCAGTGACTCGCAGCATCAGATGCTGACAAGAAAGCCACCCTTTTAACGTCGGCATGATTTGCAGCCAGTCGCTGTTATAGTTTAATGGTGAGAAATAGACACGTACAAAAGTTAAGGTGACTAAAGTCCTAGAAGACTGGGTGGGAGCGGTGGTGGATGGGTCCAGAGCAGTGCTTGCATCCCGTAAGATTATTTTCCCCTAAACCTAACCATGTGCATTAGTTGATGAAGGCAAGAGAACCTCAATTCGCGGTGTTGTACTGACGTAGTGCATTTATTTTGAAAGAGGCTGCATGTAAACAGTAAATTTCCTGTGAAAACTGAAGTGCATGTGAAAGAAGACAATGCATGCAACAGATAGCACTTGGCACAGTGTCCCAGGACATCAAAAACCAACGCACCCCAGATCTTGCACGTCACATCTGAACGTGGAAAGTCCACGACATCGATAAGTGACGAGGTCAGAGTGAGAATGTGTTGCGTACAGAGGCTAAACAGCCATAAAGTCTGTGTCCCACTGCTTTGTAGGAGAGGTGGTGGGGCCCTCTGCGTGTCTGTGCAGGGCCCCTTGTCTCATAATCTGCCCCTGACTCGCACTACATGAGGAGAGAGACAAAAGTTCTTCACTGTAGGTTTAATATTGTACTATTTAAAGATAGACCCAAGTCAGTGTGAGGAGTCTTTAAGTCAGCGAGGACGAGTGACTCAGTCTTTTCGAGGCAAAACGCCCTCTGAACATGTTGCCTCCCACACAATCAAGTTTCCAGGGTGAGAGAAATGAAGATACTGAGGCATGAAATAGGACAACAGCTGTTGCTTTGTCCCCTTTGGCCCCCGGTCTTTGGGTTTCTGTGGAGATAAGTTGCACATGAACACGTCAGACTCACAAAAATAATTCATCATCTGTTGTCCTATTTAATTCTCATGTATTTTTTTTCTTTTCCTTTGACCTCATACACGCTTAAAATTGTGTCGGTGAGCTGAAACCGATTGATTGAGCAGATTTTGAAACATCGTGTGCTTTTGTGTTGACAGTCCTCAAGGTTTTCTGCGATCTACGTTCACAACTATTATTCTTCCGATAAAAACACAGAGAGGTGACACAGGCTTTGACTTTGGACGTCTTCTGTGCTGCCTTCTGCACAACAAAGTAACCAAGGCGCAGGGACTGGCAACAGGGAGGAGTGAAGCGGGACAACAGATGTCGCTTGGTCACCTTAGCCCTGGCCCTTGGCTCTGTGAAGTGACGAGCCGTGTTTTCACACATCAGAGCCAAGGGCACCTGCCTGAATGAAAAAAGGCCTCTATCTTTTCTTCTCTCCCGCTGAAGGAGAGGCGCACAGTGGGATTCAAAGAACTGTATCATTTGAAACAACTTTGGCTATTCATCAGTGTCTCACATCGCCTTTCACCACACACAACAGCATGTTTCATAACCAGGAAATTATTAATGGGAAAATATTATTTAACTAACATGAATAGAGTACTGAAATGTGCCAGTGGCTTTTTATTTATTTAAACCAGTGTATTACAGCTCACATCAGAAAAAAATCCAATAAAAACTCAGTAGAGTCAAAGAAGCCCGTCGATGCTTATGTTGTTTCTATATCATGTTGGAATATGTAACTGTGAGGAGAAATCTCCCGAGAGTCCCGGGTTGTACTTTAAAAGAATAATGCATTCCACAGTGGTTTCAGTGTACACATTTCTCATCCAGCAGCAGCAGCAACACTGAATCCCCACATTGTCTGCAGAAATGGAGTAGAAACTAGGCGAGAGTGAATCCCTGCTGTATATCCCAGATATACAATAAATCAGGCAGACACTGTATCAGCGCTGTTTGGATTGGAGAAATCAGTTATAGCTGGGGGTGAATTTATATCATGTGCAAAGCAGGAGGCGACGGGAATCTGGGTACATTTTTATTAGAGAGTCTGAGGCTGAGTTTATGTTTAGAAACAAACTTCTAATGTCTTTGAACTTATCTTTAAAGGGGCTGTATACAACATTCAGAGCATTAATATAGCAGCAAGCAACTATTTGCTATGTAAAGATACAGAGGAGTAGTGCTCCCTGTGTGTGTGTTGTAATCCGAGCTTCTCTGTTTTTTGTTGTGATAGTCAGTCCGGCCTTCGTGCATGTCAGTGCTTGTGAGTCCCTTGGTGGCTAGCTAATTGCTGCCACTTTGCACTGCGCTCATACAGCAGTTACTGCTTCCAACGGTGTCCCAGCCCACAGTGGCGGAGCGGCTTCATCACAGAAGTGTAACACCCACCCTCTGGTTCCCTCCCACATCAACACTGTTAGCTCTATCAACGCTGTTGCTGTTGTTAGCACTCTTCAGGCTGTTAGCACTGTTAGCTGCTGGCCGCTGACTCAGCCGCCTAAATATTGGAAATCCTGGCTCATGCCTTGTTTCCACTTAAGTATGTGACTGATGTCTGTAGATCTGTAAATACAGGGATGATGACTCTTGTGTCCAACTCAAGGAAGTGCATTTCTTTACAGATAGACAGAAACTACCCGTTGCCATGGGAAAGAGGGTAATTTTGGAGTAGTTTGGAATAAGCGCATGGAACATTTCCGGGACAAAAACAGGACCTGTATAACCATAAAATAAAGAATTTATTTTTAATCATACAAACTCACTTGACAATCAACACTGGCAACTGAATTGGAGAAACTAGCCTGTCAGCCACAGTCTCTCCAAAATCCACAGCAAAAGTTCCATTTTTTTAACGTACTCGTGGCAAATTCCGGACCAAAATATTACAAAGGGGCGGAGTTTCAAAGGCACATCGGATATCATAGAGATTCCCATAGGAATGAATGGACTTGTGGTTGCTTCGTCTCCATACACATGCGTAAGTGGAAATGAGGCGTCAGACTGAATGATAAGCCATGTTTCCATCAGTCTGTTTAGATGCGCATCTAGAAGTATTGCATCGGAAAATTATGATGGAAATTCGAATTAAAATCCCCTGATTCGCACAAACTAATATACGCTCACTTTAGCCGGGTTTTGGTTGATTCGAAAAAATGTTGATTCGCAAAACAGGGGATGGAAACAATTATGTTCGAATTAAGTCTGACGTAGCACCTCTCTCCATGGTGATATCCACACTCCGGGTCGGGAAGGCAGTAATGCATTTACAAGCTGGTTGCCAACCGCCAGAAAACGTAGAAGAAGAAGAATGCGAGACTTGTTTTGTTTCCGGTTCTGCGGAAAACATGTGCAAGTTCAAAGTTTTCACCAAAGTCCGTACATTTAATGGAAACACACAGGATTCGTATTTCTTTTAATACGCATTTCCCAATGGTTTGAATCACTTTTGGATGGAAACATAGCTAGTGATATGCTGTGAATGCCATACACAGCTACTTTTAGATTTTCATGAACTCAAACACAATTTTTCAATGGTGTTTTTCATTGCTAGTGGCGGGGTCCGCCATTCCCATGCTTGGTTCTAATTACCTTTCTGTGTATGACTGATTCACAGCAAGCCTCAGAGTTTTGTCAAACTATTCCTTTAATATGACATTGACACGTTTGAATAAACTGAACTTTCAACAATAGTATTTTAATCCGCTTTCTAGTAGCTGCATTAATGTTGACGGCACATGGGCCACAGTTGCTTTTGTTTAGAACAGTTTAAAAAAAAGTAAATAAAAAATCACTATATTCTAAAAAATGTACTTTATTTTCATCCTTCATCTGTCTGTGACATCTGCTGGAAATACTCCTCTTGAAACAGTGACAGGCTTTTTTTTGCTTCCTTAAATTTGCTCTAACCTAGACAGTCGTCTCAGTGTTAGTAATAGTGGTTACACTTGCCCCTCAGCGTTTAGAGGAACAGATGAGGAACAGGAGGTGTGGGTACACATCCTCCCAGGCTCATCTACATCACATACTCTACGGCATATATTCATTCTGTGTACCAGCAGACAGCCTGGCTAACAGGAGGCTGAAGATGAGAGGGCCAGTAATCACGCAATGAAATATTACATCCCCGGCAATCAGTGCAATGATGTGCCAGCCTCTGTGCCTGTGCACGCATTTGTGTGTGCATTTGCAAATTTGGCACAAACAATTTCAGCAATCTCAGCAATTAGATGTTTCTGTCATAACAAGATCCTGGCTGCAGGCAGGGATCTGGACTTTCCATTGCTATTCAGAGCTTGTAAAACATTTGCTTCAAACTATTCTGAATGTAAAAGGAAGATGGAGACACGCACAAGGACTTCTGCTGAGCTTTCCGGTAGCTTCAGTTCACAGTACATTAGATGTTTGCTGCATTCTGAGTCCCAAATCATACACTGAAGACACTGATACGACATTTGTGTCGCACTGCTTCTGTTGCAGGAGAGTATGGACTGCATTTGTATGATGGTGTACTGCAACCTGGGGTATAAAACTCAGGTGAATATTCATACATGGAATGAGAAAATATGAAATTCTGCAACACCTCTAAAAATGCTGATTGAAGCGCTCACAACTCAGATATGCAACCTGAGTGCCACGGTTGGGAACTGCTGGTGCAAAAAAGCACTCAATCATTGTCCTGCATTTTATTCACACAGTTGAGCAGTCCCGGTCACGGAGGTGTCTGCTGTGAGTCACAGAAACCTCACAGTTCAAGTGCTGTCGTTGCTTTAAGGCACTGCAGGATTCATAGCTCACAGACTATTGATGAATACAATGATTCAGGCTGCTGTCGTGCATGGTTTGGTTTTTTTTCTATGAAAATAGGTGCACCAAAACTCATTCATATCCTATGTAATCATGAGTCAGTAATTTGTGTATAACCCACGAATTTGGGAAGGTTCAGAGAGATCACATGACCTGACCAATCGGCATGCAGGGGTGGTGAATGGGTCACAATACACATTACTTTCCCCAGGAGACTGGTGTTAAGAACTGTGTCAACTTTGAGTGAACTTTGAGCCAGTTTAAGGTGTGTCGTCACCATGTTTCTTTTCTGTAGCCTGTAGCTCTGACTGCCAGTCTGTACACCGTGTTCACGTGTACCCAACTCAGATACTTTACTGAGAGTTGTATCCTCCTCAGATTGTTTATCTTTGTTGTTTATTTCATGGTTGAGTCTGAGAACAAAAGAGAACACACCAAAATCTAGATAGATAGATAGATATAGATAGATAGTTGTTCTTGACAGAGGATTTTGTTTGTACCTCTTGCTGTCAGGTATGTTTTCTGTATTTTATTGTACTGAATTGAATGTAACATGGCCGCCCTTTTGCTGTTGTGCTCCGTGGGAGAGGGCCTCAAGTTTATATGTTCCTAACTGTCGAAGGATTTTGTTTTTACCTCTTGCTGTCAGAGTTGTCAGGAATAAACGGAGATCGCCTCGGTCTGGGCTTTCTCATATCAACACCATGCAGACATCACCAGAGTCTGCCAGTTACACAATGACTGACTATCTATCTATCTATCTATCTATCTATCTATCTATCTATCTATCTATCTATCTATCTATCTATCTATCTATCTATGTCAGTTGGCGAGAAATAGGAGCCTTTCAATGTTACTTTGTGTTTGCTGGACATTTGCCTACATTTGCTCACATGCTGGTCATAAGAACTGATAATCAGTCAATGAGTGCTGTGTGTGTGTTTGTTTGTTTGGGATCCTCTTCTCCTCAGTGGCACAAAACTTGATTGAAGCAGCTTTAATTTGCTCTGTGAGAGGGGGATCTTGGAGCCAGTGGAAAGGAAAACAAATGAGACTGGAATGAAAATGAATTATTATAAGTTTCAAAGAGCATTATGGAAGGGAAATATATAACGCACCTGTCAAAAACTGAAGATACAGACTCATTTCCACTTGTCAAAACAATTAGTAGCTTTAATGATTTTTATTAAAGTTGCTTCTCAGTTTGTTTACAGCCGGTGGTGTACATTACAGAACCAAAACACAACAGAAATATGAATATATCTCCAGTTTCATATGTACAGATGGAGTAAACTCTACCAGGAGCGAAAGAAATACATGTTACATTAAATATACTTTCTCTCCGTAACTTAGTGATACAATGAAATATCCTCACAAAGTGTTACTTCCTTTAGATACTCACACTTTTTGAGATACTTTAACAGGAGATGTAACTAATAGAAATAACCACTAGTATATCTAACAATAGATAGATGCTGGGGCGGGGGTTGCTTTTTTTATAATAGCTTTTTTTGGTATTCTGTGCACATGACAGTAGGATAGCTTGATGAAAGAAAAACGGTGCTACAGTATCATACAGCATATACAGCCAGGGTTTAAAGGAACTATTACTGAAAGCTCTTGGTCACAGTCGTCAGCATGCATGTTCAGGCTGCAGCAACCCTCCATCTCCTCGTCCTCTCTGTTTTTTCTTAATTGTATTCAACGATAAACAACTCATCAAAAGCACAATAACACTACTGGCATGGGAATCTTCGTTTCAGTTGGATTTGCTCTATAGTCGCCTATACTAGTGTCGTCTTGGTCGTCTTTCACCGGCATATTATCATACAAATGCTGCAGGAGAGAGGAGGCCAAGTAAGAGACAGGGTTATGAGAAAGAAACGACTTTTGCATCACGGAGAGTCAGTCACTTTCAAGTCAATAGATTGGCTATAGGGTGCAACTATCCCGTTTGATATAAGCGGCACAATAATGAGCAGTCGAAGACGGAGGAACATTAAAAGATGCTGCTGGATGACGCCATTGTCTCCGTCTCCTGTTGCTTTCAAACGCATGGATTCCTTTTGAATTCTTCTGTGTATGTGTGCGTTTGTATGTGTGCATGTGTGTGGGTGGGTGGGTTGACGCGCCAGTGTGTCTTTGTCCGTGTGACAGTGTAGGCAGCCGATGTGACATTCTGGATTCGGTTGCTAGTTGTTGTTAGTCATAATCCACCAGGAAGCTGAGGAAACACACATAGCAGAGAGAGAGAGAGAGTTAAGTCACCACACTTCAGTCTGACTGTATGATGATCTCCTGAGGGGAAATGTCAGGGTACATTTAAAAATCATTCATCTCATTTGCATTTTATAAAACTCTAATTTTTTTCCAATTTAGCAGCTAAATGTTTTCATCAGCAAAATAACACGTGTAAATGATTCATGTCATTTGGGGATGGTGGCAATTAAAACAATTAATGGCAGGGGAATCGCAGGGTTATAGATACAGGACAGAGGGTCATGAGGCTGTGTGCACACTGTTCTGCTGCTCTCACATCCAGCAAACAGGGCACATGATTTTACAGGATGTTCAACCTGCTGTCCGGTTCAGTAACACTCGCTTAACCCTTTGAAACCTGGAGCGACATTCCTTTTTTTGTGCTGCCTTTAGATGCCTTTCGCAAGTATTTAAACCTTCGAACCCCGAGCACACTGGTGCGATTTCTTTTAGAAACATGTTGAATAAAAGGCAATTGAAAATATTGTTTTTAAAAAGCTAGGAAAAAAATATATTTATAATTGATATTATTATTACATGTAAAAATTATGTTGCAGAATTATTGTATTTTAAATTATTATTATTTTAGGTATTTTTATTATATATTTTTTCAGATATTTTTTTTTACATTCTTTTATAGTTATTTATTTTATCTTTATGGGTCATTTCTTTGTATGTTGTATGTTTGGTTTCTTTTTTCCCCTAATTTTCTTGTTTTTAATTTTCTCTTTTTACTTATTTTTTTGGGGTCATTTTTTTTCTTTTGTTGCTCATTGTCTTCTTCCCATGTTTGTAAAATAAATCAAGCCAATTTTCTCAGGTTACAAAGGGTTAAAAAAAAAAGGATTTTTTCCCCCTTGTTTTTTAATTTTAATTTTTTATTTTTTACTAATATTTTGGGTCATTTCCTCTCTCATTGCTCATTGCCTTCTTCGTTGTTAAAATAAATCAAGCCAATTTGCTCAGGTTTCAAAGGGTTAAAGGAACAGTATGTAGAATTTAGTGGCGTCTAAGTGTGAGGATTGCATATTGCATCCAGCTGAAACTTCTCCCAATTAGGATTCCTTCATTGTTCAGGAGGTTCTTACCAGGACCCAAATTATCCACAGAGGTCTCTTCTTCTCCAAAACAAACATTCCAACTGGTAAAAACACTGAATAAAGCAGTTTCATGTTACAAATCAGTGTTTCTCTTATGCTGCTTCAGGGACAGGTCACTGTTCAAGCACCGACTAATCTGTGCTCACCTTTTTTCTCTGATAACTTAAACTCCAGACGTTCAGAGAGCTTCACTTTAAAAATCTGTGTTTTTTTGATGCTGTTTGCCTCATTGTGGAGGGACTACTAACTACAGTGGCCAACGCGACAACAGGAATGTCCCTGGGGTCTGTTTGGGTTGTCTGTTCTGAGCTACTGTAGAAACATTGCAGTGACATGGTGATCTCCCATGGATTAAGACCTGCTCCCTATGTAGATTAAACGGCTCATTCTAAGGTCCTGGGGTCACATTTATAAACATTGCATACGCATAAAATGAAGCCTGAAAGAGGTGTTTGCCACTTCCCCCACAAAAGTTGTGATCTATAAAAGCAGACTTATTAGGAAGAACTTTGGCCCATGTTTAAGAACATTTTGGAGATGGAAAATTAGCGACGTAGATGGTGGAAGCCTGATTGTAGAAACTGTTCAACACATCAGTTTTGGCATTTGTCCATATGTACATTTCCAGTATAAATCCTACACATTGTTTTATAAATGAGACCCCTGATCACACAGAAAGCGTTTTAGCAGCTGGAGGCGGCTTTCTGTAATAGATTTTAATGAGTGAAGCTTTTTGCTCGTGTTTTTTGTGTTGCGACATGACTCGTGTTTCTGCGGTCTAGGTGCTTGGTGTTTTTGCCGGAGCGCTCTGAACTCCTTGAGTTGAAAAAACTCCAACACAAAATGGAAAAACGCCCCATGTCATCTCTTTTTTTCATCTTTTTTCCCATTGTCCAATGGAATGATTTGAGAGCCGGGCCTTCTGTGGTGGTCACGAGAACAAGTTTACAGTTGGTAAACAATGGAGGAAAAACCGGTCGTAGCTTGGAGCTATACAGCCCAACGATGGACAGCAGGTTGTCAAACTGCCCCTGAGTCATCCTAACATACGCCTGGTAACGGCCATCATGGAGGTGAAGCTCCTGGACCTACTGGTGGTCCTCCCCGTGTGATCCACCCTCCTTTTTAGGGTCACACAGATCTGTTTCCCTGAGGTAAGAGTAAGGACGTGATGGAGTGGTTGCCTGGCAACAACAAAAAGGCACAGTAAGCGTTTTTTACTCGTGAATTTCATTTTTTTTTTATTTTTTTTTTTCAAAAAGGCAGTGCGGTGCGCCTCGTGTTTTGCAACCTCGAAAATGCTTTCTGTGTGATTGGGGCCAGACGAGTCTGAGTGGGCGGAAGTTCGCTGCATAGATCAGCCTCTCACTGGGCGGAACGAGCCACCCGCTGAAGTCCCGCCCTACCACCTCCGGTTGTGTAGCAGTTTTCAACCATTTTCAACACGTCCTTTACTAACTTTTGTGGTGTTTGATCTTGTGGGGATGTAGCCATTTTTCTGCCATGGTTCGCGTCCTGTAGGCGATATTTTTGTGGGCGTGTTACACCAAAACCTGTTTCCCCCCGGCAATATTTTTGCAAGCGCACCGTTGCTGTGGCACCGCCCAGAACGATTGTGATTGGTTGAAAGAAATAAAAAAAAGCCGGTTCATTTTTTTCTCCAATCTTAAAGTGAGAGTCGGCCCAGCCAGACCTTTCTTTTCTTGAGAAAGGTCTGGTGAGCGAGACTAGGGCCAGACACATGATGGTTTCTATTCTCAGGGAATAATACAGCAGAGAAAACACACTTATTATATTTCTTTCCTGCCAATATGTCCACCTGAATCCTACACACTGGACCTTCAAGCTGTGAACAGATGTTTAGTGGTAATAAAAAACACAATGTACTTAAAACACCTGGCTGCTGGTGCGAAAAAATGGGAAAAAAATATGAATGCATGATGGGTGACTGTCACCGACGGACAATAATAGCCTCTGCTAGGAGCAGCAGAATGTTGTGTTTTATTTATTTTTCCATTATTGCTTCCAGAGTCGACTCCTCACTGCACTTGTGATGTGCACCTCATAAACTCCCCCCCGTCTCTGCCCCAATCAGTGCACACTCACATGTGTCCTCAGCAGCCAAACTCATTTAGGATTCAGAGCAAAATAACCTAATAATGATGTTTCTCTTTGAGAAAAACAGGCTCAGTGTCTGGATACAAACACACGCTGTACATGATCCTGTAAGAAGCAGTTTAACAGCACTATTAATGAAGAAAAACACAAACGTACAATCTCCCCGACTGGTTCTCAATAACTGAATCAAACTCATATTCTTTTATAACTTATAACTTTTTCTCAGGGGAATTAATTTTCCTCTCCCCCTCCCACATGCGCCCTTTTTACTTTACTAATCCCATTACTTGCAAGTTGCTTGCTTATGGTCTGGGGGCGACCCAAAGTCAGACATATCAGCCAAAATAAAGAAACACAATCCACATACAATCACAATAATAATAGTATAACAAAATAAATAATATGTAGACGAAACATGACAAGATTTTTGCCCAAACTTAATATCAATAACCACAAGATGCAACAATAACCTGGTTGATACTGACGGACTCTCCCTGCTGACCTGTTCTGGAGTTTTTCCAGTGATGCCCTGGTACTGGGACACACTTCGCCCTGACCTTATTATTTATTATTGTTAATTATTATTTAATTATTGGTATTAGTGGTCACAAGATAAAGGTAGGATTAGTTTTAATATACTTCCTTCTTCTTTATTATTATTTATTTTATTAGTACTTTTATCTTTTTTTCCTTATTATAATCATTATATCATTTGTTTTTTTTATTATTATTATTACTTTTATTAATTTTATTAGTATATTTTCTTTTTTCTGATTTATTATTATCATTATTTTATTTGTTTTTTTATTTCTTTTATTTATTTTATAAGTATTTTTTCTTATTTATTACATTTTTAAAAAATATTACTTTTATTTATTTTATTAGTATTTTTTCCTTTTTTCTTATTATCATTATTTCATTTGTTTTTTAAATTATTATTATTATTATTATTATTATTATTATTATTCAAATTACGCTCATTTATTTTATAGTCACATTTTGGAATAAGTTTCACCTTGTGCTTATGATTTTTTTTATTTTCAGTTCAGTCAGGTTAATTGACTCAAATATGAAAAATATCTTTTTTCAAAATTGTAATTTCCCAGGGTTACTTTAATTAATTTCTATTTTAAAGACCTATTTCAGTTACACACACACACACACACACACACACACACACACACACACACACACACACACACACACAAGTTGCAGTTATCCTAAATAAGCAATGCCTTCTTGTTTATGTTGTTTTTTTCCAACCTCACATTTTCTAACCTGCCTGTTTACACCTGCTTTCAAAAGCGACCCGTATCTGATTCCTTTGTTTACACCACAACAGTTTAGTTCATGTCTCCGACAGTCAGCATGCATGCGTGAGAGTCACAGATGTTGAGGTAAACAACCACGTACAGTAACCTAGCAACGAGCTGAACCCGTGCAGCCCACACAGCTAACTCACCATCTGCAACGACGCAAAGAGGCAGAAATAATAATTAACTCTATTACTTTCTGAAGCATATTTAAAGGCGTGCGACAAATCAAATGTCAAGACGGCAGAGAAGTGTCATGACTCTAACTCGAGCTGGAGTGGCAGCGATTCGTGCTCCTCTGCCATGTGTTGATCCTGCTGAGGAGTCGATGACGTGACGAGGAGAAGTTATGGACGTCAGATGCAAGTCACATTGCCAAGTAAAAGGTTGCCTGCTGGGCTTATGTCCACATGCAAATGTGTTCGAAAGGAGGCAAGAAGACATTTCATATTCTGTGTTTTCGCCCTGTTTACAGCTTTAATGTTTACATCTTTATCTGTGCCGTGTGAGGGAAACATCAGAGCTGGCTCACGTGCAACAGGCAGTGTGAACACAGCCCAGAGTGTTTGGAGAGGTTGTTTATTTATTCAGAAACATCCAATATTTGTACAGTTAACGTCTCATTTGAAAACATTTTCTACCTTTAGGCTCAATAGCCGAATTCTCAAAGTAAGTTATTGTCAGGAGGCCCAGAAATTCTGGACCCAACCCCTGATTTCCACAGATGGGAGGTTTTAGTACAGATTAACATATTGTAACACGCCTGAGTCTGATGGACTAATGTACTAATGCAATTAGCAGCCGACTGTGACACACAGAGCATCACCACATTAACTAATCGTATCTTTCAGCTGGCCAGCAGGACTAACAGAGGACGAGCCAAAGTGTAAAAGGCCAACATAATGAGCTGTGTCGCAGTTCCATTACATACTACTTATGAGGAAGTTTGGACTAAGGGACTGTTCATTATTCATGAGGGGCGGGCAAAACAGTTGAGGCACATAAAGTATTGTTTTAAGCACTGGGAAGAGACTCATATTCTTTTATTTTGGGTTAGTGGAGAGACTTGCAACTTAAAACGGCTGTAATTTTTATTTATTTCAAACACCCTCTGAACCCCAAAACCCAGCAGTGGGTTTGAAACACGTGTTTTCTTTGAGAAAACTGCCAGAATTACACAACTTATCAAAGCTACAAACTATAAAAACCAGTAAAAACAGACAATTTCTGGCAGTGCTTCAACACATTATGTGCGACACACAATCTGTTAGGATCTGTGCATGACTGAAATTAAATCCTGGCTTCAAACCAACTTCCTAAAATTTAACCGTGACAAATCAGAAGTCATTGTCATCGGCCCCTAATCTCTTATACCCCTTTCAACAGTCATGGCCTGGCTTGACTTGGCTTGGCCCAGCACAGCAGGGATTCTGTGTCGTCGGGGGTTGGCTGTGCTCGGGGAGACGTCATCGCTACCTGCTTGAGGGCGGGCGGCTCGGCTTTTGGACCTACTCCAGAGAAGGTCCATCTCTGGCGTGGCACGGCACGTCTCAACTGACAATTGAAACACAAATCGGCACAGCGTGGCCTTACTCAGCGTGGCCAAGCCTGACAACGGAAAAAGGGTATTAGCAAATCCACCCATAACTTCTCCCTCTCCATCGACGGCTCCCCCATGTCCGTAACCTTGGTGTCATCATCAATCAAACCCTCTCTTACATCAAACACATCACCAAAACAGCCTTCCTCCATCTCAGACACATCGCCCTCCTCCGTCCATCCCTCTTTTTTTTTTTTTTCAGCTGCGGAGACTCTCATTCACACATTCATCACCTCCATGCTGGAGTGCTGCTATCCTCGTCTACAGTTCATCACCCAAAACACTCAAGAAACTTCAGTACATCCAGATCTCAGCTTACACACATCACTCTTGTCCTTCATAACCTCCACTGGCTCCCCATCCCCCAGCGTATCCACTTCAAACTCCTCCTCATCACCTTTAAAGCCCTTCACAACCTGGCTTCTACTCAACAATTCAGAGTTTAGAATGTGTACTGAAACAAAACAAAACAAAACACTTGAATTTTGAGTGGTGAGTGGTGACTGTACACCGTTGTCCCACAATGCAATGCAAAGACAAAATGAAGGAGCAACACACTGCTACAAAAAATGTAGATGGTGGTTAAACAGCTCCAGAAAGATTTTGGCAAACACAAAAGCACCATCAACAAAGTATTAAATGTTTGTACAAAAAAATGCCCTGTGAAGTATATTCACCTCCCGTATACTACTCCTGGCAATATTGATTTCCTTTTCACCTTCAAATGCCATCTGAAAACACACATGTTCAAGCTGGTGGTCTGATCTAATGGTGACACACACATTGAGATTTGCACTGAAGATGATTTTATACCTAGTTTTTACAATTATGATTTCGATTTAGTTATTTTATGAACTTATGTATTACTGATTTGTTTGACCTCATGTTCTATGGATACACTGCTTCTTGTTTTTAACTGCGCCCTGGAGTGCTCTGAATATAAAGTACATTTTTATTACTACTACCTGCAGAAACATTGGATGAGTGGTGACTGACAGCAGCGTCTGGGCGAGCTGACACAGAGATGTTGGCCCAAGATGACCAAAGATAGGCTGAATAATAAGTTATTAGGCGAGTTCGAAGCCATGCAGCGCGCGGTGAATGTGAGCTCATCCCTGACGTGGATACTTCTGGCTCACATTCTCAATTCCACTATCAAGCCGGACTATTTTTCTGAATATATTCTTCAAAAGACTTGGAATTGCTGTTGACACAGGGGAGAGGCACGGCTCTGTTTGAGTGACCCAGCACAGCATGATCACACGCTCAGAAAAATGACAGATCACAGAGGCAATGAGCAGCTGTGCAGAATATCTAGCATCCTCTCAGCACCCGAGGAGTCTGGGTCGACTGTGCCGACACTGTGGCAAATCTGGATGTGTGTCATATTAACACACTGATAACAAAATAAAAACTGTCAGTGTCTGCTGTCCTCATCACTTACAAATATTAAGATGTTTTTCCAGGCAGACATTTACACGTCAATGAGATAATGATGGTAAAAGATACTGTACAAAACAATGAAGGCCTGAAAATAAATGTCACATCTTACTCAGTATATGTAAATTACTTCTACAAACCTGGAATCAACATGGTGGAAACTACTTCAGCATCCTCCAACATGTCAATGACACAGCGCTGGAAATCTTTACTGCTGTTGGACTGCAGGTAGCTGCAGACACAGACCACAGAGGACCAAAAATAGAGAAAAAGAGACAGTTAGATTTGAGCATCACCTGTTTGAAACCTGGCACCTCTTAGTCTAGATATCTAGCGGGCTGGACTGAACCCTTTGGTGGGCCGGCTCTGGCCCACAGTTCTGTCCTGGTTAGCATGTGCTAACACAGCAGCAGTGGCCAATTGGTATTATGTATGTTTTTAAATGTGTCTTCCATATTATCAAACCACACCCTGACCTGTGGAGAACAGCATTTCACTCCCATATATGCTGAGTGTGTTTTATGGAAGTGACAAATAAACGTGATTCTAACATCCAACACGGAGCCGCATAAGGATCCCAACAAACTCTCATCAACAAAAGAACGGCTCAACTCTGTCACCAAACCAGTTAGTAACTGTTAGCGTCACACAGCTAATGTTCCCTAACAGTTACCATCAGTGTGTGTGTGTGTGTGTGTGCAGGTGGACTCTCACTGACTGCTCTCCGGTGCAGAGCTCACGCCTGCAGCAGCAGTCTCATGATAAATACAGAGAGCGACAGAGGAGTGACGAGGCGCTGAGCAAAGCAACACTGCACACAGCTCTACAGTGAAATGCGACTCTATCCATTTTACATGGTGAAAAATATATATATTTAAGTCATGTTCACATGTGGGAGGTGCCGTGGCGAGTTGAACGAATACTGACATCCAAAGGAGTACTCGAGTACTCATAACCATCCTTAATATATACATGTATGACAGTAAAAAATATATAACAGTTGTTTTATTTGATTAATCAAAAATATAAACGTTCAGACTTGTCATTGAAAGTCTTTCATTTTTTTCAAACCACATTTTTACTTAACAAAAGAGGTCTGTGTAGATTCATACATTGATATGTGTACGACCATTTAAAACCATTTAAGATACTTCCGTGTGTGTATGTGTGTTTCAGTGTGTGTGTGCGAACTGAGAGATGGGCCATCTGTTCATCATCTTCACTGGTGGGGAACATTTCCATCAAAAAGTTAAGAGTGCCAAACAGTCTGCCAATATCTGACACACAACAACACACACACACACACACACACACACACACACACACACACACACACACACACACACACACACACACACACACCATACTGACCTCATCCAGGAGATGCGGTCTTGCCAGAACTCATACATTATGTAACACAACTTTCCCGGGAGCTTCTGAACGGACACACTGACAGCAGGGTGGAGAAGAAAAAAGTAGAGTGGGGCAAGAAGAGGATACAAAGTGAAAGAGAGTTTGCACTCAGTGAGGGTACATGACATGAAAAAGTTTCAATCTTTTGAGAGACGTCAGAACTAGGCAAGACAGCAGATGGCATAAAAGACAATTAAGCATTAATTTCCATGAGATAAATTAAAGACAGTGTCACTTTATGAGGATAATAAATCATTATTAAACATGTTAATACTGAATCAATTTTCCAAAGTGATCTCATCCTGACTACTTGGTTAGGGTTAGGAAAAGATCATGGTCGTCGTTGGTGACATGAGCCGACTCATGGGGCAGAAAAATGAATTCAACACAGAAGTGCCAAAAACTGCAGGTCCTTGAATGTCCACTTGAGGCTGGCTCCAGATGTGAGTTAACCCGCATAGAAAACAGAGAAAATGCGTACAGAACTGAACTGAACCGTACTGCTCGGTGGAAACGGGGCTTATGAGTGAAAGGCGAGGTGTAGTTACAGTCTATGAGTCAGATCCACCCCTCACTTCTCCACAGCTTCACCCTCTCGCCCAAACATGATCACAGCCAAGTCCTCAAAGGGAGTCCGCAAACCAGTGGGTGACATCCTGGTGGCTACGTCCAATTATTTTATACAGTCTATAATGATGCACATGGGTTTATATTGGCGTTGGTTGAAAGCCTGATGTGTCATTATTGTAACACTGCCAAAGCAACGTATTAGGAATCAGGAGTGAGACTGGGCTAAATTTCCAATCAAGCTGCTCACAGTTTGGGGTCACATGAAAGCTGCTAAAACATCTAAGATAGATGATATAATGCGCATGGGAATTTTCCATGAACACTACTTTTCCATCCCTCAGTTTACACGCGAGCATCAGCTTTGGCACCACTGACAATTCAAACCCCTGATTCAACACTGTCTCAATATTCCAAAAGCTACCTCAGCAGCAGAGCCTGACACAATGCTTAAAAAAATATATTGCTTTTTCCCGTAAACAAGCACAGACACTCACTGCAGGTTGTCAGAGTGGGCTGCGGTGGCATCGATGTAGCTCTTCAGGACTTTCCGGAAGTTGTCCAGATCTTCCTCGGTCACTGACATCTGCCTCTGAACCAGCAGGATGTTCTGTTGGCGACGAGACAAGAAACAGAGAGCAAATGAAGGGACGACAAACTGTCTGCCCGGAGGAAGAACAGGTTTCTGTGCGTGTGCGTCTGAGGAGGCATCAAGCTCATACCCCTCCCTCCGAGGTCCAGGCGTTTTCCAGATATTGTCAACATGGATACTTTTAAAGCATTTGATGAGGGACTGATTATACTTTCCTGAGGGAACGCATCTCGCTGTCACCAACGACTGATGAGATATAAATACACAAACGGTACACCACTTGGTATTGCTCTCACTTAAGGCACTTTGTCAGTACATTCAGTTGTCAATATATCTGAAAGCTTGAGCGCAAACAGCTGCAGAGAGAAGGATGGAGGCACTGACTGTAAAGTTAAGTGAGATTCAAGGACATTTCATAAATTTTAAGCCACGAAGACGCAGCAAAATGATTTCATAAGTGTACTGACGCTGTACCTGCACTGTAATAGCTGTGTTGCCAAGACATCTCATCAGTGTCATCTGGGTTGTCATTTTTTCCACGTAAGACACTGACAACAACAGCTGGCTCTCCCCTCTCAATTAAATCTGAACTTACAGTAAGTCAGCGTCGCAGGTTGCTTTTCACACTTTGTTCGTCGAAGTCCGCCGGCGAAGTAACGACAGCACAGTCAACTAAATGTACCATGAAACCGTTCTGTAAAACACCTGCTTTCCATATCAATCTGTGGACCTCCTGACAGAGAGAAAGAAAAGATACTTTGAAATCATATTTTCTTTCCCCTGCATCGATTGATGTGGCCAGCTAACGAGCAACATCCCCGCAGCTGTCATTGATTCAGTGTCCTCGTCAGGGAAACCGGGCTTGAACTTTAAGGTCCTCTGCCTGGTCTCACGATGCAGCACGTCAACCTGCCGCCTTCTTTACTTTCTCAACAACTCAATGCAAGAGTGAGTCACCGTGGCAACCAGTAGAAGTGAAACTCATCTTATGGCTTATCTTTTCCGAAGACTTGAATCTGCCTTGAAAGGTCGGTTCACCTTCATGACAAAAAGACATATTTTGGGTGCCATGGAGGTTTACTTTTGAGATATCAATCTCTGAAATATCCTGAGATTTTTGTGGCCACTTCAATACAGTGGAGGATGGAATTTAAATTATGATGCTCATAACATTTAACAATGACATTTAAAAAAGTGAGTAACACACAGTCCTTGCTGTGGAGCGTTGTCATTGACCATCTTTCCGACTAAAAATGGAACCTGTGAAAAGTTTTTCAGTGTTTTGAAGAGCAAATTTATGTTCAGCTCAATTGTTTTGCAGTGGCAGGAACTTTATGAGGATACTTAAAACCTCAGCACATAAAACCAAAACAATCTACACAACCAGACTCCACTACAGGTGAGTGAAAACATATGTAGCCCTGTGGATAAGCTTAGAGGGGATGATGCCTTTGGTTGTGTGTGATGGTATCTGTCTGTCTGCAGCTTATCTTGCAAACTACTGGACCGATCAACCTAGTATCTCATATGCACATTTATGACTGTCTACTCAAGGATATTATCATATTTTTGGAAAAATGGAACAATGACTCCAGAGAGAAGCAGACAGAGGCGTCTACAGTCTGTGTTTGAAGGGTATATCCAGGATGTCAAACTGACTCAGCAGCAACAACAGGTTCAAAAGACAAAGATAGTTAGAAGCTAAAGCCGAACTACAGGCTACAGATCACAGTGTAAAAGTGAAGCACCACATCACTGCTGATCACCACACAAGACAATGAATATAAAAGGGAAACTTCACTGATATTGAACCAGCTGTGTGGCATCGCAGTGTGTGCAGATGAACGTCAAACAACATTCATCTGCACACAATCTTAACAAACGTATATCTTTTTCCAACCTCTGCAGGTAACGAGTATCATTAATACTTTTAATTAATCTCACTCCCCTTAATAAACCGGTAGGGGCCGCAGGTCTTCCCGAAACTGGTTCGGCTAAAAACAACAAGCAACACCATCTGCTGCAGGCCACATTTTGGCCTTCGTCGTGGCTTAAAAACTGACGACCATTGAAAAGTCATCTCATTTTGTACTGGACCATCTACAAAGTTAGACATGATACAAAACAAATTTATTCTGTTATCTTTGCTGCCATCTTGACTGTAAGGTAGTCGGAAGGGGAAATTCCACCGGCCACAGCCTTCTTGCGGCGACCTGGTTTTATTTCATCCTCCTCACTGTGTCACACCACACTGGGAGCATTTCAGAAGCCGAGGGGTTTTGCCTGCCTGATTTTGTAGACTTGTGGAGTCTACTTCAGTATCGCTTGCTTTGTACTGCAGGGTTTCACTTTAAAAGGCTTATTCTAAACTCCTTAAAGAAATGGAGAGAGACACTTCCTACCATTCTCCTTTTTTCTACCAGTATGAAAACATGTAAAAACATTCACTTCACTGTTGCTGTTATAAGCACTTTGATATAACTGTCATCATAGCTACTCCTAACAAAACACTCTCACCTGTCTGTGTGTGTTTTCACACCATTTCTACCTCTCAAGTGCATGAGTCAGTAACGCCTTTTGTCCATGTGTGAACACGTCAGATATACTCATACCAACTTTTATTTACTCTCTCCTTTTGAGGTGAACCCTGTAAACGTCAGCTGGCCCTTGTGTGCTCCCTGCTGAACACTTTTTCACCTTGAGGTTTGTCGTGTATTGATTTTCATAGCTGGAATAAGCTTGAATGGGTAGAGCCTTGTCCCCAAAAACCAGACATTAGAATTGCAGGTACAGGAGGTTGTGGTGTCATTTGGTGTGAGGATGGAACAGGTGCGCTGCTTGACATTTAGAAGGGGGACAGCGAGCAAACAGGATGAGTAAAATGCATTTTGTGGAGAGAATAATTGCTGAGCGCAGGTGGAAAAGAGTCGAAATTATATTTTGTCAGCTTTTCAGAAGATACTAGAACTACTGGAGGTGTACACAATCAGAAGGAGTAAAAAGAGGAGTAGCAGGGGGTGTTAATGGAGCAGAGTCACAAGTGAAATGCGCAGACGGGACTCATGCTGGCAATGGTGAAATGCTCTGCATAAAATAATCTAGTCTAGACAGAGTAGCAGCAACTCAACTGTGCACTTCTTCTATTTTATGTTGATGTATGCAAAATTAATGTAACATGAAAAAGAGCCGAGCGTGGCTCCGTTTAAAAGAACAAAATGTGAAAACATTGTTTTAATCAGCAATCATCCACTAAACGTCTTTCTTAGTTTGTACTCCACTTGATTTGCACAGTGAGGAGCAATCATCGTAATCAAGCCGCTGCACAGTCTGACATAAGAGAGTTGTTCTATATAATAACTCTGCTGCGCGGTGGCTCCAGGCAGAGACGTGTCACATTTCAACATCGCAATGCAGAGGCCTCACCGCACAGTTCGACCTTGAGTGTTTGACTGCTGTGAGATGCTGTCTGTAAAATGTTAGTTTGGTTTATATGGAGTGGTTTCTGTGCAAACCAGTCCTTGTTTCTGGTCTTCTTTCCTTGTTGCTTGTTTTTCCCATCTTACCTCTAGTGCTATTTAACAATCTAGATTGTTTTGGTGTGAGTTGCAGAGAGTTGGAGATATCAGCCGTAGAGATGTCGGCCTTCTCTCTGATGTAATGGATCTAGATGGCACTCTGCTCTGAAAGACTCAACAGCAATGGCTCTCTCCAGAAATCCTGTCATGTTTCATTAACAGATAGAAAGTAGGCTAAAGCTATCTTTTCCAACAGCTCCCACTGCTTATTCTCCAACTTTCAGTTTTTGCCGTCTGGCTCCTGGCTCAGATTTCCCCTGTTAAGAGTAACAGATAGAGGCACTCCTTCAGTCCTACTGCCATTTCTCTTTTGAATGCAGGGCAGAGGAAGAGTCAAACTTTTGGCTGGTTGTTACTCTTGTTATGATCATGTGATGAGTGATGGTGATGATGTTGATGATGGTTGTTGTTGATGACCACTGTTGTTTCAGATCACTGCATTTGGTTCACCCTGATTGTTGAGTATTTATATTCTTATGTGTCCTCTTGTGTCTTTTTGTGTGTGTTTTTACTTGCTGTGCAACTAATTGCCCTCTAGGGACAATAAAGTCGAAGATAATCCACAGACCTTGTTGTGAGCAGTTTCATTTGGGAACTATTTTCTTTCTACCTAACTTCACCCACCAAGAGACGCTTGCATCTATTTCATGGACGAGAGGCTTGTGCTCAGCGGGAGATGTAAACGTAAATTGCGTCCTCCTTGGCTGAGCTGTAACATTAGCCAGCTCAGTGGTGCTCGGTGAGCTTGCAGAGGATGCCCGCTTCCTTCTGTGCAGTGACACAGTTGGTGGGTGTACTTAATTTAAAGTTTTCCAAATGTATTTTCAAGTCAAATGCCATCTATTATACTGGGGAGAAGGCAGACATCTCCACAGCTGATATATCCAACACTTGGCAACTCACACCAAAACAATCTAGAGTGATAAATAGCACTACAGGTAAGAGGGAAAATGTGTATTTTAGTATTGGGGTTGAACTGTTCCTGTAAAAAGTAAAATGCTTGTATCAGGGCTGACTTACAGACTTGTATGTGCTGGCCAGTGTGTCCTCTTTCAGTGGCTCCAACTTGGGACCCTGAAACAAGAAGGTATCAAGTATTAGAAGAAGCTTTCAGCTCTGGTAAACATGCGGGTAACAAATGTCATTGATGCCACAGGTATGGGCTTAAATAATGAAACCACTGAACCAATCTGTAATTCAGAAGAGCTCAACGTCTGTGAGAAACTGGCTAAGAGGCTGTGCACACGCCGCATTTTTTGAGCCCTCAAATTGATTGTTTTCAATGAAGACACACAGCAGGCGCGCTCAAACTCCTTCACACACGTTCCAAAAGGACTATTTTTGAGGGTGCGACGGCTGCACCCTGAGATAAACCGAGTTTTGGAACGCAGCAGCGCGCACTGCATGTCATGTGACAAGGACCAATCAATCACAGCCGACAGATATCTTCCCCTTCCTCCTTAAATATCAGTCTGTGGAAAATATGCAAATGTTGATCATTTCAGTGCAGGACTACCCAGAGCTTTACATCTCATAAAACATTTTTATTTTCTGATTTAATCAACATACTCAACATAAGTCAGCACAAAAATATTTTTTTTATAGCATTTTGGTAACATGAGAGCAAATAAGTGCTGATGGTCTGAACATATTTACACCCTATCTGCAGTCAATTGCACCTATGGGAGTATGCACCCATTTGAAGGCTGCAGGGACAAATGGGGTTCATAAAAATTGGCAAAGTAAATGTTACTGTAATATAGTTTCTGTTGCTCTGCTGTAACATGATATCTGGCTTTATGTGTGTGTGTGATTTGACATTTTTCAGACACTGTTGTGTGAAACGAATTCCCTACAGGGCTATAAAGGTTACATCCATTTATTCAATAATGCCATTGTGTTTCTTATAGCTATAACTGTAATAGCAGAGCAAAGAAATGAGCCGTAGCCACACTCCAGAGAGTAGATTGAAATTGTATTTTTAAAGAAAAACAAGTGAAAACATGTTCATTGCACCTGATTTTTTTTTTTCCAAACATATCCGTGGGCTTTTTACAGCATATAGTCTATAAGTGTATGATGCTATGAATAATGAAATACAGTGTAGGTAGTAAAACACAATGAGGTTTCCATCTTTAAGGTTGTGGTTCTGGCTTGTGTTTGTGTGTGTGTGTACACGGGGAACATAACCTTTGAGGCAGAAAACTCATTCTGTTGCATCTGAGAGAGCAGAGTAAGGGGAGAGAGATGGACAGAAGGTGTGTGTGTGATGGTGGTGGCATTGAAGTGTGGGGATGGATATTGCACTCCGAACATCCTGCAGGTTATGAATTGTTTTGATATTGCGCTCAGAGTCCCTCCGGGTCGGGAAAAACTGATGGCCAGAGAGAGACAAATGCTCTGAGAGAGGCTGAAAGGAGTGGATGGATGAACATCAAAAGATTGGAATAACAGGAGTTAATAAAGAAAAGAACAGACAGTGAGAGAATGAGATGAGAAGGAGACGTGGCAGGAGAGTGTAAAGGGGATTTAAGATGTGGCGGCGAGAACGGGTCATAGGACAGGATGAGAAATGAGAGGTGGTGAGGTGATTGCTTTGTGTCTGACAGAAACACAGATCTGTAGAAGTCCTCTTAGAAAACCATCGTTTTGTACACGATGTGAATGCACCCTTTGCTCTTTCTTATCTCCCCAAATGCGAAGACATGCTCTAAATTATGCTGTCAGTGAATAAATTCAATAGAAATGTACATCATGGAACATAATAGAGAGTTTATAAGACGTTAATGACTGAAAAAACACACAAAAGGTCCATTCGCAGGCTAATCACAACTAAAACCATTCAAGCCCCAAGATGACGCCTTGTCCCAGACATAATGATCAAAACAGAACATTTAACTATTCAAGTAAGTCCACATGTCCTCGGGAGTCTTGTGATCATATGAATGCAGCCTCACAGGTGTAAAGACTTGCACAGCTTACAGAGCTGCAGTGTGTACTTCTCATTATTCTTAACACATTAATATTCTATGCCCCAAAATATTTAAAAAGCTAATGCATTAGGCGCTACTATTTTGCATATTCCCCGCATAATTTGTCACATTTTATTTAATAATGAATATGTTTTTTAAAAGGAGGTGGCAGGCCTGTGACAGCAAAACAAATAGCCCACGCACAGCTTTTGTTATTTCCTATTAAATTGATTCCATTACCTGTTCGGCAAAGTTAATACATTTCATGTTGATGGTGGATAGTATTCAGTGGAAAAATATGCATTCGTATAATCTATGGGGGCTGAGAGGGTCAAAAATATAAAAGCTCTGCGCTCGTGTTTTCTTAACCTTTCAGATTCAATTTATACCACTCGAAAATATACATAAGGACGAGCTCCATACCTGACACTCCAGTTTATCCAGCAGCTGCTGCAGCCTGTTGATCTGAGAGCACCAGTTCTCTCCATCTTCCACGCACACACCTGGAGACGACAGTTAATCATCAGAATGACCCAAAACAATGTGAATCTGTGTCCCAGTTCCATTGTGCATTACTCAGTCATGGATATATAAAGAGAACTGGATACAGTGTTGGATGTGAGGCCCTGTTCATTCCTGAGAGCTCAGTGGCAAATGAAGCAGATAAAGCTCGAATTTAGCATTACAAAAATTACCCAGATCTTCCGCATCATGGGGCCCAAAGAGCAAGCGCACAAGAGACTTAAGCCCTGATCATACAGAGACAATCTTAGCAGCTGGAAACACCGTTTTGTAATTGTTTTCAATGAGAATTAAGCTTTTTGCTTGTGGTTTCTGAGTTGCGATTTGCCAGAGCGCTTTAAACTTCTCAGAGCGGAAACACACCCCACATCATCTCTTTTTCACCATCTTTTTTCCTCTTTGTCCAACTGGATGATTTGTTAGTTAACAGTTGGTAAACAATGGAGGGGAAACTGGTGGTTGTGGTTGCTGGATACCCAGAGCTATATGGCCCGATGTTAGACAGCAGGTTGTCAAACTGCCCCTCGGGTCGTCCTAAAATATGCCTGGAAATGGACATCATCGAAGTGAAGCTCAAGGACTAGCCGGTGGTACTCCCCTTGATCCACCCTCTTTTTTAGGGTCTCTGTTTCCCTGTGCCCAACAAATTATTTACTGACAGCCTCTCACCCTCAACCAGAGCTACAGCAAGTACCCTCTGCCTCAACACTGTAGTCACTAGCTACAAATTACTGTGGAAAAAAAAAAAAAAACAAAACAAACGGTAGATCTGTGTGATTGGGGCCTTACAACGGTTGAGCGGTTACCTTCCAGTTTAGTGCTTCACTGATTTGAATGAGGATATGAATGATTTAATTGTGCAGCTCTTCTGAGACTTTCGAAATGTTGTCAGACCAAGTGGATCAAATGATGGTGAAACGAGTCATTTTGCAGGGGTTAGGATGCTCCAAAAAAATTGTATCCACTGATTTACAGAAGTCTCTTTCACAACATAAGCCTATAAGATAAAGTTGTTTTGGGCCCAATGGCATCACGTGAAGGACCCAGACAGTGTAATTTCACTTTTGGCCACTTCTTTGTAAAATTGCCATTAAAGCCCAATACTGTTCCTGGGGGCGTATACCCAGCATGCTCTCACAAAAAACACATAGGTTGACTGTGCAAGCAGCTTATTGCAACTTATTGCAACTTAGGTTTATCGTAAGGCGACGTCTTCTAGTGGTAATAGTAGTTATTACAGGAGCAGAGGAGGTGGGGACATGATGTAGCATAAAAAACGGCAAAGTTCACTTACTGTTGCACAAATATCAAAGAATCACAGATAGGTTGGATGGGTCAAACAAACACAGGGCTTTCACCCAGGAGACGAGTGTTTGTTTCCCAAAATCAGTGTTGATTTCTTTTAATAACAATGTAGCCAAACAGGCTAGTATGTGTAGCATGCTACGCTAGTGACGTATGTGACATTACATTGGGGGATAAAAGTGCTTATTTAATGTCAAACACCATGATGTTTTTTCTAAACCTAACTACATGGTTTTGTTGATAAACCTAACCAGGTGTTTTTGCAGCGCAACTGCGACAATTTAACTGGAAATATAATGTCACGTAAGTCGTTTACAAAATCATCGGCATTCGACCTATGCTGTCGTTGAAGTATGAGAGAATGTTGGTATTACTACTCCTGATTTTGTTTGAGGAAAGCAACAGTCTGTTTTTATAGTACTGATATATACTGCAGAGTTGGAAGACAGCTGAGAGTTTCTTCTCTGTTTAATCATTTCATGGGTGTCAACAGACCCAATTCAGTCATGACCAAACAGATGGTATCATCAGCTGACAAGGGCAAAGACACAGAGGGCAATGCAGAAGTGGGTTTATGTGAAAATGCCTCCCTGTAGAAACGGCTTTAAAAAGAAGAACATGTCACCCTTATGGATCATATAGCTAAACATTTGCAACAACCAAAATCATTTGCTCCTTTTATTGATTTTAGCTCTGCTTTTAACACAATGCAAACTGACATTCTTTTACAGCAACATTTTATGATAAATGTAAATAGTGGCTCATTCACTGGATCAGAAGTTTTTTAACTGACTGCCTTCAAAGAGTTTTAATGAATGGGGTCTACTCAGATGAGCTTGTTTTAAATACTGGAGCACCACAAGGCTGTTTGTTGTTGCCTGTCGTTTTCAATTTACACAAATATCATGACTGTGAATTGTAGCAATGTTAAGTTATTTAAATATGCTGAGGACATGGCCTTGGTTGGACTTGTAACAGAAAATAATATCACACGTGAGGATGCCTATTTTAGACAGGTCTCCCTCCTGCAGGACTGGTGTCAGGCCAGTAATCTGGAAATTAACGTGGCCAAAACTAAAGAACACATAGTACAAACAAAAAAGGGAGCTAGTAGCATCGATCCTGCTGTACTTAATGACCAGCCTGTGGAGGTAGTGGACCATTTTAAATACTTAGGCACTATTACTGACCAAAACTTAAGTTTTAATGAAAACTCAGAAAGTGTTTTTAAGAGAGCAAATCAGTGACTGTTTTAATCAGGAAGTTGAAGAGCTTTGGTGTAAGTCAACATACACTTGAAATGGCATACAGAGGCCTGGTTGAAAGTGTACTGCAGTACAACATAACTGCCTGGTACGGCAATTTGAGTGTGAAGGACAAAAACAAGCTCTCTACTACTGTCACTGTTGCAGGGAAAGTGGTTGGTAAGCCCCAACAACAACTCTGTGATATTTAACAGGGCAGTAGGCAGGAAGGCCAGACAGATATTTGGAGATGCCTCACACCCTTTAAATTAAGAGTTTGAATTGCTTCCATCCGGCCGCCGATTCAGGGCCCCGAGGGCAAGCCGTAACATATATAAGAAATCTTTCATTCCATATGCTATACAAGCACTGAATGCAAAATGACAGCAGCAGGAGAAGCAAAGAATTTTAAGTGTTTTATCTGGTTTATATTGTCACCTGCTATACCATTCATCAGCTGGTACTTCTTGACTATTTGCACAATTGTTTTGTGATGTATGGTGGGAAGTGTCTTGTGACTTTGTTTGTAATGTAACTTAATGTTGGAGGAGCCAAAGACAATTTTCCACTAAGGTGGACAATAAACTTAATCTAATCTAATCTAATCTAATGTCACATATCAGTATATCTATTCCTACTTCAAAAAAAAAAAAAAAAAAAAAAAATCAAAGGATTCAGTGGAAATAATTATTGTAAAATAATACAGAATAATTCACCTATATGGCGATTACTGTTTCCTCAAAATCAGGTTTAGACTTCTTATTATGTGTACAATCACAAATCCAACTCTTGATGTAGTGCAATGACAGATTCTTCTGACCGCTGGGGATCATTCATTTTCCTTGTGGGATAATATATCTGATGTTCAGTCTATCAATATTAGTGGTGACGAAAATAAATGAGGCTCAACAGAAAACAACGGTCTCTAGAAAATGTCAATATGATCTGTGTAGGAGAAAAAGAAGCCCTCAGAGAGAGCTTATAGCAGCTCTAATTATGCACAATATACTTGTGATGACAGTGATGGGAATAGTCCATGTGTACACCACTGAACACGATACCCCCAAAGGACCACAATAAAATGTACATTTCATTATTGATGTGCTTTGTTGGGAATGTCAAACTAATTATCATGATGTCTGGAATGTTGATTTATAGTATGGTGTAATTTGTCCAAGTAGGCTGATGTTGATACAACGCTGCACACACTGACAAACCTAATAGTGTTTATCCCTTTGTGCCATGAAGCTTTGTTCTGCCGTGCAGACCTTAACGTCATTTTGGTCTAAAATGACATTTTGTCCTTCGTGGAACAATAAAAACTGCTGTGTGATGTGGACAAATATCCTGTGTCTCCTATGTTGTTTTGTTGAAAACAGTGGGTTATGTTTTCTGTAAGTACAAAAAGTTTTTTGGCTTTGTTTTGTTGCACTTAAAGTGCTTTGTTTACTCATGCATGAAGTTACCGTTTTAGGTGTTGCAACATGCAATGTTAAAAGTTAAGAAAAAAAAATACTGCAAGGTTTTGCATTAATTCAATACAAAGATTAATTTAACCAATTTGGTCCTAATGATGTGAGTTGGTAATGTGTCATCAACAGATAATTAATGTAAAGTGGTTTTAAAAAGCTCAAGGAACTGATTGATTTCTTCTTATTCCTATTATATTAAATTAAGTAGATAGTTTCATTTCATTTCAGTGTCACTGTTATTAACAACAAAGTCAGAGATAAAATGACAGTAACTGACTTTTGCTTTGGCTGGACACCTTATTCTGCTGCATATAATGCAAAGGCACAGGACCTTGAATTAAGAATGAGGGTCAGTGGTCAAGTTTGAGCTCAAAATTTTTTTTAAAAAGAAATAAAATTTTAAAAAAGCCACATTTTCAATATTATGCCTACAATTCATTTGGACACAAAAAATAAAATAAGATAAAATAAAAATGTGTCATTTTTTTTCTCTACATTCTGGTGAGTTAAGATCTGCCTTTGTAGGACAGTACTGTTGTCCAAAAAAGTATTAATCCAACTGAAATCACCTTAAGTCTTTTCTTTGTTGTCAAAATAATGTCAACTTGATTTTACATATATGATGAATAGTGTTTATATAAACAAAATCTTAGAAATGTTCCTTTTCATCTCAGTCGGCTGGAGGGGTGCGTTAGTGTCCAAATGGGAGTGAAACAAACTTCTTCTGTTACCTGACTAGGCTAAATATCATGGGCAAACACATCAGCATCTCAGGTACATTTACATGCTGTTTAAAGGAATAATTCAATTATGCATTTTTGCTAAGAGGTTTCTGGTCTCAGACAAGAACGAGTAGTGTGCCAGCGCTGCTTATTTATCTATTTGAGACATCAAGGCTTTAGCAAAAATGCATGTGTTTGAAGTACTGAGCATACATATGCTCAGTACTGGTGAATATGACTTAGATTATTCTGCGCAGGTTGTGTGAGAGTTTTTGTTGTTATTAAACGTGGACCCTCATAACTTCAATTCATATTTTTTTTTAATCTTTGTTCACTGTGGGGGCATACAAGGAAAACAAAGTTTTCTTCAAGTAACTGATAAACAAATCATCAGTTGGGGTGAGATTTTCCTTTAACGTGCTGCAGCTGAGCAGCTAATGAGCTATCCAGTCAGCAGTGCACCTCTCCTCGGTGAATGTTTGGTTGGAGGCTCCCTCAACAAGCTCAGCTGCAGGACAAGATGTGTGTCTGTGTTTGTGAGTCAGATAAGAGAGACATTAGCAGGAAAGCTGGTGTGGGTTGCTCAAAGTCTGTGACTCTTGTGTTGTGTAGGCTGCTGTCTGGTCAGTGTGACCGTCTGCTCTCTGCCTATGATAGAACGCAGACGTCACCGCTTGACACAAGTTTTGATTGGCTGGTTCAAAATGGGAACGTGTCTGTCAGCTTAATGGAAATGTTGGGACACAACACAGAGCAAGTGATTTATAGAGCAGATACGTAGCAGATAAAAAAAGCAATTTAACTTCAGTCGGAGTTTAAAAACACATCAATGAAACACAGAATTGCACTGAGAGAAATGTTTCTGCATCGTGAAGAAAATGTGCACGATAGTTTGTTTTGAGTCAGTCGCACATAAACCATCCTGCTGTCACAGATTCTCACTAGAAAATAGTCTGCAGCAGATGCACTCCTGTTTGAGGAATGATTGCTAAAATCTACTATATATACAAATGCATGCGTGGGTGGATTATGAGACAATGGGCCCCTGGGCACAGATATGCAAAGGGCCCCGCCACTCTCCTACACAGGAGCAAAAAACACAGACTTTGAGGTGGTTTTTAGTATCTTTGTAGTTGTAATCATGTATCTTTCTATGCTTTTGTGCCTCTTCGTTGTAGAGCTGCGCCCTAATAGTCAAGCAAACGTTAGTCGACCAGAAAGGTCATTAGTCGGCAAGATTTCATTGGTGGCTTAGTCGCGAAAAACGAAAAAAAAAAAAAAAAAAAAAAACTCTATTAGGAGCTGCGCCTTGTCAAAATCAATCAAAACCTATATGACTGGACCATGTGGGAATTTATTTTGAAAGGACAGACACAGGAAGTGGCCACACTCAGCAGTCAGACAGGAGTCACGTTAAATTCCACAGGCTAGTTCACAACATGTCGGGCAGGAAAACCAAAGTGTGGGATCATTTTGAGAAGGTGAAGGACGAACCCAAGGTGATATGTAAACTCATCTTCATTGGTCGACTACAAACATGACGTATCATCTGAAACATGGAAGTAGCTACATGCCCATTAGCCACTTAGCACAATCATTACTGCTTTGCCCACAGTGTCATTAACAGGCGGCTCACTCAGTGTGTGACGTGCACTTGTAGATAAAATATAGGCCTATATTAATGAAGGTTCATTAGTACGGTTTGGTATTTCTCTGTAATGTAGCACAGTGTTAACAATGTTACTGATACTATTCTTTCTCACACCTTCAACTCAAACCATTGTGTTGCCCCGCCCAAAATGTATTATTTAATAACTAAATTAACATCATAAACATGCAGGCGACCCTAAGGCGGCCCTAAATGACGACTATTGGTGGACTAGGAAAATTCTTAGTGGGGAGCAGCCCTACTTTGTGGTCACTTTGAGTCTCTTCATGGTTGTTATGTGTTAATTTAAGTTATATTTTGCATGAGAAGGCCTTGCGTTGGTCCCCTGGGCCTGTGCTCAGTGGGCCCTCCAGTTATACATCCAAAGATTACATCTTCATTAAGAACCAATCGACTTAGGGTTGAAAGAAACAAATCGAGTAGAGAAGTGTGAGAGTACCGAGAGATTAATTAATACATTGTTAGGTTTGGTCTTTGATTAAGCGTAAAACATAAGGGAATATGTTGAGTTTCTGTTTCATGGGATTTATGCAGAATAAAAATGATTTAACATATAATAGGATTTTCCTCTTACCTGTGGACAGGATGCGAGAGCAGGGATCTGACGGGGACATGCACAGGTTATTATGGATCCTGCGACCACACCGCCTGCCATTCCCCTGTACTGCTGTCAGCTCCGGTGCCTTTGCCTCTCTCCTGCCATGACAGCAGTGGAGACCCAGGGAGACAAACATCAGAAAGAAAGACAGCAACTGTCAGAGGGATGTGGGGAAAAAAATAAAACAGAAATTGAAGATATGGCAGACAGAGGTAGCCACACGGGGGAATGAGGAAGAGGAAATGGAATTAAACTACAGGAGGACAGGGAGAAGACTCGGAGACAGGGTGCAAGAGGAAGACAGAGAGAAACAGGGAGAGCGGAAAGGAAGCATGAATTAATAATTGATTCAAATCAGAGACTGAGATAGGTTAATGTGTGAGAGAGAAGGAGAGATGGCAGTGAAGTCAACGGTGTGAGACACAAGAACCAGAGATAAACAGCAAGTGTCCAGAATAGAGGTGAAAACATTTAGAGAGCGGCCGGATACACACCAGTGCTTATTAACCCACACGCTGGGTGTTAAGAAGGATGGCGCCATGTGCGCGCACACACACACACACACACACACACACACACACACGCTCTTATACTTCTATCTTTGTGAGGACCGTCACTGACATGCTGCATTCCCTGGCCCCTTACTGCTCATTTCCACTTGAGTATGTGTACGGAGACGAGGCAGCCCAAAGTCCATTCATTCCTTTGGGAATCTCCGTGATATGTGTCTGCAAAACTCCCCTATGTAATATTTCAGTCCTGAGTTTGCCTCGAGTAAGTTAAAAAACAAGTGAATTTTTGCAGCGGATTTCAGAGAGACTGTGTTGATTGGCAGGTGAGTTTGTATGATTAAAAAAACTCGTATGTCATTTTAACAGTAATGAGTAATGATATTAAGCTAAAATATGGTTACACATTATATACACTCAGATTGTCATCAGCCCTTCATACGTCTTTGTATTGAAATATTTCGCAAAACATGCCGCACACCTGGCAGGCTAACATATTCATTTATTTGTTGCCATGTAATATACGTTGTTTCTATCCCGGTAATGTTCCAAGCGCATCTTCCAAACTACTAAATCTGACAAAATTAGCCTCTGGTAGTTTCTATCAGGTTTCTACCCACCCACAAAGAAATGCACTTACTTGTGTTGGACACTAGAGGCATCATTTGTATATTTATAGATCTATGGACACCAGTCACATACGTAAGTGGAAAGAAGGCTTGAGCTGTGATCGCCTGCATTTAGGTGTCTGAGTGAGCAGCTGGCAGCTAATAGTGCTAACAGCACAAAGTGTGCTAACAACGGCAACAGTGTTGGAAATGAGGTGTTACCCTAACCTTAACCATCACAAGTACATACCTAACCCCGACCTCTACCCTAACACTAGACTAAACCTTATTTTAACCTAAAGCTTAAAACCAAGTCAACCCTCAAAAAGGTCTTTAAAGATGTCAGGATTGGCCAAACCGTCCTCACTTTCCAAAAACGTCCTCACTTGTTTGGGTCCTCACTATGTATCAAGTACAAGAACACTCTCACACACACACACACACACACACACACACACACACACACACACACACACACACACACACACACACCTCTCTATGGTAAATGGAAAGCGATTCCCGTCTGTACATGCAAAGTGTCAAGGGCAGGACATCAAGCACTTTGTGTGGCTATGTGTGACACTAGAGACACAACCAACACCCTCACAGTGTGTGTGTCTGTGTGTGTGCGCGCGCATGCTGTGACTTCACTCGTGTGTGCCTCTGTGTCTCTAAACGCACATTTATTTGTTCTTGTTAGTGTGTGTGTGTCTCTCTCTTCCCTTTTGTTGTGTCTTTGTGTGTGCATGTTATTATGTGTGTGTGTCTGTGTGTGCAGCTTCACACTGACAGCGCAGAGGGAGCGCATTGCTAGGAGGTTCTCATGCTGAGAACAGCCTGGAGCCCAAAGGCCACTGCAACAGCCATAAATCCACTGCAGGGAAGCAGAGGAGAGAGAAATAAGCTGTTTGTTGCCAACTCAATATGTCTCTAATTCAGCCCCTCCCATCGCTCGCGCGCACACACACACACACACACACACACACACACACACACACACACACACACACACACACAGTCTCTTTCCAAAATCTATACCTGTTTGCACAATCTTAACAGTTATACACAGCCTAAAAGATCCGCATCATGTCCTTTTGTACGACGCCCCCTCTCCTTCTCCTTTTTTTCCATTTATCTCAGACATTCTGCGCTATTCATTTAATTTTTGTATTCGTTTCTCTTTGCTTTCTCGTTCTCCGTGACTCACTTGTTCTGTATTTCAATGCCACCCATATCATCCTTTCTCCTTCTACTCCCCCCCCCCCGCCTCCCCCAGTCCCCTCTCAATAATTCACCTTGGCTATAATCACTCCATTATTTCCAATAATACCAGTGTGGCACCCAGAGGGGAGAGAGGAGAGCTCTGCTGAGCAACGACACACGCAGTGTAACAGACAGCCTCAGCTGTGCTACCAAATTGGGTAGCCACGGAAAGTGGGGGAAGCATCCTTGTTATTTAAATCACCAACAGTCGGTTGAAAGAGTTTGAAAGCCATTTGTCATGATATTGACCTGTGGTGAGATAGATTTATACTCATTAAACGTCCTGGATGGATTGTCTCTCTGAGCATCTTCTGCATTGACTTTCTTCAATAGGTGATGCATCAAAGAAATGCAGGAGCCTATCTCAAGACTCAATGAACTACAATGTCTCAAGGAAGGTAGAAAGTACAGGATTTTCCATTGCAAAAAATAGCAATCATTTTACCATTTTAAACGGTGACCCTAGCTCAGTGATTCCCCAAATCCCAAACTGGTGGCAGCAATTTAAATCTGTTTTTATTCCATGAGCTACATTTACATTTAATGAAAGCGTTAGGCTCTCTGACAGAAATACTGAGTTTCAAGCTGTTTGCCTATTACTGTGGCGACTGTTTGAATTACTGTGAGAATGTAGCAGATCCAAAGTTTTGTGTTGAAAGACACATTCTAAAGAAACGCCTCTGAAGTAGCAATGATTAATGGGATTTTCTTACTGCTTATACAGATGCTGTCTCCACTGACAATTTTCATTTTTAATAGCAGAGAGGTCACGCAGCTCTGCATCGTACTGTAGGGATGCTTTCTGCAGCAGTGGGGAAAATATATAGAAGAATAAAGCGCGCAACATATCAAGTATAGTATTGTGCTATGCTATGGATGGATGTGCTCAAAAGTAATTGAAATTAATTGACAGTTCTCTCCGTCAGACACCAGCCTGATTAACACCACATGACTCGCTGGGATTTTTTTGATCTTTGCCTCCAAATTTCAGCCTGCACACTAGTGTTTTCCAGGCTAGTGGGGTAATGAATATTATAATACAATATGGTGCAATATATAGTACAGCATAGTGCAACACCTGGCAAAGGAAAGTGCAGGGGTGCCATTTTTCGTTTCCATTGTTCTCATGTATCTGGACATTGTGTTCTGTCTGAAAATATTGATACACTTCAGTATAACAATATTACATTTTGCAATACTGTACTGATTTTCAAAAACACTTTTCATAAATAGTACGAAGATTTGTGGCAATTTTCTGTTGTGTTTAAACCCCGTCTGCTAGATCCTCCAGTGTTTTAACCTATCTTCCGCCATCTCACTCTTGAAATAGAAAGAACACAGGGTTATGAAACATGCAGAGTCAAAACGGGGCGCACCGCTAGCACTGATAGTTTTCAAAAAAATTGATTTAAAATGATCACAATATATCCCCTTGCTTACATTGTATTGCGATATATTGAATTATCATCCCTGTATCCTGGCATGTATCATATCACAAGATTCGTGCCAACAGTGTGCTGATTTTGCAGGCCAACCTGGACATTAAAACCGCCCTGGTTCCCTCGACAAAAAGCCAATAGGATATTTCCATTTGACTTTGATTTTTGCAGAAAACAAGCTTTGTCGCAAGCAGAAGTTTATGACACATATGTTTTGTTCAGCGAGATAATCTTCACAAATTAACGCCACTTTTGTAAATGCAATAACTAGAAGCAAAAAGCATTTGCTATAAACAAACCACACCACAGTCACATGATTTGACACATGAATTAAGCTCTTAATATGTGTTCGACATGATGACGCTCTGTCGTCTCATTTAGCCACTTATCAGCATACGCCTCTTGCAAGAAATGTCTTTAAAATTCACGCACGAGAACATGAGAGTCTCTTAACTTTGTGTTAACCACAGACATTTTGTCAGGGATCTAACAAACAAAAAAATCAAAAAAACAATAAACTTCGAGATGAGGGAACCCGAAGTGCTAAAATGCTAAATCATTTCACTGTATAACTCTTTCCTGCACCACTCTATACACAGCCCTAATGTCTAATGTAACAGACAGAGTGTCACTTCCTCTACCAAGTCCATTGTGCTCTATGGTTCAAGAAGTCTTCACTGAGTTAAGGTGGAAAACTAAGAGAATAGTGAGTTTAAATTATTGATTTAAACTGTATACTTAAACAGGATGACCTTTGTTGAGGTGCTGCCACAAGACAGAGGAACAGGGCACACTGAATAATTTCATAACTCTGGTATCTCATTTTCAACAGGTCAAATAGCAATATTCAGGTGGATTATGATGAAGAGAGGAGGATGTGGACCTCACACAGAATGTGGAGACAGAGAGGGAGGATGGGTCGACCAAATGAAAGACAGGAAGGGAGTGGTGATAGCGGCCGGTGCAGTGAGACATTCTGGTACAGTATTTTTGGCATACTCATGTGAAATACTTTTTTTTTCTGGCATACTGCGTAGTATTGTAATATGGGTGTTGAAATGCACCACTTTTGTCGCAGTACAAGCAGTGTTGCCAACTCTTTTGCAATGAAAGTAGCTAGCACAAGCTCCAAAAGTCGCTGAAAGCCATCGGATGAAATCATACACTAAATTACATATCAGTGATGTAATTATACATTAATGGAAGTATCACAACTTAACTGCATCGGTTTTAAAAGAAAAACCCTCAACAAAACATTTGAATGGAATCGAAGCTCTGGCGCTTTTACTATTCGTGCACCACTTCCTCGTGCTTCCAATCCAGAGAGGGAGAGCGTCAGCGTAACCATACAAGCTCACTACGATCAAACCCCCACCTACTGCACAGCACAAGTGAAGAGAGGAGGAAGGAGAGACCCCACACTAATGGCAGAAGAGCCTTGGACTGTCATAACTCTGAGCATCACGAATGGAAATGCATTTATATATTTCTCCCCTTTTCCTAATGGTCTGAATAAGTTGCTAAATTTGTTATTAGTCGCTTTTTAGAAATAAAGTTGCTACGAAGGTCTGACAAGTCATTAAATCTAGCGAGGAACTGGCCAAGTTGGCAACACTAATTAGGCTACAGGAAACTTGCACTACTTCCTGGTTTGGCACTGAATGCAGAAATATTTTGTCCTGACACATAATTGTAACCTTGAGATCTGCCAGCAATCAGAACATTGCCAGCGAACTTGAGGAATTCTCTTTATTTCACTAATGCATTTCATTCGGGTGAGTACGTATTGCTCAAGGCCACAGCATAGATGGTGTCTTGGAATCTGTACAAGCAACACAATACAGACTGTGTCATACTGCAGTACTGACGGGGCAGGGCTGCTTTGCTCCTCAACAGCCTCCATGGCACACTGCAGGGACCTCTGTAGAGACAGCAGCTGACTGGATGTCTCTCTTAGCATAAACCTGGTGACGAACTGGCCCAACACACTGGAACCCTGGTACTCCTGAGAGACAAGAGAGTGACACACAGAAGGAGAGGTTACAGCACACAATGCCCAGAGCAACGAGACAGTAGAAGCATCTCAGAGACAAGACAGACCGCAGAGATGGAGGGAGAGATGTTTTGATAGCTCCTCCAGAACATCACCAGGCACTTGTGAAACGTGTGACAGCAGCAATTATATGGGCTAATTAATTCTCTGAACACATGCATTATTCAGAACCGCATATCCAAATTCCAAGGTGGAAGAAGTTTAATAGGAGACATAATTGCTGCTCGAGTCCCCAAACACGAGCGCGATTACGCAGTCTCCGAGGGGCCTTATTCGTGCAATGTGCTAATGAACTAACAGTGCAGCAGCTCTTTGTCCAAACTTATAACAACAAGTAGCCTCCACTGAAAATGCATCATGGGATTAGCAGTCCAGAGCACTCCATGACAGACCACAGCTGCTAACTAGCGATTGCACAATCCTCCATGGATTTCCCCCACTCCGACAGCTTTAAAGAAGAGCCAGAACAGAGGAACAAGGTGATCTAATTAAGACAGGATGCATAATTATTCAGCACACATCTCCTCTCCTCTCCTCCTTTAACAAGCAGTGCTGTTTTTTGTTTTATTGGAATTCAAATCCCTGATTCCTCTTATCCTAAAAAAAGTCCTGAGGCAGTTTTTAAAAATCTTGTCAACTGCAATTAAATAATGACTGGGGAGCAAAATTTTAGGCTTCTTTGGGGTTTTTGTTACACACACACTGAAACATTTAGAATATCAGATGAATTGCTTCCTGCTGGAGCTACAGCATTCAAATTCATAGCCTGTCAAAACACAGAGCCGACAAGTCTGTTCAACATTAAGCCAATTTAGCATAATGAATATCTCTCTGTCTAGACCAACAGTGACAGGTGTTTTTTTTTAGTTTTTATTTAGGAACAGTTCTACATTTTGGGAGCTACACTTATTGACTTTCTTGCTGAGATGAGAAGATCAATACTGCTCTCAAACCTGTTCAGTAATAAATATAAGGCTACCACCAACAGCCTATTAGCTTAGCTTAGCACAAAGACGGCTAACAGGGGGAGACAGCTAGCCTTAGTTACCATTGCAGTCAGTGTAACTCTATGCAAGAAAGTTAATAAGATAATATACAGTAAATATGAGGCTACCACCAACAGCATTAGCTTAGCTTAGCACAAATCAAGTAAAGTAACTATCCTGATCTGGTCCTAATGCCAAATTAAGATAACGCTATGTCACACAACTTAAAAGAAAAAAGACATTCATAAAAACATTTATATAATAATACTTATAAAATTATGATGCTTTGTCAAACAGCTATTTCGGTGTATGTGTTATTCCAAATCTGTTTCATGGCACCAACGTGACACAACGCAGTATAACGTTAGTAGTTAACTTGTGGCCTGAATTGTAACTACAAATTATGTGGAACTGCGTTTTTTTCTGACACTTATTTTGTGTGTAGTTTCCCAAAAAACACAGATAGAAGACAATGAGGAGAAAGGACTTTGTCCCGAGTGACTCCTCAGTCATCTGTCACTTCAGATCTGAGGACTGGGCAGACTGTCCGTTTAAGGGACAGAGTGACTCCTTCTGTATTCAATTTTCCCGAGCATCTCTGCAAGGACTCCTAAAAATAATATTACTGTACACTATATTTTTTATAAATATGACCTAATAATGTAAACAGTTCTGTGTCCAGGCTCCCATGAGCACTGTGGTGTTATACATATGAGATTATAGCAAAATTTTGTGTAAACATGCAGCTCTGTCATTTATTTTCACTTGTACAAAACCAACATTTGTTAATCAGAATGTGTAACTACACTGCAGCTCGTCGTGTGACTTAAAATGTGAATAAACATTTATAATCAAAATTAATAATTAAATGACATCATGGTGGGCATTGTACATCTAGTAAGAAAAAAGAATATTTATTACATGGGGAAGGTTTAGTTTAAATGTGTTGTAGAACTATTATTGTTACTTTATCTACATAAGATCAAATATTTTGGTATGAAAAGTTGCATTTTTTTAATATAACCAAGTATCATGTATCATAACTACATGTCTGACGATTGTAACAAACCAAACCGCACGAAAATCAGTTGAGAATTCAGCGAGTAATGAGGATTTTAGTCATAAATAGTCTCCTGCCTCAATTATTTAACAATGTCTATGTAAGGATGAGGTCAAGGTGGATGGATGGGTCAAACAACATAGGACTTTGACCCAGGAGACTGCTGCTTGTGTCCAGTGTGAAACCAAAAGTTGAGTTATTTCATGTCAACGTCTGAGTAATTTATGTGACACAAAAATATTTAACTTGTCACGTGAAAACATACTCAGGCTATTTTACCTCAAATCGTAATCTTTTACTAAACCTCAGTAGTTCTGATCCCTAAACCTAACCACAACCGTTTCGCAATGTTAACCACATGGTCAAAACTGCAGCCATTAACGTCCATTCATCATTTTTGTGTTGAGCTCCTGCCATCAGTGAAGGAGCTAAGTTAGGAAATGTTCCTCTGGGTCAGAGCCACTTGCGCTGTAGGTTTACACATCTTTGACATGCATTTCTGCACTATAGAGGCAAAAAACAAAAAACTAAAAACTTACCTCTTTAGTTTTATCCATTGCCTTTAAAATGGCAATATTCAGGCTCTCCAGAGCTGAAAGTACATTGAGATACTCCCCCAGGTGCTGAGAAAAATAATCTAATAGGAGATAGGAAACAAGCTATCAGTGTCAGTGCAATGTCAGAACAGTCAAAGGTTTAATTATATGATGCCTTAAAGTTTGGAGACAAAGTCTTAGATGTTGCCATGACAGATTGCAATTAAGAGAGGACCACAAGGGCAGTGAGGATTTATATTTTCGAAATGGGTAAATAATATCAATGTTTATTTTTATAAACAAGTGGAGCTGGAAGTATTTGATGTTCACAAGCCTGTGCGTCAGTAACACTAAATGTCATGAAATAAATATTGTCGTTTAAATCATTATTTTACCCTCCTGGGGTTACAAAAATAACTAATCCACAACTGTGTACAGTTGGTGACAGGAGCCGTAAAGCTTAATTTGATATCACATATAACCAAATGATAGAGAAACTCCTATACACAATTATTTTTAAGTCACAAATGATAGAGTTAAGAAACAGTTTATTTAAATGAATCAAAATAAAATTATGTACGGAGAAAGTGCTTCAAACCAGGTCAGCAAAGCAGAGAAAGACTTCAATCTTAATTAGTTCTTAGCTCTTAATTAAAAACCTAATTTAACTCTAACCAAAGAGCGCATGTGATATGACACACAGATCTGAGGTTAATGGATCAGCAGCACCTTTTACACTCCTCTTACTTCGATTCAATTAAGTTGTCCACCTGCATTTTTTGCCTCTCGGAAGAGAAGAAGAAGAGGAGACAAAGACTCAGTGAACTAAATCGGAGACAAGTGGAACATTCTGTCATAGAAAACAGTCAACTTCTATTGACGTCAGATGGAAAAGATGCCATTTCCATTCAATAAATTATGCAGAAGTTTTATTCTGGGTGCTACTGGTATTTACAGGTCTCTGCCCTATTTCTTCATTTTATTCAGGTCATCTGACACACACATGCATTTTTAAGATGATAAAAAAAAATAGGTCAATAGATCTGTGTCAGGCACGCACACGCACACACAGGACTAAAGTCTAAAGCATAAGAATAGTTAGATATTTGGGAAAATGCGCTTCTTGTTTGCTTTCTTGTGGACAGTTAAGCAATGTTCCGACCAAATATTTGTGACAAAACAAAATCGGATTGCAGAAAAAGTTGCAGTGCTGAGAACTGGCTTGTCTCAGCTCAACTCAAGCCGCCTGATGGTGTCACCTGCGACTCAGCTTATCACCAGCAGCTGGTTTTGGAAGCTAAGTCATGTCACCTGTTTTAACAGCCAATCAACCTATAGCGAAGTCGGTTGGTTACAAATTGTCAGCAAATGGTGTTTTCGCTTGCTGCTGCATTCTCCGACAACAGCTCTCCGTCCCAGCTGAGCCTCAAGTCTGTCTCGTTTACATCCCCACAGCTTTAGACATGTATCAGTCTCCATCAGTGTGTTGGTGTTGGATGATGGGCTGCTGCTGCTGCTGCTGACTGGATATGCGCATTTCACATTCTCAAAAAAAGAAAGTACTCTAAAGTGCAGCACACACTGCCGCCGGCGCGACGCTGTGGCCGTCAAGTACCACCCCCCAACACACACACACACAGGTGCATGTCATTGGTCCAACAGCCTATTGGTCCGACATCCCATTAGTCCGACGGTCGGCGGTGCTGAACGGCTCCCGGCGGGCGTATTTCTACCTTGATGGTGCGCTGCAACCGGCTCTGGGTCAGCTGGGAAAGGCTTGAGGCAAAGCAGGCTCACGACTTATGTGTTTGTCACTTTCTTTTTCATTTTAACCTTAACACCATGATCTTTTCCTGACCCTAACCAAGTGGTTTTTGTGCCTAAACCTAACCAGACCTTAACCACAGGGCATCATGATGATTTCAGAACAGACTTTGGAACAATGGGGTTAATATGGTTGGAACAATGGGATGTCGGACCAACGGGCAGTTCCCAACACACACACACACACACACACACTGGCAGCAGCGCGCAGCGGCACTGTCGACACTAAAGTGTATTTCCCACCCCAGCCCGCTAGGTGGCTGTACCTACACTAGTTGCCAACGGTTGCCAACTGCTAGTAACAGAAGAAGAAGAAGTGGAAAAACTTGGATTTCACAAGTTTCTTATCAAAATCATCTTATTAAGAATTTGAAGCAACTGGAGTTGATACTACGGTGGCCGAGACATACATAAAAGGCTTTTCTTGCAGCTCCGGCCACACTGGAAATAGAGCAGTGGGCTGAAGCAGAGCGGCACGGTGCATCAGCCGGCACCAGTGTGGGTTTGTTCATAGAATATTATGGAGGCGGGCATTTTGACGCGCGGCATATGCGGTGGTGTGTGTTGTACTTTACTCCTCTTACTTGTACCTGAAATACCATAAGGGGCCGTACACATGCTGCATTTTTTCGCCCTCATATTAATGTTTCAATGGAGCTGCACGGCACGAACGCAAGTGCCTGTTTTTCAGGGTGTGACAGCTGCGCCCTGAGATAAACTAAGTTCAACTTCCAAAACGCAGCAGTGCGCACTGCATCTCACGGGATGAGGAACAACCAATACAGCCGACAGATACTTTTCTTGTCCTCCATAAACATCAGTCTGTAGGAAATACCTAAAAGTTGATCATTTTTGTGCAGAGCTGTCAGAGCTTTACATCTGTCTCACGAACAGTAGGCGTGCACACAAACTTAGCAACCTCAGATGCAACCTGCTGCTGCGCTCTTGCTAGCTGGCACAAAAAAGTTATGGAGTAGCACCCAGTGCCTGACCGTATGTTTTCCAGGTATTTTAAATACATGGCATGTGTACCGACCCTTACAGTCGTACTTGTACCTGAAAAGGTGCGTACACATGCCGCATTTTCTTGCGCCCTCAAATTCAATGTTTTCAATGCAGACGCATGGCGTGCAAGCATTCTGGAGCGTCTACTGTCAATGGTGCGACAGCTGCGTCCTGAGATAAACAGAGTTCAACTTTTGGAACACAGCAGCGTGCGCCGCATGTGCACCGCATGTGACGAGGAACAACCAATCACAGCAGACAGAAATCTTTCTCTTCTTATGTAAATATCAGTCTGTGGTAAATATGAAGAAGAGGTTGATCATGTTCATGCAGCGCTATCCAGTATTTTATATCTGTCTTACAGACAATAGGCCTACACACAAACAACCCCTTAGAAGAAGTTCAGCTCTGCACTCAGGATTTCAGGTACATAGGCCATGATACGGTGCTTGTTGAGGTTGCTTAGCAACTTCAGATGCAACCTGCTGTCGTGCTCTTTAAGGTTGGCACAGAAAAGGCACATGAGTAGTACTTAGCACCCGACCTCGCGTTTTCCAGGCGGTTAAAGACGCGGCATGCGGCCCCTAAGTTAGTTAGGAAGTACAGAGAGTACACTGTCTTGTAGTTGCATTGATGTAAACTGGCAGGTTTCCAGAACGTTGCAGACTGACGCATTTCCAGTACTTGGTCGTGGCAAATCTTTTGTTGGAACAGGGCTTTAGATGAGACGAGTGAAATCACTCTCAAGTCTGTACTGTAAATGAAAAGCTACCAGCAGCAACCATTTGGCTTAGCAAAGCACAAAGTCTGGAAATGGTGAAACAGCAGCAAAATCTGCCTATCAGCATCTATAGGCGCCAGCGCACTCTGTCAGAAGTGCTTGTCAATTAGTCACTTGGCTTCAGAAGGCCTCCCCTCCAGACACCTTTTAGACGTCAGATTAATCGGGTCTGTGTCTGATAATCTTTGTAACTTCTAAACTTGTGTTGAGCTGTCTCCATCTGTTTCCAGCCTTAATGCTAAGCTAAGATAAGCTAATCATCCAGGCTGCAGCTTCATATTAAACAGACATAAGAGAGTGACGTCAATCTTCTCATTAAACTTTCTGCAAGATGGTGAATAAGCATATTTCCCAAAATGTCAACTATTGTTTTAAAGTTTCCCATGCTACTAATCATCATTAAAAAAATGTCGTCACACAAATGCAATGACAATCACTGAAGTTGGCGAATTTTAAAGGCAGCTGTTTTAGAGGAAATGAAAGTTGACTTATTAAATCAAAGCTCTTTTCCACCAACCTGATAGCTTGTCAGTGTCCAGATTGCTGCGAGGCAGAACATGAGGAGATAAATGGGGAAAGTATTTGGAAAGTTAATTAGGAAAGATTCAAAGTCATGCTGCTCTTATTTCTGCAAGACAGATTGTGTGGTTAGATTGTGTGAAAAGTACAGTGTTAGCCCAGGAAATACACACACAGAAGACACTGGCATTAAAAAAGAAAACTATGAAACTCCTTAAAACTTAGCAGGGCCAATTTTCTTGCCATTAAGTTAAACACAAGCTATTCATTCAGTGTAGAAAATAGGTGTTTTGCACTTTGTCACTCTGCATGAAGAATACAGTTCAGCTTTCTCAATAGAAATAAATATGAAAGAGCTTTTTCTTTTGAACTTACTATTGAAATCAATAATGCTGTGTTTACCAGTCCTGGCAGAAATGATTACATCGGAGGCTAAATTGTTTTCAATATCACATTTTGGTAAAGACTGTACTATTACTAAATATAATATGTTGCTTTAATGACATTTTACAGGTCATTCTCTCTGTCAGGCACAGAACATAAGCGAAGCTGCCTAATGGTTTGTGTTATTGGAAAGTCTACGGGCAAAACAATGCCTGTCTTTCTATCAGCCGCTGTGCTAAATTTCCATTTTGATAGTGACAACAAGTTCCCACACATCTCCGTTGTTGGCTATCATTACTTTGACCAGAGAGATAATTTTCTGTGCTTTCAACTGACAGGGAGCATTCTCTGAGCTGACTTTAAACATCATCTCCAAAGCCCGGAGAAGCCTTCGTTTCAGAAGTGATATTACACGATTAACTGTATTGTTATTCACAACAAGAACGCCCTTTAATTAGACACCAGAGCTCAGATCATGCCAACTGCCTCAAAGCCTGGAGCGTGGTTAGAGAGGTCCGAGGGCCGGTTTGTCACATCAGTGACGGTCCTGGCGTAACGGTGTGTCCAAAAGCAATTTATCACACAGATGGAAGAACTGGCGACACAATAAAATATAAATGCAGAGTTGTTACCGCAGCCAGACACTCTACTCTCTCTAATTGGTTAGGTGCACAAAAGGAGGACTTCTTACAAAGTAAATGAATCAATACATCAATGCGCTTCTGCGTGTGTGCGTGGGTTTGTTTATGCTTGCGAGCGCCTCGTGAGAACAACACAGAGACTTGACAATCAGAGTGAATTCATTAGTTTACCTGAGATACATGCGGTTTGACTGTCAAGATAGAAGCCTTGCTTATAGCCTTCTAATGTCGGTGCAGTGTAAAGAAAAGTCTGGTGGACAAAACTTGTGAATGCCTCACACATACAAATCCCCAATCTGCCAAAAACAATAAAGAGCACTGGCTTCACAGAAAGGATGAAACTTCACGACAGGAAAGAAATGGTCTTTCCCTCTGTGGCTGCAGTGACTTAAACATTCTCTGCAGACCAGTGATTTCAGCAGCAACCCTCAGGCTGATTCCTTTGATTGCAATTTCTGGGGAGTTGGTTTTGAAGTGGCTGCTGTAGTCCACAGTATTTTATGTCCAAAGGAAGGGGGTAAACATTAATTCAGCCTGCTTGAGTTTGGCTGCGGGGCTCATTTCTGCTTGAAGACCTCCCTCCAGCTGCGAGACATTTAGTTTGTAACTGATGACTTGAAAGGAACACATTAACTGCGCCTTTAAGCGCCAAGCACTTGCTGTTGAGTCTTTTTTTTCCCCAGCTTCTTTCTAACTGTGAAAGGCACGTGTTTATTATAGCAGTTGTAGAAATAAATAAACAAACATTAGTCATTTTTCACCACAAGGGATTTAAATCAGAGCCCATTAGAGGAAAAAAAAAAACCTCACTTATTTTGTCGGCCATCTATGGAATAGAAAAGCTCCTGTAGCTCCTCAGTGGTCAGGATCCCATCAGCGAAGTAAGCATTGAACTCTTCGAATGACAGCTTGCCATCATCTGAAACACAGGAAAAGTATAGGCCTACATCATGACAGAAATAACAAGGGTGTAACGTAAGAGTGTGTGTGTGACTTTATGGGATGATAAATTCCGAATAATCAGGATCTCAAGGAACTTCCTCATTTACATTGTTAAAGACTGACCAAGAAACAAGTCAAGTGTCATTGTTATTTTTATTCATATTTTGGCTTTATGGTGTCTAAAATATCATATCAAACAATCTCTCCACACTGTTACACATGAATCATGGGGTTCAGCGCCCGGGGATGATCTCTGCAAAAGACAACCACTAAAACTTTGTGTTGATTTTTAACTGTTTACTTTTTTATTTTCTTAATTTGTTTCCCTAAAGAATCTTGCAAGCACTTTTTTCCTGATGGTCAAATGTTAATTACTCCTAGGTCCCTATGGATTGAGTTACTGCCACCTCCGACTGTTGCAATGTATTGCAATATATTGTAATATATTGTATCATAACCCCTGTATTGTGATGTGTGTCATATCGCCTGATTCTTGCCTATATCGCCACTGCCATTTCAGCTCAGCTATGTTTGCTTGTGTCATCAGAGGCGAGAGCCATGACTCTACCGTACCTTTAAGAGTGTGTTTATTCATCTTAATCTAAAAAGGACTGAGGAACACATGTAGTTCATCATCAATATACTTCAACTCTAAAAACTCTTTGTAGTTCTCTTGTGTGAAAAACCCTTTGCTATTTCAGGTCTGACAGCACACTAATCTGACGACCTGATGAACACCATCTCAGTGTAAATGTGCTCATCTGAACCCTTTCTATTTTGTTCTTTCTTCCATTCTACTCTTGTTCTGGAGCACAGGTCCACGTTGTGTGGTGATTCCTAGAGCCGAAATAGCTTGATTTATCCAACCAGCAGTCCAAAACCAGAATTCTCTCAAGATACAATGATATCAAAAACACACAGAGGCAGTAAATAACCACATTTGACATGCTGAAACCGGTGAACAATTCAATATTCAAAGTCCATATGTATAAAACTCTGAAAGTCGTCTTTGTATCGCTACAAACTGCAGAAATATTCCATAAACTCTAACTTTAAAATAGAAGGAGCTACATATTGTCCACAGATTGGATTTTTCTACTTCTCAAACTAGTTAACAGTGAGCACAGCTTGTTGTGACAGACAATGCACAGAAAAATCAATAGCAGAAGACAAACAGCTCGGTTGTCATCTGTGAAGGAGTGCTCCTCCGTGAGCCTACTATCAATCTGTCTACTGGCACCGATTACACAGATCAGTCAGCAGTTAGTCTGCCAGAAAGAAACTGCTAGATGTTTTAATCCGTATAAAAGAGTCCACAGCAACAGATAGATCAGTGTCTGCGGAGAACATTTCTGAGCCACGACAGACACTCGGGCAATCAGAAGTATATTGGAGGGAGTTGAGCACTCTGTCAGCCGATGTAGATGAAAAACACACCAGAGTGGTCAGGGTGATAAAATAGAGCCAGGATGGCGTGTAGACAAATGAGACTGACTGTAAAGTATTTGTTGAATCAGAGAAACAGGCTGGTTTTGTCACCCAGGGTCAGACAGCTACTGAGAAACAAAAGCTATCTAGCCATGTCATTACCGCATCCATAAAGGAACCATCACCAGTCATTTTCTGCTCTCAGAGCGCAGGATAACTGTCGGTTTCATAACCCCACTGAGCAATCTACCCAAATAATGACCCTGTCCACACAAAGACAAGGTAAAACGAGAGCAGTTTAATATGCCATGGAGTTCCAGTTGGCTGACTCAGCAGAGCTGAAAACTCAAGGGCAAGCTAGAAGACCATCTGTTCAGCTGGAGCCTCTCTGACACCGCTCATTATTACCTCTGACCAGAATGTGTAATGTGCAGGCAGAGACAATGCGCAGCCCTCCACACTATGGCTCATTTTCTCTCTCTCTCTCTCGGATAGTCTTTTTATCTTCCTCCCATTCTCTATGTGCCTTGTCTTCATCCACTTAAAGAGCGAGATCAATCTGACATGACTTTAAACATTGTTTTGATTTAAAGAACAAAAGGTTTCCAAGTTGGCCCTGTAGTAAAACACTGAAAGAATTGGACCACTATAGAAATCAATTTAAGGAATGTTAATAGAAACTGCAGTACAGCAGTAAGTCAGCATCTTAAAAAAAAATAGCACTGCTGGCAGGTATACAGAGTTTTAAAAACTCCTCTGGATCAAACCCATAATGCACTATTCATTGCTTATGGAGCAGTGGATGACTTTGTATTTTGATGCTGAAGCACGGACTGAACTGTCCTGGGGCACAAGGAGAACTTTAAGTTCATTTTTAAAGGTTAAAGCTATCCTGTTAGCATGACTCACACCTAAACTATAGAGAACAAGTATATGGTAGACACATGCTTCCACTGAACTCTGTTGTCCATGTTATTTTTTTCAACCATTTACTTAAAAGCGTCAGCCTTTGCACATTGAGTCCGTGTTTTTAATGGAAGTTTTTTAATCCGTCATGTGAAAAAAAATTGTTACGCGCCGAAACCTTGCACACTGATTCCACATTTCATTGTTCTACTTGTGAGCATTCGGAATACATGACTCCTTGGCTTCTCTCCACTGGAGTTATCTATCTGGCTGTCATTACTCCCTCCCTGTCTCTTTATATGGCACCGCAGCTGCATGAGGGGGCAGAGCTGTGCTCCCTGTCCAACACATTCTCACTCCAACCTCGTCACATATTGACATTGCTTTCCACGTCTACATACGACGTGAAAGGTACCCTGGGTGCGTTAGTTGCTGATGTTCTGGGACACCGTGTCAAGTTCTGCCTGTTATATGCATTGTTTTCTTTCAACACACACACCACACATCACACACACACCTGTTTTCACAGGAAATTTAACATTTACACACAAAATAAACACACTACATAGGTACAACACCGCAAACTGACATTTTTTTTCCTTCAACAACAATAAATATGTGGTTAAGTTTAGGAAAAATGCAGAAAACTGAACCTGTTCCAAAAAAATGTATGGATGAAAGGTTCAGACATGAGGGCGTATCGATTTTTGAACATGCAACAATTTTGGACATAAAACACAGAGTCAGTGTACAAAGGCCTTTAAGGGTCCCAACAACACCAAGCCGATGGTCGGCCGTTGAGATGAGCCATTGTCACTCTAGTTTTTGCAGTGTGTCCTGCACAATTTGCAATAGTCAGCCCTTGTCAAATTTTCTCATTTGATTCAGCATGTTGAATCGGCTTCCGAGGTGGTGGAGCCCCTTGGTAAGTGAAATCACTTTGCATGAAAGCTCAGCTCAGATTATGAGAAGAGAAACATGAGGAAAGTGAACAATTAAATCAAGAGGGCACGGATTCAAAACAAAAATTATTATTCACTAGTGCACAGTAGATATTTGTTTTTTCAACATTAGGTTGTGTTGGTATTGTGGTAACTGGCTAACGCATCTTGAATCCATCCTGTCCATCTTTCGTTTTTCCTTTTTAAATGACAAATTCAGACTACTGCCACCTGCTGATATAGAGTTATTTCCTCTCAGGCAGGCACAAAATGTATGTTAGCTGGCCATGGTCTGTAGTCTTTGTGGTGTGTTCAAGTGCAACTTTTTGGCTGAGAAACAGACGACATGTGACGATGCAATAGTCTGCATTCACTGCCACTAGTTTGATGTTCGTTTGGTGTGTCCTGGCTTTAAGCATGGTCAAACACCAGTCTGCTTTCCAGGCTCCATAATTTCAGCCAACAGCAACAGCACACACATCTTAACCCATCAGAAGCAAAAGCAGACTGCAGTCCTAATGCAGCACACTGCAATGAACCTATAGAGATGTTAATCCTTTGCTAATGAAATACAGTACATATAAATTATTTACAAATATTTCTCTATTATATAAATGGCTTCGGTATAGATTTTAAACCAAGCATTTTCATAGGAAGCTATACTCGTGCAGTAGTACCACACTTACATGTTCTACACCTGCAGTTTCTTATTTGATGCCATTTGTAGTTAGTTTGTGGATCTGAGGCTAAAGATCCCTCCACACGTCTTTATCTCCACAGTGTTGCATTTGGAAGATTTCCTATATTTGGGGTGCCAAACAGGCTGCAGTTACGCTCAGAAGTGACACTCTCGATAATCAGTTTGATGGACTCGTGATGACGACTGGCAGTCTCCTCGATTTTCTTTGACAGTTCTGGGCTAAGTGTCTTTCTCATGAAAGACTGGCTGCAACAAATACACAAGCCCGAGGTCTGTGCTTCACTTCATCTATTAATACAGAGTTTAATGATGATGAGAAAAGATTATGGGTTGCTTGTTTGATGACTAATGAGTCATTTGTTTCGTTACTTTGTGCATTTTTCTTTTTACTTTTGAGTGACGAAGGCTAACTCCCACCTTTGAATCTCTATTTTTTTCTTCAAATAAGAGCTGATTACTGTCTATACTAACAACCTGTTTGTGCATGTCAATAAATTAAAACTCAGCCTCCGAGCAGGTTGCCATTTGCAATTAGTGCAACAGAGTGAAGGATTGAGGGTCAGCTAGTGTTGAGTTAAGGATGTAGATACATTATATTGTCTGAAAATGGGAAAAGTGGTAAATTTATGTATTTGTCTCACATACAATAAATGTCAAAGAGCGATCCTACTTTTAATCTCACCCTGATCCTCCAGGGATGACGGTGACAGATGGCATCCAAAGATGTCATTAAAAGCATCAGGAAGGTGAAGATAAGCTGTTATGAGAAGATTACGTGTTTGCTATCTTAAGACTCATACCTGCTTGTTTACCCTCTATTCCAATTTATGTATCCTCATTGCAATCACATACATCGGCCTGAGGGATGTGAGGCCATGGGAGGATGGAGGAATTGATGCAACGTTCTTGTTTAGTCAAGCATCATTCTGAAGTGATGTTTATCATTTATGATGATTTCCATTGCTGTATTTTTTATACCTGGGCTGGTATTGTTATACTGTTCTGCACAGATTTGTTGTCTCATAGCTCTTCTCCACTAAATCAGCTCTGGTTCTTGAAACTGTTCTGTTCAGGACTCTTGGAACCTTGGTGCCATCTAGCGAATCAGCCCATGTTTCCACCAGTTTTGTACAAAACAACTGTAATCAAAGATGCTTAATCAACATAGGTGGTGCTTCTCAAAGTCGAGGATCCCTCCATCCTCCTACAGAGGCAAGGCAAGAGTCCTTTCTAGCATTCAGTGAACAGACATTGGAACAGACTGACGAGTGCACCCAAGTGTGCGTCATCAACCCCCTGGAGACTGAGGGGGTTTAAGGGTACTATGATAATTTTGGCACTCTCTAATGTTGCTGCACAATTTGAGAAAATTGATATTAATGAATGCCTGCCTTAATGAATGACTCTGTCCTCTGTAGAATTTGATGAATCTTTGATATTGGAACAGTCCTTTGATTTGATGACATTGCCATTTAAGGATCCTTCCCTGACATTGAGAAGCACATTGGGTGTTGCACAACAGGAGGAGGCAGGAGGAGCAAGATTGTATTGATTACCTGTGATGTTTGTGTCTATCCAAAAAACAAGCATGGATTAGAAGACTCCATCACGACTTTCTAACCTATCGAATGGACATGCCCACTGATGTCGTCACGATTCACACTGTAGGTCAAGGAAAACCTGCTTTTTTGGTCCCAGCTGGGAACCAATTCATGTTTGGTGGAAAGGCTACACACTTCGAAATTAGGTGCACAAACTGGAACTGACCTCATTCCGTGTTGGTCAAAAAGGTTCAAGTGAGATTTCAAGAGCTGATATACCTTAACATTTTTGCAGCCTCCTCAGCCGGCTATGTGTCATATTCAAAAGGATCATAACCCTCTCTCCCACACAGCTTGCATATTCTCATACTGTTGTATATGAAACTGCATTTGTTTCAAATGTATTACTACATTTATTCATCCTCTTCCAGTCCTATTAGAGCAGCCACAGTATCCAGTTGCTAAACAGATTCCCGACCCAAACGCCAGCTGATGCCTCTAAATGAATGTATCGTTCATGCACGGCCCAACGACATATAAGAAGCACTCACAGCCTCTTTAAGTAGATCACCGATTCCAGAAACACTCATAACGTAAACATTATGTATATTATGAAAACTACTTGTGACGCATTGCTCCTGTTATGTCCCCAGTTAATGTGTGGTTATTTCTGGAACATTTTCAGAGAACAAAGCAATACGTTTTCTTGAGAATAACTTAATCATAGTCTGTAAATGGATCATATCTCAGCATCAGCAGATGTTGTTGACCTGGTTTTAAAGGGAACATGAGCGCTTTGAACAAACAGGATACCTCTGTATGTCTTCTCTTGAAATTAGACTTTAGAGACTTAAGACTTTTAATTTGACTTATTATTTTTTTCATATTTTCTGATGGTGGTCTTCAAAATAAAGAAGTACAGGTGTCCATTTGTGCCAAATTTGACGATATTCCCTCAAAGGGTTCTTGAGATAAGCAGAAGATATACTTTATAAATCCTCAAGCAGGAATTCAATTTCTTTTCCTACTCTGTCATATACACACAGGCCTGAAATACACACATGCACAAACAGGACCTATTCATGCATTAAATGGAGAGATGTCAGAGTGAGGGGGCTGCCTTGGACAAGCGCCCCTGAGCAGTTGGGGTTTGGTGCCTTTCTCAGGGGCACCATGGCAGTGCCCAGGGGGCGAACTGGCACCTCTCCAGCTACCAATCAACACTCATGCTTGGTCCGTGCAGGGTCTTGAGCCGGCGACCTTCCAGTTCCCAACCCAGGTCCCTGAGCTACTGCGCCCCCACTGGCTTTATTGGCTTTAGCAGAATTGGATGAATGTCGCCAGCATGGAGGCGTAATGGGGCGGCTGTGGGTCAGAGGTAGAGCGGGCCGTCCACCAATTGGAAGATCACCGGCTCGATCTACGGCTCCTCCAGTTCACATGTCAAAGTGTCCTTGGGCCAAGATACTGAACCCCAAATTGCTCCTGATGGCTGTTCATCGGTGTGCGAGTGCGTGTGAATGGTTACTGAGTAGCAGGTGGCACCATGTTTGATAGCCTTGGCCACCAGTGAATGTCTGTGTGAATGGGTGACATGTGCCGTAAAAGCGCTTCGAGTGGTCAGAAGACTAGAAAAGCACAATACAAGTGCAGTCCATTTAACATTTAAAACTGACTGAAAAAGCCAAAAATGGTCAGAAAAGCTAAAAGGCTCACCAAATTATTTTGCATGACTTCAGATTTTCTGGCATCAAGGCCATGACAGAAAACACAAAGCCAAACATCACAGCTTGGCAACAAAGCAGACTAAAAAAAAAGAAAAAAAAAGCAGTTCAGAAACTAGGAGCCCAAAACCCAACTCTAACCATCTATCACTGGAGCAATTTGTCTGAGCAGCTGTTTCATCTAAAAACCAATAAGCCATCAGCACACTGAATGCAGATGTGCAGAGAACACAAGATGAAAAAAGGCACCAGCCCACTGTGCGATATCCTCCTTTAAATTGAACCAAAATCTAAGCGGTTTAAGCCTTCATACAGCCCAGCGCTGCAGAGGAAATTCTATCATTGCAGCAAAATAAAAGTAGCTATAAATCACACTGTCGGTCGAGTCAAAGGCGATGTGCTTAAACTGCTTTTTAATACTCAGTCAGAGAAATCGCTTAGGAACGTCAAGGTGAGAAAAACGCTTCCATAGAAAGAGCAAGCTGGAGAAATATGCTGATTCTGTACCGCAGCAGGACACAGTGTATCACAGTGGCCTTTTCTCCTTCAAAAAAAACTTCCAATACACTAAACAAAGTGTTCACAAGATCTGAGTAAACAAGAACCAAATGAGCAAGTGAGGAAGTCCTGTAAAGTAGGGCACAAAGTAGGCCGCGCTCTTATCTCTCCAAAGGTTAGTCCCATTGCAGCCTCTCCTAAGTGGTTTATAAATTCCCATGAATGCATCACAGCTTCAAAAGCAACTAGCATTTGCTAAAAGAGTTGGGTCTTGTTTCTTCATAACAAACTCCTATGCACTACTGTATGCCCAAACCATCTCACATTCTGGTATTCTTAGTATCGATGCTCTACTTAGTGTTCCAGCGGGCCATCTGTGAGGAAAGCTGTGATATAAGCTGCCTTTTAGCTTCCATATCCTGATTTAAGCCTCTGTGCTGCTTTTAGATCGCATACCCTACTGCTTCTCCATTCCCCACCTCACTAATGGTCTGAAGCTCGCTGGCCTCTTTCTCCACACCGGAGCAGATGTCAAGCGAGGAGAAGTGAGGTTCATTAAAAGCTGAGGAGGAAAAGAGGACATGATTTCTCCAGCAATGATACTGGAGTGTGTTTTCTGTAGCTCTCTAAAATTGACATCTGGGCGAGGAGGACAAACACTTTCAAGCTAAAATTGAAATCTAGCTTTATTTTGATAGATGTGTTTTTTCGTTTAACTTTAAGCTGCTACACATGAAATAACCCAACGAGACTGCTGATCTGTGACCATTTGGCCAATTAGGGTTGCGACAGCTGGGTTTTATGCAAGACGGCTAATTATCCTCAAGATTTCAAGCACATGGGAAACAGTCAGTCAGCCATAAAAAGTGTACGCTCTGAGTGCGAAACGTCAGGGAACACAAACTGAAACTGAGTTTGATTGAATTTGAATCTCAGAAAATAATAAGGCCTCAGGTATCAGATTTCAGGTGACAAAGGCTATGAAAGCAAAGGCATGACACACATAGCAACTGTGACAATCAAACAGCACTGGTGGACATGCCCAGATATATGTACGACTGGGCTGATTAGCAGAAATGGGAAGCAGGTGAGTGAGTGGGCGGGGAAAGGTCAGGCAACTGCAGCGCTGATGACGGCAAGTGGGAACAGGTGAGGAGATGAGTGGGGGAAGCTTAAGTGATTGAGGCTGTTTCTCAAAGTCAAGGAAGGATCCTTAAATGGTTGAATCTTAAGGGCGCTTTGCTCTGCAGCAGCAAACTGATCTGGTGCTGATTTACATGAGAATTCATGTAAAATGGAGGCTAAGCCATGAACATAAATTACAGATCACCTGTAAAGCGTTTTAATAACTCAGTCTATCATAATTAAAACAACTGGAGACTGGGAACGAACTGATACATCAGTCTGATAATATTCTAATAAATCAACATCATATCTGACAGGATGTAAGTGTTTCTGTGAAACTGTCTGGCTTTTTGTCACCACCGCCTCCTGCTGCAGCCGCCTGATCTCGTCCACTTTCCAGGCGAGGCACATCTCAAACAAGCCAAATGTGTGCTCACAGAATGCTAGGAAGTACTTTTGCCCTGTCTCTGTAGGATCCTTGACTCTGAGAAACACTGGAGGGAAAGGGGTTATTGGAGGGCAGGAGGAAGTTGCTGAATGTGAGACTGAGGTGAGTGGGACAGAAGAAAAAGCCAAAGGGCATCTGTGGACAGGTAGAGAATGGAAATGAAAGGGTTTGAAGGAGTGAGAATGTGGATGGAGCGAGGGACAGGGAGGCAGAACGTGACAAAATCATGAATTTGCTATAAAGGGCTGCACACAGCCCAGTCACCAGAGGAAAATGTTGACATTGCAGATTTCTATAAACCACAGATACATTACATTTGTATGTTATACAGTACCTTGTCACAAAAGGACGTTTGGTCATGGACTTTCCATGTCCAGATACGACATGAAAGGTACCCTGGGTGTGTCGTGTCTGTTACACGCATTGACTTTTATCAAATTACACTTTCGTTTTCACAGGAAATTTAACGTTTACTTAACGTTTCTTTCAAAATAAAGCACTACATCAGTACAATGCTGCCAATTGATTGTTTTTTTTTTTCCTTCAACAACTAACGCACATGGTTAGGTTTTGCCCACACACACGTAGTTAGGTTTAGGTAACAAAAGCATGTGGCTGGATGTAGGATAATAGAACACGGTTTGGCTTTACAATCTTGCAGGAAGTGAACACCGCCCTCCCTACTCCCACCACCAGGCCTACTCCCGACTTTCGCTGTCTTTACTTTCGTTCTTGTTCATTTCCCCCTGGCCATGTGAAAGGACAGCTTCTTTCATCAGAGTCTGCTGCCACTGCCCAAGTGGCAGATTTTGACAACTTTGGAGTGAGAGGTAAAAGGCGTTCTCAATGGTCTTCCTCCATCCACAGCTATTCATTCTAGCATCTTTGTGGGCCCTTCTCATATGACAGCCTTTTGCACTCAGTCCCCCTTTCTGTCCCAGTCCTACACCCTTGTGTAAAATGCCAACATTTATTCTGGCAAACGGGCTACTTTACAATGTGTACAGCATACACATACAAAACCTTTTATCCTTGGATCCACACAGAGCTTGTGAGAGAACCCTCTGTGTGGTTTGCTTTGACGAACTACAATTTCTCTGGTCAAGAATGAGCTTTAACGCTTTAAGTACCAAGTGACTTCTCAGCCACTTGAGTGCCACAAAACAACCTGTTACCACCCAACACTGATACTGTACATTATCGCAACAAGTTGTTCTGCTGAGTAAGTAGCTTACACATCTTGTACAGAGCAACATCAGCATTCATTTGAAGTCTTGTTTCTGTCCACCTGACCTGACAGACAGTCCAATTTTCAGTCTTCTTTTAGCTCTGGTCTTCACAAACCTCCTAGGGGTATATCAAGCAGTAGCTGCTAATTGCTTCAGTATGTTCACCAGGTAGTCACTGACATTGTTCTCATGATGTTTGGTGCTGGGCAGGTGGAGCTGAAGGGAACTGTAGAGTCAGGTGAGTGACCCCTTTAACTTAGATGTAGTGATTTAAACCATTGCTCACATATATTGTTTGTGAAGCTTTACATTGAAGCCAACACAGACAAAATATCCTGAAAGTGCTGTGGATGAAAAAGCTACTGAGACAGCATGCCGAAAGATCCATGAGCAAATTCCACGTCCTGATGAAGACCATGTGATACAGCTGAAAACTCCAGGACCCTGAGCTGGGATTGTTTTCTCATACCACCAGATAATAAAGGGACCACATGAGACATTTCTAGCATTATATGCTCAGTAGATTATATATTTCTCTCAACTTCAGACAGCCTTTAAATACAAACACTGGTTTATTATTTAACATTCTGCTGCTATGGACCTCATCTTTAATTTGTTGATATTACGTACACAGTCTATTCCCGGTGGTGTTTATTACTGGAAGATAAAGAGCATTGATTGTAGCACAGTATATTATCTTTGTGTTTTCCTTTCATATCAGCACTCCTCGCTCCCTGCCTCTCCCCACCATCATCATGGTTTAGTGATGACAGCCATCTCAGCTGAGCTCATTATAATAAAAATCCAACAGTGAATATATTCCGCCCGAAGCCATGGAACAATTCATCACGTACGAGACCCGTCACAGCGAAGGTTAAGAGCTGTTGAGAAGTAATTGCTGTTTGAGGGCACGCTGATTACAGCCCCTACGAATGCAACAATGTCCCGTTTATGTCCACTCTCTGCTGATGTGCTTTGGCACCTTTTATCATCTGTTGTTAGACAGAAATAAATATCTTTTGGGGCGGGGCGTTCTGTGCCACGGCTCAAGTGAAGGCAAGAGGACAGTTTTTATTACAGAGAGGATATTTCAAATCTCGTGTGTAGGAGTGAAGCAATATTCCTTCATAAATATGTGATGTTTCGGGCAGATTTTTCACATGGAACATTCAAATTTGTTTGTTTTTAATAAAGTGCAGTGTTGGAAGTATGAAGAGACAGTGGCAGAGCTCTGTTTGCAGCATTGTCTTTCCACTTTTAAAGTAGGCACAATAATACAGCGATAATGGTTTAATGTGCTATTTTTAAAATTAATGTTATTAAATGAACAACCTGATCTAATTTCAAAGTCCTTGAATACTGCCGCTTAGTCATTTATTTTCCATGTCAGACTCAGACAAAAAACAGGCATCCCTTCGCGACATGCCGGGCGCCATCACTTCATACCGCCACCAGATAGCTACAGTTTGAAATGCAACTGGACAACAATGTAATATAAGGACCTGAACCCATAAAACACCTTGAGTTAAGATTTTCCTTAGAGTTAGGGTTTCCTCAAATTAAAATCAGTTGCACAAAACACCCTGAAGTCTTCTTCTTTAGGCTTTCGTAAATGTTAAGTATTTGAGGTTTTCTCCTTGTCTTCGTCTTATACTTAAGGAATCCGTTAACCATTGCACAAAAGACCTTAGCAACCAAAGTAAGGTCAATAAGTTTATGTAGGTAAGTTTAAGAAAGTTCTGCAACTGGGAGAAGCGGATATGGTTTTAATTTTACACTATAGATTTGACTGAATTCACTTTCTTTAATCAATTTCCTCCCACAATTGCAAATAAACCAAATACATCAAAGCAAATAAAGACACAATATGGAAACTTTTAGCACTGTGAAATCTCTGTTAATGCAGCCTTATTGTTTTTCCTTTACTAAGGGAACCTTTTAAGGGAATGTGTACAACATTCTTGAATAAGTCCCTCAGCTCAGGAGATATTAAGCCTTAAGTTTCATACTTAAAGAGAAAACTTCAGGTGTTATGTGAAACCAGTAACTGGAAAGCACCTTAAGGGCAGGCGGGAGGGATGGTGAATAGGTCAAACAATACCGGACTTTCACTTTCACTTAACCATGTGCATTTGTCACACAATGGAATAATCTAATACATATGAAGTGTTTTGCCAGCATTGTAAGTTTATTTTTGAAAAAGTATCTATCTAACGAGCAGATACTGCACATTTCCATGAGAAGGGAAATGTATTTTGAAAAAACACAAAGCATAAACAGACACAAATTGATGCACCATCACAAAACGTCACCAACAGGCGCACCCAGATACCTAGTGTGTAATATGTAGACATGAAAGCCCACGGACCACATTGTGATACGTGATGATTTGGGAGTGAGAATGTGTTAAAATGAAGCAAAAAAAGGCAGCAGCATAAGGAACTGTTTTTATTTATAAGGGGGGAAGGGGTGGTGCAAAACAGGGGCTGTATGTCAAATATTTTTTAAGTACCGGGCAGGGACTTTAATTTTGGCTTAGGGGAGGGACATACAACTTTAAATGGTTGTATTTTGTATTGAATTTCAACTCTGAACCCCCAAACCCACCTGTGGGTTTAAAAGACATGTTTTTACCCCCCAAATTGCCAAAATCACAACATTTATCTTAAGCAGAAGCAATTAAAGAGTGAAAATATTGCCTTGATTGGCAAATTTCCCATGGTCCATGAACACATCATGGGCAACAAACATTTCTGTCAGGAAATGATACTAAATCTCAGCTTAAAATAGTCACATTTCATCAAAATCACTTTATTCTACAAGTTACACTTTAAATTTTGTACCGCTTACACCAGACCAGCACTGAGACCCTGCCTAATCCTAAACACTGACATTTCTTTCTTACTACCGATGAAATACGACCACACAACCTCACACAGGACTCTCCATTTTAAGAGAAGAACTTTTTGAGATTTACTATGAATGCACCAGCACATACTGCATAACCTACAGCTGAGTGGAACAAGTTCAGTCACTTTCCTGCGGCTTCTTTAAATGTGCACAGGCGAGACAGTCAGTCAAGCGAAATTAGATGAGACAGCTCGAGGAAACGTGGGTACCACAAAAAAGCAATTTAATCACAATACATCTCCTGGAATGAGTTTTACATCGCACACTGGTGATATATAGAAGCTGTCAGAGTATCCACGGGGTACTGAGATAAATCGCAATTTCAACAAACCCTCTGTGATCCCTACGGTTTGATCACCATAACTTACAAACCTAAAGCACCCATAAGGCCATAGGAGATTGCCTCATTTGGTGTTGTGACGATGGAGTGCTGTCTCGTGTCGGTCCAAAATCTCCCATAGGTGTTTAATTGGATTGAGACTGGGTGACTGCAAGGCCACAGCGTATAACTCACATTGTTTTTACACTCATCAAAACACTCAGTGACCTCTCCTGCCCTTTGGATGGGGGCATTGTCATCCTGGAGGAGATCACTCCCATCGGGATACAACTGTATCATGACAGGATAAAGGTGATCACGCTTCCCTCTAAGGGTACAAATGAGCTGAAACCATGCTAGCAAAGCTGGAGCCACCAGATCCTCTCACTGTAGGGGTCAAGCATTCAGGCCTGTGCCGCTTCCTTGTTATACGCCACACATGCATTTCTCCATCTGTAGAGAATATGGTGAAGAATGTAGCCTATGGTTTCTACACCACTGATCTCTCAAATATACATTCATCTTTGTAATGAGGGGTATATGCGCTGCTGCCCTCCTATACTCTCCTCTCTCTATGTAAATGTCAACAGACTACTGTCGCTGAAACAGTCTGATCACGTCCTACGCTGACATTTTCCGTCACCTGAGGAAGAGTTGCTTTTCTGCTATATATTGCACGAATGCACCGAGCATCGAGGTCATCAAATGTGCACTGTCGGACACAGTATCCGTTTGCTGATGTCTTTCCCATAGATCTAAATGCAGATGTCACTTCACTATTCCTACTGAAATACTAGCCAGCTGAGCAGTCTTTGAGACTAAAGCTCCTGCCATCCATGCCCCCACAATGAACCCTTTTTCAAAGTCACTTAGATCTTTTCCTCTCGACATCTTGTGACAAAATCAGAATCAACTGAGGCCGGCTCAGTATTTTTATACAAATCACAGAGCATGTTTGGATGATAATTTCTTAGTTGTGCACTTGTGTGGAAGCATTTGCATTTGTTTTGCCCATCAAGGCCCCGTTTCATTGCATTGATGGCTACAACTAACATTACATATCTGACAGTTACAGGTGGCTGGTCGACTGTCCAAACTAATTGTATCTGGCTGTCATACAGTACACAAATTAAACATGGCTCAATAGAGACAGTTTCAAACACAAGTACACAAATCAGCTTCACTATAACTCGCAGCATTCACAAACACTTGTCTTTATCTGGACACATTTTCCCCACAAATCCAACATGCTAATGTTATTAGCACAAGCCTATGGCATTTTACCTCTTAGAACTTAGCCTAGCTAACTAGTGGAGATCTCCTCTACTCTTATGAAGCCAAGATAAATCACACACAAGACTTAAAATGCTATTTTGTTGAGGATTTATTGTCTTCACAGTCTATTGTTTCTCATCTGTGAAATTAGAGTAAATTAAAGCTTTGTTTCCGCTGAGGGAAATGCTTTCAGCTTACAAATATAGACAGGAGGTCTGCGTCACAGCAGTGAGTAGTCACATTTCTGGGGAAGTGCATGTCAGGCGGTGTAGGCTCTAGGTATGGCGTCGATTTGACACAGAAGCATAAATCCTACACTTTAGGGAGTCATGAGGTTTATAGTTGCCATCAGAAAATGTGCCAAACATTTGTCTCTCCTGACAGTACACCTCTGTATGTTTTTACACTCATTTATTCAGGTTTTTCCTTTTAATTTGTCACCTGTATGTATATGAAATTCATGCATATATGCACCACATTGTGGCATCTACAGTGCAAGTATGTGTGGGTGTTTATAATGTTGGCACTGGCCTGTGTATTCTGTGTCATTTCATGCTGCATCCTGATTGGTTTGCAGACATGAACAACATGAAGACAGGTCTGCACACTGACGCTCCCTTATGTGCCGTTTATTAGCACATCCACAAGTGATTTTCCGAGCTAATGCTCTTCTTCAGACTTAGCTGTGTGTATAAAGACGCCATCTTTAAATATCAATCAATCTGAAACACATACCTGCCAGCATGGGTGTACGTGTGTGTACAAATTTTGTGAGTATAGCAAGTTACCTTGTTAGCACTCGCTAATAAAGCCATATTATGAGGGACTCACTGCTAAAAAAAAAAAAAAAATTAACTTGGCTCAGCCCGTGTTAACATGACTCACATTTATTTGTAAACAGCACCCAGTCATCTGTGTCGACACCGATGGAGGGGTGCTTTATTTTGTGTGACACATTCTTCCAGTCGTGGCTATAATCCAGCATCTTAGCGTCGTTTTTAATTGGGCGGAGAAACTTGTCGGTGCATGAGGAGGAAATGAGCCTCAGTTGAAGAGTCATTCATGCAAATCCTCTGTTTCTCCGCCCAAGATTGTCTGAGGCATAATAACGAGGAGAAAAATGTGGGGAAACGACAAGCGTGCATTGTGACAAATTATTCATCACCAAACACATTGTGTTTACTCACCGTTTTTGTCTGCTCGGCGGAAAATCTGAAAAAGAAGAAGGGGGAGGAGAGAGTTATTACCTCTAGTCAGGCATCACTAAAGAGGTTCTTGCAATGAGCAACTTATTAAGAGTGATGGCAACAGTTACGCATGTTTTTAACCCTGCTGTATGAGGTTCATTTGTTCAGCTGCAGAGAACAAAGACACACCAACAAGGACATTCACGTATTATCCTGTGATACACACACACACACGCACACACACACTTGAAATATACTGTACATATATATATATATACAGACGTGTGAGTCATGTTAAATACCAATTGGCAGTGTACGTCAGTTAAACAATTATCACTTCTGAAATAAATAGTTATTCACAGGAAGCGTGAGGGGTTGCAGAGAGGCTAAACTGTCATTATCTCAGTCATGACTGCACAGAGGAAACATTTTTGAAATCGTATTCTACCCACACACAAACTACATTATTATAATTGTAAAGTGCAGGCTTAACAAACACTGTACAGAAAATAAATATTCTTAATAGTTTGGATGTGCAAATGAATTGAGCTGTATTGTTATTTTCTGTTTTACAGTCTATTGCTCTGTTTGTTTGAATGTTATGCTTGGTTTGATTTTGTTAGGCTGGGTTTAATGGTGATATTGTAACTGTCTCATTTACTGTAAGTGTGTGATTTGTCGACTCCACTGTACATTTCAATATGGAGGAGGAGTTGTTGCCAAGGATTTGGATGGGGATGGAAATGAACAATTAACAGGAGAGTAATGGCCACAAGCTGAGGCTCATCAAGAGTGTAGAATTAAGCAGGAACATGAGGCCGGCTGATCTCCCTGAGCACTAAAATTCACTGAAAGGAGTGATTCTATTTAAGAGGTCGACTCCAGGCATCAATCACTGCTGCTGCTGCGCTGCTGCTGCTACTTTCGGCTCCTGTTGGAGCTGATTGTATTCACAGGTCAGTGACTGCAACTGCAAGTTTAAACACGACTCCAGGCTGTAGCCATACATGAATCAACAGACCATTTTCACTGCATTTTGTCATACAAATCACTGCACATTTATTAGTTGATCTGTTCTGTACACACGACATCTATTGCCCGCCTTAAAGGGGAACTAATGTTTTTTTCAACTTGGTCCCTATTTTCCAATCTACTTTTGTCTAAATGAGTGATAGGATGTTCAATATTTGACATTTCTCCAATATGAAGCTCGGGCTGACCTGCCTGCAGCCCATGAGCTATGTTAAATAATAGGGTACTCAGACTGTAGCTATGTTTCCATCCAAAAGTGATTTGAATCATTGGGAAATGCGCATTTAAAGAAATACGCATCCTGTCTGTTTCCATTAAACATACAGACTTTGGTGAAAACTACGAACTCGCGTGAGGTTTCCGCAGAACCAGAAACAAAACAAGTCTCGCATTCTTCTTCTTCTACGTTTTCTGGTGGTTGGCAACCAGCTTGTAAATGCATTTCAGCCTTCCTGACCCGGAGTGTGGATATCACCATGGAGAAAGGTGCTACGTCAGATTTAATTCGAACATAACTGTTTCCATCCCGTCTTGCGAATCAACATTTTTTCGAATCAACCAAAATCCTGCTTAAGCGAGCGTAATTCAGTTTGAGCGAATCAGGGGATTTTAAATTGAATTTTGGCGTTTCCATCAAAATTTTCCAATGTGAAACATGGCCAGTGTCCAGTTGGTCAAAATTGGGTAAAAATTCAGCCATGACTACTCCAAACAGAGTAACCCCTCGTGTTTGTAAGGTCACTACGGCGGTAACTTCCTGCAACAACTCAAATCTCGCGAGACGTGAGATTTCAGAGCCAGACTTTCACTCTCTGAGTGTTTTGACTTGCCACAACAAACACGTCCGAATGTTTACCCAACTTTGACCAACCCGATCTGGATGAGCCATTTGAATTTGATGACTGCCCGTATTTATTTGAACATGGATGCAGAGCTCATTGAAACTGAGGAGCGGACAAGGAGAGGTAGGGAGCAGCAACAGGCAGAGGAACAGCTAAAGGTAAACGCAGACATTCATTTCCCTTTCCGTTATGTCGTCAGATAATTATACTAACAATCTGAGCCTATCTGTGTGGAAAAAAATGCACTTTTAGTGTGCGTATTTTGACGTTGTTTGACGCAGTCTCAGTGCCCTATTATTTAATATAGCACGCACTCACAGGCTGCAGGCAGGTCAGCCCTAGCTTCATACTGGAGAAATGTCAGATATCATAACATCCTATCACTCATTTAGACAAAAGTAGATCGTAAAATAGGGCCCAGGTTGAAAAAAATATTAGTTCCCCTTTAAAGGGTTTTTTGGGGGACTTTTTCTTTATCCGCTGTGAGAGTTCAAGGCCAGAGGGATGTTGTCCGCTGTAAAGCCCTCTGATGCAAATTGTGATTTGTGATATTGGGCTTTATTAATACAATTTAATTGAACTAAATGTCATAGAAGGAAAAGCACAGGTGCAACGAACCTTATTAGAAATGTCTGAATTACAGTTAGCTGCCTTGCTATCAAGCTCGCTCACCGCTTCACCACACAGCCATCATTAGTGTTATTAATTACACCTGTGCTTTTCCTGTCATGACAAGTCAAAATGTCTGCAGCGAGACACGTCTGCTCGAGCGACTGCTGCTGTCAGCCGCAGCTATTTTTTATCCACGCGCTGTTAGTTACACTTGTAATCATATCAATGTGTTGTTTGCTCTTTTGCTGTTTAATTTGTTGATGTATAAATACAGACATCGCTGAACAGTTGTATGAGGTCTGGCTCCTTTCACTCAATCCCCACTGGGGGTTTCTGGCGCACTATGAGATGGCTTGTGATTAGCGGGGGAGGCTGCAACACTGAAGTCAGTTGTGTTTGTTATAATAGCGGCTATTATGAGGATGTTTCTGAATGAATAGGGGATAAATGGATACTTAAACATATTGCTAACATCTCAAACAGTACTGCCAGACTGGGCTGTGTAGTTGTACTATCCATGAAATGGGGGGCCCCATAAAGAGAGTGGGCCCTTATGTGTAATTGCCACCTTGGAAATACGCCTGTATTCAAAGAGGAACTCTCATTAAATTTAAAACAGTGCAGTTTGCTGTTGTTGTTTTTCTTCTTTTTTATATAAAAAAGTCATTAGCATCTATAACAGAATTGAATGCTTGTTCCAAATAAACTAATAAACTGTTAAAAGTGTTAAATTAATGATGTCTTGGGGCACCTGGTGGCACAGCAGATAGAGCAGGTGTCTCATATACAAAGGCAATGTCCTTGCCGCAGCAGCCGTGGGCTCAATTCCAGCCTAATAATAGCAAAAAGCCACAATATTTTTGTGATATACAAATATGCAATGTCATACAACAGTTAGTTCCAACCGAGTAATTTGATTGTAACGAGAAGCAGTTCATGAGTGCTGATATAGAGTTTAACATCACTGGGACATGTAACAGTAAAATCACTCCGCTCACAGGTGTTATAAATATAAATACAACCATTAATTAACCAACTGTCAAACTCACTACATTGACGCAAACTGACACGATAGCGTTACACCAAGAAGATGGATATTATTAATGGTGAGGATGAGGGAGAGTGGAAGCTGAATCCGGCCGTGGCAACATCCAGGTTTGCCAACGTTTCATCAGCCGAACTGGACGAAGTTACACAGTTGCAGATCAGTGTAAACACAAAGTAACATGTGAGTTCCTGGCGTGTGACTGGGGGAACTGTTTTTTTTTTTTCGCGGAGCTACATAACATTAAGTAAATTATTTAATCACCTTTTGTTAACATTTCCTTACTCAGCATTGCTGTTTAAGCTGTTGTTGAACTGTTGTATAAAAGAAATATCACACTCGAGGTCGTGGTGTTGTACTGTCCGATACTGCCTGCGGCCTTGTGCCTATGACCGAATCACAGCCGTGACGATATACAGTACAACATCACGACCTTGAGTGTGATATTGCTCAATCATATGACAAAATGATATGTGTATACTATAATAGCGTGCACAGGGGCCCATCTTAACGACCTTACGCCACTGGTTTTAATCATTAAAAACTGTGTTGTCACGATACTCGAATTCCTAACTTTAATGCAATACCATAAAAATTTCGATATTTTTCAATACTACAAGGAAAATTGACATTGAGGGGATAAAATTTTAACCATTTTTAATTTTATTAAAAGGTAAATATAACAGACTAGAACATGACAATGACTTTACTTTGTTAGTAGTAGAGAGCAACAGAATAACTGAAGTAAACATGAGCAATAATGAAAACTTTTACTCATTCATGAAAACACAGACACAAAACCTTTTGTGTCATTTTAGATTCTTAGGTATGACCTCTACTGAGCCAGCATCTCAGCGATGCTGAGAAGCCTGTTCGTGCTTTTGTTTCCAGCTGTCTTGGTTATTGTAACGCCCTATACACTGGCCAACCCTTCAGAATGCTGCTGCCAGGGTTTTAACAAAAAGTAAAAACAGACACCATATCACTCCTGTTGTCCGTAACCTACTCTGGCTCCCAGTATCTTTCCAGAATCAATTTTAATACCCTTTTACTGGTTTTTAAGGCCCTTAATGGCATCGCCCCCTCCTATATAATTGATTCCCTTTCACCTTACGTTCCTCCATGAACCCTGAGATACTCCTGCTCTTTTAACTGTTCCCAATGTCAACACAAAAACCTTTGGAGATGCTTCTTTTCGCGACTATGCCCCAAAAATATGGAACACTCTGCCTTTAAATATTAGACTTGCTGGATTAGTGGACAATTTAAATGACGATTTAAAGCATATTTTTTTTACTATAGCCTATAACCAGCAGCTATATGTTTTAATATTCTTATATGTATTTGTTTCATTATTATTTGCTTAATTAATTAATCTTTATTTTTTAAAATATTTTTTTTATTTATTTATCTTTTATATTTATTTTTATTCTTCTCATTTCTTCTTAAATAAGTGTTGTGTGATTGTATGGTTTCCTTTCTTTGCCGTTTGTCTCTACCGCTGAATTGTAAACCACTGTGTGCTGCGTTCTGTGCATGAAAGGTGCTGTATAAATAAAGATGAATGAGACAAGTGACGAGAAGACAGCACAGTGACTGAGCAAGAGGAGGCGGGGCTACGGGGGCACTGTAGCGGCGTGTGTTTCAACTTGCTGCTGGAGAGAACAGAGGGCAAGAAAGTAGCATCGACACTGTGGAAAATGAGTATTGAAACCATTTCAGATACTCAGAATCAATATGTATTGACAACTCAGTATTGCATATTGTAGAAAGCGTAAAACCTGTACCCCTGAAGAATGAGGAATATTACTAAAATGAATGTAGGTCTGGTTGACTTTTGTGCTTTCAAGGATCTGCTCGTTCTTGTTGTGATAAACTGACAGTGTGATCATTATTCCTCTGATTGTAAGACTAGTCCGGAGCTGGCAGGGATTGTTGTAATAATTGTCATGCAGACTTATGTCGGATGATAAAAAGTCTATTTTTATCAGAGCTTTAAAAATTCACAACCACCACTGACAGCAGCTCTACAACACAGCCTTGCTCCAAGGCAGAGGATAATAAACTTGACACAGATCGGCTGAAAACAACAACAGAATGACTTCAGTGCAGATGAGTGAGTAACGCGGGGGAAAGCAATTTGTTGGCCGACATGAACAAGACACAAGGCCATACAATATGGCTTATAGCTGACCATATGAGGGGTATGAGTCAGCTGCGGACAGTCTTGAAAACAGGGGGCTGCCTCCTGATCAACAAAGGAAAATTCCAAATCCAGCTGGAACATCAACACACAACGTGACTTAAAAAGACACGGAGACATTAAAGAAAGAGAAAGAAGGTGTTTTGTTCGTCCCTCCAATATGTTATTTTCACTCACAGCGGGACTGAGGCAGGATCTGAGAACCACAGACTGCACTGGGCAACCGCACAAATGATGAGACAGGTTTTAAATAAGTCCCCAGAGTCACCATAATCACTAAACCACTTATCTAGACTGAAAATGAAGGTTAGTGCCCCCAAAATGCCTGTTATAATCATCCATTCAATTACGTTGCATGCACACACAACTAAACTGTGCTGGATCGAGCTGAAGTAGTTTTAAGCAGCTCTTGAAAATCAAATAGATGTTTACAATTGGCAGTTTGGGTGACAGTTTTAATGAGCACCTTTGTTTTCATGTCCAATATGTGGTTTAGATAATTGGACCCGACTAGGGAAAACCTGCTCCATTATAAATCACTGTCAACTACGGTCTCTGTGACCCCATGGCAACAGTAAATGTGGCAAAGCTATAAAAACAAAAGGCAGAAAGACAACGTGAACAGAGACGTGTTCAAGAAATTGGCATTTGAATTACAAAAAGCTACAAAAGTAGCTTGGAGCACACATAGTTTTTTGAACGCAACGCCAAGCCAAGTTAAGTCAGGTGTACGTTGCTCAGTGTAATGGTAAAAAATTTTAGTTTTACATTGAAGACTACAGCTGTGATAAATAAATGATGCCCCAGAAAAGAAGAAGTGGACTCTTTGTTTTCAGCCGATGAGCAGTGGTCAGTTTGGTTTTGAAAGCACATCAATTAGTAAGTAGCCTGCCTGTCTATGCAGCTCCTTAGTGGCTCTAAGTTTAGGCTTAGCCGCTATATTAAAAGTTAAAAAACTATGTGTGCTCCCCCGTCTACTAACACCTGTCCCTACACGAAAGGTTCCTTCCTATATTGACAGACAGCAATGACAATACAGTGGCCCCTGCAGGACAGATGAACAACCTACATGCATTTTACACCATGGATGGCTCCTACCCTGAGCTTGCAATCATTTTCTTAACGCCATTATCTTAAGATAAAGCTTCTTGTCTTGTCATAACTGGAAAATATATGTCAGTTCTCAATAAAGAAAGAGCAATTTTATTGAGATAACAAGATCATATATCACAAGAAAATGACTTTTGTCACTGGATAGTTATGGATAAGTCGAAAATGAGTTTAATCACACACCTGATTTTAGCCTTCAAGATCACTGTCATGACTGTCAGAGAGGATCCATAACTGAACCTTGATTGAAGTACAGTCTGATGTAGGGATGTCAACGGTTATCTGTTTATCGATTAACTAAGTAACTAACCAGCATCTTTCAGCATAGCCAACTGTCGTTAACCACCAAGAACATTTTTGACTGGTTACAAATGCTGTTCTAGGTTGCTACTCTTCATGCTACCTACTGGTGGGAGCTAGTTTTAGTAGTTACTAGTCAATGGTCTCTTTCACCATGTAAGTCTGTGGGGAAAGGTATTTTTTCACCAGGGATCACGTGAAAAAATACCTTTCCCCACAGACTTACATGGTGAAAGAGACGTCTGTAAATCAGTGGATAAATTCATCTGAGCGTCACAACTCGTTTCACTATCAGGACACAGTTCATTCGGTCTGATAACATTTGGAAAGTCTAGATTTTCTTATCTCCATTTAAGTTAGCCGTTCGGCCGGCGAAAGTGCGCATGCTCTATGGGCCACACAGTGTGGATTAGTGCCGCTAGTATTTGCCCATCTACATTTACATTTATTTTACATAACAAAGCATTAGAGTTTCAGTCTCTGAATGGACAGTTCTGTGACATGAGATGCTAAAACTAACACTGAGTTAATGGTGCACCAGACTTAAAGGAGATGCCGCTTGTCTTTTACATAATTTTGCCCCTTTTTTTTTCTTAAAAAATAAATGATTAGTTACCAGCTATTGGGTGTCAGGCTATGGAAAATAAAATTAACTGAAACTGAAATCCCTACTTTGATGCATTGATCAACAATGTGTAGCTACTTCTTGATCTGACATTTTCAGCTTCATCACTTTCTTCACCTGTCAAGACACCATCTTTGCATGCTAGCATGGCACTACTGATCTTTGATTAACAATATATTGTTAAACAAACAAAAGGCTGTTTCCTCTTCTTTCTTATATATAAGAAAGAAGAGGAAACAGCCTTTTGTTTGTTTGTGCTAACAGATTTATTATTTTGTATCTCGAGATGATGGCATTAATGAAAGTGATTGCAAGCACAGCCGTTCTTGGCCTCTGTACAGTTTTAACTTCATAATGTTTAACCATACAGCAAACAATAATTTCTTTAAGCCAGCAGTTCAATAAGACTATGATAAAGCAAATTACCGCAATACAAATGCAAGTTATTCATTCAAGCTATTCCAATAAGCATCACAGTTATTAAACTGAGGCCCAGAATACAACTCCATCATAGCAAAGCAGCACTTAAAATGAAAGCATACAATCCGTTCAATCGATTCTCCTCCACTCCCCCAGTCTGTTGTTTCTATTGTTAGGCAGCGGTCAGGACTGACATGCTCGTCAGTCTCAACCTATAGGTTATTAATAACAGCACAGCCTGCCCTTCACGTCCTTTCCCCATAGGTCAGCAAGCTCAGGGTCTGCACCTCTGCCCTCTGTCTGTCACTGTCTGTCTCTCCACTTCAGTCCTGACTAATAACAAGAGCCTGCCCAGCCATTTTAAACCACTTCACAACACACTCATTACTTTGTTTTTGATTCGTCTGTCTAGACTCGAAGGTGGCTGCAAAGCTGCAAATTACCATCTGTGTTATTTGATAAAGTGAATAGCTGCTTTAAATAGGATGGTGTTAGGACACTCTGACCCACCAACCATCCTTATTCATTACATGGATCTGAAACTCATAGTCTACCTGCAGGTTTAAGACATACTTGCTTTAGGCTTCTGTACAGTACAGTAAACCTCCTTTTCCCCGTCTCAGACAGTCTTTACTTTTTCCCCCAAGCTGCATTTTTCTCCCTTCTGCTCGATTCAACTGAGAACAGTTACAGTAGAGTGAAACTTGTTTGTTGTTTGGCTGTGTCTTTGGGCTCTCCGGTGTCAGGAGACGATAATGCATCATTTACAGCAAGCCCAGAAAAGGTCAGACCTGCTTCCCAGAGCGCTGCTGTTCTGATGTCACGGTGGCAGGTGTTAAGACAGTGGGTTCTCTCAGGCTCTGCTGACACACTGTTTCGTGCAGGGCTTTAGATGTGTTTGAGGAAGAGGAAACTGGAGCTCATGATAATATTTTATTGAGTATGTTCTGCATGCCGTATATTCCTCTTGGCATTTTTCTCGGAGGCTCTCGGTGATTCACTGAGATGTACAGTATATCTCTTTCTGTTTCTTCGCATGCCATGTTTTTTTTTTTTTTTGTTGTTGTTGTTTTTGTTTCTCCCCCTCAAAAGCAGCAAAGCGAGAGCAGAAGGAGAAAAGATGAACATGAGGAGAGGGAGGACAGTGATGCGAGGGAGAGAAAATCAGAGAGAGTGCTGGTGATCGAGGAAGCCTCAGAAATGCAGAACCACGGAGACACAAAGCAAATACATTAGAAAAGCAGCAACAACGTGGATTATAAAACCAACTCCAACTGGGGCTGAGTCAACGTATTCTTATCCCAGGTCGTCAAATACCGACCTGTGGTACCAACACTAAAGACATACTTTGGCGTCTATATGAGACAACCCTTTAATGTCTTTATGAGATGCAGAGCTGTCTCCTGGGTGAATCTCACTATAACACATGGTTACAGTTGTCAGACGATTGCAGTTAGGATTAGGCGTCAAAACTACTTGGTTAGGTTTAGAAAAAACATTGTTTTGATTTAAAATAAGTATGTAGTCATCCCTGCTTTATCCTTATCTGAAGTGTATAATTTATAAATGGCCAACTCACCAGAATCCTCAAAATCTACGTTTAAAGCATGGAAGAATAATTTCCAGCAGGATTTGTCAATTGAAGAATGGAATAAGGCATGTGGTGAAGCTCAAACTCGAAATGCTAACACACCATTGAAACTCCTGCAATAGAACTGGTTAATGAACGTGTACATTTAACCCCCAAATCCCGGACACGTGTAACAGACGTAGTAAGGGAGATTTTTCCATTGTAAATGCAGTTGCCCATAGATGATGGAATTTTGGATATATGTTTGAAGGGTAGTGCAGGAGATATTATCGATTCAATTACGAGATCCAAAATGTTTTGTTTTTATTATCCAAAAGGGACATAAAATAAAATGCAGTGAAAAATTTTGGTAGACTTGTGCCTTCTACAAGCCAAAAAGATATACAGTATTAATATGGAAAAGCACCTGGAGTATTGGGCACTGGCTTAAGGAAAGATAAGATAAGATAAATAAAAATTGTTTTCAATGTATCCGGGGCCCATTTATAAGATATCTTTGGGGCAGAGATTTATCTTGTTTGTTGGCCTTTATTTGATGACCTGGGAATGAGATCGGACTAGTTCAGCCACTGTAAAAACTTTTAAACTGGTTTGATATGAAGCAAAACACTAGATCAGACTGTTATAACAAACTTTACGACTAGGTGTTGCCCTTGAGTCAGCAGCCACTCCCAGGTGCTGGCATTATGTTTTGTACTGCAGTGATTACACATTGCCTCATCTCTGGTTTTCGGCCTAACTCTTTAATCAGCTTCATTTTTGACGTGTAGCCACATTGGCACGGATTTAGTTTTCTTTGAGACTACGCTGCCATCTATTGACTTGAACGTGTCAAAATGACGAGGCCAGTTCAGCTGGTTTCGATAATATCGCACTGGTTTAAACCAGTTCACCCAACCAAGAGCAGCAACTTAAAATTGACCTAACTCTGCCTCCAACAACCATCACCAGCATCATATAGACTTATGAGTTGAAACAAAGTTTAAATATAAATCAATTTAAAAAAAAAAAAAAACTACACAAAAAGATATTTTTGGCAAATATATAGATGAGGAAAGGTTGTGTTAGGGGAGTGCATATTTATTTTGTAACACTGGGTGGTACATGGACTGTAAATAAATTATTTAAATGGGTGGTAAATAGATTGGGGACAGTTTTATATTAGTTTGTAATTAAATGTAGGAATTTGTTGAAATAATATATGAGTTAAAAGAAGAAATGTAAGACAGGGGTAGGAACATGTACGTTTTACTTCTACCTACTCTTTTTAGGACACTGCTATCTTTGTCTTGTTTGTTTTTTATTGTGTTCATTTGCGCCTGACCTTTTTTCTTTTGAGGCATTGCTTTGTCACCCTGTAAATGTGAATGAAATATTGTGACTCTCTGCATCTCCAACATCACCGACTGACTCATTATAATGTGAAAGGATTCAACATCGACCCACTATTGACGTGCTGATCTCCGTCTGTCGCATGTCCCCAATCTACTTATTAATTGTGTGGGTTTTTTTTAAATATCCCTCAAGTCAATGTGCACCACTTCAATAATAAAGTTCATCCACTGACATTATCTCTGAAAATCAATCGCTATTGATCAGTGCTACAACTTTAAATCGAAGCACACACAGTATTTGTGCTTGTTTTGTGGTTAATAATCTGACCAGCTGGCTTGAGAATACTTCCTACTGTGGGGACCAGTGGAAATATGATAGCATCATGAGGACAGCTCTTCCTGCCTGAAATACAAAATTACATATATGCTGGAATAATTGGGAAGCCACAGGCAGGAATATGATTTCCAGTGTCAGCACATTGTGCCTTCTCCACCAAATAAGAGCGGAAAGACAAAAAATAATGAGGTGAGCAGAGAGGAAAAAACAAACAAGCATGGCAATATAAACCAAGACAGCATGTCCTTGTCTTGCTTTGGAGTATTTAGTATTTCCAGACACCATTATCTCTGACACAGGCAGTTTTAGGCAGCTCAAACACAATTATGTTTTTTGAGCCGGAGCCATCAGAGTGTGTCTATCGGTGTGTTTGTGCTCCATCAACAAAAAAAAATCTCAAGGTTGAAGCCTGAATGTGGAGGCACTTCTGTGCTGCACCCTATTCGGGGACAGTTTGCACGGACACAGTGACAATTCTGCCAAATGTGAGTAATGTGTCCTTCTTTAGACAAAGCTGCCTGTGTGCGGCATGAGTGACAGATTAGACAGAAGGATGTCAGTTAGTGAGAGCACAGATTTGGACACATCGTTGGCCTGCTGACCCCGAACATGACAGTATGTGATGGATGGATAATTACTGTGTTGATGGACAGTTTCTGCTGCAGGCACTGGGTGTTATTGTTTAAAGGGACAGTTCATCCCCAAAACAAAAATACATATTTTTCCTCTTACCTGTAGTCCTTGTCAGTCTAGACTGTTTTGGGGTGAGCTGCTGAGTGTTGGAGATATCAGCTGTAGACATGTCTGCCTTCTCCTCAATATAATGACACTAGATGGCACTCGGCTTGTGGTGCTAAAAAATACACTTGCAAAACTCAACAGCAGTGTCTCTTTCTAGAAATCATGACCCAGTTATTCAGGATAATCCACAGACCTTGTTGTGAGCAGTTTCGTGTAGGAACTACACCTGCAAACTACTAGTCATGAATGAGAGGCTCATGTCAGTGGAGGCCCTGGGCACAGGCAGTACAGGCCAATGCTAAGGGTGCCATCATCCATAGGGGGCGCCGTAAATGGGGGAAAGGAAAAAAATCAAGATGTTATCCTTTACTTTTTTTCACTAATACTATTACTACTGATATTTTGAAACAACAACATGACTACAAAGCAAAGCCTACTAAATGATAGAGAGGCCTTTTTGGGTTCCTGCCGCCCCGCTGCCCCCCTCCTCAGCTCATTACACTTAACCTGCTCTCTGGTGGAGATTGGATGATTGCATGTCAGGACGACAAAAGCTCTCTGGTGCCCACTGAACTACCACTACACTACTGGGAGGAGGGTGTGTGGAGAGAAAGAACACGAAAAAAAAAATTGTGTTGAAATCAGCAGAAAGAGAGCTCATTAAGTAGCTGTTAGCTGTTAGCTGTTAGCAGCTAGTTATCTCTATGCAGCCAATGGCCACAATTAACAGGAGAAATTTGTTGATGTTGTCACAGTAGAGTGTGAATACTGTCCGTATCAGGCCGGGTTCGGATAACAAATCACAAATTTTGCCCGGGTTCAGCCCACTTGACATGCTGCTGTGTTGAGTTATGGCCTATTTAAGTGCTGGAATTTGTTATTTACGTGACATCGCCTGAACGCAACACAGGGAATAGTTAACTTTCGGGCAGGAGGCGGTAAGTATTCAGACTGCACTAATGAAAATGGAGGACACTAGGCAAAACTTGCTATCAGGAAAGTGTGAAATGGTGGTCGGGTTCGGAATTAAAAATGAGAAAGTCTGTCAGGGTCGTAACAGGCCCAGTGATAACTGTCTTGGACTGAGGTCGCGTTGGGTCAAGAAAATGCAGCCGTGTTCCATTTCACAGCACCATATATTAGATATTAGAGAGGAAATTATGATGTAGCATGTATAGTAAAATGATTGAATTTGTGCCTAAAATGTGACTGAATGACTTTAAAACAGTTTATTTTTATAGTGTAGGTTTCTGTGTTTCCCTGACACAAAAGAAGAAAGAACAACAAAAAACAAAAACACAGATATAAAAACATCTGTATCAGCGATTGGTGGAACTGTGGGGGCTGGGGAGACTCGCCTAGGGCACCAAATGTGCAGGGGCCACCACTGGCTCGTGCTCATAACCAGCATGTAAACATTTATGGCGATTTCCTTAGCTAAGCTAGCTCAGTGGTAAGTGAGCTAGCAGTGGATGCACGCTCCTGCGCTGTGATATGGATGGCGGGTGTAGCTCAGAGCAAAGAAAATAGTTCCTACATGAAGCTCACAACAAGGTCTGTGGATTATCTTGAGTAACCAGGTCATGATTTCTGCAAAGAGACATTGCTGTCAACGTTTTCCAAATGTAGTTTTTGGCGCTTTGAGCACCACAAGCTGAGTGCCATCTGTTTCCATTATAATAAAGAGAAGGCAGACATCTCTACAGCTGATATCTCCAACACTCAGCAACTCACCAAAACAACCTACACTGATAAACAGCACTACAGGTAAGAAGACAAATATGTATTTCTAATTTGGGGGTAAACTGTCCCTTTAAATACCAACGGGGGTAAGTGTGTGTGTGTGTGTGTGTGTGTGTGTGTGTGTGTGTGTGTGTGTGTGAGGTACTCGTTGTTACATAAAGCTTTTGAAAGACCAGAGGTGTTTGTACAGTATGTGTGTGTGCAACAAAAAGAGGAGAACCCCCAGCAGTCCCTAAACCTGTCCGACTGTGAGAGCTTAATTTATTATGCAGAGGCAGCAGCTGCAGCTCTTCCTACTTTCCTCTGGCGCGCGCACACGCACGCACTCCCCACACAAAACACACACACACACACACACACACACACGGACAAATACTGTATTATCTATGGGTGTGTGGATATACAAGAGAAAAACACTTGACAAAACATTTCTGTCACTTTTAAGGAATTTCCTAGAGAGAGAAAAACACAACTCCTACCACACACATGTAGTTTCACACCCTGTATGATTTTTATATGACTTTTACAGTTAATTTGCACTTGATTTAATAATTTTACGGCCAAACACTACTTTTCTTTTCACAGTGATGCACAGAGTAAGAAGAGAGTCGATGCACTCACATCATGAAAGATGGTCAGCCCCTGTCCGGCGCTGTGCAGCGGCTGCTGTTGCTGCTGCTGAGCCCGGAGATGCTTCTGTTTGGCCGACTGCAGGCACATAGTGATCATCTCCGTACAAGCCAGCATCTTTGAAACGCGTCGAGACACACCTTGATCGGGGCTGGATCGCTCTGGCGGTAGGAAAAGGCTGAGGTAAAGTAACGGTAGTGGAGGAAAAGGCAGGCTGCAGGTGCGACAGATAAGCAAGTGGCGGCTGAGAGCAGGCGGGGACTCTGAGATGCTCTGCAACTTTGTGATGGTGCGCTGCTGAGCAGAGCTGCCAGCCCCTCCTGCTGGAGCCGCTGTGATTGGCTCGTTGATCTGCGGCCGTGCATCTGGATCAGAAGTGTTAACTTCATCACAAATGCCCCCCTCACCTCTGGTAAGGCTTGGCGAAGGGTTTTTGTTTGTTTGTATGACTAATGCGCAAGGCTGGGCAGCTTTATTTGTACAGCACAATCACACACAAGGGCAGCTCAAAGTACTTTACAGTAAAATATAAAACATAATAAACTATACAGAAAAGAGTAAAGAGAAAGGAAGGTAGGCTATAAAAGGTAAAAGTAATTACCAAATAATTTACAATTAAAAAAAAATCACCATTAAAAATAGCAAACCTGCAGACAAGAAGTGCAAAGATAAAATAAAATATTTTAAATGATTTAAAATTTAGTTATATGGTTAGGTCATGTGTCTATGCCTTGACATGTCAGAGACAAGTCTGATTCAGGGAGGCCCCATTGTGGCTTCCACATGAATGCTATGACCAAAGGTACTCCAAAAAAAAATAATACTAGTTTCTTAACTTGAATGAATTGGCCTTTAGTGATACAGCTTCTGATTTGTATTTACTTCCAAAAATTACCCGTATAGTCCAGAGTTGAAGAGACATAAACGCTTCATCTAAGTACAGGTCACTTATCTTGAGAAGCCCTTTTAAAATCCACTGATTCCAGTAAATATTTTCCACAACACGTATGGCTGGGTTATGCACCAAAGAGGCATATGATAGGTGAGACACACCGCACATCCTGTGTACTTCTCCCCAGACTGCTTTAGAATGAGCAAGCGCTGGGTTTAAAGAGTCATCATGTCTTGCAGTCTTTGAACCATGTGAAAGGGAACCCAAAGGTTTGAAGGGGCTGGCAAGCTCCTCTGCAGTTATGATCCAACTCAGTTCTGAATCCATTCCCTTCCAGTGCACATTCAGTCTAGACATTTCATATGCTAGATTGCACAGTCTTGCATTGGGCAGGCCTAAACTTCTAATGTCCCTTGGTGACAGACAGCATCATGGAAACATAATTGAATTGTGCGGCAACCACCATTTTAATCACATTTATTTCTATTTCCATTTTGGTCAGAGTCGGGGTTTGTCAAACATCAACTGAGAGGTTATTCCACATTTGTGCTGCATGATAACAAAACGCTGCTTCACCATGTTTTGTTCTGACTCTTTGACGTCCTCAGAGGTCTAGCCACAGAGTGATTTAGGTAGCCAGCGTAAGGATTTTAGGGCTGGAGTAATGTGGTCATATTTTCTAGTTTTCATCAGGACCCTCACTGCAGCGTTCTGAATAAGCTACAGAACATCTTGTTTTAAAAGTCCTACAAACAGACCACTGCAGTAATTGAATCTACAGGAAATAAAGGCGTGGGCGAGCTTTTCAAGGTCTCGCTTTGACATTATTCCTCTGACTCAAGCAATGTTTTTTAAATGGTTGTAGGCAGATGACGGTACAGATTTGATGTGGCTGTGGAAATTTAAATCGGAGTCCAGGATGACACCAAGGTTTCTTGTGTAACTCTTACAACAGAGAGGGGTTCAAGGTGAGAGCTGACAATCTGCCTTTCTTTCTTTCCGCGGACCAAAGACAATTATGTCGTATCTCTGTTAAGTTGCAGAAAATGCATCCAAAACAAACAAAGAAAAGTCTGCACACTTCAGCTCCCTTTTTAGGTCCATTTATTGCATCATCATAGAGTGACGTTTCGGGCCACAGGTGCCCTTCTTCAGAAAATGCATCCAATCATTTATTTGCTCAGTGCAGTGACACAGGCGATCTACAGGTTCTACAGGACTACATTTTATTATTGGGAAAATTCCACATTCATGACTTTTGTTTTGTTTGTTTCCATCAAGCACTACAACAACATGGCTCCACAACAAGAGGCCTTAAGAATAAGAAGACAATTAAAACTAGTAATGTGTTTGATACATTTCCTATGAACCAATTCTGGATTTGAATTACTTTTACCTTAGTATTATTATTTAATTGTATATTCCTCTGTATATACACTCACCAGCCACTTTATTAGGAGCACCTTGCTAGTGCCAGGTTGGACCCCTTTTGCCTTCAGAACTGCCATAATTCTTCGTGGCATAGATTCAACAAGGTGCTGGAAACATTCCTCAGAGATTCTGGTCCATATTGACATAATAGCATCACACAGTTGCTGCAGATTTGTCAGCTGCACATCCATGACGAGAATCTCCCGTTCCACCACCAGTTTGAGATGATTTGAGCTTTGTGACATGGCGCGTTATCCTGCTGGAAGTATAATACTAAATACTAAACTAGAATTTGCCACCTTGGCTTGGGTGGTACCAGTAAGTGAAAATTCTGACCTGGGCCCATTGGCTGGACCCATAAAACACGATCACCACCCATGATGACAATAAAAGTAAAGACGCTGATAGAGGAGAATAGAGTAGAAAACTTGCTAATAGAATCAGTCGGCTCACACACACTCTGTATCTCCACGTCAACCCAACCCTTCACCTCCCCTGTGCTACAGTCCCCTACTGTACATAACTCTCAGACTTACAGCAGCAGCTCAGTCCAGAGGGACTTGGGTTGGGAACTGGAGGGTCACCTGTTCAAGTCCAAATATGGAGCGTGGACTGGTGGCTGGAGAGGTGCCAGTTCACCTCCTGGGCACTGCCGAGATGCCCTTGAGCACGTCTTTTGGACCTGTGTGTTAATGACAAAAGAGTGAAAAAATTGACAGAATAATTTATACCCAGTTTAGATGCGGACACACCCACAGGAGCGGTGGACAATTTGTCAAAAAAAAAAAAGGTTGTTGGGTAGTAGTACCCCAAATACAGGTGCAATACATCAGAACATCCTCTTCAAAAGTGTTTTATTGAAAATATTCACCCCAAAAACTAACGAAGGGACATGTAGCTGTAAAATATTGGTGTACTTTTAATGCTTTTAATATATGATGCAGAAGAGTACTGGGACCAATAAAAGCTATGAAACATTACTCTTGTAATTCCTCCTAGGTTGGGCCCATTTTTGAGTTAGATTGACTGCACTAATTACACAGTGAAATATTTGATGCATTTACGTCAGAAACAACTTTGAGCTGTGCAAGTGCAGTTGACCAACTTTTATCAGACACTGCCATCTGCTGGACGTTTGGAGTCATTACTTGTTTTTAAAATAAAAAAGGCCAACATAATTCAGCATGATTATCTTCCAGTACATTAGTTATAACACTGCATGCAGTTTTATTTTATCTATTTTTTTTAAAAGAATTTTAAAGAATTTGTTGTCGTGCTTTTGAGCAATAGGCTTTGATGGTGTAGGATAGGCCAGTGATCTGCAGTAATTTTAAGTGTGGAAAAAAAACATAGTGGACACATTTAGACAGGCCATTTAAATGGAAGTTGTTTTTAAAGGTTATTTAAAATCAACATCATGATGTAGCAGCTCTCAGGAGCAGCCTGGTCTGTGGGCGGAGCGCAGCCATCCCACTGCGATCCTTTTAAATGTTCTCTTCCTGAACTTGACTCAGTTTCACTTTCCGTTCTTACCTGCTGGGAAATGAGAGCCGGACTCCGCAGCAGAGGCAGAAAACAAGTCATCTAGTCCTCACTGAGCTGTCATTTCACCCCCGGCTGCCTTTATAAACTACTCTTCTCACCTTAAAGTCGACTACAGGAAGTGTGTGTTGGATGCGGACTCGGCTGCGACTACACGGACCGGAGAAGGTTGGCTGTAAACTTTTCTCACACACGCAGCTCGGTCGTGTCATAACTGCGGTGTTTACGACATACATGTTGTGTTACCTGTGTTTTCAGGTGTAGTTATGACCTCTGCAGTTACACCGCGGGTGGATCTGAAGGAAGGTGAGGGGCTCTGCTTGGTTTCGATTTTGATATGTGTGATCTAAACTAAAGTTGTGTTGCTGTGTGACACTGAATGCATCAGGAATGTTTCAGAGGACAGTGGTGAAAGTGAGTCACTGTTTTGATCAGTCTTCAACTTACTCTCAGCCCCACTGAACTACAGTCACATGTAGTCTGTTTATTTATTTATTTATTTATGTATTTATTTACAACCAACATGCATTTGTACAAGCAACAGAGGAAGCTGCAGACAATAGACATGATAACTTAAACAGTGCCATCCAATGGCAGCAGAGCAGTGCTGACAATAACCCATATCTGCCCTGTGCTGTGTGTGCAGCGGAGGAACTGGCCCTCTCTCTGAGCGAAGCCCTCAGCAGCGGGGATGGACAGGAAGCAGCCAAACTGTGCCAGAGGCTTTCACAACTCTGTGTTCCCGTGTCCGTCACCGTCAGCAGTCAGGCCTACCCACAGGACTCCATAAGGTGGGACACTACTATGTGTGTGTACACGTGTCTCTGTGTGTGTGTGTGGGAGACTTCCTCATTTTGGCCAACTGTTTCCAAAACAAAACACTATAAATAAACCATGACATTTGTTGCTGTTGGAGAAGAATTTCCGTCTTTTCATGGCAGGGGGATTTATTTTTAGAGGGAGGATTATGTAATTGATGAGGACAGAGAATGAGGGTCAAGTGCGGCGAAAAGAAGTGAACATTAATAGTGTGTAAGCATGTAAGCCCACACATCTTTGCTGATATTGAACCAGCTGTGTGGCATCGCAGTGTGTGCAGATGAACCGCGTTTGGCTCCGACCTCATGCCCCTGCCAGCACCTGGACCTCCGCCATCAAACAACATTAATCTGGACACACTGCGATGACACAGAGCTGGTTGAAAATCAGCAAAGCATGTGTATACATTCAGTAGGCTATATCTTCAGTGCTTGAAATCTAGCTATAGCTATGATTGGCCAATCTGCGTCCAGGAGCGGGAACAGGGGGATTTAAATCTGAACATATAGCAACACACAGCATTGTAAACATGTCTGTATCTGGGGGACACGTTGTCATGGCTAAGCCTCCCTCTGGCCGCCAATTTAGACTTGCTATTAGTATGTTAACTGATTTCCCTAAACAAGTACCATAACATACACACACCCACACACACACAAAAACCGGTTTCACATAGACCCAACTTCTTTTTTTCTCTGTCTATTCCCATCCTTCCCCAAGGCTGTTAATCTGTCTGTCATTCAGTGTGTTTTCAGAAACGTTTTAAATTCTGAAATATTAAGCTGTATTACAATGTTACTCATCTCTGATTTGCTGCTACTTATGTCCCCTTAAAGTACTGTTTGTGAGTTAATTGTATTTTTTTTTTTTTACTGTAAATCATTATCCACCTTCGGACTTTATTTCAAAATGAGGCAACAACGGGAGAACACCACATTAGATGCATGATTGATTCCTCTTCATCATTGCAAAACATACGCAAACAAGCTTGTTCTAGGCCCCAAACAGAAAGCAAATCACTGTTTCACCTTTGAGACAGGCCGCTAGCCCAGCACCTGCTAACGTGCGCTCACTTTCTCTCTCTGCGAACTCAAAGTCCAGTTGTCAGGAGAGTTTTACCAGGAGCCAGATTTTCCACAGATGTCTCCTCTTCTCCAAAACAAACAGACACAGTGATTTAAGCCAGTAAAAACACTGACTAAAGCAGTTTCACATTTAAAAAAAAAAATCTGTTTTCTCACCCTGCTCATGGTGGAGGGGCTGCTAACCACAATGGCTGATGTGAGAATGGAAATGTTCTTATCTAGAGCCGCTGTAGAAACATAAGAGTAGAAACATGACGATCTCTGTGCATGAGGGCCTGTTTCCTATGTAGATATAAGCGCCTCATTCTAAGGTAACGAAACACAAAGATGATAATTTTCATGTGATAATGCACTATAGAAAACTATAACTAATACTTACTGTATTATTATTATACTCCATTTCTGTCACTGTATCTCCCTAAATATAAAACTCAAGGCTGGTCCTATTGTTTCCTATTCAACAGGTTGCGGGTTGGAGTGGAGGACGCTCAGTCAGACGACTACATCCCAGTGACTGTTGTGGTTTCTTGTGACATGACAATTGCACAGCTTAAAGACAAGGTGATAATGTGGCAGCCAACATGTGCAGCGCATGAACACAAATACAGCACACACAAACGTTCTCTAACAAATGTTTAATAGAAATGTCATTGAATTATTTTGTCCGTCCCTCATTTGGTGTTCGCAGATCAGCCATGACTTTGGGTTCCACCCCACGCTGCAGCGCTGGGTGATCGGGAAGCGGCTGGCTCAGGACAAGGAAACGTTGTACAGCCACGGTGTCCGTCAGGACGGGGACCAGGCCTTCCTGTTTATCTTGTCCGCCCATGCTGCTCATCTCACACGGCATCAACACAAGCTGGACGAGGAGCAACACCGCATAGATGGTCAGCACAATACACACACACTCACACAGATGAAGGCCAGAAATAACAGTATTTCATTTGTCAGGAAATCAACTCATAACAACTCCTATTGTAGTGTTTTTTCAATATCAGTGTCAATTTAATACGTTGCGTTTTTGGCAAAATAACAAAATACTTAGCCAATAATAATCAGGCCAAATCTTAATTACAGGTGGAACTAACAAGTCAAACTAGCAGTTAAACTGAAGTTTTATGGAGTGATCATATATTTCTAGGCATTGTGGAGTCCATACAGCTTTTCCCCAGAGGGCTGGGCGCAGCTGGTGGTGGTGAGAAGACAGCTCCTCCTCCAGAGCCTCAACTCATTCCTCCTCCTCGTCCTCCTAAACCTGCTGTTCCTCCTAAGCCTCAGGTCAGAATACAGCCTCTGCATTAGACATCATGTCTGTGATGTGACCAAGCCTTTAAGTGTCCACGTTACTGTACAAGCGTACTGTATGTCTGTGTTTGTGTGTAGCTGGGCTGGGCCTGTCCTTTGTGTACGTACGTGAACAAACCGACGCGTCCTGGCTGTGAGATGTGCGGCAGTGACCGGCCAGAGGATTACAAGGTGCCTGACATCTACCAGCCAGACCAGGAGGAGGTTCGTCGAATTCAGCAGGAACAGCTGGCCATGTTACAGTACGAACAGGTAACAGTGCAAGTCATTAAAAATCAGGCAACTGAAATCTTTTTTAGCCTGCGGGGGTTTGCTTACCAGTTTTCCAACAAAGTTTCACATTTATGAGAAACGGAAATATCTGTGGACCACGTCAGCTGTTAGCTTAAAATATGTTTTAATGCTTTTTGCTCTGTGACACATTTTCAAATTTTGAAGCTACACAGTGTTGTCATTGTGTTTTTGCAGTTTGCACACATTTTGATGTCTTGTGGATGAAAATGTTTGCATGAAATCAGAGTTGATTTCCTCATTTATAAATTAAATTTAGAAATAATGAAACCTGATTTATGGTGATCTAATTTTGAAGCTACACAGTGTTGTCATTGTGTTTTTGCAGTTTGCACACATTTTGATGTCTTGTAGATGAAAATGTTTGCATGAAATCACATTTGCATGATTTCCTCATTTATAAATTAAATTTAGAAATAATGAAACCTGATCTGTGGTGATATAAGAGCTCTCTCTTGTACAGGAGAGAATGTTCGGTAGTTGAACTAACATCATTTGTGATGTATGATCAAAGCAGAACCAATAGATGACACATACACAACACGCAGACAAATAGATTGAAGTATGGGTCAGTGAACATCAGCGCCACAGAACACAGAATAGGTGATGCTCGTGGAAACTGTTAAAGGTGGTGCCAAGAGCTTTTTGTTTTCAGTGGGCTTCAGCACTTTCACTTTCATTTTTCTAGAAACATGGGGTTGTTGTGTTTGTAATGAGTCATGAAAAAGTGTAGTGAATCTCTGTGACTCCCTCCCTTTGTGATGAAGGCTCAGCAAGAGGAAAGAGAGAGGAACTATCTGCACCTCTTGGCAACAGAAGACCAGCACCTTATCCCCAATGCCACAGCGACAGACTGTCCTATCTGCTTCTGTCCCCTGGAGCCAGAGGAGGGCATCGTGCTCAGAGAGTGTCTACACACTTTCTGCAGGTATGACATAGTTAATGATTTTATAGCTTTGTTACAAACTAGAATTACCACCTTTTGTTTGTGTGAGTCTGCACTGCTGTCAAGTTGCAGTTACAGTTTACATCCATGTCTGTGAAAACATGGATGCTTCACACACATAGTCACCAATTCAGTATCTGACCAAATGTCTCCCCTTCTTTTCCTGAGTTATGATGCAATAGCCAGAACATTCATTTTGCAAAACATTATGACGTCACAGTGAAGTTGACTGTTGACCTTTTGGGCATATAATGTCATCACTTCATCATTTTATTCTGTTACACATTTGTGTGAAAATCTGACATAAATAGCATACAGATTCTAGAGTTATGGCCAAAAACATGTTTTGCCACCAAATTCTATTTGGTCAAATTTGGTCCAGTCAAATTTTGCTAAATTTGACTGGATTCTCTCAAAACATTCCTGAGCTATCACTTTCACAAGGATGAGATGGATGACGTCACAGTGATCTTAACCTTTGACCTTTGATCACCAGCTTCTAATTATTTCATCATTGAGCCAAAGGGGACATTTGTGCCAAATTCAAAGAACTTCCAGGTCTTCTTGAGATACCGCGTTCATAAGAATGAGACAGACGCAAGATCACAGTGGCCTTGACCTTTGACCTAGGACCACCAAAGTCTAATCACTTCATCCTCAAGCTGGAGTGGACATTTGTGCCAAAATGGAAGAAATTCCCTAAAGCTGTTCTTGAGATATTGCATTTATGATAATGAGATGGATGCAAGGTCACGATGATATTGACCTTTGACCATTAAAATCTAATCAGTGCAATGTTGGGTCCTCGTGGACATTTGTATTAAGTTTTAGGATATTCCCTCAATGGGTTCTTTAGGTATCACATTCGCAAGAACGGGACGGACAACCCCAAAAAAAGATCTGAAAAAGGAGATATATATTATTCTAACAGTCTACAAAGGTCACATCCTGTACATGCCATTGTCTGTATGTGCACGTTATTATTTAATGCATTTGTGCGTTTGTATTTTTCTTTGTGTGTCCTTTTTCAGGGATTGTCTAAAAGGGACAATAGTGAACAGTAACGATGCTGAGGTGTCCTGTCCTGAGAAATGTGACAGCAAGCTCCTGGACCGAGAGATCCAAGCGGTGAGTGTCAGACCGGAGAACAAGACACTTTTAAGGTGGATGGTGTTAAAGTCAAAATCCAAAAGTAGTCAAAGTTATAAAAGAAAATATGAATCATTCAGGCAGTGTGTTATGTGTATTTAAGGGTAAATTATGCAGGATTTTCCCTAAAAACAATGTACGACTCACACAAAAGTAATTCTCAATTATAAGTTATGACAAACTACAAGTGTATGGTGGTGAATCTGCAGAGACTCTGCCCTTTGATTGTGTTCAAAAAGTTTCTGGAATGAGGTCTGGACTTTATAAAAAGGTAGCGACCAGGTGTCAGACCATAAGCAGCATACATCCAAGAGGAAGCTAGAAAAATTGCCGAAACAGAGCCGAAGACACACAAATATATTGAGACAGAGTAAATCTAGTGTTTGTGTTCACTTTCACTACAAATAGATCCTGCGTAGTTTACCTCTTTTATTTAAAAAGAACCTCACATCCTGTCAGGCAACAGAAAATGGCAGATCTTCAGTAAATGGCATGTCAGTCAGTGGGGGTGGGGCTCTAGTATTAGGCTGCCGGCATTTACTCAAATGTCAAATCCATTTTTCATAACTTCTCCCGGGGGGTGAAACCTGAAGCTGATTTCTTTTCCATAAAGGTAACAGCCCTCTAGTATGTACGCCTATAACTTGCTCTAAGTCTCTCTGAGTCCATCTTATGACCCTTGTTTCAGCTGCTCACAGACGAGGAGCACCAGCGGTTTCTGGAGTTGCGTCTAAGCATCGCAGAGAGCCGCTCGGAGCACAGCTTCCACTGTCAGACTCCCAACTGTCGAGGGTGGTGCATCTACGAGGATGAAGTCAACGAGTTCCACTGTGAACTCTGCAGCGAAACCAACTGCATTCTCTGCAGGGTAATTTTCTCTACATTCACTCACCGCGATTTTCTTACTGTGCGGTGACAGTAGAAGCACCAAACATCAAGCAAGCTGTGTGTTGTGTTTGCAGGCCATCCATGAAGGCATGAACTGCAAGGACTACCAGGATGACCTGCGCATCCGAGCAGAGAACGACCAGGCGGCGAAGCAAACGAAGCAGATGCTCGAGGTAGATGAACCTTAAAGCTGCAGTCTGTTGCACTGCTGATGACATTTGGCAATCAACGCCTGTGTTACGGTTGGTGCTTGCAGGTCATTGTGGATCGAGTAACACGTCCAACTCTAACTACCTTGTGAAAAATAAACAGTAAAAAAAATCCACATCACTTCCTGTGTAGCGCTACGGTTTGCACCAGTGAGCCATAAACCAGTACAGGAAGTTCTGAGGGGTCTTGAATGTGGTTCATTACTTCCTGTTGACGTCAACTAAAACCTAACATTGTTTAATCATGTCTAATGTGCCCGTAAATATTTTATGATGAGTCATGAATGTAAGAAAGGCTTACTGTCTGCACTGTTTGTGGCTCCAGCAACACATCAGGCTCTGTGGTCTTAACCCTTAAAGGGACAGTTCACCCCATAGTAAAAAATACCCATCATTCCTTTCACCTGTAGTCCTTTTTATCAATCTAGATTGTTTTGGCGTGAGTTGCCGAGTATTGGAGATACCGGCCATAGAGATATCTGCCTTCTTACGAATATAATAATACTAGATGGCACTCGAGATACTCAGGATAATCCACAGACCTTGTTGCGAGCAGTTTCATGTAGGAACTATTTTCTTTCTAACAAACTACACCCAGGCATCACCACGCAGAAGGAAGTGTGCATCCACTGCTAGCTCACCCAGTGTTGATTGTCTGAGTAGTTTTATTTGCATATTTCTCCTTGTGGCTTCATTTCACATGATTTAACTGTGTCTCAATACAGAGCCTGCTGCAGAACGGGGAGGCCATGAAATGTCCACGGTGTGACATCATCGTCCAGAAGAAAGACGGCTGTGATTGGATCTGCTGTTTGATGTGCAAGACAGAAATCTGCTGGGTCACCAAGCAAGCTCGCTGGGGACCAAATGTAAAAACATTCACTTGCATCCTAAATATAAAAAGAAAAAAAAAAAACTTCTCCACAGCTTGGTTTGCTCTTAAGTGAAGTTAGAGCCTGTGTTTGAGCTTTGCATGACTTTCCCCTGTTGTGTGTCTTACAGGGCAGCGGAGACACATCTGGGGGCTGTAGATGCAGAGTCAATAATCAGCCCTGCCATCCCAACTGCCAAAACTGCCACTGAGGGAAGAAGCACACTAATGGACATGCGCGGCTGCAAGCACATGCAACGTCTGAAGACAGGCAGACCTCAGCTGATGCTTAGGCTGTGAGCTTAATGCAGGCTATGCTAATGTGTTCTTTACTTACTATTAGCCTTGTTATCAATGGTATGGTGACGAAACGCTGTACAGAAGTTATCTTGTCACTGAGCCACACGTCTTGTCAGTGCCGCAGTAACGACAGCAGTAAGTGCTTTATATAAGCTGTACAAACTGCCAGCTATGTCTCCTACATCTCCGCAGCTCAGGATGCTAACTGTCAGCGTAAAAAAACAAGCTTTACTGGGATCTTCCTCTACAATAATACTTTGTTATGAATTAATGTTTATGATACATTCTGACCTCTGGCTACTTCTTTCATCACAAATCAGTTTTTGAACAAGCAGTTATATTGTGTTTATTAGAGTTTAACTCAAAACTTTAATTGGAAAAATATAATTTTTAATCTCTTAAGACAAAAATGCAAGACAAGTCTCATGCCGGGTTCACACAACATGATATCGTCGTACAGTGACGACACAGACTGTGAAAGACAATTAGTGTCATGCGCAATAATCCATCGTTCCATCTTGTGTAGTGTGTCATTGTAAACGACAACCAAAGACACGTCTGGGACGCCTCCCAATAGAATGTCATAATAAAATTAAAAAACAGTGGCGGGGCTTTCACTTAACACAATTGCAGAGGCTACCAGTGTCATTAAAAACAGACTACATTATAAACGGGTCATTATTATCATTCCCTCTCTATGTTTCTGTTTTTACTTTATTGTTTGCCCTTGTAAATTTGATGCATCGCACCATCATTTCAAACTCAACACTTCCTGTAGCCGTTCAGAATTAAATGCCTGTTAGAATTTCTGTTGAAAGAATCCTTTCATTTTCTAAACAGGTTTTTATTGTGAAATATTTGCAAGAACTTGTGGACTTCAAATGTTCCTCCTGCCATCTGGTGGCGTTTTTTTATTTTTTATTTTTTACGTTACTACAACAACATTTCAGCTGGGACATGAACAGCCACAGTGGCTGAAATAATAGTAATGATAATTAAAAACAGGACAAGAATAACCCAGTGACATCACACACGTTATGAAAGATGACCATGGGTGATTGGTTGTGGGCCATTGTGCAGTCTTTAATGTCTGTTGGCCAAGTCATAGCACAAATTTATGACTCCACAATCACCTAATCTGACAGAGTGACTGTTGGAACAGATTAAAATGTCGTGTAGTGTGAACCCGGCATAAAACTCTAATACAGCACATAAAAATGTCACCCCACAGCCAACAACTTCATAAATAATGAATTGTCTTTCCCCTTAGTGAAGCATGGCTACGACTAATTAACAACAGCAAACAAAAACCTTCATTCATGATGTTTTTTTTACAGCTCAACTTTCAGTCTATAAAACACCACAACTACAAATGAGTGCTGGATTGCTGGATACCGAAGTGATGTCTTTCTAAACTAACCAAAAAGTTTTTTTCAAAGTTGTAACCAGTTTTTGTTTCCTTTTTTTCTTCTTAAGTGACTAAAATATTAATTTATTGTAACTATAACAGCCTTAGATTTCTGTCAGGTATTCAACTGTGGTGAAGGATGTTGTTTACATTGAATGAATGTGTTCATAATGCAAAACAAGCTGTATTGATGCACTTAATGACCTTGAAGTATCAGTTTGAAATATGGCACAGTGGACAAATAATGATGATGATTTTTTTTTTTTTTTACCCAGGTATTCAGGACTTAAACTGTGGTTTTTAAAGGGGAACATCACCTAGATTATGAGTTAATTTATTTCTGTAGCCCAGGTTGGTTCAGTCAATATAAGTGAACATGAGCTACTCTCTCAAAGCCAGAAACCAGAGAAGTGAGTGTCACAACATTCCCCTGGGTGCTCTCAGTGTCATCTAGAACATCTTTCCCTATCCATTGTCTGTGGAGCAGCTCCAGACATTATACAATGTTGTCAGAAATTTGAGTTTTAGCTAGGATCGAGCCGAATACTCAAAAAAAAAGGTATGAGTATCTGGTACAGATAATGTACTTTTTACAAGTACAAGTATCATCTGAGTAAAAGGTGTCAAGTTGATCTGAACTCAGTCCTGGGATTGTTCTGTAAATGGCTTTTAAATAAAAAATAAATAAATAAATTAAGCAACTTCTGATCAACCAATCAATTTCAGGCCTAAAAGAAAAAATTCTGGTTAGCCCCACCCTTTTCCGGTTTAAACGATCCAGGACATAGATACAGATAATGGTGTACTAGCTCATCCCTAGTTTGAGCACTCTGGTTTTGGGATTTGTGCGGGAGTTTTTCGTGTTTACCATTTTTTTGTACGGTTTTTAGGCCAGTGGTTCCCAGCTGGTTCAGCCACGGGGTCCAAATTTCTCCTTAGTCATTAGTTCAAGGTCCACAGAGTTGAATAAATGCAGCGGCACACTTGTGTTCGTCCATGTCGTTGAGTAAGTTTGCTGTCTCTGTCAAGTAGCTGTCTGCTATTCGCTCGCTCTACAGCGGGAAACAGCACTTCCAAAAAAAAGCTCTGTGCTGGAAATTCACTGCACTTCAAAATAAAATGTCTTTTACAAACTTGACACTTTAACAAGTCACTTGCGGTCCATATTGAATGAACCTGTGACCCACTTATAGACCACGACCCACCAGTTGGGAACCACTGTCTTAGACCTTAGGAATACATGTGTATGTATGAATTTGTTAATTCCTCAGGAACTACAGAAATCAATCTTTGTGTCTTGTATCCATCATGTTTGTTGGGTTTTACTTGCATGTGCCAATGCCTTAATTCCAATAAACTGGAACCACAAGAGACGTAGCGTGTCAGCATTATTGTAACACAATTAACTATATTGACATCAAGCTCAAAGGATGGATGAGGCTGATGAAGTCTAGCTGAGGCTGATGGGGGGCAGGTGAATCTAACTGGATAGCTGAAGCTTACGTCATTGGGTACATGTGAATAACTGTCCAAACAAATCCATTGAACATTTTCACTCTAGTTTATTAGCATTCTCTTGTACAACTTTACATTAGTATGACAGTTTCATTATAACAAAATAAACATAAAAGGCAGATAAATCATTTAGTGCAATGACAGTAAATGAAAACCACTGAGTGCAGACACATGGTGCATTTAAATACTGCTGAACAACTACAGTCTCAGGAACCTCACAGCGTCCTTGGACAAGTTCCAGATCACCTTTAATGTCTTCAGTTTGCAGATCCCTGACCAGCTGAAGCAGAGTTTCACTACAAAGGCAATAAACCAATCAACCGTAATAATACGAATGGGATGCCCGAGTATTCAGTTCCTAAAAAGGCAACAACAACTTCTCCCAACATGTCAACTGACGTGACTATTTCTAGTTGACTGGTTGTTGTGCCGTACAATGTAGGTGACCTCGAACTAAATCCATAATTATGCAGATTTTCTGTTAAGCAACATACATCATAAAGACTACAGACGACCCGATTCACCATCTTAGAATGAAGTGCTCTGACAAACTATTCGCTATGTATTTACTGATAAGACTTGGCTATTCAGGCAAGTGCCACACCACTAAAACCTAAGCGATCCCGTTACTATAAAAATGTGATTGAGTGAAAATGACTGGAACGTTGGAATGAGCTGGACCGTCTCTGAAATGTGTATGCTAAGCAGTTCAGCTAACTAACTAAATGGCATGTGTTAAAGCTAAATTCGTGTTTAAAACAAAAACCTTGGATCTTATCAGTTTGAAGGCTCAGGTGCTTCCTTTTCTTCCAGAGATGAGCACCCTTACATCAGGAGTGAGAAAAGCACCTATCTAAATAATTCTTCAGCGATTTTGTAAAACTAATGCCGTCAGTGCAAACTGGGTCCCCCCTGTGCCAACCCAAAGAGTATCTACTTCATTTACTTGCTGTTTATCCCAGCTCTGATATTTTCTGTTACTAGGCATTAAGTGAGTGTGTTGCTGAAATATAAGGAGAGAGTTAATCATCTACTCCAGAAAAAGTGACGCAGAAAACATATACTAGTCATCAGGCGCCATGAAACACAGACACATTTTTAAGGTTGTGCTACCAAACAATTCAATGAGTAAACAAGTGGTAAGCAATTTCGATATGGTCGAGTTTTTACTTCCTGGACATTGAAAGGTGTACTCTATTCTGCGACCTATTCCTCAGATGTTTAGGGACACAAAATTGCGTCTCAAGCAGGCTACATTGATAACAATAACATTTTGTTTAAAACTTCTTAAAGATGACTATAGCTGACCGCAAACATGAGTCAGAATTAAAATGTGTAGTCACGGGTGGCAACCGTTGACGTGTTTTAAAAGTATACTATGCACGATTTTTTGTGATATAGTCTGACGACCTGTCTGGCGTGTACTCCTCCTCTCGCCCAATGTCAGCCGCGACCTCTTACAGGATGAGTGTTTACAGAAAATGAATAAATAAATGAAAAAACCCCACCCTCTGTCAGAATTTAATTTTTTTTTTGCTGTTGTCGGGACGTTTCTGGGCATGTAGCCCCCCGACAAAAAAAGTGCAGGTAAGCTTAGGACTTTATGAAAAGGTAGCAGTAGTAGTAGCACACATCTATAGTAGGAGGAAGCTATGAAAATTGCAGATAGAACACAAAAAAACCCATAAATGTAGCAAGGCGAAACGCCAATCAGATAAAGCTCGTTTGAATCTGGGGTTGACTTTCATGGTCACTTTCACACAGAAAGAGAGGATGGGGGTTAAGAGAGACGTGGAGTTGGCCTGTTTGTGTTGGAAAGGTGGGTGCTGATGTTTCGTCCATGTGCTACCAAGGGTTTGTGCGGGATCTTACATTGTACATGGAGTAGGTAGTGGGGTGATAGAAATGATTCAGTCGGGTTATTATTTGACTTTTGGTCTTATTATGGTCTATCAAAATATGCTTCCCATGTTCTTCCAGTACATCTACCCCATCTATAATCATCTGCTATCAATTTGCGCTTCAGTAGTATTTTTCAACATGGTAGTATAAAGGTAGAGAACACCGTGGGTTCGCTTAGTTAGCTCGCCAAACTTTAGGCTATTCCACTAAAACAAGTAACTACCTACAATGGTACAGTAGCTTGCCGTGTAAAGTACAAGCAGTGTAGGGGGGAGGGGCCAGGTCTGATTGTTGTGTTTACAAACAGTAACCCTCAATTCCTTCATTGTATACCTTTAAAGATACTTAACCCCGACTAAAAAGGCTTATTCGACCAACTTAAAAGGGGACAAAAAGACCTAAAACATAATAAAATGACGACCTTAAAAAGTGCCTGTGTGTCATGAGCGTATCTCTATACAGCCGCTAACATACCTATAAATCAATAAACTGTAAATCATACAAAGAGAGGATTCTAACAATCCTCGATTTGGTCTCAGTCCAGGTATCAAATAGATCACAAATGGGTTGTGACCACGCGACCAAACAAACACACACGCACACACACTCTCATACATTCACTCCAGCTCTCTTAATTGGCAGCAGTTTCAAGTGTAGTGAGTCCATCAAGCTTTCAGCATAAATCTCTGTGAGCGTAACTCAATATCAGATAATACCAAATATAAATAAACTTTGATAATGACACCGTCAGTAATAGTTCTTAGAAAAACAGTCTCTTCCTTATACAGGATGGACGCTTCATTTCAGAACACCAGCAGCTGCTGCTGTTACACTGGTGCACGCTCTTCAGGAGTCATAAAAAGGACCTTCAGCTGGAGCCTGAGAAGCCCTACATAGGATGTAAAGACGCATCCTAGGAGACGAGAGAGGAGCATTAACTGGTTCAGTTTACATAGCAGACTCCAGACAGTGTTATCGACTGCAGGGTTTGTGGTTTCATTAATTAAAGGGTTCTTGGAAACAGACCCACCAGCTAGATTCAGTCAAGCACAGATACGGTGGAGTGCTGGCGTTAAAGAGGAGCAGTTCAAGGAAACAGGTCCAGCTTAGGGGCCCACTCCAGGGCAGTGTTGACCACAGCGAGAGCCGCTGCCCCTAAAGCCACCGTCAGACCCATGACGGCCAGTCGAACAAACCGCCGTGCTGCTGAAGGTTGGGCCACTGCCACCACTGCGTTCGCAGCCGAGCTCTCCAGCGCGGCCTGTTTCTGTCTGCGTCGCCGACGGAGAACAGAGTCTGGCCGCTGTTGCGTGGACGCAAGGTCAAAGTCCTTAAAGGTAGAGGCTGCCATGCTTAGGAGGAAACGAGACAGATACATAGAGAGACCAAGACAGACAGAAAATAAGTGTTAATGAAAAAAGCAGTGAGCAACCGGAGCTGAGAAGTACAAGAAAGTGAATGTGAATATTACTGTGTTTAAGTCAGGGTGCAAACGTAGTGGCAGAGAAATGACAGATTCTTTCTGCTTAGGCAGGTATCATCTGTGAAGCTGAGGTGAAAACCCTAAGGAGTTGAGTACCTGTCATGTGAAGCAGCCTCTCTGGCCAGTTCAGAAGGAGGGAACTGGACAAAGAGGTCTCCTGCTCGACTGATGAGTGTCTCATAGGGCAGATCCTGAGGAATCTGAGACAGCAGATGATGAACCATGGCCATATCGCACTCACACTCCAACACCTCCTCTTCTCTGTACAGTACAATCTGCAACGCAAGCACCAATAACACATACAGGCACATGTGTTATTACACTTCAGAACACCTTTACCTCTTTAAATGCAGGAAAAATTAGGGAGTAATCGCATCCTGGCAACCTATACTGTGTCATCACACAACTCTCGCATACTAACAATTCTACACAATATGTCTTCAAGCAATCACAAAGGCCTCTTGCATAGTGAAACTACTATGTGAGGTATGTAAAACCTCCAGCAAAGAAGAACAACAGGGTAAAGGGTAACTCGTGGCTTCTGACTCACACATCAATAAATGTAGCTCTTACAAATGGCCTATAATTAACTCAGCAGGCTGGGTTGCATTGCTGTAAATGAAAGCTGCGTTTCTAAATCAGTCCGTCTGAACTGCAAACTAAGAGTGCTGATTATAGGAATCTCACCACAGCAGCAAAATAGATGGGCATCAGTGGATGGCAGGCAAGGAAGAAGTCATACAACCGGACGACGTGGCGGAAGTCTGACAGGACGTGGCCGAACCAGGTGATCAGCCAGCTGAGAGCGAAGACGGTCCCCACTTCAGCCCTGAGAATCAATCAATACATGAGATATTAGCTTTAAGATCAGCGCACAAAACTGTAACGTGCACTCATGCTCCACTTCCACCACAACTATAGCAATCATTATTAAAAATTGGGATGCTAATGGATCTGGAAATGAAAGATATAGAGGGCAGCAGCGATGTTAGCCCTCCGAGGGAAGGACTTGACAGCCTGTGTTGTTAAGTCTTTAAAGACGTAACTTGAGCTGTCATAATAGGATCAGTATGCTCTAAGTGCACAGTCACCCTTCTCCTTCACTTGCAATAGTACCATCTTTTGATGTGTGCATGCTGAGGTTTAACATCAACCTTATTTTAAACACTTGGGGGAAGATCTTGACAGGGATGGCACAATTCATAGGGTTCATAAAGAGCAATATTGCTTCAGACAGAAGCAAACTAAAAGATGTATTCATTTAGGGCAGCTGACACTGGTGGGAACAATTTGTAGAGCAGATATAAATGGTATTACATTTCATAACCGTAGGGAAAGCTGTGTTGGGTATGGGGCCTTTTAATATTCTTACCGTTCTGCCTTAATTATAGCAGCCTCACGCTTCCAATTATGTTCTCACTGCGTATAAAATGGGGGTGGATTTTTCATTTTGGAGAGATTCATATCTCAGAGACGGATAGTAATTTGATTTGGCCTGTTAGCAGTAAAACAGCTGAGTCTTACTGTTGCATGAAGTCGTGCACCTCAGGGTTGACCCTCTCGATGATGGGCATCAAATAGTTGAGAATGTGTTTTGTGTTGTCCATGGTAGGATCCATGAAGTCCCTGGAAACAAGGGTAAAACAAAGCGTTTCAGAGTGCACAATAGACCACTGTTGCCGGAGGAGAACGGGGGAGGAAGGGTATTTTCTATTCTGACATTTGCATGCTTAACAGAGAAAGGCAAACTGAGAAAATAGATGGCAGAGTCAGTGTTTCCAAGGGGTTGGAAGTACCTGCCGGCACAGAAATGGTCTACTACATGTCGCAAATGACAAATAAGTGAGTAAAAGAGCTTGCATATATGGCAAGAAGTACCTGAGGTGGTGCGTGGAGAGCTTTTCCACAAGAGCAGTTGCAAGGCGCTCTCCCAGGACCAATAGGAAGGTGACAACAATGTCATGGTATCCTTGGTAGTAGTGCAGCTGGGGATTGCGTTTCAGAACTAGGAGGATGATGTCAATTAGCTCTTCCTGGAGACCCTCCCTCTGCTCATCTGGCATACCTATACAAGTCCATCCAACATGAATCAGTTGTTAGTTTATATAGGTTTTGGGTATGCTACTACATCACTCTGTGAATATTGAATATCAGAGCTGTAGCAATACCAATTCAGTCATGATGTACTCCTGATTCAAATAGAAGATAATCCGAGTATCTTTATTTGACAGTCTGGGTACTGGCATTGGTGACATAAGCTGGCAAAGATTCCAGTAGTGCAAAGTTCACAGAATGTCTGCAATCTAAAAAGCACTCTCCTGAAATTTTGTCCGTGAGCCAAGTTGACAAACAGCAAAAAGTAGCAGTGACAGCAAGTCGTCACGAGGCTTTGACGTTGAATTGATCTGGAGGATAATAAATGTAGGTTTTTTTTAAAGGTGAGTAATCTGCAGAGGCAAACGGAAGGCTTTATCAAAGAGATAAAATGACTCTGTTAATACTAAGTCTCAGAAATACTGCACTTTTCATTTATATAGAACTCTGTGTAACAGCAATAATTATCAAGTTCAAATTGAAAATGAACATCTCTACCCCTGAGGAAACAGTTTTCTTTCTGGTTCAAAGACAGTGTAGAAATTATAAGTGACAAAATATTCAACACATTTGTAAGTCAGAACTTCTAGATTTGAAGCTCATAGCGCTGGGTATCATTTTAAAAATAATACGATATCAGTGCCAGTACCCTTAAAGTGATACCAACACAAATAGACTACTTCATTTGCTACCTCTTCTTACTACCTTATTTGATACAGTCATGCAAATGAAAGCATTCAGTTGCGTAAAATGCCACCAAACACAACAGGCGTGTAGTATAGCTCTACTCTCAAACGTTTTAATGACATCTCAGCACGCTCAACCATCAACACTGCCAAATACACCACGCTCGACTTGACTAGGCCACAGAATGAAGAGGTTACAGCTGCTGCAGTAGTGCGCCAATCGCACGTGGCATTAAATCGAAGAATGCTTGTGGTGCTCGGCTGTGAGCAAAACCATACAAACAGTTTTTTTTCTTTTAGATCTGGATACAAAAAAGATCAAATGTAGGTATCAACTGACTGGGAAGTTTTTAAACTTCTTGGTGCACCGCAGCTTGGTTGTGTGTGTTCATCTGAGGGTGTATCAGTGTTAGGGGTGTTACACTCCATCGATCTGGATCGATATCTCAATTCAGTGATCAATGATCAAATATCAATGATGCAAAATGAAAACACTGATCAATAACGTCATCTCTAGGATACGCTTTTAAGTCTGTGTCAGCATCAAATAGCAGCAGTAGCCGAGAGAAAGATGATGAGGATAATGTTATTTACTCGCTACTTAATCGCTATTTACTAGCTACTGTCAGTGGAGTTAGTTTAACGTAATATTTCCTGCACTTCAAGTTTAAAATTACTTTAAGTATTTGTATTGTTTGACCTTTTTTGGCCAAAGGCAAAAAGAAAGGGATAGCATCCTCTTTTGTAATCTGTTGTGTTTATATAGGCAGATGATATCGTCTCATATTGATCACAGGCCCCTGAATCACATCGAATCCAAACTGTATTGTGGCAGACTTTGAAATATCTGCAAATATCGCATTACTGTCAAGAATCAACATGATATAGTATCATGATTTACATCCCGATCACACTTAAATATACACAGCAGGGCTTCATGAAACAGCTCTCCGTGCAGGTATGGGTTCTACTCACCAGGTGGGAACCTTCGCAGCGAGCGCTGGACGTCCAGCAGCACCTGGTTGTAGTCCTTGTTATTCTCCCGCTCTACCCTTTCTGTAACAGACATGTCACCATCAGCGTTGCCACACAGTTGTCAAATACTGTATGTGTGGGAGAGCCTACACCTGCTTGGGCTCTGTTTGTTAACATGAGTCATGCATACAGGGAAAGGGAACTGTGTGCAAGGGCAGTTAGTAGTCTGCATTGCTGTGTTTGTGCATGAGTAGCTGACATAATACCTGGCTCTTGCTCCAGGACTTGAGGAGGGACGTTGAGAAGCCGAGGCCAGACTTGACAGCGTATCTCATCAGTCAGCAGACCTCCTTCACTGATGGCCATCCTCCTCAGAGCTGCCACATCCACTGGATTCACGCTGAGGGCCTGTGTGATGTCCGCGATTTTCCTCTTCCGCCTGGTGTCCCAGTCTGAGACACACAAACACCGAGCAGCCAGTTAGCCTGTGCTCACTTTGATCTTCACCAACTGAAGAACAATGAACGGAAACACTACACGCAGCTGCCAGCAGGCAGCACATTAGCGCTGGTTGTGGATGACAACTCCAGTTACAGATACAGGCGATCACGTTTTTGGCGGCTGCTCCTGCTGCCGAAACACCCCAAACATCTGATTCCCCACATGCAAGACAGCTAACTAACCCAGCGACATGCCATAATTACTCACCATTACCTTGCTTCCCATTCACAGGTGACGAGGCACCTCCACTTCTGGATTTACTCATTTTATTCCTCCGCTTCTTGATGTGTCCTTGTTAGATTGCATTACTGTCCATCCTCCCTTTCTTGGCTAACCTTGATTTAGCCCTCCGCGGCTGCCAACTGGAAGCTAGCTGTCTAATTAGCAAGGCCAGCCTTCACACAAACACGGCCCGATAGTTAGCTAGCTACTCAGTGTTAGCTTATTATCAAGCTAACACTGCGTTACACCGCCCCGGTTCCGAAACGGCTATTTCCAGCGACACAGCCATCGTTGTCCGGATTACTGTCAATGTGGTCAACAACTAGGAGACGCTGTTGGATGGCAGTGCGTTTAAAGCGGCGAGAGGGCTACATGTTTACACTGGCGGCAGCCGCAGACAGGACACACCAGCTTTAGCTCGCCTCCCTTCACAGAGTGATGACGTAGGCCAAGATGATTGTGATGGGAGGTGACGACGGGAGGCGTCTACCTCCTGGGTGTGTCCATCCCGTGTCCTCGGAAAAGAAACTTAAAACACACATTTATGTTAATTCTAGCCAAGATTGAAAATAACATAGTATAATCATAAAACTTTTTTAATTTTGTAAAGTTCCGCACTCATAACAGGAAATAGCCATAAACCAAACCGACTTTCTTGCACTTTATTGATAAATTTCAACAATATGGCAACATTTGATCAAATATTCAGAATATAAAAGCAATTATAAGGCATATTTCTCTCTCCTGTCTCACTTATAAACTTAACGGTGACTGAATTAGCCATTCAGGGCTTCCGTTGGCAGAGGTGGGTAGTAACTAGTTACATTTACTGAGTTACATTTACTTGAGTAACTTTTTGGATAAATTGTACTTTTCAGAGTAGTTTTAATCCAAAATACTTTTTACTTTTACTTGAGTTATATTGTTTTAAAGCAACAGTACTCTTACTTGAGTACAATATTTGGCTACTCTACCCACCTCTGAGTACATAATTACACACACACACACACACACACACACACACACACACACGTGTGTGTGTGTGTGTGTACACAGTATATATGAGAATATATTTGTTTCTTGTGCCTTGATTTATATTCTGTTAGTAAATATTTAATTTATTTTTGTTTTAGTTAAAAGAGTTTCGTTTAAAATACACAAATTTGCAGATTATTATTTTTGATTGATTGATTACGTTCATGTTCTTATTTTACAAATAAATCAGACGTTACTCAACAGTTACTCAGTACTTGAGTAGTTTTTCACCAAATACTCTTTTACTCTTACTCAAGTAATTATTTGGATGACTACTTTTTACTTTTACTTGAGTAATATTGTTCTAAAGTATCAGTACTCTTACTTGAGTACAGTATTTGGCTACTCTACCCACCTCTGTCCATTAACGTAAAGAGCAACATAAAATTTGAATGTAGGTAACATTAAATTAACTAGATGCAAAATAATGCACAGTGATAAACAAGACATCTACTGGACACTGGACAACAACAATAATAGCAGTTAGAAATAACTATGTTTTTGCAGATAGTTATCAATTGACCGTTGATTGATTCATCTATTGTCATTTATTTAACCTTTAGTTAACCAGAAAAAAAAACATTTAACATAAGTTACGGGCAGACGACATAGAACAAGAATACAGAATAAAAATATACAGCTCTAAAACAAGCAACATAAAATAAGATTACTAAGTACTAAGTAAGATTAAGTACGTTTTCACATGCAAGGAATTTGGCTTGATAATTGCTGCATAACAAAAAATAAAATATATTTTTAAAAAAAGAGTAAAGGTATAAAAAGGAAATACTATAACAAATATAAAATCTGAGTGCAAATAATGTAATAATAATAATAATAATAATATAAAAAAATATGTACACTGTAAACATGAATAAGGTGCAGTTGTGCAAAATAAGATTACTACAAAGAAAAGCCAAAAAAGAGTGTTAATAAACACTAAAAATGAACCATAAAAACACAAAAACAGCAACTGCACATGATGACAAAGACCAGCTAAGACACACCCTGACATTGGCATATATATAAAATCCTCCTATTGATTAACTGTCAGCTGTGTGTGTCCTTGCTGACAGCAGACACTCTGCTCGTCATCACAGTTAACGCTCAGGTGTGTCCACTGACACTAATGGCTATGTTGCGTTCAAGTGTCCCAGTGAAAGTGAAAATGTGCCAGCATATCTCGCGCCAGGAGCCTGAAATCAAAGCAGCTAAGTGGAATTAGTGGACAATCTCGTGCATTAATAATATTAATAATACCCACAGTCCAGTAACATCCAGTGTAATGTCCCGAGCCATTTTGCTGAAAAGGAAACTACAAGTACATTTTGCTGATAACACCTCCATGCAGCAATTAAATTGGATGAAGCTGAGTTAACTCCACACAAGCACTGCAGGCATAGATACTGAACCTGTCATAGCATGTTGTGTTCACAGGTGATAAACACGTGTCTGTGAGTCATAAATAATTACATGCTGGACCCAGACTGATGGGTGTGATGAGCTTGTTCTGATGAAACGAAAACGAAAGAGACACTGAGTATTTAAATAGCTGCTTCCTGGACTGAGCGGTGAGAGCAGCAGCGACAGCTGAGGCAGAGAAGCACAGAGAGCCGAGCTGATGTCATGATAACAAACAGGCCTGATCCAGTTTGCTTTCTGTAGGTGGATACATTAAATGGCGAGTGGATTTCAGTCTGGGTGAGTCACATCTCTGTTATTGTTTATGTTGCGTTTAGGGAGCGGTAGGAGGGTAGAGACAGCTGGCTGAGTTTTTAGCAAATATTTTTTAAGAAATAAGTAAGACTGAAGAATAAAAACGATACTCAGAATATAACGATCTGGGCCCATAATAAAAAAAAAGAAATCAAAAAGTATCGAGTATAATGTGATAGACTTAGATTAAATAAACAAATGATGAGTTAAATACGTTTGTGCATGAACTACCTTGTCGGGTACGCACCATACATGTAAGATGTTCAGTTGTTTCATCAGATCCGTGACAAGCAGTTTGTGGTTTGAAGCTCTCATCTCATCCGATTTCTGGTGAAAAGAAACCAACACTCCCAGCTAACATCCTTCCTGCACACAGTAGGGGGCGCGCTCCTACTGCTGCTGAAGTCACTGCAACTGAAAACAATGGCCACTCTCAAACAGCATTAGAATAAAAAAAATGTATTTGAATTAAAAATGCCACATATATTACAGTTAAATTCCAATGTCAGACGATATAACATTGTGATAAGAATGGAGACAGACAGGCAGGACGATTGGATGCTTTGTTTCCTCTGAGGTTATAAACATTGGAATTCCCCCCTTCTTATCTGACTCTGTCTCTTCCTGTGACCTTGCAAATCATACTGATAATAGTGGGAAACATGAACAGAGCAAAGTGCATGATATTGAAAGACATAGAGCCATTTTGGGGGCTGCATGAGACGCCTGTATTTATTTTGATTTTCTAACTCATTGTAGCAGTCAGCATCAAGTGCCATACATGATTTTATTCAGGGGAACCTGAAGTTTCATTCTGACTTATTTAAAGTGACAATTTTGCATCTGTGTCGACTGATAATGGATTCATTTAACATAAATGAAATAAAATATTCCTTTTTTTCCCCCCACTGTGAACACAAACAAAACCTCATTGCGTCAACCTCAATTTTATTTAATTTTATTTTTTGTAGTTGGATGTTTTGGACTTCCAAATGAATTAATTTTGGCCTACACCTAACCTTCCCTTTGCAAGCTACAGCCATAAATTATAAAATTATTGTTTTATTTATTATTTATTATTTATTATTAATTTTTTAAGTGAAAAACAGGTGTATTTCTGTTTTTTTTTTTTTGACTGTGTAGATGTGTAAAAGAAAAGTACAGAGATTAAATAGAAAGGCTCTGGTATTTAACAGTACAGATGACACGGAAGCAAAAGTGATTTTTTTTTTTTTTAATCAGAGAAAAATATTATCAATTGAACATGAACATCAAGTACAAACTGTGCAACAAACAGTGAAATTGTCTTCACTGTCTGTACACATAGAGAGAAATGTGCAACAAAATACATCCAGGGCAAATGATCTTCACACAGAAATATATTATTGTGTGGAAATAGATAAACAGTTCAATGATCCCCATCTTCAAATGTGACTAAAATATACTGAGTGCAAGTAAACAAAGTCCCCATCTCCTCCTCCTCTTCATTCCTCCCTTTTACTCCACTGCATACAGCTGTAGTCACAGATAAAATGTACAGATTCAGATTATTAATTCAAAATACAAATCAGTTGATAAATCACTGTATAAAATGTAAGTTTCCCAGCAGTAAAAAAAAAAGTAGCTTGCGTGTAGTGCTCAGTGCTGACCACCAGGGGTCAGTGTCCGCTCTCTACTGGTTTAACAGGCTGCAGGTGACCCAGAGGAGAGGAAGACGTTTTACATCCAACTCCGAGAATTAAGAAATTATTTAACATAAAACTAAAGTTAGTGAATGTTGACACAGTGGACCAGCTAACAAAACTACAAAAACTACTAATTAGGGCGGTTTTGGTGAGTATATGTTGTTTCTGTCGAATTTGAATGAAGTGTGTTGGAGGGGCGCACACGAATACCGTCATTACGGTAAATATAAACCTACCTTACAGTTTTAGATTAAAACAAAACGTAAATCAGTTAATAAATCACGATGATGTTAAAGGGTCAGTTACCCAACAGTTGGTGAAGTAGTAAAGTGAAATTAGTTCCACTTGTACCAGCTGCAACATTGTTGATAATGCGTCACCTTTTACAATCTAGTAATGTATATTTTTCTGTAATACTTTTGCACATTAAGTCACTTTATTTGTTTGTACTAAAAGTATATTTTGATGCTGATTCTTATGTACTCAAGTTCAAGCTATGGTGTTATATAGCCTAGCTACTTATCTTAACATTTGTATGTGGGTAGCTGAAAATTGTCCCTTTATGGAATTGTCCAAAGGTGCCATAATGGCCGCGTGCCATATTTCACCCATGCTGGCCCAAGTTAAGATGCTCATTTTGGGCCCATACGCACTATGTACCCAGGTAGCTGTACCACAACCCATGTGGGCCCAGATGGGTGCCTTGCTCAAGTATGATTTTAAGTGCAGGACTTGCAACAGTATTTTCTGTAGTACCTTTTAACTGTGGCATGAATACTTACAAACTCTTGTGTGATCCTCTTGTGTGTTCACTTTCACTCTAATTTCTTGCCACTCAGAAATCATTACCAACCTGAATTTCATTGACTGTCGCATGCAAGACCATGGACAGACTGACTTTATGTACGGGAAGAAGAGGACCTGACAGTGGTAAATATAAAGTATAGGAGGCAAACAAGTTACACTCCTGTGTACAAATTTAGCAAACTGTTATTTTCAAGGTCTCGAGTATGTGAATGTGTTTTTTTTCCTCCCAGGTGCTGATACTGGCCAAAATGAAAATGCTGGTGGAGGCGAAGGAAGAAGAAGAAGAAGACATCGGGGGGGAAGTCAAGCTGAAAAGGAGGAGACAGATGGAGGAGGAGGAGGAGGTGTGGGGATGCGTGGGAGAGGCAAAGGAGGAGCAGATCCAAGAAGAGGGGGTGGTAGAGGTGCAGGAAGAGCAGGCAGAGTGGAGGCAGATGGGGTAGGAGGAGGTGAAGGGGTGCATGGGGGTGGCAGAGGAAGAGGTGGAGCTGCAGGTTCAGGCAGAGGGAGAGGGGGTGAAAGAGATGCAGGAAGACAGAGAGGAGGAGCCAGACAGGAAGGAGGATGGAGGGAGAGAGGCGGAAGGCAAGGTGTAGCTGGACGAGAGGGAGCTAGAGGGGGGATGGCAGCAATGGGTGTAAGGAGAGGAGGACATAGTGTGGACAGAAATGGAGGTGGACGGGGTGAGAGAAGAGATGGTGTGGGAGACAGAAGAGACAGCCATGGAGGGAGACCACATTCTACAAGTGGATCAAAGGCACCAAAGGGTAATGGCCTGGGCTATAAAACACTGGAAGAACTCTCTGAGAAAGACCCTTCTGTAGTGGCCATCACCCTGTCAGTTAAACCCGCCCTAAAAGAGGTCCTAAGTGAGACAACAATGAGGCAGGATCTTGTCGAACTCTTCTGCCTGGTGCTGAGTAAAGCCTTCCAGTCACGATCAGATAGAGGCACCCTGCAGCACCTGGCTGGCATCATCAAAGATTCAGGGTTCTTCCGCACCGTCCTGCCCCACTATCTGGTCGGCATGGGGACAGAGTTCAACCCAGTCCGCAGGGCAAAATACCCGCAACACCTGGAAAACATCCTCGCCATTCTGTCAGAGGTAAAAAAGAGGAAGTAATGAATGGGAGAACTAGTCAGTTGAAATACACTATGAGTGAGTTTGCATGAGAGTTCAGTTAATGCAGCTCTTCTGGGTCTACTGTTTTAGTAAAGCCAGAAGAGCTGCATTTGATGGACACAAATGAAGTCCAACCAACAATGTTGAAACTTTTACAGAAAATGTGTTCCTGTGGAATTTCATTGCATCATATAGCAAGAAGCTGATAAATGAAATATTTTTTTAAACCCTCAACATATTAAACATACAAGGACTATCTACTGGAGTCCATACACTACTTCAAAACATTATTAGTTAAGTCAGGACCACTTTAGTCAAAGTAAACTTTATTTCCATTTGCAGTATTACATTTGGCGGTATGGCTGTGTTCTGGGGCCTCTCTACCTTTCCTAGGTCTTACCAGAAAGTCTCTTCCATGCACCTACATGGAGCTCCTAAGGCAGAGAGAGCGCACCTTTCTGCCCTTCCATGTGCAAACAAAGAAAGCCTGAGGCAGAGAAAGCACAACTCTTTGCCCGTCCATGCGCTTACGTGGAAAGCCTTAAGGCGCACAGAGCAGCAAAGACCCCCAGGAACAGAACAGAGCAGCATCAAACAGACACAACAGACAAACAGAAATGACATTGATAAGTTAGACACAGCATAAAAAGGAGGAGCTGTTTCTAAAACAAATAACAAAATTAGTCAGAATGTCTTTGGGTACCCAGGAGAGAATAGTCACACAAATAACTAGCAGCTATTTGATTATTTACACTCATCCCTGATTGGCTAGCACTCGTCGCATTGATGCATTGAGTTCTGGAGCAGTTAGAATTATGGCAAAGAGGTCATGGTTCGTGTAAGTTATAGTTGATCTTGAATATTCTCTGAGATTAAGGTTGTACTTTGCACCATGTACATGCAGTTTAGCAAAGGAACATACACCTTGGTGAAAATAGCCACATTGCTGTTTACACCCTGGGTGTCAATGGCATTGTTGGCTACGGACACCTGGGTGCTAATAGCACCTGCATAATTATTTTAGCCTGATTGTGTTTCTTTCTGTTAACAATTCTTAAATTAGTAGTTGTACTCTTTATGGTTGAATAAATACTGAACTATCTAGCTAACTATTCTCTATACATGCCCATTAGGTCCTCAGCATTTTCCCTGCCAGCTCACTCCAGGCTGCAAGTTTGCTACTGACGCTGCTCCAGTCCTCCATCAACCGCCTGAGAGCATTAGGAGTGGACATCCAGCCTCAAACGGAGGAGAGCATGGAGAATGTGCAGAGCCTGGTCAGACACCTGGAAGAGAGGTCCTGGGAGGGTACTCTGCGCTCGGACAAGGACACCTATTCCCTCCTAAACCATGGGCGTGATAACCCAGGTAAAGAGATAATTTTACTGAAATGCTTTTTTTTTAAAAAAATGTTTTCATACCCTGGCCTCAAGCCAACTGAAACTCTCACTATTTCTAACCCAGGTGAAGAGCAACAAGATTTCAGGACCATCCCCATCTACCCGACTCCTGAGGAGTTCCACCAGGAACACAGGCCCTTCCTCAGACCCAACCTCACCTCTCAGAGCTACACAAACACCCACCTCTACCTTGACACGCACTTCCGGCTGCTGAGAGAGGACTTTGTGCGGCCGCTCCGTGAGGGGATCCAGCAGTTCCTTTGGAACCAATTGGACAGGGGAAGGGGTGGTAATCCGCTGAAGACGAAGCGCCTTGATGACATCAGAGTATATTTTGATACCAAACTGGTGGTGCCCAAGTGCACGCATACCGGCCTCGCCTACGTAGTCCAGTTTGACAGTCAGCCACTGAAGGTTAGTCTCCAGATGGATTTAGATGTTTAAGAGATACACCGGTGCTCTGCTCATTTAATGGCAAATGGAAAGACCTACACTAACAGCCTTCATCCATCTATCTTACAGTTTGTGCGCTGGCAGAACTCCAAGAGGCTGATCTATGGTTCCCTCGTCTGCCTGTCGTGTGATAATTTTGAGAGCTTCTTGTTTGCCACTGTGTCAGATCGGGATCCCAACGAACTGGCGAAGGGACGGGTCCAGATTGCCTTTACTGAAGAAAGCAGATTCAAGTTGGCCAGGATTGAGGTGAGCAGTAAATTGTGTTGATAAGGGCAAATACATGGAGCTGCAGATACGTGATGTGACGGTCTAATTTCAGCCACTTAATCTATAACCGAAACTGTACGTTGAGTTGCCTGTTTATTAGGTACATTACCCTGAAACACTGAGTAGTTTTTTTATTATATAGTCCACCCTCACTGATTAATTCGGACAAAATCTTCAAACTACCTCTCAGTATAACTGTATAGCACCACAAACTGCAGCCTCCGAAATGACCATAAAGGTGAATTAACACCTCATCAAGCCTGTTTTATTAACAGCAGGATGACGCAGGGTGGGGGAATTAATGGTTTCATATAAAGCAACCATACAAAACTTCTTTTATCTCACAGAAAGATCAGTCATTCCTGATGGTCGAGACCACCGCCTACTTTGAGGCCTATCGCTATGTTCTAGAGGGCCTACAGGAGCAGGAGGAGGACAGCCTGCCCTTTCAGAGGTACGAGTGTGTGTCTGTGTGTGTGTTTGTGCGCCGTGGAGGAGTTTTTCACATTTTATCGTCAAGGTCACAGCTTTTATATAATCCCACAGCACTTTCAAAACGAGTTCACTTGTAGATTTTTCAAAGGGCAGCGGGGGGAGGAATGGTACAAAGCAAGTTCAGCAATCACGCTTTTAATTGCCATGAGTTAATTATATCGCCATGGTATTCCCAAAAAGCTATCACGCATGGATGAGTTCAAAAGTTCGGTTAATGTCTGCACTCCCGGTGCCCTTCACAGATACCACAAAGTAATGTATTATATGAGACACTTTGTCGGCCATCTGTCTCCCAGACCGTTCTCCTGTGACCACCTTAAACAACTTTAAACTGTTTTTCCTTCAGAGGTGCACTGTGGGAGTTATCGGTCACATAGAATATTTTTAATATATTGAAAACAGCTCTCCTCTCTATAATTTTTCTCAATGTTTTTTAGATACTGATTTGGGTTAGTATTGTGCAGCAAACAGTGCAGGCTTGTAGGTTTTTCCTCTGACAACCATCTCCAGCTTTTCTTGGTAAACCCTGGAACACCCACTAGTTTAGCTGGGGGCATCTGGAGATCAATTCTTCAAATATCCCACTGTTTTTGCTTGTTTATAATGGCTAAATGCATGCTGCTTTTGAGCTTGCATTCAGAGATGTTATGTCCAATAACACATTCTTTCTTTTATCAATGGAAAGTGGAATTCATAGGCAACAAAATGCATGTTGAATGTGCACTTGGTGTGGTATAGCTAGTCACTTATGATGGCTAATGTTAGCTAACATTAGCTTTAGATAGATATTGTTGAGTAACTGACATCATTGAGTCAGTCCAACAGCTTTATGATGCTTCTTTACTTGTGCTACTGTTGCACTATGCTCTAAAAGTCCCCTTTCAGACATGTTTTAATACTAAAATACTTGATTAATATTTTTGTTTGACATGGTTGGGGAGCCAGAAGCAAATCTACTCCTTCTGCCTCCTTTTTGAAAGTGTAAATCAAAATAACTGCACACTGACAATTACTTTTCATTATGCTTTTCATTATTTGTACATATTCTTTTTTGTGTTTCTGCTCGTTTGTTTGTTCATGTATTTTTTTTACATGTTCAAAATAAATACTAAAATCAATTTTGACCAACATATTTAAAAGCATTTATTAACTGGAAGTTTCTACATCCTCCTTTCACACATATAGTAGATGCTAAAAGATGAGATCCTATCCGTAATTCTTCCAGGTACATCGTGGACTGCAGCACAGATGTGCGACCCCCAGCTTATCTGCGAGGAGGAGATATGTACAGCCTGTCATCCGTCGCTACGCCCGACCACAAGGACCGCATAAAGCCCTTTCACTGCCTGAACGCAGAGGCCTGGCCGAGTATGGAGGAGCTGGGCCTGGATGACTCTCAGATGAGAGCCTTCCAGCTGGCCCTCACAAAGGAGCTGACCATCATACAGGGACCTCCTGGCACTGGTGAGGGGAGGACTCCATCGATTTGTGAATGCAAAAAGGAAAAGTGTAAAATGTATTTCACACATTTGTAAAATGACAAAATCCTCCTCTTTTAGGGAAAACCTACGTTGGCCTTAAGATTGCTCAGGCTCTGTTGACCAATCAGGAACTCTGGACAGAGGGATTGATTACAGCTCCGATGCTGGTGGTGTGTTACACTAACCATGCCCTGGATCAGTTCCTTGAGGGTAAGCAGTGATGACAGTAATATCACATCTATTTTAGATGTTGTTTGTATCTATCTCTGATTCAAACAGTGATTCTTGGGTTTATTTGTACATGCTGAAACTTTCGCTAAGGGACCACAGACATCCACTTCAAGTTTTATTTCATTATCTATTCTGCCAACCGCGACCTTAACTGGGCGATGTAAGGCAAACAAGCTTTCCGTTTTGCCTCTGCATCTAAAGGTATTCACAAGTTTCAGCAAGAGGGAATAGTGAGAGTCGGAGGCCGCAGCAGCAGCGAGATCCTGAAGCGTTTCAATCTGAGGGAGCTGACCCGCTCCCATGACTTCAGACGTACGCTGCCGTCTCACCTGCGTTTTGCATACAGTGAGGTGAGCTCCTCATACTGCCTGTGCTGCAGTGCGACTCTTTTGACTGAGCTTGATGTTTCAAGTTGCTCCACAGTTTTTCTCTCATGCATAGCAACATTCTGAGAATATGTGACTGTGTATATCCTTAAATAATTCATATAATTTGGCTTATTTTATTCTAAAGAGAGTCACATGATACTGGTGATTTGTTTTGCACTTTACTCAGCTCTGTAAGTTGTAGTATATCACACAAAGTCTGCGTGATTTCGCCACTTATTCACGATGACCTGCTTAACAGATTTACGACAAGCTGCGTCAGGAGGAGGACAGGATCCAGAAACAGAGCATAAGGCTGGAGTGTGCCCTTAAAGGAGTCCTGCGTGAAAGCTTCTTGCAGAGTTTCATTTCATACCAACACTGGGACAGTCTGCACCTGCCTCCTGTGAGTGACTGCACCATAAACATGTTTGTGTAAACTGAGGGAGACAGGATAGATGACACAAACTCATCTGTTCCTGTTCATGAAATGATTTGCAGACACAGGAGGGTTTTGAGTTCTGGCACCAGAAAAAGTCCTGTCTGATGATGGAGTGGCTGGGTTTGGGTTCCACTGTCTTCCTGCAGAGGGAGACAGAGAATGCAAATGGAAATGAAGGTAAGGCTTATAATGGAGGCGGTGCTCTGCTGAAACAGTGTGAGAGTTTATGATAATTGGCTTTTTTTCCCTCTCTGTGTGCAAACAGCACCTTAAAACTGTCACTGTGTTACTGTGACTGGATCGTTTGAACAGCACAAGATTCCTTCTACAAAGGCAGTGGAGAATCTTCCTATAGGCGATATAGGCAGCCACCTTGTGTGCCAAAACACCCCCCAGTAGTAAAGTTAATTAATCGACCGAGTAGTGCAGTAGCGTCCACACAAGTGACAAACTCTATTTCCCAGGAACAAATCTGAAGTGCAGTGGACTGTTTTTTCTGTGGAGGTCTGGATAAAGATAATAGAACTAAGGGTTAAGTAATGTGACTGACACCAGCACCACAACGAGGCATGTAGAGGCATGACATCACTTACTAATCCTGCAGTTTATTCTGCTTGCTTCTTTTCTTTTGGTTTTTCTTGGCAAGACCTGCCCTACTCTGCCTCTGATTGGCTCCATTGCTTTTCTTGAAGTGTCTCCCACACGTCTCGCCCATAGACTGTATATATTTAGTGGCTTTGCAGTGGACACTGGAGACATAGACACAACAAGGGCTGAGAAATGAGCTGGAGACAGAATACCGTTACGAAGGAGGAGAGGAGAGAGTGACATACTGATGTCAGGTGTTATTTGCAGGACATATTCATGCTCTAATTGCCCCCAAAAAAAGAATCGTTTTAATGAAGTTATGTTATTTTTGTAGTTGATATTACTGTCTTTTATTTATTATGGGGTTTTATTTTTGTCTTCCCTTTTTGTTTGGCTGATATTGTTTCTTATCACTAAGATAACACTGGTTTGACATAAAGTAAAAAATTAGTAAAAGTAGCTTTGAAAGAAGCGAGGTACTTTTGCCGTTCACATGTCTCTGGGGGTAGCTTCAGTGTGGTGAAACGTCATTTTGATGTGGAGTAACTGGTAGCTTAGCTCAACTACATACTACAGCTCAGTACAAAACAAAATGAGCAAATTTGTACATACCGTATTTCATTTATGTGTTTGTTTGTTAGTAATAAATACAATACTAGGGTGCTGAATGCGACCCAGTTTAAGTGGTCAGTTAAAACTAAAATTCTGCACATTTATCGTGCTGGTGAATGAAATCATTCTCATGCTGATTCCTCATGTGTTGGGTGTAGCAGCCGAGGAAGCGATGGCGATGGAGATGGAAGACGAGGACGACCTCATTGAAATTGCAATGGAAGCAGATCTGATCCAGGCGGAGCGGATCATTGAAGGCAACATCGGTCCCAGAGGTGATAGACATGACAAGAAGAAAGAAGACATGCAGGAGGCTGTCAGACATGTGGAGGAACTGATGCTGGCTATGAACCTGGATCAAGTTGACATACAGGCGAGCAGAGCGAGGAAGGATGGGAGGTAAAATTACCGGGGGGGGGGATTTTTTTCATGTGGAGATTGTAATGAGTTTAACATTTCACGAGTTTAACATTTTCGCAATCCCTGTTCAATCAGGCAAAATTGATTGAGAACGCTATTATTAAGAGCGGACCGGTTTGAGAGGAGTGGAAATATGCACATCATTTCAGTAAATCTAAGAGCTGTCCAACAGAACCATCTGTTAGCAGGTGCTGCACTGCACTGTAAAAGGTACCCTGTGGTTTTAAATTCACTGTTTATTACTAAATGTGTGTCTTTGGCTCAGTGGGGAGAAAGACATTCAACCTGACGTTTAGACACCAAATATTTACTTGTGCTGGTCACAAGCAGATGTGAAGTAAAAATCACAGCCATTTCTATATATCAGCAACCTGATACACAGCACAAGAGGCACAAATTTTAAACATCAACCCACATTAGCTCTCCTGCTCTAGTCACCTTATTATTTGGCCAACTTACAAACATGAACACACGTCTTGTCCTTCACCTCAGCTTGCACTGCTAATGTCAGAGCTCATTAGCTGGTTAGCTGCAGCACATTAAGCAGCAGCACATAAACTTACCTGAAAATGTCACTTTGGTTCATTTACATGCTGGTGTTGTGCTCTACTCTTTAACCCTGACACACTGTTTACATTTGACACCGTCACAACATGGTGCAAGTCAGTATTGGCCTGGCTCAACCAAATTTTGAACCACAGATCTACATTATTTAATGGGTGATTCATTCTCAATTCATGTTTCAGAGAGCAGGGAGAGTGTGTATTTTTTTTTTCCACATTTTACACCATTTGTTGTCATGGCACCCCATGGCTTCTGTTCTTCGTATGCGCCTATGCTGTTTTACTCTTTCACTGTCACGTCAATTACCAACAAGTGCCTGTATCAGTGGGAACCTGGATAAATGGAGTGGGAACGAAGGCAGTTCTTTTTTAAGTTACAGCCACGTTTATTTACTTTTTCTGTCCTTTCACATGACATTTGGAGTAGGGCTGACCCCCACTAACAATTTTTCTAGCCAACCAATATTCAGCATTTAGGGCCATTAGTCGACAATTCGCCCGCATGTTTACAATATCAGTTCAATTATTAAATGATATATTTTGGGCGGGGCAACACAATGGTTTGAGTTGAAGGTGTGAGAAAGAATAGTATCAGTAACATTGTTAACACTGTGCTACATTACAGAGAAATACCAAACCGTACTAATGAACCTTCATTAATATAGGCCTATATTTTATCTACAAGTGCACGTCACACACTGAGTGAGCCGCCTGTTAATGACGCTGTGGGCAAAGCAGTAATGATTGTGCTAAGTGGCTATGGGCATGTAGCTACTTCCATGTTTCAGATGATACGTCATGTTTGTAGTCGACCAATGAAGATGAGTTTACATATCACCTTGGGTTCGTCCTTCACCTTCTCAAAATGATCCACACTTTGGATTTCCTGCCCGACATGTTATTAACTAGCCTGTGGAATAACCGCAGGTACCAGCCCTGGAAATTAACCTGACTCCTGTCTGACTGCTGAGCGTGGACACTTCCTGTGTCTGTCCTTTCAAATCCCACATGGTTCAGTTATATAAGTTTGGATTCATTTTGACAAGGCCCAGCTACAAATAGAGTTTTACATTTGTTTTTGTTTTTTTTTGTTTTTTTTGTTTTTTCGGCGACTAATGACCTTTCTGGTCGACCAACGTTTGGTCAACTATTAGGGCAACCCTACATACAGCCAACCCCAACAGCCTGTGTGCAATCGGTATCATGTCTGGTTTGTCATACAAAAATATCTAAAACTGAAAAAACATGTTCCAGATTTCAGGTCAAGTGCTACGATGAATACTGTATTCTATCCATCAAATTTCTTGTACCTGATTCTCCATAATGTCATTGCCACAAATGATGAATGATTTACCTACATTTATACAAGAACAGTGGGAGAATGTTTACACTGTACCCTGCGCTGCAAGGCAATAGCTAGAATTGCTGGACATTCATTTGAACATGCTCCTCTAAGACTGGGCGTAGTTCATTCTAAAGACAGCAAAGAGGACAAGGTTTGATAATGACCAGTTGGCGCATGCTCTTCATTTGAAACAGTTAATGAATGAGGGTCTGAAAGTTCAAAGTTGACCCTGTTCTGATCTCTACAGATGCAGCGGGACCAGAAAGAAAGATGAAGAACAGAATCAAGAAAGAGCTGGGGAAGAGCACGGCCATGACTGAAGAAGAGGAAGCCGCAGTCTTGGACATCTGGACCCTTAGCCTGCCAGACAGATGGAGACTCTATCGGTAAATCTGCATCTTTGTTTCTCTTTTCTTTCCTTTGTCACTAACAATGTGCTTTTTTCTCATCTCTTACTTTCCTTCACCTCCTTCTTCATTTTTCTTTCTCTCTCTTGCTTCCTCTTATCCCCCGAGCAACCCCAGTCTGGTAGACGTAGTCTATTCCCAGTGTGTGTAATTAAGTCAACTAATCACCAGGAAAATGTCTCCCAGAGGATCTTCTCACCTCGGAGAGCCGAGACGTTAACTTCTAATACTGTGAAAACAGGACTGTAAGGACTCATGTTTACATAGTCGTAATTATCATTTAAACTAACAAACAGGGCAATTTCCTGCCAAGACAGATATTACATGTCTTGCCGTAATTGTTATACTACACTTAGAGTACTATCGCAGCATCACAGCACAGTAATTACCACAGCGTCATATTTTTTTTGACCTCGGCTCTGACTATACTTCCAGATGCAGAGCAAATAATGAGTGTCTTCGGGCTTCCAGATAATTGAGTCAGTCGTCAGTGTTTTACTATTGTTAAATTCCTTTGTGTGTGCAGGTTGTGGGTGGCACGCTACAGGGCAGAACTTTGCACCAAAGTCCTGGAGTCTGAGCAGGCCTATCAGAACGCAGTGGACAGACTGGCTGATGTGAAACGTCATGAGGACCTTTGCCTTCTCAGGAAAGCCACGGTACTGTATAACTGCAGTGATGAATAGTATTAATGTTACTTTTCAATGATCCAACAATAGATTGTTTAATCAACAGGTCTCCTATTCAGTCGCGTGTGCCTTGAACTTTTGTTGCCTGTAAGGTTCGCACCACTTTACACTTGATGTATTTAGGAGTCTGGACGCAGCTATACTCAACAAACGTAACACTAAAACAAGTTGAAAGTAGCACAACCTTTTACAACTAAGGTTGAGAATCGGAGCATGGACTCTGAGTTTCTCCTCCACCACAAGTTGGTTAACATCTGATCCCTTATTCATTTGACAAGCTCAACCACAGGAAGTCGTGAAATAGTGACTCTGGTCATCAAATTGACAGTGGAATCATTTAAAATGCCTGTATGTTTCTAAATGTCCAGTGTGCCGATTTGTAATACGAAACTGCTTTATGTTTGTTTTGGATGCATGTCCTGTTTGTGCATGTGTGTGTATTCCAGGCCTGCGTATATAGAAATCATAAAAATGGCAGAGATGTGTAGATAAACACACCCTTTCTTCATCAGGTTTGGCATGACAACAACAGGGGCAGCCAAGTACCGTAAAGTTCTGCAGAAAGTGCGTCCACCTCTGGTGATTGTGGAGGAAGCCGCAGAGGTTCTCGAGGCCCACACCGTCACCACACTGAGCAAAGCATGCCAACACCTCATCCTCATCGGAGACCACCAGCAGGTAAGAACCCACACAGACGTATAGGCCGATGATTCCTGAACTCTCGGTATCATCTCATTAAACTCTCCGTGACAATTTGTGCCCTGGTGTATTTTAATAAGCCATCATCCTCTGGCTGAAATTACCTCATTTACATATCTAGGTGAAAATTTAAAGGACAACCTGTCATTTGGGATTTGGTGTATTTGTGTGGCTGTCATTTTGTTTGTGCGTGTTGCCATGAGGGAAATGGCAAAACAAACCATGCCTGCCATTACACGAGACAGAGAGGAGAAGAGTGAGGAGTGATATGCTGGACATCAGCAGACTATTACAACAACTTGTCAGGGCCTGCCAAGGACATATGGCCGGGCAGCCTGTCTAGCAATCTGCAGAATGCGATCACAACTACACACAACCACACGCAACTCTACCACACATCTCAATATTCTGTCCTGGTCTCCTCTTGCTGTGTGACTTCTGTCTGCTCTTTTCCTAATATTTGCTCGTTGTACTGTGTTTATGCATGAATTTATGTGCGCATTTGAATATACAAACAAACCTGGCTTCCTTACAGTTGCACTGAAAGTTTAGCAAGTATAAGAATGGAATTTAAAATAGAGTTTGACTTGAAAATTGCATTTATTGTAACCTGGGCTTGGAAATCAATGGTCATTTTTATACATCAGGTGCCTCAGATTAATATAAAAGTAATTTAGCCCAGTGCCTGAGGCTCCCTTCGCTGTTTTATACAAGTGGGTGCAATTCAATGTGCAAAATGAATAAATCAATATTGGAATATCTCTGATTTATCAATTTAAACTACGGTGCAATTAAATTTGTACAGGTGTGACAAAAAAACCTGTATAAAAAGCAAACACGATGAGGTATTCTGATGGCATACCTAACTATGGCTCAGTGTGTATTTCATGACTTTAAAGCCATTTAATAATATTTTATTTCGATTCTATGAACAAGTGTTGAGAGCTTTGTTTAAGTGGAACCCAAACTTGAATCTGTGCATGAAATGGAGGTGGATGGATCACACTTTCCGAGTAAAATAAGCTTTGGCGTTGTTGTGCTGTTCATTAATCACAGGTTTGGTGTTGAATCGAGCAGAACACAATGCTTCACATTTATACTAGAATTCGTCTTGCCTCCCCCACTCCCCTCCCACATACATGCACGATCACACTCTGTCCTCAAGCTAAATTAGGTTTGCACACACATAAACACTTGCACAGACTGTACAGAGGAAACAAAAAAAAACTTCGCAGTACAGGGAAAGAAAGTTAGAGAGCATTTGCATATATTCTATATTCCCTCTCCGTCACCCTAAAGCAGAAACCCATAGCAGAATATAGTTTATCGCTTCTAGGCTTACTACTGTACGGTTGCTTCCACCTGTGTCTAGGAACTGTGTAATAAGTATTCACTAGCATTTACATAACTGCAAATGGTCTGATCACCTCAGGCAGGTGACCGTGAAAGTCATCTCTCTATTCCTCCCTCGCACGGTTATGATCTAGGACTCTTTAAATATGCTAATAAACCCACCAAATGAACTTAATCACCAGTGGATGGAAAAAGCCAAAAGCTGGATAAGGTTTAGAGAGATGACTAAACTTTTATTAAAATGCTATATTAATCTTAAAAGCACATTTCTAGCCCTAAAAGTCTCTATTTTTTTGTACAAAACGGAGAACCTGTGGTCTTCTTGTGGCCTAAAAGAAAGACAAAGCCATTCATTTGAAGTTTTCCTTGACAAAAATCAAGGATGCACCGATATAGATTTTTTTCAACCAATGCGAAAACTGATAATTTCCCATTTCTTTTTAATTTTAAAGAAGTGTATAACCTGTTGTTTGTGTACACCTGCGGGTAAGAAAGGTTGAGATGTAGTGAGAAAATATGGATGCTTTAATATTCCATAGCTCTGACCAAACCAAATCAAACCGACATCACTATTAAAACAAAAAACAAAGAACGGTTCTGACTAAAAAGAGGGAGGTATTCTGGGGTTCCCTTAACGCCATTGCCCTCATATAACCCTACACTACAGATGAACATAATAAATGCAAGGCTGTGAAAGTAAAATGACTTTTAATCAGTGTTAAATTTATAGTTAACAGTAAGAGAGAGGGAGATAATGAAGCCCAGTGTTACTGTGTCATTCTGTGGTGTATCAGTAAAGTGTATCAACTACACTGCAGAGTAGAGTCTCTACTAACAGAGACAAACACTGACAGCTGACTCATATGAAGAGGTCATCAGCAGGTCTGTCTTACATCTGGTGTTATTGGCTATAGTTTTAATTGGAATAATGCACTATAATAAAAATGTGACATTACTGGCAGATATATAGTTCATGAAAACAGAGGTGTTTAAAGCGTACGATGAACATGTGATTTGTCTTGCAGCTGCGCCCCAGTGCCACAGTGTTCGAACTTGCTAAGAACTTCAGCCTGGAGATGTCCATGTTTGAGAGGCTGGTGAATATGGGACTTCCTTATGTCAGACTTGACTACCAGGTTTGTGTTTCTGCATTTCTTAAGCTGTTCATCTTTTTGCAGTATCTCACAAAAAAAATAAATGTTTAGATGATGTAGTCAAAGGAGCTCTTTACGACATTCAGACCATATCTGTGATTCAGAGATTGTCTGCACATGGCTCTCACTCTCTGAGTGCAGTGCAGAGCGGTGCGATTAGCTAGCTAGCTACACACATGGGGACTCGCATGCACCCGTGGTTGGACCGGCTATCACAACAAAGAACAGAGAAGCTTGGATTACAACACACAGAAGGAGCGTGACTTTATTCTCTGCTCAGGAGATCGTTACTCCACTATATCATTACATAGCAATGTTCTGAATGTTGAATAGAGCTCCTTTAAAGACAAAGCACATTACACTTTAATTTGTGTGTTTGTAGGTGCATGTTTGCCTCTGTATGTTTATGTGATTGCCTGTGTTTATGTTTTTTTTTGTTTTTTTTTTCCTTCAGCATCGTATGAGACCAGAGATTGCCCGTCTTCTGACACCACACATCTATGCAGAGCTGGAAAACCATCCCTCTGTGTTGGACTACGACAACATCAAGGTGCGCATTTTATTTGCTCTCCTGCTGCATCTCTGTTCTCCCTGTTTTTCTTAGCAGTGAATATCTGTTTACTTGCCTGCATGGATGAAAAATGTCTGCATAGTCTCTTAGACTTTTAATATGTTTTGAGTCAAAGTCAGGCAATATACAAAATTCAAAAGAATATGTTAAAAAGAATATGATAAACACCAAAGAATAACAATCTGTTTTTAATAAACACTGTTTTACAGGGCCTCAATACCAATTTATTCTTTGTGGAGCACAGCCACCCAGAGGAAGAGATCAGAGATGGGAAAAGCCATCAGAACCGTCATGAAGCAATGTTTGTAGTCGCTCTTTGCCGCTATCTTCTCCTTCAGGACTACAAACCAGAGCAAATTACCATCCTCACGACTTACACCGGCCAGCTGTTTTGTCTGCGCAAACTTATGCCTGCCAGCCAGTTCACAGGGGTCAAAGTGCACGTAGTGGACAAGTACCAGGGTGAAGAGAATGACATTGTCTTGTTGTCTCTGGTCCGGAGCAACCTGCAGGGTAAAGTTGGCTTTTTGAACATTTCCAATCGTGTCTGTGTGGCCTTGTCTCGTGCCAAAAAGGGTCTCTACTGCATTGGCAACAGTAAAATGCTGGGCCAGGTCAAACTGTGGAGCAACATCTTCCACACCTTGAGGGAGAAAGACCAGGTTGGGAAAGCTCTGACCCTGTGCTGTCAGAATCATCCAGATCGACAGGTACAGGCATCTTGTGCTGATGATTTCAAAGAAGCCCCAGGGGGGCTGCACCAAGCCTTGTGAGTTCCGTCTGAAATGTGGCCATGTGTGCACAAGAGTCTGCCACCCCTACGACCCTGAGCATAAAGAGTACCAGTGTCTCAAGAAGTGCCAGAAGATTTTATGTGATCTGGGACACAGGTGCCCACGGTTGTGTCATAAAAAATGCCCCTGAGAAATGTCCAGAGAAGGTTGAGAAGATCATACCCCAGTGTCAGCACATACAGAAGGTTCCCTGCCACCAGGACCCGATGACATTTGCATGCATGGAGCCTTGCGAGAAGCTGCTTCGCTGTGGACATCCATGTGATTCACAGTGTGGGCAACCATGCACCACTCAGTGCAAGGTGGAGGTCACTTTAGAACTAGAGTGTGGCCACAGCCAGCAAGATGCGTGCTTCTAAAAATGACATAAAGAAGCCAAAATGTAAGACCCCTTGTGCAGAGAAGCTAAAATGCGGCCATGCTTGTCGTGGTACCTGTAGCCAGTGTCACCAGGGACGGTATCATTACCCGTGCTGTCACAAATGTGACCGTCTCCTGATTTGCTCTCACACATGCAAGGAGCCTTGCACTCGCGATTGCCCCCCATGTCGGAGACCATGTGAGAATTGCTGCGTGCACAGTAAGTGTATGAAGCCATGTGGACAGCCCTGTGATCCGTGCATTGAGCCCTGTGCTTGGCAGTGCCCTCACCAACGCTGCAGCAAGCTCTGCCACGAGCCATGCGATCGTCCGCCATGCACCCAGCCCTGTGCCAAGACCCTGGATTGCGGCCACCCTTGCATCGGTCTATGTGGAGACAAATGTCCAACCAAATGTCGCATCTGTAATCACGACGAGGTCACAGAGATTTTTTTCGGCACTGAGGATGAGCCTGACGCTCACTTCATTCAGCTAGAGGACTGTGGACACACCTTTGAGTCCACAGGCATGGACCAGTACATGAGGATGGATGACAACCAGCAGGCAAATGAAGGAGAGGTGGCCATAAAACTGAAGGAATGTCCACAGTGTCGAACTCCAATACGCAAGAATCTACGCTATGGCTCTCAGATCAACTGCAGTCTGGCTGAGATAGAGATGGTAAAGGCGAAGATAAATGGACCTCAGGGAGACATTGAAGAGCACAGGGAGGCCCTTATAACTCAGTGGGAGGACAACCTTCACCTGTTTGATACAGACTACCAAAAAAAATATAGGGAAATCAATGACCAACTGGAAAAACCTCATCTCACAGCAAAGGATCTGTGGATCCTGGAAAACAAGATGGATTTCCTAATGAGAGTGGCAAAGCTGAGGAAGATCCAAAAGGAAAAAATGTCATCCACGCAAAGCTACAGATTAGGAAAGTGTGTTGACGAGTTTGTGAGCTGGCTCAGCGACTGGCGCCAAAGATTCTCAGACCAGCAGGTCTTTGATTTGCAGAGAGAGCTGCCGAGACTCACTCTCCTGACTGAACTCAACGCCCGTTGCCACATGGCAGACATAAGAGGACAAAGTGTCAAGATTCAATCCGAGGCACAAACAATAAGAGAGATTCTGGAAAAGTCTGGTCAGTTCACTGAGCAAGACCAACACAGAGTGAAAGAGGCCATGAAGGAACTAGACGAGAAGCTTCCAGCCACGGGCTTGGGGATCACTGATGAGGAGAGAAAGATGATCGTCTCGGCCATGAAGATGCCACTCGGACACTGGCACAAATGTCCCAATGGGCATGTCTATGTTATAGCAGACTGCGGAGGGGCTATGGTCAGTCGACGCTGCCCTGATTGTGATGCTACTATTGGCGGGGAAAATCACACACTGGCAAGTGGCAACCAAGTTGCCACAGAGATGGATGGGGCACAGCACCCTGCTTGGTCTGAAGCCAACAACCTTCTAAACTTTGATCAACTCCACATCTGAAAGCCATCTTAGTGAAGTCTGTCGTTTCCTTCTCGGTCCCAACTGTTGGGTGCAAAACCTAATTACAACAGGTCATGATTTTACTTTAGTGGGCACTTAAATACTGGACTAGGAGGAATCTTTTCAAACTGACCTCCAGGCCATAATCATCTTGCATGACTTTGACTTTTGAAACCCTTTATTGAAAATAAAGACTTTACTTATGATAGCATTAGTTTGTGGCACTTAATTTCAACAAATATCCACTTTCTCTTATGAATGAATGCCACACTGTATTGATTTTTTTGTTAATGAAAGTTTTAACATTTCCTTCGTTCGACATAGTGGATTGTAGTCTTGTTTTAAATATTGCTTTGCTGCAGAAAGCATGTATCAATGATGTGTAACAAGTCACAGACAGATTATAGTTTCCAATGCTGACTGAATCATCAAATACTCTGTTTTTTTTTACTAAGACTCCCTGTGCAAGTAGCGGTTGTCCTGTACCTTGACAATAGGTGGCAGTAAAACACTGTAAAAGAATACGACTTGGTAGTCACTGTGCTTGCAACTTGTTCAAATGGAGTAAAATGTGTTTGAATTCATAAGCCTGTTCTTGTCTTAATTTAAACACACATCGTAATGTAAGAAATATTAGAAGATAGAGCAGTGCCTTGAAACAGCAGGTTTCTGAAAATACATGTGAGGTTAAACTGTGTTTGTGTTTTTTTATATGGGGCGAGAGCTTTTAGTTTAGTACAAATGATTAACCTGCAAACTTGTAATGCTGCTACAAGACAGGCACATGTAGGAAAGCTAATGCACAAACAGCACAGGGGAATAATCAACGTCTATAAATCATTTTTAAAGTTGCTGTTCAGTAGAAACGTTATGCATGAAAAAATCCTGCTCACCATTACAACAAATATAAATTCTCTCCTTCTCTTTCTCTCTCTCACACACACACACACACACACACACACACACACACACACACTGACTTGTACCAGCTGGAGTTAATCATTTGTGTCTCTAACACGACATCATTGGCTTTGAAGCTGAAGGAACAGCCCTGAAAATAGCCACAATTTCTCTTCACTACTGTACAGGACTCACAGTCGCTGAGTTTCATTTTGGCATTTTGTAACAGCTTGCATCACTTTATTACATGATGAATGTGTCCCTGTCACAAAACCAGCTCCAATGCAAACCGTGCTGTCTGCAGGGGTGGGGGAGTTGGTGGCTGTAGGGGTGAAACAACAAAAATGTGCTGTCAAGACAAGTGTTAAAATTGAGCAAACTTTAAAGGGGTGTCAGTCTTTCAGTATTTATATGATTCAAACACCGGGCAGAGAGAGGAGAGAGAGAGAGCTGGGCAAAGGAGGCACTGCAGAAAAATGGTAATATCCTACAGGGTGGACGGTCTCATCTATCATGTCAGGTGGCCTTAAAATATGTTATTGTCAGAGTTTCAGTAAGTCTGGCCATGCAATAAAAGCTACCAAGTTGCCCCCCTCCCCAACACACACACACACACACACACACACACACACACACACACACACACACACACACACACTGTATGTGGTTTGATTACTGTCTCTAGCAGAAACTGATAAGACTGTGTGGGTGGGAAAAAAAGCACCATTGAACAAGGAGGATCTGACACACTAAGCAGTGATCTGTGTAGACAAAAAACAGCGGGGAATGTGAAAAGGTAAAACATTTGCCTTTACCTGGCATCTGCAAGTTTTAAAACCACAAGATGACAGATCAACTAGATTTGGGTTTGTGATGTTTTTACACCTTGTTCAAGTGTTGTGGAGACAGTGATGAAGTTTGATAGCGCTGACACTGCCAGGCAGACAGGTACGGCACGGCATGAAGAACCAATCAATCAACACTTCTTGACAGCAGGGTATAACACTATGAGCTGTATTTACTCTTTAACGTAAATTTGATTTACCGGTAGATGTTAGATCTTTATGATAAGTTAGTCACACCAGTTATGCTGTATACCTGTGAAGGAGGGATGTTTGGAAAAACCTGAATACTGGAATAGCCAGATACTGGTCTGGATCAGGAGCAAAACGCGGTTAAACCTGGACGGGGAGCACAGTTTCAACACAGCCTGAGTGACACATGAGCATCACATCAACTCACCTGTAATTTTTTAACCATTAGCAAGCTCCTTGTCGAAGGTCAGAAGTTAAAGAAGTCAATGGCATGTTCCAAACTAGCAGAAACAAGGAAAATATATTTTGACAATGAAATCCATTTAAGGATGAGTGGAGTGAGAAATGTGCTCTTCTTATCCAGGGGGGAGCCCAAGAATTACTTGTAATGTTCATGTGTAATGAAAACATTGTCCATAAATATATGTACATCATAATAATCGTGTGTAATAATAGTAGAAATATGATAATAATAACAATAGTAGTAGCACTGGCCATCAGGCAGGAACACAGCAGCAGGTGCAACCACGACCAATGATCAAGACTCAACCCCGATTCATGGGAACCTGTGAGATGACAAAGCACTAAAGCTCTGGGAGAGAAGCAAAATTAGGGTGAACACAGCAATCGCACTTGGATGTGCACCAAAACAACCAGACTGAGGCCTTCTTGAAGAGGTGGTCTCAGTCCGGTTACAAACTGTGCTGTTTGTTTGTGGTGAGAACGTGTTCCGACCTCGATCTGAACCAACTGCAGTCACATGACACACTGTTTGGGTTAAACATGAGCATGTTACAGTCCTGGAGGATTATTAATGTGCACCTCCTCCTGTACTGCCTTAATATGCACATTCAGCACATCCAATGCATCAAAACATTGTTTTCTAGTTGGAGCCGCACCTCATTTTCAACCTGTATGGTTTGACTAAAATGAACAATGACAGCAATATAGTCCACGATGAGCAGCGCTAAAATCAACCTGCGTAGTTGTCCCTCCATTGTGACATTAGAAAGTCTCACATTTATCTTGCAAGTGTACTCTTCTTCAACGTTTTGTTTACTTCCTGGATTTTTCCCACATGGAAATTCTGACCAATCAAGAGCAGCTTTCTTGCGCAGACATTTCATCCGATCCAATGTGAAAGCTGCCATGAGAACACAAACAAACCCTCGGCAACTTTGTGACAAAATTAGTCCTCTATTAAAAAACAAGCTAACTCTAGGTCTGAAAGCATCCTTAATAACGTGTATTAATGGTTCATGTCCCCAAACAGCGAAAGAGTGAGTCCCCTGACAGACTAGTCCTATATCAGCCTAACTAGGGGCTGGTCCAGGGAAAGCCTGAGCCAGCCCTAATTATAAGCTTTATCAAATGGTAAATCTTTATCCTAACCCTCTATCTGAAAAACGTTATCATTTAACACTATGCAGCTATGGTCTTGAATCAATAAAATCTGAATCTGCAATTTGAATTTTCCATGTTTTTATTCATTGTTTTGACGGCATCATTTTCAACTCTTCCCTGCAAACTGTATTCACAGAAAAGGTCAGTATCACTCTTTTCCTCGTAAATGGAACAAGGTCCATATTCACAGACAGAACTGTCAGCATCATCATGGCCATAAGGGTAATGAGTTTGTATTATCAGGAAACTGCTTATTAATGTTCCCTTGGAGGCTTTTCATCAGTAACAGTACTTGAGGTCCAAGGTTTCTACAACACAAGATACTCTACCAGACAGAAACTGTCTGAGACGTAGTGCTAAAGATGGAATACATAATAACCTCTTAGCAAAAGATCTAAAGCAAAGTTACTGAAAGATTAGCTTTCACTATCATGTGTTACCTCCAAGCCTCCTCATGTGTGATGAACCATGTCTCTCGGTTAAATAATAAATGAGAGGTTGTTTACAGAGAAGTTGTTTTTTAAAACTGTTTCACTGCAGTGCATAATTGCAGTGGCTCCTTGTGCAAATGTGCACTATCTGCTGATTAATTTCCTTTGATTCCAATATGTGCTGGTATCCATGGAAAGAGAATATTCAGTCCCATCATTTGAATTCTGCATGATGTCTCTTGTAATTTTATCAGAATGTCTGCTTTGCTTGTTGAATGGCTGCATCTGAAACTGGCCTGTGATGAACTTGGATCCGAATAAACAACTGCTCCCACTGGGCTCTTCGTTCCATAGTAACGCTAACAAGTGAACGCTGTAAATTGATAAATCATCACTGATTATTTTCCCTGCCTTGAAGGTAGACTCTGTAACAATGAATGTAATTCCAATTTTATTGACTGAACTCTATGAAGCGTCTGTATAGATCTGAATATAGGTGTAGTCAATACGCCAAAGAAAATCCGAACATCTTACTTGTAAAACAACATTTTCTGTTGTCCACTGAAAATCACACCCATTCTCACCAAATGCCAGCTTTGTCAGTGTTTTTGGCGTCCCAGGTATCAACGTTCAGAGGCAGCTGTGGCGCTGGGATATGCACCAATTGGTGGCTACGTCTGACGTCAGTGTCAACAACTGAACTTGTCGAATACGGACACTTTTTTTGGTGGATGTCGGTGTCAGACACCAATGCACCGAGACACTCTTCGAGGGGGGTAAATATGCAGAGTGAGTTGTATCGGTCAAACAAACACTGGACTTTAACCCAGAAGCCCACAATTCATTTCATCAATGTGAAACCAAAAGTTAATGGAGTTATTTTAATAAAATTGTAGTGTAGTAGTATGTGTAGCATGCTACTCTAGTGACATATATCACATGATGTATGTCACGTGACGTCACAACCAGGTGAACCAGGTGAGACTGGACTCAAACGCTCGACTCTGGAGACAGTACTGGAATGATAATAGTCTTTACTGGTCCAGAGGTAGGTTCGGTACACAGAAGGACTATCAATGGAAGCAAACAGTTCCAATATGGATGAGGCGGAGGCAGGCTAAATTCAAAAAACCAAGACAAGGACACGGGGATACAAAAGGCTAGAACGCTAGACACACAAGGAGCAAAGACGAACTGGCACTGAGAGAAATGAAGACACACACTAAATACTCTGGTGAGGGGAAGGATAACGAGACCCAGGTGAGGCTAATCAGGGCAGGACAGACAATCAGACACAGGTGGAGTCATCAAAAGGGAGAGAAAACACAGGGGCAGGAAGTGAAGTGATCTGAAACGAGAGGAGATGCGAGTTTCAAAGTAAAACAGGAAACAACATGTATGAATGAAATAAAAAAACATAACCTAAGAAACTTGAGCTGTGACAACACATACTTTTTTCCTAAACCTAACCACGTACCTTTGTTCCCTAACGTTAAGGAAATAGATGTAAAAATTAAGTGTTTTACCTGTGTTGTAAGTTTGAAAAAGAACTGCATGTAACGAGCAGAAACTGTACATTTCCTGTGAAAATAGAAATTTATTTTGAAAGGAAGCGTCAGTTTAAACGCTGGGAGACTACCGAGCACCTCATATTTTGACGTTCAGGTCCAATGACAAAGCGGCAGTGTTTGACGAGTTGGGATGAGAACGGGTTGGAAAATTAAACGCCCACTGAAATTACCCTTCCTCAACTTTTCCAAAGACTTCTTGTAAATGTCATGACCCATCAAGCTACCTAAATTCATGTTTATTTGTGTATTCCTGTATTTCCTGTTTGATTTTGGTATCCATTGTCTCATCTTGTTCCAGATCCCTTGTCCTGTCAAGTTTCCCTCCTTTGTAATTTCTTGCCCCACCCTGATGTGTTTCACCTGCGTCTTATTGTCTCCCTTGTCTTAGAGTATTTAAGTCCCTGTCTTCCCCTCCTTTGTTGCCAGACTGTCTTAACCTTTGTGTGAGAGTTCCAACGTTTCCCTAGCGTTCCTCATGAACGTGTTTTTTTCTGTTTTTGGGTTTTGACCACCTTTTTACCTGTCAAATTGGATTCCTTTGCCTGTGTTACTGATCACCCGTGCACCATCCTGAGCATGACAAAGACCCTGAACTTTTATCCAAGTCTGTGAGTCTGCCTTGTCAGTCCTTCTCCACTTTGTACTTGACAGTAATTTCTTTACAATGAAGTCAAAATTTATTCCTCTTTTCCACATTCCTCCTCGAAAAGAGAAATTCCCTTCACATTCTTTATATTACCAGATATGTCATTCATTGTAATGAAAAAAATATAAAGGGCTGGCTTTAAGTCCTTGAGGTGTTTTCAGCAGCAAAGTTTCGTCAATAGTTTTACTGTCTATAAAGTCTTCAAGGGATTACATAGTAACATGGGCTGTTCAAGTTATCGCAAAAATGTTAAGTTAAATGTATTGAGATGATGGGGAACAAAAAAAACTGCACTGAGACAATTGGAGCTTTTTTTGTTCAGATTCCAGTTCATCACTGAGTAGTTTGAGATACAGCCATTCAACAATCAGACCAGACATTCTGATAGAGCTACAATGGACATTGTACAGAATTCAAATGATGGGACGGAGCGTGCTATTTCTATAAATACCAGCACATACTGGAATAGAAGGAAGTTAATTAGCAGATAAATTAGCAACAGAGGTCAAACAAACAAACAAAAAAAACAAAACGTATTGATTTAACAATTAATTTGAGTGGAAATATAGAGTGTAATCAGGCACAGGTTGAAGATGAGGTGGCAGTAGCAGTGGGAGGAAGAGAAAACAGAGCAATGGTTTTATTGAATTCAAATAAAGGTCTGAGAAATGAGAAGTACAGGAAGAAGCAATAAAGAGGAGATGATTAATACCCAGATTAAGATTTGGTCATAGAGGACTAAACAGCACATTGTTTTAAAAATGAAAACACAAAACAAGGAGGATGTGACTTTTGTGGTTAAGGCGAAACTTAAGAGCATGTAATGATTCTTTGTCAAAGATCTAAAACTGAGGCAACAGACCTGATTCAGAGCCTCAGAGGGATCGAAGGAAACTCTGATTTACATGATATTTTGGGGAGATGAATGTTGCCTGTTTTTGTTGAATTGTCTGAGAACAAATTTGATTTAGAGGTGTTGTTGTGTTCTGGGTTATTGTTGGTTACATTTAGAGTCCAGATTCAAATAGCTGGTGGTGTAAATCCATCCATCCATCCATCCATCCATCCATTTTCAACTGCTTATCTGGGGCCGGGTCGTGGGGGCAGCAGGCCAAGCAAAGCACTCCAGACGTCCCTCTCCCCAGCAACGCTTCCCAGCTCCTCCTGGGGGACCCCAAGGTGTTCCAGGCCAGGTGAGCTATATGATCCCTCCAGCATGTTCTGGGTCTGCCCCGGGGCCTCCTACCAGTGGGACGTGTCCGGAACACCTCTAACGGGAGGCGCCAGGAGGATCCTGATCAGACGCCTGAACCACCTCAACTGACCCCTTTCGACGCCACGGAGCATCGGCTCTACTGCGAGCTCCCTCTGGATGTTCAAGCTCCTCACCCTATCTCTAAGGCTGAGCCCAGCCATCCCACGGAGGAAACTCATTTCAGCCGCCTGTATCCACAGTCTCATTCTTTCGGTCACTACCCAGAGTTCATGACCATAGGTGAGGGCCGGGACGTAAATGGACCAGTAAATCAAAAGCTTCATCTTCGGGCTCAGCTCTCTCTTTACCACCACGGTTGGGCACAGTGCCCATATCACTGAAGCTGCACCAAACTGCCGATCCATCTCACACTCTATTCTACCCTAACTCGTGAACAAAACCCTGAGATACTTAAAATCCCTCTCTGGAGGCAGTAACTCTTTCTCAACCCAGAGTGGACAATCCACTGTATTCCAGCAGAGAACCATGGCGTCGTATTTGGAGGTGCTGACTCTCATCCTGACTGTTAACACTCAGTTGCAAAACTGCCCCAGCACATGCCAGAGGTCAGGGTGTTTTGAAGCCAACAGAACCACATCATCTGCAAAAAGCAGAGATGCATTTCTGAGGTCACCAAACCACACCTCGTCCTTCCTCCATGGATCTCGGAGAATCCCTTCCTGTCCATGAATGTCACAAATAGGATCAATGACAAGGGACAACCCTGGCGGATGCCAACACCCACTGAGTAATGTTTGACTTTACACTGAGTATGCTGACACAGCTCTCACTTTGGTCATACAGGGACTGGATGGCTCAAAGCTGCGAGCCCAGTACCTGCTTAACCCTGCAGTAACCCCCACAAGACTCTCCGAGGGATGTGGTCAGAAGTCTTCTCCAAGTCCACAAAACACATGTAAACTAGTAATTGTTAACAAACTCCCACGACCCCTCCAGCAGCCTCGCAAGGGTAGAGAGCTGGTCCACGTTCCATGGCCCAGACAGAATCGGTATTGCTCCTCCTGAATCTGAGGTTCAACAATCAGTCTGAGCCTTCTTTCAAGCACCCTGGAGTAAACGTTTCCCGGGACGCTGAGCAGTGTGATCCCCGGTAGATGGAGTACACCTTCCGGTCCTGTTTTTTGAAAGTGTGCCACCCCATCCCCCCTGAAGTAATGATGTATCACTTTCAAAGGGTGCACCAAAAAGTTACTTATGATGAGGTTATGAGTAATACACGAGTCATTTCTAGTTTTGTGTTGCTCAGTGGCTGAGCAATCAGGAATGACTCATCAAGAAAGTCATCAGCATGTCGATTCACAATTATTTATCATTCATTAACACGTCAACACTTTGTTCTCATCAAATCTTTTGTATTGCCTTCGACTTGGAGTTATTAAGGATTTACTTAATAATGCACCCTGTACGTCTCTATTGCCCGTTACCCCACTGGGCCCAATTTCCCTCAGATTTGTCAGCAACCTCAGGTGTGAGTTCCTGACTGAGCGGATCACCGGGCCTTTTCTCCCTCTAGTCGTCAGTGGCAGGCTCACTTAGCCTCAACTGGCCTTTCATCCCTGGCCCTGATTCCCCCGGATGCTTTGGGCTCTGTTAACATGCTGTTCACTTCCCACTGGATTTGAGTGATCCCCATCTACTGGACCGGAGAGACAGAGAGCGCCACACAAAGAGACAGACAGATAGACAGGCCTGAAACAAATGCACACACACACACACACACACACACACACACACACACACACACACACACACACACACGGACAAAACAAGAGATAACATCAACTGAGAAATAGTCAGATTGGATGGGGAAGGGGATGTACTGGACTGATTGACTGACCCGCTTTCAGTCCATCAGAGACTCCACTGATATAGGGAAGACACAGACAGATTATACGGAGGGAGAGCAGACCCGACTTTATATCAAGTGAATTGAGTAGTTTGACTGATCCTCCACTCCACTGGACCAGAGAGATATACAGACAGACAGGAAGAGAACAACCAAGATAAAGAGTAAAAACAAAGGTATTGGCGATGGGGACAGAAATTGTGAACGAAGGTTGAAAATTGAACAGGAACTAAAAACCGACAAGAAGAAAAGTGAGGCCGACGTTTCAGAATCAGGTTGTTAGACTCAGGTCTACAGTTTCAAACTTCACACTTTGTCATCCTAAGCTGTATTTGGGATGAGATGACTGAGGAAGAAAACATTTGCAGTAAAAATGTAATATTCTTATTTATGGAAACACGTTTTTGTTACATACTTTGACGGCTTACATCTGAGTCTATAAAAATAAACTGTAAACTGTACCTTACAGTTTGGCTGCGTCTCTGATGAAAGTTTGTGACAGTAACTCATTCAAATTCAGATTCCAGCACCAGCAACACATCTGTTACTGCAAATATGGATGCGACAATTTTTTAAGTAATGTGATTAATTCAACCCACCCACTGCATCATGCTCAATTTTTCTTAAGTTTGAGGAAAAATATATGAATCTCGCAATTAAGATTTACAAAGCAGCTGCTGGGCTTTGAGATGCAGAGGCTTACTCAGCATTTCGCAGTGTCAACCACAGGACAAGAGTGATGATTTTCTCTCTAGGAATAAATAATCATACCAGCAACGAAGACTTTGCTTACAATCTTTTATACTTCCATTTCAGGAAAAGTGACAGCTAATTTACAAAAATGATAACAATTACTTACTGATAGCCCCAAATCAAAACAACTCATTCCCCAACGCAGTCATTTAATCTATTACAACTTTATTTATCCCAGTCAGGCTCCACACCCAGATCAACAGATACACACACACACACACACACACACACACACACACACACACACACACACACACACACACACACACACACACACACACACACACACACACACACACAGGAGATAAAGATATGATACTGAATAGCAACCCAGTGATAGATTGATTGTACAAAAGCAATCAAATAATTCAAATAATTGTGGTTGATTTTTGGCAGAAATCCTAATCTTGTATTAAAAGAAAAACAATTTACAAAAAAAGGAAAACTTTATGCGCCCTTTTAATTTTTGAGTCCTGAACATGCAACCCGGTTGCCAGAATAAATGTTGGCGTTGTATGTTTCTGCGAACCATGGATACTGCATTAGAACATGAACATGTCCTGCAAAAACAGGTGACATCAATATGTCACTCTCTTCCTCCTCTTTCTTCTTAACACTGCTTTCTGTCTCTCAGCTCTTTTCTCAGCCCTTGTTTTGTCTATTTCATGAGTGTCCAATGCAAATCCACAAAATATAAACAGTCTATGGGTAAGACACAAGAGAGACGCGTCAAGAAGTGCAGTGTAGCCAATCAGAGGCAGAGTATGGTGGATGTTGCTGAGAAAAGCTAATAGTGAAGCAGCAAGCAGAATAAACCAAAGGATTAGTACGTGATGTCATGTGGAAATGTTTCCCTTATCTACATGCCTCAGTGTGGCGCTGGCATCAGTCACATTACTTAACCCTTAGTTTTATTATCCTTACTTTAATCCAGACCTCCGCAGAAAAAACAGTCCAAGCTTTTCTTGGGGAAAAGAGTTTGTAACTTTTGTGGACGCCACCGCACTACTCGGTCAGTTAATTAACTTCACTACTGAAAAGCTACATGACTCAGGAAGTAGTGACGTTATCACCACGCTACTGGGATATACAATAAAATTTCCAAACATAGCTACTTGTAGTTAGCCTGGAAATCCAGACCCAACTCGAAGGGGTGGCACCAAGCATGCATTTGAAAATATCACTGCATGCAATTGGATAACACTACGACCAATCAGAACAATACTTAGCACTTAGCTACCAGCGGAGCTAACTGGTAGATTAGACTCTTGCTGTATCCGGTCGGCAAAACAGCAAAAACTTCCTTCTTACAAAGGAAAGATTCAAGCACCATCTTCTGTTCCTCTTTTAGAGAAAAAGCCAAGTCTAACTCGTTCATTGCAGCGGCCAAAGCCGTTTCAAACAAACTGGTGTTCATCCGTAGAATATCTTGCAATGTTTACTGACTGATTCCAGACTTCGTCATTGCAGCGCTGTCGTCATCTGTTTAGCTCGCCTCTGGCCCACCTATATCAGATACACCAATGTGATTGGTGCAGCTCTGCTCCAATGGCATGGGTAATGAGCATCATTACTGATTGCCCGAGTGACTCGCTGAGCAAATTCAAATTATGCTGTCGCGAGAACTCTGGATTTCCAGGATAAGTTGTAGTGATGGTACTGCCCAACACTGGGTTAAGTTTAGGCACAAAAAACACTTAGTTATGGCTCGGAAAAGATCATGTTTTGGCTGAAAAACAAAAACAAAAAAAAAGCAGCAATGGTTCAGTAAAAAAACACAGCTACTTTCTGTGGTACTTTCCCGCCGGAGAAACAGCGACAGGTCCAGGTGCGTAATTATAGACAGTGTGGTTGCAGTGGAGACTGTGAGGTGTGGGGGGGCTTGCAAATGATTCAGATTGTCACCACTGAACTACACGTGTGTTCAAAGAACTCACACTTAATTTAAAATGGCGCCATTAACTATTAGCTAAATGCAAACACATCTCCGTCATGATTTTCCTTTCTAATTTTGGTAAAATAGTCAGTAGTAATCTAGAACAAAATAATATCCTTTTTCTACATGAAGGAGAAAAAACATGAATAAATATAAAAAAAACTATTCACTAATAATTTCTTGTTTCAGGTATGCAGCTGGAAAAAGAGCCACGGGTTGCTAAAAAACACTCATGTTTGAAGGGTAAAAAGCAGCTGGAAAAAGAGCCACGGGTTGCTAAAAAACACTCACAGCTGATGCTTAAAAAACTGCTGGAAACCACCAATAACTCAGTAAAAAAACTTGTTTTGTTGTTTGTTGGTCTCAACCGTCTCAACAGTGGTCTGCAGCTTGGCAGGCATCTCGCCTAGATGTCACGCCGTCCACCATCCCTCCACCTCTAAATGACGAAGTCAGCTCATATACAACATCAAGAGAGGTTGATATGACACGTATGAAACATGCAAATGTAAAATATTCGTGTGTGGCAGAAACATACAATGCCAACATTTCCTCTGGCAACTGGGCTGATCCATAGCTACCTTTCAATCTTATGTGTAACCAGGAAACAACACATGTACTTCATGAGACTTAGAAGCGAGCCTGAATCATAGAAAGAGGTTTGAAAGGCTTAGAGTCTGGAAATATGGCAGACACACAACCTGTGGTTTTAATTGGTGCTTAATTGCAGTGTGGGCAGTACATTAATAACGTATTAGCTTGGCTGTCTCCTGAGATACCAGCAAGGCAACTTCTCACAGTGTGTGTGTGTGTGTGTGTGTCATCACATCAAAACTTTGATTAAGGCAGTGGGAGACGCACAGACCCTGATCACATTTTTGTTCGGCTTCCAGGCTGATTTAAATGTAAATTCATTTTTATTTCAGCTCCTCCCATCTCTCGACAGTGCCTTGGTGCGGGAGCAGGGAGGGAGTTGAGGGGAAGAGGGCCGATTCTGCCCAGGTAAGCATATTTAGTCTTTGAGTGTTTGAATCTAAACTAATTTGAATAACTGTGTGGAAGCCAATTTGGTTTAATTGAGCTCTGCTCTTCTGAACACCTGCAACTAGATTAGTGACTGACATTAAGTTGTTTTGCTGCATTGGGCCTCCAAGTGCTGCCCCTGCCACTTCATAACTCTGGATTTACCTCCAAATTTTAATACAACACCATATGTGCTTTGCAAAAAATATGCAATGAGCTTGGCTTGGTGTTTCACAGAGCAGCAGTGAAATATGGCCAAGAAAGGGGAAAATAATACCCGGGCTAATCCATCCTACTCTCCTATGCCTGAGTACTGTGACAAAGGTTTTATTACCATTACCATCAGTGTATGATTATCAATGTATTAGGGCATCGCAACATCCAGCAGAGCCCCAACAGGCCGCGACAGGCCGAAAACAAACTACGTTTCTGCTCCATCGAGGGACAGCATTAAGCAAAGATGCACATCCCCCCTGGCGCTGGCCCAGCACAGCTGAATCTGCCAGAGAAGTTGAATGGGTATTTGTGTTAGCTCAGAGCAGCACACACTGCGTCCTGGTGGCCTCTGCAAGCTTTTTGTAAGCCTGTGCGCCTCTATGATTTAAGCACCAGCAAACTCATTGATCCACTGTTCAGGACTACAGTAGGCTATTAACGCTGCCCCCACCCCCCAACACCACCACCTTGTTGTAATGCCATGAGAGTAATAGGCACTGATGTAGCAAAGCTCAGACCTCCCTCTGCTGACCTTTTTCTTACTAACACGGACGCACACCCACACTTAGAATGAGGGGGCTTCTCATATGCATTTATTTTCTTTCTCAGCCTTCATGTTGGTAGATTCAGTTTTCCATTCAGCTTTATTTATATTGTCCAATATCACAAATTGCGTCAGAGGGCTTTACAGCGTATGACACCCTCTGTCCTTGGATAAGGAAATACTCCCCCAGTCGGGTATAAAATAAACCTTAGACAAGGAGGGATCCCTCCCTGGACATATGTGCAATAGGTGTCTTGTGTACAGACCACACCAACAAAATTAATTTACACTGTAAACAATCTATATGACAAAAATTTTACATGAATATGTCAATATATGAATAATAGTAGAAGAATGATATATTATTGATATTATATTGATAGAAGTAGCAGTGGGCAGCAGGCGCAACCACAATCCGAAGAAACCCAAAAGATGGGAAAGAACAAAAGCTCTGGGGTAGAAGTGACATGCATTATGGGACATAAATGTGTGCAAATGGAGAGAGAGAAGGAGGAGAGGGAGCTCAGTCTCTTGGGAAGTCCCCCTGCAGACTAGGCCTTTATCAGCCCAACTAGGGGCTGGTTCAAGGCAACCCTGAGCCAGCCCTGAGCTGGACGATGGTTCCACAGAAGAGGAGCTTGATAGATGAAGGCTCTGGCTCAGAGCTTTTCAGGGTCAAAAGTCATGGAATTCCATAATCTCGTTTTCCAGGCCTGGATTTAGTGAACTGATGAAATTAATTGTTAAACTAAAGACACTGGTACCACCTCGGCGCAGCACGTCATGTAATATGTGTCAAGTGCTGCCCCGTAGCAGACTGTATGCGTCACACTGCAGCCTGCCAACAGACGACCATGCAAAGTTATTACTGCTTTTACTGAAAGATCTGCACCTCCTCCACCTTTGCATTAGCTTCAAATAATGTGTGGAGAGCCCCTAATTAAAACTTGATTTCTCACCTGGAGAGCTCATCTCCAGAGCTATGACTCACCAGGAAGTATCTTTTTGGCCAGTGATGACAGGGCTGTGGGCTGTTTAGCTCGGGATATTTCTCATCCTCAGCAATGAGTCCCTTCTTATCCATTCTATGTCACACACGAGACACAGCAAAAGCTACAAAGTTCTCTTTATACATCAATAGTGAGGAGTTGAGCTGCCATAGGCAGAGAAAAAGAGCTGCTTGGGGAGCTGGTACAAGCAGAGAGAGAGAGTGGGGGAAAATTGCATTTGATTTCAGGGGCAGTGGGGCTGGAAATAGGACAGTGGTGTGACGTTCCGCGGGGTGGTGCGCCCAGGAGCGCCAACGCAGTGGGCGTATCTTTTTAATAAGCAGCATTTGCCGCCAATGTGTTTTGGCCTTTCTAGTCTTCAGAGGATGGATTTCATGTTAAGTAGCAAGATGGTGAGTTTATCTTCAGCAGCTGTTGATATAACATACCTCTGCTGTGTATCAATGTTTGACATGTTGTTTATTAATACATACTGTATGTTTCTTCATTTTCTCCCTGCATTCTGTCTGTCCCTCCGTGTATGCCAGTTAGCTGGACTTGTGTTTGAACAGAGTTTGAATCTGATATGTTTAGACAAAGCTGGGCAAATGGAACAGGTAAAATAATGTTGTGACAGTGTGATTTAACATGTAGGGTCATGAATCCCCAAATTTCCATCCCTACACTCCACGACTAAATCTGTATTTTTATTGACACGAGGAGCCTAAGGTGTTAAGTTGTCACTTGGAGCGCCAGTGTGCACTTTGGTTTCTTGAACAGCCTTGAAAGTACAGTGTGGCAGTTTCTTTTTTTGGACAAATAAACCAACAAGTCAACCAAACTGTCAGCTGTCACTACTCCACTATGGGAGTGCTATTGCTCTGTGTCTGCAGCAGCCTATAATAATAATAATAATAGTAGTAATAATAATGATAAAATGATAATAAACTTCATTTATATAGCACCTTTTAAACACAGTTACAAAGTGCTTTACAAAACCGAATAAAAGACAAAGCAAATAAAACAATATAAAAGGAAACAGTTTAAAACAAGCAATGTTTAAAAGATGATTTAAAAAGATGTGATTTTGAAAAGATGAGACTGAGTTTGCAGCCCTGATATCCTCAGGCAGTTCATTCCAAAGTTGTGGTGCTCTGACTGCAAAGGCTTTGTCACCTCCGTGAATTAATCAAGACCTTGGAACAATAAGAAAAGATGCATCTGAGGATCGCAGGGTGCGAGGAAGAACATAGGGCAAGAAAAGATCTGTTATACAACTTGGAGCAAGGCCTCGCAGTTCTGTAAGTAACAAAAAAAAAATCTTAAGGTGTAATATATTTAACATTTGCTGTAAGTAAAGTGTACTATAGAGTTCTTTTTATGTTATAAGTTTTGCACAGTCATTGACATTTCATTATGGGTCCTTTAATTTTGTCCGTGAAAATGTGTGGTAAAGCTGGATGCAGGAGCGCAGAGTGGGGCAGACTGTAGCTGTTACTCAGATGGATTCAACTCCACACCACCTCATGATCTCAATCAAAAGAAATAAGAACTGTGAAGGTGTATTTTCCAAAAACAAATTCAGGCTTTTAGTTCCACCAAGCATAAAAGAGATCAAAAACAAACAAACAAAAAAAAACCTGGCTATGTTTCCACATCCTACTTTGAGAACAGTCTCCGGTGAAGTTTATGTGACGTATAGCCACTTAGAGAGACAAGAGATCCAGACATGATTACTACTGTCAGTGTTCAGTAAGCCTTACCTTGCCTGTCTGCTCCTCTCCCAGCAGGGAGGACGCACCAGTGTCTCGCGCACACTTTCATGCTTCGTCGGCTCCATTGAAATGTTTGTAAGGTTGTGTCGTCCTCATCTCTGTTGCTTATTATGACAAATGCTCGGCTTTACATAACACCAAATTATAGGTTACATTTCCCTAATTAAACATGATATCTGTGGGTAAAACTGTGGCACAAAGCTAATGCTGCATTTGTTGATAATCCAAAGTGGCAAAGGCATCATTCCCACCCCCTGTGCACTCAAGCTACTGAGGTAGCAAAAAACAATGACTGCCCGCAGTTAAATGTCTCTTTGGTTTGAGCACCAGAGACCTTTATATGAACAGTTTGAACCAACAAATGTTAATGTACCGCCGTGCGGATGATTTAAAAACATCCCATGCAGAAAATCATCCACTAACTGGAGTGTGTTTCCTGTAAAAGTCATATTTGTTTACTGTGTGGGGAGCCACCGTTCATTAGGCGTCATGCCAGGAGGGAAAGCACGCCCTCGAGTTTGGAAGAGCCTTCCCAAAAGGCACAGAGGAGCATCTTAAAAGCCACTTGTTTTCTTTGACCTTTCATCGATTTTTAGAACTTTGTGCTCTCAGTGGCTTGTCCAATTGTGCACTTGTCCTTGTTTATATTAATCGTCTTGGAAGTCTCTTTTATTCCCTCTTTCTCTTTTTATTTAATCCGTAAAGCCTGTTGTTGTATTTGTGAAAACAGGCTGCAGACTAGGATATTTGATAAATCTGCACTTAATATTTTGCCATTTTTTAAGCAGGGTAGTATGGGTAACACGCCAGCACCTCAGATTAGCTTTAGAAGCTGGAGGTGACGCAAGGTGAAATAAAATTAAGTCTGCAAGCCTAATAGGGAAGACATTAAGTGGAGTCAAAGAGTTGTAAAACGTTAAATGGTTGTTTCAATTTGAATACATTTACTCAGTAGAAAAGCCTCAAATGGTGCCTAAAATTTGTTCAAGTCTCCCTTTACTTTTATACCTTAAAGTGGCAGAATGGTGTGGCTAATATTTAGAGGCCTACAGCAGGAAATGATTTAAACTCCGTGGGTTCTAGTGCGAGACTTCAACCGTGGACCTTTATTTGAAGATCTTTCTTTGCCCTCTTTCTTTCTGTTTCCTGGATAAACTGAGCAGAAATGTTCTGCGCTTTGAGCACTGTGTGAGCAGTGAGAATGAATTTGGACAGCTGTAAAGGCACAGATACTCACATTGTGCCGCGACAGCAAAACTGGATCCAGGAGAGAGGCCACTGAAAAGCCCTCTGTCAGACCTTTCAGTGACAGAGCCGCGCCCACGCTGACAGAGACCAGGCACTCACCTGATCACCACTGCGACGCCATCTGATAAAGCTCTGGTGACATTCAGAGCCCATTAAACAGACAGATAAAGAGGGGATGAATGAAGGGAGGAATTAATTAATCACTTTAGGTGTCCTTCTTTCTGACTTGTTCACAATGCTGTTGAATTGGACTGTCTGTCCTTTTAGTGATGAGTTAGTTATACAGCCACAGAGCTGAAAACAACTTTTAACTGATGAGATAAATATCATGTCATAAAAACGGTATTTTTCTCACTTCTCAAAAAATCTTTCACTTGCTGTAAATGCTAAATTCTTCAAGTGAGAACACGACAAAAAGTGGGTTTAATATTTATTGTCCAGCTGGCACTGAATACGATGAATAGAATGAACTAAATCAGGGCTTTAATCACCTATTTAACACTTACGGGACCATTTTCAATCAGCACCTTTTGTGGCCAAACCCTCCAGGGGCGCCTGGAGTGGGAAATTCTTTAGGATATCATCACACTTGGTCCTTTTCAGCCTCAGTGGTGACTCAGCAAGAGTCTGCAAGTCTGCGGTGCAGGTCACTTAACCTGTGCCTTGTAAACACAAAGTGCTCCAGGTTTGTGTTTGTACTCCAGGTTTCTGAGTACGGTTTGCTTCAGAGGGGTCTTGGTTCTTTCGACGTGCTCACATATGCACAAAAAAAAAAAATGCCGAGTCACAGCTCTGAGTCTGTTTAGAGGGCTGAAAAGGACTCTATGTAAAAACACCCTTATAAACTTAACAGATAAACAAGCCATTTTAAGCCATTTAGGGCTTAAGGACAAATGAAGGCCCGTCTCAATTAGAGGCCTGGTCTGGTTGCCAAGCAGTTCATTTTTATAGAAGTTCTTTGGATGTTGGGGACCCACTTCAGCTAACATTAGTTAGCTGTTTAAATCGCACATACAAATATAAATGTTTAAACTGTTATCAATACGGAGATGCTACACATCGTTAGCTCGGTTGATTTCATTTTACTGAAACCATGAGTGTCAGAGAAGACCCTGAGTCATTAAGATTTATCCCCATGACGAAAAAACAAGTGGTGACTCCCTTCCTCTGATGCTGTCATAAAGTCAGAGTATGTGTCCATTCCTTGATCACCCGGTACTCCTTTAGTCCATAAGGGTCCAACGATCAAAAGAATCAGTTGTTTTTCATGACAGTTAATCCAAGTTATGAATATTATTTTAAGCGGATAAAGTGGTGTTGTGTTGGTATGCCGGGTGCCGTAAAACAAGCGCCCACGCGTATTTGATATGTTATTCAAAACCTAAGTAATATTCATACTGGTTCAAATAAATAATTTAAACAATTAAATAATTTCCAGTCTTTTCTGAGCAACAGTTCTGTGTAAAAGGAATCAAAGGCTTGTCCCATACAGACACCTGTCCCAGATTTAAGCCTGTTGAGTTCAGTGATTGAAGCAAATAATAGCTTGGGCTACTAATTCAAGCTTTACGGTAACTTTTGTTGAAATTCTATACTATGACTTTTTTATGGCATTCGAAGACTTTACAAAAACTATAACAATCGACAGTGACATAGCCTACATAGCCTCATATTACTTTCTAGTTTTGTACTTTTTAATAAAGTAATGAAATAGAGTGACAGTGACTGTACCCATCCACAGCAGTTGAACAATGGCGTCTGCTGGGGTACGGCAACACCACTTGGACAAACTGCACCTAGAACTGCAATTCAGCATAATACTAGCACCAGCAGTGATAATAGCGGCAATATGTTTAGTTTATTTAAGTTTGTATTTAAGTGGAGACTAGCGAGCTAGGCTAGCTAGCTACTTAGTTTCATTGTTAAGGTTACCACTGATCCTCAAAAGTCCCTAAGTAATTTCAACACCCACTGTGTCATCGGGAGCTCCTGCACACTAGCATGAGCTGTATGTCTCTGTCATGGGTCCAGTTGATGGATTTACATTTCGTAGGATGGCGAAGACACGACCTGCCCTACTCTACTTCTGATTGGCTAGTACTCATCGCCTTCGTTGCTTGGGTTGGTTAGGTTTAGGCAAGAGGAGTGAGATTAATGAGGGTTAGGGTTAGGATGTAAGCATAAGCCAATGAGAGGCAGAGGGTGGGTCATGTCTTCGTCGTCCCAGGAAAGTTCGTGGCTATGGTGGTCATAGCAACAGCCCTCTGTCACGTTACCCAGTGATTCAAATCATGACAGAGTAACTAACGTTCGCAGTCACACAGTAACATAGTAGGTGTTTCTTTCAGAAGGGTTTAGTTGGAGTTGAGTTCACAGAAGTAACCTGGAAACAAAGTTCTAAGCTGTGTTTGAGACTTTATGGTGAAGAGCAAATTTCTTACAAATGTATTTTCTGTCTGGCACATTTAAATAATTCTGAATGGGAAAATCAATTAAACTGCCTTGACAATTAACACAGGCCACAGAAACATGCAATCCTGAGGCTAAAATTGTGGAGCAGTTTCAAGCACTTTCTGTGCGTAACAAACACAATTCAAGGTTACAGTCAGCCACTGATGGGCGAAATCTCAGCTTTCCACTCTTTCTTCTTGATCACACGCATCCTTGAAAGGGACAATACCGGGCTGTAGTGGTGATTTGTACATTTCGCTTTCATACATTTCCGTTTTTTGCAATTACATTTGCTCGCCTAAGGCTATACACACACACACACACACACACACACACACACACACACACACACACACACACACATTAATAAAGCTCTTGGCTGAACCAATCACAGTGTGGGTTTTCTGAAAGAATTAGGGGCAGTGGCATCATCAGAGTTGTAGAAATGACTGAAAACGACTGAAATGACTTCATTCTGACCTGGTTGTTCTTGAGGTTAATTGTGATGTGCTTAGAAAAGGGGGACAGGCTTGTCTGAGTCCAGGAGGAACTGCAGATGAGAGTGAAGTACTTTGGGTACCACCCAGAAAGCACTGCAATTTTCTTTCATCTTAATTTTTCACTCTAGAGAGAGGAGCCCTTTTGTATCCTTTGGTGCAGCAATATAAATCCTCACAAGAATTTTAAATATAAAACTCCTCGCTGTGTTCTGTTGGGTAATTATCTCAACAAATTGTGCACGCAGCTTGCTCCTGTGAAAGGCCATGTCTGTTAAAAGTAAACTACAGCACAGAAATATTAAGAAGGTAATATTATTCGTGGCATTAAAGTGTGAATGGAGTTTTTTCACGCGCAGATGACCCACATGTAAATGTAAACAGATATCCTCTGTGGAAAGTAATATTCAGCGGACGACACAGCCTGACTGGGCCGCTGGTTTCTGCCATGCACTCTTGTCATCCTGACAAGAAAAAAGCGAGACTAACATGTATTGTAGGTTATGGACAGTGACGTCCCTCTAATTGGCTTGCTGCTGTCTGTCCTGATTTACAAGTGTATCGAAGCTGCTTTCTCACGACACGCACATTATAAACAATTGGACATGGCTCCAGCTCACAATTACTTCAGTTCAATCTCCTGTCTGTATGCCTGTGTTTGTGTGTGTGTGTGGGGGGGTATGACTAAAGTTACCTTCAGGGACACACACTAGACTCAAAACCAGTTGATTGGAGACAGCTTGGCCAACTGGGGACAAAAGTCGTGTCCTTATTTCAGTAAAAACTTATTTTTGGCTCAGTGGTTGTGGTGAGGGTTAGATCAAGGTTAAGGTTAGGAGTAAGCAGGTAGTTGTTTTTTGTGTGGTTGTAATCAGTCATTTTAGACACACATGAATCAGCAGCTGCAGCAGAGAACAAGATGCAGGTGTGTGTGTGTCTGTAGCTGCAGGAGGGCAGAGCAACAGAGAGGTGACACAGCACTCAGCTCACACCTGATGCATGTTGTGCATGCATCACATACACCTTGGAGCCTTGACGTGCATCCATGTGGCGTCAGAAGATTTGGAAAACTGAGTTCCTGACTGGGAAAATTCAAGTTGGAACAACAATTTTTTTTGCTGCCAATGCAGAGTGTCCTATATTGATTAGAACAGTAAAGTCTGAGACAAAATCACTTTGTATTTTATTTTTTTTTAAGATTTTTGGGGGCTTTTTAGCATGAAAGGGTGGGCTGTTGGTTGAAATCAAACCAACGGCCACTGCAGTAAGGACAAGGCCTTTGTACACGGGATGCCTGCTCTATCAGGTGAGCTACTATTACTCCCTTCTGAATGTATTATTGTTGGTAAAAGCTAATATCTAGAATATGATATTGTTGTTTTGTATCTTTTCGCCATGAGGGATTGCCAGATGTAACACTGAATTCTGTGACCAGTGCCAGACTCTTGTTGAGTTTTGGGTATTGCTGAATGTTTGGGTCAGCAACCTTTACTATTAAAGAGCCATTATTGGCCAAAAAAAAAAAAAAAAAAAAATCTGGAAAAGGTAAGAGCCTATTAACTTTAAACTAATCCACCAACATTAGGAACAGGTCTTAATGAGCATCCATTATGCTCTACTACAAGGTGGCTACTCTGCAGTGGGCTATTAATTATTTAGTGCTTTAACTTTGCAGCGTTCGTGGTAGAAGCAAATTAATCTGTCTACACACTGTTATATCCTCTATTTTCCTCCAAGACTTTTCCATTTTGGATTTGGAATCCATAGCGAGCCGTGCTAGAGAGACTCCAGGCCACCGCTACTGAAAGATTTAGAGGAAAAGGCACCAGATGGTATGTATGACGCACATTTTAGTCGATGAAACGTAAAAGCATTTTTTAATTCGATGTATAGCCTCATTTTTACAGGTGTAGAATGCAGTTAACACTCTAGGCCTACAACAATGACATATGAAAATCTGAATGCTGAAAAATAACCATCATTCATTTTCCTATAATGCGGCTCAGGAGTTGCAGGTTGCCTTCCCCTGGTTTAGGGGCTGGGTCAAGGGTTCTGATGGGGCATCCTATTCCCGGACATTTTTCAGCATTATTGCCCAGTTCAAAACATTTGTTCCAAAAGTAATAGATAAAGTAATAAGTTACATTACTTTGATGTAGTAATTGAAATAGTTGTATTGGTTATTACATTTTGACAGACTAAGAAGTAATCTGTATCCTATTACATTTCAAAAGTAACCTTCCCAACATTGAATACAACACGTTTTCTTTGTGGTGTCAATGTTGTTTCCACATTATGACATAAAGCTCAGAAAATCGGAAATCGGCACCTGAATGTTTCTGTCAGGATGCAGACAGTCACATCCAGGCTGTTACGGTTAGCATTATTAAGTTATAGCTGACATAGACACAAAAAAAGAAATTAAATCTACTTTAATTATATTCTAATTTAATTCTCCACCTGTCAGACACGCAAAGTGAGCCAAATAAACACACCTACGTTGCTACGTGACTCAGGTTCAGACTAGGCTAACTCAGGCTAACATGCCATCTCAAGATGGATCCACCAGCGGGACGACTCTCTGTTTCTGTCAATAACTGGTGGTGTGATGAGTTCAGCTCAACATGGTGGAGCACTGAGGAGCGCAGTGGGACACGGAGGCCGAGTGGACTGGCTATACTGGGACAGAGAAGCCGTGTGGACCGTTATGTGCCTGTTATGCTCTGAGAATGGACCAGTTGGATGTAGAGCAGACTGAGGAGACTTCACTGTGCACACTGCTGAGTACAGAAACAAACTTTAAGTCACTCTCCAGGGAAGGCCGTTTACAACATGCATGTGTGCTCACTGTTATGTATAAAAGTGTGCAGTAGGTACACAAAAATCTTGGTTCGGTACGTACCTCGGTACACAAGTCACGGTTCGTTTTTTTATGGTACAGTAATGAAAAAATAGACAACTATCAAATATCTTTTACTTATTGGTGACCTTATTAAAACATACCACCACAGCGGTTAACTGTTTTTACACAATTTTTGAATGAAACAAATATATATAAAATCCTGCTTTTTCACATTGTTTGAATGAAAATAGAAATATAAAAGTAAAAAATAAAATCCTGCTGTTTTTTTCAACACATTTTTTGAATGAAAAATATAAATATACATTTCTGCTTTAACAGTTTTACTCAATTAAAATAAAAAGTATAGTGCAGCCAGTCAGCTTTAAAGCCTTCTCAGATTCAGTTTTACTAGGAACTTACTTAGCTTTCCCACTTTGTTAAAGTGCAGTAAACAAAACATGCTTATATCTGAAGTGCAGCTTAAACGATTTTAGCACGATGGTCAGGGAAACGCTCTTTCTTTTTAAACGACGACGATATCGTAGTTTGCACCAGATTGCTTTTTTCTAGTCGTGCCGGTTAACGTTCAAACTCGGGTGGTGTCGCTTTAGATGCATTAGCATGGTAGACGTGTTTCCAAGTACATACCCGACCGCTGTTCTGCAGTGTCGGCACACTGCTTTGTCTTGTCAACTTGTTTATTTCCATCTTCGTATTTTACCCTGAAACCAAAGTGTTCCCAAACAGAGGACTTAAGGTTTGAGGGTGGGTCTTCAGGTTCGTCAGGGTCACTTGCCATGTTGTCAAAATGCGAGAATGCGCTGCACAAAGTGAAAGCTGAGATTTACGGGACTCGGTCCATCACTCAATTATGTCCATCGAGGAACTAGATATTTTAAATAGTTCGGCTCGCAAAAACGAATTGAAATAAAACAAAATAAAATAAAATATTATCCTGCGCCCATCATTGTTAACTGGGAGCTGAAATCGACAGAGGCCTCCCCCTCTCTAAAACAAATGGACCAGGGGTCTCATTTATAAACATTGCGTATGCACAGGAGGAGGCCTGAAAGAGGTGTGTGCCACTTCTCACGCAAAAGTTGTGATCGATATAAACAGACTTGATGGGAGAAACTTTGACCCATGCTTACCAACATTTTGTGGCGACACAAATGGTGAGGTGGAAGCCTGATTGTAGAAATTTTTTTGGCGCACTCCATTTTTGGCTTTAGTCGTGTACAGTTTAAGTATGGATCCTACACATTGTTTATAAAACTGAATAAAGCAGTTTCCTGTTACATATCAGGAAAGATATTTAAAAAAAAATGTAATGCAGTAATGTTTACTTGGAGTACATTTCAACTGACCTACTTCTTACTGAAGTGAAGTTTAAGTGAAGTAATTTTACTTGTACTTGAGTAAAACTCCTTTAAAATAACAGTACTATTACTTGCGCACTACTACTTTTTTAACCAAAACTTTTGGTTGTAAAGTTTGAGTATGTCTCCAGGAAATGAATGTAAGACAATATAAATTCACTTACTACATTCACCTGTGTAAACGTGGATGTGTGTAAAGAGAGGGGCAGAGAATCTGTATTTTTACTGTTGCACAGTAAAAACAAAAACGTCACAACTGTTGTAAAAAAGAGCAATGAGATATTTACATGACTGGAAGTATTAATACCTCAATTTTAAAATACCCATGACAAGAAGGTTAAGTACTCAGTAGAACTAATCGATGTGAAGGTGATGTATTATATTGTTGGATAGCTACTGATAAATTAAGGGATGAGCAGTGTTCTAATGTTGTCGTCAAACTGAAGCTAATTTTGATTTATTTATGTACTGCTGGGGAGTTTGATCTGTAAATATACCAGGGCTGCAGCTATCGATTCTGTCACTAATCAAGTATTCATTCAGTTATTCTAGTGATTAATCGAGTAGTTGGTTAAGATATATTGCACGTTTTCATTAAATTACTTTAGCTTTATTTAAGGGCATTAGTAATATATAGAGGAGCTGCTTGCTTGTGAAAAGCTGTCCAAAGTACAACTCTGTGACTTTCTAAAAAGGGGTATAATTGTATAATGAGTATAATTATTTTTTTTTATTGATAGTTATTAGTAGGCCTTTATAAATATCATAATTTGAGTTCCTATGACTGGCTAGTTTAGACTCATTCACTGTGCTCAAAGGGTGCCTTCACCTGCTGACCCTTTTTACTGCAGTCCACATTAATATACCTGCTGTACTTGATTGGTGCATTTGGGCTTCATTTTCTACTCTGTGTGTATATGTGTGTGTGTGTGTGTGTGAGAGTGTTTGAAGGATGCGTGAATGAGTGAGTAAGCGGTGTGCGTGTGTTAATGTGTGTGTGTGTGTGTGACTAACATAATAACGTGAATGAAGCTCAGGCTTCAACAAATCGACCACAGCATTTTAACGAAGCCATGAGGCAAATAATTTGCCCCAAAGCTTTTTAGTAATCAAATTACCAGAGTTAATGAGAGAATCAGCCCTAAATTATCTATCTATCTATCTATCTATCTATCTATCTATCTATCTATCTATCTATCTGTCTATCTATCTATCTGTCTATCTATGTACTATAGACTGCATCCTTGGTCTTTTGAAACAAGGCCCTGCTGAGGCACATCTACCATGATGTGAAGTAATAACACATAGACAATTCCACTGACTCAGCACACACCCACTGAGGCATTGAGAAAAAGACAGAAAAAAAAAAAAGAAAAAGTTGAGCAGTGCAACAGATTAAAAAAAAATCCTGTGCCCAGTCCGAGAGGGGAAGTTTTCCATTTTATTTTTCATTTTCATTATCTGTCTGGTGAAAGTATAAATGCCAGGAGGATTAGAGAAATTACATGGGCTCTCGCCTCTCCTGGCCTGGTGCTTATCCTCCTCTCCGCTCATTTCTCCCTCTCTCTTTCTGTCTTTTTTCATCCGTCACTCCCCTACCTTCTTTGCCTTGCTCCCTCTGTTTACCCACCATCTTTCCTACTCCAATGTCCATTTCTCTCTTCTTTGCCTGTCTCTATCAATCTCCGGATGTCATTGCTACTCTGTCGCCTCCTTCACCTCGCTCCCCTGTGACATACCCCTTTTTCTATTTCTCCGACCCCTATCTTCGGTTTTAGCCATGCTGCTGCTTCTCCTCTCTTTTTGTAAGTGTGTCGCTCTCGTTGTCCTCACTGGAACTCCCCACGGGGCTCACACTGGATCAGCATGACTGGGCCCGGCCCCCATGGGTCCGGCCGGCCAGCCAGTTCTCAGCAAAAAGAAGTGTCTTAAGAAGGCCCCCCCCCCCCTAATCCTTAAGATCTATTACAGATAGCAGCGCTGACACAGGCGACAGAGATTAGAGGGGGCAGATACTGACTGTATTGATTGGCCTTCTCATCCCGAGGCCAACCCAGCAGCTTGCTCGTGTAATAGCACGCTGTAATGAAATTCAGCCAGGACGTCAGAGCCAGCAGCTCTAAATGCATAAAGACTAGACTGAACTGAGGTAAACTGGTGTTACTGTAAAGCCACCCAGCAAGGGAACGGGACAGAGCGCCTGCTGGTGTACCATTTAAAGTGGAGGTTAGTATCCCTGATTCACCTCTCTAAATATATGCTGGCCCACAGTTGCCCAAATCTGCTGAGAGGAAAAAAACACTCTCTGTTTGGACCCAAGAGGATTTTTTTTTTTTTTTTATGTCGTGTCATGAACTTGTGTTTTAGCGAGCCGTTTGTTAGGCATTTTTTGTTTGGCAGTCACATTTAGGCATGTTTTTGGAGCCAAAAAACAAAAACCAGCTGGACCACTCACTTTGCAGTCCATTACCAGAGGTTACGGGGCCAAATTCATTTTGTGCTTAGCTCAAAAAGATATGAGCCAATTTTTTTTTTTTTTTTCCTTTTCAGAATTTGATAAATGTTGGAAATGCCCATGGCTCATTTAGGCTGGTACTTTAAAATTAGGATCAGTGTGAAACACTAATTAAACTGATACATCATGTAAAATAAAGATTGATGATGGCACAGACGTCTACTTGAAATTGCAATGGGAAAGAAGTCTTGGTAGTTACTAGGTGTGAAAAATATTGCTCTGAGTTCAATTATTTTGCAGGTACAAAATGCTACATTTATAAAATGAAGTTCAATGTTCAAACTGCTGCTACTGACAGAAATTACAGTATTGACATTGGAAATATACAGTATCTGCACTGGCTGTGTGACAAAAGAACTGAGAGAACGCACATAATAGCATCAATTATATGTGGTGGAAAAATGGCAATGTTCCCAACCAAAGCGACTGAATTAAAGCACTTATGTCTATCCACGTAATGTTATGCTGTCTAGAAATGGTGCTGAGATGTAAAGTCAATGGTTATTACGCTTTTCAACAAATACTTACAAGTCTTAATGTAATAAATGCAAAGTCGTGCCAAAAGGAAAAGATTGAGCTGCTGTGTGTCCATACAGCAGCATATTGCACATTTCCCCCTGCAGTTTCATTTGGTTGTCCCTTTAGCAGTCAAAAATGTCAAAGTAATTTTAGAATTTAATGTTTATTCGTTACTGTCAGTGGCTTATTATTGATCGAGGAGCAGGCCAGCTGAGCCCATGTAGAGAAATTGACTGACAAAGGGGCTGCTTTATGCAAGAAAAGTGCTAGTTCATATGACATCTTGTAAGACCTGAAGTATGAATAAGTGAATTGCAGTTAATTTTGGTCTGCAAGTAGAAACAGGAACATCATGTTTTAATCTACGAATAAATGTTTATAGTGTCACAGCCTCTCACAGAAAAAGTATGTTGCAAAACATTACAATAAAGTGATCTAACATAACTTAGACACCTCTGCACTCCAAAAAAGGTGTTGGCTGAAGCTACAGCTTATAACACCTACCAAAAAATCTGAAGTATTGATAGATTTCTGAATGTCCACACGCAAAAGGAGGCATTGCACAATGTACGTTGTTTCTTTATGTCCTATACAACGACGCACAGAAGCATTTACTAATCTTAAGTCTTAAATCTTCTGTTTTATGATGTGAGAACTCTATGGCAAGGGTTAAAATGAGTCCAAACATCTTGGATATGGATATATCCAAGATATATATCTTGCACCGGTGACGTCAATTGGTGCCAGAGTCTGTGCAGTAGTGATGTCCGAGGTATTGTGTTCCTGTCCCTAGAGCCGTCCAACTAATTATGAGCAGTGCTACACACTGATTGGCACACACACCTGTCAGTCAAGACGTCAAACCCACTTTTTATAGTATCTAATAATAGTCATAACCAAATTTATCAGAAAAATGAACAATTGAACTTACATTAATTATCTGAAATGACAGAAACCATGGTTGGGAAAAATGTATTTGATGTATAGTTTGAGTTTTTTAGTTCGTCCCATGTCCCATCTGCGAATAAGGGGGCAGGGTTTATGGCCTATGCTGCAGCCAGCCACCAGGGGGGGATGGACATGTTTTGGTTTCACTCTTGGGGAGTTGTCATGTTGTCCGTACAGTAGAGCCGGGAAATAGCCTACGTCCTGAAAACTGTATCAGGATTTTTTTCGGCTCAATCTTCATACATGATTTATATCTTGATATTTTTTAATTCTCCTCAAAATGCTAGGACTGGGAGACAAATTTGAACATAATATTTCCGACCAAATACCCTGTCTTCTGCGACACGACAAAGTTGTAGGGACGAGCTATTGTTGAATATTGAATTTTTTTTCCATAAAATATTAACACAATGAGATTAATCATCAATAATGTGGATGTAACGACGAAGTGTTTTGAGGCAAGTGTTAAAAAGCCCGGTGAGTTGATAAAGTTACATCACTGTGCTGTATTACAGCCTTTAAAATGAGGGTAAAAACACCATTTATGCCACATCACGATACAACGATATCCAAAAACTAATAAGATATATCCTCAGATATCTCTAACGATACAATATCTTTATATTGCCCAGCCCTACCATACAGTCTGCGGTTTAGACTTGAAAACAACTTTGTTAGGTTTAAAGACTCATCATAAAATGACAACAACACCTTTGTCGCCATGGTTACTATAATAAACACGTGGTTTGGTTCGGGACTGATCGTGGTCATCCTTAAAAAAACAAAAACAAATGTTGAATGTCAGTTGGAGCAGCATCCTCTATACTAGGACCTTGTCGTTCGATAATACCGTCACCTTACCCACTCCTTTGCTTCCAAAGCTTTTCGATTATCCGCCAGTCAGTTTCGATGATGCCAACTGGCAGCTTTGCAACCGCGCCAATATCTAAACTGACCAAAACGACATCTGCAGGTAAGAATTTCAGCTGTTAAATGTCCCACAGTCGAGTAACTCATTAGCTACCTAACTGACAATAGTGGTGGTTTGTTTGTGTGGTTGCTCATTCAGCAAGACAAAGTGCAGGAAAAGACATTTGTCCTTGTTTGGTGAGTTAGACGGAGCTTGATAGATAATGTGGGTTGCTGTTTAAAGTCTGTGGCTCTGGTGTAGCAAGCTGCTGTCTGGCTGTTGCTGTGACCACCTGCTTATGATAGAACGGTGACGTTACTGCTTTATGCAAATACAATGAAATGATTTATTTGGCTGTATAGCTCTGTATATATAGCAGGAGAACAAACAACATCCTGAATCTGTTTTATGCAAAGACGGGGGCGATACAAAAAATATAAAAGAGCAGATATCTGTGCAGTAGCTGGAGAAAAAACAATGTAATTGAATTTCAGTTGAACTCAAGCCACCAAGAGTCACATCAAGATTATTATATTAAGATTATATATTATTTTAGTGCCATTTACACACACACACACACACACACAGCTCAGCCAGAAAGAAGGCACTAATGAGAAAGCATTATGGGCACCAAAGCAGGAGGTTTTACAGTGAAATGAATTGGCCAGCATGTTTATATTCCTCATCTATTTCATCCATTCATGAAAATACAAAAATGGCTTGAAATGCATTTCTTCCAGTGTGCTGGCTCCGTTCTGAAGGACTTTCCTGGCACTGTCAACCAGGGCAGGTGCAACACAACAAGCTACACTTCTCAATAGCTGCAGTACAGAGAATATCTCATGCAACTATGAATACATACAGATGGATAGAGGACAGCATTCACAGTCGTACTTGTCCCAAAATTTGGAACATGTTGCTTTTTCAGTTGTAGGTATTTTTGTCTGGCAAACTTGACATGATAGGGATTACACACATACTGTTTAGGTTGGTTGTGTGTAGGGCTGCCTCCTAATAGTCGACCAAATGTTAGCTGACCAGAAACGGTTGTTTATTCGCAGGAAAATAAAAATAACAAATTAAACAAATGTGAAACTCTGTAAGGAGCTGCGCCTTGTCAAAATAAAGCAAAACCTATATGACAAACACAGGAAGAGGCCACGCTCAGCAGTCAGACAGGAGTCACGTTACAAACTAATCACAGCCAACATTTGATAATTTTAGTGCAGGGCTACCCAGAGCTTTACATCTGTCCCACGGACGACAGACCTACAACTTAGAAAAAGCGCCTGGAGGAAGATAAGCGCTGCACTCAGGATTTTAGATAAATAGGCTATACGATGCTTGTTAAGTTTGCTTAGCAACCTCAAACACAACCTCTTAAAAGCTGGCACAAATAAGGCACAAGAATATTGCCCAGTGCCTGACCTTGCGTCTTCCAGGCAGTTAAAGCAGCAGCATGTGTACTGCCCCTTGATTTCCAGGGCTGGTACCTGCAGTTATTCCACAGGCTAGTTAATAACATGTCGGGCAGGAAATCCAAAGTGTGGGATCATTTTGAGAAGGTGAAGGACGAACCCAAGGTGATATGTAAACTCATCTTCATTGGTCGACTACAAACATGACGTATCATCTGAAACATGGAAGTAGCTTGTGATGGAAAATTCTGGTATTTGATAATGTTATGATGAACAATGTGTGTTGCTCACTAACACTTACTGTGACAGCAATGAGAGACAGCAAGGTCACAAGCCAGGGAGGCTCAGGCACCAAGATTATGAGCGAGACACCAAGTGTCCTTGTTAGTCTCAGGAGATGTTGTGTTGTAGGAATGTCAAGGCGCCACATATTTGACTGTTGATGTGCATGTGTTTTGGGAAACTATAAAGATAGAGGGCTGGAGGACATTCGCCAGCTCTCACTCTGACTGACTGTTCATGCAGTTTGTACTGTTTGTGAGACTCCATTCATGAATGCTCATTAAAACTCAAGAAAGACAGCCGACGTGTGAAGGCTCTTTATTGTTCAAGTGATTTTGCCACCACAAGCTACATGCCCATTAGCCCACAGCGTCATTAACAGGCGGCTCGCTCAGTGTGTGACGTGCACTTGTAGATAAAATATAGGCCTATATTAATGAAGGTTCACTAGTACGGTTTGGTATTTCTCTGTAATGTAGCACAGTGTTAACAATGTTACTGATACTATTCTTTCTCACACCTTCAGCTCAAACCATTGTGTTGCCCCGCCCAAAATATATCATTTAATAATTAAATTAATATTGCAAACATGCGGGCGACTAGTCGACTAATGGCCCTAAATGATGACTGTTGGTAGACTGGGAATATTCCTAGTTGGGGGCAGCCCCACTTGTATGACAGTGCAGTTGTAAGAGATGCTTGACTCAGCAGTGTTGTTCTCCAGCCTCTTGATGTACCTAATAATATATAAGAAATGCATCACAGTGCGGTTTATTGGATTTGGAGAATTGCTGTTTTTGCATTTGCTTTTCAAACTTTAAAGCAGAACGAAACTGACAGATCCTTTAGAGAACAAATACATATTCAAACAGCTCATAGTTTTCTGTATCTGCCTCCTGTTTGCCTTTTGTCCTTTCTTTTTTACAGTACAGTACTGATATTTTTTCATTTGACTGTAATAACTCTGCACGTCTCGGGCTCCACCAGTGCCGTTTACCTATAATAGAAAAAAGCGCATTAGCATTTATCCTGATTTATTACTGTACCAAACAATATGCTATTTTCAAGTGTTTACAATCCTTCATGGAGATGAGGATTACATGCAGAAGACACGTGACTCATATTTTTGGTATGCTGTTGTCTAAAATCTATTATCTATTTATAGGCTCACCACGTGGCTCTAGTCAAACTTATTTCAGCATCTTTCTCACGCACTACTCCTCCTCCTTAGGCCACCATGCTTGGAAGGAGCAACAGCCCCCCTGTCCCCTGGGTTTAGCTTGATGCAATGGATTGCCAACAACACGCAATAGCTACAAGGCCTCTGCTAATCACACTATTGATCCTGTAATTCCACCCATTTGAAACTCTTTACCTCGGTGGGCGGTATCAATGAATAAAGTCCAAGTCTCCGATTCTTCCCCCGTTCGTTGAGGCACCTGATGTCTCTGGGGAGGTGATTGAGACCTGTGCGCCTTCTCCACATCACAGCTTTGCTCTCTTTTTAGTATTCAGCCGCCACAGACTCCACAGGAAAGTCTGCCGCGCTGAGAACAAACGCAAATGGAGAACGGCTGATCGACCCCCTTCCCTTTGACTGCTTCTTTGTGGGACTGTTGTGTGTCGAGTTGTGTTTGTGCTGTGTTGTGTTGTTGTTTTTTTGTGTGTGTGTGTGTGCGCAAGTAAAGATTGTCACATCAGTGCAAAGATCTGGGATGCAAGAGGGGAGAAGCCTTAGAATGTGAACTCTTATGGAATATCAATAGGCAGAGTAATGGCCTGGTTTTCGAGATGGCAGAGAAGGCTTTGGTCCATTGCGTGTCATTTCAAAAGCTCGTGCCCGAAGAAGAAAAACACAACAACACATCGGATAGTCCCAACAGCTATCTTGTGATTACACAACGTCCCCAAGTAGTTAGTTAAGTCTGTCATCTTGTCAGTGAATTAGATTAACTGTGACAGACCTCCTTGACAATAATTATGCTTTACGACGACAGGAGCGAACTCAGCAATGCGTGCCCTCCGAAGAAAAACCAGGCTGAAATTTACGACATTGCTCTGCATGTGCACTCTGCAATAACGCAGATGGCGTGAAGCAGCTAATGGTGGGTTTAATTTTTCTCAGCACTTTGCATCATATAATTAACCCTTTTACTGTAGATCTGCGAGCAGATGAGCTTGAAGTCCCAGAGTCTTAATGTAATGTTTTGTATGCCTTTTAATTAGACAAGCAGCATTAAAGAGAGAGAGAGGGGGGGAGTAGGAGGAGAGGTGGGAAGGAAACACACTGCAGTGAAAGATGCCAAATCACTTATACTTGTTTACATATTGTCCTTGAGTAGATGTAGGTCCGAGGGCAGGCATTTGAGGACGACGAGGATGTAATGAGGAGGTGAGGGAGAGTGCGGAAAACAAAAAAGAAGAAGGAGGTGGCATGGGAAGGAGCACAGAGCTGAGGATTGTCGAAATAAGAGTAACAGAAAGAAGGGGATTTACATAGTGTAGGTCTTGAATGGATTTACGGAGAAAGAGACTATATCTGATGGATTTGGGAGAGTGTATCAGTGGTTCTGGGAATATGCAGGTGAGCTCTGTATAATGTTGACGCAGGGATAAAAGTATTACAGGAAATAGGCTAAAGTGCTGTATGCAGAGAGGAGCAGATGAAGTGGTGTCATTTGAAATGGGATAGAAGAGAATCGGTGGAACTAGAACTATGTGGTTTCTTCTCTTACTCCAGAAGTTAGAGCCTAGATGAGCTGGTGGACACGTGATAGCTGGGAGGAACTTTCAATGAAGCAGCTCAGGAAAAAAACAACATGGCATAAGCAATGTCTTCCTTCTTTTGAGGAGACGATTCTGATTTACAGCTTTGGTACAATGTTCGTATCTTTGGCCATCATTCCTAATAGGTTTGAGTGATGCCTACCGCATTGGCATATCAAGATCAAGATCAAAATCAAGGTCAAGATTAACGTTATTGTCCCACAGAGTAGGGACTTGTCTTAGGCCGTACACCCATACTGCAGCCATTGAAATGCAACATACTACATAGTTCATAGACAAACAGGGGTTAAAGTTCTCTAGCACAGCGCCACGCATTTCACTGGCATTTGCCCCTAAAAATATATATATACGTGCGAACTGGGGAAATGATTTAGGCACACAGTGTGCAAGTAAACACAACCTACTATTTACCGTAATTGCCATCGGACATTTATTCATCAATAACAGATCAATTAAATGTATTTTAAAAGTCGCCTGATGCTTTCACATCATGTCACATTGAGACACAGAGCACAAATGGAGCAGGGGAGGTTCCGGTAAGCCAGCGGTAATTATGAAGGTAAGGTAACAGAAACCAGACAGAAACGAAATTTGCAATAAAAGTCCTCTATGCTTAAGTTTTAAAGTCACCACCACAGCATTATATCATCCATTTCAATAATGACATGCTTGCCCAGAGGCAAAATTTCGACGTAACTGCCTGTTTAATTCACATCAAGCATGATACAATTTTGCAAACAGCCTAAATGATTTAGCTTCTAAAAATAAATAGCACCAAGGCAAAAAAGACATGTAGGAGCTATAAGTCTGGTAACCACTGAAAGTTTAATCTTTATTAATAAACTCATTGTGCTATAAAAGTTTAATCTGAAAAGTAACGACTAAAGCTATATTTTTTTTGTTCGTTTTGATAAACACGTTCCTTTGCAACACATTTCTTCATTTTGTGACCGCAACACCAAGCTCCTTACTCCGGAAAAGATTTCAGATTTCAGGCACACAAATCTTCCGTGCTCCACATTTCAGGCACAACATTTTTTCTTGCTTTAACCCCTGGACAAATCAACATTATACCCAACGTAGCAATAACAAACACAAAAACATAATTAAATAAATAACATCATATGCTAAAAATATCTCTATAAAAATGCAAATCAGCAAATCATCATAATCCAATGCCAGATCTGGCTTTATCTGCCATTGTTTAAAAGCTTTATAGACAGAGGTATGAAATCATTTTTATATTTGTTCAGTCTGCAATGAGGCACTATAAATAATCTACCAGAGGGCAGCAGCTTGTACTCTGTATACAGAACATGAGCCTTTGATGATCTTATTGGCTTGACTCAGAGCAGCCTGTCCAAAAATACAGTGTATGACAATGATGATGTCAACAGTGCAACATCTCGAAAGATGATGACCGAATATTCGGTAACCGAATATATTTGGCCGAATATTGCAAAAAAACACACATTCGATTTTTGGTGGAATAAGTAAAAAGCAAGGCCGAATAATAGCGGCGTGTTTTGATAACGCAATCAAACAGTGTGCGCTGACGGACGGATGTCGGCAGTGTGGCGATATTTAACTCCGTCACCGCACTTGCATTTGCAACTAAAAATAGTTTTGTGCGAGCAAAATAAATCATTCAGCAAGTACAGATTTCAACCAGCAGCAGAAACGAAAGGCGAATCCCACTGTTAGTGTAGTTCCGTGTCTTTTTACTTGTTAACACACACTACTATGGAGCTCGAGAATGTAGTTGACGCGTGTCTTCAGCCGTAAAAAACTTCACAGTTCTTCTTTCTCACGAGGGTTTATTGAACCTTTCTCAAAGTTACAACAAAAATAAACTGTGCAGTAATCCAAAATTTGGGCAGTAACAGCTAATGAGCACGGTCAAAAACTAGTGTGCTCTCCTCGCCTCCATAGTCATAACTGAACGTAAACACTCATACATCATCACGTTAAGCACGTCTCTACCAATAAGAAGAGAGCAGTTACTGATAACCAGCAAACATTCTCATGAGCTCAAATATATATATATCATAAATTCAACAAATCTAAATTATTTATCACATTATGTGCAATATACAAAATGGCTCTAACATAACCTGCCCCTAATTGTTAGGTTAACAACATAGCAATTACCAAACACAACACATAGAGCCATTGTCTAAACAATAAATCCTTTCCCCTTTTTTTTTTGTTGTTACACATTTACATGTTTCAAAACCAATAAATGTCTCCCTTTTTTTGGTTCAAAGCAGATAAATATCTTTATCTTATTCAGTCTCTTTAGTCTTCATGATGCCTCTTCCAAGAGACATATCTTGGTAATGGGTCTCTAACGTGCTTGTCGTTGTCTGAACACAGACGCTGCGGACTGTCCCCTTTGAGTCTGGCATTATCTTGATGATTTTTCCTATCAACCAGGAATTCCGTGGCGCGGAGGAGTCCACAATGAGGACAACATCTCCCGGGTTGAAGTTCCTCTTTGTTGTGTTCCATTTTTGTCTTTCCTGCAAGAGGGGTAGGTACTCTTGGGTCCACCGGCGCCAGAATAAATCTGCCATATATTGGGTTTGCCTCCAGCGGCGGCGCACATAGAGATCATCCTTGGAAAAGACACCTGGAGGAATATTTGGCTGTGTTCTCATCACCAGCAAATGATTTGGGGTCAAAGCCTCCAGATCATTGGGGTCGTTGGAGGTTGTCGTTATGGGTCTGTCGTTAATGATACTCTCCACTTCACACAAGAGCATCTGTAGACCCTCGTCGTCCAATATTTGTTGTTTCAACAGGGAACTTAGGACTTTCCTGACTGTTCTTATTTGGCGTTCCCAGACACCTCCGTGGTGGGATGCGGCGGGCGTGTTAAATATCCATTTAACTCCTCTTCTCAGCATTGATTCTCGAATCTTGGGCTGGTCCAGGTCTTTTAAAGACTCCTTCAGCTCTCTCTCAGCACCGACAAAATTTGTGCCGTTGTCGGACCGGAGAACAAACACTTGTCCTCTTCTGCTTAGGAAGCGACGTAGCGCATTAATGCATGAGCTGGTGTCGAGGGAGTGTGCTACCTCTATGTGAACTGCTCTACAAGTCAAACATGTGAAAAGCACACCATATCTCTTCACTCTGCTGCAACCTCGACTGACCTCAAATGGGCCAAAGAAATCCACGCCGGTGTATGTGAAGGGTGGCTTATCTGGCAACAACCGATCTTCTGGCAAATTTGCCATTTTTTGTTCACCTGCTCTTGCATGTAGTCTTCTGCATGTGTTACACTCTGAAATTATTCTTTGTATTGCTGAGCAGGCCTTTGGTATCCAAAACCTCTGCCTCAGTTTTGCAAGAATGTAATTTCTCCCCGAGTGTCCTGTCACTTCATGTATGTGACGGAGGATGAGTTTAGCGATCCAATCATCCTTACAGGATAGCTGGGTGTCTGGCTTCCAACGGCATCGCAGCTCGGCTGAGCCGCCCTCCTACTCTTAGTACTCCATCTTTCAGACATGGATCCAACTTGAAGATATGACTATCCTTTCTGACATGATCCTTTCCATCCTGCAGCGCCTTAAGCTCCTCTGCATATTTTCCCCTTTGACACAGGCGAATTAACTCCATCTCCGCCTTGGCGAGATCTTCAGTGGTGAGTATTTGTTTTTCAAACTTGCTTGTACTTGAGCATTTCTTGCTGGAACAAGGTCTCTGCCTTTGATGAGGTGTTATCACATTTCTGTATTGTTGCTTGAAGCTCTTTTCTTTTCCGTCTCAGGTTCAGCAGGATCTCTTTTAGACGCATCAGCCAAGCTGTCGCTTTCTTGAGTTTGTACCAGCATGAAAAATGAAGAACAAACTGAGTCATTGTATCCAACTTTTCATCTGCTTGTATCGCAGACACTTGAGCTGATTTTTTGACCTCTGCGTCTTCTTCTAGGTGAATGGGCTGGTCTGGGCGTTGAGGCCATTCACTCTCAGGTCTCAACAGGAACTCTGGCCCCTGTATCCAATTCTTGCTCTGCAGCAGACCGTCAGCGCTTAACCCTCTCGAAGCTTGATCTGCGGGGTTGTTTGCTGTGCTCACGTATTTCCACTGTGATGTCTTTGTAGCTTCTTTAATGAATGAAACTCTGTTAGCTACGAATGTTTTATAGCGTGCAGCATCATTTTCAATATACTTCAATACTGTTACACTGTCTGTCCAAAATCTTGACTCGTCCAGCTGAAGCCGTAGCTCGCATAGCAGCATCTTGTCCACTTTCACAGCTATTACAGCCGCTGTCAGCTCCAGCCTGGGAACGGTGACCATTTTGAGCGGTGCCACTCTCGACTTCCCGATCATGAATGAGGTGAGTTTCTGGTCCCTTTCATTGGTCAGCAGGAGATAAGACACTGTACCGTAGCCGTCGTTGCTGGCGTCAGAAAAGTGGTGCAGTTGTGCCTTTTTGACGACGCCAAATCCTGCAGGCTTGATGCACCTGCTGACACAAAAGGATGACATTTTTTGTAAGTCTGACAGCCACCTTTTCCATTTTTTTGTTCTTCTGACACTTCATCATCCCATGCCCTTTTCTCCTTGCAGAGTTCCCTCAGGAGCAGCTTGGCGGGAAGGACAAAAGGTGCCAGGAATCCCAGAGGGTCGTAGGCTGAGCTTACAACTGACAAGATTCCTCTTCTGGTGCATGGCTTTTGCTGTACTTCAATCTTGAACTTGAATGTATCAGAATTTGTGCACCATTGGACGCCTAGCGCCCTCTCTGTGGGGAGCTGATCCTTATCCAGATCGAGATCTTTAATCCCTGAAGCCCTGTCTTCTTCTGGAATTGACATGAGCAGTGCTCTGGAGTTGCTCGTCCATTTGCTCAAGTGAAATCCTCCACTGAGACATAGTGATCTCACATCCTTAGCGAGCGTGACCGCGTGCTCATCCGATGACACTGAGCTCAGACAATCGTCCACATAAAAATTGTTTAAGATTGTCTCAACTGCTTCAGGTGCTGCCCACTCTTTTCCATCTTCGGCTGTCCTCCTTAGTGCATATGAGGCACAGCTGGGAGAGGATGCTGCTCCGAACAGGTGCACACACATTCTGTAGTCTGCTGCCTCTGAGCTCAGGTCGCCGTCCGGCCACCATAAAAAACGCAGCAGATCTGAATCCTCCTGTGGTATCTTCACCTGGTAAAACATTGAGTCAATGTCTGCCATCATGCCCACCATATCCTTCCTGAATCTTGTGAGAACTCCTACAAGGGTGTTCGTGAGGTCAGGGCCTTGAAGTAGTTCGTTGTTCAGTGATACTCCTGATATGATGCAGTACAATCGAAAACAACTCTCAATTTCCTCTTTTTCGGATGGTAAACTCCGTGATGAGGAATAAACCACAGTCTCCCATCATCACGGTGTAGTTCCTCTTTGGGACTTTGGTGGCGTATCCCTTGTTTACCAACTCTCTCATGAACGTGTTGTATTCCCTGTGAAAGTCGGGATTTCTGTGAAACTTCCTCTTGAGGCTTGTAAGACGCTGCTCGGCGAGAGATCTGTTGACAGGCAGTTTTATTTCTTTGTCTTTCAGTGGTAATCCGATGCAGTAGTGACCATCGACTAGCTGTGTGGAATTTTTGACTGAGTTGAGGAACTGGCGGTCTTCCTGTGACATCTCTGGCTTGTCATCATATCCTCTCTCTGGGAAGTCTGCGTTGTACAGCTGAGTCAGTAGGCTTTCCACGTTGGATACAGAAATGCGATTGACTGAGTGGCTCACAATGTCTTGGTTAGCCGCAGCAGTGCTTCTGAGTGGGCCGTTGATAACCCATCCAAGGGATGTCTTTACTGCATAGGGCCCTCACCTCTACTGTTTACTATTTGCCGAGGCTCCATGGCTTTGTAGACATCCGTGCCAATAAGCAGGCCAACTTCTGCTTCAATGTGCAAAAGGCGAACTTCACACAGGTAAGGCCACTGGTCCACGTCACTCTGCAGAGGTATGTTTTCTTTTTTCACTGGTATACTTGGTTGGGTGAATACCTGTGGAAGCTCTATGTAGTTCTCCTCTTCCAAGCCACATACTTCCAGATCTGACAGGACGTGAGTGTTTACTTTTTTCTCGGATCCCATAGTGGTGAGCAATATCTCTGATTTCCTTCCTCGGAGGTTTAGCTGGTGCATGACTGTGTTGGTGCAGAAAGTCGCCGTGCTTCCTTGGTCTAAAAATGCATAAACCTGCATTACTTTGTTACTGCTTTTGCACTTTATCTTCACTGGTACTATGGGGAGAATAGTTTCCTTGCTACCTGCCCCGGTGAGTCCTCTGTTTCATGCTCTGCCTCTACAAAGGCACTTCACCTCACCAGTAGCTTCTGTGTTCTTATTTTCATCCCTCTCTTGCAGGGCTGGAGCATCCTTTGTGACGTGCAAGATGCTTGGGTGCTTTCCTGAACACTCGTTGCATTGCATCCTTTTGCGGCAACTCTTACTGAGATGACCTTGTGTGAGGCAGCCAAAGCAGAGTCCTTTTGTGGTCAGAAATCTGATCCTGTCTTTGGGAGACTGCTCTTTTATTTTCTCACAGACCTCTAATGCGTGGGTCTTTTTGCAGTAGATGCAGGGACTTTGAAAAGCGTCGGCTGGTTTGACTGGACCATGTTCCTTCTTTTGTGGCTGCTGAGCAACACTGTGTCTCCGGCTGGAGAGACAGCTGTAGCAAAGCTACTTTTGAGGTTACTTCTCTTGTTGTTTAGTTTAGGCTTCCCCTTTTCTTCTATACTGAGGTCCAAGATGTCTCCAAACAGTGGGTCGTTGGCAACCTCTGCTTGCCAGTTGATGAAATCCACTACATCAGAAAACCTGGCTCTTCTTCCTGATCTTGCTTGGATCTCATATGCTTGATTCCTCCACCGCTCTTTCAGTTTAAAGGGTAGCTTTGAGATGACCGTCTTCATATTACTAGGATTGTCCATCTCGACCATGAACTCCACGTCACACATTGTGTTTCTGCATCCTATTAGGAATAAGGCGTATGCATGTAGAGCTTTTCTGTCTTCTGATTTTATTTGTGGCCACTGAAGAGCCTTTTTCATGAAAGCCGTGGCTATTTTCATCTCGTCACCATAGTGCTGTTGGAGAAGCCTCCTTGCTTCCTTGTAACCGTCATCTGGTCTCATGTGTTCGCAGCTAAGAACAAGGTCACGAGGTTCTCCACTTGTGAACTGCTGCAGGTAAAGCAACCTGTCCTGTAGACTAGCAGTTTTACTCTCAATTGTCTGTTCAAATGCTCTTATGAATGAGTGATAGCTAAGTGGGTCACCGTAGAATGTTGGAACATCTCTTCTTGGGAGTTGTGACATGCGCTGTTGCCTCACGAGCATCTCTGTTATCTCATTTGACGGTGCAGTATTTCACAGATGCCATTAGATGTGACTGCTTGCTGCAAATGACCTACAGGTGGTGCGGAACTGGCTGCTCCATGAGTTGTAGCCCTGACACGAACATTAGCAGTCCGAGCTGGTTGCTGTGTGACTGTAGGTGCATGTGCTGAAGCGTACGATGAACATTAGCAGGATGAGATGACTGGTGTGCACCCATAGGTGTAGTGTAACTCACTCGTGTACGTGACTCCTCATACTCATCTTTGACTTGACAGGTGCCCTTTCGGCCTGCTTTGTGCTTGCGCTCTGCTTCGTAGTAGTCATTCATCCCTCTTGGCCGTCTTCATAATCTGCATAAACTTTTATTTTTGCATCTGAAGCAGCAAGCTTGGTCTCTAAGTCCAGCTGTTCCTTGCGTGCCTTTAAACGTACCTCCTCCATTTCAATGTCTTGTTTTTTGTCCAAGAAGGCAGCCTGTGCTCGCAGTTCTTCACGTTCTGCCTCCAACTTTAGGCAGCAGAACTTGTGGTGGAGACCTGTGATGAGCAACTTGCAACTGAACCACCCTTTTTCCCTTTGGATGAGCGACTGATTACCTCTGAGATGCTGTCGCTTGGCTGTACATCATCGTCATCATTGTTCTCTTCTGGCTGACTCTTTATCCAATCAATCCAATCCTCTATGTCTTGAACAAAGTTCTCAATGTCCACACATTTGGGCCTGAACCAGTTCTCTTGGTCCTCTTTCTTATCTTCATCCTCAAGAAGAGGTAATAGCTCAGCATTAATGTCTTTAAATTGTCCATAGAACTTGCCAAGAATAAACAATGCTTCTTCTTTAATAACTTCAACATTAACTCTGTCTTTCTTTAGGATTTCAATATCCTTCCTTTTGCGAGTAATCTGGATAACTTGCCTTTTCTCTCACTCTTGAGCCTGTTCAATTTTCCTTCTACAGCCTTTGCCGTGGGCTTTGGCGCCCTCTTCTGGCCGTCCGCCGCAACTTCCATTATTTGCGGTAGCACTCATTAATTTTCATGCACACAAACTGTCCTCTTGCTACTCGACGACAGCTTCTAACTCTTCTATAGTTCCACGGAGAGTTCCAAGAGTTTTAACTTCATGTGCATTCTAAGAGATGACCACCGCAGCTTAACTGTATGACGGCTTTAGGCTCACCCGGACACTGGCTCCCGTTCGGTGCTGTAGCCAAAGTCCCAGTTACTCACATTGTTGCTTATCCGCATCCAAAACGTGCTCCTGGCTTGTTCCATCCATTTGCGTCGTTCTCTCAACGAGCGTAGTTTTTGACTAATGTTAGTGTAGCTCCGTGTCTTTTTACTTGTTAACACACACTACTATGGAGCTCGAGAATGTAGTTGACGCGTGTCTTCAGCCGTAAAAAACTTCACAGTTCTTCTTTCTCACGAGGGTTTATTGAACCTTTCTCAAAGTTACAACAAAAATAACTGTGCAGTAATCCAAAATTTGGGCAGTAACAGCTAATGAGCACGGTCAAAAACTAGTGTGCTCTCCTCGCCTCCATAGTCATAACTGAACGTAAACACTCATACATCATCACGTTAAGCACGTCTCTACCAATAAGAAGAGAGCAGTTACTGATAACCAGCAAACATTCTCATGAGCTCAAATATATATATATCATAAATTCAACAAATCTAAATTATTTATCACATTATGTGCAATATACAAAATGGCTCTAACACCCACCGTTTGTGGGTTGAACGGGGGTCACAGACAAGGACAGGAATGTATTCCTGTCAAATACTGCGGCCATAGGCTTACCGGCTCCAATAATTTCCTCTTCTTGGCGTCATGACTGCTCAAAAGTACCTGGACAGCCGAGCCGTGGCAGCACACAGGTATGTGACGTGTCAGAGGAGAAACGAGCCGTTCACATTTCTCTCTTTGTGGCAGGTAACAGTCCACAAACCTCACCGCACTTTAGGGACTGTTCTTTACTTATGAAGGGACTTGTCAGGGGATTAAGGTGGCTGGTTGATTTTTATTTTATTAATTTATTTTATTTGGATCCCTCCTATGTTAATCACTTATTGATGCTGTTTTTGAAGTGTGAATAAGTCAGTAAGTCATTTATTCCATTAAAATATCAGTGATGTATTATAGAAAAGTGATTTATCTTTTTATAAATGACAAAAGGCACATCTGCCTCATTTTCACTGTGGTATCGTGATACTACTCAGAACCATGATATTTTCACTGGTATCGTACAGTGGGACCTAATTTTGGTACCGTGACAACACTAATCTGGAGGGGGTTCATCTGCAAAAACTAATAAAAACTAAACAACAGTATTCGGTACTCGGTATTCGGTATTCGGCCAAGCTTTTAATTTTATTCGGCTTCGGCCACAAATTTGAATTTCGGTGCATCCCTACTCAAAAGCATTGTTGTGTGTGGAGAGGTGGGGGGGCAATCATGCAAAAATATGCACATGCACTTTGCCAAATGTATGCGTTACAATTGTGTAACCTGAGACAAGGACAGAGACAATTAAGATGAGCCCCGTGGCACTTACCACGATTTGTGTATGTGTATTTAAGAGGGAGACAAAGAGAGGGGAAGAGAAGGTGTAAGGTGGACTGTTGCCTGCAATGTTTCTACAGGCCAAAATGTTAATAACTTATTTGGAATGCTGCTTTATCACTTTTTGACCCGTTTGCCAGAAATGGTGATGCATATATAATGTTACCAGTGAATTAGCCCGAAGGATGTGAGCAGATATTAATTAGTGATGGGTAACACTTTGCCCATCTGGCAGCCTACAGCCCACCGCAAACCTGAGCACTGGTGTGGAACGGGTAGGAGTTGTCTGTGTATGTAGATACAACAAAGGCAATTATAGGTGACAGTTTTATCATTCACCTTTGTTTGCTCTTTTGAATGCGTTTGGTGAACCGGAGGGGCTGACTGTCTGACTTTAGTCTTTGTTGTCACATTTCCAGATCTCAGTGCAGTGAAGTTATTACAGAAAGGATTGCCAAAACTATGAAAATTGAACCAGAGTTGTAATAAAATGGAATAATCCTTTAAAGGTCCAGTGTTTCAGTCTTTCGTGTATAATCACCTGATAATAAGAATCCTGTTTTCGTTACCTTAGAAAGAACTGTTAAAATCCATGTATGGGGGATCTTAAGTTATCATTTTAGTAGGTGCTGGGATTGCGGGCTATCTGCAAAGTGTCAAACAGCGCAGCAGAAGCACTGATTTGCAATGTAGAACTGCTTTATTCATTGTTTTTATCTGTTTTAATTACCTTGTCCGTTTGTTTCGGGGAGGAGGAGACAATAATTTGGCTCAATAATTAGGCTCCTGATAAAAACCTCCTGAACAAAAAGCTCTGAAGGAATTCTAACCAGGAAAAGTTTCAGCATGGTTGCAATCTGCAAGCCTCACTGCTAGATGCCCTCTAAATCTTCCACACTGGACTTTTAAGAAATCTAAAAATGTCAGACAGGGTAAAAAATATGACCAAGCAGTAAAGCACAAAGCAGAAAGTGATTTGCATTATGTGTTAATGTGGTAAATGCTACCCATCAGACTCAGGCATTTAGCCCATGCCGGTGACAGCACAGCATTGTGGTCACACCTGTTTTCCAAGGTCATGAAAGTTTACACCTCATTTTATGGATCCATGCCAAACCAACTGTAACAGCCCCTTCTGCTTTTTCGACAGTGTGTTGTTGACAGATAGGAACTCCATGACAACATTTTCTCAGTACTTTATACTGAGCCTTCGGCGGTCTTTTCATCCATCCAGCTATTATTAGCCTCTGAAACTCACATGGACCTCTGGACGATGAGGGATTGTCATTGTTCAGTCTCTCACTCAGTGGCTCATGTGCCGCTTCCTTTTCATTATGGTCCAAAGAGATAATACCACTCAACAAACCCTAACTGCCCATCCCTTCATTTACTCTCATCATTATCGAAAGTATAGTGATTGTGCTGCCGAGGTCCCCCCCCCTCCCTTTCTCGCCCTCCGCTCACCCTCTTTCTCTGTCATAAGAGGCCCTCTTTGCACTCAGCCACAGGCCATTAAAGTTGTCCCACAGCAATAAGCCTTTGTCTGTGTGACCAAACAGTTGATGCTTGATAAGCGTAATCCTGGCCTGTGTTTTAGTCCTCTGAATGGTGCTGTGGGCTGCGAGGCCCTTCACAAAGCAGCTAGCACTAAATTGCTCACTCTTGCTTGCCTTTTGTCTCTGGATTTGTGAAACACTTTGAGCCGCTTTCGCAGTTCTGGGGATGGCCTCTGTGGGATGGAGTTTACTGAGGACCGTGTATTGTAGCCGTGCTGGACACACATGATCAGGATATGGCCCAGTTCCAGTTTATCTGCTCATTGCAAAAGTTGAATCATGGTTTGTTATATATTTTTAAAAAAACGAAGTCTGGGCACATTGAACTCAGTGTTTTATAACTTCCTGCATCACAATAGCGTGTAACATGGCAAAAATAGGACTTTTGTGTACAATATTGCACGGCGAGCTAATTTGTGCTTGACAGAAGAGGAGTGGAGGCTGAGAGGACTGAATCATGGAATATTTTCAGAATTAAAATGAAGTCATTAGGTTTCATCTACCAAGCCACCGTTTGAGGCATGAAGTCTGACTGAAATATGCTCTCTGCTGTAAAACTGGATTTTACAAAAGGTGCAAGTTTCTTAAGAAAAAAGGCTGGTGCCCTTTTTCTACCTTTCTGCTCTTAGATGGTCTTCAAAGTGATTTTTACACCTCTTTAGGTTTTGAAGTGTAAACATATGTCTTTCTGTCACTGCTTTTATCCCCCTAGCAAGAGTATGGTCACCCACATCCAACTAGCTTAAGCCACAATCCCATTAATTGCATTAGCACTCCGAGGGGAAGCAGCCAAGTTGGATTAATTGGCCTGCACTATGCAAAGCAGGCACAGTGTAACAGAAATTCAATACAGAGGAGCGCTGATGAGTGATTACAAAAACATTTCACTGGCTGCCCAAAGTTTAGCCAGAAATTATCTCATGGTAAGAGTTCTCCTCTTTGTTCTAGTCCTGTAGACACTCCTTTGTTTCCCTATTAATTGAGTCTGTCTGCAGTTGACAATGGCTGAAATGCCAATGCCTTGTTTTCGCTCCGTCTGAGATGTCAAAGATGTCAGCGTTTTGCCATCACTCACTTCCCATTTGTGCAGACTCGAGCCTAGCTAATGCGTCCTATATGTCCCCTCTGGGCTCCCATACATCAGTCCTTGACCCACGGGAGAGGTTCAGGAAGGATCATTTATTATTGAAATGTCTGAAGGGGTGGGGTGAGGTGGGGATTCTCATAAGGCATTTCTTTTTCCTCAATGCAGTGAATCAGCAGTGGGACATCCGGGGTAATGTGGCTGTCACAGATCCACCAGACAGAAAAACCCACTGTGGAATGTGAGAACATCAGCATTTAGTGGTCAAATATGAGCAAAAATCTAACGTAAGAGACAAAGTATTACTTTTAACAGAATTTTAGAAACTATTTGCGTAAAAAGTCAATCTCTGACTCCTGAAATTCAAGTTGGATATGCACATGAAGGAGGACTGTGACTGTACTGGACTTCAAGGCCCCATCGTTGATGATAATACCAGTATAACTTTTGATGTCATATCAAAAATTCATATCATGATACTCGCAAAATTTCGGCTTGTTGACATATTGTCGTCATACTGTTAAAAACAACACAATCATTTAGGATTTTGCTTAAAGAGAAGAAAATCACCTGTTGACTTATATAGATCCCAAGGTACATTTTTTTGTATTTGGGAGCTGCTTAATTGTGTAATTTGTGGTAGATTTTATTTGTTGAACTATTACTATTGTATACAGAATCTGAATCTCCCTCTGAGTTACTGTTGTTGTTCACAAACTAAGGAAATTAGAGATCATTTTTATTTTGTTTTTACTGAATATTTGAAGGCAAACTGTTAACATGTGAAACTATATCACTTACTTTGATGCAATTCTATGTTTCTAAATTAATGATAAAATATATATAAATATTTTTTTTACTAATTTGTCATATCGTCAAGAATATTGTTTTCGCAAAAATACCCTGAAATATAGCCTTCCCCTTTTAGCCTATAATTTTGATGGTGGGGGTGGGGGTTGCGGTGGGGGCACCAGTGGAAGCTTGCCTGGGGTGCCCAATGTGCTAGATCCAGCACTGCAGCTACAATATGTAGCTACACTGGATGCTCTTTTTTGTATACTGGAATGAGGTTGACTGAATTATTATCATCAGAATTAATCAGAAGAATTGGTAAAAATGCTGAATAATTCTCCATTGCAGATGCCACGGTAACTGTTTCATTCTGATTCACCACCATTTAGCTTCAGAGCTTAGCCCCAAATCTTTCTTTTTAAAACAAAAACACATCTGCAGTCGAACATAATATAGATGACGTAAACGTTCATCGACCATGCAGAGCACCACTACACAGCGGACAAACCGTCTGTCTTGTGATCAACGAGCTTGTGTTAGAAATCATAGCACAGCTACAGCCCGTGCAAAACAGAAGTACCTCATATATCTGGTAAATGTCTGCAATAACTGCATGCTATGAATAATGTACAGTGTATAGTATGCAATAAATAAGCAATGAGTTTTTTTGACCAGTCTTGTGTGTCTCTCAACTATGTAGCCTTGGTTATTTCAAAAGGTTGCACATTCATCAAAGGTGCTGGTAGAGCAAGAAAGGTCAAGGTGGATATTTTCTTTCCTTTTTTTTTTTGGAGCCATCAGAAAGATAATGGAAAACAGATAAGTGGATACACATTGTATGATACCAAAGAACCTGTCTTAAGCAGGGAATGGATAACAGATGTACTTGGCTCGTGGAAATGGATAGCAGATGTATCATCATGCTCATCCAAATAGCATTAGGTTGCAGACAAAAACAGGATATCGGCAGCACTCCAGGAAAAAACTAAACAAGAAGAAGACAGAGAAAACCCAAACTCCTAAATACATTAAAATGAGTGCCTGTGGGCTAAAACACCACTGGACTTTGGTTCAAACGAGGACTAACTGGTCACGAGGAAGAGCTCTTATTAGCCAAACAACAGTGAAAAAGCCAGCCACAGAACAGATGCATAATGAGCCCAGACCTAATGAGCATTTGATGATTCCTGGGTTTTTAACATCTGCTTTCTTTTCTACCTGAGTTCAAATCCACTGTCAATGATAGTATCATGTGTCAGATTTAAAAATTAAACATTACATAGTCACTGTAGAACGATGATCAGTTTTTCCATCATGACTTGCCTGTTGTTGAGTTGTCAAAAACTATAAAAATAAGCATAATAAAGTCAAAGTAAAAACAGTCTTTTGCATGCTTGAGGCGTCACACTAAACTTTAACAAATATGCTTTTGTTGGCTAATACTTTTGAAGAATCTGTTGCATATCTGAGGGGTTCCTTTATTGGTTAAAATCACTGGTGTTCACGATATTTCAAGGTATTTTTGCAATAATCATATTCTTGGCGATATGACAAATTAGTATAAAATTTTTTATTATTTATATAAGAAAATATAACTGCAACAAAATAAGTGATATTGTTTCACAGTTTGTCTTCAAGACTAAACAAAAATTATCCCATTATCCCAATATAGTGTAGTGTTGTTGTTTTTTTACATAAGGTTAGTTAACCCATTGTATTCTGTGTGAGTCGAGTTGATCTCACTGAAAACAAACATGGCAGTCTGGTTAAATTACTCTTACTGCAACTTAATCGTCAGTGAGACATCTTTTATTCATTACAATAGAAGCATAAAGCCCCACAGGCCTCCAGTGCCTGGTGGGGCAGCCCTGTAATTTGGTGAAAATATAACTCATTGGATGCAACAGCGATGTCATGTTTTCTGCCTGCTTATTGCGTTGTCAGACACCCCCAGTGTATCTCAGACTTTCAGGCCGTCTTTATATATACAAAGACTGTAACCTCAGAGAGAGAGCTCACCAATGTGATTTGCATCATCTTTTCCCTCTAGTGTCTGTTCCCTTTAAGGTATTTCTGAATTAAAACTCCTTAAAATGTCATGGCTGCAGTGTCTTGAGGTGACGAGTCTCGGATGGTTGCACTCTGGAGCATTACAGAGTAAATCTGAATCAATTCACTCAGAATCACTGCTCCACACGAACACACCATGGCTGAAAGTCATGGCACCTCTGTAAAGAGCTGATTCCCAAAAAAGAATAATTAAATGCCATCTATGTCATTGGTGATGTAACCATTTTACACAATGTGAAAAAGCTTTATCTCTGGCTTGGCCTGGAGTTCATATAAATTATCAGGGTGATGATTTAAAAAGGCTTCTAGCTAATTCCATGTTCTTATATCATTTACATAAACTTTTTTACTAGTTTTGTATTAGTTACAAAAGGTTACCATCTGTCATTTCAGATCAGTTTGATCAGACATATTTACATATTTGGTCTGTGATAGTCAAGAATGATAAATTTACAGAGGCTTTATATTTACAATTTGTCCGGCCATAAACCATCTGTTGTCTTTTTGTTACTTCCAGCAGTTTCGACACTCAGACATTGACAGTGTGGATTTTATAAGATCCACAGCCTCCATAATCCGTTAAATAGTTTCCACACTAAATCATTGACCAGTTGTTCACTCGGGGCATTAAGCCTTTAGTGTTCAACAAAATAGCTTCTACTGATATGAACAGCTTCAGGTCTCTGTCAAACCAACAGAGCATGAAGATGTGAACGAGATGTAACATCTGCCACATAATGGATGCTGTAATTCAAAATGCCCCACAACATACATTTTTTAACATGAATGGCCCCCATTAGGACTGCGACTCTTGCAAAGCTTGGCAGTGGTACTGACATGTTTTGTACACGGAGATGGTGTAGACATTAGCTGCTGGACCGCCCAACCACTACAGGGAATTAAAACATATAAATAGTCACATCCTGCAGAAGTGTCTAGCATCACTTGTAAAAATGTTTGCTGGTCATTGTCAAATGGTGAAGTTAATAAATTTAGTCTGTCGACAAACACAACATTATGGTACAAGCAATAGGCTTAACTTGAAACTGTTGTGATAAGGGAATAAATATATGCTATTGCTTTATCATGCTAGCAGCATGGCTCTAGGAATGGCAGTGTTGATCTGTCGACTACTTTGGTCCAGACTGAAATACTGTACCCCAACAACTATTGGATCAGTGGACGTGAAAATTGGTAGAGAAATTCATAATACCCAGATAGTTAATCCAATCGACTTTGACTGTGAAAAATCCCAATATCTACTGAATGGAAAGGCACAATATTTTGTACAGACATTGATGGTTGGAAGATGAATCCTAATGACTTCCCCTGACTTTTTGTTTTGTGGTTTTGAGTGAAATGTCTCAATAACTACTGGATGGATTGACATAAAGATCGGTACAGTCATTCATGTCCCATCCATCCATTCATCCATCCATCCGCTTACCCGGGCCGGGTCGTGGGGGGAGCAGGCCAAGCAAAGCACCCCAGATGTCCCTCTCCCCAGCAACGATTCCCAGCTCCTCAAGGGGGACCCCAAGGTGTTCCCAGGTCAGATGAGATATGTTATCCCTCCAACATGTTCTGGGTCTGCCCCGGGGCCTCCTACAAGGGGAATGTGCCAGGAACACCTTGGCGCCCAGGAGGCATCCTGATCAGATGCCCGAACTACCTCAACTGACCCCTTTTGACACAAAAGAGCAGCGGCTCTACACTGAGCTCCCTCAGGATGTCCGAGCTCCTGATCTCTAAGTCTGAGCCCAGCTACCTCACAGAGGAGACTCATTTCAGCTGCTTGTATCCATGATCTCATTCTTGCGGTCACTCCCCCAGAGCTCATGACCATATTTGAGGGTTGGGATGTAGATGGACCAGTAAATCGAAAGCTTCGCCTTCCGGCTCAGCTCCCTTATTCATGTTCCCATTAAGATTACTTGTAAGAACTTGGTGATTACCTTTTCTACTAGTGCCATCATCAGAGCTTCTAGCGTGGCTGTAGACTCTCACACCTCTTCCTCAAATATAGTAAGCGAGGGAACTCTGATGGATGAAGCGTGAAAAAGCTCTATATTCAGCATATCGAGCCTAAGCAATAGTGTACTGTTTTTTGAAAGTAGGTTGGAGGTGTGCAAACTTCACCAAAATAGAGCATTTTTTGAAACAACAAAACACATCACTTAGCTTGTTCACTGATGCATAGAGGAGGTTGGGACATTTTCTTTGGGAAGCACTGAAAAACGTGTCCTTATACAACATTATACAATATGATATCGAAGGAATTAACCCCCCCAAACTGTCTCGCAATGTGTTACAACCCAGCTTGTAAATGGAAAGGGGAAGCAACATAAGACCAGATGTTTTATGTAAATATTTTAACAAAGGAAACTCAGATTACCATGACAAACAAAATGTAAGTCAAAACCTACAAAGGAAAAAAGCTTGTTAATGCTGTACAACTCAAAGAAATTAATATAACCAAAGGGGACTCTTTAAAACAAGAATTGCTAAACTTATTCGCCAAAATTAAAAGCAGAAAATAAAACCTAACAGTGTTAAGTGATTTTGTGAGAACAAAACACAGATTAAACAGCACCCCTGAAGCTCATGTACTTAACAAAAAGAAATGCTGTATTTTGCTATTATTTAAAGCTAATGTCCTAGCCCAGTCCCAAAATAGTTACTCTCGTGCCTCAGCATAAATACAAATCAAACTGAATACAAGTTTACTGCTTAACTATATCTCAAGGAACAAAGTCACGGCGGACAATGACCAGAGGCATACTGGTGGGCGGCAGGATTCCAGCCGCCATGCCAAGCAGGCTGGCTAGGCATAGAGTCATGAGCCTCCGATGAACCCATCCGATTTGGGAAGCCTGATGAGTTGTGTCTCCAACCCTGATTTCCATCTTGAGGAAAGCCCACACATTCTGAGGAGGAGCCGATCCAGGGCATGGGACTGGACATACTTATCTGGATACAGCAGAGCTACAAGAGAGGGTTATCACGAGGAGGTGGGGGTTGACTGTGGCTGTGACATAACAGTACGTCCTTAGTGTAAAGTTTTGTAGGTTAGGCTTTGGCCATAGACCCTCTTAGGACCGATGTCATGATGACATCAGTTTGTTAGCTGGAGGCAAAACATGACTTGCCACCACAGGGCTGTAGGCTATATCGGAGTCTTAAAATGTGGTGTTGTTGTGATATTGGGAGTCAGAGTAGAAGGAGTCATGGCTCAAAACTTGAATTTTATCACATACCAGCCATCACAACAAAAACGAAGACTATGGTTAAATGTGTTAAGACGAAAGGACTGGACGGAGGCGATCTTACAAAATGCTTGTATGTGCAGCACACTTCATATCAGTGAGGGAATAAGTATTGACTGTAGTAGGGATGAATAATGTTATGTGTATTAAGGGTTATCATGTCCAACTAATCAGATATTGGGGAGGTATTAAGAGGAATGTTGGATTTCTGCGTGTCACTAAATTTGAAGCGTATCAGCTAACATTAGCTTCGATAGCAAAACAAACTGGAGGAAACCATTCAAGTGTCGTCCTCCTTTGTAAGATTGGCATACTAATCAGCCACAAAGCTTTCTGTTAGCATACCATAGGCAGTGAAAACAGGTTAAAGATGAATGTTTTAAAAACAAAGAGTATCATGCTGGGCTCTAGATATATGCTAAGATCTAATCCTGAACTCCATCTTGTTTTACAGGATGCTACTATTGAGCAAGTTAGAGAGGCCAAATTATTGGGTGTGATTATTGATGAAACACTTTCGTGGTCATCACATATTAATAAAATGGTGTCGAAAATGCGTAGTAATATTTCAATGATAAGAAGGGCTGCACACTTGTCTGGCTCAACAGTTCAACTAGTATTGCAAGCTTTAGTACTATCCTGTCTTGAGTACTGCCCAACAATATGGTCTAGTGCTTCAAAACAAGACTTACACAAACTCCAGATCACGCAGAACAGAGCGGCACGCCTCGCACTTGCATGGAGTGCTGTCTTGGATGAAAGTGGATCAAAGACTGGCATGTAGTCTTATGACATTTCCATTCAATATTCATCATTCCGGTAAACCCAAGAATTTGTTGTTTCAGCTACAACCTATAAATGCTAGACATGGCTATACCACTAGGCCTGCTATGTGTGTTCACTTTACTCTACCGCTACCAAGATCTAATGCACTGAAGAGAACTGTAATGTATAGAGCAATAACATATTGGAATAGGCTCCCGCCAAATATAATTAGGATCGACAATAAATTGAGATTTTAAAAAGAAATTAAAAGAAGCCATCATTGGTAAAGAAATTGTGTATAGTTAGCAAGTTGAAATTGCAGAACTGTAATGATGTTTTGTTTCTTTGAATGAGGTGCGTTGATTGAACATTAAGGGTTATTAGAAACACTGAGTATTTCTGTTTGTTTTGTTTTATTTTAAATATGCAATTTGTTTTTGTATTTATTATATGTTTCATTGTACTAAGGTTTTATTTTGATTGTACTGGATATATGAGCGTCTGGACCCCAGGAAGAATAGTCTTCACTTGGTGAAGACTAATGGGGATCCATAATAAAACATAAAAACATAAAACATAGGCCAGTCTGGTCCCGTTGGTCAGTGTTTACTTATTCAAGTAACGCTTGTGGTCCTGGAGAGTGAGTGACCTGACATGGTGCGCCCACCAAAAAATGTCATACTGTTTACTAACATTAAAAGGGTCGATAGAAATAGAATTGTAGTTCTATGACATAGACAAGTGAAGTTACATGCCTCTCGGGCGAGACCACAGAGACAAACAACCATTCCACGCTCACATTCACACCTACGGACAATTTAGAGTCATCAGTTAACCTAGTCCCCAAACTGCATGTCTTTGGACTGTGGGAGGAAGCCGGAGTGCCCGAGAGAACCCACGGGGAGACACGGGGAGAGCATGCAACCACTACACCACCGTGCCGCCCTGATTACAATCATTATATAAATTTTGGTGCATCATATGTTGTAGGAGCACTGAAACAATCTGATGTAAACTGGCTTGCTCATTTGCATTGCCTCCAGTTAGAAAGAGGTGTTAGTTTTGTTTTGTATTCCTAGACTGCTGTAGACAACTGCCAGTGACTTTTTCCATTAAGTGCTCTTTATATGTCTCCCATGTCTGAGCGAAGGTCACACTAATGTGTTCTGATTGAGTCAAATCCCATCAAAGGCAAGTACAGCAACTCTCCACCTACTTGTTTATTTCAAGAGATTATCAATGAATAGCTGCACACTTAAGTGTAGATTCAAGAGGATGAACATAGTTTTAAAAAAAAGGGAATTTTGCATGGCAAGTCACACACCACTCTCCTTGAGGTGCCTTTCAATTAAACCCTAATTACAATTGACTTCATTCAACTCCGAACCTCACCATCAGTACGCTGTGCTGGGAAAAAAAGTGCTTTTAAGTCAAAATAAGATATTCAGTGTGGACAAATACTGCATAATGTCTTTTCTTCAGTGAATTCTAACTATATTCATTTAAATCTGAAGTCACAGTTGAGCTGCGGATGAGAGGGAGAAAGTTAAGCAGATGCCCTGTGAGCTCCCCGGTGCTGGAGAACTCTACTTCTTATTCTCCCAGGGTTTACTGAGGGAGAACTGTAACAATTTCTATTCTGATAGGAAGCAAGTGTGTGGACCGAAGGGCAAAATCAACTAAAACTGTTTGATCTCCCCACCAGCTGATTTACATTTGCGGAGCATAGTCCTAATCTGCCCATTTATAACCACTAAATAAAGGAACAGAGAGAGACTGACCTGAAGCCAATGAAGTCCAATATCTTGTATATCCTTCTCTCTCTCTCTTCCTCTTATCTTTTGACTGTGTCTTTTTTTCCCTGTCTCTGCCTCCTTGTCTGTCTCTCTCTCTTTCGGCATCTGTCCCATCACTTTCTGTTGAACCAGCTCTCTTCTCTCCATCTTTCATTCTCTGTTCTCATCTCCCTGAAGGGTCTCCATCTTATCTCTGAGATAAGCTGAACTGCCACAGAAACACATTGGTCTTCATCTCTGTCTGTATACCTCCCTTCTGGGTTTATGGAGGCACATTTGGGAGGATGGATGCAGTTTAATGAAGCATTCACTGTGTGCAAGTGTCTGAGTGTGTGTGTGGCGCCAAATCACTTTTTACTTCCTTGGATACTCGAAAAATGAAGGGAGGCGCACCTCCTGCACACTTGATAACATTATGAACCTCCATGGTGTCTGAACCATGAGGCCCTTTGGACTTGACATCAAATAGTTTCCTGTTCAAGGAATTTATTCAGAACTTCTTAATGCGGTAGATATCCCTTGTGTGTTTACCTTGTGAGATATAGTATGGCCAACAACATGCCGCACATCCAAAGTGTAAAAATTCACTTAAATTCCCCATTACTTTGTTCCTGTCCTCTGCATAAATAAGAGGAAAAATGTCATTTCCTATTTTGTTGGCTGTATTCCTGCATACTGTAAGATCTCCTCATTACCTTGCTCCCTCTCTTACATAATGAACACACACACAAAGGCACCCACACACACACTCCCACACACCCTCCCGCTGCCTTCGTTCACCCCCGCTGGCGCAGGTGGTCCGCTCCTCACCTCATGAGAAGCCTGCCTGGCCCTGCTCCCTGTGTAATCTCCCATGAGCCTCTCTGTTACAGAGACAGGAAGGAACTACAGTTCAAAACCTGATCTGTTCCGTTCAACTGCCGCTCGCTGCCATCTGGCTGCCCGGCATTGCGTGGCATTACGATGATGCGTGCAGATGTAGGGGAAATCTGTTTGCCTCCAATGCAGGTTGTTTGGTTTATAAGGATGGCAGACTGGCAGATGTTAATGGTAAGCATGTATGCGCATACATTGCAGTATATGTAATTCCCGCGTCTCCAGTGGTGTATTTTCCATCAGGTGGAAGCCTCAGCCAACGCCGTGATGTGTGCGCGTGTGTGTTATGATTTATTGGTGAACGGCTGTGTGTTGTTGCTGAATCTGCAACTGTGCTACAGTGCCAGCAACTGATCTTCATAACAACATGTTGTTCTCTGTTAGCGACAGGGACAGAGGGGAGGAATGAGTGGAATAGGAAAGCAGAGGATGAGAGAGTGTTTCTATAGCTTAAAAAAATGATGCAGTGATTATTTATGGTTTTGTGTATGTTTACAGGAGAGACGGTGCGAGGGAGAGACGGAGAGTATGCAGACATTGTTGTCTGACCCTGACCTTGGTCTAATGCATTCCTTCTGCTACTGTTGTCTTTTTTTATATACTGTAATCACAATGTAGGTTTGAGTGAGAGCTGTTTTATTGAACACAACACAAGGATTACAGTACTGTGTACTCACAAACAATCATAGATTTAGGTGAAGTGTATAGCCACACTGCAGAGACTCAGGGTGCGTTTCCTTTATCTTATTTTATTAAATGTTATTAGCACTCAAAAGACCTGTATTTGCTACATGGCACACTTACACAGCATGGGTTTTAGCAATATAAGTAAGTAAAGGGTTACTCCAGCTATTTAGGACTACGTCTCCAGGGGCTGAAGTGTGTGTTACAATAATAAGTTCCCATCAAACAGCTGATAGAAACATATATTATCTTAATGCAAACTAGCGAGTGGAGTATGCCCAGAAAGTACAGCTAGTTACTAGATAATGCACGTCATGATCCGCCACTTTTTATTTCCAAATGAGAAAAAAGAATTGTGTTAGAAGTGTTAGAAGACACAATCATTACTTAAAAAAAAACAAATAGATGGTCAAAGTTAACATGGTGACATTTTAAGTGTGTTGATTCATTTACAGTACTTCTGCATTGAGTAACATGCAAAAAACAGCTGCACGTAGCTTTTGAACAGCGTACTGTAATTCTTTCTTTTCTTAGTCCATAACTTGCTAACTGTGTATGAAATATGCACACTCTTCTCTTGGTTACTTAGGCCCATTTTGGATGCATTAAACATTTGCAGAGCAACATTTCAAAGCCAGTCCGGATTAGCATCCTGTGCCATATTCACAATGCGTGCAGGAAATTAGAGCCTGTCTAGTTAAATTTTCATTGTCTAGCCCAGTGGTTTTCAAACTTTTTATGCCCAAGGCATACCAGAGGGCAAGCCAAAATCTCAAGGCACACCTGTATTTATATCTGTGCACAATAGCCTCTTTAATGTGATGTAACTCTTATCACAACATAAATGTTTGATGTTATTCACTAACATTAAATAACAATTGACAAACCAACCATTGCCCACGAAATATGTATTAACAAAATGATTTAAGAATTAATTTGAAACCATTTAAAATTACATCAAAACACCAACAACAGATCCATTTAAACAGGAAATAATGTAAGATCATGTAAGATGCACAAACGTTGGCAAAAAGGTTCCCTGTGAAGGTTTTTTTTTTTTTTTTTTAATAATTAAATTAAATTAAATTACATTTTTTCAGGTAGAGTCTGCCTCTTTATTAGGAAAGGGGTGCACACATCATACTGATACAGTCAATAAAAAATTCATTTATAACTTTTCATATAGGCCCAGTTGAATATTGCAATAATAATGTGTGGTTACCATAAAATCCCACGGCACATATAGATTAACATCACGACACACCATTTGAGAACCAGCCAGTTAGATGAGACCTCTGCTTGCACTTCAATTTTTCCTCAGAATTAATGCGTTGACTGCGGCTTCTTTTGCTCAGCACAAGTGAGTAGATGAAATTTAAAACACAAACGTATATTGCTAATACCATGCTAATCAGCCTACAACCTATAACATCCATGATGTCGCTACTACGACAAGATGTTTGGCTGACTGCCGTGCAATATGCTCAACATGATGACACTATTGATAAAGTCATTGTGTGGTCAGGATTAGTTGATCAATGTCAACTTGCCACCAGAGGAACAGTGTTTATAACCTTTGGAACAACCCACACTTAACTGTGTGCGCTCTGGTACTGAAAGAATTACCACTACACCCTTGGAATGGTGGAATAGAGAGACAGCACAGCGTTTGACATTCAGTGTACCGACCCATAGCAGTCGAGCAACTGCTGGGATTCGGTAACACCACGTAGACAAACCCAACTGTAATACAAGCACTGGTAGTAATAATAATGGCCATTTGTTATGTTTATGCATGATTATGATTACATTTGCTAATAATTATTTTGGACAGTGATGTGTGGTCGCCTGTCACCTGTCGGCATGTGTCCCCCTATTATACATTATAATTACTGCTTGCTATTAAACCATAAACACTGGCTCTGATGTATTACACAGCAAAACTCAGAAGTGTCTTCCTTCATGCCTGGTAAACATCCATATCTTTCATAACTCAATACCCTCACATTATAATGCAGTCTCTCTGTAAACAAAATAAAAGTAGTCTGAAGCCCAGGCTAACATAATCCTGATGACATCATCAGGGTTATTTTCTCAGACTTGACAAAAGCTCCTCCAGAGCCACACAAGACGTTATACAGCCGTTTTAACGGGCTGCATAGAAATCCTCATGGCGGCATATATTCAACACTCCAGCAATGCGGCCTGAAAAAGTTCTGTGAACATCTTATACGATTGTTTACAGCACAGCTGGTTGCTTTACTTATTGTGCGTGTCCTACAGAAGGCAACGTAAGGGAAGGTTTTTAATGTTCGCCAACAAATTCCAGACACAAAGTTAATTCAAAGTATTTTACATAAGACATAAAATACATTAAAGACTGAGTACAGCCCAGGACATTAAAAAGAGATCTCATCTCAAGGATAATAAAAAAGAAATACATGAAGACAGTGGATACTTAAAAAAGGGGGGTGAATACTTATAATCAGCGAAAGCCAGGAGATAACTTAAAAGTTTTTTTAACCTTATTATAAAGGTGATTAGAGTTGGGACCCAGGCTGGATTAATTTGGCAGAGTGGGCAGCTACGCCAGGGCTCCAGAGCCCCAGAGGTCCCCAAAGGCCCCACATTCACTATGTTGCACTTAGTTGCGGTAATTTGATTAGTTGGAGCTTTGTTTGTAAACTGGGGAATATGCATTACTAAAGCACATTATCAGCTGACATAGTGGTGGGTCCTGCTTTAATACTTTATTTTGAGTTCCTGACTTGAAGATGGGCTCTTCCTTATTTTAGCTGATACTGTACTTATGTTTCATATTCCTGAAATTTAGAAAATGTCCAGCACAGCAAGGATTTGCATTTCAACAGGGCTACATTCTTGAACTGATCCACTGCTGATCCACTCTGCTCCTCCTTTATTTTTGTTGCATGTGTTTTTCCACAGCAGGGCAGGTAAAATAAGTTTATCTGTTGGAGGTGAGCTGTTTGCAGAGGTGCAGTAAGAGCCTGTTGTGTGCAGCTCTTCATCTAAGGCAGAATTTATACTGTTGCGTTGAATCGACGCTGTACCTACAGCATAGGCTCTGCATCGATGTAGAGCCTACACCGTAGCCTGACGAGCACCTCCCCAGGAATGTAACCCAGACCTCTTGTTTGGTTGTCAGGGGTTGGCTGGCTGCAGTCGGCGAAACGTCAGTGATACCCACTTGAGGGCGGGCGGCCTGGCTTTTGGACCTACTCCAGAGAAGGTCCATTTCCAGTGCGGCTTGGTGTGGCAAGTCTTTACTTTAAGAATGACGATGGAAAAAGGGTACTGTACTACTGTATGTGAAGGTCATTCTAAGTGCTCTATCGTAGGCAACAGCTTGACTTTCGTGGTAAAACGTCTTCAAGAAACTCAAGCAAGTCCTTTTTTTTTTTTTTAGACTAATTATTGTTTGGTATATGGAGTTTTAGAAACTTGTTTTCACTTCAATGAGCATTTTTTTCATTTATGCTTAAAAAAAGCTGTGATTCACTGTTGTAAAATAATAAAATATCAAAAAGTCTAAGGTAATGCATTAGTAACATTAGTTTGCAGCAACAAATTAGTTGTCATTTGTAAATACCACCGTGTATGGACACATAATAAGATAATGGATCCATCATCAGATGAGAGACGTGCAGTACTTTTAATATTTTTGTGGACAAATTGAAGTCATTAATGAGTCATTTACAGATGTAATGTATCAATTGAGCATTTTATGATATTATTTTGAAATATCAAGATGTTTCGTGATGAAACCTTTCGCCCGTCATCGCTATAACTGATACACACAACATGCCTGCACACTATCTGTGTTAACTTACTGATATGGCTTGTTGGTGTTCCTCATCTCATCACCTCTGACTGCAGACCTGACTGTGCAGTTTGCCAAAGTTGTCGGGGGTTACAAAAAAAACGGTATAGCGAAGGTGAGATAAGGCACGTTAATGGCTGGAGCATTAGCTTATAAAAGCCAGGTTTCTTGAGCTCTAAGAAAAGATTTAATGGGCAGTAATGCTTTTACTCTGCAAGGGCACAAATAGAATTCACATGATGTTGAGTCTGCCGTAATCAATAGCCTGTAAACCGAGGATGGATGGTGAGCTGTTATGGCCATAAAACAAAGAGCCAGGTGTATTGACACGGCCATCTATACTACTCTGCTAACACACTGTCGAGTGGGGAGACAGATTTTTCTACCTTTTCTGCCTTTATTTTTGGTGCTCTATCGGTGTTAAAAAGCAGGTTTCCTTTTCAGACCTCTTCCTCTGGATACAGTTTCATGGACAGAGTTTTTGCATTGCACTGCAGAGGCTTAGACATTTAGTCTTTCAAAGTAGCTTGGGAAAAAAAAAGTGTGTTGGTGTATAAACGAGTGCAGTCTCACTGGTGTAGCTCTGAGGATGCATGAATGAGCTGTCTGATTATGTAATCACCTCAATGCACTGCAGAAGACACTGGAAAATAAAGACAATACATTAGTTATGATTCAGTACTCGCCTAACCTGTGTGGATACACTGCTGACATTAAATGTAAATGATCTTATCGTAGAAAAAGAGTTGATTCTCTAAAAGAAGTTGTCAAAGTTCTTTTATATATAACTTCTGAATCAACTGACTGTAATGTAGAAGGGTTATGTATACTGCCAATCCCTCTGAGAATCATCACTAACTTCTGAAGCTCCATGCACTTGTCAGTTTTCTAGAATACCAAGACCGAGTTTCAGCATGGGGAAGTCTTAATCATCTCCTTCAGTGTGAACAGGTTTTAACGTTTACTCTATCCTATTGAAAACATTAGCCTCAATCAGCCTCAAGACTTGTTGGCCAACCTCTGGGGGTTTCATAGCTTTTGATGGCAGTTGTTACTGGACCCCAAAAGATTTACACCTTACAACTGTGTTTGGGCAGGGAGTTCATCAGGCCTGCACATATGCCTCTCTGGCTAGTAGGATGCATTGAAGGGGTCCAAGGACGTTTTTCTCCAACTCTGTTTATATGGTCATTCTGATTAAGGTGCTGATTGAGGTAATGTGAAAATATTTGTGCAAACTATAATGTGATAGGGCCTAATTTTTCTGTCAACAGTGGCCCCACTTGTGGTGTTTCTTACCAATAGCATGTCTAATTATTTTTTAAACATGAAATAATTAATTAATCAATAGGCAGTGGTGATGTCGTAAGCATTTTCGCCTCACAGCAAGAGGGTCCCTAGTTTGAACCTGCATGTTGCATGTTCTCCCCGTGTCAGCGTGGGTTGTCTCCAGGTACTCCAGCTTCCTCCCACAGTCCAAAGACATGCAGGGTAATTGGTGACTTTAAATTGCCCATAGGTGCGAATATGAGAAATAATGGTGTTTGTCTCTATGTGTCAGCCCTGTGATAGTCTGCTGACCTGTCCAGGCCCAGTGTCAGCTGGGATAGGCGCCCCCCCTGCCGCAACCCCCAGCAACATAAGCAGAAAATGAATAAAATTATTTATTTTCCTAACCTTTTCATGGCAGTATTAATGGCTTTAATCCTCAGTGGAATAGCAGTTAGAATACATTTAGCATTTACATTTATACATTATACATTTAGGGAAAAAAAACCCGTACAGTTGTCATGATTGTTGAAAATAGCTATAGAGACTAAAAAACGTTTTTCATACCAGGCTGAACACATTCTGCTGTACAGTAGGGCATTTTAACATGGGGGTCATCGACTCTGTTCTGGAGCCAGCCTGAAGTGACCCTTCAAGGAACTGCATTTTTTTTGGCACCTCCACATTGGCTTCATTTCTCAGCCTCCAAGGTTGCTGCTTGAGTGATACATGGGACATGTACAGTAGAGGGATCTGAAGCCTCACAGGACTGTTCACATTCCTCACCAACATTGGTAAATCGGGAAAAGCAGGACAGGGAGGAATGAATGAATTAGACCTTAACCTCTTTTTGGAAAATTTAAACCATCTGATATCCAAACCCACATGTTCTACCCATTACATCAATCTCCCACGAGCTGCAAGGGTCTTGATGGTTAAGTGCAACTGACATACCAAGACATAACAACAACAACAAATGATGCAGGGACAGGAGGTTAACACTTGTAGTGTGCAATTCTCTACAGATACATTGCATGGTGTGTTAACATTGTTTAGGTCTACATGCCTGCGCCTCTCAAGTCTCTAAAAAGCTCCAGTTAGCAAGAAACCCCTTCAGTGTGTCACAATGCAAAGATTTTTCATCTGTCTTCAAGTGTGTTCCAGCCTTGGGTGAATAAGTGAATGAGTCATTCAGTAAGTGAATTGTCTTGCTTTTATGATCAACATAGTTGGTAGTTAATGTTGTAAAAGGCAAATGAATAATCAAGGTCAAAGCAAAAATACTCAAAGACCTACTTAAGATACCACAAAGCATATACAAAATGTAGTAACGTTATTGGTTTAACCTTAAAAAAAAGAAGATGCTCCACTCATTTGCCCACAGCTTCATTCACACGGTATCTCCTGGTGCTGCTAATGCCCTACAAAAATATGCTACATAAGAGATCTGATGGAAGTGATATATTGATTTTTAATAAAGACTTCTGCAGCATTTAGATATTGCTTTCACAATTAGAGCATCAGCATTGAGCCATTAGGCTGAGTGTTGCTTCACACCTCCTGTATTTTCATCATCTGGCATTTTGACGATAATGAAGTAAACTATGCTAGGCACGATTTCCTCCCTAAGTGCTCATCTATGAAGTCTGCTAACTGAAGTGTAGTTTATGGTTCATTCCATGTCGTTTTTGTGCCACTCTGAACACTTGCTTTGTGTAAGAGAGCAGTGAATTTACATGAGGAAACATGAAAAAAAAAAAGAAAAATAAGATTGCGGTTGTGAGCAGAAATGCCGATCACAGCATGTGTGCAATGTGAAGGAGCAAGGCAAGTTCATTTCCCTCAAATAAATGCTCAGTGGCTCTTGTGGTGATAGAAATGGCCACTTCACAATCTCCATCTCAGGATTTGGATGTGTTCAGTGAGCCGGTAAACATGAGAAAATACTAAAAATATTCTATTTATTTTGAACTGGCATGAACATATCTACTCTTTCAATTAGCATTTTCTTGTGTTATGATATTTCATAACAGAACATGAGGACTAGAAAGAGCTGCTAGAAGGATACTCATTGTCCTGGGCCCCGTTCCCACAAGCATCTCAAGGCTAAGATTATCCAAGTCCATATTCTTTCAATAGGGCCATGATCATCTTAGCGTTAGAAAGCTTTTAGGAAACTCTCAGAGACATTTCATGTTAAGTGAAAAAGGGGATTATACAATTATACTGCCTTTGTTGACCTTTGTTTACTGAATATTTCTGGTTTTGAGCATTTGCCTTTGTGAAACTTAATTATATGTTGTAATTAAGAAGAGCTGAGTTCAGCAGAAGGAAACACAGCTTCATGAGAATGGCAGAGCATTGCGATAAGGATCTATGCGTCTTCTTGAGTTTTGTCTTTTCCTTAGCAGCAGTTTGTGGAGTTATGAGCCGCGGGATGGGTGATTGGTCAGTCGATCCAATCAGAGCTGATCAGATCAAATCAATGGATGAGTTAACTTTCACTGCCTCTGTCTTTCTGCTGCTCCATCTGTCCCCAGAGTGCACTCTGTGCTCCAGGAGTGTGTTGCAATGAATAACCAATCAGTGTTTTCCAACAGCGCAGCTAATGAATGGTTCAGGTTCAAAAATAGTAAATCAAAATGTGGCGGCTGATGTTTTGATTGTGGTGGGCCGTCACAAGTAAATGAGCGTGTGGGAAACCCTGTTTTGTTCAGGTGTTTTTTCTGGGAGCCGAATTATCCACAGAGGTCTTTTCCTCTCCAAAACAAATGGACCTGTTGATTAAAACAGGTAAAAACACTGAATTAAGTTTTACAGTTTTACATTACAGATCAGTGTTTCTCCTATGCTGTTTGGCACATTGCAGACAGCCCGCCTACAAATGTTTACTGGCTTTCTGATCCAGACATTCAGGAGGTTTTTATTTGAATTATCCGCAGATGTCTCTTATTCACGAAAACAAATGGACCAGGTGATTTAAAGCGGTTAAAATTTTGAATTAAGCAGTTTCACGTTGCAAATCAGAGTTTCTTCCATGCTGTTTGGCTCGTCAGAGATGGGCTGCTAGCCCAGCACCTGCTAATGTGTGCTCACCTTTCTTCCTTTTATTTACTTAAGATGCAGATGTTTAAAAAGTTTTACCAGGAGCTGAATTATCCACAGAGGTCTCTTCCTCTCATTCTTCAGCTCATTCTAAGATAAGGAAAGATTTTAAGTTTCAGGTGATTATACTCTAAAGACACAGGTTTTATTACACTCGCCGGCGACTAGGTACACCTGTTCAACTGCTCGCTAACGCAGATTGCTAATCAGCCAGCCATGTAGACGGGAACCTGAGGCTGCAGTTTACGGGGCCTTACTAAAGTTGGACAATAGAAGATTGGAAAAATGTTTCCTGGTATGATGACTGTCGATTTCTGCTGCGACATTCAGATGTTTGGGTCAGAATTTGGTGTAAACAACATGAAAGCATGGATCCATCCTGCCTTGTATCAACGGTTCAGGCTGCTGCTGGTGGTGTAATGGTGTGGGGGAGATTTTCTTGGCACACTTTGGGCCCCTTAGTACCAACTGAGCATGGTTTAAACACCACAGCCTACCTGAGTATTGTTGCTGACCGTGTCCATCCCTTTATGACCACAGTGTACCATCTTCTGATGGCTACTTCCAGCAGGATAACGCACCATGTCACAAAGCTCAAATCATCTCAAACTGGTTTCTTGAACAGGACAATAAGTTCACGCTGTACCCAAATATTCGGATATTCAAATATTTGTTTCTATGGGTAGGTATTTGTTATGAAAATTTGGTATTCGATATTCGTTTTTTTAATTACTTATTTAAAAAAAATATATATCTATATTATTATTATAATTTTTTTTTTTTTTTTTTTTTTTACATATTTTTTGGTGCTAAATGTAGTCTTTTTGTTATTGGTAAATAGGTTATCAATAATAATCAAATGTTTCATTTTTTGCCAATATATCTTCCTAAATCCTACAAATTGGACCTTTAACGTCACCTAGTCTGAGCTGCTTTCTGCTGAAATTTAAAGAAACAAAAAAAAAATTGCTTTTAACTACCAATGTCTAAAGCTTTCAGAAGGGAAACTTCCTACACCTGTTTCATTTTAGACAAATGTGAATGATAAGTCATACTTCAGTGAGAGACAAATTTAATTGTTGTTTTTTTATTTCTAATGCATTGACATTTAAAGTGTGGACTCCAACAGAGGAGTACCAGCTTTACAATGATTTGTTAATCTGTGTCAGTCTCTGTGTGGTGCAGCATCAGGAGCAGCCAGATCTGTGCAAGCACTCCCGCCACTGATCAAAATGATTGAAGCTGGCATTCCAGCATCTGGTTAATGTGAACTGTGTGCCACCTGGCCAATGCCAACATATGTATCACGCCAGTGCCCCTGCAGATAAATAGCTAAGACCCCTCAGAGGAGCCTCCAGGAACTCTTTGTTGTCTTCCCGAGCAATTTGGGAGGAGTGCTGGCACCTGAATGAAGGACTGTCCACTGCACTGCCATGTCCAAGCTATTTCAGAGTTTGGCTCTCCTTTATATTTTATCATTTCACAAACACATTGACTAACCTGACAATGACCTGACTATACTGCCACTTTATTTCACTTCATTCATTCAGCCTGACGTTGTGTGGCCTTGTTCAGCGTGGGGGTCATGGGTGCGGGATGTGTAGCCACACACATGGAAGCTGTGCTGTTGGTTGCAATAAAAGGATTTAATGTTTAAGAGAATCAAATACATTTTAAAAATTTGAGATTTTATTTCTGTAAGTTGACTTACAACTCCCTGTACAGCTGCACCAATATGATCTACACTTGTGCCATTTTTCTGGCTGTTTTACTGTCACTAATTAGCCAGCAAGCTATGTAGGGAGATGTCCGTATTTTTAATGATCTGATTGGTAAAGATTGGTAATGTAAAGTTATGTAGTTCAAGGTTAAGAAAAAAAAAACATGGTGACAATGTACCTTAAAATAAGGTTCACTTGGTTTGACAGGTTCTGAATACCACTCTCCTGGGGGAAATCCTGTGTTGTTTTGCTCATCCACCTCCCCAACCTGCCACCTTACGCACACTTTTGCTCTTTATACTTTGTTTTTTAATTGTGTGAGCACATTGGTCTCGTGATTGAAGTTTCCCTGATAAAGTGGGTGAAGGAAGAATTAGTGGGTCATGATAACAAAGGTTATATATGAAAAGTGGGCGTTTAGGGCCATTAGTTGACTAGTCGCCGGCTTGTTTACAATATTATTGCAATTATTAGGGTCCATGCAGCTTAAGCTGCCAGGACCCTATTTTCTTCTTCTTCTTCTTCTTCTTCTTCTTCTTCTTCCGAGAAATTCCTACTTCCCATGCGCGAAAAATCACCAAACTTTGCAGAAAGGCTAGTCAATATGCAGAGTCTATCCAATAGCTACTTTTACATTTTAAAAAATGTTATCATCTTTGTCACCATGGATAATGTTTAGCTTGAAGCTAGATCAGGCCAGTTTGTTCATAATTGCTAGAAATTAATGTTATTCGTACTTCCATGTTCTTGAGTTTTTCTTTCCTTTGTATATTATGAGTCTGATCACTTCAGCCACTCATCCACAATTTGAAGGGCATGCCATACTTATATGATGTAACTTCTATGTTGTGATATGCTTTGTTTTAGTGTGTGTGTGTGTGTGTGTGTGTGTGTGTGTGTGTGTGTGTGTGTGTGTGTGTGTGTGTGTGTGTGTTGCTCAGAATTACCTAATTTTGCCTAAAATTGCCCGGCCCCGACCATTGCTGCTCAGCAGCTATAATTAAATGATATATTTTGGGCGGGGCAACACAATGGTTTGAGTTGAAGGGGTGAGAAAGAATAGTATCAGTAACATTGTTAACACTGTGCTACATTACAGAGAAATACAAAACCGTACTAACCTTCATTAATATAGGCCTATATTTTATCTACAAGTGCACGTCACACACTGAGCGAGCCGCCTGTTAATGACGCTGTGGACAAAGCAGTAATGATTGTGCTAAGTGGCTAATGGGCATGTAGCTACTTCCATGTTTCAGATGATACGTCATGTTTGTAGTCGACCAGTGAAGATGAGTTTACATATCACCTTGGGTTCGTCCTTCACCTTCTCAAAATGATCTCACACTTTGGATTTCCTGCCCGACATGTTATTAACTAGCCTGTGGAATAACCTCAGGTACCAGTCATAACAAAGCTAGTTGTTAATATATCTTACGTGATAACGCAAATGCTGCTCACAAGTCAAAATACATAATGACAGTAACTCCATGACATGAACGTGTCATTAACATCAGACCTATTTGAACACTGTAGGATTCAGAGATCTGGAATTTACTATATGTATTTTGACAGTCATACTAAATATCCAAGCTCTACTTGCCATTCCTGTACAGTTACCCAACAATGAGCTCACCGTCAGTCTTTTTTTAATGAAAGGAGGACAAAGTCTGATGGAGTTTATCCTTTGAAAAGAACAAAGTATAGCAGTTTCCTTCCGAAGAAATAAGGAGAATTGCACTACTTAGTTTGTCCATCCATCTCAGCAGTAGTGTTTTTTAAAACCCATTCTCAGGTGTAATTTTCTAACCGGCTACTCTTTTCAAACCTCCTGAGAGGTATGCAGAGGAAAAGACTTTGCCATACTCTTTGAAACACTCATAGAACAAGAGACGGGGAAGAGGGAAGCATGTTTGAGAGATGCCGCTTAATCAGAAGCACAGTGCTTGAAGGGAGGAGTGGAGGGATGTCTAACAGCGCAGGCTTGTGTTGCAAGGGTTGTCTGCACTCCAGGATGATCTGAGCTGAGTAATGACTGTGGACTCTGCTCTGAGTTGTAACACTGAATAATGAGGTGAAAAATGCAGCCAGGGTGGGGAGGTAAGTGTTGACATTGTTGACACTGCATGTCAGTGAGTTCACAAACACTGAAGACATCAGTTAGGCTGCATTCACACCAAATCAGGCATCGCGGCGATTAGCCTCAGGGTTGTGCGGCGGTGTGGGAGTGTCAATGGGCCATTTGTGGGGGAGTGAGGGGTGGAAACGAGCTGTAGAAAACTAATCTCCCCATCATAGTCACTGAGCATTTGTCTTTGCTAAGTTTGGTAAGGTAATAGATCTGTAGAATTTCTTTTGATCATCATTACTGTGTCTTTACTACCACAAAGCACACGTGAACGCACACAAACAGAGTGAGTGCTCTCCTTTGTAGGAGAGCACTCACAGGCTGTTCATGTTGTTATTTCACATTTACTCACAATCATTTTTAACGAAAGAAAGGGACTGTGTCAGGGATTGGATCGGGGATTTGGTGCTTACAGACACATTGAAGTTGGGTTCTGGGTTTCAGTCTCTATGAGGATTGTTTCTTGTGTGAGCTGTATCAAAAACAACTTATGATCATCCTCAATGGATTTGTAAAATATCAAAGGCTGCGGCGCTCAACTTAAGAGTTGATTTGAAAATAGTGGTTTCAAACAAAGAATACCGTAAAACTTAATTAGTAGCCTGGGCTATTTGCTTAGATAGCTAAAATCAACAGGCCTATGTTAGGGACAGGTGTCGATATAGGACAGGCCTTTTTTCCTTTCACACAAAACTGTTGCTCATCAGAGATCGAGAAATACAATCAAATTGTTTATTTAAACCAGTATGAATATTATTTGTTTGAAATTAGGCTTCAGATAACATATCAATTATAGATCATTTATTTGATGTAGCTCCGACAGACATAGCATCAGAGAGAGAGTGAGTTACGGCACTTGAGAAAGATGGCACCCGACATACAGACACAACACCACTTTATCCTCTTAAAACAATAATCACAACTTCGATTTGACACTTTTGATACCCTTACAGACTGAAGGAATATGAATACCTAACAGGGTAATCGAGGAATGGACACATAATTTGAGGAAGCCAACAACTGGGTTGAGTACGTCTGAAGAACTTCCGTAAAAAAATTGCCAACTGTTTGACAACCAGACCAGGCGTCTAACTGAAAATGTGTAGCCACACCAGGCTAGTAAAAGGGGCCAGGAGTTTATTTGGGATTAGGCTTTTAATAGAAGTTTTATGGCACATACATATTTCACCTTCAAGTCATGTGTGAATGTCTTTAGATAAATCAATAATTAATCAACAGTCCACAACCCGAAGAGATCCAGTGTACAATCATGTAAATCAGCAAAAGCAGCAAATCCTCACATAAGAGGAGGTGGAACTATAAATGATTAATCAAACAAAAAGACAACTGACCATCAGTGTGCTAAATATATGATGCCTACGAACAGGAAAAATGAATTGCCGAATAAAACATCAGAAATGTCATGCATAAACATTAACTGTGACCCCACGTTTCCCTGCCTGCCCTCCCACAGTATTTCCTGAAAATAGTCTGCTCCCTAAGAGATAATGTTATTATCACTATATCCCTTAGTAAAATGTTGTTTATTCCGTTAATTACCATTCCTTTTTTATATGCTGAGCGGTAGCTGTGGGGGCTATCTGGCACATGCAGCCAGGCAGAGCCTGTAAAAACCCTTCTGGAAGATTCATAAAAGTATGAACCACAGGCAACTCCTCCTGAGGGCCCCTTAATGGGTCTGTGTCTTTCAGGAAGCGTTAAAATGTAAATTATGGAGAATTTTACACTTCTCAATGACAGCCTGGGGAACAGTGAGAGACAGACCCAGGGTGGATCCCTATCTTGGCAACAGTGTTCCAATAATCTATTTCTGCATTTTCCAATGGCCAGGATATACCCAGGGTACTGTAACATAAAATCCACAGGACTACAATAAAAGAGACACACCTTTTCAAGTGTAAGTCGTTGTATGAAGATAGAAAACAATACTAATTTAGTCTCCGGAGAGTTTACAAAGCCTCGGTGGGAGAAGATGCTCATTTTTTACATCTTTACAACGGCAGCTCCATAATCTCACAAGTACATTTATGGGCTTTAACAATGCCATAACACTCAGTTAGATTGCCTGCCTTGTCAATGAGTGGGATGAGTGACTTAGCTCAGAAAGTGTTTTTCAACTGAGCAGTTGTGATGTTGTTGAGTGAAAATTAAAGTCCCCCCAGAGATGCAGCACCAGCTATCAGAGGGGGGAAAAGGCAATCAGCCAGCTGCTCTCACACTGTGAGTGAGGGAAACTGTTAAAGTGAAATGTCTCATATATCTATCGAAAGGAGAGACCAGGTGTTCCCTGCTGAGTTGCTGGATGCTACATAACTAAGAAAAACACAGTGCAACAACAAAATATTTAGTTTTCTATTGAACATGACCCTGAATCTGTTTTGATTTTAAGGATGAATATATGTTTTTTAATTATCTGTGATGTGTCCACCTTGTTCCTAACCCCATGATACCTTGAGTGAATTATGGGCTGAAACGCAGCAGTGTTCTCCACGGTACAGTATACTCAGCCTCTGTGTTGAGTGATTGAGGATATAAAATGTGGAACACACCACCTGTTACACAGAAGACACTATCTGCAGACCGCCTGTCACTCAATCAGCCATGCTCTTAATTATGCGTAACTTAAAGCCTTAATAAAATTTAAATAGGTGAGTTATATAAAAGTTCACCACTTGTACAGCTTTCATGAAGGGCAAAATTACTATAGAGACCAAAACCGTTTTTTTTTGTGTGTGCTGTAAAACATATTTATTTCTGCTTTAAAGACGGGCATTTTAAACATGGAGGTCTGTGGGGATGACGTGCTTCTGGAGCCAGCCTCAAGTGGCCGTTTAAAGAACTGCAGTTTTTGGCACTCGCGTGTTGGCCTCATTTTTCACCCCCTGAGGTTTCTACTTGTTCTCTACCTCGGCAGCGAGTCCTTGTCTATGGATACCGCCATATTGCAGCGCCATGTTTCTACAGTAGCCCCGAATAGACGAACAAACACTGGCTCTAGATTGGGCCGTTTGTGTCTGGGGCCGTAGTTCGCAGCTTCAGTAATGAGTGTGCCAGAAAAAACATTTTTTAAAAGTGAAACTGCTTTATTCTGTGCTTCTACTGGTCTCAGTCACTGGGGCCGGTTTGTTTTAGAGAGGAAGAGACCCCTGCTGATTATTTGGTTCACAGTGAAAACCTCCTTAACAAAGAACACTAAAGGAATTATTAGCTAAGGAGATTATTCAGCTGTTGCAATCTGCAGTCCTCCCCACTAGATGCCACTTAATCCTCCTAAATCTTACACACTGTTCTTTAAATGGATAGTGAAAAGGTAACCCACTGGCACTGGGGGAGGGAGACAAAGTGAGAACGGAGAGAAACAAAACACTTTAAGAGGCCTGGATTAGTTACATGGTGTTATCATAGTGTGTTAAAGACAGCAAAACAATATTTCATTTTTAAATTCTACAGTTACTGTCGGTATTACGCAACAACCCTAGCTGACATATTTTATGTAGCTTTCTATTGAAACTTAAAAATTAGGAACTTTACAGGCACTCAATTCAGTTTTATTTATAAAGCCTAATATCAATACTACGTCTGTTTGCTTGGTAACCAGTTGCCAGGGGCAGTTTTTGAGAACATCGCAGCATAGTAAGTAGAAATCCTATTCTAAGAGGTGTGTGGTGTAAAGAGTGGCACAGTAATAAAGTCTTTTTCCCTACATCTGGTCACATTTGTGTCGCATAATGTCAGTGTCAGCTCAGGGCCATGTATTTGAGTCTTTTACACGTCCTTTGTGAATGAGAAATGTAGTGAAGCGGAATTTACTGTCTGCTTGCCTTCTCAACTTATTTAAAATAAAAAAGCTTAATGGTCTTACTAATGGCAATCCTCAGAGTGAGAATTTTTTTTAAAAAAAATTACCTCTGAACCTGCGTCATCCGCCTTCTAAAACAGCCGGTAGAGGGCATGAAGTAGGTGGTTTGTTACTAATTTAAAAAACATACTGCTAGTGTATAACAGTTTAATTATATGGCAACAGTACAGAGTTGGGAATTCTCATTATTCCCACCTGTAAACTTACAGCCAATTCAGATCATATTCTGTGAGCAAAGGTTATGCCTAAGAAGCATATCCTCGCTTTGATGAATCTTTGATTTTGTGTCAGCTTCTGAGTGAACAACAAAAAAGTCCTTCATTAACCGGAGTGAACCAGAGGTGGGAAGGGGAGATGGAGAGATGGATAGAAGATTAGAGGGTTGTAGATTAAAACACACACTTTTAAACGCCGAACAGCCAAAGAGGAGGAAGAGAGGAAACCTCAAGGAGATGAAGAGATCTTTGAAGTGACACTCAGGACTTCTTTGAAGCTGTTCTCTTGTCCAGAAGCAAAAGGTGGGTCTGTACTGTACGTCTGGATTTGGCCTCGCAACTTCACCTTTGATGACAAAGTATAGTGCTGTGGATTCAGAGCAGTGTAGATATACTGTCTCCTTCCAGAGAGATGCTAAAATGTTAAAAGCAAACTGGTTTGATTTAAAAGTTATCATGAAAAGCACATTGCTGCTGTGAAGGAACATGAAGTCTGCAGGAACGTGCCAGGAATCATTCACTGCTGCGCTTTTCCAAACAGATTGGCATGTTGGTGCCATCAGTGGGGAGGTGTGGGCCTCGGCAGTATATTGCAGATTGGGACATTGAGATTGGGCTTATAAAACATAAATAAACCATTCACTAGCTGACACTAGTATTATCTGAATGCAGGGTTTTTCTCCTATGCTTCTGTTTTCAAACTTTGCTTCACTGTAGCTATTAATATGCTCTATAATTGCTCCGTCCTTATTAGTCACTGTTGCTACATCTGTTGAGCTTTATATTTTAGTGCAGCTATACAGTATGGTGTTTAATAAGAGCGGTGGTTGTTGGAAATTCATTGTTATTTCTAGAACAATGAGACCTTTGTCCCAAACAAAACGAGGCAAAAGCAAACCACGAACCCAAGGTGATATGTAAACTCATCTTCATTGGTCGACTACAAACATGACGTATCATCTGCAACATGGAAGTAGCTACATGCCCATTAGCCACTTAGCACAATCATTACTGCTTTGCCCACAGTGTCATTAACAGGCGGCTCGCTCAGTGTGTGACGTGCACTTGTAGATAAAATATAGGCCTATATTAATGAAGGTTCATTAGTAATGTTTTGTATTTCTCTGTAATGTAGCACAGTGTTAACAATGTTACTGAAACTATTCTTTCTCACACCTTCAACTCAAACCATTGTGTTGCCCCGCGCAAAATATATCATTTAATAATTATATTAATATTGTAAACATGCGGGCGACTAGTCACTAATGGCTGCATTATCTGCTCAAACAACAAAATAATCCGTCTCTGTATTTAGATAGAAGACCGGAAGTGGGCATTGTTTGAACTTGAAGTCATGTCAGATTGGGCAAATGTTTCTAAAGTAATATTTTTGGCAATGTAACTGTTGTGCCTTCAAAGCATCAAATTGATTATATTGGCATATGATTAATTATGAATTATATTTTTGCATACAGGACTTTACATCCTGCCCCCAATTTTATTGTTAACTTAACCAGGTTTTTTGAATTGTCTGAACCCAACCACTGAAAGGATTGGATTAAATGGTAAAATGTCTTTTCAATATTGATCTTTAGAAGAAACTAACACAGGTTCTAAGCTTAATTTTGATGTTTAACTTGTGGGGGTTTGAAAGAAATCCAGCTGCCTTACCTGATTTTTGTTACGCTACTTTACACATGGCACCTTATCTATTGCAATATGCATGTTTCCCTACAAGAATAAGACACAAGAAGACCAACAGATAATGTGTAATAAATGAAACATCAAGTTAGAGAAGTCAAAGTCTTAACAGAATTGGCATTTGTATCTTGTAGCCATCCACACTGATAGGAGTCGATGTGAAGAAACGTAATGGCTGACGGTAGCTGTGTCCATTATTTTTACAGTCTATGCACAAGATGCCTTCTTTTGTGTTTTTGTAGTTTTGCTCACATGTGTTTATCACGCCCATTGATTCATTTTCATGCCATTTTGAGCAGAACTCTGAGGCTTTTATCTTTATTTTTTTAAAGATTAGTTGTTAGGCATTTGCCTCAATGATAGTATAGCTGCAGATACTCAGGAAGGGTGGGAGATAGAGGGGAGATGACATGGACGTAGAATTAAACTCAGGCCGCTACAAAGGTCTCACTCTATGTATGATGATCTTAGTAAAACCATGTGTTGCCAAATAAACCAGAAAAACATCTTCAGGATTCTAACTTTAATTTCATCATCTGATAGGATTCGGTCTCCAGCTGACTGTGTTTCAGTAATTGCAAAGTATGCATAATGACATGTAAATTACAGAATCAGAAATCAATCAGTCAATCAGCCAGATCTTGAAACAGAGCAACACTTTCTTTGAAATGCTGGTATTCTGCTTTGTAATAGTTTGAGAAAATGTTTGAAGTGCAGGGAGTGCAAAGGGAAAACTGTTTGCACTGAGGCCGGTTGAGCTTTTTCCAAAAGAAATCGGTGATCAAAATTTAGCAATCCCCAAACATGCTTTGTGTTTTATTCCTGTTGTTTCGTTCAGATCACATTTTATGAATGAGCCTCTGATAGTAGATAGTAGAGAGATAAAGCATGGGATTCATGTCTCCTTGCAAACATAGAAAGGAACTCTGATACTTATCCCTGTGTCCGTTCTCTGGAGGATTGCTCCAGAGGGAGTTCCTTTTTGTACCAGTGCCTCTGTTTTTACTGCAAGGCCATGAGTGATTCTCTCTGTTGAATTATAGTAAGTGGGACACAAAATTGGACAGCATAATCCTAACCACAAAGACCATTCATATTTGAAGTGAAACAGAGGAGAGGGACCGATTATAAGGCAGGCAAAAAAGAAAGAAAATTTTGTATACACACAAATTACACAGGTCGTGCCTAAATTTCAAGGAAAATTCTCCCCTCTGATGTTCACTCAAAGGTTTTTCCTGCGGATGAAGTGCTGCCTGGAGGGCTGTTTGACAGAAGAACCAAAGGAAAGCCAACAATGCACCTTGTTGTTTTGTTACAACAGCCACTCGTATCGTCTCTTGTGTTGCTGTGTCTTATTTAGCTTGCAAAATACACTGAAATATTCAACAGTATTCTCTGAACATGGGTTCTTTTCATTTGATTGCTGACACTTTCAGTAGAGTTGTCCTTGAATTAGCTGGGCTAAACAAATAAACAAAACATCAGGCGGGCAGAATACATAATTTTTTCATAGTTTATGAGAGATTCAGATATCCACAGATTTACTCAACATGTCAGAATTAGATATTTCGCACTTGGCCTTGTACCACGTAGCATTTTATACGGTTTTGAGATGTGGGTAAGACTATGGTGGGACTGGAGAAGCAGTCGAGTAATTAAGTGTGTATGTAATTTAAGTTCCTGTGACTGGCTAGTTTAGACTCATTCACTGTGGCCTTATACCTGCTGACCCTACTGACTGCAGTCCACATTAATATACCTGCTGTACTTGATTGGTGCATTTAGGCTCCATTTTCTACTGTGCGTGTGTGTGTCTGAGAGTGATTGAGGGGTGAGTTCGTGAATGAGTGAGTAAGGGTGAGTAAGTGTGTGTGTGTTAATGTGTGTGTGACTAATATAATAATATGAATGAAGCTCAGGCTTTAACAAATTGACCACAGCATTTTATTTTCCATGTGTTGCTATTTTCTCCAGCAAAACTTGGCTAATATGCATGATACATCGCCAGGTAACGTTAGCCACCACATTGATTTACGTTATTAATCAGCCATTATAAAGCCATAATACACGTAGGCTCATTACATGCCTTACGAATCTCAGCTAGGAATCACTAGGTTAAATGCAATTAAACATGACGTTAACATACCTCGTTGTGTCGGATCTGCTGGGCAACTCGACGCACACACTGGATGTTTTCTACTTAGATGTTGTAGCATTGACGACATCCTGTTGTGGTATGCTAAGTCTGTTTTGCAGTACACAATGAACTGTTTTCTTTTCGTTTTAACTTGTAATGATCCCACACAAGGTTTAAAATTGGCACCCGCCACTCGCCAAATGCGGGTAAAAATATGTTTTGGGCGAGTAAAATAAATAGGTCACACGCCATTGGCAGGCTGCTGAGATATGCCGACTTTGCTATATAACTTTCAACATAAATGCCAAACAGTAAGACAGACACAATTTACAGCTACAGCAGATCTACTGATTGCGTTTCGAATTTCAAATTTGTCTCTCGCTGTCCACCGTCATTCAGCATTTAAAAATGTATCATGTTGTCTTGGATACCTACGCTCAGTCAAGAGAAGAAGAAAAAAAGAGACGAAGAAGAAAAAAAAAATGAAGAAATTAAAGATGTGGAGACACATTGCGGGTGTGAAACCACCCGAAAAGAGACGGCAGGAGGAGAGCTGTGGAAGAATACAAGTACAACATAAAAGAAAATTTATTGAAAAGTGGCGGTTCGATGAAATGGGGGTGAGAAGACAGTGGTTAGTGTATAACAACATGTATGAAATATTGAAAATTAAAGTTGTGATTCTTTTAACAGTATCTGAAACCTTCATTTATACAGTTCCCTACTAAAAACCAGGACAATTATCTTAATGCTTTATTCTGTTCAGTGGAAATCTGTTATAGTTAAGGTCGTGATTGGGAACAGCTCAGTGGCTGGTAAAAACACATTTTGGCCGGTAAAATTTCAAACGTCAAAAATCTAATTTTATACCCTGATCCCACACCCTTGACACTTTGTCATTTCTTTGGGGTGTCTCTTGCTCACAGCTGCGTAGGCGATCGACAGCGAAAGTAACAAGGACCTTATGCAACATAAACAGCCATCCATGTGTAACATAGCGCACTGTATATTTATACTGGATTTAACAAAGCCTCAAGGCAATATTGACTACTGCTGAGGAGCAGGTGGCACCATGTATGGGAACCTTGACTACTAGTGTATGAATGTGTGTGTGTGAATGGGTGAATGTGACATAGTGTAAAAGCGCTCTGAGTGTTCAGACGACTATAAAGCCGCTACAAAAGTACAGTCCATTTACCATTTACCATCCTAGAAAAAAATTATCATAGCATTAATCTACCAGGATCTACCAGAACAAGACTCGTGTCCAGAATCTCATTAAGTGTGTCTAGATGTTTGTTTAATGCCTTTCTTCTTTTCACACTACTACAGAGTAAAAAAAGCTCTTTGACAAATATTTAAGTCCATGACAAACTACCTAAAAACCTATGCAATAGAATTTAATTTTGCCATTTTAGATACCAGCTTTCAATGATCAATATCAGAGACATAATGAACCATAGCGATCTGGGATTGAAAGAAAAAATGAAATTAAAATGGTACAACAGCTTTCTTTGATGTAATTTAATTTATTTATATGCACATTAATCAAAGAAACGAAAGAAACTAATAAGGAGAAAAAAGCAAATAAAAACACTAGGCCTGTTGTTCAGAATGACCACAGACCCTGAGGGGATCCTGTCATAAAGGACCGTGACCCACTGACCACGACTCCGTCGATAAACTGGACTGTCTTTCACGTAGCCAGAAGCTACGTATGTATGCTGTGTTGCAATATTGCTCCCGGCCATCAGCGGGCAGGACTGAGCACAACTCTATCCAGCACACAGTCGAGAAATTATGTGCTCCCAGATGGAATTGACAAGGGTTGTATTAACTTTAATGGAAATCACTTGCATTCCATTAGAGTATGTACTGTATTTCATTTTACGCCCACGAGATACTGCTTTTCTACCGAGGTCACTGAGAGGTCAACGCTCTCTCCAGTGAGGAACATTTTCAACATTCTTTCATTAGCAAACTTGTGAATTCTTGAACTAGACAGCACTCCGTGATCCTGTATCAGGGAGGTACTGTGGAGGCAGGTACCTCTTTACAGCTGTCTTTATTACACAGTGTTGGCCTGATGCTCCCCTACCATTTTTTTTTTCTCATTTGCTGCATGTAAGCCTCTGCAGGACTTCTTTTAGATAGAGACACCTTGTACTGGTCACTCAACCCTGTCCTCTAGATATTGTGTTTGTATATTACTAAATTGTTTTCATAATTAGGTTGTGGTGACAGTGTAATCGCTTTCTGGATTATGTTCAGGGAGAACATTAACTTTGAGTTAATGAAACACTACATTTATGTTCTGCGCTGGACTCTCATGGAGGTGGTTGGGGTGTATGAAAGACATACAAAGTGCAGGACTGTGACACCAGATGTGATCGCAGGTTTGCATCCAGTGTATTGTCTATGATCAGCTTTAGGCAACAAAAGCACTCTGGTTCAGGTTAAGGAAGGATCATTATTTTAGATAAATGTTAATAAAGATGCCTTTTTTTTAACAGAAAACAAATGAAATATGTTCTCAGTCAACATTTTGGTGATATGTTTAGCGTCAACATACTCGTTAATTTTGCCTAGAGAAGACATTTTAATCTGCCACCTCCCCTAAGTTTGAGTTATCTGATTCTTCCAGCATTGTGACCTGAAAAAGCAGTTTGTTGGTTGAGATAGAAAACAACCAATGCACCACTCTCAGCGTTGTGAGCGCCATGAGCGGGACAAATGCCGTGATCAAGCTGTTGTCAAGCAGTGTGCCAGAACCAATTACAATGGTGAGGGCTACAGACAAGATAGATGCTGCTATTGAGGCTGCTCTAAATTGACATGTCTTCTCAATATCGCCTGACATTGTTGCTTTACTTTGCTCTGCTCCCCCCAGCAAAACAGGTGTGCTTACATGGCTACACAGAGAGTGGGATTTATACTTGTGCGTCTGCTCTATGCAGAGCCTGCGCCGTAAGCTATGCATGTTGCCTAGGCACTGTGAGCATTTACACTTGTGCAGTGGTGTGTCTGTGTCACTCTGCAGTTACACCTCCAAAACACTGGTCGGTAGTGGGGTTTCTGTAAAGATTAGTTGGTTTAAAACACACTTTAAACATGGCTTAAAAGTGACAATTTCAAACACAAGTACACAAATCTGCTTCACTGTAACTTGCAGCATTCACAGACAAAGCATTTGTCTTTTGCTGGACACATTTTCCCCACAAATACAATGTGCTAACATTATTAGCCCAACCCTATGGCATTTTACACTGTATAAATTAGCCTAAACGCTAGCGGGCTTTTCCCCTACTCATTTGAAGCCAGGGACAGCAACAACATTTAACAAAGGTAATGTTACACAATTTGGCTCCATTACAGCTCACAAGGTTCATCGACAAAACAACTGTCCTATACCAAAAATGTTTTCCAAACACAAGACTTAAAATGTTATTTTGTGGTTATTTTTTATTTTTATCTGCAAAATTAAAGTAAAAAAACAACAACTTTGTTTCCACTGAGGGAAATGATGTCAAGATGTGTAGTTACATTTCTGGGGAGTTGCATGTCAGGCTACAGCGGAGGCTCTATGTCGATGCAGAGTCTACGCTGTAGGTGTATAAATCCCGCTTTAGGCTAAATTCACGTTAGGATACGTTGGTCTAGTGATTAGTTAGTGAAAATAGAACCTCCGTTTCCCAAGGAAATCAGTGAGAGTGGACCCAATGTCAGACTGAAGATGAAAATGGTGTGACGAGTTTGCAATTCTGCCTGATACAATGCAAACATTAATAAGTAACATCTCTCTTTATGTTAACAGAAATTCAGTTTGCTCTGCATTACCTTTCCCTCAATAAATATACTTGCTGTTTCAGATTAGTTGTATTTAATTGTAAATTCCAGCAACAGGTCCGGCTTGTTTTGTTGACGACCCTTTTATTGACCCAATGTAGTGTTAAATGATGTTGGACCATGAACCCAATGGCACGCCTGTAGCAGTTATATTACCGCACCATACCTGCACGTATCTAGCAAAGACTTATGTGCTTATAATAAATGTGTTTATGTCTAGAGTTCAGTTGCTATACTGCAATAATAATAAAGCTCAGTGGTCATTATGTGCTTTGAATGTGTTCAAGATCATCTTTATGCAGCCATGATGATGGCCTTACCTCAACAATACACAACTCTGGTTGTCAAGGACCACTTATATGAAGTAATTCAAACTGAAAAGGAGCATTATCACTCTGGAGGCAATTAAATCTCTAAACATTAGTTTATTTACTTGCAGAATTTCAGGGATGAACCCCATGAGGGTTACTACCCTGTTTTCAAGAGGGTCATTAAATAAATAGACATGGATAAACATTATTAAACAATTATAGAATAATATAGTTGGAGAAAAAATAAACAACGCAAACTTAGTGATACTGAACAACTGAATTAATGCCCCAGATAACAACAGTGGGCATAGCAGTAAAAGTAAACAGTGAATTAATGGGTTTGGCATTGCATTTAACTATTCACATCCCTGGGGAGAGTAACCTTGTCCTAATAAGGGCTGTAAAGGCAGAAAAAGACAAACAAGGTTGCCATTAGAGGCGGACACCCCTGTACTCCCTCATATGTTGGTCCTTAGAGGGAGTAAATAGGATCTACTGACAATGTATACCCACAGGCCATCCAGATCTAATCAAGAGGTGGGGGAAAAAAAAGAACGTAGAAGTAAATGAAAACGCCACAAATCTTGCACCACACCACCGCTTTGCCACTGCTGTTTTAAATAGATCAATTGCCTCAGCTCACATTGTCAGGCCCTTAATATCCTCCCCCCAGGCTTGTGGTTTAGCTCTTTAGTCCATAAAAATAGACTTGATGGATGGCTTTGCAGCACTCTGACAGAGGCAAGGGAATCCCCAAAATGCTCCCCTCCCTCTCCACACTCAACCCCACTCTCTCCACCACCACAGCCACCACCACCAATCCACCCACCCGCCCGCAGCCAGTTGGCAGGCTGTTGTTCAGCATTTTGTCAGCCTCAGTTTGCTTTTTCGTTTGATTGAATCACAAGTTCAGTACATTCAGGGGTTCTTATGCAGGTCAGGTCTGATTGAGGGACAAAGTTTATCTGACGCAGATGAGAGGATTGTAGTCCAAAGGCATGGGGGGGGGAGAAAAAGAGACAGAAACAGAGAAAGAAAAGGCAGCTGAGAGGAGGAAACAGGCAGAGACGTAGCATCATGTTAGTCATCCAAGCTGAGAGGTGCAAGTTAAAGGAGAGTAAGCTCGAAATGAAGAGGGTAACAGTGTGCTCATGTGCACCATTTTTTACTCAGTTGTTGTCTCATGTTTAAATAATAGTTCCGTCTTTCACTCACCGTCAATGGGTTGAGAGATATTGATCGGCAATCTGGTCTTCTCGAGCCAAAGGCTAATATCTGCTGTTTACTAGATATAAATCTTCAGTTGGTATACTAAATAATGCAGTGCCAAGCAGGCAAAGCTAGAGAGAGAAGAGGAACGTAAGGCTCCATAAGGCTCATACAAATAGGAAATGCTCCAGATCTGCCAGTGATCATACTAAACTGAGACATTTGTCTCTGTTGGGTCTGTCCTGCTGTGCCCGCTTTGGGACGATTAAACTCCAGCCGACATCAGGCTGTCCAGGAGCAGATGAAACCTTTTTAAGCCACACTGTGAAAAATGACTCGGTGCAGAAGTGTTTGCTCGTAGTTTTGGTTCGACATTACTCAATGTAGGACACATTATTCTACCCACCACCAGTCACTATGAAGTATTGAAACAATCGCCCCTTGGGAAAAACTCCACAGGCTCTGACTTTTAAAGGAAATTGCAAATACACCATTAATGATATAACACAGGCTTTCTCTCTGTTGTATAACAAAGAAGAGATATGTGAAAAGGGGAAGGTGCCGAGATCAACTTGAGAAATTCATAAATGTGACATCTTTGCTCCTAATCAAGATCTTATGCATTCAGAATATTCTCACTAAAGTCCCAGTTGTTTTTTCTTCACAAAAAACTTGCTCAAATTACAAAAGTAGTTTGAGAACACGTATTTGTGGCCTTTGGTGCAGATAAAGCGGATTTGAAAGTGACAAAATGAATTCCTTATCATCTCACATTCACACACGGCCTCCATTTTTTCCATCTATTGGTGGAATTTAAATTCCACAGCCCCTATGTATAAAGCAACAGAAGCACTTAGTGCAAAAACTCTAGAAGACCTTTCTTAAGCAGTTGGGCCATTTCTCTTGCACGGAACATAAATCAGCTGCCAGCATTGTGTGTGATGTGTGAGGGGTCAAGGGGAGCAAAATATCCTGCTGAGACCTGATGATTACTTCACAAGATATGTAAGCAGCAGCCTCAGGCGGAGGCCCACCTGGTTATAGCTTCAATGTGCATTCGGAATCCCAATGAATGTGAAGGTAACAGATCTCCTCGGTGCTGTCAGGCTGGGGCCGTGCTCCACGCTGATTATGATTCTATTGTGTTTTTATTAGCATCTCAGAATTTCCTTAGCACACATCAGTTTTCAAAATAAGCCTTATGTAATATGCCCTGAGTCTTTGTGTGCCTCAAATGCCAGGATTAACCAGTTCGTTCCATCTGGGGCTGCAAAATGAAGCAAACGTGGAAACACCAAAAACTGTAGTTCTTTGAATGGCCACTAGAGGCTGGCTCTGGAAGTGAGTCGCAGTGAGTTGCCGTGAGTTGCAGTGAGCGTCAACCTCTTATCAAAATATGGTCACCTCACCAAACTGGAGTCCACAAACCAATGGGTGACGTTACAGTAGCTACGTCCATTATTTTTACAGTCTGTGGCACAACGGTCGTTTCAAAGCCAATTTTACATAGTGGCCAAACGTGGAATTACAGCGTCCCAGTACATTAGTTGGTAATTCTTTTGAGTATCGCAACCCCCAAAATGACTCTTTTCACCATCTGGATTTGATCCATTTAGTCTGATAACATTTTAAAAGTCTATAAGAGCTGTACAATTGAATTATTTATCCCATTCAAGTTACTGGAATGCTAAACCGGAAGCTAGCAGAAATCTTTAGCGTGCTTCCATCTATGGGCCCCACAATGCAGAGGATCCAGGCAATTTGGCCACTAAAGAGCTTTCATAGGATCAAACAGAGTCCTTCCATGGCGTGCCTGACCCGCTGTCTCGGTGGCCACCTCAAGGCAAGATAATCTATCCTCCCCTGTGTTCCCCATATGTCCAAACCCTCAAAACAAGCACCACATGTCATTTGCTCCTCAAGGTGTATTAAATGCATCAGACCGTGGGGTGTATTGATTATTTAAAAGCACCACTGGATGAAATAAAATGTGCCGGCAGTGAGAAGGAGCAGGGGCGAGCTGCATAAAACAACCAATTATATCATTCTTCACCCTCGCCTGCTGCTCTGGACTGTGGACTGGAATTATGGCTATTTAAAACATTACACAAAAAAACACCAAGGGCCTGGGTGGAATATGAATGTGCATTCTGGTACATTTTGTTCAAAAGTAACCCTTGTCTTTTAGTTATTGTCCACAATTTTTGCTGCTTCTGAGAAAGAATAGAAGGTCAACGAATAGAAAGGACGCAGGTTTTTTTTGGGTTTTTTTTTTTTTCCCCCATGGCATTTTTATGTGAGAGAGACCTTTTCCATTTTCATTGTAAGACTTCTCCCATACAGCTGTCACGCAGGGAACGTTCTGGTGCAGCAAAGCCTATTTGATGGTGATGCCACAACCTGGATAAAAAAAAAAAGTAAAGCATGAAACTTGGAAACACAACAAACAAGCAGGCAAAAATATATCTCCGTCTTTGTGGCAAGACAACCTGAAAAAAAAAAATAAACAAAACAAAAAAAACGTGAAAAGTAAATAGGAAATACATGCTGAGGCTACCTGTTCAAGTTGTTGCCAGTAGCCATTTTTTCACCCTTGAACTCCTGGCTATGTGATCTCTCAGGAGTTGCGGCCAGCGGGCACCGGTGGCCTGACAGCGGCTATGCTCCGCTTCCTGGACCGGACTGAACAGGAGGAAGATTGGGGATGTGAGGCTGCAGGACTATCAGGCGGCACACAGCACTGCCTTTGACGGCCTGGTGTGTGACTACTGGCATCACTACACAGGCCGAGTACCATCAGCAGACTTACAGGCACACACTATATGGCACAGCACACGGTCACAGTGTAAAATCACTTTGTAGTCAGCGTGCTTCACACCCTAGAGGCGTGCGTGTGTGTGTGTGTATGGTGTGCCGTGTGCCCCTGGGCTCATGGGTGCTGAAGGGGAAGGTTAAGCTGTAGCCAGATGTTGCAAGACACTGCTCCAATAGAGTCCCCAGTGTGACCAGAGAGGATTATGAAAAGGGCTTTCATGACTGTTGCGCTCTTGTATTTCCTCTTGTCCTGGGTTGTGAACTTGTTATTTGGGCAGAAAGCAAACAAACAAAGAAAAGCTAACAGTTTTCATCTGGTTGTGAAGCAGGGTGCATGACATAACCTGGGAATTGTTTTTGAGTGCATACAAATCCAAAACTCTCTGGTTTTGCAGAATAAGAGTTCTGTGACTGGCAGCCCCTTGCTCTGAGGCTGCTTTCACACCTGCCCTGTTTGGTTCGGTTCATTCGAACTCAAGCTTGGCCCCTAAGTGTGGTTTGTTTGAGCAGGTGTGAACACAGCAAACACACTCGGTAGCACACCAAAACAACCGGACCGAGACCTTCTTGAAGAGGTGGTCTTGGTCTGGTTACAAACAAACTCTGGTGCGGTTCATTTGTGGTGAGAACGTGTTCCGACCTCGATCTGAACCAACTGCAGTCACGTGACACATTGTTTGGGTTAAACATGAACATGTTACAGTCCTGGAGGATTATTAATGTGCACCTCCTCCTGTACTGCCTTAATATGCACATTCAGCACATCCAATGCATCAAAACATTGTTTTCTAGTTGGAGCCGCGCCTCTTTTTCAAACTGTATGGTTTGACTAAAATGAACAATGACAGCAATATAGTCCACGATGAACAGCGCTAAAATCAACCTGCGTAGTTGTCCCTCCATTGTGACATTAGAAAGTGTCACATTTATCTTGCAAGTGTACTCTTCTTCAACGTTTTGTTTGCTTCCTGGATTTTTCCTGCATGGAAATCATGACCAATCAAGATCATCTTTCTTGCTCAAGGCGTTTTGTCCGGTCTGCTTGTAAATGCTGCTGTGAGAAGTTTGACCTAGTGGAAAAGTATAGGCAAGTTCTAAGTTCCAAAAGCTTGGAAAATTCAGCAAACTAGACTGAATAATAACACACTGCTAGGGTTGTAACGGTACAAGATTTTCACGGTAAGATAACTGTTACACTGCAACAAAATATTGCGGTTTCACCGTATCATGCTATTACAGAATCATTATTATATTATTCTCATTATTAGTCAGAATGACCCTTAAAGGAATTAAAATGGAAGGATTATCTTTGGTTAAACAAGCGTCTTATCACTTTATTTGAAACATGAAAGCATTTCTTAATGAAACTGTGAAAAAAGCCCAGATGCTACAAGTATGAAGGCATACAGATGTTTTCCTATTGTTTGTATATTTGGTCCATAAACTGTATAATAAAGATGGATGACATGACAGCTCCCTAAAAGTAAAGTCAGAACATCTCAATAGCGTCATGGTGGTCGGCTGCAGCATTGGTCAGTGGGCGGGTCATGGGCACAACTTAAAGATCGAAGTACATGTCCAAAAGATGGGTTTCATCAGCTTGGGTAGTTCTGTTCTGGTCTAGTTTGATGCAACATGACTGACAGCAATGTGTGCCAATCGGTGTGCTCGTGATCAGTGCTGCAGCTGCTTGTAATTGGTGGTGTAGATGAACAGCTGGAACTAGATACCGCAGAGATCTCTACTGCGCAGACTCTGGCTCTGAAAGATGTCGCCAGTGCAGGATAGCAGTGGCTGTAACCAGGATATTTTGGCATTATCATATACAGTTGATGATTTGGTCTCACACCTACATACATGGAAATTTATTCCGTCTGTTTTCTGTTTGGGATGGGCATCTTCCAGTGCAAGACACTACACTGATATCTGAGCACAGAGCCCTCATTTAAGTAGATTTGTGTTGCTGGACGTGATTTATACCATCTAATTGTCAGTGTACTTTAGCACCATTTCTGGTAAATGGACCTGCACTTGCATAGCACCTTTGTAGTCTTCCAAACACTCAAAATGCTTTTTACACTATGAGTCACATTAACCCATTCACATACTTCACATACCAGGCTACTATACAAGGTGCCACCTGCTACTCAGTTTTTAACCTCTCTAACTCTGCTAGGACGCCGACATCCTCGCTCCCTCCCTCCTCAGTTAAATTGTATCTCACAGACGCACTACGTCATCAAATCATGTGATGTTTGGTATTGCCGGACAGACAGTTATTCATCCTGAAACACATTTTTTTTATTTTATTTTAGGCAAAATCTTCAATTTTTTACTGACTTCAGAGGCCCATTACTCTGTCTCTGTATCGCCTAGAGTGTTTCTGACACTTTCACAAGAAACTTCAAGGAGTTTTCTTTCTGGCAAGATCTCATGCATGTAGTCAGAGCAGTTCAGATGCTACAGTCATTTTAATTTGGGTATGTCATTTTAGGCGTTTTTGCTACAAAATGGGTGCGGAGTGCAAGAGTTAATACACTCAGACCCCGATGGAACAGCCATCAGGAGCAATTTGGGGTTCAGTATGGTGCTCAAGGATACTTCGACATGCGATTAATGGATGACCTGCTCTACCCCCTGAGCCACAGTTTAATTGTACGTACATATTTTCTAGTAAACATTATAATGGTCAATCTGAGAACTTATAGCAGTCTGGTGAAAGTAATTTGAAAATCTGCAGGGAACTTTAATTGCGGTTGCAGCTGTGTCAGCAGCACAAGGAGCAAAAATCTAAATGTATCTACATAAATCAGTGATTACAAAAAATAAAGAAATCTTCTCTGTGTGAGGTTACAATGAGGCATGAGGTCTCCTGTGGGTTTAATTTTGCAGTTAAGGCAAAGATCATGTTAATAAACAGCTTTTTAGGATATGTTTTTCTAGCTCATCTGAGACAACCCAATGTGAAACCATGGGGCAGCCCTTCTGTGCGGAGTTTGCATGTTCTCCCTGTGCCAGCGTGGGTTTTCTCCAGGTGCTCCAGCTTCCTCCCACAGTCCAAAGACATGCAGGTTAACTGGTGACTCTAAATTGTCCGTAGGTGTGAATGTGAGTGTGAATGGTTGTTTCTCTCTATGTGTCAGCCCTGTGATAGTCTGGCGACCTGTCCAGGGTGTGTCCTGCCTCTCACCCAATGTCAGCTGGGATAGGCTCCAGCCCCCTGCGACCCTCAAGAGGATGAAGCGGTTAGAAGATGAATGAATGAATGAAATTGCCTTGCTGTGATAATAAGCAACATACATGGCTAATACGTAGCCTCCCAAAGCTCTCTTTGAGCATGCTTTTAAGTCATTACCACACATCTACAAGCTCAGTAATTGTTGTTTTGGAAAAATGTTTAATGGAAACATAATGTGTCAACGCTTATAAGCTTATTATTCTAACACACCAGTTCCCCATTATGCCAGCCTGGAGTGCTTTACATTTTGGTGCTGCTCAGTGTTTCTCCTTTCTTGGCAGAACCTGATAAGGGGAACTTGGCCAGTGGGATCCTTTGCCCTTTGCACCTTTCCAGTGGATCTGAGGCTGAGCACCCTCGGCTCCTCCAGCCCAAGTGGGCTTCGATAAGGGCCGTTTTGGCACCGGGGAGGAAAGTTAGCGGGGGTACGGGCCGCTATTGTGGCGCCTTGTTGCAAAGATAACGAGACCCCCTCGTGATTATGAAGTGTCAGATCAGAGGATTTCTCGAAACCTGTGTTGGATTACAGCCTCTTTTCCTTATAGCGCTCCTGGATGGTGCTCCGGAATGCCGCCTGGGAAGAAGAGGATTATGCATACTGGGAAATCATATGGAATTACAGGCTTGGGCTCAGTGGTTTTGGCATAATGCTGAGCAAAGATGGCTGGGCTGTTGAGAGAGAGGGAGAGAGGATGAAAGAAGGTAGGGAGAAAATAACTGCCGGTACAGAGAGTGAGGGAGAGAGTGGGAGACGGAGAGGAGGAGTGATTAAGGTTTTTTTTTTTCAGTATGGTGGCTTTTCTCATGCATGCCATCCTCAGCTTTACAGACTCCTCTTCCAGTATAACCTGTGGGCCAGAGGCTTAAGGGGATAATGACTGTGGAAGTGGTTAGTCACATGATGTGGAGGTGCCTGTGTCGGTTATGAAACACTGTATAAACGTTCTGAAAATCAAAGAATGGCAGAGGAGTTTTTTTTGACAGCGAACCACTAAATACTAAATTAGGATAACTTAACACAGCAGAATATTTTATTATGTAGAGACATGCAAGCAATTTGAGTTGACATTTGATACCAAGATTCCAATTGAGATATCTGCCACATTAAACATCACACTGATTGCAACTAATTAATTTTAGACATGAAAACAGAGAGCATTGTAAATAAGCATTTAAACAATCATTCACTTTAATAGGTTTGATTTTTAAAGCAATTAGGGTTAGGTAAATTAATAAGGGGGAATCATTTCTCTTTATGAAATATTAAATGATAAAATTATGGTATTTTTTTTTTTTCCCAAAATGGATATTGCATTTCGAAATGAAAGCTGACATGTATTTGATTAAAAAGACAGAGCTCCATTTCATATTCTGCTTGTTGCCGGGACTGTCAGAGCTCCGCAGTCAGTCAGTGTTTCTGTCAAAAAACCCACATCTAACTTAATCAAGATTCATCTTTTGTCTGCGAGAATACTGAAGTATGCACAGTAGTAATGCAGATAGCATGCACACTCTGTGGACTCAAACAGGATGGAGCAATTTTTTTTTCCTTGGATAGATGGAGACAGGACTAAAGATAGAAGTCTGGTTCATGTTGCCAGTGTGGTGTCTTAGCTGTCGGTGCTGCTCACACAGTGTGACTGTGAATGCCAAGTGGAGCTGAGAGCAGGACCTTTGATCTTGCAAACCAAGCCTTTAAAGGGAATGTCAGACCCACTGGAGTGTACATGGCAACCCTGACGTAGGTGATGTTAGTATTTTTCTTTTATGCTGTGTGGCAAATATTCTCTGACAAACTAATTAATCATATTGTGCTGATAGAAATGTGGATGAGGTGAAGTGAAGAGAACATTTTTCAATGTAAAGCAACTCAGTGCAACAACACCATAAGCAGCCCCAAAACTCACAGTAGAGTGGAATCAACACCTCTTTGATTCACTCTCAACCAAAACAACAACAACGAAAAAAAACACTTCACAGTGGAAGATTTTTTAGCAGGTCTCTTGCATTGGATTGCATTAGATTTTACAGCTTTACATGCAAGCTAACCCTCTAGAAAGTATGTACAACAAGTCACGCTTTACAAATAAATTGTACTGGCAAATTAAATTCACTTATATTAGCAAGAATGAATGAATATTGATCGCAATTTTCTACAGACAAAAAAACTCCAAACTTCCCTGCTTACAGTCAGTAACATCACATCAATGTGTAGCGCCACAAATAAGAAACAAAACTTTGGGTTGTCTTTTTAAAACTCTAGGTAAAGCGAAATAAATGCGTTCTAAAATTTGTCACATAGCAGAAAAATGTGTCAGTAATAGGGGTGTGCCATATCGTCTCATTCACGATATTACTGGTGTAATTTTTGATATGATATGAAAAATATTGCAATACCTGTAAATTAAGACTTTTTGACATATTTTTGCTAAAAAAGAAGGAAATCACTTGTTGATTTATATATATATAGATATAGATACCAGGGTACATTTTTTGTATTTGGGAGCTGTTTAAAAATGTGTAATTTGTGGTAGATTTTATTTTGTTGAACTATTAATATTATATACAGAATCTGAACCTCACTCTGAGTTACTGTTGTTGTTTACAAAGTAAAGATATGAGAGATAATTTTTAGTTTTTACTGAATATTTGAAAGCAAACACAATGCTATGTTCTTAAATTAATAATCATAATCATATCATATCATGATACTATTTTAGGGCCATATCGCCCACCATTAGTTCATAACTACCTAGCCAAATTTGAATGATTAAAAAAATGGTAAGCATATGAACTGAGTTTCAAAATGGTGGGAAAAAAAAGAGCAGCATTTTCTGCTCTGACACTCTGGAGGCGTGTCTGCTAAAGGCGCTGAGCTGAAGAACAAGCTTCTGTGAAGCAACTTGCCAACAGCTGACTTTCTCATAAGATTTAGGGACTTTTCAAACTTCTGGAAAGTGACTAGCAACTTCCTCAGACCATCAGGAAGAAGAGAAATACATTGGTATCCATCCATGTGCAGGTCATCAGTCCACAGCTCCTCTGCCATCAGTGCGGGGTCATTGCCCCTCTCTCTTCCATGCAGTAGGTGTGAGACAGACATAAGGAGAGAGATGCAGCTCTGTTCTCACATTTGTAATGCAGTTTTTATTAGGACTGTCCTGATTATCAGCTTCACGGCATTGACCCAGACTTTATTGACTTCACTGAAGCATGAGTTTGCACCTCAAATATTGTGACAATTAGCCACTATGTTAATGCACAAACACTCCCAGTCTTGTGACATTTATGTACCAGAATTAAGTTACAGTCATAGTGCCACCTACTTGCAACAGGACATGTTTTATACTTTAACATAGTATAAAACATGTCCAGAGGGGTAACCTGGTCCATCTCTGATTTTGTCAGCATAGTTGCAATACTGTGATGATGCGTACTTGTGAAGAGTGTAAGATTACATTAAGCAACAGGAACTTGTTGTAACTTCCGTGTACCTTGTCCAATCTGCTCTAAATTTCTTTTATGAGGTTCCAGGTCTGAAGGCATCAATGTGCAAATTAGGTGTCATGCTGATTGCGCCTCCTACTGGCAACGGGGCATCAGGTAGCGAGCCTTGTCAGACAATTATCTTTTGAGTCACATTTAATTGCCTCGCGGTGGTCTACAGTTGATTTACAGCAATAACACCTGTAATAAGTGTGTTCTGCAGCGCCACATAGTGGACACAAGTAATGCATGTACGCTGTTTTGGGCGTCGATTATCACGGCAGTAGTTGAAGCTTCAAAGCTCTGAAGCATTCAGGTTGGCCTATAGTAGAGGAGGGGTTATGTTAAGGATGGCTCTAGTGCGTCATTGAGCCATGATTTCAGGCCAACCCAAAAAATTCTAGACACAGAAATGGTGCGAAACAGTTTAATGGTCTAACCCAGCCCAGTCTTTTCACCTGTTTTCAACAAGTACTTCTAACATGTAAAGTGTTTGAAAAGAAGTCACTGATTTTTGCTTTACCCAGACTTTAATCTCTCTCGGAGTCGCTACATCATGATTAAAATTCTTCAAGTGAACTTTTCGTTTTACTGAAAAAGATTAAACCTCAAATTGCATGCATATTGAGCTTCAGTAGAATTTTAAAGTACAATGCCTGCCTCACACTCTGATGATACGCTGACAGAACTAGTCAATATTTGAATGAAGGCTAGTTTGATAAACTCATCAACATTCATTCTGAATAAGTCTGAATTTCTACAATACCAGTTACGCCTCTGCTGAAATGTGCATATTCCGTATGCGCTAGTCTCATCTGGACACTAAATAATAGATAACACATGGACCTCGGGGCTGATGTTTGACACAGAAAAAAATCAACATTCCAGTCCGACTTTTCTGAAATCATTTATTGTTTTGACCCACACTTTGAGTGTTAACAGGTTTCTGTGCCTCACCCCTTTCATCTCTCACGAGCCGCGCGTGCAGACACAAAAATACAACAGACTGAAGGAGAGAAAACAAATATCAAGTCGAAATGAGGTGATGATCACAACGCGGGTCTTTTTTCCTCCCTTTTCTCTCTGTCTGCAGCTGCCTTCAAATCCTCCATCTACTAGCAAGCCATGATCCTCTGACAGTAGCAATCACATCCCATTGAAAATGTCCCTCTCATCAGAAAATGGCAGCATGCAGAAATCTATAAAAGGTTTTAATGTTATGGGCCTGCCATGATTGCATGGGCTTTTATCTGTTATTCACCAGGTCGCACTCTCCCACTCTCTCCTGCTTGTCTGCCATGCCAAAGACAGGGAGAGAGCATTATGTGTAATGGCAGCGCCATTGTTGCAGGTAGATAAGCCCATACCTTATCAATACTAATTGTATCTGCTTCACCAAGATAGTTTTTTCCTGCGTCATAATTTGAGTGTCAGAAGAAACCACAGAAAAAGAGAGACGACGTGACTTGACATCTATGATTATACATGGATATCTTATGTTTGAATAATCGAGGCATGCGTATAAACCCATATTATATTTGGAAAAAAAAAATCTTGATTTAACTACTTATGTTTTCTTAGTTTAGAAAAAGATTAAAAACTACCTTGAAGTTTTGTAAAGTCTGGGGGCGTTTTACTAATTTTAAGGTTATGCATGGGATAGAAGGATTTTTTTGTCATTAGTAATAACAATAAGCATTGTAAAGTAAAGTAAGAGAAAGTGCTGGGTATTTTAATGGGTAAAAGTTGGTGTTTCAGAAATTCATTTCAGCTCATTTACGGAAGCTATTTTGCTATGTTCACAGCAGCGATGATCAAAGGCAGCACTCAGTCCGTTCCGCAGACATTAAAAGGAAGGAAATGATTTACCTTTGCAAATGAAATACCTCCTGGAGAGCCATGCCCGTGCATTTCAATGACTCACTTGAGAATCCAACAATCGCATGTCGAGAAATATTGAGGGCATGGGGTTGTGTTAATAGTTTGCCCAATCAGATTGGCCCACCATTCTGATGAGTCCATTCAATTAGATTTCCACATCAAATGAATCTCAGCAATGCAGTAATTGGTTTGGTGGTGCTTGATTTCACACATTGACAAACCAGAAATTGTGACTGGTGCCAGGCATAAAATACAGTACAAAATTCAGTTCTGTACGTTTGTGCAAACACAAACAAGAAAAATATTGCAGCCAGATTTCACACATTGGTGGAGTAAAACTGATTCTGCTAATAGCATTAAAGCAGTGGTCATGTTGACAAGTGTGGAGAGGGTTATAGCCACACAGTTGGCATCAGTCAGGAAGCTGCAGCCCTGCAGGGCTGACAGGAAGTGTGCTGTGTTGACGGCCGCTGACCTCTTGTCTCCAGAACACCACGTGTCTATCCGACCTGCCTCTGGCCTGCTGATTAAAGAGACGATCTTGTCACCGGATTCGACTCCAACAGTAACTGCTGTCCATTAACAACAGCATATCCCGTCACTTAATTCTCATTGCTCACTCAACAGAGGGCACTGCATCAGAGCGTCAGCTCTAACTTGAATATGTACAGGATATGGAAATGAGATGTTCCTCAGTGTTGGCCCCTGACCTCTCCTCCCCAAGATTCTGTACATGTTTATCAGACTCACCTCTGGCAAACACAACAGCACCACTCAGAGAAAGAAGCTGAAGCATTGCTGGAGCTTTGTCCCTACTCACCAGTGCTATAATCCTCCATCACTCTCGGTAGACACATACAAGTATATGCACTGATACATAAATGCACAAATACCCAGAGGCACACCTGTAATGTCTTTTTAATTTCACTGTAAATGTAAATATTCATGATTAGATATGCTACAGTCACCACTGGGTACATTTTAACACTGGAAAACTTCACAAAGGCTGTGATGGTGCGGTTTGACCAGATTTAACTGTCATAAGAATTTAATTAAAATAAAGCTGAATCCTGATTGGTGATCAGAAATAGGTGACACAAGTTTTTTCTGACCAAGGCCCACTGAAATCAGTGATAAGGGCGCAGAAAAAAAGCACAGACAAAAATCTGTCAACAGAATAAAAGTGGCAGAACATTCATGGAGGAATCCATCACCTATAGTCAGTGCAGTCCCCAGAAAATGTTGATAGGGGTGCCGATATGGGGCCACTGAAAATCTTGGGGTGGCACACCAAAACTAAACTCAGTAGGCCTAACTGAATTTCAGCAATTCTGTTATGCTGTTGTAGTATATAGGCTTGTTGGAAGTTATGTCAATAGAGTTAAGGAATTCCATTTAGATATACTTTGATTTCTCATTTACAGTTAATATTACTTATTATCTGGTGTGCATAGACTACCAGCACAGTTGGGTATGGAAACCCATAGAAGCCATTTTCATTAAAATACCTTGAGGTAAGAGTTCAAGAAACCAATTTGAAAATGGCCATGCCAGTTTTCTCTCACCAAAATTTTGCTTAACTTTTGAGCCTTATTTAGCCTCCATCCCGACAAGCCAGTACAACATGGAACTAATAATACAATGTAAATGACCTGACATGACTCTAACCAAATTTGGGTAGGTAAGAGGAGGCCATTGTGCACAGAACTGGTTATCTGAATAACAGGAGACAGCAGCTTAAGTGATGGGAAGCACCTTTTAATGAGTATGGGGAAACCTGCAGTTGCATAAACTGATACTGCTTGAGGCGAGGCGATGCCCCACGTTTCCCCTTGGGGGCACCACTACTGATAGTCAGAGGCTGATTGAGAAATGGGTTTTCAGGATCTTTCAAATGAGTGTTTGAGTTTCTTCTCGATTTCTGTTTACATTCTGAAAAACATCAATGCCACATACAATTTAGGCATTAATCAGGCTATTTTATCCTGTCTTGTTATTTTTCAAGAAACACTATAATATGCTCATAAAAGATCAAATAAACCGAATGGTTGACATTTTGAGTAATATATTTATTGACTTTCTTGCAGAGAGTTGGATGAAAAGATCAATACCACTCTCACAGAATGGTAAATATGAAGCTACTACTGGTTAGCTTAGCGCCAAGGCTGGCAACAGGTGGAAACAACCATCCTGGGTTCTGGCCAAAGATAATAAAATCCTCCTATCAGCACCCTTGAAACAGCTCCTGGTAATCCATGCTTTACCTGAAGTGCCAGATATTCACATGTGCATTAATGCTGCACATCACTTTTATGATGTCAGCCAAGACTGTTCTTATCCTTAATGTTTAATGTTTTATTGCATGCAACCTGCGCCAGCTACAGGGCAAGTTTCAAAGATAATCTACAATCTTCAATTTGGGGCTGATGTTATAGCTTAGAGGAATGATAGCGGAAAGGGTGAGACTGAGAGGAAGAGAGAGATGGGAGGCACAACCTCTGTCAAGCTGGCTGGCCACAAAAAAAAAAAAAAAAAAAAAAAGGGAGCCTGTTTGATTTTTTTTTTCCCATGGTCTCTTTGGGGCCTCAGTCACTTCCCTGCTGAGCTTCACCACTGCTGCTCTTTGAAGTGTGTAGCCGGGATGTTCACACACGCTCTTAATTCTGTGCGACATGTACAGAAACACACAAGGGCTCATGTCACACACACACACACACGTGCACACAGGAAGGGTCGCTCATACAAATGCGTTATGAATTCACTTGAGGAAAAAGAAATTCTGTTGTTTTTTTTTTCTGAATTAATGACATTATTATCTCAGAATTCTGAGATAAGTTTTCATGGAAAAAATTCTACTCTTACATTTCTGAAGTAATAAAATAATCCCATGAATTCAGACAAAAAAGTGACTTAAATGTTGAATGTTGAATTATTGTTTTTCTGCATTATTGAGATTATTATCTCAAAAATCTGAGGAAAGCTCTCATATTTCGGAATTAATCTCGTGAGTTCAGAAAAAAAAAGATATCAATATTAATCAACATTAATTCTCGTTTTTGTAAATTCACGACATAATCTCCGAGGAAAATTTTGACTGTAAATCTCATTTTTCTAAATTAATAAGATTCTGAGAAAAGGTTTCATGGTTAGTTTTCATATACATATACATACTATGAAAAAAAAAAGGTCCCAAAACGGATCCTTGGGGGACACCTTTCCTCACAATAACTTTACCGAATCAGTCAGATACATAGCTCTGGAACATTTTCCCCTTTGTTAACGAGCAGTGGGTATCGAAAGTTTTTCTAAGTTCTATAAACAGAGACACGCATGTAACTTTATTGTTCAAAGCCTTTTTGATATCGACTTCATATCGTTGGGTTGCGACTAATTATTTCATGATTTTTGAGAAGACAGATAGATTTGAAATCAGCCTGTAATTATTAATATGGAACTGGAACCTGGTTAAGACCAATAGATATATTGAAAATGTAGGTGATAGGCTTCACTATGAAATGTAGTATCTGCTTCATCAGAAAACGGTCCAGACCATCAGGTCCCGGTGCTTTTTTTGGATCGGTTGTATTTTATGCAAAGAACTTTAAAACTTGAAAAGCTTCAGAAGGAAAACTTTTCTCAGATTTTTTTTAGATAATCTTGTTAATTCAGAAAAACAGAGCATTTTTTCCCCCCAAGAGAATGCATTACTGTATGCTTTTGTACTCTCAGGTGCACTTCCCAATGTGGAAATTATGAGCCCAGTGAGTCATGTCAAATTATTTTGTTTATTTTTGGTGAAACAACACTCAAATTACACCAAGACCACTTCTGATGATAAGAACAGTCTCTTCAACTGGGACCACATTTTGGTTTTCCAATGCATCTTGGGCGATAGGGTCACAAGTGAACAGCGCTAAATATAAGTATAAATGACCACCAAGTGACCACACATCTTTTATTGAGTAAATACTAATGCATCATGATGCGTTCTTGACAAGCACATGCAGGGCTCTTTGATCTTCTAGTGAAAGTGATGTAGGCAGTTATGAAATCTGAACACAAGTGGTCGGCTGGAGACGCGTGATAGACACAGGTATGAATGACAATGTGTCCCAGCTGTCTACTTGTGTTCAGATCACTTAAACCAAGGGTGAATGGGGTCAGTGATTCTAAATGCACAGCTTGTACGACTAAAACTGCTTGAAAAACTGAAAAGGGATCCCAGCAATTCATTAAGAGCTGTAAAAAAAAATATCCTAATTACATTTGTTTTATAATACAAGGCTATCATTTCCTTTCATACAATAGTCCTCATGAATGTTTCTCAGCGCAGCACCTCCACTGTACGTCTGATGCTGTCTTATCTATTCAGGAGCATTCAGCGCAAGTGTGTGTCACATTCGTGTTCCTGTCTGTGTCTGGGAGAAAATGAAAGAGCCTCCGACCCTTTCTTCTTCCCCCTCCATCAGCGCATGGTGTGAACAACAGTGTTGTGCAGTCATCAAATGCATAGTCATCATGCCTTTTAACCAATCAGTTCCAGACTGGGCGATAAGTGAGGGTCCACAGAATGAGGTTCACCCTCAAATGAATTCTGTATTCATCGATAAACCTTCCTTGTTGCTTGTAGTCTCACGGCGCCCGCCTCCCTTCATGTGGCCCTTCCGAGCAATCTGAAAATTTAAATTGGTTCTGCACCAGTCATAGTCAGTCTCTCCTTGTGCTCATCACTCACACAGTGTAATATATTACAGATAGTAGAGATGGACTAGATTATGTTGGCAGCCCAGTGATATGTGTGTATGTGCAGACAGTGTGACTGCAAGTACATCGTGTGTATGTGTGTGAGGGATGAGAACTGGTGTTTCATTTATTAAGCATGTTCATGAGGTGTGTCATCTGTACAGCAAAGGTCAACCAAGGTGAATTTAACAGCTGGCAACAACATGATATAAATAATCCCTCCCGTTGCCAGACCTCATATAATATGATGTGCGTTCCAGTATATTGAAAGTGCCTACAAGAGAGGAGGAGGAGGAAATTGGCCATCTGCCGTCAATTTGAATCTAAGTTGATAGTTTGTTATAGTCAGTCAGGTGTTTTTTTTTTTGTTGTTCATAACTTAATGCCTCAGTGTTTTGATACACAAGTGCCAAATGATGCAGATAACACTGTGAGAGAATATGCATATAAAAAATGCATGTTTTAAAATATGCAGTTAATATACTCAATAGGGTTGCCCCCCAGCTAAGAATTTCCTAGTCAACCAATACAGTCGACTAGCCGCCTGCATGTTCACAATATTAATGTAATTATTTAATTATATATTTTGGGCGGGGCAACACTAGAGCTGTCCCGAATACCATTTTTTTTTAATATAACCCCTTTTGAAATTCCTCGAGCAAAAATCTAAATTAAGAACTTCTACTCAGTGCATTTAACTTCTGTTAAGTTGTGGCTTTTAACAAGCAGACCAAGAGCTGCAATGATACAGTCATACAGACTGACTGGTGACTCACTGACTGGACCTTTCGGGGACTTTCATCCAGGTTCATACGTGAGCCCACACTGGGAAATTAACTCCCAACATGACATCAAGTCATGCTGCACTTGACTGCACCACGTGAGTGTGCCCACGTTCTCTGGTGCCACAAAGAGCTCATGATGAAATAAGGGATAATGATCATTAGCAGCTGAGACTCCATTTTATGAATAATGATGAACAACTAGAAGCAGGACAAAAAGAAGCATCCTAGTGTGATGTATTACTGTGTGGTTACTGTGTGATCGCCATGTTTCACTGAGGACAAATGTTCAACATGTCTCTGGTTGAGCTCCTTTTTTTAATGTATCAGGAAAAATCTCTCTTCCGTGCTGCATGAAGAAATATACGCCACTTGCATGGATTCCTTGTAAGATCACTTCCTTGACTGTTCATAGCCAAAAGACAAGCTGCATAATTACTGTTACAAAATCCTTTAGTCGGTCTGTTTTGCTTTCACAATACTAACAAACCTCACCTGGAAGAGGACCAGGACTCACCTTTTCAGGCGGCTTTGGCCCAGTTGTACTATCTGCACTACAGTTTGATCGATAGCTTCACACCGGCTCAAATTAGCTGAACTAATCAAGCAAACACACCAGTTTGTTTAAACCGAACCAAACCAAAGCCAGGTGTGGAAGCGCCCTTGTTTTGGACCTGGGTCAACGGTTTATAATTGGCTACGTCTCTCGGAGTTAACACATGCATGCACCATCTGTGGCTCCATAATTGATCCCTCCAGACAATAATGAATCACAGGATATACATGACCATGTGCCCATACTCTCTGCCCATACCTGACATGTTTACTGTCGGTATAATTATTTTCCACTCAATTGCAGATATGATGCACTTTCATCATATTGCATAGTGTGAGCTGTTGATTCATATGAGGATGATACACGTCACATCTGTCTGACTCATATATCTAATCCCATTTTAGTTCACAATAACTGCTCTACTGTAAATACAGCTCCTGTGCAGTGACAGATGTGATGCGTGCTTCAGTGATAAAATAATGACGTTTATCTCACAGAAAGTACATATGTGTACAGTACAGTACAGATGCGAGGGTGGACACAGGTGGTTCTGTATGCGATTAGACGAACGTTCAGCTGCGCCGAACAGGTTTTAATACGGTCTTTACTGATCCACTGCTGGCTATTTGCAGTGCGACTGGCCCAGAGAAGTAGATCACAGAGCTCTGAGCAGCTGAACCGAGTACAAAGGAATTCAACACAACAACAGATGTGAATAAATTGTAAATCACCATAATCGTGTTCCAGGAGGCCCCAAGAAATGGATGATGTCATTAGGGGCACAGCCGGTGCCTGGTCCCAGAACAGCCTCTCAGGTGGAATGTACTGCAGTCCTACTATTCCCCTGTCGAAAGGTAATATAGAGTCCAATATCCACTCTCTTCTCAGAGGGGAGGCTGCTTTCTTGTTGAATAATTGAGACCCAGATAAAAGACCAATGGTTTTGCGTTAGACGACAGCGTGGCCTCATTGGCTCTCACTCTCCTGTAAAAGCTGTTTCCACACCTTTTGTACTGTCTGTGCTTTGCTTCTCGGTCTCTGTCCGACCTGTCTGATACACACACAGACACACTGCTTTTAGGGATAATTGTCTTCATAAATAATTAGGTCTCGGTGTTTCTCCTGCTAATAGCTTCCCCGCCGTTTAGCTTGGGCGTGTTTGAAGTTGGAACTGTGCTGCAAAAGATAACTGAGTTAATGTCGAGGTTAAAGCAATGCAACCTCATTCGTTTGTCCTAAAGGTGGAGATACGGCCTCGCAAACTTCCAATTGCTAGCCGGCAGATGTTATCGTCAAGCCAACACATACATTCACACTGCCCACCTCCTCTGCCCCATGATAGAATCGCTTAATGCACACTTCCCTTCACCGCTGTATCCCCTGCCAACAGGCAGGTCAGTGTACCGACATCTCACATAGTGAAGAGATTAGAAACGCTGGTCCTGTACCACCTGTTAAGGGACTCCTTTCAACCCCCAGGCTGTAAACCAGGTCCACATAGGCCTTTAATCATGACTGCATGTACTCGGTCCACGAGATTTAATCCAACATGCAAAGGTGGAAATAAGGATCAGAGGCACAGCGAAGCATGTCGAAATCTTCTTTGATTCCTCCACTTTTAAAACTATCCAAGCGTTGGCATACACTTAGTACATTCATTACACTTGGAGCTCAATTTGCTAATTTTTCTGTTTTCAAAAAAGAAACTGTGGAAAGTGGGAAAAAAAAAATGTAAAAATTAAATGAAAAAACCTATAACACCAATAAAAAAATAAACCCAGGTGATAATTAGATTTTGAAAATAGGATTTGCTGCTCAAACCCACTAAAGTTGAACTGTGTGTTGTTTACTAATTACTTTGAGAGATGGTGGAACATGATCAGCAGTTTATTTGCATTTTCTTTCCATTCCTCTCTTCGCTCTGTGTAACTGGGAGCACTGTTAAAACAGCACTCGCCACAAGAGAGTTGTTCATCCCTAACTGAGTTCTTACAGCAGGAAAAACAGTCACTGTGCATGCACACGAACATGCAAAAAAAATCTTCCTTCTTCCAAAAATGACAATATTCCAACTATGCTGTTAACATGGCTAATGAAAATGAATATTCCACTATACTCCAGGTTACATGCCGCCATGCATACAATGATTAATGCATCCTAACATGTAATTTATAATGTCAAAATATGGAAAAGTGGAACGGCTGAAGCTGGTCATGCTGTTTTGCTACTTATTAAAATAGGATTCTTTCAAAGTTTCCTACCGGTGGCGGACTTATTAGACTGTGCAAGCACAGCCTCCCTCTTTCATTCCTTCAGCCACCATCTTGAAAAGGTTGGTGTTGTGATATTTGCGCATATCCAAAAACCAAGACTTTCATAATGTAAATGTAAATGTGTTTCTTATTCCGACCAGAAATGTGGGCTTTTCTTTTGGGCGTGCAGCTCTACCCCACATTCCTGCAAAATATTGGTTAGTTAGTTTGAGGACAGTGTATCCATGACAAAACACAGGGCTGGCTGTAAACATGCAAGAGGCTGTGTGCCACAAATGGCTCCAAAAAAAAAACCCCAAATGAAATGCAATTCCAAATGTATACACGTCATCACAAGTCATTGCCAAAGACAACCCGGTCTCACTCCGAAGTGGTCGAAATCTAGTGCTTGAGCAATGACTTGCGCTGTCAGACACAGATGAAAAAAGCCGTCCCTAATGTCAGCATGATACCTGGCCGGTTGCCGTTATAGTTTAACGGTGCTTGTGGCGTGGTGGGACAAGAACTGCAGTTAAGGTGGGGAAGGTCTGAGTAGGGTTGGCGTCCAACAAACAGTAAATTTCACCAGGGTTAAACCTAACCATGTGATTTTGTTGCCAAAACTTACCACGTCCGTTAATTGTTGGAGAAAAAACAATGTCAATTTGCCTTGTTATATTGACATAGTGCATTTATTTTGAAAGACACAGTTTGTAAATGTTAAATATCCTGTGAAAACGGAAGAGTATTATATAAGAAGACAATGTACGTAACAGGCAGAACTTGACGTTTCGTCCCAGAATGTCAACAACCACACAGGTACCTCTCACGTCATATCTGGACGTGGAAGGACCACGACCAAACGTCTACATGTGAGGAGGTCAGAGTGAGAATGTGCTGCAAAAGAATGCTGCAAAAACCCAAACAATACTGGTATATCCCACAGGTCTTAATCAGAATAGGCCCTAATTCAGAATATTCAAATGGAATAAGCTTTTTACAAGGCCCACATATCAAACTCAGAATATTGTCATATTCAGAATAATAGCGGAATATTCGTGTGCATGTAAACGTAGCCACTGTTTATCTTTAGTATGGGATATTTCAAGATTAAAAAAAAAAAAAAAAAAAAATTATAAAATGAGTAAAAACCCCATGATAAGCCTTAATGTACTGCAAAACATATAGGCAGGATCTAGATAGCATGAAAGGGAGAATAAAGAGAGAACAATAATTGGCTTCCAACTGAAATATGATGGGCACTTACTTTAAAAGGTCATTGGTTTTGATGCACTGAATAGACCACCAAAGCCCAGAGTATCTGAAAATACCATCGCATCTGAAGTTGCCTTATTCTCTCTCTAAACCACAGTCTGTCCATCTCTGGGACCATGCACAGCAGCCTCAGAAAGAAGCTACGTCACATTTCTTGTTCCATTGTGTCTCACCTTAGATTCAACTCTGGATCATGCCACCTACTAGCCTTTGGACGACTTTCCTGCTGTTGGATAAAAGAATAAAGATGGCACGGCATAGCAGACCAGTCTCACAAGTATCTAGAACTGCACATCAACACTGAAGCAGCAAGAGAAGGCAGCACAGAGACACAGTCACAATAGGCTATTCTTCTTGAAGAGGCACATGTTTTCAGTGAATGCCACAGACTGCATGTTCAGCCAATTGGTGGTCAGCACAGTAGTTTTGGAGTGGTGTGCTGGGGAGCTGACACCAAAGTGGTGCAGGCAGGTGGGAAGTGGGGAAAAAAAAAGGAGTGTAAAAAGGCTGGCTCTACTGTGGGGCTGAGCTCTGACAGTGTTGAGAGCATGAGGACAAAACTGAACTCCATTTGAGATAAAAACATCCACCCGGCGCTGCGATACAGCTATGGAGCACATTCAGTCTCACATTTAGATTGTGCAGTGATTTATGCCCAGATGTCACCAGCTGGTGGGGTGCCTGCCAGCACTCTTTGAATGAACAACTATGGACCGTCTTCAGATTTGTAGGTGCTGTACCAATGCTTGCGGCATTTTCTTGTACAGTTGATGTTTCAGTATTCATGTATATGCAGCTTATGTCATATTAGGATACTCTGAGCTTTCAGCACCCAGACACAGTCCTACAAGTTGGCTGATCTAATACTGGCTGCACATTGGTACCCGCCAATATTCGCCTTGTTGACTGCCATCAGCCTTTCTACAAATACAATATGGCATTCACTGATGGCAGTTGCCGATGTTTTTCTGCTGTGTCACATCAGTTTTGTGTAGGCTAAAGCGCAGGGCTTGAGACGAACAGCGTCCTGTCGTCCCGGGACAATAGAAAATGTGTTTAGGATGGACAGAGTAATGTTATTTGTTGAAACTCTCTTTGGTAAAAATGATGATTGGTTGAAGTAGGCGGCGAATGCTTCATAGTGGGCACCATGAGTAGGGGAAGAAAAAAAAATCAAAATGTTTCTTTTACTATTTTTCATTTAATACTGTTACTACTATAATTTTGAAATAACATAACATAACTGCAAAGCAAAGCCTACTAAATAATAGAGAGGCCATTTTTTTCCCGGCCCCCTCCCCAGCTTGTTACACTTTACCTGCTCTCTGAGGGAGATGGACCCGTTATCTGACATCACATGAACCCTGAAACACGCTGTATTGTTATCATGTCAGAACGACCCACCCAACTACCAGTACACCATTGAGAGGAGTGGATGTGGAGAGAAAGAACATGAAATCAGCAGGAGAACTCATTAAGTTAGCTGTTAGCTGTTAGCAGCTAGTTATTGTTACCTCTAAGCAGCAGGTGGCTGCAATGAACAGCTCAAGAGGTTGCATTGATTTACATTGTGAAGCACTCAAGCTGTATTCAGAAAAAATTACAATGTTCTTATGATGTGTTCAATGTAATCTTGTAAAATGAAGCTTTTGGTGAGAAACTTGAATAAATCCAGCTGATTGAAGAAATTTGTTGTTTTCGCAGCACAATAAAATAGATATTAGAGAGGGAATTGTGATGTATCATATACTGTATAGTAAAAAGGCTTGTTGCTTATTTTTTAAATTTGTTTTTCATGTGAAAGAATGTCATGTTAAAAATTGTTTCATAAATATGTATTGATTAATTTGTGCTCATTCAAAGGTAGTGTAATGAAGGACTGAATGGCTTCAAAACTGTTCATTTATTTTTTGTTTGCCCGGCAAGAATAAATAAAAACAAAGAACAAAAGAAACACCAATATGAAAACATAGGTATTGGCTATTGGTGAAATTGTTATCTTGAACACTGGTATCAGCATCAGCCCAGAATATTCCTCCACTATAGTCTGCTTCACTAGGAATGATTCAACCCCTCCAACTTTGATCTTCATCAATTGTGAAAATGGTACAACAGAAGCACTTGCATCTTTAAATCCACCATGGGTTACTGATCATCTTATCTCAGAATCAGAAGAGATGCTTTGTGGTTGCTATATTGGATTGTAAGTGGATGGAGGAAACTCTTATACTGTACATTCAAACACGAGAGCCCCTTTTTGGTTATAAGAAGTAAAGGAAATCCATTATCAACTGTAATGCACCAGGTAGTACAAAGACTTTGGATATTCTTTTCTTAATGTGCCTCACGTAGCCTTCAGTGTTCTTAAAGGCTGCTGTCCTCTACATACATCAGTTTATTCCTGCCGCTGTGTGGTTGTGTATGATAGAGATGTTAATAACAGATGTGTTGTTCTTGTGCTGCTTTCAAATGTCTTTTGCAAGTATTTAAACCTTTGAACCCTGAGCAAATTGGTCCAATTTCCTTCAAAATTAAAAACATGGGAAAGAGGCAAAAAAAAAAAAAAAAAAAGGTTAAGAAAATTAAAATTAAAAACTGGGGAAAAGGGAAAAAAAGCTAGGAAAAATGTATCCATAATAATTATTATTACTATTACATAAAATTATGGTAGAGGATGACTCAAAATTTTAAGCACTTTTCCAGGTCATCTCCTTGTTTGTTTGTTTTTGTTGTTCTCCTCTTTTTGAAATTTGTTTTCTTGTTTGTAATTTTCTCTTTTTACTTATTTCTTGTACAGTTTTTGAGTCATTTTCGCTTTTGTAAGAAATCAAGTAAATTCGCTCAGGTTCAAAGCAGTATTTTGTATTTTTTATTTAAGCTTGGGAATAGATTATGCTGTCTTATCACGTCACATATAACGTAATGTAATGCCAACTGTAAATATTAATTATTGTAATATAATCGTAAATATTAAGTGGTGAAATAAAGTAGAAATAAAATGCACATTAAAACATGAAAATAGAATGTGCATATTGCTAGTGTTTAAGACTAGTACTTAAGATATTAAAAATAAAATATATATTGTCACTGTGCTGAGGCTGTAAGCATGACATTTTACTATCGTATATACACCAATACAATAAAACAAAAATAGAATAAGAGTAAATACATGGAATATGTACAGTCATGTACTCACATGTGAGATCCTAATCTACTTATAATGCAATAGTGCTGCAGTCTTAGTTGTGGTTATTATTTATGCATAACAGGTTTAAATGTATTCTAGTGGTTTTAAATCTATGCTAATTACAATTAGCGGTAAGTGGTTTCAGATCAGCGGCAATGCCTGTGCTTGGCGTGTGTAGTGCTGCATATGAGAGGAATAGAAGACTTAGCATATGTAGTGTTTGTAGCTAGCAGGGGGGGGGGGGGTTAAAAGTTGGAATTTGGTTGTTTCTTCTCAGTATTTCTGCAGATCTGGTTGTGGGCGATACATCAAATACATTGCATGCATTACATACTGCCTGCTGGCTTTGCTTGCCATGTTACAGCTGTCGTACCTGTATGCAGTTTTTTTTTCTTAGCTCATTTCCATTTTACATCCTCTCAGTACTTTCCAGAATTCACACCCTGATGAAAACTTCTGTACTTTAGCGGATCTTCCTGTTTTAGCTCTCAGACACCATTACGTTAGTCCATGTCATGCTGTCTGAGAAACCACAGCCCATAACCACGTATTAGTACTTAAATATTATAATGCATCATCTCACTGCCAACGGCACATATAGTGTGACATTTGTGAAAAGGTTGTGGTGGCCAGAAATATTAACAGCCAGATCCCCTCGGGCTAAACCTTTCAGAATGTCCAAAGCTTATTTTGAACAGCTGTGTGATCCGTTTGAACTAATTTTTGGAGCACATCATGTGAAGGCTGCATCAATATTTATTTTTCCTTTTGTGGAATAAATAGCTATGTTTTAATTTTTTTCATCTCTATATATTTTTTCAACACCAGGCCTGACACCAACACAGTTGTTGTTATTATGTTGTATGCAAATTCTAACATGTATGACTGAATAATTGAAGAGGGGTACTGAACACTGGTGATGTTCACAATGACAGCTTGTCATTTTGAAGGGAAAGGCTTTGAACAAAGACTTGTATGCCGCGGCTATACTGTGATTAATCAAAGTTCTGGGAAAAGTGAGCATTGAACAATGCAAACCACCTACGCTGGCTTCTGAAAGAGAAAGGCCGTCAAAAGGCTTCAGGACCTGCCCATCGCCACTATTAGAGCATAATTGCTGACAATTATGATTGAGTCCAGTGAGTTGCATAAGTGAATGAGAGTTTTTCTCTGTTGCTTTTTTTGTTAACTTCAGAAAGGGCAGTTGTGAAAGCGGATTTACTTCAAGAACTGTTATAGTGGTTTCCAAGGAACATAACTCATCGTTCAGAAAAGCTTAACGGAAAAAAACAAACTTATATCAACACATTGTCACCCCGACTTGTCACATATTGACGTTTGGTCATGGACTTTCCATTTCCAGATATGACGTGAAAGGTACCCTGGGTGCGTTGGTTGTTGACGTTCTGGGATGCTGTATCAAGTTAAGCCTGTTACATGCATTGTCTTCTTTAAAAATACACTTGTTTTAACAGGAAATTTACCATTTACATACAGTCTCTTTCAAAATAAACGCGCTATGTCAGTACAGCAACGTGAATTGACTTTTTTTTCCCTCCAACAGCTGATGCTTGTGGTTGGGTTTAGGTAACAAAAACGTGTGGTTGGGTTTAGAAAAAAGGACAGGGTTTGGCTTTATAATCTTACATCAGCCTGCCCTACTTGGACTTTCAGTGCCTTAACTTTCGCTCTTGTCCTGCCACTGACAGCACTGAGCGGTGTTAAACTATAAGGGCAAACAACTGAACCAATCAGCCTAATATTTTGAAACCACATTTATGACTGTATACTCAAGGACCTCTTGTGGTTACAGTAATTAATAATTGTTAAGAGACCTGTTTTGACTTTTTTATGCCATCATTGACTGCTGACTCCTCGAGTTAGTATAGTTAGTATGGAGGGGTTTCCTGGAAAAATCGGTTTAGTCTTACCGTGTGTTGCAGGCCACATTTTTCCTTTTGTCGTGGCTCAAAAACTGATATCAAATGAATAGTTTGGTCTCATTTTAAAGCGGAGGATCTGCAGATTAATTCCATACCTGATATGTTATGATTAGGCACAATATGAGGTGAATTAGTTCCCCTTTTGATGGCTTCTAAGCCATCTCGACTGTAAGGAAGCTGGTAGGGACAATTCCACTAGGCGCGGCTCTCTGTGGTCCAGCTAAGTTCTTTTTTGCAGAAGTGAAGGGTTTTACCTGCCTGATTTTGTAGATTTGCAGATTTTATTGATTTGGTCATATTTCCCATACCATAAGTAAGTAATCAGACTACATGGTTAAATGATTTCTTTTTTTTTTGTCTTCTTGTATTGTGTTTGTTATTTTTTGCTGTAGCCTACAGACAAACTTAATATCATTCAGAGTCCAGTTACTAATGATATGGATCAATGATTTGTGAGAATGTTTTGGTTATTAAAAAGACATTCATCATTGTCTTAATTATCATGATCTATATTTCATATACAGTGGAAAACTTTATCTGCTCTGTACAGTGCTGTCAAAAAAAGAGATAAGGCATTCATATTTATTTATTCATTTATTTTTTCAATTACAAGAATTGTCCAGAGTGGCTACAATCAGTCCAGGCACCTGCCTAGGAAGATCTGCAATTCACTGAGGGCACTATTCAAGTTCCTACCAGATTTTTACATATGCATATAAAATCCAAACATGATCAGTGCACTAGTACTCATGTTGCCAAATCTAAACTCAAAAGTGAGGTGTTGCAAATTAGAAACTCTCATAATTATCATCAGGCAGTGTCAAAGGAATAGATTGACATTTTTGGAAAAACACTTCACTTTCTTGCTGAGAGTTAGACGACATGATCAACACCACTCGCATGTTTGTACAATAAATATAAATCTAACCAGCAGGCGAACTCGGCACAGTGACTGGAAACAGTGGGGAAAAAAAGCGTGCCTTGCTCTTGGCAGGATCCACCCATTAGCACGTCTCAAGCACACTAATTAACAGGTTATATCTGGTCTGTTTTTACACTATGGTTTGTAGCTGTGGATTAAACAAACCTGTTTTCATTTGTTTCAGGGGTTGTGCGAGTCTTGTCGTCACCATGAGGTTGGCAGGCTGCCAGCGGAGACTCCAGGAAGCCACTGCTGCCGGCCAAGAAATGGACTGGCAAGCGACTCGTAATGTCGGTAAAGCTAAAATGTTGTTCACTTTCATCTACTCATGTAGAGAAAGGAGAAAAAGAAAAAAAAAGGAAACATTAACCATTAGCTCATATTAAGCTCATCTACAGGGACCCGTTTCACTGCCATGTTCCATTCATTTGGACAAGTGCTGTAGCCTGGATTGGGACGCAGTTGCAGCGTGTTGCACATCAGTGAAATCGCCTCGTGCCGTGTAACCCGCGTCCTCATGACACTCCATGTGGCGCACGGTTACTTGGCACAGCTGTAATCAGACATAGTTAATATCAGACATCTGACTGATGAAAGGCCCTGCTGAAGTCTGGTGTATTTAAATTCAACAAACTAATCTACTATGGGATGGTTGACTGATGAAGTAGCCTATGGCTTCTCACAGGACCTATGAATAATTTAATGGAGGTCCAAGTTTAATGGCTCCATCATAGAGGAGGAGGAGGGGTAACTCCTTATAGTATTTTATGGTTCTGTTTACCAGGCTTAGGTCTCACTTAAGTCACTTTGAACAGTGTTTTTATTCCACTTTATTTTAACCATAAATCTGTTGTTCTCCAATCATATATCCACCCATGTTTGCTCCGTACCCGATCCCCCCAAAAAAGGAAAAGGACACTTCACAAAGGTCTCTCTCCAGCTTACCTATGGCTAGATTTCTATTGCATCATATTTTCATGTGGCCAGAGACTCATGTGTCCCTTCATCTGCTGGCAGTAGCTCATTCACTAGCGATGACTGATTTATACACAGCACAGAAGAAGAAACACTCACACACACACACACACACACACACACACACACACACACACACACACAATACACCTTGGCTACCTGGCCTTCTGCAGTCGTTGGTGAGGGAATGGAATCCAGCCAGAAGCTATTGTAGCCATCTGATACATTGAGCTATAAGCCACACAAACAATATAACATACGTCATGTAGACTGTGTGTGAAGGGGGGCGGGGTTACTGTGCATGTTACGTCTGGGAATCGGAAAAGGAGAGACATAAGGTTTGGAATACAGGATAACTGTTTAAGTTGATTAAGAAAAAATGCACCATTTATATTATATAGTTAATTTTCTGAAACAAAAATACACAAGCAACAGAAGATGTATGATAACATGTCGGCATGTGAGCGTGTATTTCAGGTAGATGCGGTTGACAGATCAGTTTAGGATAATAAACTTTTTGGAAGTTGGAACACTGAGGTCTCTAAAACAAAGAATTACACCAGGATTAAAAACTGATTTAAAGCCCCAGGAATTTTAACCTTAGTCATGCACAACTAAATATGAATTGATCAGCAGCAGTATAAACTGGCCAGTCTTGACTCAAGCTGGCTGATGGTGTCACCTGCAACTCCGCTGGTCAAATCGTGGGCTTGTAGTGTCTGTCCACTTGTCATGTCAAAATGGCGTGTTGGCTTGATGCAGCAGGTGCCCTGTCACGGTTTGCCGGTGCCTCACAGTGGGTCACTGCCTTCCCTGCTGGTTTTGTTTCTGTTTCATCACTACAAATGCAACTGTAGCCAGTATCTCGCTATCACTATCCTCATTCATATTTTAAGAAGCTACAAATTATATTCAGCCACAAAATAAGCCTTAAAAGCTGCAAACCAAGTACAAGAGGGTTGTTGCGTAGGGGTGATACGTCATCTCGTCTAGTTGCATTGGGGTGAACTGGCAGGTTTTTACAGAGTAGCAGAACGAAGCATTACCAGTTGTTGCCTGTTTCAACTCACCACATTGCAAATCTTTGGTCTGAACTGGGCATTAGTTTTTATTCATTAAGAACTGACCAGTGAATCTGCTTCACCAGGATTATGTGGGTGTGATTTTATTGAACATGATATATATACAACCCACTAACTGTCATTACATTTCGATTGGTGCTCAGAAGTATTCACAAAACATGACCTTTTTTATTTTCCCAACTGAGCCATGCCCACTTCGAACCAGTGATTAATTTAATGAAAGAACAAAACAAAACACAAAAACTGAAAGGGACAGTGAATAGAATACGAGTGAGAACATGAGTCAACCTTGGTTCGTCATCAATAGATGGAGAGAAAAGATCTTTTTCACTGCAGACACTTTGACAAGTCATGAAAAGCACAAGTGTCTTCAATATATAAAAGATAGCTGCATTCCACTTGGGGGAGGCCCTGGTATTATCTGTGCTGTTTCACTGGAATAGCTTACAGGGACACTAAATGGAACAGAGCCATCGTTAATGTTATCATTTTCACCTGTGCTTTTCCTACTATGACAGTTCAAAGTATCTCCTGTGAAAAAGGTCCTTTACAGGATTTATATTTCTTTGTTTGGGTTGAACAGCACCCTGTTTCCTTTGGTAATATATAACTTTATTTCACCAAAACATCTGATTTTATATTTCTTCATTTTCCCATTACGAGTTGGGTCATAACATCCTCCTGGACAGGTATGTGATTTTATTCATGAAATGCATTGCGAGATGTGGATTTAATATCGGAATTTATGTTGTGCTAACGCTATTTGTCGAGCAAAACGAACACCGCAAAGCTTTCAGTGGTTGGCAGTGTATATAATTATATCTAGTTGAGGCTAGATAGGAAAAAGTTGCGTCTTTCTTTCACTCGCTTCCAAAACAAATGTACACGCTCGTGTCCAAGACTGTGTGATGTGCAAGAAAACATGATGCGTTGATTTTTACAAAACACATTCATTTTTTCGATCCTTCATTGCTTGGAATCGATAATAACTCAGAGGTAGAGCAGGTGTGTCATGTTTAAAGGCACTGTCCTTGCTGCAGCCACCGTGGGTTCGATTCCAGCCTGTGGCTCTTTGATGCATGTCATCCCCTTTCGTCCTTAATATACTATCCTATCGATTAAAGCCAAAAAGTTTCCAAATAAACTTAAAAAACTCTGCAATCATGACTCTCCATACTGAAATGAAATGTACAATTAGAAGTCACCTTATTAGGTACACTTTTATAGTCTTATCCTATTCAATACAACAACAACAAAAACAATTCTACCTGTTTGATACCAATTTATAGTGTTCAGTTTTTGTTGATGCTGTCAAAAAATACATGTGGTTATAATATAATATAATGTGGTTATGTATGTTTTATTTGCAATGAGCCAAAAAGACTAATTTATGGTCATCCAATTAATGCCCTTAAGCAGTTTGTTGAGTGTAGTGGTGGCTAAAGTAGAAGTGTTACAAACAGGAAGGGAAAAAAACCTAAGTGAAGAGAGATACTACCTGAAGTGGGAGATACTGAAATGGGCCATTTCAGTTTAATCCCACATTCAGCCTCTTCATATATCTGACCTGATACATGCCAAGTGGCTCCAAAGATAAAGAGCAGAATCTCTTATCTTAGCCATAAAAGCAGAAAAGCAGAAGGGCTGGTCAGCTGCCTTTGGAACAGACATGGAGTATGCGTTACACTAGGAAGCTGTTTTACCAATCTTGCTCATATATTGTAGACCCTTTTATTGTTAGTAAACAGTATGATGTTTTTTTGGTGGGCGGGATGAATGTGAATGAATGTGTGCTTCACTTAATTGTTCGAATTAGGAGGACAACACTTGAACAGCTTAATATCTACCAGATTTCTGATCAGGTGGACATGATAACTCGAATATGCATAACATCTTTCATCCCTACAACAGTAAATACTTTTTCCCTAACGTGATATGAAGTGTGTGCTGAACATGTGAGCATTTTTGATGATCGCCTCCGTCCAGTCCTTTCATCTTATCACATTTAACCATAGTTGTCTTTGTTTTTGTTGACAGGCAGTGGCAGCTGGTATGTGTTCACATTTAAGTTTTGGGCCATGACTCCTTCTATTCTGACTCCCAATAACACAAGATGACATTTTTAAACTCCTATGTAGCCTACAGCCCTGTGGTGGCGAGTCGTGTTTTGCCTCCAGCTAACAAACTGTTGTTATTGTGATGTCAGCCCTAAAAGGGTTTATATGTAAAATGTTCTGATTATAATGCACAGTTTGTGTTTGTTGCTTGTTTTCCTGTTTTTATCTAATATACAGTATTTGTTTAATTTACTTTGTGGAGAAAATTAATATGATCCTCTATGCAATGCAGTTTTCAAAGTGAATTAATGGTGGACCCAAAGTGTTTTTGTATTGAGCTGTAAGTTCAATTCAGTGACATTGATCCATGAGATATGCAGAGGGGATATTCCACAAAATAATTTTGACAAGTTTCATTCTGCGGACACGTCTGGTTTGTCCTCAGATTAGAAATCTAACATAACCGAATAAAGTTTCATAAATGAGACAGAGCACTTCGTCTTGTGCTATATCTTTTCATCATGTCTGTGGAGGACACAGCATTTTCTTTGCATCATGTCTGTGTAGGAAGCAACATTCATTCATTTTTATCTGAGAAACCGAAAGGTCACAGATGTATCATTGTCAGTGCCCCTGTCAAACTGTCCCCCCGGGGTTGTCATGACACCAGATGCTAAGTCAAAACCCTGGTCTTACTTTTATTCCACTCTGAAACCCCCATGTTGCAGCACACTGTTGCAGCCCACACATATGGACATCGCCAACATTGCATCACACATATTGATCATGCTTGTGCTCACAGTGGCAGAGGTTAAGTTAGGTCACTGGTTGACTGGTTTTTGGGTCCGTACATAAGGGTCAAGTGTGTCTGGGGCTACTTGTTGGGCTAGGTCGCGTTGAGATGACCTCATCTCATACATTTCCACAACGGCATTTAAGGTCAAAAGGATTTATAACTGCTTCAGCTGGGGATTTGCTATGATTGGCATGTCACAGTGAAGAGGACTGGAGCACTGCGATTTCTATGGACAAATAAAATGAATCTTGTACCTACCTGCAGAGCGCACACACACACACACACACACACACACACACACACACACACACACACACCAAACCTGTCTCCTAGAAACTACATTTATATCGAAAACGTAATCCATGTGACATTACATTTCCTTCAAAACATATTTGCTGTTGCAAAAGGAGTATATAAACATATTCTCGGAGACAGGGTTACACCGTGTTCTGGGTGTGGTTGATTTTACATTCATGTGTACACAGATTGTATCCTGCAAAAGGTCTCTGTACTGTATAATGAGATTTCTCAATGTCAGTAATAGAATAATTAGATTTTTTTTTTTAAATGTAAGGTGTTCAATATTAACCTGAGGCGCGAAATAAAACATTTCAAATGCATTTGATGAACCATTTTCAAAGTGTTATATATAGTTTTTTTATCCATTTTTTAATATTTTAATGCCGAGTGAGAATTGTGGCATCCATAGTTATCTACATGGGATTACATCAATTCAGTTTAATTTTGTGTATGTAGTACAAAAACAAATCACAATTTACCTAAGGGGGCTTTAAAAAATTCATTCGCATTAGTAAAACACCTACTGTAACTTTGCAGCCCTGGTGCCAGAAGAAAATGTTGGCATTTTACCTTTAAGCAAACTATGAATAGGCTGCATTTCCCAAATTAAACCACAATAGACCGGTTGAGATCAGCAGTCTCTTTTACAAGGGAGACCTGGCCAAGACAGCAACACACAAAAAGTTACAGCCAAACAACAACACAATAAAAAACATAAAATATATACAGTAATGTAGAAATATTAGAACACCTACACACAATGACAAGAACCAACCGACTGATTCATCCTTGTACTTATGAGAGCTTTAACATCAGGCCAGTTCACATAGTTTCAAGTCCTTCTGAAGGTTATTCCAAGTGAGAGGAACACAGCAAAATCTTGAGATCTCAGACTGTAGCTACACTCAGATCTCAATCTGTTCAATCAAAGTACAAATGTACGAAGGGAGCTTACCCAGTATAGCTTTATAAATGAATAAATACCGGTGACTAAGCCTACAGAAGGTCAAAGATGGCCAACCAGGGCTGGCATTATAACTGCTATGTACTACATACAAGCAAGATACAGATTTAGACAACACGGTTAAAATCGATAAAGGGTCAAGTTGCATAACAATAGGCATCTCTCCCTCCCCACTGACAAGTTTGAGTTTTCCAGCAACACTCATAGAGACACAGAGCTGCTCCTCTGTTTAATCTGTCTGTTAATTCATCTACAGTGTGACAATGGTCTATAGGTTGCATGTGCTTTGCTAAATCCATCTGGGAGATGTACGATACTGTGGGCCTTTTTCTGCTTTCACTCTTGGCCGTGCCGAGTAAAGCCATGCTGCGCTGGTTTGCGTTTCCATTATCAGTTTAGACGTGCCATGCCACGCAGGGCTGTGCCAGAGATGGACCTTCTGAAAAGTAGGTCCAAAAGCCGGGCTGCCTGCCCCCAAGCGGCTAGGCGAGATGCCTGCCTTTTTGGACACCAGACTGGGGTGTTTTGTAGGAACCTATTTGCATGAAAAGCACCTGTGTTTTTTACTGAGACATCCTTGCTTTTCCTGCCAGGATAGCAGAACAAAAGGTGGTTGTTTTTTACCCAGACATGGCTGTTTTTCCTGCCAGGGTTGTGCTCCCAGATGTGCTATTTTAAGCCAAAACATAATCTTTTCCTAACCATAACCAAATGTTTTTTTTGCCTAAACCTCAGCTAACCTCAGTTAACCAAAGTCTTGTTTAAATGTGAAGTGTCAGCATATCCACTAAGTTTTAATGTCCAAATGTAACATATTCATGATTTGCACTGGCAGTACAATGGCAGTACTTTTTTGGCGATTGGGTTGCGCTTTTAGTGGAGTTACTGCAGTTTCTTTGAGGAGTAAAAAGAACCAGTGCTGACACTTCTGAGACTTGACTCTTGTAGCAGTTTCATTGAAACAGAAAAGAGTGAACTGAATATTACAAATCATCTCAGCATAATAGATACTGGCCCCTAGGTTTAAAAAGTTTTATTTTAACAATAAAAAGAAAATCACCAAATTAAAATTATTTGTTATGATGTTATGAGTGGAGATGGCACAGTAAACCCTGGGAGAACTTAAGACTTATTTTTTCTCTCTTTAAACACAAACACAGACAAATACACATACACATACACACACACACACACACACACACACACTTGGAGAAGGATGCCTTGCTGAAATCCTCCAAAAACTCTACTGATCTTTTGAGAGACACCCCTGCGACTCAGGGTGCTAATCTGAGAGTCATACGCTGGCCAGGGTAAGCCTAAACATCCGCAGGCTCTTGGAAATACACCTGGCCACCTAAAAAAACAACCTCTGGAGAAAATAGCCCTTCATGGCTGCTTGTACTTTGGTTCGTCTACCTCTGGGCATGCATAGTCATGCCAGGTCTCTTCACTCCTGCTGGGATGTAGAGAACTGGCACGAATCTCCCACAAGCAGGGACTCTAGACAGGGACAATCTTCTTGACCATCTGGCATTTGAAGCGGAGTGTACTCCTCCGTTGAGTCTGAAAAAGAGTCTCTTTGTATAGAAAAACTCTTTTTGATCAAAAAGCCCTTAGAAATCCAACTGTGTCCATCTGACTACCATAAAAACCCAGAAAATATTTCAATGGCTTTGAACCCTGCAGCTAGAATAATTCCATGCATGGCCTGAGGTTCTTAAAAAAATCCAAACATTATGCAGCACATCTGATACTTACCATGACTGATTCAGCTCTTCAGTAAACCAACAAGAACGATGCACCTCTAATATACAGCCCATGCCCTGTTGTGGAAACTGAAAATAGACCGTAGTTATCGGGTATTTATTTATTCATGTCTCTGTGGAAAAGATGAAAAACATTCAGAAGATCAGAGTGTCAAGTGCCAGAATTGGCGTCTTTGCAGGAGATGTGGTGCTTTGGCTGTTCCAGTAATAAAGGCCTCGCAAGGTCGCCCTCCCGTCAGCCACATTACAACATTTACAGAATCTGCCCACTCTTAGCTTAAAGTGTAGCAAGAATTACATGGACTTGGGTCACAGTGAGACATAGGAAAGGTCTTTCAGGCATCTATTTTTTAGCATACTGGATAATTGAAATGGAGTCTTTCCAGGTTTCTGCTGGAGTTCTAAGGCTAAGAAAACAGGCTCACATCAATGCATTACCTATGTACTGTATGGTTCAGATCAGTCAGGGGCGCATTTTGCAACCTTCTTTTTGTTGAAGCCAGTCCCTATCAGTGTCTTTTTGATTGTTGCTAGGCAACCACCAAAGTACTTGTCCTTAGCTTAATTGCTTTTTTGCTGTGAAGTAAATTCACAGATCTGTACCTTAAAATCTGCATACAAAGTGGACAGGTGGAGGGCACTTGACACTTTGGAACTGAGATCCATGTGGATATATGAAACCCTCAGAAACAGAAATCACAGGGAATACCACCAGCTGGTCCTGGAGCTCTGCCTGGATGATGGTCAGTTTAAGGATTATTTTAGGAAAAGTTGACGCCAGTTAGACAATCCACTGTCAAACGTTTGGCCTAATTACACTTGGTAAAACATTAGAAAGTCCTCGAGGCTATAATTTGTTCAGATATCTCTTGTAGCTTGCCTAGTTAATAAAAGTGAGCTAACATTAGCCTAACACAGTACACTTGTTGTCATCCCCACTGCAGAAGGCCCACCTCTCAGTTCATCTGATTGGACGATGGGAAGATACCGCAATGAAGTTGGGTGCTTTTCCACTCAGAGTTGAAGTTTTCAGTTCGAGCTGTCCAGGGCCCTTCTGCAAAAACAACGCAAGGTGCTCAGCAACCCAAAAGCAGCAAGCAAAGTGCTTCATTCTCATTGAAAACCAATACAAAAAGCTGCCTTAGGCTGTTAAAACTGGCTGTGTCTGATCTGGGCTTAAGTCAGCAACATGGAGTTCTCACATCACTGGCTACATACTGGTTGGTTCAAAAGATCGTTTTTTCCTGAGAGCACTGTGGCTTTTTAAATAAACAGTTTACAACCAAAATATCTATAAATCTGGCATCTGTGTTAAAAACCATCTAGACCTCTCATGTTGACTGGGACCAGTTTGTGTTTCAACTGTTAAAACAGAGCCTAGTAAAGCTTCTTTAAGTTCCTATACACCACATCTCAGAACAAATACAATCTGACATCTGCACCGATTCTTATTAATCAAGACTAAAAACTTTGTGTGCCACTGTATTTTTTTCATTAAACTATTTTTTCCCGCCCTTTAAACTGTATTTTCTCATTTAGATGCTGTTTATATCCATTTGTTTGCCCTTAGCACTTTACATTACCTCTGCTCATATTGTGCTAAAAAAAAAATTTGTGCCTTGCTCGATTGTCAAACTAAAGAAATCATATGAGGCTCATTATTATTATTATTATTATTATTATTATTGTTATTATTATTAGCTTTTTCCTTTAGCGTTCTCTAGCAGAGAGGACAGTCCACAACACTGGAATGCTAAAGCATGATAAACTTAAGAAAAGCATGCAAATATAGGTGTGGATGAATCAGAGACCAGGCCTACTGGGCACAGGCTCAGGGTCCCAAAGTGTCAGGTCAATTCAATTTCAATTAAATTTTGTTTTTAAAGACCAATATCACAAATAACAATTTGTCTTAGAGGGCTTTACAGCATACAACACCCCTCACAGCGGAAAAAGAAAAGTGCCCCAAAAAATCACTTTAAAGGGGAAAAAAATGGTAGAAACCTCAGGAAGCCAGAGCAGGAAGGATGGACAGACGTGCAAAAGATATTGTGTGTACAGAACAGATCAACATGATAAATTTACAGTAATGTGGCAAAACTACACATAGAGACATAGACAGAGAGAGAACCAGGGCAAGCAGTACTGACATTAGCTACAATAACATTAATTTTAGTAATGTTATAAGTATGTTATAATAATGAATAATTGTATTTTGGTAGCATATATGTAATAAGTATATATCAATATATGTTAGTATATGTATGTGACAATAATAATCATATGTGTATAATAATACTATAGTGGAAATATAAGTGATAGTAGTAGTAGTAATAAGGCAGGACCACGGCACGGCAGCGGCCTAACCACAACACATGATCCACACGATTTGAGGGAGTCTGCAAGACAGTGGAGCACAAACACTCCAGAGAAGAAGCAGAGTTAGTGACGTGCAGTAATAGCACATAAATGTTAGCAAATGTAAAAGAACCAACTTTTCAGAATCTGAGAGCGAGAGAGAAAGAAGGAGAGAAGGGGCTCAGTGTATCATAGGAGGTCCTATATCAACCCAAGTAGGGGCTGGTCCAAGACAAGCCTGAGCCAGCCTGACTATAACCTTTATCAAAAATGAAAGTCTTATGCCTAGTTTTAAATGTGGAGTCTGCCTCCCTGACCAAATCAGGTAGATGGTTCCACAGTGGAGGAGCCTGATAGCTGAAGGCCCAGCAGGTAGGTAGCAGGTTTCTATTTATTTTCATTTTAGTAATTGTTAAAATCAGAGGCTTGACAAAACTTATTTCTCTGAAAAAACACAATCCTACTACTGATACCCAACTGGATCAAAGCAGTTTCAACCTTCTGACCGTCTGACTGACCAACTGCACACTTGTGTGTTCTCACTGTAAAACCCCTCTTAATTGCATGTTTCGCCCCTTCATCTGCTTATGCGACTGCGTGTGATACATTTTCAGGGCAACACACACACAGCTGAAATAACCCAACAGCGAGCCTCAGCTGGAGCAGACACGGGGAGTCAGAGTGCCCTGTGACCATTCATCACCACTAATAGGTCATAGTTTACAACCTGACGTCGGGCATACATCATCAGTCAGACACGGGTGGGAACGAGGGAAAGTGGAAGAGAAGGCGTGATGGTACAGTAGCAGTCTGGTGAGATTAGATTATGTAATGTCAGCCACATTCAGCAGCAAACTGGATACAAGAACAACCGCGGAGAACTGACACACCTCTGTTCTATTTTAGAAGCACTTCAGAAGTCTTTGGCAGATAAGGTCTAAACCAAATACAGTACACTCTTCAGGAAAAAAGGTTTGCAAGGGCAGAGATATTTTAGATTATATGCACCAAACTCACCAGGGTCTGCCTCAGGAAGAGATTAAATGTGAGTGAGTGACACATGGTCAAGCTCTACGGTGTGTCTCACCCACATCGGCCTTAAGCTTTGACCAAAGGGCTGCCCATGTCTTCTCTTAAATTAGCTGAATATAGATCTGTCAAATCCAAGCTTCCATTACCTTTGGAACCAAAAGTAACCCTTCAGACATGGTACCGGGACCCTAGAATGATTTTTCTCACACTACAACTGTTGCGAGAGGCAGCAAAACATCCTTTCATTTGATAGTTACAGTAACATAAAATTCTCCACGGTATGAACAGTGATTACATGAGCCTCAAAACCAGCCACAACTCAGCTCTGAGCAGAGTGACCATCTGCTATTGACTGGTCAACAGACTGCAGTGTTTTAGCTCCACCTTTTAGTACCAGATCTGAAGTGTACTGAACTGAACTGTACCGCACTGCTTGGTGCTTTATTTATTCTTCTCTGGGACCTACATAATCTGTCCTGTGTTCTATAGACTGTATAAAAGAATGGACGTAGCTACCGTGGCATCAGTCATTGGTTTGCGGACTGTCGTTGTGATGCCTCGAGTTCAGCAATTTGGCCGTCGCCATCTTGTTTTTTGGAGCCAGAAGTGACCATATTTGGATGAAAGGCTGAAGCTGTGGATGTGACTCGAAGACAGTGGCAACACCTCACAAACAGCCTCTGAGTCAAGTGACCCTGGCCTTTAAATGCGCATAACTTTAAGTTGTGATAAAATGTAAATGGGTGAGTTAGTAAAAATTCATCTCCTGTACAGTTGTCATGGATGTTGAAATTAGCTATAAAGATCAAACTTTTGTACCAGGCTGTAAACATGTTTATTTCTGCTGTTAAGTTGGGTATTTTAACATGTGGGGGTCTATAGGGACAGACTTGCTTTTGGAGCCAGCTTCAATCGGCCATTTTAAGACTGCAGTTTTTGCCTTTTCTGTATTGACTTCATATTTCAGCCGTGTTCTGTCTCAACATGTGCATTAGACAATCCAAATAGCAGAAGGTAAACTTCACAACAGCACATGCCATAAACATTTAATATGACTTCCAAATTCCGTTTCACAGCAGACCTCAGATGGAAGATAACAGAGGGATCCAGCCTGACAGGAGACCTTTTTCTTCACACTGTGGATTAGAGATTCTCTGTGTTGATCATTGGCTGAGCCGCACTCATATTGACACCCAGGCAGGTGCCTGCCTGTCATTAAGGTTTAATAAGACTCACCACATAGTTCCTCATTAATAGCTGCCCACGGGGCACACTCAGGACCTTTGCATAGAAAGGGGAGAGAGAGCAAGCGAGCGGCAGAAAAGAGAGGATGGGGTGACTTTAAAAGAGGGAGTCGACACTTTCATATGGCTCTACTGATAGAATGCTAATAAAGCTGGACACATGTACGTATATGTGCATACACACCGCACATCAGTAAGCCCATACGGTCCTTCTCTGGGCGCCACTACACTGCGCAACAATCTCCTGCCTGTGAAATCCTGATTCAAACACCAACCAATTACTTCAATTCAAAGGAAAGAGTTTGAGACTCTCAGTCTAAATATTTGAGCTGAGGGAGCCAGTGGAGTTTTGGGAGTAAACACATTCTCTGTGTAGGCCTGATAATGTTAGGGGTGTGTATGCACGGGCGCGCGTACGAGTGTGTGTCGTGCATGCACAGGACTGAGGACTTAGAAATAACTCAAACACTAAATCAAAGGAAAGAGTTGTAAATCTACCCTCTAGATACTCACTAACTGCTGAACTCTAAAAAACATCAACCGCAAAGCTCCCGACGCCAGAAGTACCCAAACTATTTTTGTTGAACGTTCATGGGCATGAATCTGCATTGCCGGCTGTTTTCTAATCCTAAAAAAAACAAATCTGATTGTTAACCAGCTCCTGTGTTTCCTCTGTTGTTTCAGCGTGAACAATTTATTTGTCTTCTATTACGAAAATGCTCAACACTCACCTCTTGTAACCCCCGATATAAAACTTTATGCCGCGATATTACAGAGGAAGCTTTCTGGTGATGTGCACAGAGAAACCGTCTCTGATTGTGGGGTGAAGAGGAGTGTTTTAGGTGTAAACACAGCATGGGCATTAGACTTGACGGGGGAAGCACTTAAAAGGCTCTCCTGTTCAGAGTCTGAGATCCGTGAAGGGTAAAAACATGTTAGGCAGCTGGAGTGTTATAAAGACAATTGAAGGTATGCACATGTCCTGTTGACATTCTGATGAGGGGGAGGGTGTTGAGCCTCCCTGTAGTGGGTCCCCCCCCCCCCCTCAGAAGTAGCTGCATCTCCTGCGTTTCTGTTTTCTGTTGGAGCCAGTGTTTCACAGGCACAGTGTGGGGAATCATTTGCTCCAAAATCAGCAGGGGAGGGAAAAGAGAGTTGTGAAAACACACACAAAGGTGAAGCCTTATATATTGGCAGGGCAGCTATGGATGAGTGACAGGAGGAAAAGTCTGGACAAACTGCTCGAAAAGTCAAAGGATGTGTTTTGGCAAAGTTATACAGTTGTCGCATTAAAGATTTCGAATGTTTCTTTATGACGTACAGTTGATTCATACAGGGCTTGAGTATGATTGCTCCACTCAAAAGACAAGGGAGACACAAAGACTAAATACACAAGGACAGGTGACAGCAGGGTTGATGAGGAATACGTGGAACAAATCAGGGCGGGGCAGACGATCTCCAAGACGGGAAAACACACAAAGGCATTTAGTAAAACCAGACATAAGACATGAAGTACACCGATTAGAAAGAGGAAAAAGCCTAAACCTGAATAACACAAAACAAGCAAAACACAACAAACAGAAAAACCAAAACCCTGAAGATAAAAACCAAGGATCATGACAGTTACAAGTAGTCTGATGTAAATGCAGAGAGTGTGTGAGGAGCACCTTGACTGCAGATGCCAGGTTGCCAGCTGCCTGGAAGAAAAAGCACCACCTGTCTTTAACCAGCATGTGATGATGACGGAGCAAAACTGTGAACGAGAGGCCGCTTCCAGTGCAAATCCATGACCACACTTTTTGTACCAAAATCTAAAAAACACTGTGATCTCCACTTTTAAAAACTCCTCCACTAAACTTAGCAAGTACATTGAAGTTTTACGTACTGCTGGGGAAATATACTCAGTTAGCTAACATTAGCAATGTTCATTTTTCATGTGTAATGCTAATCTTTGATGTCATGATTAGAACTCTGATTCTCTGTCTGAGCCCGACCCGACAGGTTCAGGCCGGGCCCAGTTATAATTGCTCTTGAGATTTACCGGTGGAAAGTGACAAAACAAGGGAACAATATAGAGGGAAAACAAGGTAATAAAGAGAGAAGGCACGCAAGAGAGGGATGGAAAATGGGAGAAAGACAAAGATGGGGCTGCAAGGCAACCTGGTTGGCAGGGTTTGCTTCCACCTGTCGTGAGATAACATACAATGAAGAGCGGTAATGATGTGCACACCATGTTACTGTGGACCGCTGGGCACACTAAATGCACCAAGGGACACAGGATGCTCTGCTGACCCCACTATCAGAACAAGGTATATGAGAAATGGTGAGAGGAAACACATCTGCCCTTAGCTTGCAGTAAATGTTTTAATATTACAACAAAATACAAATAAAACTATAATCTTAGAAAAAATTTACAGTAGAAATTTGGGTTTGTAATCAGACCTTGGCCCTAAACTGCTGCCATGGTTCAGGCTCAGGTCGGATTGGACAGAATTTGTGCAGGTTCATGAAGAGTCGGGCCTGATTTTTTTTGGGCCCCAGTCAAAGCTTTGATAAGGAGGAGATGGAGCAAGAGGGGGAGATTATTCGTATGTCACTTGTACAGGCTTTGTCGAATTGTTCAATTAGCCTGCCTGCTGTACTTCATTAAAAGAAAGTTTCATCAACAAGTGCTGTTTTTACATTATTTGTCACTGGCATACACACCCTACAGATTATTGAAATGGAAAATAACTTATCACCAACAATCAGTTCAGGCTAGTTGTATCAATGCTGTGGAAAAATAACAATATATTATACTAGTCCATACCCATTGGGAGCTTTGTCACCTTCTACCTATGCCAATCCTCAATGTTTATGTACAGTTTCACATAGATTGACCACGTCAGTGAGTAGAAAAACGTGGGACAGACAGAATGACACACTGACAGTTTCCATTATTATGTATAGCATACCATACCATGACTTAGTCATACCAAAAATTAGAAAAAAAAAAAAACAACAACATTGGGCCACAGGGGGAGCCACAGCGATCGGTCGCATTTTATCCATTTTTAAGCATTTTTCTGTTGTTATAGCGCCACCCAGTTGCCAATTAGAGCTAAATTTGTTCTACATATCTACCAGGTTTAGTAAAAGTTGATATGGCGGTTAGGCCTAGATAAGAAATTAGCTCTCTAGCGCCCCCATTTTGTTTGATGGGGTCAATAATGGAGGGGTCCCCTCAGATTATGTGTGGTCATATGCCTACAAAGTTGCGTGGTGATGGGTGAAACCCTTGAGATGTTATACACCTTTATGTGATGAGCCACGCCCTCCGCAATATTCATTGCCTTATAGAAGCTCAGTTTTCCAACTTTTACCCAGAGGGAACTTTAGATATTGGTCCCTAGATTATGTTCATCGACTTTCATGCAGATCGGTCAAACTTCCTAGGAAGAGATCAATTTTAAGTGTTTTTCAAAAAATTCAAAATGGCGGAAAATCTGTATCACCGGAAGTTATGGGCTCTTGAGGCAAATGTGTTCCTCACAAGGAGAGGCATCTCTGTGCAAAGTTTCATGTCTCTACGACATATTCAAAGTTTGCAATTTCAGTCGGTTGCTATAGCGCCCCCCTTTGGCCAATTGATGTAATATTGCTTCATTCACATCCTCCCATGACCCTCTACCACTGTGCCAAATTTCACATGGATTGACCAAGTCAGTGAGGAGAAAAATGTGGAACACACACACACACAGACAGAGTTTTTGTCATTATATAGTAAGATATTGAGGAAAGCAAGCACTTTCAGACAGTGGCATTTAAAGTAACCTGGGTCTTTGCAGAATAAAACACTGATGATGTTGCCTGGTGATGGGGATAGCCAGTCTGCTGATCGGTGCTGGACAGACACCATACAACGGGTTTATCAGAGCTTTCTCACTGAAAGCAGCCACCTGCTGCTGCTGGACGTGAGGTTGATGAGAGCTGTGAGACTGAACCGTGACACTGAAGCTGTGTGCTGATAAAGTCCAGCGGGAGCAACCCGGCTCACAGGGGAGCCTGTTTGATTGACAGAAGTCTCAGCGTATCAGCACCAGCCTATCTGTGGCGATTGTCTTTTCCAACCCCACGTTACACTGAGAAATAAACCCAAACACACAGGCATCAGAGCCTCCCTTTATAAACGTATGGGGTGATATAACAGGCTCCTCTGTGTGTCTGGTTTTTACAGCATATAATGGCTACATCTGTTGTTGAGTTGCAGAATGCTTACAAAGCAGTGTTGGCTCAGTGTGCTGCTACTGTATATACATAGAATGTGACGTGCAACAAGGCAGCATCGCATACACTACAAACAGGAGTACATACCACTGCATTAGAGGAATATTCTGGGCTGATGCATCTTGTTCTCCTCCACCTCTTCAGCAGTTGGCTCCCCTCTCTCGACCCCCCCTCCTCTTCTTTTGGCCTAGAAGAAAAAATAAAAATCTAAAAAAAAAGAAAGAAAGAAAGCCAAACCAAATCTGACAGGGGACATATTACACGCTATTAAAAAAACAACAAATACATGTCTGTAAATAAATAAATAAACCGCCCCAAGACTTTCTTTTAATGCATGAGGCTTTAGTTTATTCAGGAGACAAACAATAGATGTAACATTGTCAGATGGAGTTGAGACTGGAGCGAACTGAGTGTGGGCGTGTGTGAATGACAAACCAGAAAGTGCTTGTTTTCAAAATGTCCTCTCCATCTCGCAAACTGAGTAAAATATAGTGCGATGCCAGTTCTGCCGAGAACATATGGGCATCACATTTTGAGCAGGCTTCAGAGAGCAGATGAGAGAAATGTCACGCGCGTAGCTCACCTGAAAAGGCCAGCGCTGTTTCGACGCTTTTTTTCTTTACCCTCATAAGAGTGTCCTTATTTCAACAAAAACTCCTTTTGACAACATAACACTGTGCTCTTTCTTAACCTTGCATTCTCTGGCTTATTATTTAGACTTGTTGCGAGACTTTATTCCTTGCTCTCTGTCTGGCTCCGTGTTTCAAATATCCATCTGGTGTTGTTTGTTCTTTAATTTAAAAGAATTCTGTTATTATATTTGTAATTATGAAGAAGTTTGTATGGAAAAAAGAACGAGAACACATTTAAATCTCTCCATTAAATCCGTAGCCATGCGGTGAGGACCTCTCAATCGATATTTTCTCCTCCCTATCAGTTCCAGGCGAGTGAGCATGGTAGTGGCATACTATTAGGTTATTACAAAAGCAAATCAGTCAGCAGAATTAATTTTCTTGAAAAATATGAGTCTGGCGAAAGGGAATTAATAACCATCGCAGAGGCATGTAGATGCTGAAATTTCATCACTCTCCTCCAGCCATTTCTACATGTGCAGAAATCTGTCTGCTTTGATGATGTCTGCTGTCATGGTCTCTTCAGTGGGCATTAGAACGAGGTAAATTTGCGAACATCAATTCTCTTGGATGCACAGGAGAGGAAAAAAATCCAAATATTTAAGCAGAAGCACACTTTTATTTTGCATAGTCAGAAGTCATGAAAACCAAAAATCCCCTCACGCGTTGCCTTTTAGCTTCAGAAATCTGCCCTGTTGTTTGTGGGGGAATCTTGTACTGAGTCTACATGTGTACTGTAAACCATTTAAGTGCTTGATCAAGATAAATGTCTTTATCTATCTTCTATCTACAAAGACAAGGGGTGATCAAGCCTGACGTTGTGATGTGTAGAGAGATGAAAAGCTTGTATGCTCTTCGGGGCACAGTGGTGCTGAGAGAAAGCGGAGAGCCGTGAGTTTAAAGGAACCGGGATGGCACAGACGAAACACAAAATGTCTGCTTAGGAAAACATCTTAACCGTTTGCAGGAGCCGTTCCTGCCTATTTTTAAAATTGCACAGTGGAAGAGTGCTCCGGGGTTTAATTCTAAATCTTTATTTATTCAGCTGACAAGCACTGAAATTCGAAACGGACATTGGAAACTCTCTATTTGGAAGGGTCACTTTTGGTTTTCAGCTGCCAGGTGAAAATAAGCACTGTAAATATTCAGCACAGTTTATTTGCTTTATTTTCACACACATGGCTGCAGCGGATGGGGATATTATCAGCCCATTCAGTAGCTCTTATCATTTTGTTAAATTTGATTTGACTTTCCTAAGGCTTTATGCTTTGCTTGTAATTTGTCATTACTCTGAGTATTTACTTTTAATGTACACTGAGTGGCGCTGTATTGATATTTTGAGCATTAGTTTATAAAGATAGGATCGACATTGTTGTCGTCAGGTGTTTCACCTCAGAAGGGCAAAAGGTTTTAGTCCACTGTGGTGCAGGACCGTGTGTTCGATTTGGATGACAGATAAAGAAATGGACGTTATTCAACCTGTGTTTGCTGGTATGAATAAATATTATGATTGTTCTGCAACTGGAGCCTGCGGTTTATTGCCTGAACTCAACACCACGAAGGAAGCTGTGGCATTAACCGTGTAAAGCGCCTCAGCAATGTCAGACCGGGTGAACATCTCTGTAGCTGCAAGCAATAGCCTAAGCTCCTAGAACACCAATGACTGTATAATAAAGATGGATGACATGACAGCTTCCCAAAAAATGAAGCCAAAATGTCCTGATGGTGGCTGGCTGCAGTGCAGGATATAAACCCCACCCCCTCCGTGTTAGCAGATGGGACATGGGCCAAACTAAAAGATCATTGTAGGTAGTTCTTATCATGCTACTTTATGTTCAAGTGTTTGCTCTCCTGATAAGTTTGGTTCTAATTAGTTAGTTGATGCTATTAAAAGGGTGTTTGAGGTCATGATTGATAGCCGTGTGTGCAAGTTGGTGATCTCACATCCGACGGCGCTGTTCATTTCTCATTTCTCATTTTATTTATTTAGAGGACAGTGCACATTAATGAAGACTGCTGTAAATGTGCCGGTGTTAGCCAAAGGCTAATTTTCAACTGTAGTCCTCTGGCATGATGTTAAAAAGACCTCAGGCCATTAAAAAACACAAAAACAGGAACATGACTAGTCGGACTATGGTATGGGAACTTGGAGAATGCGACTGCATGGACTCTGCCTCCGAATGACCTCACCAGCACAAGATGGAAGTGACAGTTTCTGAGATATTTTGTCAAGTGGAGACATATTGTCCATCTGTATACAGACTATGGTTTGCGCTTCAAAACGACATGGTTAGCTTTTTTAAATAAAGTATCATGGTTGGCTGTAAATATTGGTTGCACATTGGACTCAAATCTCAGTATGTCCCTGAGTGAAAGTTGTGTGTTTGATCCATTTACTACCCTTTCTGGTACAGGGCTGAATGTCCTATAAGAGCCCTTTCTGGCAGAAAATTTCATTTCATGCTCTGATGATGGCCTTCTCAACCTAACAGTACATGTGGCAGGTCCCCACTAACCGATATGATGCTTATCACAACTGATAACAGCCATTTAATGACCTGATAACAGCCTAATCAGCTAATGATACAACCATGAGCAAATTTAATTCTAACCCAAAACATTTTCTGAACCTCACACCAGGTCTAAAATATAATCCTCACTAGCACCATAGACATTCATAAACCGTCCATTCACGGTATCATGAGAAGCACATGAAGCTCAGTGGCTGTTTCAGGTATATAATCACTTGAGATCAAGTTGATTTTTTAACAGTGGACGACTTTGATTTAAGGATTATTCTACATTTTTATTGTCAACAAATCACATGAAAATAACATACCAGCAACAGTTTTATATCTACTTTGTGACTTATCTCTACCCTTTCCAGTCTTCTGAAAACCTGTATTTTTAAAAACTTGTCAAATGTACAGCTGAATTTAAAATGTAATAATTTAATTTCCCAAAGTGATTGAGGATTGCAGTTTTAATTAAAAGTTACTCAATACGATTTGTTGGGGATTATTCTCAGCCATGGATTTCTCTAATGGAACATGTCACCATTTGTGCAACAGAGTGGCTCATTTATGTTTAAGTAATAGTCTCAAGTTTGGATTTTTGGCTAACGCCATCTCATTTTTTTGCAGCCACACCCTTATTTATGCATAACTTTAAGCATTAGTAAGTTAGAAGAAAAAGAGGATGTACTTTATCAACCCCTGAGGGGATTTTTTTTTTTTTACTCTTTAGGCCTGAAACACACACATGCACAAACAAAACCTATACATGTACAGTATTAAACGGAGAGATGTCAGAGCGAGGGGGCTGCCCATGTACTGGCGCCTGAGCAGTTGGGGGTTCGGTGGCTTGTTCAAGGGCACCTTTGCCCTGGTGCAAACTGGCATCTCTTCAGCTACCAGTCCCAAGTCAAGTCCCTACAGACTGAGCCACTGCCACCCCCATAAATGTGTTGAAACGCCCCACAGCATATGATTGTAATGAATGGAGAAACTAGCCATTGAGACCAAAACTGTTTTACCAGGCTGTAAGCAGGTGTATTGCAATTGTGAAGTTGTCCATTTTAACATAGGTGATGATGGGATTGACTGGCTTTTTGTGCCAGCCTCAAGTGGCCATTTCAGGAAGTGCAGGTTTATAGCACTTCCGCATTGGCTTCTTTTCAGCCCTGGAGGTTTCCACTAGGGCTGTACCCAAATATTCGGATATTCGAATATTCATTTCTGTGGGTAGGTATTCGTTATCAAAATATGGTATTTGATATTCGTTTATTTATTTATTTTTTACGTATTTTTGGTGCTAAATGTAGTCTTTAGTTGTTGGTAAATGTAGGTTATCAATAAAAATCTAAACTTTTAAATTGCATCGTTAAAAATGTGAAAATACAGTATCGCCTACCAACTGAACTTGTGCGCATGGCATGCTGAAGCGCATCCGTCTGAGGCTGTGGATCAATGCCAAGTTTTACCACTTTATCACTATTCCCTCTAACTTGTAGCTGTTTTTTCGTTATCTTTTGAATTTAATATGAATTATGGAACCGTTTTTGTCAACGTTTGTTTCCCCCGTTTTGTACAATAAATTATTGTTTAAAGTTTCTTTTGGAGTGCGTGACATAAGTGTGTTTTGAAAACGACCGCGGACTGTCACCTGCTCAACGCATCAGTACCTTCGGATGCCATGACAGTAATAGATTATAGATTAATAGATTATAATAATAATGTCAAAATATCATTTACAGACTGATTTAACAGGTGATCACTGCTGCCCAACCCACAGGTCCATTTGCGGGTCCCGCGGGTTACGGGTCGACCCGCGCATCACTACTCAGCTCCAGAGGTGACAAGTAACGAAGTACAAATACTTCGTTACTGTACTTAAGTAGATTTTTCAGGTATCTGTACTTTACTTGAGTATTTATTTTTCTGATGACTTTTTACTTTTACTCCCTACATTTATACACAAAAATATGTACTTTCTACTCCTTACATTGTAAAAACAGGCTCGTTACTTTTCTTTAAAAAAAAAAAAAAAAAAAAAAAAAAAAATCCACAGATGATGACACGACGTAAAAGCCATACGTACGAGTACGTAAAAGACGTGACCAGCTCGAGAGGGAAAGAGGGAGAAGAAGAGGGTGGGGACAGGTGACCGCGGGAAGAAGTCGAGTGAGAGGGGCAGTGAGGCCGAGAACTTGGTCGTAGCAGCGACATGGAGGAAGGAAGTGAGGCGGGGAGTATTGCGGAGTCTGCCGACGGCAACGTTTCGGAGGACTCGGACATTCCCCATCCGTGGCCGTATTTAAAAGAGTTGTTCGTTGTTGTCGGCTCCAAAAAGGACTCATGGCGTATGCGCTGTGTGCTGTGTCAACCGAAAAACCACGAGCTGCTGGCGTTCAAGAATTCGCCGTCGAATCTGAAGAAACACATACAGGTAAGGTGTAAATTCTGTTGTTATCATTAGCTTTTTGAGGATTTTTTTTTTCAAGTCCGTTTCAATGTTAGCAATGTTGTGTGTACACGTGTTAATTTTGATAGCTAACGCTAGCTAGCTCTCGGTTTAAAAAACAAAACAAGGCAGTTTACTGCTGTGCGGCTGTGCCACTGATGTGAGACGTTACTTTTCAGGGCTATCTGCCATAAAGGTTTAGGGGTTTAATGGTAGTTTGTGTAAAATAAATTAATAAATTAAAGTAAACACATTTCTGGCAGAAAAAGGCTTTATGTTGGTAGCCCTGAAGGCTAACGTCGCCTGTGGGGGACATTCCTATGTTCTAACATTTTTTTTCTTCACTGAAAATTAATGTTAGGCCGTGGGAACATAGGCATGGTCCCCCAACCCCCTCCTCCCCCTCCTCTTCCTCCCTCCCCTCCCCCTGTGTGCCACTAGTTGTCAGCTCCCCACAAAAGACAAGTTAGACATTTATATAACAACCATAATTCTGTCAGGCTGACCACATGTCTCTTTTTTGTGTGTGTCCGTGTTTTGTTTTGTCACTCCCAGAGAAAGCACGTGACTCACCTGGACAGATACAAAAACCTGACTGCACCTGCTTTGAAGAGGAAGTCCACCTCAGATGAAGGCCCATCCAAGCAACTTAAGCTGTGGGAAACCAAAGAGTGTCACAGAAAACTGTGGATGAAGCCATTCTGAACTTTGTCATTCAAGGTCTGCACCCTCTCAGTATTGTCCAACAGCAGGGTTTTAAAACTCTAGTGCATCACCTGCAACCGGATGTGGTTGTAATGTCCCGAGGCACTATGAAAACAAAGTTGAGAAAGTAACACTGGAAATGAAGAAGAATCTGAAGGCTGCTATGAGTGAGGTTGAGTTTATTGCTACGACTACTGATTGCTGGACTGCACACAGACGGAGTTTCTCGGAGTCACAGCACACTGGATAGAGCCTGAAACAATGGACAGATGCTCTGCTGCATTAGCATGTAAACAGCTCAAAGGGTCACACACATTTTCTGTACTTGCTGGTGTCCTGAATGACATTCACACAGAGTACAACATCCGTGACAAGATAGTCCGTACAACCACTGATAATGGCTCGAATTTTATTAAAGCCTTTCGAGTCTACGGAGAGCCAGATGAAAATAATAACCAGATTCCACTTGAGGAGGCAAGGCTGAGTGAAACGGCAGAAAGAGAGAACAGTGAAGGAGAGGAAGAGGAGGAAAACATTGACCATCTTGAGTTTGTTGATGCAGGAACCTTGTTGGAAGAAGATGACGGCCTGGAATACCAACTGCCGAGGCATCATCGCTGTGCCTGCCACCTTCTCAACCTGGTGTCAACAGTTGATGTTTCAGAAGCAAATTCCAACTCCGTCTACAAGCGAATCTCTCGTTCAGCATTTTCAAAGTGCTGGAGTCTATGGAACAAAAGTGGAAGATCCACTATAGCTGCTGAAATAATTGAAGAAAATGCAAACTCCAGCTCTTGCGGCCAAATGAGACAAGTGGAATTCTCTTTTCCTGGCTGTGGAGAGGATTGTGAGGATCATGAGGAGAACAAGGAGAAGGAGCCGTTTACAGCTGTGTGCAGTGTGCTAAAATTCCAATGTGAGTAGCTTTCATTTTCACACCTTTATTATTATTATTATTATTATTATTGTTATTGTTATTGTTATTATTATTATTATTATTATGTATTATTATTAATACATTTTTGACTTTTTGTAACCACAGATGTTGTGTTTAAAAATTTTGTTTCCTGACAGGTTCGTTCCTGCTGAGATAGCTTTTCTCGCAGAATATGTCAAGACAATGAGCCCCTTTGCGAAGGCTGTTGATCTTCTCCAGGGAGAGGCCAGTGTGCAGATGGGATGGCTGGTACCCACAATAAACACTTCTCAAGACTAAGCTACAGAACCTTCGACTTTCCTCCAAGTTCTGTGTGCCTTTAGTGGATGCACTTCAAGCTGGACTTGATAGACGATTTGGCAGATGCTTGCAGATCCAGAACTCATTGCTGCGGCCATACTCGTCCCCAGATTTAGGACATGCTGGACAAGTGATGACGACACCCTTAAACTTGGTATGTAATGAAACATTTGCAAATGAGATAATGAGGGAAATTTTGGAATCTGAATTATCCATAACACACTGGGTAATTGTCATACAGTAACAAGGGAAAGTCACATCATTTCAACAAATAACAATCCTATGCTAAAAGTGCTGAAAATTAAAAGAAATCCTCTGTGGTTTTGTGTTCCATAGGCTTGGACTTCATCAAAAGCCATCTGAAGGAGGGACCTATGGTGCATCCAAGTGACACTTCCCATTCTTCAGAGGAAGATGACTTCTTTTCCCCCATCAAGCAGGAAATGTACAAGAAAACTCCAAGCAGCAGATTCCTACCTCGCATGCCCAGATGACACCATGGATGTCCTTAAGTCTTTCCAGCAGTCTGCAACTTATACTGAAACTCAACACACCCCCTTTCCTGCCTCAGCAGCATGCGAGAGGCTTTTCAGCACTGCTGGGCTGATTTTCAGACCCAAAAGGGCACGCCTTGATTCAAAGAACTTTGAGAACCAGCTTCTGCTTAGGCTGAATAGAGATTTTGGTAGTCTTGTAGAGATGAGTGAATTTCTCACAAAAGAAAAATAGACTGGATTAGACTTGAAGTTGTCATGATCATAATGTTTCAAGTTCTGTTGCTGTTTGCATATTGCTGTAAAGTAAGGCATCAAACTGCTAGTTTTTCGATATATAGTAAAAGATACACATTCTGTTAAATAGTAATTTATGGTTCAGTATGTACCTGTTACACTTGCGTTTATATACAGCTGACATAATTTCACACTGCGATAACAGTGTAATAAGTTCCATGGGTTCATATTCATGCCATGGTTACATATGTTGTAGAGATATGTCACAGAAGCAGTTGATTTGTTTTATTGTGAACAACAGAGCAGAACAGGAGAACTGATTAATCTGTAACATGTTAAACTAAAAAATACTGTTGACTTTAATGTCAAAATCCACTTTGGATGCATTCATTGCCTTTTTTGTGTAATGCTTGAACCCATTACATATGTGTGTTTTGGGGTCACGATTCAGTACGTTTTCAGTACAGAGAAAATAAAAATGTAGAAAATAACATTGGTCTTTTGTTATTAAGAGTGTAAACATCTACCATGGCTTACTGGTCATAACTATTATTGACAGTTTGGTTGTGCTGCAATGGAAAAAGAAAACGACCTATAGTATTCAGAGTAACAAATCTGTTAACAGTTATCCAGATACTCATGCAGTACCTCTGGTCAGTTCAATCTTGATTATTCTGTCAGAACTTTTTTCGTTAAACACAATTATCAAAGGATGTATTGTGTTTAATTGATGGCAAAAATTCATTTTTACTTTTTACTTTTACTTTGAAAGTACATTTCAAAGCCTGTACTTTCTTACTTTTACTTGAGTAAAGAAGTTGAATCAGTACTTCTACTTTTACCAGAGTATTCTTTTGCACATGTATCTGCACTTCTACTTAAGTACAGAATATGAGTACTTTTGCCACCTCTGCTCAGCTCAGTCTATAAAGGCTGTACATAACAGTAAGGCTATAGACATTGTATTCTATTCAGGCCGGCAGAACCAGCAGCGCATCGACTCAACGGTTCCGATTTAATCAGAAGACAAATTAAACAGGATGACTAGCCAATGTGAAAATCAAAAGAAAGCATAGAACAATGCACTGAGGGAGACTGTTGTGCCACCACATTTTTTTTGTGGTTTGAGAGCAAAGATCTGGTCGCTGCTGTGCAAAAGTCCGCAATACAATGAGGTCTGAAAAAACCCCGGAGTCCGCCCCCACGTGGCGTGAACGGATATTCCGAATATTCATTATAAATTCCGCCGAAGGTCCAAATGTTAAAAAATGGTATTCGGGACAGCCCTAGTTTCCACTTGGCTGTGAGTGACACAAAAGGCACTGTAACATCCGATTTTAACAGCCAGTGCGGCCACACTGAGATGTATTTCAAATTACCTCAAATGTAGTCGGGATTAGATTTTCGAAAAGCGAGTTTCATGTGGTTTTATGCTGTCCAGACCTTCGAAAATCAATGTGAATACAATCTGGATATGCCAAAAATGGATTTGGACTGGCAGTGTGAACAAGGCCTTTATTTCCTACACTGTGTTCAGTGGGAGGAGACTAATCTACCGGTTCTTATTTTATCTATGGGGAGAGTAATTGAGGTTAGATAGGGTAGTGCAGTCAACATTTCCACTTCTGCAAGTGTCCTCCCTTTTTCAGACTTCAAACACTGACTATCAGACGATGAAACGCAGAGCAGAAAGCACTGTACCTGAGGTCAAATGCAATAACAGAACAGGAATATTACTATGCAAGCCGCATAGGTAACTAATGTTTAGGCTTTGGGGATACTACAGGGCTTTCTGATTAAACGTGCTCATGCGTTCTGTCCCTATTTCCATCATACAGATGAGGACTTAGTTAATAAGAATGCAACGCCACACGCTCACTGATTCGTGATAGTGTGAGTGGGACAACAGCAAATTTGCATTCAACAGCAGCAGATGTTGTCATGTGCTTAACTTCACTTAATCACCTCTGCAGAGTCGTGCAAAAATATTCCTTATGTTTAGATCAAAGAATGACACCTACTGTCTCCTGAAACCAAAGGGACACTTTCTTCCTTCCTTACTCATGGAAATTCTTTGTCTCTCATGTCTACCACTAAAGCCATTGCACATTTTCTCAAAGACACCTACAGTAACTGAAAAAAAATTTAATGACTGCATTTACATACATGCAGTCTGTATTGATCTGCCTCAGATCCTATGCCGTCAGCAGATTCTGAATCACCACCATCAACATTAACTTCATAACATGCCACTCTCAGAGACAGGTCAGTAATGGCACCACAAACAACTTTAATAGCACACTTAGCTTTTAGCTACTGTGCATACAAAACAACCTGCAGTGCTGTCACCAGCTCACATGGCTTTTTATGGCAACCTTATATTGCGGTTAATAGATTTTTATTTGTCCAGTTAAGTTTGTTGTGCTGGATATAATTTACAAATTACATACTGATTATGAAAAAGAGAATTTCCAGTGGTATCAGTCATTATGATTTTTTTGTTGGGGTGCTTTTGAAGTTGATTTTCTTGTCTTACCCCATAAAAAATTAAATATGTTATGGAGCCAAGCTCCCCTTAAAGCTTCAGAAAATCAAATTAATCACTACTATATGGGAATTAGAAGTTTATGGCTAAGCCAATAGAGGTGAACCATGTCTGTAATTGCCATATAATACTGCAGCATGACTCGTTGGAAGTGAAATGTGAAAACTGCCTTGCCATCATTTTCTCTCTCATATATGTGATTTCATGCAAATGTTCTAAACCCTTGGAAAAAAGGAGTAATGGCTCAGTTTTTATAATTACTTTTTATGCCACATTTCACTATTAGAGATAGGAGGTGGCCAGTGCCTTAAGGACCTTAACACCACGTAAGGGCTCAAAGGTAGGAAATCTTATATGTATGTATGCAAAATAATATTTGATTATGATGGGCTGCATATACAGTGGTTATGTTGGGGGGCAAATAAGTTAATAGTATTGCTTTTGACTGTAAAAATAAATTGCTGTTGTTCATCTTATGAATTCATCTTCATGCCATGAGCATGTTAAAAAAGGGGGGGGGGGGGGGGGGTCTAGGAAGCAAAGACATTTTTTGTTATTAAAGGTACAGCGTGTAGTATTTAGAGGGACATATTGGCAGAAATGGAATAAGTATGTTTTCTTCACTGTATAATATAAAAACCTGAAAACAAGAACCATTGTGTTTTCATCACCACCATGAGTCGTTAATGACATATGAAGCGGGTCCTCGTCTAGTGGGTCCTCAGAGACCATTATGTTGTACCGCCATGTTTCTACAGTAGCCCAGAACAGACAAACCAAACGCTGGCTCTAGATAGGGCCATTCACATTGACCACTGTAGTCTGCAGCTCCTATTCGACAAACAGTGTCAGAAAAAGAATTTTCAACATGAAACTGCTTTATTCAGTGTTTTTACCGGGTTAAATCACCTGGGGTCTCATTTAAAAAACGATGTGCAAGATCCATACTAAAAATGTATGTACAGACAAAAGCCAAAAATGGCTTGTGCCAAAAAACATTTGACAATTTCTACAATCAGGCGTTCACCTCACCATCTGTGTCGTCAATTTCCTGTCTCCAAAATGTTCGTCAGCATGGGTCAAAGTTTCTCTCATCAAGTCTGTTTTTTGTAGATCACAACTTCTGCATGGGAACTGGCGTGCGCCTCTTTCAGGCATTGTTTTGTTTGTACGCAATGTTTAAAAATGAGACCCCTGGTCCATTTGTTTGGAGAGAAGACCTCTGCGGATAATTTGGCTCCCAATAACAAAAAAACAAAACTTTTGAAGGAAATCCTGAAGGAAATCTATCTAGAAGAAGTTTCAGCTGGTTGCAATCTGCAGTCCTCACCACTAGATGTCACTAAATTACCCAAAATCTTACACAGTGGACCTTTTAAAGTTCAGTTCAGACCAAAGATTTGTGACGATACGAAACTGTTTTAGGATGTTGCAGACAAAAGTTGCAGCAGTGTGAATTGGTTGGTCTGAGCTCAGCTCAAGCCGGCTGATGGTGTTCAGCTGGTCAAACTGCCGCAGCATGTCACCTGTTTCTACAGGCATTCGGCTTGTAGTGAAGTCCACTCGTTGGTCAAGTCAAAATGACCGTAGACGGCGTGGTCGCTTGCTGCAGCAAGTGCTCTGTCCACACAATCATTCTCACTGACTTATCAATTGGCGTTCATTATTTATATCATTGTGGCGTATTTATTATGAATTCAGTCCATCTGATGCTCGTTTTGTTTTTGTTTTTCGCCATTTCATCGCTACTGCAAATGCAGCTGTAGCCAGTATCCCACTATCACTGTCCTCATTCATATTTTAAGAAGCGACAAATTATATTCAGCCACAAAGTCAGCCTGAAAAGCTGGAAATCAGAACGGAGGCACAGAGAGTTGTTGCATTAAGATGATACATCGTCTCATCTAGTTGCATTGGTGTGAACCGGCAGGTTTTTAGAACGGTGCATTGCAAGTAGTTGCCTGTTTCAACTCATCTTGTCAGGAATACTTGGTCTGAACTGGGCTTAGCCCTCCAAATATCTAGCCAAATAGTTTCTGATTTGACACACGCACATTTCATACAATTGGGTCATGGTGCTCGAAACAATTACATATTTAAAAATCTTTATGTTCCCTAAAAGTACAGTGTTTGTTTCATACAAGATAATACACAGACATCCCTGTCAACAGACACCATTAATGAGGTGATAACCATGCTTTGGAAAGAATGCTGTCGTTACCAAGGAGACTGCACACAGCCAGGACTGTGGATTACCATTAGTAATAAGGTTTGCTCTTGAAAAAAAGACAAGACAAGAGAATCAGTGATTTTGTCCTGCACTTATATCAGATACAAATTCCATGTGGCTCCATTGCATTGGGGTGGTGGCAGAAGTGTCAGCTGTGTAGCCTCTAAAACTGTGCCAAGGAAAATGACTTTGCTAGATTCCATTAAATAAATAAAATTTCCTTTTAAATTGCAAAAGCAAAAAACAAAAACAACAACAACAAAAAAAACAGCGTGCAAAAACCTCTCATTATGATCTAACTCCTCTCTCTCTAACTCCTTTGTTTTGTCCATCTCTCTCGGGAACGTCCTGTGCGGCTTGGCTGTGAAGTCAGAAGCCAACATTTTAAAAAGTCTCTCCATCTCTCCTCCAGTCAATCTATCAGGTCGCCCGCTCATGTCAGGCTGTCGTGTGGCAGCGAACTCGTGAATGACTGATCGCCGTCTGAGGTGCGTTAGAGAGGGAGGTGCTGCCAAGACAGACCCCTCCGTGGCAAAGGCAGTAGTCGTGCATGTCAATCAGAGCTCTCCATGACCTTGTGTCAAATCAAACAGCTCCACTGTAGTAACACAGAGGACATGCAGCGGAGGCCCTTTTCACTGCAGTGGTCAGCGAGGACGAGGTTTTTCCTACAATGGACGAATGTCAGAGGTATAACGTCCTTTTTCTTTTAACACCGTCGTATTATAAAGATACAAAGCAATTCATCTGCAAATCAGGCACACCTATACCCATTTATTTAGTGGTAAATTAAAAATTGAAATTATGGCTGTAGGGTACTACCCTGATAGCAGTAATTAGCTGTCATAACAACTCATTTAGCTGTGTCCTGTTTAAACGCTGTCTCGGAGAGGAACAACTCTGCTTTAGCCAGCACAAGAATTTAGTCATACCCTATAAATCATACTATAGTTTGTTCCAATATGGATTTCAGTTGGATGAGATGCATTACAGTAGTCTGCATAACTACTGTATAGCACAGAGGCATTATGAATACTTGAGCATATCCCTTTGTTTTGTTAAAATGTATCTGGCAAAATCGTTAACACCCGTGCTTGCTAATCATTTCTGCTGCTACCAAGACAACTCGGTTATCATTACAGGCTGTGGAGAACAAGGCTGTGGATGTGATTCTTTTTCTCTTTTTTTAACGCTTGTCCTGATATGACATTTAAGGAATGAACACATCTGAAAAAAAGAGGGTGAGCCAGAGACAGAGGAAGAGTGTGAGCCTTTCAGAGCCATTTCTCACATTAGTATCACTGCATAGTCAGTGGTATCCGAGTTGTAGGTGGATGATCTTAAGTGCTTTCAAATACATTTGGACAATAAGCCAGAATTAACTGTCAGACATAACACCGGCTGTTGTGAGAGGAGGATGCAGAACAATGTTGCTTAGCAAGAAAATGAGCCGTTTGTCTCTTAGTAGAGAGAAAAAAAAAATGTTGTTGAATGTGGAATAAGAGCAATTACGGGGCTTCAATACACACGGCAGCATCCAGACTGAAGCATTTTGTTTGGGATTAAATGTTAGAAATCAGCATGGTGAAAAGTTTAAGGTTAACTGCTCCCTTCGCTTCCCTTCATGTGCTCCCATCATCAGACACAAGCCACATGAGACAGTGACAGCCTCAGATGCTCTCCAACACGTTTAGACTGGAACACACACACACACACACACACACACACACAAGAAAAGACAGCAGAGAAGATACCAGCACACCAATACAAATGGGTCGGACAGCCACAAAAGAGCTTCGCAGGCTGAGATAAATGCAAAAATAAATCCCAATTTATTTAGAACATTTGTACACAAAACATAATTAAAAGTGAACAAAAACAGCAGCAAACATTTCCTCAAACATGGTGTATAGGTGTCTTCTCTGCCGGCCTTTCTTGGTTGTCCATTATACCAGCGCACCCAAGGTAGGTTTTTTTGTTGCCCTAAATTGGTGCAGGTTCACAGCAGCCCTTAGAAAACACTCACACACACACCACAGCAGTTTCCAGAGTATCTCAGAATAATATATAATGCAAGATTCAAAAATGGTATTTAAGGTATTGAACATTACAGATCTGTATCCAATATCCACACTGTCCATATGTTTCGCTACATAATGAGACATTGAGTTTAGCTGAAAGTAGGGCTACATGTCATGATTATTTCCACTATCGTTTAATCTGTTGTTGATCTTTTTGGTAAGCTGATTACTTTTTTTGTTCTACATAATGTCAGAAAAAAAGTGGAAAATGTTGGGTAAGTGTTTCCCAAAGCCCAAGATGACATCCTCAAACATCCTCTCTTGTCCACAGCTCAGGTATTTAGTTCAGTGTCATAGGAAAATAATGACTTTTAAAGATGAAGTAAGAGAATTTTGTCACTTTTTTTCCGCTTTGAAGAAAGCACATCCAACTGTAGGCTTCACAATATCTTAGTAACACTAACGTTTCGGTGCCCTGGGCCTTCGTCAAGAGTGTTCAATGCCATGTTTTCCAACATTGAGCTGGAATAGAAACTGCCTCACCCATTTCACAGGTGTGCACAGGTGTGAGAGAGTCAGCTGTGGATGTTTTTTCTCAATAATTAACAACAGATGACCCACAAGCGAACAAGGGAACAAGAAAAATATAGGGAAATACCTAGAAACCTCAGGCTCCTTTCACAATAAAGGCTATTTGCAAGATTATTTACAAAAAATGTTGATCTTATGAATAAACACATCGGCCCTGCAGCTTTCATAAATCATTCAAAATGTTCAACATTGTGTATTGTTACACTGTGTATCATAAATTGGTCTTTTGAGATCATCAAATCCATTATAACATTACATGCCATGATATCTCATCATTTAATCCTTTGGGAGATTAAATATCAAGTATTCTTCTCTTATGCTAAGTATTTCTCCAATGTTACCACCTCTTTCTGTCACCTAAGTGATGAGATATCATGTTTTTAGTCATTGAAATGTACTGCTACTGTGTGATCTCTATCATTTCTCCCTGTGGAGCTCTTGCCTCATTCTCTGTTTCAGTGCACATGATGTTTTACAAGCCAAAACTTATTCAAACAGATTAATCGATTATCAGATTAGCTGGCAATTAGTTTAATACTTGACAACTAATTGGTTAATCGTTGCAGCTTTATTTGAAAGACTGATAGCTCTTTCTTTGTATAAAACACAAATAAAGTAAACAAAAAGCATCCCGTCTCTTCAGATGTAAGCAGGTGTGTTTCAGTGTCTAGTCAAGTAATGTTTATTTGTACAGCCCAGACATGTGTGTCACAAGGGAGCTTACAGTGTCAGGAACAGTTCCAGATTCTGCCCAAGCTCCCGCTCTCTTTAAAAATAAATAAATACAAAAAAAGAAACCCTCTTGAAAGGCTGATGGTGCAATAGGAGCTACATTTTGGAAAAAGACAGTCACGAAAAGTGCAAAGACAGTTACACAACACATACAAAATACAAAAATATTGTGGAAAAATAGGACAGTGATTTGTACCATACTGATTAGTGGTATTAAGGGCAATATAATGACGTTCAATGAAATAAGTCTTAATATGAGCAGAGAAAAATATTTTTACAATGTTATTGATTTTGACTTTTTAAAATCAAGTTTTAGATTTTCTGGATGCAGTCTGAGGTGTGTGGTATGAGCATGATGACTTATTTGCATTGCGTCTAAATTTTGCCATACCAGATTTGTGTATGGGATTGTTTCCTATGGAGATGTAATCGATAATATTTATAACATTGACAGCTAAATATTAACATTCTAAATAAAACACACCGTTTTTCCGGACCGGTGAGCCATCTCGCTTCCTTCTCATCTCTCATAAAAGATGCACATGTGCAGTAACGTTTAGGGGGAATTTGGTAGAAACAGGCGGTAACCTTGTCAAAATAATTCAAAACCTATATGACTGGACCATGTGGGAATTTAATTTGAAAAGACAGACACAGGAAGTGGCCACGCTCAGCAGTCAGACAGGAGTCAGGTTAATTTCCAGGACTGGTACCTGCGGTTATTCCACAGGCTAGTTAATAACATGTCGGGCAGGAAATCCAAAGTGTGGGATCATTTTGAGAAGGTGAAGGACGAACCCAAGGTGATATGTAAACTCATCTTCATTGGTCGACTACAAACATGACGTATCATCTGAAACATGGAAGTAGCTACATGCCCATTAGCCACTTAGCACAATCATTACTGTTTTGCCCACAGCGTCATTAACAGGCGGCTCGCTCAGTGTGTGACGTGCGCTTGTAGATAAAATATAGGCCTATATTAATGAAGGTTCATTAGTACGGTTTGGTATTTCTCTGTAATGTAGCACAGTGTTAACAATGTTACTGATACTATTCTTTCTCACACCTTCAACTCAAACCATTGTGTTGCCCCGCCCAAAATAAATGATTTAATAATTAAATTGATATTGTAAACATGTAGCTGACTAGTCGATAATGGCCCTAAATGACGAGTGTTGGTTGACTAGAAACATTCTCAACCCTACAGTCCTACAACTATGGAAGTGCCCAAGACTACAGTTCTTTGAGTGGCCTCTTGAGGCTGACTTCAGAAGCCAGTCAACCCCCATGGACCTCCATGTTAAAATGCCCAACTTGACAGCAGAAATAAACATGTTTATAGCCTGGTACAAAAATGGTTTTGGTTCCTCATAGCTAATTTCCCCCCTCAGGACAACTGTACAGTGGGTGAATTTTTATACAACTCGCTCATTTTATTAAGGCTTGAAGTTATGCATACTTAAGGGTGGGCCTCTTCAAGTGACAGGCTGTCTGCTGATGTTGTTCTTGGCTTGGAGTCCACAAAACCAATGAGTGATATCACAGTAGCTACATCCATTATTTATGGGTAAGGACAATATTGTCACTTTTCTCCCTCACTTTCACGCTTACATTTTTATTGGTCACATCACATGAGCTAATTACAGTTGTCTTCTCAAGTCCAATCTGATGCTCTACACTAAAATCAGAGTGCTGTCTTATATGAATGAACTAACAGTTAAGTTTCACTTTTCCTGTGCTTGGTGCTTTGCTGCTTCGTCACAGTGCCTACAGAACGCTCTGTCCCTGAGAGTGTGGTGCTCTGAATAATCGAACGGTATATTCTAACAGCCCTCCGAATTAATGATTGGTCCAGTTTGTGCCACAGTGGCCTTCGAGTAAATACATGTTACCACAGACCAATCAGGCACATGTATTAACTTTCAGACTTGACAGCAGACGGTAGAGAGGCAGGGCATGGAGAGAAAAGGACAAAACAGGCAGAGAGTGAGGCACCAAGGACACAGTTGCCAGTGGGCATACAATTTTTTAGAAGAGCATTAAGGCCAGACAGAGGGGAAATGTCGACCATGGCTGTTGTGGCCGCTGGTGGAATTCCTGTCCGAGTACAGAGAAATAATCCAGTAAATGAAGCTCCACGAAGCACATCCAATATCAGCTGTTCATATCATTTCAAGTCAAAAAATTCCAGGAATTTGGTACTGGGATAAGTTGACATGGTTTGAGAGATATAACCTCCTGTGACAGATGTCAGAGCAGCGAGCTTGGTGGAGTAGGGAGCAGGGCAGCTGAAAAGAGTGAGGTGGCACAGACTCTCCAAACAACACACAGAGAGAAGAACAGCACAGAGGCGTGTGTTATGTAGTGAGGGTGTCAGGAGGTCATGCAGCAGACATGGGCAGACTAATCCAAGACCTTGACACCCACGCCTTGGGGGATATAAAGTCTGAAACACCTTAGAAGCAGGAGAACACATCATTATCAAGATCCATTTAGTGTGTGTGCGAGCACGTAAGAGCTTTTAAGAGCTTGGAGATATGGACTCAAAGGTGGGGAGCACTGAGCGATAATTAGGATTGACAGCAGCGGAGTGTCATCAGTGTAGAAGTGAAAAAAGGACGGAGATAAAGAGCTGGAACAGGTGTAGAGCCTTGAGAGATACCATGCGGCATAAATGTGTGAGGTGATGAACACCTTTTCTGAAGAGTAATGCACTGACTATCACCTAAATGGTATAGTGCAAGCCTTTTGTCTCTATAGTTTTCAAAATAATCAAGGAAAACATAACAGTTGACATTTGGGGCTTTGCAGATCAAGGAGAATTCAAACTGAGGCTGAGTTGGAGTTTGTGGCAAAAGATGAGGTTATTCATCTACTTTTATTAATTAGAAGAGTTGTGATGTCACAAGAGTGGACCCTAACTTAGGACACTAACAGATCAACAGGAAATGGTGGGTGAGCGGAGAAGAGAAGATGACTAACTGAGGCACAGGACAGAGGAGCAATGGTGGATGGCAGACCAGGCTGTAGGAGAGTTTCACGGCAGCAGGCAGGAAAATAGTCTGTCTAGGAATCAACAAAAGTATAGTTTACAGAATTATCTCAACGATTAGGCATATAGTGGGAGAAGAGCTGAGGTTGACATGCTGGAGAGATGATGAGCTGATTGCAGGCAGGTGTGTTGGAAGAGCAGAGAGCCAGGAGAGTGAGAGCGGTGACGAGCAGATTGATGGCAGCCGTGTTGGTTGAGCTGGAACCAGGAGAGTGCAGAGAGCACACACACAGATACCTCTTTCACCACCAAATTATAGCTTGGTTTCTTGAACTGGTTCCATTCAGGACTGAACGTTGGTATTATCAAGTGGACTGGTCAGTGTTTACTCCAGTTTTTGGAACCATTGTAAAAGAGGATGCTTCATCAATGGAGGACATTGCACAATGGAAGTAACTACAAATTCGATTTTACCCCAAGAACAAATCATGGACCAACTATTGATGGTAAGAAGACTATTATTTTAAAAACTCTATCTTCTCTTTCCAACCTGTTCCAATATGACCTGGCTACTGATGTTGTCATGTTGATGTTCACACTTCAGGCAAAGGTTTTATTTGGACCCAACTGGGAACCGACCTTGAGGGTTCTGAACCACATTATTTTTGGTCAAAATGCTCAGAACGGCTCACTATTAGGTGCACGAACTGGAACCAAAATGGGATACTGTCAGGAGAGCAGCAAAACAGGAAAAAGGGGCCCCATTTTGCTGTAACAACTACAAGAGAGATCATGTGTGTACCAGTGACGTGACAGTGAGGCTGCGGTGACCGAGTATGAAGTTAAGTGTGAGTACTGTTTAGGCTGGAACTCTTTGGAGGGTATCAGAACATTGTGGATGGTAGGCCAATGTGTAAATAAACAATGGTAGACTTACCTCCATTAAACCAGTGCCTGCTTATCTCTCAGTGAAACTAGAGGATAGGAATTTCGTTGGCAGTTATTTGAACTACAGGCTGTATTTTTGCATGAAGCGGGATCTATACCTCTGCATCAAATCAGTGACATATCTATCATATAACTCTCCAGAAATGTAACTACACATTGCAGCGATGCAGACCAGCTTTTATTTACTTTTATTTCAAAGATAAGAAACAATAATTATGAAGACAATAAAGCCTCCACAACATAGCATTCTAATCCTTGATTGTAAGCCTGGCTTCATATGGGTTGAGGAAGTCTCCGCTAGTCGCTAGGCTAATTTTTACAATGTTAAATGCCATAGACTTGTGCTGATAACATTAGCATGTTGTATTTGTTCAGAAAGCGTGTTTAGTGTAAGACAGCTGCTTTATCGGTGAACCTTATGAGTTGTAATGGAGCTGAATTTTGTAATGTTACCTTTGTTAAATATTGCTGTTGTCCCTGGCTTAATATGAGTCAAGGAAAAGTCCGCTAGCAGCTAGGGTGATTTATACAATGTAAAATGCCATAGGATTGTGCTAAAAATATTAGCATTGTTGTTTTTGTGGGGAAAATGTGTCCAGCAAAAGACAAGTGTTTTGTCTTTGAATGCTGCGAGTTATAGTGAAGCGGAATTTGTGCACAGGCTATGGCGTACGCTCTGCATAGAGCTGATGCTTTACCCATCACTCATGCTACCAGCGAGGCAAAGAAGCAGATCAACAGACAGACAACCGCTCCCTTTCAAACTCAGACCAAACTTTGAGCAAATGTTAAACCTAGGCAGTGCTGATCAAATACAAACCAAGATTCTCTTACTTCATTGCCTATTTCTTGCCTTAGATTTTTTTTTCAGACACATATTTTAGCTTACAGGTCAACTGTAATAGGAGATTGTTTATCACCAGCCGGCCGCCATTGTTTTCCAATTGACGAGTTTGCATTATGTCACGTACTAGCGAGAGCGTTTATTGGTCCGGTGAGATGCAGTGCATTCTGGCAGTTGTAGGTTTTCTACCTCCTGCAACAGCACCTTTTCTCTTTTTTTTCTCTGGTAATATAACACTTTCTATTGTATTTGCATCTTTTTACAGCACAGACAGCCTAGTTTTATGAAAAGACCATCTTTCCAGTAGTAAATACTCTAAGATAGGAAAAAAAAAAAATCTCAACCACTACTAAACAGATAATAGAGAAATGTCGGGCTGATGAGTCTCTCCTGGGTTAGGGAGGCAATTATTGATCCCAACTCAAAATGTATTTAGCTGTTATTAGTACTTTTATAGCTTATTTTAAAGAAGGACAATCTTGCCCTTCTTTGAGAAGGAAGGGCACGATTGTAAAATGAAATACACAAATATATAAAATACAGTCAGAGGGCTCTGTAAGGTTTCCTAGGCGGTATGAAAGTCTTGCACTTTCAAAATATGAGCCTCCCTCAATGATTTCACAGGGGTTAACCCTGTGGTCATTTATTGCTTTACAAGCTTTTCGTCTGAGATCTTTCTGAAAGGCAAACAAAACTTGAGCTCACTTTATGGTGTCTCATGTTAAGTTGACGTGCTTGACAGGCCTTGGCTTTTGCACCTTTCATATATTCTTACATATATTTCATTTACACAACAGTACAATCCAAATATTCCAAGACTTATACAAAGTCAAAGTCAGAGTTACAGCCTTGAGCTACTGCTATTGAATGATGTTTTTACAAATTTGTGAAGAACCCTCTAAGCTGTTGCAAAATGGCAGAACTCACACAAAGTACAAATAATAATAATAATAATAATAATAATAATAACAGTAATGACTTTAATGAGGACATAGAGAAAAGTCCATAGCATACCACTTAAAACAGACAATAGTCTATAAAATCTGATAATAAATACTAGAGGTCGACCAGAGGTGGGTTTTTATTGGCCGATTTATTAACGATAGTTTGGAGCTGGAAAAAGCCGATAGCCAATCAATCAGCCGATGAGCCCTGCCCCCCAAGGTGGTTTTAGGAGGAGCTTTGGGAGGATCAGACTGTGCGACTGATATTATTCAATGGATAATTATGTGTCGGGATTATTTGGATTAGAGTAGGCTCACTCCAGACTTGTGAGTAGAAATGAAAAGTTTCTTATTCTTTTATTGCGTAGGTCTACACAGAGCTGAAATGTGGCCTGCTCATAAATGATGGGACACAGAATAAACTCGGAACAGTGTAAGAACAGAATTAAAATTGTAAAAATCAAACAAGGCAGATAATCACAGAACAGCTTCCAGAGGAGAAATTGACTGAAAACAGGTCGGTTATGCTTGAAGGCTTGTGAGCCCAATCTCACTCTGAAGTTGTCGAAATCCAGCGATTTGGCAATGACTCACGGCGTCAGAAATTAATGAAAAAAGATACCCGGCTGGTTGCTGTTATTGTTTAACGGTGTCTGGCAGCGTCAGGGGGATTTAATGATAGTTAAGGTGTGAAAGTCAGCGTGGGATGGGTGAATCCAACAAACACAGACCTTCACCTGGGAGAGCGGTGTGCGCGTAAGATCCTAAAGCCAAACCCTGTTATTTTTTCCTAAACCCAACCACGTGTGTTTGTTGTTGAAGGAGGAAAAAAAGGACAAAGTCAATTTGCAGTGTTGTAACAACGTTTATTTTGAAAGAGACTGAATGTAAATGTTAAATTTCCTGTGAAAACAGAAGTGTATATTGAAAGAAGACAATGCATGCAACAGGCAGAACTTGACACAGTGTCCCAGAACGTCAACAGCTAATGCACCCAGGATACCTTGCACGTCCTATGCGGAAGTCACATTTTTATATCGCCAGAAAAACACGGGGATATTTGCTTTTTGAGAAAATTATATCTGATGTATGGTGAAAAATGAGATCAAAAGGTTGTTGTAAATTTATGGCTGGAGTGCAGTGAGTGCTTGCTCTTCCTTACGTGATAAAGAGTGAATAGTTTATCAGAAATTAATTTCACACACATTGCTAGTGGCTTGCCGCTTAATTCTAGCGAAATTATACCGACCATGCTTGCTAGCAAAACAGAGAAAGCACATAATCCTATTCTGTAACCAGCAACCTTGTAATGCCCCTGATAAAGAAGTAAAGCTGTCCAACATTAGTGAACTTTCACTTTAATCATAAATTATATAGAGCACACATTACCTTGTATTTGCATGTGGGTACTCTGCGCAAAAGCCTTACAGATGTACCCACGTGACAAGTGGAGGTTACAGCTATCGGCCACTAGCGGAGCCTTGTTCCATCATTAACAATAGTATATATATACAGTCAGATCGGTGCCGAAGCAGTCAACCTCTAAGAAACACAATATATACCAAAAAATGACCTGAAATTCACAACACTACATTATGAAAGTTCCCATAAAAAGACATAATTAAGAACTAGATGGATCTACATGGTGCACGGCATATGTTGTCCTGGTACACAAATGCTAAACACTATGCATAAGCTCAATATAAGTATAGTGGAATATTAGACTTTCTCCATTTGTAAGCTGTGGCTCTAGAATTGTGTTATGAACACAAAATGCTGATATTTCCTCGTCACACATTCTTAAGATCTCGGTGAAATAGGCCGGCATGCAATAAATTGCCTCCGTGTTACGAACAAGCCCTTCCCCTCACGCACACACACATACACAATGTAATGCAATGCCTTGGTAATATTATACGACTAAAGAAACTCTCTTTGGGAAAATAACTGGATTTTATCCCCCAATATAATGTCTCAGAGGGGCTCAGAGAAAGATTAATGTGGTAAATATGAAAGACTATTTTTAGGTCTCCTGGACTGCTTAGCATTGAGTCAGTCTGGTTGCTGCTGCACAATGCACGGTAAACTAACATCAAATCTGATGAGCAGCATCATACTTCACTTCTCATATTCCCACTGACGACGTAACTTGTTGATTGTCTCCTTTCTCTCTCATTGCGCTTCAGAGGGTTGCTTCAGACTGTGATGTTTTGCTTTGGTGTTGTTTCGGTGAATGAATGGATGTGAAAGAGTTGCGGTGACACAGAATCTGCAGATAGTTTCAACTGGCAGGGTTTCTTTGAAGGAGATCCCACTGCCTGCAAGAAGATAGGATCAAATCAGCGCAGATTATCAAGTCGTGGTACTTTACAACCCCTGCTGGGTTACTGTGATCTAGCTGTGGGCTACGGGAGTCTCAGTGATATCTGAAAGTCTTTTCTACCCACATGCTGCGGAAGATGAACAGAGAGATTGGAGCTGATATACTTCAGATGTCTGTCAAAATGGGTGAGATAACTTTGCTCGCCTGTAGCCTGAGCAAGACGCTGGGACAGTGCTGCTTTAGGAACTGTCATATTGATTTGTGGACAACAATGCTTCATTGGTAAATGGGCATGGGTGTTCTGTCGTGTGAAAATATCCGTCAAAAGCCAGATTTATCAAAAAATGGTATATGCATGGTATATGCCTGCTCATGTATGGAGCTGTCACTCCGCTGTGCACATAGTGGATATTTGAATTTTTCCTTACTATTGATTTTTTTTCCACATCTTTTTTATTTGACGCTAGATACTGATGTGTACTTTTCAGCTTTGTCCACAGTCTGTGGGCTCAAAAAATACAGAGCCTCTGTTTATTTTATGATGTTTAAAAGCACTTACCTGCATGGTCAGATTATGGGACAATGGGCTGCAGGGCACAGATATGCAAAAGGCCTCATCTCCTCTCCTGAACAGAAGCAAGACGCACAGACTTTGTGGTTTTGCCTCTCTTTGTGGTCATTATGCATTTTCTTGTGGTTTTGTGTCTTTTTTTAGGGCTGGGTTAAAATGATCTATTCATCCAATTCAGATCGACCTTCCTTTGAAAGACTCGATATCTATTCAGAAAATCAGAGATCGATCTTTTGATATACGCTTTTTTGCCAGATGCGTGAAGCTTTAACCTTGTTAATGTCGCTAGTAGTAAATGGGCGCCGGCACTTAATTATTAACAACCATAATATTGAGAAGCTCCGACGTTACCGTTCTTTTATCTGTAACTGTAAGCTTTATGTTTAGGTGTCATATATTATCATGCTGCAGCAGCCGCTCCTCCTGCTGTCTGTACGTCGGGGCTGCTGCACCACTCTTACGCACACACAGACACACAAACACTGAGTAGAGATGCTGCGCAGAGACAGAAGTGAAGTTAAACTGACCATAACTATGCTTGTTACTGTGAGCGCAATAAAACCTCCACAAGCAAAAAATCAGTACTTTTTAATACAGCTGTTTAGCAGCATATTAACATGCAGAAAAGTGATTTCAATCTGTCCGCAGTCTGCCATCCACCGCCACTAATGTTGTGTTATACACAAGCACAGCCATTTTCCAGTTAATAGCAAATTAACAAGCTGACACAACAGTTGTTTATGTCTCAGGGTTTAGCTCAGTTTGTCTCATGTCTTAAAACTTACCAACAGTAATGCAACCTGCAGGCAGTGACTCTTCCTCAGCAGCAGAGGGAGGAGCAGACAGGACAGCAATATCTGGCAAAATATTCAAATACACAAGACAGAAGTTTTCAAGCAGCAAAAGCAAAACCAGCGCCCAATAGGAGTATGATTAGTACACGAGTTACTAAAAATGATCTACAATGGTGGAAAAAAACAGACTGCACCTGATAATTAATGTTATATTGAACATGACACGCAATTAGAAGTAGCATTGCACATGACTGAGAAAATGATATTGCACTACATTGATCAAGTGATCATGATATTGAAGGGCACTATTGCACATGATGTATCGTGCTGTCAGTGGCCTTTAGCCCTGTAGCCCAACATAATAAAATTACAGTAGCAACAATCAGGATAACAACATTATAAATAGACTGTAAACATATATGAAGAATATGGATCTGGGAGGACATGAAGAAACTTTCAGGTGCCGCTAAATGGACAGGACATCTGGAATAAGGCACTGATAGCCAGGAGAGGGAGAGAGATGTCCCAGGATGGCCGATGGACCAGCACAGAGAAGCCTGAGTGAAAAGAGAGGACGAGGAGGTGAAACCAGGGACAGAGAGGCACACAGTTGTGCTTGTGGGACCCAAACAAACAAAGGGTTAGAGAGATGCAGTCGTTCTCACAAAGACTACAGTATTCTCATCAGCAGGACAAACATGGACTGTAAGCACTGGGCTGAATATATTCACTGAGACTCAGACCGACCCTCCAGAAGGATAATGTTAGCAGCTACAAAGCCTGAAGTAATCCAAGAATAACTGAAAGTCAAGGCTTTTAAGTTTGGATTTAAAGGCCTCAACATAGTCAGAAGGGAGGTTATTCATCGAGCAGAGCCAGTGACCACATCTCAGTCTTATCAGAATTCCAGGAGCAGGAAATTACCGGACATCCAGTTTTTCACAGCAGAAAAGCAGGCCTAATTTTAATAATTTGGTAATAATCCTCCTCCTTTTTCAGGCACATACTGCTGAGTATCATTAACATAGGAATGGAAATTAATTGCATGACTGTGTGAAATTTGGCCAAGAGGTGACAGTGAAGAGAGAAAACAAGAGGGCCAAGAAAGGACCCCTGAGATACTCTACATATCACTCCAAAAAATGATGAATTATTTATTTTTCTTAAGATTATATGTAGGACGTTTTTGCCTTCATTATAGTGCAGCCAGAGATAGACAGGAAAGCGCGGAGAGAAGTGGGAATGACATGTAGCAAATGATGCACAGGTTGGAATTGAACCCGGGCCTCTGCAAAGGCCTCAGTCAATGGGGCGCAAACATTATTCTTTGACTATTATTTCTAAAGGAAACACAGTCTGTTTTTCAAGGTAGGTAAGACTTTAACCACACGAGAGCCAGGCCAAAGACTCCAAATTGATTTTCCTGTTTGACCATCTTGTTTTGTTAGAAAAAAGGTCCAACTGAATGTGGAGTCTACAAAGGGCTTTCTTTAAGCCACTGGCACAGTTTTCTACAGGGTATGTCCCTGCAGTAAAAGTAGGCAGGACCACAAGCAATTGCTCACAAAGTGCAGTTAAAGTTAACGGACCAATGTGGCGAGTGGTAAATACATCAACACCAACATTACAAGGACGGGCTAGTGCTGCTTCAGATTTAATAAGAAAGTGTTCTGATACCCATGTGTTAGGAGAGACAGCAACACCACTGTCCTGTTGAGTAAAGTCGAGTGTTTTTTTTTTTTATTGGTCCATCTACGTCCCAGCCCCTACCTATGGCCATAAGCTCTGGGTACTGGCTGAAAGAATGAGATTGCAGATCCAAGTGATGGAAACGAGTTTCCTCTGTGGGGTGGCTGGGCTCATTTTTAGAGATAGGGTGAGGAGCTGGACCTCTGCAGAGAGCTGGGAGTAGAGCGGCTGCTCCTTCACATCGGAAGGGGTCAGTTGAGGTAGTTTGAGCATCGGACCTTCTGTTAGAGGTGTTCCCAGCACGTCCCACTGGTAGGAGGCCCGGGGACAGACCCAGGACACGCTGGAGGGATTACATATCTCATCTAGCCTGGGAACGCCTTGAAGTCCCCCAGGAGGAGCTGGAAAGCATCGCTGGGAAGAGGGACGTCTGGGGTGCTTTGCTTTGCCTGCTGCCCCTGCGACCTGGCCCCGGATAAGTGGATGAAAATGGATGAATGGATGGGACTCGCATGCACAAACGTGTGTGCGGCTGAACCTTCTGTCAAACCGACCAACAGAGAGGCATGGATTACAGCACACACAGACAGAGGTTGCGTGACTTATTCACTGCTCAGGAACCTTTTTTCAGCCATATCTTTACATAGCAAATAGTTGTTTGCTGCTATGGTAACACTCTGAATATTACTTAGAGCTCCTTTATGGCTTTGGTTGACAGGGATCTGGTATTTTTAAAACCAAATTCTTGTTGAGGCTGCAGCTTATCAGCCACTCTTTAGAGCCACCAGTAGACATATTAACATATTAATTGGAGCAGGATATTCTGTATTATTAGTTGAAATGTTGGTGGTCTGCTCATGACAGTGGGGATACAATTGTGGTTTCTTTAGAAAGTACATTTTTTTTATATAACCCAGTAACTCAGATTTTCCTCAGGGGGCTTTACAGTTTGTACAGCATATGATAGACACAAGGCTGGTTAGCAAGAAAACCAAAGCCGTGCTAACAAGCCAGCCAGCAAATCAGTGAAATGAGCGCACTGTACAGTACATCTCATCATTATCCATCACGGGCAAAGGACCACAGACAATTAATCAATGCTGACTCACACATCCAGGATAGGCAGTCATATTTGATCTTCGACTGCCTTATCTTGTTATTGGTGCTGACATGGATTAAGATGTTGCTAAAGCTAAATGGTGGTGTGTGTCTGGTTTCCCTGATCTTCCCAATGGGATGCCAGCACCTCCACCCAGACAGCCTCTAACACTGCAGGTAATAGTGTCCCCCATCAGAGTCCCTTATTACTGGCCTGCATTGTTAATGGAGGTATGCAGCCCAACGAAAGCTGGTTTGCAATTGAACACAGAAATCCTGCATCATCTGTTGGTGTGGGTGTGCTAGACAACAGCAGCATCCGTTTGTAACCCGTCATCCCAACGTGCACCCTTGTCCTTTGTGAAAATAAATGAGTATTTCACACAGACCGCAAATGTGACAGGCATACAAAATGATAAAGTTCTTTTATTGACATAACGTTATTAACAGAGGACATGGTTTGTTTGCGAATCTGAGGCTGACCTTTCTAAAAGTTTTTGAAAAATGGAGGAAACACTAAATAGATTGGTGGAAATTGCATCAAAAAACAGGTAAATAAAGAACGGACACAGCATCCACAAAGCAAATCAAATCAGTGTGAGGTAAAATGAAAGCAGTTGTCTCTCTTCGACAACTTTATACACTCCAATAGAGAAAAAAAAAACAAACAGCGACAAGTCCTCTTAACCCTGAGCTGCCAAACACTGAACCGTCATGTTTAAATGCATCAGAGAGAGTGCTTGCAAGCAGAAGGCAGTGGCTTGAAATCCACACAGTAAAACACGGATGATGCACTATTGATTTGGGCCTCCGGTTGCTCTCCTCTGATCTCTCAAAACTGAGAAGGGGATGTCTGCAGGTGTGTTGATTTTAACTTAAGGCCTCCAGCTCGCTTTGACACGGCTAAGAAAATACAACTCCAGAACAACTATAGATAGATCTGATAGAATCTGATGAAGGGGATAGCCAGAGAAACGAGCGGCGCTGGAGCTCCAGGTTGCGTTTGCTCCACTTTGTGTGCGCTTCAATGTCTCATTTTTAATCTATTGAGATATCTGAGGTATTTACTAATGCTGGATAATAGCAGGCCTGTTTGTCCTCAAGGGCTAATTGCCTTTGTTGCGAGTGCGCTACTGAACCTCCCATATCTTATCGACCTCAGCATCTTGAGTTTTGCTGCTAATTGTGCCTGTACAGTCTGGAGACTTGATTAAAAACTATTAAATGCAAATGATATTTCAGCTTACATAGGTAGGTGAATGTTGGATAGTGGTGTGCTGCTGTTGAGGCGTGTGTTTGTGAGCTGGTGACTCTTTATATTCATACTGTGTGTTTGTTTTAATGTATTTTTATCCACCATGAAAACTTCCCCGCAGGGATAAAATAAAGTTTATTGGATTGAATTAAATTGAATTGAAATGGCCCCGCAATGGCTGGAGTGAACCTTCAATGAGTCAAAGCCCCCCTAATTTGACACACAGCACGGACAAATCCATATTATTATTTTTTTTTTTAAACATGATGGAGTTGGTGTGTAGTGTTGTGCTGCATGGAAACAATATTGCTCATTTCTGAATCTTGGCAAGCTTGAAGGGTTTGTTGTAAACATCCTAATAATCCTTCGTCCCTTTTCTGCACTGTTTGTTATGCTTTGTATTTGTTCCATTATATCTCTGTCAGTTTCTTGGAAGAACTCACCATCTAACAAGTGTCTGCATCACAGTTTCAATGTTACGCTTACATCTCTGCCTCTGCCACTGGCTTCGTCTTAATTGCTTAACCTTATTTTTGCTTTTTTTTTTTCTTGCCTTTGATTGTACAGCGTAAATAAAGTTATTAATGAGCTGCTCATATTTTTGTATATGAATCAGCCCCTTACAGGAGCTTGGATTACCTCATGCCTGCAAACAACTACCTCACAAACATATATTAAAATGTATTTAATTAGCTTAAGTCATTTGTGATTAACAATAATTTGAGATATAATGTATACAACTGTGGTCACATGGAGTGAGAGGTGGTTTTATTGTCCACTACATCTCTATGGATCACCTCCTTTGTAATTCTTTAGAAACAGAAATGCTGTTTGGTGGAGAAATATCCCACAAATAATTCATGCTGTCCATGGTGCTGATATGGAACCAGCTTTGAAGTATCCCTTCAGGGCTTTCTGCCAGAAAAGGATTTCTTGGTTGAGGTTTTGGTTAAAATAGATTTCTGCCAGAAAGCCCTTTGAAGGCGAATCTCTCCCATGTGTCTCTGTCTGCGGTAAGGAAATGAGGAGTTGTCCATAGTGCTACTTGAGGATCAGCTTTGGCAGCTCTCTCCCACAGTTTTCCATTTGAAGTGGCCAGCATCAACCTCCGGGGTTTAAAAGTGAAGCCACTTCAGACAGTGCCCAAAACTGAAGTTCCTCAAAAGGCCACTTGAGGCTGGCTTCAGGATTGAGTCAATCCCCACAGACCCCTTCAGGGCTGACGTACTAGTCCATATCAATGCTAACTAAGAAGTAAGCGTTAGCGCATTAGCTAATGTTATCTTCAGTAGCAAAACAAACAGGAAACAAGGAAACAAGGAAAGTGTCGTCCTCCTTTGTAAGATTGGCATAGTAATCATTTACAAATCCCACAGTCCTGTCAAATCTTCCATCCATTAAGTGAGAGCCTACAAGTCAGCCAGTCTGGCCTTCTTAGTCAGTGTTTACTCTTTTGAGTAACACTCCCAGTCCCAGAGAGTGAGTGACCTGACATGGTGTGTTTGTAATTCAGTCCGACACTGGTTGGTCGAAGAAACTGAGTGATATTTGTCCATATAAATTAACAAACGCTTACGTTAATCACACATTTCCTCTGCTCGGTGCTCTACTGCTTCTTCTCCGCAGATAGTGTTGAGAGTGTGGTGCTCTGAATAACAGAAGGATACAGTCTGACAGTGCTCTGAATTTACGAATTGTCCAGTTTGTGCCAGAGTGCATTCTGACACTTGGAATGAGTAATTCTGAACGTACCACTCGCATGATCTTCCTCCACTGTCTAAAACAAGCCAACAGATCTTGCTAGCTAAGACTAGCTGATGTCTTTGAAGAATTGTTTTTCCTCCAGCTAAGCCCCGTCCACCAGAAAACGCCATACCGTTTACTAACAGTAAAAGGATCTATAAGGCGTTGTTCAGCTTTGAGGCAACTCTCTCCCACAATTTTCTATTTGAATCGGCTTGTCCATGCTGTTGATTTGGATTCAGTCTTTAATAGCAGGTTGACAAATGAAGCCGACATGGGAAGAGTCCCAAACTGCAGTTCCTCAAAAGGCCACTTGAGGCTGGCTCCAGGATTAATAGCAGTATAATGTCCACCTTCACAGCACAAATAAACATGTTAACAGCTTTGTACAAAGAGCAGCTTTGGTCCTTATAGCTAATTTATGCATAATTAAGGGTGTAACTACTTTAAGTGACAGGCTGTCTGCAAGGAGTCAGTCAATTGAGTCAGATCCAGCCCTCGCTCCTCCACATCTCCAACCTCTCATCTAAAATATGGTCACTTCTGGCTCCAAAACACCAAGACAGCTACAGCCAAATGCTGAACTTGAGGCTTTAAAATGAGTCCACAAACCAGTGGGTGATGTCACAGTAAGAGGAAATGCCCATGTTGCTGATCTGGAATCAGCTTTCTCTACAAACCACTGTCTGGAAGTGAGGTGCTGTCCGTGGTGCTGATTAGGAATCATCTTTGCAGCAGCTCTCTGCCTCAGTCTGTTTGGAAATACGGAGTTGTCCACGGTGCTGATTTGGGCAGGAGGCCATAAAACTGCCACCCGCGATATTTTTAACCTACGCGCCTGCTATTACAACACAGTCTGACAGTTACAGTGTTGAAAGTAGCTGCTCTGTGCTGTACATGTAATCATGTCAGGTTGATTTATGTTGTAGAGCTATGAGCAAGACATATTTTAAATCCACTGTTATTCTCCAAATGCAGAATATATGAAGCAAGTGGGTCTCTCTGAGGTGGCTGCAACTTAGTAGGCTGTTGGTTTTAGGATTGGGCAGTAGCAATATTGCAGGTATGAGCGTGGATAGAAGGATAAGAAGAGACGACTGTAATACACAGTAGCAGCTGTAGCAGAAAAACATCAATATATTGGGAGGAAATAGATTGCTTCAGTACCTTTGACTGGTATCGTTCCTTAAAAATCACTTCCACATGGGAGATAAAGTATTGTGCTAGTGAAGTATCCCACTAACATGACCGTTACCATCTAAGAACCTTTTACCCATGGTCCCTCACCTCCCTCTCTCCCACCCAATCTCCCTCTCGCTGCCCCGTATTGATCTTCTGCTGGTTGTGTCTTACAGTACTATATCCACAGATATTTATGTTTGTAGCTGCTGGTCTCCGGTTCCCATTACGGGCTTGAGCGATAGGCACGGGCAGTGTTTCAACACCTCGCTGCTGAGGAAAAATGTAATATTCAGGAGGCATGTCCTTAGTCAGCACTTCCATCCAGGAGCTGGCTATGTAAAATGACCAGGGACAGCAAGTATACTGAAGCATAATGCAAAGGTTGAGCTACAAGGGAAAAGATGATTACAAGACAAAACCTTTGGCTTAAATATGCACATCAAATTAGTTTATTCTCCCTATCACTGAGTGACAATTTTCACACAAACCAAGTGTTCAGCTGTGGATTAATGTATGAGAAAAAGAACATTAGGGGGAGACAAAACAAGTGTATAGGAAAGAAATAACATAGATATCACCACAAAACTCCCCCAGTTTATTTCCTACAGTAAGACCATTCATTTTTGTATCACAAGTTTTCTGAAATTGCATGTTTGAATATGCAAATTAGGCATTATCTAATTAAATATGTGCTGATTTGCATACATTTTGTGAACAAAAATCTAATCGCTGGATTAGCCAGGTTCAAAATTCTTGTTTAATTTTGTTGGAATAGTAAGAGTCAAATATTTTTACAAAGGGGATTTTGGATATCTCTTTATTACCATATAAATCCGAGCATACTGTAAATAGCTTTAAAAAATTTCTCCATGTTTTTAGGAATAAAATGTCTATAAAATCAGGCTATGAATGATATCAACAACCCCCCTGTAAAAAAAAAACAACTGAAAAATAGATATGAATGAAAGTGGAAAGACTGGTGTATGTAAGAGCTACTGAGGTAGCGATTTCTCTCAGAGTATGAGAAAAAACAAATTTGAGAAAATTGCCTTTAACCATTTGAAAGCAGCACAAGGAAAGTGATGTCACCCCAGGTTTCATAAGTATTTAAACCTTTGTACCCTGAGCTAATTGTTGCAATTTCTTCAAAACATTGGAGAAAAGAGAAATAAGCAATTTGAGAAGAAATGTCTCACAAATTGCAAACAAATAAGAGATTTAAAAAATAATATAAAAAATAATATTTGTTAAAAAAAACTTAGGAAAAATGAAAAAGGTAGGGGGAAACTATGTTTATAATAGTTATAATTATACACTTTAAAATTATGTTACAGGGTTAATTTTTATGTACACTTTCCAGGTCATTTTTTTTTTTTTACTAATATCTTGCTTACTTTTGGGGTCATTCTTCTTTTGTTGCCCATTGCCTTTTCCCCACATGTTTAAAAGAAATCAAGCCAAATTGCTCAGGTTTCAAAGGGTTAAAGATATGTATTGCAAAATCCCGTACATTTTTTAGACCAAGAAAGACACTGCGAGTGAACAGGCTTTTTTTTAAATTAATAGATATCACCATAAAACTTCCCACGCTAATAAGTTACATTAAGGCTATCATTTTTTTGTCGACAAAATTTTATGACATTTTACGTTTTACCTCCTGAGACCATGTGTCTTCATATTTGGACATCACATTTCGGGTTTAATTGACCTTCTACTTCATTCTCCTTCTCTTAGACCCGTTGTCCATATTCGTGGACACCATTTTGTGCCATCTAGTGGTAGTTAGAGCTCAATACACTAATCCATGTAAAAACAAGATGGCAGCCATCTCTGCCAAGTCAGTCTGCAGCCGATCCCGACACAAAAGTAGACAAGAACCTGATCACATTTTATGGCTGGAACTTGTTTATTTATGATTAATAATGTTTGTAGTTTGATATGGCAACAGATGTCCTCGTTTGAAGACATTGGGACTTAATTATTGTTGACATTGTGTTAAGTTTTTTAATTATATTTATTGAATCCTACTGAAATTGCTAGGAAAAATCAAAAATGCATACTAAACAAGGCTCAGGTCAAAGGCAGTATCTAAATAATATATGCTTTTTCCATAAAATTTCAGAGCAGAAATCTTGACTAACAGAAACACCTAATTGTGTATTTTGGACATTGTCCTTCCACTAGCCTAAAAGAAGTTATGGAAGCAAAATAGCCCAAAATCATTGAGACTCTTCAGAGGTCAGACGAGAGATGGACAAATTCTATAAATGACCTGTTACCCTGAAGGGACATGTAGCACTGTGGAAAATAACATCAGGTTAAAGGCCAAGACGCTGGATTTTTCAGCTGGAAAACGGATGTTGAAGCTAACATTTACACGGCGTCAAACCAACTAGAGGCAGAAATATGGTACAGGCAGGAGTTTAGTCAGCAAACTGGACTGAAGAAAAAACTGATTATACTGAGGAAGGAAATGATCTAAAATCATGTGCCAAATGCATCAAAAGACAGTCATGAGATAAAACTGAGCGTCCAGTAGCAGCACGGTGGACATGATGTTGTCCCCAAATGCAACCAAACTGCTCACCCATTCAACCAGTTCCTTCATGTAATCTCCTACCTCTGGGTGTACAAGTTGAATCCATCCAGTCATGAAGTCCTTACCCGGGATTAACATGAGAACACATTCTTTCTCACTTCTCTCTCACCTCTGACACCCCCTCCCTCTTCCTCCTGCCTCCTTCCTCCTCTCTGACTCTCTCTTCCTGTGTACAGCACCTCTCTGTAAACAGCCTCTGCACGCTGGCTTTTAAAAATCCTTGTTGGTACATCAGCTTCCTAACCTTTCTCACCTTGCTGACTGAGCCTCTGAGAGGCTCCAGCTGGTCGAGATGGTGTGTAATCTGCAGCACAAAACATCTTGCTCCTTCAGTGTGTGTGTGTGTGTGTGTGCGCGTGCGCTTGTCAGTCTCTCTGCCTCTGTCACATTCTTGTCACACACACTGATTAACAGGTGAACCACTTCAAGTGAAGCGGGCTACTTGAGCTCTGCACCTTGTCCAGTACCCAAACAAAACACATCTGAATACAACCTCTGTCCTCGACCACAGTTCATTGTGCTTAAGCATTTCTTCATTTCCTCTCTTGCTCTTATTTTCTGACACTCATGCAGCTCATAAAAAATGGTGTTTTCTCAGCTGAAAAGCACAGTGGCCCCTCCAACTGTTTGCAATGACAGAAAATAATGATTGAGCTATTTACATTAAGACTGCCGGAAAAAGACAGTCTACTTCTTTTGACTGAGGAGTGAAGTTATGCAGCTGCAAGTGAATTACAAATTTGAAAAACAAGCTAGGAAGTGAACTGTGGCAACCTCTTTTAGCCCACAGTCTTAGATGCCTGTAGCTCTGAAAGTTATGGATTTAGTGTTTCAGCACTCTGTTGTTGTTGTTTTCTTTCAGAATACACAAACAGATGCACACAATTCCTACATTATAACTGTAATTGTTACAGTTATGATAATGCACAAATGCAGAATCCTCCCACCAATAGGTCAAAATCCCCAGGGTGTAGTTCAAGGTGACGCCGCGCATCGATTAAGAGGATACGCTCTGTCAGAGGGGTCAAAACAAAATGCTGCTCTGTTACTTTGTATTTCTATTGGTGGCTGCGATGATCGCCATCCTCCTCTCTCTCTCTCTCTCTCTCTTTCTCTCTCCTCCACCTCTTCATTTGTAGGTTCCCTCCATCACCACCAGGGGCTTTCCACACCGCGCCGTGCCGAGAGCGGCTTGGCTTGGCCGTCCCCTCTCCTCTCCCTGCGCTTGTCGGAACGGAGACTCCAGACGCGCAGCGCGGTGGGAGACAAGGGCGCACAGAGCGTCTATCCCGATCTCCTCTGACTCCTGTTTTTTTTTTAAATTCACACCGCACAGAGGATCGTACACCTTTCATTCCGGGGAGGACCCTGCAAGTTGAATAGCCGCCACCTGCATCCCACTGCAACTTGTCAAGGCATTTGTTTCCGCCGCACGATAGCAAAAGGTAGGACTTTCTTGTATTTGTGGAGGGGGGGAGTGTTTTAATTTAATCGGAAAGTTCAGTGTGCCGTGCCGGTGTTGTAACATGCAACTTCACCGGAGCTGCAGCACGCCTTTCTGGAGGAGTTTTTTGGTGCTCTGCAATAGAGGCAAATTGCATAAATGCACACACACTGATTTTTTTTTGTGCGTTTGTGTGCGTGCGTGCGCGTGTGAGAAGAGGCAGAACGGGTGGCTTTTGCATCTCACTCAGCCCCTTTTTTCATCTTTACTTCAAGGCAGAGCATCACCGCCTAACTTGTTGCCACTTGGAGCACAATTAACGGCGGGTTAGTGCAGTCGGTAATGAGCGCTGCGCTGGAGACCGGACGTGTATTCCGTTTACATTAAACCATTTAAGCAGCAAGCAGGTTAATTGTGGTGATTTTAGAGGCTACGGTGAAGCAGGGAAACGGTGTCTGACGAGCTGTGTCTGCACATCGATAATGGCATGCAGTTATTGTACAGCAAAATTCCAGTGAGCTCTCTCCACAGTGAGACTGGGGCAGCAGTAGTAGTGTGCGCATGCAGGCTGTGGAAATGTGAAGAATTTGCTCCCTGTCATGAGAAAATATGTGTGAATATGCAGGCCGGCCGAATTGTTGCAACAACGCTGCAGACTTTTCCCCAAATGAAATTACAGGGAGGTGTAAGAATGACTGCACGCAGCCCCTCGCACAGTGGGATGCGTTTCTGAGGACTGCAGCCACTTGATGCGCCAGCAGGATGCATTTGGGGAAGTTGGATGTGAGCCACTGTGCACTAAAGCCACGACTGAATGCAGACTTAGAGGCACACAAGCATCAAAGCAGTTTTTATCAGGAAACAAAAACACGGAATTGGTGTTTATCCGGCTTTGTGATAATCCTTCACAGATACAGTGGTTGTAGATTTAAAGTCTCCTTCCAGAGCAGAAGGGCTTGCAAATGATAACCATCGGTGCTTTATCTCTTTTAATTAAGCTCATCGCTGCTGTGCATATTCATATTACCACCAATTACTTTAGGTTAAATCATTTATACTTTGTCTTTCAGTCAGTTCTAATCTTCCTTTGCATCTAATGGATAGTCACACATCAAGTAAGCATCAGCTGTAATTTATATCCTGTTTGTTTAACACATTTCATTTGGACAAGATCCAAATTTTGTTGCTTTTCTTCCCCCATCATCAGTTACTCTCTTTGAATTCTGCATCTCTCCCTCCTCAAACATTTCAGTGTGATTTGTTGCCTTCAGTTTTCTTTTCAGTTGATTTATACAAACCAACGACAGGACTTATTTGTAGACATGACATTTAAATTTACTTCATGTCGTTTGTTAAACTCAGACAGTCAGCGATGGGACGGACAAATGGTGGCTCATTAGAGAAAAAGCTTCGTTGTGCTGTGATTTAGCTTCTCTGCAATCTCAAAGACACTGTACCGCCACACATACATCACGCCGCCGCTCAGAGATTGATCAAATCCATTCCATCCCAACTTAATATTTGTTTTGTGGGGAGGCAGACACTTCATCTCTGTGGTATCTGAAGGAAATACAGCCTATTCCCAACTGTAGGACTTGTGCGTGTGTGAGCGTGTGTGTGTTTCATATCACAGAATATGATTGTGACCGTGGGGTTACAGTACATTGTAAGCTTGGATATTACCGACTGACCTTGGCTGAGGTTAGAAATGCTCAAGTTTGCTCCTTCGGGGTGTGTCTGCGTTCTTGACCGTGTGTATTTGTGTGTATTCTGCGTGCATGTGTGTGTGTGTGTGTGTGAGACCGCTGGCACCCTCAGTTTATCATTTATCCTGGTCTAATTGGTGTTTGGGAACGTGAGAGAAATGCCTCTAGTCCCAATAGCCAATCAATGGCTTTAATTTCCCAATTAGGTGCTGATGTGTACAGAAATCCGTCAGAGAGGCAGGACCTCTGGGTGAGGGCCGTGACCTTTATTGACCCCGTGTTTGGGAAAATTGCTTTTCCGCTGGTTATAGTAGAGATAAAAATTGGTCGGTGTGAATCAGCGGAGCAAATTGAAGGCAGAGTTCAGGAGTTTTTGGAGAACGTCTTAATCTTGTATTTATTTCTGTTCTCAAAACAATGTAATGAGTGCAATGAAAAAGTGGTTTGGGATGTTTTCCTCTCTGTACATATTGTTTTTATGAAGTAAAAATATCTAAACGCATGCTGGCCTTTGAATTCAGAGGAATTCAGTGGGGATTTTAAACATTAATATGAAGGCTCTCTGGATTTCTGCCATGCTGGGACAAATATATGTATCACTGGTTGCCTCAGAGTCTACTGGTTGTGGTCTTTTCCCATAATATCTTCTTTATTTATTATTATTTTTTTCTTATAAAACCCATTCGAACTACAGGCATTGTGGTTTTTGTTACAAGGCTCTATAAAAAAATAAGACCAGCTGATTGGCAGATAAGCACAGACACACACACATTCTCTTAACTGGCTGGTTATGCAGAACATGATATACGATATATTCTCTGTGGGGAAAAGAAAAACCAGAATACATTTGCCTTCTTACTGTCCATTACAGACACGTATCTGCTTTGTATCCTGGACTCATTTATTCAGCTGGTGGTCGAACCAGGGTGTACATTACAAGGGCCATGTAGCAGTAACCCAGATGGCAGAATGGGCTGATTGTGATTTATGTACCAAAAGTGAATGCATTACTGTGAGCTTGTGGAGTCGGTGCCAATTCTAGGCAGGCATTTTCACACATTTCCACCGCACACACACAAATGCACACACACATACATACATACACAGACAATCATAGATACACAGAAATAGAAGGTTACTTACATGCAGAACTTAGTTAATACGGACGTGTGTGCTCACAGTAAGTTCTCACTCTCTTTCTCTCTGTCTCAGACACACACATACACACACGCACGCACACAGACACACACACTCACTCACAGCCCTCCTGAAAAATCGTTTAGATGAAGCAGTCCACCGTTGTGAGGCATTGATTACCGTTTACCAAGCTGGAGCATAAATGTAGTGTGTAAAGGAGAGATGGCTCGGATAGACAGACGTAGGGAGGGAGTGAGCAAGACAAAAGGAGGGAGAGTGGGAAAGAAAAAGAGAAAAGGAGAGAAGGAGGGAGAGGCTGATAGATGATAGTGCTGTGGCTGTAAAGATGACAGATACAGGGGTAAACCAGGGATATTTATGGCCAGCAGAGAGCAGACCGATTAGGCCAACTAATTGATCTGGACCTGTGGTTAGATGCCTGCTTCATTCTCGGCCAGTTTAGTGCACACACACACACACACACACACACACACACACACACACACACACACACACACACATACTCTTACTCTCTCACACTCTCTGTAACGCACACACACATCTCCACAGTCACACTCCTGACCGCTCACACCTGCTGTCTTGTCGCTGGTCAGGGACGGTCAGCCCTTAGTCACTTCATTACCCCCCGGGCAAGGACTGCATCAACCGTATTAACTCTGAGCTCTGTGATGGAATCGCTAGGTAGGAGGAGATAGAGAGCTGAGGGCTGTGGACAGGCTCCATGCTTGATTTTCAGCCCTGTTTGCACCTAATTTCAAGGAGAGGTTACAGGCAACACTTTGATCCAACAATTTTAGAGACTGTGGGTTTGCTGAGGAAGCTCAGCTAGTTTTTTTGATGCTTTTGCCTGTGATGAAACAGGCAACAACACAGGGGTTTTTTTGCCATTGTTGCAGCAGCGTTGGACGCTACATCGCTGTGGGACTGTGTTGGAGCGAGCTAGCTGGAAGTCTGTCCTGGGTTTACTGTGCTGTTGAAATGGATCACGACCATTGTGTTTTATCATTTTTGAAGGTGTAAAGAACAGTCAGACATTTTTTGGATATAATCACGTTTGCTTTCTTGCTGGGAGAGGATTGATGTCACTCTCTAGCTACAGTCAGCAGGCGTGAAGCTTATCTTAGCCTAGCATGAAGACTGGTAGCAGGGGAAAATCATTTGTTTGATCTGTACAAAAACAGACATGTAAAACATGCTAAATTGTTTTTAGGTGGGTATTCACACACTGGAATTTATGTCATGTTAACAGGGAAGTCTAAAGGTGCTGTGGTAGATCAAGTCACAGTGACGTTGCGCTAACAACAACCAGCTCTTCTGGGGAGACAGCTGATGGCAACTGATCTGAATTGCGAAGATATGGCACTCTGGGAAACTTGTCATTTTCAGCTGTAGCTGTAACGTTTAAAGACGTATAGTCAAACATGATGTCCTGATCTAGTTGACGTTTCTTTGCTTATTTTATGTACTGTGTTACATTGCTAGCATCTTTAATTCAAGAAATTTACCAGCACAGAAGCCAAACAATGCCCTGCTGTGGATGAGGGTGCAGCAAAATGTATTTTAGCCACCTAAAAAAAAGTCCCATCTGGGGCATTGGTGGCTTAGTGGCAGGTGCCCCATGTACAAGGCTGTTGCGGGGGCGGCCTGGGTTTGAGTCCAGCCTGTGGCCCTTTGCTGCATATCATCCCCTCTCTCTCTATCCTTCTTTATCACTTGGCTGTCCTATCCATTAAAGGCAAAATGCCCAAAAACATATCTTTTAAAAAAAAGTCCCACCTAAAGATTCAATATCAGTGTGAGTGTATGCCAGTGGTTCCCGACTGTTGGGTCCTGGTCCAAAAGTGGGTCGCAGGTCCCTTCTGAATGGGCCGCAAGTGATTCATGAACTTGTCAAGTTTGTATAAAACGCACTTTATTTTGAGGCCCAGTGAATTTCCAGCATAGAGGTTTTATTTTGAAGTGTCGTTTCCTGCTGCAGAGTGTGACTAACAGACAGGTACATGACAGAGACAGCAAACTAGCTCGACAACATGGCCAAACGCCAGTATGAGGCTGAATATATTCAACTGCCTGGACCATGAACTAATAACAAGGGAGAAGTCTGGATCCCATGGCTGGAGCGGCTGGGAACCACTGGAATATTATCTGCAATATTTAGAATATTTTCCTAGCTTTAAAAAAAAAAAAAAAAAAAAAAAAAAAAAAAAAGCCAATCGAGGAGTACACCAGCAACTCCAGTGTTCTGCGAAGTAAAATTATAGAAGCTAAAATTAGCTTCTGTTTGCCCCTGCTTCCAGTCTGTATTCCAAGCTAAGCTAATTGCCTGCTGGCTCTGGCTTCATACTTTTTCAGACAACAGTGTTGTGTCAGTGTTTTCATCTCAGCCACATAAATGGTACAAATTCTGTCATTTTTGAGCCCATTCAGACAATTCAAACATAACCACGTCAACACTAAATGCCCACCATATTTTTCATGCTCAGGTGCTTTAACTAATGGGTGTTTTGATGGTTTTATATTTACACTCAAAAGTAGCTCAAGGATGGTATTTCCAAACCCGAGAAAGTGTGAGGACCTTGAGCTGGTTAGATTCACATTTTAAAAGGTTGCAAGAAGCATAATACTGTCATTTCCAACCCAACCAACCCAACAAAGAAGTAAGCAACAAGAGGAGAAAATGGACACTAACAAGATTCAGACAGCTGCTGAGTCCATCTGTCCTCATGATGCAGTGAAATCTGTTGATATGAGATCGGTCTCTTGAGCCATTTGAAGCCAGAGGAACTCTACTGAATGGAGAGTCCAAACAAAATCTGAATACATGCTTTTTAAATGTGCGGTGAATGAAATCAATCAAAGAACTTTTGGGCAGTGGATTGAAAGAGGGACTTTAGGCTAATGCAACTGCTGAGATACAGAGAAAAGTATCACAACTGAAAGCCGTTAAATTCTTTCTTAGCATAGTGGTTATATAAGTGATTGAACATCAGAGTAAAAATAAGTGAAATTTTATTTTGTGTTAAAGGCGCTATGTGTGTGATGTCTAATAAATAACTAACAGCGGGACAAACATGCAAAATTCAATCACATAACTGAAACTCGGAGAGCTTGTCAAAATAAAACCGCTATCTTATAATCTTCACATGGCCTGTAGTTTACGTTAAAGCTTGCTTAGTGTAGCCTAGCTTAGCCTAGCTCAGCAAGACCATAGCATCAAGAAAACAGATGGATTAAAACCATATGTTGACACCATCTGGAATGTTTGTCTGTACATTTTGTGTTGTCATTAATCGCACCACATACGTTCATTAAATAGCCAATGTGAGATGTTACTTAGCAGTCTAAAAGAAATGTTACGAGCTTAGCATCAAACAAAATGCCGTCTCCAGTGGTTGAAAGCCACTCTGATGTTAACTCCTGTTTTGCCTGTTTTTATATCACTCTTGTCTTCGGCCATCTTTTTTTGCTGTAAAATGTTATTAGGATGAGAATGTATTAGCATGAACGTGGCCTTTGTGTTCACGGTGTCACTATCTATGCAAGTACATTTGCAATATTGACTTCCTTTCCATTTTCAAATCCCGTCTGAAAACACACCTTTTCAAGCTGGCATAGTCGGCCTGATTTAATGGTGACACATATTGAGACTTGAACTGATGATGATTCTAAACCTTATATTTATGTTAAGATTTTTTTCTTGTCCAGTCATTATTAATCTTGATTGTATATCATGGAATAGATTGATTTTATGATCCATGGGAACATTGCTGCTTGTCTTGAAAGGCGTCCTTGAGTGCTTTGAAACACGCATATAAGTAGATATATTATTATTATTATTACTATTATCGAGAAGTATTACAAGTATTACATGCTCATTTCAGTAGATATCTCAGCAACACAACACACGGATGTCATAACGTCAAAACTGTTACTTTTATATTCTGTTGATAATTAGTTCATAACAGCTGTGACAGCGAGGCTGGTAGTGTTTACACCTTGTTAGTCTGTGTGTGTGTGTCATCAGGGCAAAACGTGGTAATGGAGTCACCTATTGTAGCGGGAACTACCACAGAAGCCGTTTGGAGTTCACATGTCTCTCTGTGGACAAATTTAGCAGTAGCATCCAAATTGTGCAAGATACAGTCACAAAATTTGACAAGTGTGCAGCTAAGATAAGATTGAAGGTTGAGTTCGAAGATTGGTGTTGTCTGAGCGAGGGGGCTGGAGAAGGAAGATAGAAAGTGCCTCGTTCTTCCCTGCGTTCTGAAACAATTAATGAACAATCCATTTACAAAGTCATGATGAGTAGCCTGAAGGCTGAAGGAAAAATAAGTGCAATTTCAACAATATGTCTGTTTGTTTCCGGCAAACTCACCCTCAGACTGTGGCTCTGGTGCTGATGCTATTTTGTTAGCAATAAGGTAGCTAGCTTCACAGCTGCAGTGCTGATCTCTCAACCAGACTTGTGTTTCCTCAAACCTGCCAGCGATTAAATGATCCTCTCTCTTCTTAGTAGTCCTTGCAAGTTGTTGTATTCGTCGCAGTGCTGAATTTGATAGTGGTGTTGAATATAATATTCCTTGAGCACTGAAAGGTGCTGTGAGCTTCCCATTTAGCTCTGTGAAGAATAGGAGCCGTGTCATTTGGACAAATAGGAATAGCAGTATATTTAATTGATAAATTGGTCTCTGCAATTGTTACACTTAGCAAAGTCACTGAGTTGGCCAGATTGGACCCTTTGGCGTGCCAGCTCTGGCCCACGGGCCGTATGTTTGACACCCCTGGTTTAAAGTATTGGGGTTGCACTAATTTTTTGCTGTATTTTACACATTGTACCTTTTAAAATCATGATTTTGTGATAATTTTTTGTTTCACTTATCCTGTAATTCAGGAGCCCACTACCTTGTACAAAGGTGGGAATATAAGATCTGCTTTGGCATACAACAATAAGCCGTTCTAATTGCAGCATGAGTGTATTGCACTTGATGTACAATACTCTGCTGCTGGTTGAAGTAAGGCACTGTTCACTCTCCTAGTGTGCTGCTGTTTGTTCCTGTGTCTCTCTACCTAATGTGCACGATTTCCTGGAGGCAGGATTCCATCTCCGGTGATGGGTTCCAGGTAGTCAATCTGCCTTCTGTAGCTGGTCTGCCGGTCTAGGTTTGTGCCTCTTTGCACTGGAGTGGGAAGAACAACTGCTTTGTAAACAGGCAGTTCTTCACCTGGATGTCACGGTTCACAAAGACTCTTCCTCGGAGTCTGGCATAACCCCACTGGCAGAGCTTATGCGGTGGTGTATTTCTGCATCAGTGTCGGCTTTGGAGGGATGAAGGCTGCCAAGGTAGGGAAAGTCATCCACATTTTTGAGGCTGAAATATTTGATGTGCATTGAGTCACACAAACGCAGTGTTTCGCTGCACGCATACGCCCTCGTGCACACGCGCACGCGTTTGCGCACAGACACGAGGGGATTTTTTTTTTTGTATGCAAGAGATTAAAATGAACAAAGGATTAGAGGTGATGTGAAGAAGAATAAGTTATTATCATATTGTTTTGTTTGCTCCGCTCAGATTTATGTATGCAACCCAGTGTGAGAGGAGGCTTTGGGGTCATTTTAATAAGTAAACAGTCTACACTCAATAGTAGTTAATTTAACCTCGGCTTGGCGAGTGACTAATGCCAGTAAATATGAGTTTCATTCTGTTTGACAGGGGAAGCTCATGTTTTCAGCTCTTGTCTCATATCCGATTATCTACTGGCAGTATAAGGTGACATTTTTGCAGACTCAAGATGCTCATTGACAATGAGTGTCCCTGAAATGAGATTTATGATGGGCTGTCAGTTTCAAAGACCTACAGAGTGACTCAGGTACAGCCATAATAGAAAACACTGCTCCCTCTCTGCCTCTGTAGTCTAGTTGGCCTGCAAACCAGACCATGAAACACTTCATTAAAATAAGCCTATTTAATGACTTAATTTGGTTCAGTAAGTTTAAAGCTGAATTGTTTTCAGTAAAGTGACAGAGATGAATGCCAGATCTTTAACCTTTGTGACTGAAAACACAATAGTGTTTTATGAGCAGGGGAGACCGGGGATGGTTGGAACATTTTTGACATTTCTGTTTGTATCTCGGAGCTCTTTTCGTGGGCTGTTTTTGGGATTACTGAAGCCTGAAATGTCTGATTTCACAGCAGCTTTTCACATGTTGCAAAATTTCTAGGCATTTTTTTTTGCAATTAATTTGTGGCTGAAAGTGAATATTACAGAAACTGTTGTGATGCTGGAGTCTGAGCCTTTTATTATGAGCATTCAATGTTTCCCACAGAATTATGAATCAGTTTGTGATGGTAGGGCAGGCTGGGCATGCAGTTTGATGCAGCGCTAAAGGACCGTCTCTGGTAAACGTTCCCTACTTGCTTAACACAAGCTAACACAGCATCTCATCCCTACTCGGCATGTTTTGTGGAATGCATGGCTCTGGCTGAAGCCCCGCAGCAGTGGATAACATCCAACACCGAGCTGTAAATCTTATATTGAGATTTCGCTCAAACCTACACACACACCTGTGATTCTGTCGTCAAACCTGATGGACAAGATAACAAGGTGCAGGTACAATTCACTGGTGTTGGCTGAATTTACTTTAATTCATGCGATCAAACGTTGTCACATCCTGGCAGAACTGTCTTTCAATCCAGTCCATTCAAAATGTGACACAAACTACATACAGTATATGTGTCTGCTTTTAGATAGCATAACTGTTCTCTCTGTAACACTAACAGAAAATGTACAGTTTGGTCTCAAACACAAGGAGCGATATGTTACATTCAACCCATTGTCCAGGTTAGTTGTAACGTAGCCTTGGGTGACACCTCATATTATCAGAAAATAACTATAACAAAAACTTTAGACATTGAAAGTTTTTTATTCAACACATAAATTACTCTTTTACATAATTGGTGTGTGTGGGTGGGTGTTTGTGTTTGTCTATACTGCACTGGTGTGTGTGTGTGCCTGAGCCAGTTATATTAATTAAATAAATAAATAAATTAAATAAATACTTGCATGAAAGATATCTACATAAACACATAAACTCATTAAACTTAAATCACATTTATTAACTTTGAGGCAGGCAAGGCTATTTTTGAAAAAAAAAAAAAAAAAAAAAAAAATATATATATATATATAAAGATTAAAAATGTACTTTCTCACCTCCAGATTAGTTTTTTCCTTTTGAACTTGACTGTTGGCCACAAGACGCTAATTCCTCACATTAGGAATAGGGACAGAACTATGTGCCGAGTGAATCAAGTGATTTGTAGCTTGTTCCTGGTTGGAGAAATTGAAAGTGTTAGGGTGCTTTCAGACCTAGAGTTGTCTTGCTTTGGTCTGAATCGGGGACTGATTTTGTTACAAAGTTGCATAATTGCCTAGAGTTGGTTCGTGTTCTTACGGCAGCATTTGCAAGCGGACCAGATAAAATGCCTTGTGTGAGAAAGCTGCTCTTGATTGGTCCGAATTTCCACGTCAGAAAAATCCAGGAAGTAAACAAAACGTTGAAGAAGAGTACACTTGCAAGATAAATGTGACACTTTCTACTGTCACAATGGAGGGACAACTACGCAGGTTGATTTTAGCGCTGCTCATCGTGGACTATATTGCTGTCATTGTTCATTTTAGTCAAACCATACAGTTTGAAAACGAGGCGCGGCTCCAACTAGAAAACAATGTTTTGATGCATTGGATGTGCTGAATGTGCATATTAAGGCAGTACAGGAGGAGGTGCACATTAATAATCCTCCAGGACTGTAACATGCTCATGTTTAACCCAAACAATGTGTCATGTGACTGCAGTTGGTTCAGATCCAGGTCGGAGCACGTTCTCACCACAAATGAACCGCACCAGAGTTTGTTTGACCACCTCTTTATGAAGGTCTCAGCCAGGTTTTGGTGTAAACCTGCCCAAATGAACCACTCAGGGGGCAAACGAATTTGGGTTGGTTGAGCCAAACCAAACAGGGCAGGTGTGAAAGCACCCCTGGTCTCCTCTAGTGAGTTCAACTGAGTATTTTCTGTAGTTTTGAAACAGTGTTTGTAATCCAACACCTCCCATCTGAGCAGTTGTTTTAAATTCATCCAGTATCCAATAAAGTGCAGCAGTGTGGCTCAGTAGTTAAAACTGCCGCTCATAGCAAAAGGAATCCACGCGCCTGGGTCTCCTCCAGCTGTTATCCGCCATAGTTCAAAATCATGCATGTTAGTTTGATTAGAGACTACAGAACAGCCATAGATGTGAGTGTGAGCGCGAGCGAGTGTCTGTCTGTGTCAGTCCATCTGTGAACTGGCAACTTGTCAAGGGTATTTTCCAGCCTTCTGTACAATCTATGCTGGGACAGGCTCCAGCACCTTGTGACC